>OY987327.1:164589049-165888049 GCA_963920685.1 Polydrusus tereticollis
GGAGAAGATGGTTTTGATTTTATTACTTTGCATTATTTAAAGATGAACTATACATAATATCAAAATCCGTAATGAATTTGATAAGGGTGCAAAATATTTTACACTTAATATGTCTGATAAAATTGATAAAAAATAAAATTTTTAGGGTATGTTATAGAAAAAAAATTGTTTTGTGTTCTCGGACTCCAAAAAAAAATATTTATATTATGCTCAAATATACTTTACTAAGGTCTAAGTAATGTTATGGAACTAATAAACAATGTAACACATTGTGTAGTAAATAAAAAAATCTTACCATGTAACCAATTAACCAGAACGAAATCGTCTAGCCGTTGGGGAAATTAACTCTAAACGCCTGATATAACAATAAACTGAGTCAATATGGCATCCACTAATATAGTCTTGTTTGTTCAAGAGGCGTGTAAAACGGAAAAAATGAGGAAAACGTATTTTTACAGCACTTTCTCTATATTTCTGATTGTTTTGTCGCATAAAATAGTACGGTAAGGTTCGAGTTTTATAACGCGCGTCCAGGTTAGAAAACGAGACGCTGGTGGGGAGTTTTCTAACGGAACTAAATCCATTATACCAAAACTTGCTGACTTATTATCTTACTGTTGGTAGTATCAGTAATTCTATAGGTATATGTAGAAATGGCTTTCACACAATAATTCCAATCAAACTCATTAAACCAATCACTGTTGCCAACAGTAGCACCCAGCCATTTTATTCATTATACATGCTTAATGCCTTTAATTTACATAATAAACTTCTTGTACTTGCCTGTAAATCCATAATTTAAATCACCACAAAACAACGACAAAATTTTTCAGTACAACTATTATTAATGAAGGTTTAGGCCTTGAAATTAAAAATTAATCAGAGTTTCAGGTTAGTTTAGCAAAACCATATACCCGTACCATACCCCATTCTGAATCGTCATAGCGCATTGAGCCATAAAAATAAACTTCTCCACATAACACCCATCATTTACCTCAGCCTCATATATGGCTCATCTATCGGATGGATGGCCTTTTCAGGGAACTCAGTGGGGCGGGGCACTCAATCTTGGATATGCTGATGATCTGGTCATCACGACATAAGGAAAATTTAATACCACTGTGAGAGAATGCGGGGGCCCTTAAAGTTGTGGAAAAATGGATAAGACGGCAAGATCTAAACATCAGCCCTCAAAAGACCGTCACAGTTCCCTTCACAAAGCGAAGGAAACAAAGAGGGATAAGGGACTCTAATCTTTCAAGGAGGAACGTTGCAGCTGGCTGGGGAAGTAAAATATCTGGGGGTCATCCTGGAATCTAGACTTACTTGGAATAGCCAAATTTTTTTCTATCTGGAATAATAAAGTCGCTAGAAGCTGTCAAAATTTGAGGAGACACCCTGTACATGGCAGCTCGATTTCTCAGAATTTTTCGTCAAATTCATGCATAAAGAGGATCAGAGGCCGGAGTCAAGATTGTCGCTACTACTCTTTGTTTATGTACGTGGAGATGACTGCTTATCGAGCTCCTCTACATCCCAGCCCTATCTCCATATGCTATTATTTTTTACTCTTGAAATTTGCATTCTTTTTTGGTTCCAAAGGTTAGCATTACAATTTGGGACTTTAGTTTCACTTTTGTGAAGCCATCTAGTCTACCGGGTCCATTTACCGATGTAATGTTCCGCTCTTCTGCTTGTGTGTGGCAAGGAAATTTAAGACCCGCTTGTTGAAGATCTGCGTATGTAATATTACGAATAGCCGGTTTTGTTATCGTTATGCTTTGCCAATAAATCTCTCTCCGTACACTCATTTGCATCAAAGTTAATTATTGATATTTTGAAAGTTCTACCACTTAATTGACTTTCTTGTGGTACTCTCCTTCTTCCTCTTAGTATCCTTCGGACTCCCAGTTCTCTAATTTGTTGTCTTGGATCTGTTACCATAATTAAACGAATATTTTCTATATGCGCAAAATAGGCATGGCGTTGAATGACAGAATCTATGACGTTAAAAATTCTCTGTTCACAAATTTGGAATGTTTAGTGGGCTTCCTAAGATATAATGTACTACCAGAGCGTAAATGGTTTTGCTTATAGTAAATGAAACTAGTGCGTAAAGTTTCACAACCTATTGCATGAGGATAGCTAAATTCTGTGAAGGATTCTCATTTTCGACATATACTATTAATATACGGTTTGCAAATAATAAGTTGGACATACGCCGTTGACTGCATGACAAATTTCTAACAAGTATCTTTGGTGAGTACTAAGACCTAAAATCTAAAAAAGAAACCTACTTTTATTTTAATTGATTTGAATTTAGTTAGGGGAAAGATTTCACATTTCTGCAATTAAACGCCAATTGGTCCAGTAAACCTTTTTGGAATTTAGTTGGTCCATCTAAATTCCTAAACAAGTACCGCAAAGGAAGTTTATTTCATGTAACTGGTACTGGTAGACAAATCAGTGAAGTGTCCCAGTCTCGACTCGATTATACGAATTTTTCCACGTTTTGCACCCTTATTGGTATTGTCACATCCTAAGGTCATAAATTCCAGTAAATCAAACTTATCTACGAAATAATCCAGAATACTGTTTGCACATTTTACCACATTGCTTGAATCGGGAACGACGTGCCCTATATATTTCGAAACAGGCCCTGCAGTGAGGACTAAACGATCTTCGACAATACTTCTTTTATGAACCCTACCGTCAATTTTTTCCATCTTTAACTTCCGGTCCTTCCTCCCATCGAATGATTTTAAAACCTTGTTTTTGTAGCGAATCTCTAAATTTTTGCCGCTCTCTTCGAACTCTGGATGTATCTATTACATTACTTAACCCTAGAACACTATCATACCTGAAAATTACGTATTTGTTCAAAAATTCCTCTGCAGCAACCCAATTCTTTTAAATTTCCACTCCAGCCGCAATCCTTAAGACATCCTTTAGACGTTCTGCGCATATTAGTACATCTTTCTTACAAGTGTGAGTGTTAATTTCGTACCAAAATTTAAATATCTGTACGCCAATTTTACATGTCGATAGTATTACGGGATAAATCTTAATACGTAAATCTGACGTATCGATAGAATTTTGTGGATATTTTTAAGCTCGTAAATAAGTGGAATAGGACTAACTGATGCCCAACTTGAACAACTCCTATATGAAAGTAGCGATAGTGAAGTGGCCGATAATATTTTGGTTTAAAAAACTTTATAGATTAGAACCTGATGAGAGTTCATATGTTACCTAGATTGTTTTATGGCCTCTATAAATTCTTATGTGATTTACTAACACAATGTCAATACTCGAGGAGGAAAGGCAGTCATTAGACAAATTTATTTAATAGAGCTACCTAAAATACTATCAGAGGCTTATCAGACTAGTAGATTGCAAGCAGTCACCAACATGGATCATGAAGTGAAAAAAATGTTGATAACATCCCGTGGAAAGAATTAAGATAGAGAAAGCTCGAGAAAACATTAGTAATAAAAAGGGTCTCTGAAAATACTGTCAAAAATATCCTACCGCTTGGGGTTATCCTGGACCCTAGACTTACTTGGAATAGCTACATGGAAGAAATTATCCGCAAATTTGAAATTACTCTTGCAGTGACAAGGAGAATGTACGCAAAGAAATGGGGTTTATCATCCAAGATGGTTCACTGGATATACACTAGACTGGTGAAACTTTCAATAATTTACGCATCCGTGATCTGGTGGCCAAAAGTTCTGCAGAAGACCTCTATACTGAAGCTAGGAAGTCCTCAGAAACTGGCATGCTTAGGTATAACAGGGTCAATGAAATCGACCCCTTCTGCAGCGATGGAGTGCTTCCTTGACTTTCCTCCTCTTTATTTGACCATACAGGAAAAGGCAAGAATGTTCCTCCACCACATTTAGATGATGTTGCAGACCTTTAGAAAAAAAAGGTAGGTCACGAACTTATAGAAGAAATAGCACATGTGCCGGAGATGAAGATAAGATCAGACCATATGACACCAAAATTTGCTAACGACACACCCTTGAGATAATCATTCAGGATCGCACCGTGTGAATAAGCAATGAACCAGATAGAAGAGCCTGCCAAAATAGATTAATCTCAGTCTACTTATACAGTCAAGCGATCCTTTAAGGCTCTCATGAGCCAGAGAGTATCATCAAGACCAGTTTGGAAATGCCAGAATGAACTGAGAATCCTCGCGGACAGCAACACTGTGAAACTATCTGGTAACCGGGTCGCAGAAGCATTTTTTACAACGAGAGAGCAGATCAGCTTGCGAGGCAAGCATCAGCTGCACTATTCATTGGTTCTGAACCAGCCCTAGGAGTGCCCAAATGCACACTACGAAAAGCTATTAAGCGATGGACCAAAAATGAAAACAAAGTCTACTGGAGCAGCAGACAGGTACTCAATTATAACAAGAGAGTTATGGGGAGTATTGATCCTAAATTCTCAAAATGGCTGCTTAACCTTAGCAGGAATCAAGTAAGAATAACAACGGAAATCATAACAAGATATATGGCTCTCAAGAATCAGCTGAACAAAATAAAGATATACATTGAAGATCTTAGCTGTAGGCTCTGCGGCAAGGATAGGGAAACTGTCTATAATAATGTAGTCTGTCAATGCGAATCCCTGGATCGCAGGCGGCATGTCATATTTGGGAGAGTAAAACTGAAGCTGAACGAAATAATCACTAAATCAGCAGTTAACGTGTATAAACTAATACACGCAACCAAGATAGCCGAGTAGATACAATAAAATGAAGGTTTGCACATTAGGCCTACTTATCGCCGCAGTGCTCCGGTTAAGGATGGGCCTAAGGAAAAAAAAATCCCACCGCTAAGAAGAGGATGCCTACAACATTCTGTTTGAAACATATTTTGTGAACACCAAGTTAAAATATGCTCTAGTGGCTCTTAGAAAATATATGTAACTTTTTTTTATTCTTTTTTACGAACAGGTAATGTTAGCTTAAATTATTTTGCTATTTTTTTTAGCTTCCCATGATAAAAATTAATATTAATAAATATTATTTAATGCCATTGTTTGTTGTTTTTTTATTTTACGTAAATTTTACGTGTCGGTAGTATTATCTTTATAACGATAACATTCTAGGGTTAAACAGCAGTAAATAAAACATGTACCGGGTGACTTCGTATAAACTAGCACCCCCGTAACTTTTTTATTTTTTATCGTACGGAAGAAATAAAAAAAGTGACATGCAGGGGAAATTGTTTCCTTTTCAAATCTGCAGTGTAGTTTTCGGTAACTTTGCATATATACGGGGGACGACAAAAAGTGTTTTTTTTTAATTGAATGCCCTGTATATTTTCGGCAAAAATGAAAGGTCTTTTTTTTTTCTGATTTCAAATATACCATACAAGTTGACATTTGGTTCAGCTATTTTTGCGTTATTTAAGTTTACATTTGCATTGAATTTACATTATCTTGATATACGAACCGAGTAAGTTGCACTGACAGTTATTATTTCAATGACAATGTCAATTCAGAAACATTTGTTACTATTGTTTTCATGGCCCACTGTTCAAAAAGTTGTTGTACTCAGTAATCATGGTAGCGTATATCAAACTTAAATAACGCAAAAATGGCTGAACCAAATGTCAACTTGTATGGTATATTTGAAATCAGAAAAAAAAGATCTTTCATTTTTGGCCAAAAATATACAGGGCATTTCATTAAAAGAAAAAATACTTTTTGTCGTCCCCCGTATATTTGCAAAGTTACTGAAAAGTACAATGCCGATTTGGAGAGGAAAAAATTTATCCTGTATGTAAGTTTTTTTATTTCTCCCGTACGATAAAAAATAAAAAAGTTACGGGGGGTGCTAGTTTATACGAAGTCACCCGGTACACGACCTTCACAAAGCGGTAAGTTAATCGGTACTAATCAAAATAAGAGTAAGCGACAGTCCATGCGTCTACACATTCCCATTCCTTCACTTACGACAGGCACGGACTAAGTGCTGATCTCGATTGAAAGCAATTAAACATGGTAATAATGTTGCAGTTACCACTTTCAGTAGTATTCTTTATTCGGCTAACCTTAGTATAAATTTTGCTATTAGTTATATTTGCAATTTTCAACTTCTCTTCTTACATTTGTGGGTCTAGCGGCCTCACTAAAAATAAAGCGATTAAAGAAAAATTCGGTATAAGTAATATTATGTGACCATAAAGGAAACTTGTTGTAGGAGTTATAAAAAGAGTTCAATAAAAGAATTAATTGATTGTAAAGAAATTTTTATTTTATTATATTTTGATGTATACAGGGTAAGTCGTTTGGTTGGAGTTGATACCAACTTTCGTTTTTTTAAAGAGAATACCTTATACTTTATGACACTTCTCGATCCTAAATAGATTAACGATTATTTTTTTAAAGTATATTATAAGTCTAAACTTAATAGTTTCCGAGATATCGACTTTTGAAAAATTACATGTTTAAACTTTGACAGATTCTAGCTTCCCAACGGTACGTCCTAAAGTAAAACGGCTTACATGACCCTATCTTACCTTTTTATTGTCTTCCTAAAAGTGTAAACTTCCGGTTAAACCGGATGTTACTCAAAAGCCGAAAACATAGTGCTTCCGGTTTAACCTAAAATTGAAATTTTTAGGAAGATAATAAAATAGTAAGATAGGCCGTAATACTCTCAGTCAGAAAACTAGAATCTGTCAAAGTTTAAAAATGTCATTTTTCAAAAGTCGATATCTCGGCAAACAATATAGTTTAGACTTTAGTGCACTTACTAAAAAATAATTGTTATTTATGTAGAATCCAAAATCCTATTTAATAAACTAAAGTTGGTATCAAGTCCAGCCAAACGACCTACCCTGTATACATAAAAGTATAATAGAATAAAAATTTCTTCACAGTCAATTAGTTTTCTTTAGGACTTTTTTTATAACTCCTACAGTTTCCGAGAAAAGGTACTGGGTCGTTTTGCGTGGACCACCCTGTACCCAGATGTATGTGATTTAGGTGTTAAATCACTATATTGTTCGTTATGATACCCCATCGGCCGGGTAAGATGAAATAAAGAGCAAGGGTATTTTATAGTAGACCAATAATTTAAAAAGTATCTCTAATAGTCTTGAGAAGGGTACTTCCTAATTAATGCCCTAAGGTATTTTTTGTTCCAAATACTTTATCTTTATTCATATACTTATAAGACACATTCTTGAAGCATCTCCCTTAACGTAGTGAACTCACCCCACTCTCCCCTACATACGCCGGGCTAGGTTGCTTTATTGTAAGAGCAAGCGAAGTTGCCAAACTCAGGTAGATACTACTTTAGAGTAACGTAGTCAGTATCACCAGAGTCTGGGTAGCAGATGTTGGAGCTCCGAAAGATACCGAACTCCGGTAATACCAATGAAAGGTATGTGCGTTTACATAAATGTCGTTCTAAAACGATATAAAGGTACCTTTACTTCCATAAATCACCCAGTTAAGCCAGTGCAGTGCAGAGAATAAAGACGCTCGTGTAAAACGAAAAGTGGCAACTTTTCTGTGCGATTTGAGCGGCTCATGGATTCTTACATTTTTTCGGATCTTACAGGCGGTTTCGTGGCATGTAAGAAGATATTGGGTGAAAAGGTGGAGGGAAAATCGCAGCAGATACGGGCATATGCCATTAGTGCACAACCTACCCGAAAACTTTTCAATAGGTTTTAAAAACTACTTTTTTAGTAGCACAATTGATTTCTCCACAAATTACAAAAATGCGTAAAAGTATTAGTGCCGAAGAAAAGCTTACAGCTACATTAAAAGACTGGGCACGGGCCGTTCATTTGAAAATCTAAAGTTTTCGACTAAAATATCACCGCCTTCTTTATTAAAAGTTATACCCGCAACGTGTGGAGCTATATACCATGTTTGAAAGAAAACATATCGTAAGGTAAGTTTGTTTGAAGAATTTTAATGAAAATTAACAAAAAAATACGTATAACTCAAAATATTAAAAGAGGTTTCATGAAAGTTTGATAAGTTTGATGTAAGCAGTGATCTGGTGGGGGAGTCGCCTGTGTCGATGAACAACTAGAGAACATATTATATGGATTAAAAGGCGAAAAGGGTGAAACCTGTGGCGGGGGTTGATTGATCTGCAACATCCATTGCTATCATTCCCGCACAAATTGCTTGTATGTGCTGTTCCCATCCTTGTTAACTTTTTAGGTCATGCAATCTGTACTGCTTCAGATTCATCAATATCATCGTTATTTTTTTTTCAGTTGACTTTTGCAATATTCTATAAAGTCTGTTAAATATTTCTTTTTACTATCTTTGGCCGAGTTCCCAATTTCTTGAGAATATAGTGTTTATGATAATGGCTCAGCAACTACCTCTAAAAACATATTTTTCACTACAGTTTCCGGGTGAATTTCACATAACTGTTCGATTCTGGTCCCAAGGCGATATTTAGTAAAAAATCAACGAAATAAGAAATTTAAAAGAGGCATATTTAATAAGTGACCATTATTAAGCATAAAAATAAAGCTAACCCACCCAAAACCTGCAGCTTTAGTTTTTTATTCCAGTTCAAACTATGAAAGCGTCATTTCGGTAACTGTCCCAAATCGAGTTATACAACAGTAATCAACAAATAAATCTGAAATAACTTTAGAATATTTCAAAATTTTTCATTGTCAAAGAATATATATGTTCAAGGAATAAAATGTATACTCCATGTCTTTGTACATTTTGTATTATCTATTAATTTTAAGAACTTGTCCCAACATCCAACCGTCATATCGGTAACAGCTATAAAATTTGACAATAGCGCCTCCTACTACCACGAAATGGCAACAGTGTATTTGAATAATTAAGTGGCAGTGTGTGCTTGTTGAATTTATAACGGTAAGTTTGCAATAATTCTTATAAATTTTTAGTAAAAAAAGGTTGAATGTTAGAAATTTAGTGCGTACCTTTATTAAGAATCATTTCGGTAATGCATGTAACATTGTGTTTTACTGATTAAATTAAATAAACTATGTAACGTATCAATAAAGCCGACGAGAGTAACCTAACCTCAAATTTTGAGATTCCTGGTGGCAAATTTAAACTTACCATTCTAGTTTAATTTAAATCTCGTCATTTCGGTAACAGTCATTTCGGAAACGTATGTGTTTGTTACCGAAATGATGTTTTGTTACCGGAATGATCGTAAATATATTTTTAGGTAAACCACAATGGAGCAACGATTTAAAGACCTTAAAAAACGTTTAAAAGTTGATCGCGAAAAAGCCACGTCTGCTCGCGCAGCAAAAAATATTAAAAAACCTAGAAAGGTTGAGCAGAAAAAAAAACATATTGGTTAGTCGCGATGTAACACCAGAGGGATCAAATTCGGAAATATTAGAACTACTAAAGCAGAAGGAGGAACTTGAAAAGAAAATAAAAGAATGTATGGAAGGTGAAATAAGTAACAGACTGACTATTGGTAAGACCTTAGTCGAAAATGATAATGCAGCACCTAAAAAAGAAGAAAAAATAGTTAACAGCCTACACACCTTTCGCCCTGTGAATGTATCTAACTCAGACGCTGTAAAGAACATTAATCTTCCAAGGCCCAAGAAATGTGACAAAAACGTTGTTAAAAAAAAACAAGAAACAAGTGTTCACCAAGAAAGGGAAAAAATTAAAGAAAGGGTCAGAAAGCATAGAGCTACTTTTAAAAAGAAAAACTCGAAGAAAAAAGGCTAAAAGACCGTGAGAGATATAGAGAAAAAAAAAGAAAAAGGCCTCATAAAAAGTGTGAAAGAGCTAACTAAACGAGAAAAAAATAGAAAAAGAGATATTTGGAAAAAAAATAGCAAACGGTACAGACAAAATAAAGCTCTAAAAGAGAGAACATCTGAATTTCTTGTAAATACTACACCACCAGCATCTCCTCGTTCAGAAGAACATGAAGAACGACTGAACCTTAATGAGGTTTCACATGACAATTACAGGAAAACTAGCGGTAGAAAAAGGGTTAAAGCCAACAGGGCAAAAGTTTATAGGGAACTAGCAAACGCTGAAAGAGATAATAAACAACTTAGACGCTCTGTAGAAAAATATAGGAAGAGATGCTACAGAATTAGCACGCCAAAAAGCTCTACATCACCGATTTCGAGGGTAAAAGAAATAACGAGATGCCTCTCCGTACCACCGCAGGTTAAAAAAAAGCTTCTTTTAGGAGAAACCCTTTTTCAACAAATAAAAGTAAATAAGGAGAAAGTGAAAACACAGCAGGAAAAGCATATGTTCGCTAAAATGATGACCGGAAACTTCTTTCGAAAATACAAACTAGTTTTAGAGGTAAGAGGTTTGGTGCCCCTCCGATTAGAAAAAAAATATTCACAAAACAGTAAATTGACTCAGTATGAGAGAAAAATACGCAATAAAGCAACAAGTATGATAGTGGCAAAAAGAATTAAAGAATTCTTGGAAAGGGATGAAAATTCGAGAATGTGTCCAGGTAAAAAGGATTTTGTGGTGAAAAATAAGTTGAAAAAACAGAAAAGAATTTTATTGGGTTCTCTGAAAAATCTACACAAAAAATTTGTTGACGAAAAAAATGGAGGAATATCATACGTCACATTTTGCCGCTTAAAACCATTTTGGATTGTATATCCTAAGAATCAAGACAGAGAGACGTGTGCTTGTGTAAAACACGCTAATATGTCCTTGATTGTAAAAAAGTTGTACTTTAATAGATGCATTAACTTCGTAACGCCCGATGAAATTATTAAAAATATTGTATGCAATCAGGATTTTAAAGAGTGCATGTTTGGAGCTTGCAAGGAATGTAAAAATAAGAAGAAATTTGAAGACAAGGTAATAAATAATAATGTAAATATGAATCGACCGATATATTTTGAACAATGGACAAATATTAAAGAAGAAAGACAAATAAAAAACAAGCAAGTGACAATAAGAAGAACAGTTAAGAAAAGTATGTTTGGCACTGTTGAAAAGCTTATTGACTTACTGCATTCAAAATTAACTGACTATAAGAAGAACTCCGACAAAGAAAGCAATCAATCAAGGCTGATGAACTTATTTTGCACGTGGACTTCGCTGAAAATTATGTAGCAAAGTATGCTACAGAAATTCAAGCAATACACTTTGGTGCGTCAAAAAGGCAAATATCTCTACATACAGGGGTCTACTATACAAGTGAAGCAACAAAATCATTTTGCTCCGTCAGTGATAGTTTGGATCACAAAGCGTATGCAGTATGGGCACATTTAAATCTACTACTGGAACAAATTTCTTCAGAAATATCAAATATTCGCAGCATTAATTTTTTCTCAGATGGACCATCTTCACAGTATAAAAACAAGTCAAACATATATTACCTACTAGATATCATACCATCGTTATTTCCAAACGTGCAGAAAATTTCATGGAATTACAGTGAAAGTGGTCATGGAAAGGGGCCAATGGACGGGGTAGGTGGTTCCCTGAAACGATCAGCAGATCGAAAAGTTTTGGAAGGTGCCGATATAACATCTGCAGCAGATTTTGTTAAGTTACAAGACGGTTCATCAGTGATTATTTGGGAGGTGTCAGAAAATGACATGCTTAAATTTAAAAATAAATTACTCTACTCTATACCAAGTATACGACAGATCATGAAGTTACATCAAATAACTTGGACACGAAAACAGCCTGCTTTCATATTTCTAAGACAGTTATCTTGTTTTTCTTGTGAATTTGGAGCCGCTTGCAACCACCAACTAAATTCATCTCGTTTAAAGTTTAAATTTCTTAAAACTTGTATCCTTTTTATACTGGAAACAATATCTTTTGTTGAAAATGTTATTTGTTTGGTCGCCATATACTTCCTTAATCACTTATAGATAATAAGCTTCCACCTTCACCAACAATGAAGGTAGCTGTTGCTGACAAAGTGAATACGTATGCAAGAAAAGATCGTATCCTTTTTATACTGAAAACAATATTTTCTGTCGAAAATTTTCTTTGTTTGGTCGCCAGATACTTCCTTAATCACTTATAGATAATAAGCTTCCACCTTCACCAACAATGAAAGTAGCTGTTCCTGACAAAGTGAATACTTATGCAAGAAATGATCGTATCCTTTTTTTTTATTATTAAAACACATTTTGTCATGTCATGACGAACTTTTCCTTTTTTAAAAATCAGAAAGTGGACATGATAAAATGGTTCCTGCCAAAATAAACCAAAACAAGCATCATGCGAAATAAAATACTAATTATTTTTTAATTTTTGTGCTTATTTTTCCTTAATACAAATATAGTACCAGAAGTTTCAAAAATAATCATCCTCAGTGACGTTCTACTTCAGCCATCTTCTTCGGAAAATGAAACGTCATCCATTAAAGATTTGCCAAATTTTAAGTGTAACGGAAGCCTCTGTTTCATATGTACTTTCTCTATAAATCATTCCAACTTTGGAATCAAATGCAATTCATGTATAAGGACATTTCATATAAAATGTATTATAAAAAAAAAATTAGCACTTACTCATCTTTGGCCAGTTTTAGTTGCAGATCATGCTCATTGAAAAAAAAATAGTTTACTAGTTCAGTACTTTTAATAGTTTCAGCAGGAATAGCCGCTACCTTTTTTATATAATAAATTTTTGGTTTACTTAAGTCTTGTTTTTATTCCCACGTAAAAATAATCATCATTTCGGTAACGTCAGTCATTTCGGAAACTCTACTTTAAATCCAAATTTAAGTTAAAATAAACTAATTATTTTAATTAAAATAATTTTTAAGGTTATGGAATGATGTTATTTTATAATATTAAACATAAATTATCCAACTATCTGTACTTATAAACCATCAGTAATAAATATTGTCCCATTAATGAGAAAAAAAGGTGTTTTTTTTTGCTTTATTCATCGTTTCGCAAATGTTGCGCCTTAACCGGTACGTATTTTAATGTTTTTTTAAACTGCCGTCAAGTCAGACTCCAAATGTTCTCTCTTGAGGAAGGAAATAACAAACTCCAACGATGCTTTATTATCCAAACTTAAGGTTACCGAAATGACGATATTTTAATTAATCTACCACAAAAAGTACCATAACAAACAAACGCATGGTTATCTTGCGCGCCCATAGTACTAACAGTCACACAATTGTTGGTACAAAAGACTGAAAGTAAAATATCTTCAATATAAAAAGTTTTTTTTTGATCAACTTCCAAAGTGGAATCAGACAGTTATATAAAATTCACCCTTCCGACAACAAAACAGGATTGGTTTGATATTGCATCTGGCAGTTTATAAATTATGAAGTTCCATAGATGGGAAGCATATCCGCAATATACCCCCTTCCAGTTCGGGAACACAATATTATAACTACAAAGTTTTATAGTACTGTTTTAATAGCAATTCTTTAACATGGATCATAGCTCCGTCTTAATTGAAGTTCTTTCTTCGCATTTATGTATATAAAAATGTTTCTTTAAATTATTAAAGAGTATCTAATAAATTTTAAAATGCTTTAATTTCTACAATTTTTATTTAAACTTTTTCTCCCTTAACCCTACAATACTATCATTATTAAAGGATCGGCTAATACTATTGATACGTAAAATTTACGTATAATAATAAACAGGCAAACATACCATAATAATTATAACTAATACTGACAGTTAGTAAAAGCGAATAGAGAAAGAACTTACACAGTTTTTTTTTAGAACAATTAGGGCATACCTGTATTGTTTTATTGCATTTCAAACAGTCTATTACAGCAAAGAAAATTATAATAATTTCCTTTGGCTGTAGTCATCCTCTTCTTAGCGGTAGGACATTTTTTGTAACAAGATTTTCGGAGGATCTTTTTATTACTGATGTTGTCTCAAGCTTCCTCTATCTCATTTTCTTTTCTCAGGATATCCTCCATATTTTTTTAGTTGATTCATGTTAGTTACTGTTGTGCAACTTACTGATCTGATAAGCCTCTGATAGTATTTTACGTAAGCTTGTTTAGTGATTCGAGCGGTGACATTGTATGAGTATCACATAAGAATTTATACAGACCATATAATTATCTGAGGCACATAAAAACTATCATTAGATTGTAATCTGTTAATTTTCTTTCAATCTCAATATTATCGTCAAATTCACTATCACTACTTTCATATAGGGGTTGTTCAAGTTCGGCATTAGTTAATCCTTTTCCACTCATTTTCGCACAATGCTTCACAAAATACATCAGATTTACTTATTAAGATTTATCCCATAATACTATCGACACACGTAAAATTGACGTACAGAGAATTAAACTATAGTACAAAATTAACACTTACATTCCGGAATGAAATTAATATAGCCTTAATCTGTAACTTTTGGGGAAAATGCTCGGACACTTCAATTTAGTTTTATATATGCTCACATTTTGACGTTATTCGTTTGTTTTTCTATAGACATTTGTCAAATATATGACGACATCGATCTTTTTTTTTTAATGGAAACATACGGCTTGTGATACATCATTTGAAAGCTAATATCTCGTACAGTATGCTCATAAATTTGGACGCGATTCTGTCAAGCTATTTCAAAATGGCGACTGTTAAAATTTAAAAAAAATCCTTATATAAATAAGCGGAAATGATAAATCATTGATTTTTTTTTTACCTTTCAGGGTAAGAAATCTTTATTGTTTCAGGTTCTGACATTTTGTGACATTGTGAACTTGTAGAATTAATTTAGCTTAGCTTTTAAACAAAATATGAAAATAACCGAATCCAGTTTTTTACTAACAACATGCTTGAATGAAAAATTATCAGGTCTATTTTGATGCACGAATGTAATTCGGTAGAATATTTCTCGAGTACGTGAAATGAAAGCACAAAATTTAATATTTTTATTTAAACGTTATATTTAATCATATTATATTATTTAAATTTGATTTATGTATGTCAAAATGACAAATACATAATATCAACACAATAATACACCTACAAGGTGCTATTGTAAATATTAATTATTGTTACTTAGATACGGACCTATAGGGAAATTTTCGCACCTACTGGGCAATTTTCGGGGGTTAGTGCACAAGTGCATCAAAATTACCTATAATTTTTGAATGAAATGTGTTTTTTTATAATTGCAAGAGTTTGTTTTCATATTTTCGCGAA
Source organism: Polydrusus tereticollis (assembly GCA_963920685.1). Taxonomy (NCBI): domain Eukaryota; kingdom Metazoa; phylum Arthropoda; class Insecta; order Coleoptera; family Curculionidae; genus Polydrusus; species Polydrusus tereticollis. The sequence continues at coordinate 164,604,196 of OY987327.1, forward strand.
AAAGCCCGACTCCGCAGGAGGAGGGCATTTTCGTAAAATATGAAAACAAACGATTGCAATTTGTAAAAAAAACACATTGAATAAAAAAATTATCTGGTTATTTTTATGCACGAGTGTAATTTATTTGAATATTTCCCAAATTAATTAAGAACTCGAATCAAGTAAATTTATATATTTTATTTAACAGAAAATACTAACAATAAAATTAAAATGCTTAAAAATTAGAAGAATTGCAATGAAAAGTACAATTATTGTAATTAACAATATTTTGCTTTGAATTCGTAGACATTGACTTTTTTGTCTGCTGTCACTCAATAAGATGACGTTAATTGTCAGAATATTACATTTTTTGACGTTTGTTAACAATAAAATCCCGCTTTGACGTTTCGTCAACAATATAAACTTGCGATGCAATTTTCGATTTCTGGCAGTGCTGTTTTCAATAGTAATATGTTAAGTGCATGTAAAATTGCTATTGTTATTTACCAAAAAGTGCCTGACCGAAGGGAGGGCACTTTTTAAGGTAAATAACAATAAAAATGCATGAAAGCTGTTTCTTTAGGGCAACAAATCTGAATGCATGATTATCAAGCCATTTTACATGCACGAAATATATTTTCTAGACTATTTCCTGAATAAAAAACTAAAAACGAATCATTTTGATAAATTGACGCGAAATTGTCAAAGCAGAAATTTCAACTTGTTGTGACAGTGACGGTTATTCTCGTAGGTAACCAACAATGAAAAACCAGAAGAGTGCAATTTTCAGCTCAATCGCGACCGAGGGCTGATTTTAACCGAAAATCAAGTGAAAAGCGCATTGTAGTTACAGTATATGAGGGAAATAGTCGCTGTAATTTTGCATATGGTAGTTTTTACACATGAGAGAAATATTCGGTAAATCTTTTTTTTTCTCTAACGACCCTAGTGGTACTCAACCATTGAATATGCGGGTATGTTCTTTGACATACTATTTGTTTAAAATAAAATAGAATACATTGACACTACCTTCGGTATTCAGACCACATTGATACTCATTTCAGGTAAAATCGTTTCTCATAATTGTATACTCAGCTCGATAAAAATTCAAATCAAAATTTGTAGTTTTTGGTTTTCTAGAAGAAGGTGTTTCAGGCGGTATAAAATCGAATTCCAGTTTATTATGATATTTTTATCCTCATTAACAAGGGATTTGGTGTATTATCATACAATTAGAAAACACCCTGCAAAACTATGCATATTGGTATAAATTCTTTTTAAATCATATCATACTATATCATTTTATCTTTTAGGTTACATGAATTTACCAGTAAATGACGAAACATAGAAGAATCAAAATTTTGTGTTTTAGCGACGAATTTTTTGAAACCTTATCCGCAGAGCAATATTTCTTACTATGACGTATAAATATGTGCATGTGTGTGTAACTTTGTTCTTTAGCCACTTGTTGAGGCCTTACACAATAAGGATTAACCAAATTAAGCTAAACCAGCTATTGTCTGGGCCATATGCCCAAACGAGCGCTGAATTATATAGCATATTTTGGTGTATATTGACTAACACTGTACTAGAATGCAAAGTCAGATTGCAGAAACTACCGGAAAGAAGGGAATCAGTATTTCCAATGGTAGGACGCTATAGTGCTGCTACCTGTTGACCAGTTTCGAACTCCTTGGATCTTGTCAGCACAGGAGAAGCATGGCAATTAGCATACCGACTAATTTATTTAGTTTATTTAGAGTAGAGGAGGGGAGGGGGGAGATGGTGAAGTGAGTTATCTCCAGCTCTGATCTCCGCTTACTTCCCCTAGGCTTGCCTGCCTCGTCCCCTTGCGGTCAATTCCGCAGGATCTCTCCATTAACAGCAATACTACGCTGTTTACATAGAGCCGGGAAGAATGGGGGTTGAAGGGTTTAGGGTGATGAATCGGGAAGCGGATTAGGGGGGGGGGGAGAGTTTGGCTACACCTAAAGGAGCTGGTGTTGGGGGCTTGATGGTGATGCGCTATATCATACTTTGAGGCTTTTCTGATGAGCGAGTTGGGGTGGTGGGGGTGGCGTTGAGGATTTTGGTTCCTCTTTCGTGTATGTATTGGGCTAGGGGGGTGGCATACTGACCATTGGTACTTCGAAAACTTAATAGCTACAATACTAATCTGCGTAGGCAGTATATTATAGGTACCTTTTTTTTTAAATATTTGATTACAATGCACGATAAAAAATGTCACTTGGAATTGAATTAGCATACATAATTTGAAATTAATTTCAGTTAAATTCGATCAAATTTGAAAACTGCATTTCGGAATCAAAATCGTTTTGAGCACCCTAATATCATTCACACGTAACTGTCTCAGCTCTCTCAGTTTGGCAGTTGTGTGATCGAGAACTTAAAACTAATCCAACTAATTTAACTGTTGAACAACGAGCTTTTGTAGTGCAGTATTTCGGAGATAGACAAGTTTCTTACCGATATGTTGTAAAACAGTTTAACGAAAGATTTTCGGGAGTCAATATAACAAAAATGGCTACTAGCAATTTAATAAAGGGTCCTAGTTTTCCAATTCGTTAACGAAAATCCGCTGATATCCCTCAGAAATCGTGCAAAACATTTGGCGGTTGTAAGAAAAAGCCAAATCCAGAAGATTTTAAAGGAAAACAAAATTTGTCCTCATAAACCCATTTTTAATCAAACTCTGAAAGAAGGCGATGAAGCGAAAAGGCTAGACTTTTCTTTACGGGTGGGTGATCAAATTTTGAGGGGAAATACAGAGTTCCAATAATTTATTATGTTTTCGAATGAATCAACTTTTTCTACAAATAGACCTGTAGCATCTCAACATATGAAGAACTGGTCTGCTAAATACCCCGAATTGAGGATTCCTTCTCGAAGGCAATATTTTAAAAAAGTTAATGTTTGGTGCGCTGTATCTTTTCGTGGTATATGAGGTCCATATTTGTTTAATGGCTGTTGTAATAGGAACAGTTATTTGCAGATGTTGGATACATTTTTCTGCGAAAGCCTGGAACACTTGCCTTTGGATTACCGAAATAAAATGATTTCTTCAGCAGAGTGGGTGTCCAGCTCATTATGCCCTAGAACGGCTCGACCGCAAATTTAGGGCAATGTGGTTTGGGAGAGATGGCCCAGTTCTGTGCCCCCCAAGAAGCCTCGACTTGACTTTGGCTAATATGTTTCTTTAGGGCGTTTAAAACAACTAACTTACACTACTTCAATACCCAATAATATTCACATCCTAAAGGAAAGAATTTCTTAAGTTCTTCGGTCAACATCAGGCGAGGAAATTCGAAATAGCTTTAATTATCCTAGAAAGCAATTGGAAAAGTGTGTTGAATATGGGGGTGGAATTTTTAAATTATAATAAGTATATTTTTTTACTTTGTCAATTATAATTTATCTGATTAAATAATATTTGAAAAACTGAGACAGATACGTTTGCACATGTATAAAATACATAGTCATGGCAAAGTGAATCATGTCAGCTTGTTTAAAAACGTTTTCAATTCCGAAATATAGCTTTCAAATTCGATCGAATTTTACTGAAATTTTAAATTATGGATGCTACTTCAACTGACTGTAATATATTGCATTTTGATCAATTATTAAATATGAACGCACTTTTCTCTTTAGCCAACATCGCAGTTTTAAAGTTTTTGGGCTCCCTGTGCATATAGAAAAAAATTTTAAAGGGGAGTCTTATTTTTTTTAGAAGCAAAACACAATCTTTTGAAATGTAAAATTTTTGGTCCGTTACACCAATTGTGAAGTCCATTCGTGGATATACTGTACACTGTACATATTATGAGAAATTTTGTTTTTTTCGATTTTTTAATGATCGATATGCTCACTTGACATGATTACCCTGTACTGACGAGAACTAAAGAGTTCGAAACTGGTCTACAGGTATTAGCACTGTAGCGTCCTACCATTGGAAATAGAAATTCATTCCTTTCTTTTCGTATAGCCCCGAGAATAGCTGTTTTAGCATAATTTGGCTTATCCCTATTGTATAAGGTCTCAACAAGTGGCTGGAACACAAAGTTCTCATATACATACATATTTATATGTCATATTATAATTTCCACTTGCCAAGTAGTATTCATTTGCTAACGAGTCTTTCTTACAGTAAAATAATTTTTAATTACAACCTCTTTCGAAAATGCATTTGCGTTATTAGCTACATTAGATCCAAAAAATATAATCTATATTATACTTGCTTCATAATTTTCTAAGAAATCCCGAAGGTCAAGAAATTCAGGTGGACAACTGGAGAGAAAATAGTGTCCAACTTAAAAACATACAGAGTAGAAATCAAAATACCTCCGCTGTTTTTGACGAAATAAACCCAGACAATTATACAGATTACTTTAACTTAGATGGAGAGGTTTAGTGGCAAGACGAAATGTTAAGATAAGGAAGAGCTTCACTTATCTGTTTTTGTGCATATTTTCTGCTTATACTTGATAATAAAATAAAATATTTATTTGTCCAGGTTCCCCTTGTGTATTATTTTCGAAATCTTCATTGACGGGTGTTGCGATTCACCATCCATCGTCTCTTTTATTGCTTCCGTATTACTAATACTGGTTGCAGGTATTTCCTGCTCTCTTGCAAATAATGCCATCATGACAGTGTCGATAAAATAACAGTCTATTTTGCTGCTGGATTAAAAATACAGAGACTTTACCATTGTTGCAAGGTTCCTCCAACCTTTACTTTCTGTGATGTCAGTAACGCATTGTTGTAAACACCTTAGCATAGGCATGCTTGTTTTATATCTCTGATTGGGCACTTAAGAGGCTATGCAACCTTAATTATTATTGATATAAATAAATTCACATTTCTCATAATAAATACCTTATTTGATTAGTACTTAGATAATAGATTTTTAGTCTAATACTTACAATTTTTTTTTCTTTACAGGAATACTTCGTAAAATGGAACGGATCTTGCAAAATACCCTAAACACCCTCTACAACACCGGTCAATATATTTTACTCATCACTATGAATTTGTGTTTCGGCATGGTTATTTTATTTTTAATAGTCAAGCATGTTCTGCAAAACATTAATATTTATAAACCAAAATACTATACTCTGGCGATATTTTAGAGCCGGTATTCTTTGAGGTGTATATTTCCCTGTAAAGAGTTAATTAAGCCCAGTGGACAGGCGGCGACATAAAAACCTCAAAGGATTATTTCATGCAAAGAAATTTACAACCCTATGAAATATAAAATTAGGTTCATGACTGGCGTGGCACTCGTAAATAATTATATTACGTTTAATAAAACCCTTCTACTAATTAAACATATTTACCGACAATACTCAGGAACTACAAATTCATAATTAAATATGATACAACAACAAGGACAAAATGTGTTTAATTAAAAACAATAGGAAAAAGAGAATGAATCTTTTATTTAAAAATTTGTGCCATACTCATTGAGGTATTAAGTTAAACACAGTGTCGTCAATAAGGCTTGCATAGTATGTAGAAATTTTATTTTTTAATAAAGCTAAAGGTAGGTATTAAAGGTTTGGTTGCTAAGCAGGAAGATTATTGAAAAGCTGCGATTCCTATTCTTTTTCTGCTTTTTGTCTTATTCAAACTTCACTCTTTTAGTTTAAGCTAACGATCGGAGCATCCCTCTGTGTTGCCAAGGCCAATTTAGGTTTATGACTTGATGAATCCGAACCAACTTGTCAGTCTGTCTGCGAGCTTAGTTCAAATTTATACGATGATCATGATTTAAACTTCAAGTTTAAACACCAAAATTGAAACCCAACCTATAATACCGTCAATAAGTTTTCATACGGTGAATAGTATCTGCTAAAGAATATTGCCATATGACGTGCACAAAACTTAAGTGGTCATAAATAAAGATTGTTGCGCTTGGGGACTTTTGATTTTATTTATATCGTAATAAATATCCCACAATTATTAGGTATTCAACTTATTGTACAAGAATGTGCTTCAACGTTCCTAAATTTATATAGAATTAAAATTGGACGACATTAACCAGAAAGGAACCAATCATCACAATGTAAAATTTGGGGAAATTGGGGTATAGGATAGCTTAGTTTAGAGTGGCAGACTTCTGGTCTGTTTAGACAATCTCACGTTCGCGGAACCTATCAGCATCAGCTCCCTGATGGCTAGTGCGACATACAACGCAGAAGAATCCTGGCAGCTCACTTGAACCAGCCACTACTGTTAATAAACCTAGTAAGTCGACCCAGTTGTAAGCTGCTTACTTCCTCCAGATTGTTGAAGAGTGGTTCACCCAAGGCATTAGACCTTCCTCTTGCAAGCCCAGGGTATTCACACAATAAATGTTGAATATTTTCCTCCTCTTCCTCGTCTCTGCAACTTCTGCAGAAGTTGTTAGCTTCTATTTGCATACGATCGGCATGTCTACCGAACAGACAGTGCCCGATAACCACGGCAGTGATATTTCTTAGGTCCTTTCGACTATGTTCTAATAAAGCTGCGACATTTCTGTTGTCAAGTAGGGACCACAATTGCTTAAATATCCTACAGGCTGTTAGCTCTGTCCATCTGCTTATTGCAAGTTATTTGGCTATATGATCTATCTTCTCTTTGACGGATCACAGTGGTCTAGCCACGGTATTCTCTGCTAGATCGGCAGACATGCCAGCACCCTTTCTGGTGATTCGATATGGCGAAAATCTGTATCATTGGGCAATAAGCTATGCCCAGCTACAAGATGGGTATACTTAATTCGTAATGTTTTAAGAAAGGGATGAGCGTTAAGGCTAGACTGTAACATTAATGCCATTTTAATATTTCTGTTTTATCCACAACAATAGTCAATCCACAGAACTAAGTGATTTAGTTTGTTTTCTACATTATCTATACGATTTTTAAAACAGAATCCGATCTTGATTAATTTTGAACAAATGAGCACTAGCATTCGACAACCACAACTGTCTTTTAAAGAAGGCTATGTTGGGTATTCGAGGAAGGGGCTCTCTCGACATATACAGGGTGTTTCTTAATGATATACCAATATTTAAGAATGTGATCTTACATGAGAAATTAATTATAGTTACATAAATACGAGGTGTTAAAGCTGTAGGAAAAAATCGAAATTAATTATTATTTTCCAAACTACTTGAGATATTTCAGTGATATTTAGTACTTAGCGGCAGTTAATAAAGTTGCATATTTTTCAATTTTAACAGTGGCACTGACTTCGATATTTTTCAGGAAAAATATGTTCCGCCAATGTTTTTCTTCCCAAATCGAAAATAATTTTAAATTCATCATTCAATTTAAAACATAAGAGCTTTGTTAAGTTGTTTTCCTGCGATGCGCCGTTTTTGAGTCAAAAAAGTTTTATTAATTTAATAGCAGAAATTGAACAACATACGGATTGGCATTTTATTGCTAACGGAATGTCCTCAAGCAGCAAAGGAAGTTGTTCTTAAAAGAAATTGAGGTAAGATTGTGCATCAGCTCGTCACAGCAAGAACTATGGGCCTTATTGGCCCACTTTATTAGTGGTTACTAATTATTTGAGGCTTATAGAATCAAAACCCGCCAACTCCACTTTTTATCAAAATTCATTTTTTATATGGATCTTATGCAGAATTTTGCAAGGAATCCATTTCTGCCGGCGTTATTTTTCAAAACCCTCTAAATACCGTCTAAAATTGCACTCAAACTATACGCTTAGTTTCAAAACGCGCCAACTCCAATGACTTGTAATAATCAAATCCCGCTAACTCCATTTCGACCAATGGCAGCAGCTTTCGTGGAATCAGCTGTTTACAGTCGTTGGCCAGACCGTTAGTTATTTTTTAACCACCGAGTAGTGTGCATTTTTATGTTTCCCGAGTTTTTCGTTGATTAGAAATGGATGACTATACAGAACAAGTTGAAAAATGTACACCGAAGAAAGGCCGTAAACGAATGGTAGATAAGAAAAACTGGAAATCAATTAAAGCACACCATAACAGGTACTTATACTTTTTGTTTCGTATTGCGCAACGATTTGATGTAAATGAAATTTTTGTAATAACACTTTTGTATTATGTGTTGCCTTACTCTGGACATAGTCAAGCGATTTTGAACGCCTCCTGAACTGCAGATCAGTGGGTAAAATAAAAGGACTATATCCTACGAGCTAAACCTCGTTTTTTTTTTTATTTCAGATATAAACCTACGTGACCACCTACTGTTCCAAACTGTGGTTATGCTACAAAAAGTTTTAGATTCAGCACCTTAACTAAATTTGATATATCTGCTTCTCACACAAATTTTTATTCCTCTCATTTAAAAATAAGCCAAGAGAATTACATCTTAAAGTACACCAGCTCAAAAGTACCGAATCGGAGACGGCCAAAAGACAATTCCAAGGAACAAAGGACAGCTTGCTTGAAATTCGTTGTTAACAAAAGAAATGGGAATTTAATTTCGGTTTGCAAAGACGCTTTCCTAAAAATTTTGAACGATAAAAAAGACAGAGTGTATGGTGTATTAAAAGACATTTTGAGTCTGGCGAAATGGCAAAAGAAAAACGCGGCGGGGATCATAAAAGTCAGCCAAATGAACGGCGTAGGCAAACAATTAAATTTTTTCTGGAATCTCTGAAATGTCAAGAGTCGCACTATTGCAGGAATAAAAACACTTGCCGTTTGTATCTCCCTCCAGAACTTGATCTAAGAAAACAATATCAAATGTATGAGCATTCTACATTGAAAAATGCATGAGTCAAAGAATCATTTTTTCGTCGAGAGTTTTGTACAAAATACAACATGGGTTTTGGATCGCCAAGAACTGATGTATATTCAACGTGCATTCAAATTAATGAAAAAATTAAATTAGCTAAGGAAGATGCTCCGACAAAGGCTATGCTTATGGCAGAAAAAATCGTCCACAAACTTAAGGCCAAAGCATTTTTTGCAATGTTATTTTTTTTTTTTTTTTTTTTTTTTTATGATAAGGCACAGCACTACAGGATAAATCCTTTATGGCGCTCTAGGAGCGGTGCGTGTGCGCAGGAAACGATTCACGTTGGTCTTGAATCTTTGGAGACTATACTCGTTGGGGAAGACGATCTCAGGGAGGTCGTTCCAGAGTGATGACGTTCTCCAGATGAAAGAATTTTGAAACAGTGTCGTTCGAGGGACACTAAGCTGAACCACGTACTGGTGGGCTGCAGTGGCTCGTCGTGTATTTCTACCATGCACCGCTCTGGGTGGTATTAAGCGGGCAACCTCAGTTGAACACTTGCCATGAAAATATTTGTAAAATAGACTCAAGTCGCCAACCTGCCTTCGATGTTCAAGGCTTTCCAGGTTGTTTGTCAGACTATGGTCACCGATCAAGCGAATGGCTCTTCTTTGAATGGAATCTAGCAATCTCAGGGTATGTTTAGGAGCAGAGCCCCAAATATGCGAACAGTACTCCAGTGATGGTCGAATTTGGGATTTATAGAGCATCAAAAGTTGTTGGGGTGTATAGAGGTTCTTTGTTCGGAAAAGTACTCCAAGCTTTTGCGAGGCTGCCCTAGCAATGGCCGCAACGTGGCCATGCCAAGACATATGACTATCCAGATTAACGCCCAATAAATGAATTGATGAAGCCAAGGGAATTGAGTGTCCCGCCATAACTATATCCGGTTCTTCAACATTAACTTTTTTAGAAAAAACTGCCGCCTGGGTCTTTTTAGCGTTAAATTCTACTTGGTTACTGTCACCCCAAGACAAAATTTTTTCCAGGTCTTTGTTGAGATGTGAGACCTCTTGCTGCCTATAGAGATGTGCATTAGCAGCCGATGTCCGAGCATCCAAAGTAAAAGTTGAAACAAGTGTGCTGTCATCAGCGAAGCTATATATAGGATTTTTAGTTTTTTCCAAAAGATCGTTAATGTATAGTAAGAAAAGGGTGTGCGACAATATAGAACCTTGAGGGACTCCGGCGTTGATGTTAAATGTGTCTGAAAGAAATCCGTCCATCGCCACTTTAAGAGAAGAAAACCATGATTTGGTTACGATGTCCTTTGATTGTCAAAAGAATTTGCCCATACCGAAGCTTCCCGACCAACAAGCATATTTTTCAAAACAGTATAACTTTTACAATTTCGTCGTTGTTGTTGGAAGTTCTAATTCAGCCTTACGACAAGAAAATGTATTTTACTACTGTTGGAATGAAACAATACGTCCAAAAAGCTCGAATGAAATCGCAAGCGCTGTATTTCACCGTCTAAATAACATAAATTTCGAAGGCAAAACCAAAATCAGGCTTTTTGCAGATGGCTGCGGTGGTCAAAATAAAAATACCATCATGGCGGGGATGTGCTGCAAATGGCTGTATTCTCATGCCCCACCAAACATAAAGATTATTGAACTAATTTTTCCTATTGTCGGGCATAGTTTTATTCCACCTGACTGAGTTTTTGGGAATATTGAGAAAGGCCTTAAAAAAAAAGAAATCGTGAATAATCCTCAACACTCAACAGTACATTGAACACGTAGAACAATACAGCACTGTTTTTAAAATTGGCGATGAAATTCCCGTTCTCGACTGGAAAACCGAATGACAGAAGGTGTTAAAACCACCAGAAGCATGGCACTTCAAGTTTAATCCTTCGAAAAGATTTTTAATAACGACAGATGCAAAAAGAGACATAAAAATTCAAGGCGAAGTAAATTACAGAACTGAGACAGGTGCTCCTAGAACTGTTACAAAAAAGAACAAAAACATTGGTGCTATGGATCCACACACAGATACTTTCTATAAACGTTCCAGTAAAGGAAGAAAAAATAGTAGCTGTTGCAAAACTACTGGAAGTACATTATGGAGAAAACTGGAGGCTTAATGAAGGTTTTGAATTTTACACAGATGTAGAAATTCGAGAGGTACCGGAAAAAAATGCGGCTGTTGAAAATGAGGATATGGAGTGTGAGCGAGTTGAAGAATTAGAATCCCTGTCTGTTAAATAAATTAAATTCTATACTTTTTGACTATGTTTAAAAATTTCATTTTGTAATAAAACATTTGTTTGCATGAAAATTTGTTAGGTTTAAAATCAAAACCCGTTATATCCATTGTTTGCAATCAAAGTCCGCTCACTCCATCCAAAAACTGATCAAGAAAAAAAAGTAGTTGACTAATGCTGGATTTTTTTAGATATAATAGGATTTTATTCCTTAAATAATACACAAAAAAACACTGGCGACTGTTTATCAAAAAATAATTGAAATACGTTTATTGTGTTTCCTGTAAAAACTTGCATTTTGGAGTTAGCGGGTTTTGATTTTATAGACCTCATTTCTACCCATGCGTTAACCGAAAATTGTTGTTGGAAATGGGTTTGGGTTACGGCATAGGGATTTCCTTCTGCTCACAAATGATTGTTGTGGAAATTCTTATTGTAATTTTTTGGAAAATTAGCTCCATCTGTGAACAGAACGTGTGTTTGAATTTGCGGATTTTGTGCAATATGATGAAGATACCACTGATGGAACATCCCACGCCTTGGAAAATCTCTTAAAAGTAATAATTGTACTCCTAAACTATGACACAGATATAATAAAAAATCCACTAAAATTCTTCGAACAATTTGATTGCAAATCTTCCTCGCACTCGTTTCAGGATGTTCTTGGACTTCGTTTAGCACCGCCTCCTCAATTTCAGGGGTTCTCACACTTAGAGGTCTACTTTCAGATATACCTCTTGGACCGTACCAGTTTCAACAAGACAACGATGAATATTAGAAAAGGTTCGACTATCTTGCAAAGCACGATTTGGATATCTCAGGTGATAAATACGTCTGGCTTGCTCTCCATTACCGTCGCCGAGGCCATACACGTAATCCATTTCCGTCATTTCTGCATCTGAATAATTTACCATTATTAACAATATGGTAACAATAAAATGAAATAAATAAATCACAACGCACAAACTTGAACAACAGAGACTGACTAGCAAATATCAGATGTAAAAAAAAGTAAGTGGCATATTCCATGGCAACTAGATTTATTGCAAAATTGTATTCTTCAATAATTAGATTAATTTTCTTGGACAATTCAACGGTTTTTATTTTTTACTTCATAACGGCGCAGCGCAGGAAAACAACTTAAGAAAGCTCTAATGTTTCAAATTAAATGATAAATTCAAAACTATTTTTCATTTGGGAAAAGATCATTGGTGTACCATTTTTTTTCCTCGAAAATATTGACGTCAGTGCCCGTAGGCACGCCACTGGCAGTTATCAAGCTCTTTTTAACTGGTTTTGTAATTTAAGCAAAAGCCCTCGAAACCGCTGAATGTCTAAAGACAACATGGTTTTACAGATTTGATACCAAGACGAAGAACCAGAATAAAAGTGTGGTATTGCTTCTGGATAATGCAACGTCTCATCCCAAAATTACACTGGATAATGTCAAACTTATTTTTCTTTCACGCAATACTACCTCACATTGCTAACCTTTGGACCAAGGCATTATTCAGAATTTTGAAATACTCTACAGAAACCACCATATTAAGAGGCTTTTAACATGTATAGACAGTGGTTGGCCTCTTCAAGAAATCGAAAATATGATATGATTATATGGGTTTTGGTGGCCTGGCGCAATTTTTCCCCAGTGGCAATAAAAGAATGCTTTATGAAAGCTGTTGTATCGAAAAATATTCACCTTTATTAACTGTCGCTACATACTAAATAGCACTAAAATATCTCGAGTAGTTTCGATAATATTAATTAATTTACATTTTTTCCAAAAAACTTGAACACCCTGTATTTTGGTAATGGAATATTATTTGACCATAATTTATAAAGCTATCATAATTTCTCATTTAGATTCACACCCATAAATATTCGTATATTAAAAACACCCTGTATTTGTGCCCATTATGCTCTTCTAGGATGTGTTTCCCTTCACCGGTTGCATACCTACTGTTATTTTGCAGCAAATGAATCACACAGATTACATGTGTATTTTTTAAGGATTTTAAAGTTTAAGTTATCATTATTATTATTATCTATAGCAATAAGCTCACAAAAATTAAAAGACACATTACTTTAAACTCTATTGTAGTTAATTAGAACTGAATAATATGATTCAAGTAACAACTTACCTTGAAGTAAGTCTAGATGTTACCCACGTTTGGAACAACGCAATAGAACATCATGGGGAGTCTCGGGCGGTAGCACTGGATATTTCAAAGGCCTTGGATCGAGAATGACATTAGGCGTTTCCAACTAAAGTGAGAGCATACAAAACGCCGGTTCAATTTTTTTCATGGCTGTCAAGCTTTCTTAAATACCGTTGTCTGCGAGTGACGATGGACGGATTTCTTTCAGACACATTTAACATTAACGCCGGAGTCCCTTAACGGTCTATATTGTCGCCCACTCTCTATTAACGATATTTTGGAAAAATCCAATATATAGCTTCGCTGATGACAGCACACTTGTTTTATCTTTTACTTTGGATGCTCGGACATCGGCTGCCAATGCACATCTTTATAGGCAGCAAACAAAGACCTAGCAGAAAAAATTTAACGCTCAAAAAATCCAGGACAGTTTTTTCTAAAAAATTATTGTTGAAGAACCGAGTATAGTCATGGCGGGACACTCGATTCCCTTGGCTTCATCAATTTATTTATTGGGCGTCAATTTCGATAGTCATATGTCTTGGCATAGTCACGTTGCAGGCATTGCTAAGGCAGATTCGCAGAAGTTTGGAATACTTTTCCGAACTAAGAGCCTTTATATACGCCAACTACTTTTGAAGCTCTATAAAGCCCAAATTCGATCATCGCTGGAGTACTGTTCGCATATTTGGCGCTCTGCCCCAAAGCATACCCTGAGATTTCTAGATTCCGTTCAAAGAGAAGCCATTCGCTTGATCGGAGGCCATAATCTGACAAGCAATCTGGAAAGTCCTAAACATCGAAGGCGGGTTGGCTACTTGAGCCTATTTTACAAATATTTTCATGGCAAGTGCTCAACTGAGGTTGTCCGCTTGATTCCATCCTGAGCGGTGCATGGTAGAAATACACGACGAGGTACTTCAGCTCATCCGTACGTGGTTCAGCTTAGTATTTCTCGAACGACACTGTTTCAAAATTCTTTCATCTGGACGACGTCATCATTCTGGAACGACCTCCCTGATGCCGTATTTCCCAACAAGTTTGATCTCCAAGGATTCAAGACCAACGTGAAAATACCATCTTTATGTTATACCTTTTTAGGAAAATAAAACCGATTATAAAAATAACGTATAAAGTAATCATTGCCTAGTGGTTCCTTTCTGTTTAATAATAAGCTACTTATTTTTAAAAGCAGCCCACTCTTTGGGTTCTTTTCTCGGAAATATTCTGCTTTAAGGCAATTTTTGTATCAAAAATTCTAAGTAATTTGCTGTCTAACAATTGGTTCCTTCTTGATGAATAAAAGTGGCGTTAATTCCCATTCAAAGGCCCCATTATCAAAACTTCAGTATTTTTGAGGTTTGGTTCCTTTTTGCTTAACGCTGTTCAATTATTACTGAATTAAAAATAAAATTCATAATCTAACAACTTCTGATTACCTGAAAAGATGTAATACAATTTTAAATTGTTCGTCGATTACAAGTATTTTATAATCGCATTGTAATCGATTACATCAAAACGGTACCTAACTATGTAAAATATATTTTCTAATGTTTGATGGTTATACGAGAGACCTTCAGTGACAATTTCCATTATAGTTTTACGTCACATTAGGAGCATGTACAAATAAAAGACTGATTACATTTTAATAGATATGTAGATAATATAATATTAAATTGTGCAATTATTGTAAATTGTTCCACTATTATTAGGGTTTTACAGAAAATGTAGGACATACTTATAGTCAATAAAAATGTTATATATTTGGGTACTCTGAATGTGTCCCCATAAATAACAAATTGATTGGTGTATTATTTAGTTTGTACATAAAAGCAAAATATTTCGATAAGTGCTTTACCCAATTATAATTAAATTGTATAGTTTCGACGCAAATTTGCAAATGTAACATAATAAAAATTTACTCAGTCGACAATATGTATTTTTTTATTTAGCAAGCTCCATTGTAATTACACTTGTCTATAGCCACTTTGATCCATCCATTATTTTTTTTAGGGACCTGCTAAAATAAAAAAATACTATTTTGTTTTCAAGAATTGCAAAAAACATTTCCAAAAAGACCTAAAGCATTCGTATGTTGAATAATTTTTGTCTTAATAATAAACTGGCAATAGTTTTTATGAGAACTATACCCAGGGATGCCGGATAAGTATGCAGTCTCATAGGACATACAGAGATAATAAAATTAAAAAAAAAGTGGTACATTACTAGTTCCTGCAACGCCATGTTTCTAAATTAAAAAAATTGTGAATATTTTCGTAGACATTAGGGCAAAACGGAATTTTCGCCATTTCGTTTTAATTGTTTTTTGATTCTATTTAAATAGATATGTCAAAATAAATTTTATATTCTTATTGACACTTTTTCTCTCTACAAGAAATTTGAATTAAATTTTTAAATAGTCATAAAATTTTATTTTACGCTTTAAAAATTCTACTTTTGATTCTTAATCCAACAACATAATATTACATTTCTTATTATTTTTTTTTATGTAACGCATTTGAAAATAAATTAAATATCATTATATATTATTTTTAAGTTTGAAAGTTCTTCATCATTCTTCGATGTTCTTTTATATTAATTTAAAAATCTATATTTCCCATAGTTACTGTGCCAGTTAGGTTCAGTGTTATCACCAGCCCTGAAATAGTGTATTTTTAGTTTGGTGCAGTGCTACATAACCCTCCGACAGACATTTACAACCCCCTTTTACCATAACATAACCAAATAATTTGATCATTTTTTGACATATGTCTATTTTCTGCCAATTCTTAAGTACTGTATACGCCCAGCGATGACAAATACCATTGATTAATCTATCCGGTATAGATTTTTTAAACTTAATATCGAGTTGGTTAAAATCCTATACTTTCATTTCAATAATATACAGCGTGTAACAGAAGTATGGAACGCTTTAAATATCTTTAATACCGTTTGTCCGATTTAGCTAAAATTCGGTATCCGTATATAAGAGGTTATCGCGGAGCTGCTAGTGACATTTGCAATGTTGCCAATTTTAACGGTTTTTTTAGCAATTTAAAATATTTTTTTTTTAAATGGAACACCCTATATATAACAATATTTTTGGATTCTACATAAAATTACAATTATTTTTTAATAAGTGCATTATAAGTCTAAACTTAATAGTTTTTGAGATATCGAGTTTTGAGAAATGATATTTTTGAACTTTGACAGCTCTAGCTTTCTAACGTTACGTCTTAGAGCAAAACGGCTTGCATGTCCCTATCTTACTTTTCTACTATCTTTCTAATCGTGTCATACTTTTGGTTAAACCGGATGTAGCTCAAATGCCGGAAATATAGTGTTTCCGGTTTAACCGAAAGTTGACATTTTTGGAAAGATAATAAAAAAGTAAGATAGGAACATGTAAGCCGTTTTGCTATATGGCGTATCGTTAGAAAGCTAGACGCTGTCAAAGTTCAAAAATATCATTTCTCTAAACTCGATATCTCAAAAACTATTAAGTTTAGACGTATAATGCACTTATTAAAAAATAATTGCAATTTTATGTAGAATCCAAAAATATTGTAATATATAGGGTGTTCCATTTTTAAAAAAAATATTTTAAATTGCTAAAAAACTGTAAATTTGGCAACATTGAAAATATCACTAGCAGCTCCGCGATAACCTCTTATATACGGATACCGAATTTTTGCTAAATCGGACAAACTGTATTAAAGATAATTAAAGCGTTCCATACTTCTGTTACACGCTGTATAATATGTCGTTTAAGTCATTTCTCTTCTCGAAATAACCTCACTTCAGCCTCCACGTTGCGACAGTTTCGCGGTAGTGGCTGAGAACAAGTTGTACTCTTTCAATTTCAAAATTTTTTAACACTGTTAAATAATTATTACCCTCTATACATTTTCGAAAGTATGGGGCATAGCCCCATATTACCACATCAGCTACCTGGACATGGTTTGGTTGAAATAAAACAATGATTTTATTTAATTTTTTACATTAAATTTAATTTAAAACTAACAATTAAAAAATTTTTAAAAATTTTTCTCCTTCATATGGTTTAAACTATTCCATTGTCTTACTTAAAGTGTTTCTTCTTTGATCAGAAAATCCAAATTTAACCAGAACTTCATTCATATCTAAAGATGATTAAACATCTCACATACCAAGTCTTCAACCTTTAAAGTTACTATGAGTTGTACTCATTAATTTGAGACAACGTTTTTTCTACTAAACTCGATGTTAGGTAAGTCCTTAAACTTTATTTTATATTGACTGGTCGTTCTAACTTTGTACTTTCCTTATTGTATCCCCTGATGATGAGTGCTTAAGCGCTCGAAACATGTAGGGAACCTTTTTATTTAGCATCATCATTATTAAACTGTGGAGAAAGACTGCATTGTTTTATTTACTTTACATTAACTCCACTGAAAGCATGGACTATTTCTTCAACTTCTAAAGACAACTAGAGTAAATATTCCGATAGTAAAAATATAACCATTTCAACTATTATCTTATTATCTGCATTGGTAATGGGATTTTTAGAGCGAACATCTAATATGCAGGGTATTTCAGAAGTACGATACATAACTTAAGGTGGTGATTCCTTATTATATTTTAAGAGAAAAAGTGCATGTAAGCATGTGTCCGGAGTTGCTCGTTTTTGATATACAGAGTGTTTAAGTTTTTTAAGAAAATCGGGTTTTTATTATTTTTGTAAATATCCTTTTCCCGATTTTATTGAAATTTGGTACCGTTATTCATAACGATAAGGGGTTTAATTAGCCTTAACTAGATCAAATTTATTAAGTCCAGTGGCGTTCCAGGGAGCACCTTAACGAATTTTATTGGCAAAGAAATGTACGCCACTAACTTTTTTCTAATTTTGATATTCTTTTTCGGAATTACCACAACTTGTTTGTCCCTCGAATTGTTTTCGTATCTTGCTTTATTTTCGAAAGAACAAATGAAAACCACTTTATTGCATGTACAGGGCTTTCGTTTATATTTAGACCCCAATCTTGAGCGAAGACAATTAGAGTTAGAAAAAACAATTAAAAAAAAAAAAAGTTTTAGGATTATTAGTGAATCATCAGAATCTTAGCCAAAATTTTTCAAAAGATGATTACAATGCCGAAAAAAATAAGCAACTTATGTTTTTTTTTAAATGGAACACCCTGTATCTATCTATTTATTAAAATTATAGATATTTATTTCCTGATTCCAAAAATATATAGTTTGTCTTATTAGCTCAAACCGTTTTTGAGATATTAGCAATCAAAATTTTAAAAAGTTGTATTTGTTTTCGATTATAAGTCTAAAATGCCTTGAAAATTAAATGGCCTACATTGGTAATGCTTTTCTTACTATTAAAATAACATTAAGGAGGCGTTGAAAAATAAATGCAACAACTATATATCTATTAATTTGTAGATTTAAGAAGTAGTCCATGTTCTGTGGCGAGATTGTAAATAGAAATAAAGGTCTGTCTTTACCACCAAATAACTTTATTTGCCCCTCTAGGGTAGAAAACAAGGGTTATAGAAAATACATAAAATGATGAAGAATTAAAATAAGTTTCTTAACGTTGTACTAGTTTCGACTTTAGGGAAAGTCATCTTCAGCAACGAATAATTTAAGAAATTTTGTTATGAAAAGTAGTTAAAACAGTTGGGAGAACAATGGGTGATTCAACAATAAAATACAATGAAATGCAGATTATGCAACCATTGGAATAGACAGTAGCAGCTTATTATAAGGACGATGTATCTCTATGCAATGGTAGGAGATGATTTAAACGCATGTAGGATAAAAGACCCTAATCATAATACAGTGATTTAAGAATGTTGAAATTAGAACATGTTGTAAAAGAAGAAATTCATTCTTAATTTAAAATGAAACTGACTTAGTGAGGGGACATGCATATTGTTGTGGTGGATTAGATTATATGTAAATTAAATTAAATGAAATTGCTTCTCCTTAAAATTGTCAAAACGAAACTATGTCATTTCTGGTAAAAAATTTGGGAATACATCAAGTGGTCACCATTCACATGTTATATTATTAAGATAAAATAAAATTTTTTTAGTAAAATCAACTCATTGCATTAATGAAGGGAATTATTGGTTTTAATTTTCCTCCTGTTACCAGGTGAAGAAACCATTTGATGAATTAACTTTATCATTAAAAATGAATGCGTGCTATTCAAGGCGAATGGCGTTGCAAGATGACTTTCCCTAAAGTCGAAACTAGTACAACGTTAAGAAATTTATTTTAATTCTTCATCATTTTATGTATTTTCTATAACCCTTGTTTTCTATCCTAGAGGGGCAAATAAAGTTATTTGGTGGTAAAGACAGACCTTTATTTCTATTAATTTGTAGTTTGCTATCAAGTTTTTTATTGAATCATTAAGTATTAATATTTTAATAGGTAACAATAATTACATCCAACTGAAACCTGAACTTGATAGAATTATTTCAAAAGGCTAAGACATCCGTTTTTCGTTTCAGAACCACCGTTGAGCAAATTAAGTTTTGCGACTATTTATAAAACAAAGTTTATGATACTCCTGAGGAAATGGCAAAAATTTGGTTTCGTCCACGCCATGACGTTGCAGAAGTCAGTAATGTGCCACTTTTTTCTAATTTGATCGTCTCTGTTTATCTAATGAATTTCGGGGTCCCTGGAGAGTGCATGAAATGAAAAATGTTCAAGAAATAGAAGAACTGTATAAAACATTGTTTACGATACAATAATTTAAATTTAGGTCAAAAACAAGGAATAAAATTTTGTAGCTAAAATTGTTTTTCAGAATTTAAAGTGTTGTAACGATTTGTATTCACTTCTGCTGAAATATGGAGTGTCTCCAGCAATTTGTCTTTACTTTTAATTATCAAAATATCAAAGGGATAAGATTAAAGCGTTTTAAGTTAAGTAAATTAGCACTGAGAACCCTAAAAGGACATTTTAGCTTTTGAAAGATACTGTCAACATCTTAGTAGGAAAAATATTTGCTTATACAATATGTTTTGAAAAACAATGTTATTCAGTTTTTCTTTCGAAAATATTACAATAATTATTTCCACTATTTAACAAGCAGTAGCAAGTTTCGAAAAAAAGGTTTTGTTGTAAGTAATCAAGTATTATGCTCCGATATTAAAAATGACACAATGATGTGATAAATCTACAGCTTTTTGTATTTTCATTTTCATAACTGTTTTATTTCAGCGGTAGTGCTAAAATGAGTTTAGTCATACATTAACACATATTGACACATATTCATTTATCTTAATAAAGAAATTAACTAACGTATTTATAACACATGCATCAAATTTGCTTCTATAGCTCTGGCAACTTCGTTAATGTCGGAAGATAGGGACACATAAGATTTATTTATTTTTTAGCACAAAATATGAAAAAAATTATTGACATCGACTCTTTCCCATGGTAACAATTATATTTTCTCGCAGTGACAGAGATATACAGAAAATATTGCATGAAACACGATGCAAAATAGCTTGCTCTTTTGCAAACAATAATGTTGGACCTTCACATACTGTGACAATGGTTCCTAGATCAAAATGCTCCAGAGTTAGTCTCTTTAGTGTTATTTCAACATCCACTTTTTCCGACAGCAGGCGGCTCCTATGAACAACACTCACAATGAAAATAAATGTTGTGACACCTAGAGTTGTTAAAAGACCCAAAATTAGCAACTTCTAAATAATTGACTTCTGCAATAAGAGAACTGAACTCAAACATCAATGCAGTCCATCAACCTTTACAATCTACAAAACCTAATTTATTTGCAGTAATCGAAACAAAGGTCAGATTATCAGTAAGTACAGTTTAGATTTAAAAAAATTAACAAAAGACAAGTTTTAATGGAATTCAGTAGAATTCGGGAATGGCGATCCGAATATCTACAAAAAATTAGGATTTACGGAGATCAGCAAAGGCCGATTATTTACTTGGATGAAACCTGGTTCAACACATATGATACCCCGGAAAAGGGTTGGGTTGACTCAAGCGGCAAGTGTAAAATAAGCGCGCTATAAAAAGAGGTAAACGAATTACGATTTTGCATGCTGGATCTAAAGACGGATGGATTCCAAATGGACTTTCTCTGTCTGCAAAAAACATTAAATATTCTTCTCTGGATTACCATGAGGACACCACGGCTGATTTATTTGAAGATTGGTTTAAAATCAAGTTATTTCCAAATATACCTCCGAATGGCGTAATTATAATGGACAATGCAAGCTACTATAGTAGGCAGTTGACCAAGACTCCCTCCTCAGCAACAATCAAAACTACATGTATGATAATGGAATTTATTTTCATGAAGATTACACCAAAAGGCAATTAATTGAGTAGTTCTGTGATAATTATGCAAAAAATCTAGGGCACCCAGTTTTAAGGCTTTCACCATACCATTGTATATTTAATCCCATCGAAGATGTTTGGCACCAACTGAAATCTGCCATTTGTCGTAACAATATTTGCTTTAGTATAAACTCCAGTGTACTTGAGCTTATAGAAACTGAAGATTTTAACATCCCTTCACAGAGTTGGGCAAATTCTGTTACACATGTTGAAAAAGTGGAAAAATCCTATATCCATATAAACAATATAGCACAAATAATAATTAGAACAGATAATGCTAGCGATAGTGATATTGATATATTAAGTGAATAATTATTATAAGTATCGAATAATTTGTATATTTTTGAAATCATAAATATAATTTTTAATAATAGTGTCAATTAAACCACTGTATACCACGAGTTTTGACCCACGCACTGAGGTTCTGTTCCACTATGCACCAAATCTAGGTCAAGTGCAAGCAAACCTCAGTACGTTTAGAGTATAAATACGCGGATCCCAAGATGAGACGGCATCGGTGTTCATAGCCTGATCAAACCCTAACCTAGCCTATCCCAGGTACTCGCAAATGACCCTTGAGGTGCTGCGTGCCGCCTGATTCCCCAGTACAAAACCTCCCTCTTATCCCAGGTACTCGCAAATGACCCTTGAGGTGCTGCGTGCCGCCTGATTCCTAAATACCCTGGTACTCACTAAGGCCTTAGTTGGAAGGGTAGTGTGTGCCATCCCTCCCGAGGACCTTATAGCCGATCCATCGGCCCTTCAGGCACGACAAGAGACATTAAGAAGATCCCCGAAGACGCCCCAAAAGCATGCTGGTCCACTTTATAGGGTAAAGTGTACAATTTTGAAGCGCCAAATAAATCCAGTGAAAATCACCCAGTCTTTCCTTTGAGCTATCGACCCCTACAACCCCAACTTGTGACAATAGTAATTTCACATTTAAACATATATAAAATATTATTTAATGTCTTACTTATTTTTATTACAAACCATGATTAAATTCTAAGAAAAAGACGGCCCTGTTCGACCACATTTCAATTTTATAGGTGGCCCGGGTCTTTCCTAATAGGGATCAGTAAGTCACTTTCTTACATCTCTGAACGGACTTTACTAATTTATATCCTGGATATGACTACCATCAGATTTAGGCGCAGATACTAATATATGCGTAACGAGCCACGTCACGGAGCTAAATCCTTTAACATCAGTTCTGGCCTCACTCTACTTATAGCCGAACCGACTCGGATTCTAGACCGAGATGGTGATTTTGACACTTTCCTAACTTTAAACCACGACTTGTACACGGTCATCCATGAGGACGTCTGACCACAACCTTATTTCGGCACTACTAAACTACCGATTAGTGCCGATCATTTCAACACGTCCTGATGGTACTATTAAGACCAAATCCCAAGAAGAAGCAAACTTACTAGCGGAATTATTCCCTTCACATTCTACGGTTAATTTCTAGGGAAAAACTCCACCGAATATTCCTGCTGTAAAATCGAGAATATCTAATATTGTGTTTCGGCAGCGCCCTGTTAAAAGTGTCTTGAAAGATCTTTATGGGGTTTCTAACTAAAGTCAGAACGTGCCTATGGTATGCCGGTGGTTCAATTTTCTTCATGGCCTTCGAGCCCATTTCCTGAAAGTGGCGATTTCTTTCAGACACACTAAATATCAATGTCAGTTTCTCTCAAAATTCTACAGTACCTTCCATAATCTTCCTTGAATACATTAACGATCTTTACGAAAAAATTAAAAATCCAATATATAGCTTCGGTAACGACAGCACACATATTTCGTGTTTAGTTTGGATGCTCAAACATCGGCTGCCAATGCGCATCTCTATAGGCAGCAAGAAGTCTCACATCTTAATAAAAACCGGGAAGAAATTTCGCATTGGAGTGACAGTATCCAAGTCGAATTTAAATAAAAAACTCACAGCCGGCAGTTTCTTCTAATAAAGTTAATGTTGAAGGACAAGAGATCGTCATGGCGGACACTAGATTCCCTTGATCTCATCAATTCATTTATTTCGTGACAATGTGAATATTCATAGTCACGTTGCGGCCGTAGCCAAAGTAGCCTTGCAGCAGCTTGTGATACTCTTCCGAACTCTTCATACATCCCAACAGCTTTTTACTCTCTATAAACCCAAATGCGACCATTGCTGAAATTCTGCTCACACATTTGGTTTGTCATCTACTGGAAAGACCTTCCTAAGGTCGGTTCTCAACGAGTATGATCTCTAATGATTCAAGACCAATGTGAAAGTTTTTCTGCATACACGCACTGCTAGTAAAGCACCAAAAAGGATTAATCGTACAGTGCTGTGCCTGATCATTAAAAAAAAATATAGTGAAAAAATGCGCCTATTTTGCAATTTTTTTACCTAAATAGCTATTTCAGCATAATTAAGAGGCACAACATCATCGTGACAGTCTTTTGACAATTGAAAAGTCTAGAAACGTCAAACTCGATTTTGAGCCTAAAATCAAGATAGGAAAAAGAGATATACAAAAATTTAACCAAAAATTGAAAAAAAAAAATAGAAAATGAAAAAAAATAATCAAAAATAATGTCCTAAAAAATCGCATTAGCAGGTTACTTTAGGTTAGTACTTATATCAGAAAACGAAAAAAAGGGTTCAGGTTAAGAGCAATTGATGAAGCGGCCCAGGTGGAAGTCTTAGAATATTTTGCTATGAATTCTGTAATATCCCTACGACAAGGTAAGGAGATTACAGGAATTTATCAAGTAAACTGTTCGTAATATACTTAAACTCAATCATTTTCACCCCAGTAAAAATTTTCCAGGAGTTGTGGCGACGACCCCGAAAGAAGAATTGAATTTTGTTAGGAAATATAGATTACGATGCGACATCTCAGAGCGATATTCTAAACAGTCAAAATATTTAAAGGTTTAGGAGAAGTTTCACATGACGCCAACGCGACAAAAAAAATCGGAAACGCACTGTAGCATCACATTGCATTGCAGCACAGTAGGATTGGCGATCAAATATCGGTTATCATTTTGCCGTGTCATATTAAGGCATCAATAGACACAAAGACACATTTTCAGACATGCTATTTCTGATAGCGATATCACCAAAGGGATATACTTCCAGGGTTTTAAAACGCATTGTGTTCTGAGCTTCAGTAGCAGTAGGTCTTTGTAATGTGTGCAAAATTGAAATATAAATACTTTAAATCTTGTCTACTGATGCTACTTCTCTACACTATGTGATCGAATGACGACATTCTAGTTTTTAAGTAAAGGAAACGCCACAAATATAACATGTCTGTCTTCTGTATAAAAACTTCAGCAAGAAATGCCGCCTATTGTGCCATTTACCCGCGTTACCGTCGAAAGCCAGACGCCGAGAACGATTTCGTGCGGAGTAGTGCGAACGTGACCCGTCCTCCCATCTATCTCATTTCAGCGTAGTATAGATAAGAATAGAGCGAAGCCGTATCTGCGCTTCGGCACTAGCGATCAGAAATACTTTCAATAGGTCGAGTTTTGCATTGGGATATTAACTTCTAACTGATTCAGCCAATGAGAAGGGGAAAATGGGCTTTGAAAGCCAATAAAATATTCATAAGAGAACATTGGATACAGAATATGTTGGCATTCTCCTGGATTCAGACAGAACACATAAAAATAATTTTATAACTTACTACATATTTGGAGAATGGCAGATGTAGCTTTCGAGCGACATATTTTGGCAATCAAATGCATCACCTGGCCCGTCCGACAAGAATCAGTCAGAAACGGAAACTCCTGCAAATTCTACAATTGTTGGTACTTTCCGTTTACTGAACTGGCTCTTAATGCTGCGCACCTGGCGGCGACTCGTGCAATAATGACCGGCTCGTCTGGTCTTTGCAGGAGAATCCTTCTCCGTTTCTGACTGATTCTTGTCGGATGGGTCAGGTGATGCCTTTGATTGCCAAGAGGTGTCGCTCGAAAGCTACATCTGTCACTCTTCATCGACTTTTCAGGGTTAAGTAGGCTCTCCAGTGTTGCTTCTTTTCGTCGGATTCTATAACCTCACTGACGAGCCGTTATACGGCAAAACGCGTCTGGGGAGAAATCCGACAAAAGGAAGCAACCTTTAAATTTTACTACACATTTGTTTCCTACTATGAACGTACTCCTAATCGACATCGATAGATACGAAATACGAAAAAAGATATTTTTGTTCAATGTGAATTTTCTTAAATAATTTTTTATGTCGGTTCAACATTAGCTCCTTTTACTTCTATGCATTCCCAAGCTCTAAGAATTGACATTAATCCTTATTTCGCGACAATAAAAATTAATCATTTCCAATAAGTTTTCTCGATTGTCTATTGGATTGGCATTTATATAGTAAAATGTATAGGAGCTTGTCGAACTATTTTCATGTGTTCTATCTGAATCCCGGAAATTACCCACATATTATGGAATACCCTGTATAGGGAAAGGTAACTCAAATATTGAATGCTATTTTTTAAGCGTTTTATCTGCTTTAAATAGCAAACTTTTCTTACAAAATCACTAAAATTAAGATTAAAAAGATTTTGATAGTGGTTTAAGCTTGCATTATGAGTAAGTTATTGATCTTGTTATCCACTTTTGTATGTTATGATGTTCGTTCAATTTTTCTCTTTTCAGATAAAAGAAAATACAACTTGCATAAATTTAATTTTATTTCAGGCCTCCAAAAAGCAATTTCACAAGCAGTTCCTTATAAAAGTAATAATCCTGAACATTTTCTTTCGTGGTATTTTACAGGAAATAGTCCTTGTGCAAATCTTTGTTTTTTGTTGAGTAGTTAAAAAGTATTTATCGACATTTAGAAAATGCGATATCATTTTTAAAAGAAACAAGATAATTCAATTATAAGTTTAGTTTTAGTATTAGACTGCTAGCTGGTCAATTGTATTTCGTGGAAGCCATTGCATGGTCTTTTTGTATAAATTTTTCTCTTTTCAAATTTTTATACTATTGTTGAATATGTTCACAAAATTATATTTTATTACAGTCAATAACTTAGTAAGAGTTGTTGTTACAGTTCATTAATGTCTTAAGGATGGTAGAGATTTGCAACTAAACCTCGCAGCAAACACCGTCACGAACCATCGCGGCTACAAGATTCCGTATCGGGTTGACTTATCATCTTGATTGGACCTCTCTCCTGGAATTGGACGGCCCAACCAATTCTCGGCAATTGAAACAACTCCAAGAAAAATATTGCAACTAACTGTGCTGCAAAACATTCCTCCTCCGCAATTTCGAGGGCGGGAAACAAGATGCCGATCAAATCAAAAGCTTGAAAAACCACTTTTTCTTTCTATTTTCTTTAAATTTAATTCTCGAAGTGGAGTTGAAATATAGGGAAAAGGGGAAAGAAAGTCAAAAAGTCTTTCTCCACTAATTTTTTTTTCTATTCTATTTTCTGTTTTTACCTGAAAATTTACACTCATTTTTGGAAGGCTTCTTACGTAGTTGCTTATCTTTAAAAAATTAAAGCATCTGATATAATAACATCATACGTTTCAATTCATAATATCATAGTATAAGGCTGTTTGGTTTACAACTGCATAGATTCAAGTAAAACTTGGTTTAACAAAAAATAACATCTATTTACTACATCTAAATATCACTTCTAATCAGGATTTTACAACACTTCTAACTTCTTGAAGTGTGGATGTATTACACTTGACGAATAAAAATCTTCCGAGTTTAAATACAGGTGAACTTCTTCGTTTCATTTTAATATGTCACGCAACACTCATAAGTGATCTCATAAACCATGCTTTTCCCAGGTAGATTAATATTTTATTTACTGCCTAACTTAAGACCCATAGCCTAAAAACTAATTAGCTGAGCGCTACCAGCTTTGCGACGGGAAAAACTGGAAACCTCCTTGATAGTCGTAAAGCTAACTTTGACCGTGAGACCTGAAACCATGTAAAAAAAAATAAAAAATTAACAGAAAAAGGGAAAGCTATATAAACTAAAGCTAGAGGGACAGCCCACTACAAAGCCGTAAATAAGAAATTGAATTGAACGACTATAAGACTGTTCAAAAGAAACTTTAAAAGACGGATCTAGAGAAGATGATTAAAAGACAGTCAAGAATTCAAAGGACCGCTCAAAGACCCTATATAGGAGCATTCAAGGGCCTTCTGGTCTATTTGAGGCTCAACAATAGTTACTGGGGTACTCTGAAGATGTTGCCCATGTTGTGGTGACTTCCACTTCAAAAATAAAAAAAAACACTAGCAAAATCCCACCAATGTAGTTTTCCTGGGCGCCCAGTACACCAGCATCACGCACGCGCAACATAAAAAATTGCCTTCGATCTACAAATCCCGCTAGGATGACGTTGCAATTCAAACATAAAAGAACACAGTCAGCTTTTCTGAAAACTTATCTGAAATTTCCACGAAAAACACTGTTATAGAGATCAAATAATATGTCAGTTGGTGCAAGAAAAATATAATGATGATGGTCTGACCAAACTGTAACCCCAAGCGTTGCCAAAGACACCGACAAGGAAGGTCATTAACCCTAAGTGGAAAGCCAAGGTAAAATCGTTAATGTTAGATAGGTAGGCTCGTACAATAACCGAAAGCATAGTGCTTTTCCCCAGTTCTTCAAGTTAAAATACAATGATATACAAATATGCGATATAAGTTAATAGCCAGATTTTACGATGTTATAGTAACGAAATTGAAATATCACAATTGGGATTTATTTATGCTTTACTACGAGAACAGAGAAACAAAATCTTGTATTACAATACTTGAATGAATGTCGCACACCGATGGCAAAACCATACAGAATAATAACGCACTCTTGCATTAACCACATGAGACTTTTTCTCCACTTGGTCAGTCAAGTGTGCAGCGTTAGGGAAAAAGTGGCTGGGAGCTAAAAATTCTGAATTATTTTATTTTGAACGCGTTTTAAATTCGGTGTTCGGGGGCCCTTTTAATGACGGGACACAGGACTATAGCCTCCTCAGTCCCTTCCCCCCGTACTCCAGGAATACAAGAGTATTTATACAAGTGCCTGTTCAAAGTAAAATAGCTGGGATGTCAAATTCTTTGAAACGCCCACAATTTGTCTTACCAAACTATCTGTGCTATAATTCTAATTACTCCTGTATAAGTTTATATTGTTTACTTTAATTCTATGGTACTTGTACTTTTGGTATATTGTCACTTACTGACATATTATTTCTTTTATGTATTCAATTCTGTTAATTAAAGCCCAAAGTATAGACAAAGGTTATTTAATTACACTAGCATTTCCTGTTTTGCAAACAGCTACTCTATATAATGTCGAAGCTGTTAGGCAATCATATAGAGTCCTCGCTTTGAGTATCGCTCAGTTTACTGGCATTCTTAATATTTCTTTTATACTAAAGGTATTTTTACAAAATAAAATAAAATCATCTGCCGTTTGATTAAGACCACTTTTGATTTTGTATTAAATGATGGACGGATAACTTCTGGCTACCACGTACTGGAGTCAGGCATGTAAAAGTAATGGACATAAGTAACTAGTTTGGGGTGCATTCATTTCTAAAACATCATTAAGAAAACCGTCGGTGATTAGAATGTTCATGGAAGTTTGTTTTAAAGTTTTTGCGATATATTCAGACCTAATAATTAATTTAACTTTAGACCTTATTTCGGATAAAATTGACTTTTCCCAGTAACAAACTACTGTGGTCGGTGTTGGTTCTTCTGTTTGGCAATGTAACCACATTAGGAATGCGATGGCATTTTTACAACTCCTATCAGCTGCAACGTAATCGAGGCATCTAACTTCTTTAATCATCTCCGCTTCTTCGTTAATGATATAAATAACAGAATTCGGTCTAACCTTGCGTTCTGGACAAATTCTAGCTATTGCCAGACATATGTGTTACCTTCGAGTTTAACTTGAGCAATTCTTACAGCTGAATCACCATAACTTTCCCTCGCAGAGCTATAAAAAACTAAACGTTACGTCTAAGCTAACAAAAGCGTTTAAAAAAAATTGCCGCAGGCAGAGCTGCTGGTGATACCTGGGTAGGAATATTATAAAATGTTATTTTATTGAGTTATTAGGCTTAAGTTCGTTATTTACGTATAAAGTTAGGTCCCTAGTTACAGGCCAGATAATAATATTCAAAAGTGACGGCAGGCGAGGCTTCGGATAATAGCATAGTTTTATAATATTTTTATTATGTGTATAACACTATAGGTCTAAATACATATGCGAGATGTAACACGTGGCGACATCTCGTAGCAATCGAGATTGCTACGAGATGTCGCCACGTGTTACATCTCGCATATGTATTTATACATTATGTGTTGAAAACACTGTAAGATCCCTTTTCTTTTCGTCAGACTCTATAGCCTTGCCGATGAGCCGTAATACGGCGAAACGCGTCCAAGGATTGGGTCTAACGAAAAGAAAAGGGAAAAACATCTTTCTTTTACTATAGGTCTTTGTTATAAACTTACCGACTAGCTTTCACACCTCTGGATTGAGGTTGATCAAAATCCGACTTTGACGAGAGAAAATCGAATACCATAATCACGTCTACTTTCGGTAAATCGGCTTAGGAGGCGTGAACTTGCTCTTTGAGCTAACGTTTCATCGCTGTAGCAATGTCTCCGGTTTCCAAGGTAGGAAATATTGAAATGCTCGTCATTGTTTCAAGACCAAAATGCTCCGGAGTTAAACTCGCCCCCCGATCAGATCTCCTGATGGGAACTGGTCCTGGTGCCTCATCAAGCGAAGTTATCCAAACATCCACCATTTCCAACAGACAGGCGGGTCCTTCGAACAAAATTCAAAATGGAACTGGTGTGACAACTGAAGTTGTTAATAGACCCAAAATTAGCAGCTTTTAAATTGACTAAACTCGAACATCAATATCTACAATCTTCTAAATATCTTGTACTCGCACTAACCGAAACAAAGGTCAAATCAGCTATTAGTGCGGTCAACTATTTATATCCTGGGTACGACTTCCATCACCTATTAAGGCGCAATTTTAACCTTTGCCTCTTTGTCCGCAGAGATATTTCTTGTCACCGAGAGGACACACTCGAGCCTAATAACTTTGATGTAATGTGGTTTAAAATATCAACGCAGAGAATTACAAAATTCATCTGCTGCCTTTATCGGCCGCCAAGCGATACCTATTATAGAGACTTGTTCTCCTTACTTGCTAATATTATCGACTATTTGCAAACTCACCAACCCAATTCCGAGGTTGTCATCCTTGTTAATAATGTCAACTGGATCTAATACTTATATAAAATCGACGGTCGCGAAGCCGAATCTTTAGCCAACCGCTCTGGCCTCACCCAACTCGTGGGTGAACCAACTGAGAAGGTGATTTTGCTAGTTTGTTGGATCTTTTTTTAACTTCAAACCCTGACTTGTACACTGCCACCGTGAAGGCTCCGTTAGGAACGTCTGACCACAACATTATTTCAGCACTGAACAAACTATAAATGCCGAACAGCCTTCTAAACCAAGCAAGATCTGGCATTACACATCTCTTGACATAGTCACGTTGCGACCATTGCTAAGGCAACTTCGTAGAAGCTTGGAATATTTTTCTGAACTTAGAAGTTCTATACTCCCTAACAACTTTTGATGCCCAAATTCGACCATCGCTGGAGTACTGTTCGCATATTTGGGGCTCTGCTCCTAATAATACCCTGAGATTACTGGATTCTATTCAAAGAAAAGCCATTCGCTTGATCGGTGACAATGATCTGACAAACAACCTGGAAAGTCTTGAGCATCGAAGGCAGCTTGGCGACTTTAGTCAATTTTACAAATATTTTCAAGGCAAGTGCTCAACTAAGATTGCCCGCTTGAGTCCACCCAGAGCGATGCATGGCAGAAATGTACGACAAGACAATGCAACCCACCCGTACGTAGTTCAGCTTATTGTCCCACGAACGATACTGTTTAAAAATTCTTTTATCTGGAGAATGTCGGCACTCTGGCACGGCCTGCCTAAGGCCGTGTTCCCCAGCAAGTATAACCTCCAAAGGCTCAAGACTAACATGAATCGTTTCCTGTGCACACGCACCGCTCGCAGAACGACATTAGGGAAGAATCCTGCAGTGCTGTGCCTTATCATAAAAAAAAGCAAAAAACACACACAGTAAACGAAATTCTTCCTTTGTCTGCGGAAACAACAACGCAGAATAATAACATACCTAACCTAGTATACAACTACTACTTTTAAATTGATTTATTTCCTATTAATTACAATGCTACCCTTAATTCTAACCTAATCTATCTTAACCTAGTTTCCTATGCTTATTTAGACTATTTACAGATTTGGGCGCGTAAGCATACGGCCCAGAATGCGCCCAGAGTACCTGTCAGAGCCAAGCGGCCGTTGTTATGGCCTATTGGAATGGGTGCAGCACTTAGGTCATGATTTGAGCACTCGCGTTCCGGCTGGTGCCTTAACGGGTGTTATTGTGCATGTGTCTCAGCGCATACCATTTGTTTGTGAGTTTATTTACTGAATCGAAATACCAATAGCAGAGCATTCTGGGAAAAATACTAAAAGACCCAGTCAAATTATATCAGGTACGATGTTTTATATCCGCCCATACATAGCAGACAATTTGATGCTAGCTGCGGATGACCCCTGCCCAACCGTCAGGACGGTGGAAAGCAGCCATCATTCAGGGGGTGGTCCTTGTGAGTATGTCAGTCAGAGTCTTCTCCCACTGGCCTGTCCAAGTCCGTTGGCATGCATTTCGGGCTGGTCCGTTCAGTTTTCCGTAGAGTACGTCACAGATTCAGCCCTTTTAATTTGCTTGACTGTCTAATGTACGTTCGTTCGTCTATCCGTACATTTAGAAAAATTTGTTTTTGTTTGTTTGTGTTTGTTTGTTTGTATTTCCATTCAATGCTAATTTATGTTTGTTATTGCTGTTGTTGTTCGTTTGCCAATGGGAGGTGGTATATAGGTAGTTTGTAGTAGAGTGGTTTGTGCGTCGTCTGTTCGTCATTATCAAAACGTCTGTCTGTAATATTTCTTGTCAGTGGTGAGTGTGTTAGTTTGTGCATGTAAAATTTGTTTGAAATGTCACGTATATGGTCAATTATATTGTCTATTGCCGCCATATGGTGTAAATCCGCGACTCTGACGTATCTATTAGATGACGTCACACATCGGAGGATTCGCTTCGCGCCAGGTGAGCCAGCGAGCACGTGCTGCTGTAGTATAATAATAATAATAATATTAGGTTTAAGGCTAAGTTTCATGAATACCTATACATTGTTTTGGGGACAGATATATTGCAACTAATCTATCGAAAGTGGATTCATTTGGGTAGAACGACAATCGCGGCGTGCCTAATTAGAACTGGGTGCAACTTTTTAATCGCTGCGTTTGTTTAGTCACAAGTGTGTGCACTTCTTTTTGAAATAATAAGTTTTATTTTTGCCACTGAAAAATCGCGAGACTAGAACTTGCAAGTGGGGGGCGAGCCTAAAGTTTGGTAATATTTGCGTATTATTTATGAATAATACTTTATCAATTGACTATGAACAGACTAACGAACAGCATGTAATATTGCTTCAGCTAATGACACCCTAAACAGTTGGTGAAACACGTCAATTTAGATCTAAAGGAGTACAACTTTAGGGGTATTTGTTGTTGAACTAAATTCAACCCCCTGATCCCCAGGTCACTGTCCTGTCCCTAAAGTGCCAATTCCTGCTCAGTTGTCAGATTACAGACCTACAAGCATATTACCTACCTTATCCAAAGTCCTTGAACGGGTTGTGGCTGACCAGTTAACTATATTTTTAGATACTTATAGTATTCTTCCTCCAACTCAGTCAGGTTTCCGAAAGTACCACAGCACCACCACAACTCTACTGACCATAACCGATGATATTTTCAGAGCTTGGGATAAAGATCATTGGAGCTGCCCTATACTGCTTGATTATAGTAGGGCTTTTGACACAATAAATCACGCTATACTGCAGGCTAAACTTAAGTACTTTGGTAAGCGTGAAGTAGCTTTAAAATTCTTCGACAATTATTTCTCAAACAGATCACAGCGGGTGATAATCAGCAACAGTCCTTCTCCTGTTCATAATATTGGCAGAGGTGTGGCTCAGGGTAGTATTCTGGGCCCGTTGACTTTCTTCATTTACACCTCTGATTTCTGTAAATTTCTTAAGTTTTGCGAGTCTCTATAATATGCGGACGATACACAAATTTACTTTTCTTTCTCCCTCTTGAATGTTGCTACTTCTGTTGATAAAATAAATGATGATCTTAGAATTATTGCCGATGTTTCGAAATATCATAACTTAGTTTTAAACGAAAAAAAAAAACACAGCTGCTGCTTCTAAATTTTCTATACTAGAAAATCCACTCTTTAAAATCTCTATAAACGGCAGCAACATAGTACCTGTCAATAAATGTAGGAATCTCGGTAATTGATTCTTAGCTGAGATATTCTGACCATGTTTCATCCCTAATACAGAAAACGTATGTCAAATTGAAACTTTTATATATGCATAGGGACATCTTTGATGATACAGCTACCAAACTTCGTCTCACAGACTCCCTTGTTTTGTCTCACCTTGGTTACTGCGATATTGTTTACTGGCCTGCCTTACTTCAGAGGGGTAGGGATAGTTTGCAGAAACTCCAGAATGCTTGTTTAAGATTTAGCTTTTGTGTTTGTTCGTAAATTTGACCATATCACTCCCTCGTTGATTGAGTCGGGGTGGCTTTCACTTAAGGAGAGATTCGAATTGCACATATTACATCTGGTCTACAAGATTAGGATCAACAAAGTTCCCAAATATTTTTTAGATAAACTTATTAGACGTTCTGATCTGCACAATCTGTTTACTCGCCATAGAGACTTGTATAGTGTGCCCAGACACACTTATGCGTTTTTTCAGCGCTCTTTTAGTTATACCGCTGTTAGCGCGTTTAATTCCTTGCCTGATCAAATTAGAGCTGCCCCCAGCACGTCTTCATTCTGTATAAGTGTAAGGACGTTTTTGCTGGCGAGTCGCCGGTCGTGCTGAGAGTAGCACTTTTATACCATATATTATGTTTATTATTTCTCTCAATCATTATTATCTCTACCGTTACCCATAATTTTATTAGTATAGTTCTTCGCAAATTGTATTTATTAATCTTTCTTAAAAAAATATCTGTTTATGTACCTTTATATCTTTAAACTCTTTAACAATTTCTAAGAATCTTCTCTTTTTCGTTAATTGTTCTTTTTTTTTCTCCTTTTCTGGTTTGATTTGTATAATAATATGTATCATCTATTTAGCCATTAGAATTAGTAATCACTTTCCACAGGGTGGTTGTATATGAGCAGCTATAGTTGGATACCTGGTCCTGGCGCCTTATCAAGCGAGATTATCCAATCATCCACCATGTCCAGTAGCCATGCGGGTCCTTCGAACAATCCAATATTCTAAATGAGAATGGTGTGAAAACTGGAGTTGTTAAAAGACCCGAGATTAGCAACTTCCAAATTGACTTCTGCAATATAAGAGGACTGAACTCCAACATCAATGCAGTCCACCAACATCTACAATCTACCAAACCTCATGTACTTGCACTAAACGAAACCAAAGTCAGATCATCGATTAGTACGGTCAGCTATTTATATCCTGGGTACGACTTTCATCACCGATTTAGGCGGAATTCTGGCCTTTGTCTCTTTGTCCGGAGTGATATTTCTTGTCAACGAGAGGAGACACTCGAGCCTAACGACTTTGATGTAATGTGGTTTAAAATATCAACGCAGAGAATTACTTAATTCATCTGCTGCCTTTACCGGCCGCCAAGCGATACCCATTATAGAGACTTGTTCTCCTCTCTTGCTAATACTATCGACTTCTTGCAAACCCACCATCCCAATTCCGAAGTTGTCATCCTTGGCGACTTCAACATTCATAATGTCAACTGGCTTAAATACTCAAACATGACTGACGAACAAGATCGTGAAGCCGAATCCTTTGCCATCAGCTCTGGCCTCACCCAGCTGGTGGGTGAAACAACTCGGATTCCAGACCGAGATGGTGATTTTGCTAGTTTGTTGGATCTTTTCTTAACTTCAAACCCCGACTTGTACACTGTCACCGTGAAGCCGCCGTTAGGAACGTCTGACCACAACCTTATTTCGGCACTGAACAAACTACCAATTAGTGCTGAAGAGCCTTCTAAACCACGCAAGATATGGCATTATACATCAGCTAAGTGGGAGGACCTAAGTGACCATTTTCGAACCTTTCCTTGGCGGGACGTTTGTTTTACCTCTGATGATCCATCCATCTGTGCAACAGAAATATCGGAGGTTATCCTTACTGGTATGGAAGCCTTCATCCCTTTCTCAAAAAAGTGCCCTTCTAACGGCAAGCCTTGGTTTGCCAAAAATTGCGAACGAGCTGTTAAATCAAAAAATTATTTCTACCGACAATGGCGTAAAAATCCTACCGCCGAAAATCGTACCATCTTTGTTAACGCTCGAAACCAATGCAAGCAAACGATAAACCAAAGCAAAGAAGCACACAACCAGAGGATCAGAGACAAACTTCTTGAATGTCCTAGCGGCTCAAAATCATTTTGGTCGGTAGCTAAGGCCGTCAGTCAGAACTTTACCAAGTCAACCATTCCACCTCTAACACGTTCTGATGGCACCATTGCGACCAAAGCACAGGAAAAAGCAAACTTACTGGCGGAACTATTCTCTTCACATTGAACGGTAAATTTTCAGGGAAGTACTCCACTGAATATTACCCCTGTAGAATCGAGAATGCCTGAGATTGTCTTTCGCCACCGCCATGTTAAGCGAATCTTGGGGAGTGTCGACACTAAAAAGGCTTCTGGTCCTGACGATATTCCAGTCATTGTAATTAAAAAATGCGCTGACGAACTGACACCGGTATTTTGTAGGCTTTTTAACTTATCCTACAAAAAAGGAATATTTATTTCTTGCTGGAAAACTGCGAGAGTCCAGCCCATACCCAAAAAAGGCAAGAAGACTTTGCCAAACAACTATCGTCCAGTCGCATTGCTCTCGGTTATATCAAAAGTTATGGAGAAGGCTATCAACGAAAAATTACTAAAATACCTGGAAGGCTTCAACATTATTAGTGACCGCCAGTATGGATTCCGTAAGTCTAGATCAACAGGAGACCTTCACGCTTATGTTACTCATGTTTGGAACAACGCAATAGAACACCATGGGCGGTAGCACTGGACATTTCCAAGGCTTTTGACCGAGTATGGCATGAGGGGCTCCTAACTAAAGTGAGAGCATACGGAATGCCGGTTCAATTTTGTTCATGGCTGTCGAGCTAACTTAAAGACCGTTCTCTGCGAGTGGCGATGGACGGATTTCTTTCAGACACATTTAACATCAACGCCGGAGTCCCTCAAGGTTCTATATTGTCGCCCACCCTTTTCTTACTATACATTAACGATCTTTTGGAAAAAACTAAAAATCCTATATATAGCTTCGCTGATGACAGCACACTTGTTTCAACTTTTACTTTGGATGCTCGGACATCGGCTGCTAATGCACATCTCTATAGGCAGCAAGAGGTCTCACATCTCAACAAAGACCTGGAAGAAATTTTGTCTTGGGGTGACAGTAACCAAGTAGAATTTAACGCTAAAAAGACCCAGGCGGCAGTTTTTTCTAAAAAAGTTAATGTTGAAGAACCGGATATAGTTATGGCGGGACACTCAATTCCCTTGGCTTCATCAATTCATTTATTGGGCGTTAATTTGGATAGTCATATGTCTTGGCATGGCCACGTTGCGGCCATTGCTAAGGCAGCCTCGCAGAAGCTTGGAGTACTTTTCCGAACAAAGAACCTCTATACACCCCAACAACTTTTGATGCTCTATAAAGCCCAAATTCGACCATCACTGGAGTACTGTACGCATATTTGGGGCTCTGCTCCTAAACATACCCTGAGATTGCTAGATTCCATTCAAAGAAGAGCCATTCGCTTGATCGGTGACCATAGTCTGACAAACAACCTGGAAAGCCTTGAACATCGAAGGCAGGTTGGCGACTTGAGTCTATTTTACAAATATTTTCATGGCAAGTGCTCAACTGAGGTTGCCCGCTTAATACCACCCAGAGCGGTGCATGGTAGAAATACACGACGAGCCACTGCAGCCCACCAGTACGTGGTTCAGCTTAGTGTCCCTCGAACGACACTGTTTCAAAATTCTTTCATCTGGAGAACGTCATCACTCTGGAACGACCTCCCTGAAATCGTCTTCCCCAACGAGTATAGTCTCCAAAGATTCAAGACCAGCGTGAATCGTTTCCTGTGCACACGCACCGCTCCTAGAGCGCCATAAAGGATTTATCCTGTAGTGCTGTGCCTTATCATAAAAAAAAAAAAAACCGCCACCCACTTTATAACTTTCTGTTGTATTTCTCCTATCCAATTAAATAAATGCATTATTATTATTATTATTACTACTTACCCCTAACATCTTAAATGGCATACCCCGAATTACTTAGTCATTTGTGCATTCATTTTGTAATTTTAGGCAAACACCATCTTCTCTTTAATTTTTTTTTGTCAAACAATTAAGTACCTAACCGCTTATTTTCACGAAACGCTCAAAGGCGGAAATGTAGTAAACTTAAAGTTGAAGTACTATAACTTACATGGGGGTTACATCTTCTAAGCGGTCACAAACACTCCCTGAAAAGTATGATGATGAAAGAAGTTAAATTTTGAAATCCTCACCTATGAATTATTAATTATTTAAAATGGTTACCATAATTTTGTCCTCACTAGTCTTATATTTGGAAGGTGCTAGTACATTCGATATTCAAATTATTCGCGGACCCTAGAAAGTGTCTCAGGTGAAATTGCCCTAAATTTTTTTATAATCCTTTGCTGGAGTTGTTCAATCTGGATGTGTTTTGAATACAATTGATTTCAAGTGACCCCACAGAAAGAAATCGAGTGGTATCAGATCTGCTGATCTACATGTTCATCTAAAGGAAGACTAATTATAAAAGTAATTAACGTTCCTTTCATTTTGTATCGCATGAATTATAGGCTCTATAGAAGCATTTGAAAAGAAAACAAATGATGGTGCTATTAATGAACATGCTATTCGTTGTAAATTGACACCCTGTGTACTGTAAAAAGATGGCCGTAGTGCACAATATTATTATTGAAATTTTATCAAGTTGCTTGACTATTAAAAATCATATTTTTATTGAATAGGCTGTAAAAGTACGATCTTATTGCATATTGTAATCAGTATTCTAGAACAACATGGATATTTGTTTAACAGAATGCTAAAATAATTAGTAGATCGAATTCTCCTAAAGTAGGTAATTTCATAAAGTAGCAGCCAATCCATGAAATCTACTTTTTTATCCGATTGTGCAAAAAATGACGTTTTATAGATCAGATATTTGGACGAAAAGGTAACCTTTTCAATAAGGTATTGATTATTGCGCTGGTAGCTAGGCAACCTTTGTCGTCCTAGTCCGAAAAACATTTTGTCGGACGCTAAAATATTTTCAACAGTTTATTTTATTCAATTATTTACAATATTTATATTAAATGTACAATTAGAACAATTTTGAACAAGAACGGGGTGATGTAAATTTGATTTTGAGGATGTGTTATTATTTTTGGTCTCCGTTATGATATTATTCTCCAATGTTGAACTCGATTGGGAGACGGATTGCGACACCTGAGTCGAGACTGACTGCAGGTCAGATTGTGGAATGTTGAATATTTTCTTGGTCAGCTATAACTTATTACTTAAGGAATCATCTATGTAGCCCTCGGCTACTCCCGAAGACTTCCAGCCTCCATGCCGTTTTAGAGATGTTATGTCTGCTCCCGCATCTACAAGTAATGTGGCCGATGTTCTTCTGAAACAATGTCCCGTGAATTCCTTGGCATTCGGCAGTTTTAAGTACGATGCTATTTCCTGAGGTATAGAGCCAAATTTGTGTATACCGACAACTTGCTTATGGCATTTTCCATTGCGATAAGACACAAAAAATCGCCCATCACTCATATTTGTTGGACGTAAAGCCAGATAATTTCTATAATACTTTAGATATTCTCCAGTCACCGTAAATGATCTCGGTTTGTTTGTTTTATTATAGGGAATTTTTATTAACAAAGCCGTTCCCAAATCTTGTATGTCATCAATTTTCATATGAGCCAGTTCTTCTCGACGACATGCGCCCGCGATTCCAAAAATAAAAGCAACCTGTAATTAAGAAAATTGTTAGTCAGAAATTTAAAATACTATTATATAGTTACATTTACCTTCAACATTAAGTATTGGTCATCTGGAGCATGGCAAAGGAATTTGTGAACCTCTTCTCTAGTTAGGATCCTTGATTTCTTTGGACAATATCCAACACTTTTTGTTTCAACAATGCTCGTAATCTCATGTATTTAGATATATCAATATTCTGTTTTACATTTACCACTGCACGTAGCATAGAATACTGCGACCACAGAGTAGATGACTTCATAGTTTTCGATAATTCGGGTCCGGTCGACTTTAGGGACAGTTGATTTTTCGAAATTTTTTTTCTTTATTAGAAAGAGCACATTGTTAATAGTAAATTAAAGAAAAAAAAATTGCGGTAAATGCAGTATTTAAGGAAAAAATCGAAATTGAAATGTCATGAAAAGCACCATTTTGACCGACTCTAAACATCGAAACTCGATGGATTCTGTCAAATTGGGATAATATAATAGCAACGTTGCCGGATTGTGATAAAGTTACTAGTTTCATTGCGAGAGGATATTCGCAGTAATGAATTTTGGAACCGATACGCTTTTGGATCCTTGACGTCATTAAATGTATCATAATATGGTCTATTAGAAGCCCCAAATGGAGAACAAGAACTTTAATTTCTGAAATTACATTAGACTTACATTGGTTAAACGGCGCTAACCCGTGTCTAATCAGTATTTTTGTTTCAAATCACTTTTATTAATAATCACACATGAAAGCATAAAATATGAAAACTTATATTTTACCAATTTTATTGCATACACGGTAATTGTCAAGGAAAGTAAGCAAACCGTAACTAGGGTAAGTGAATAAACAGTAACGTAATGGAACTAAAACTAAGAAAATTTGTCACAAATTTGAAGAGTAAGATTATGTAGTCTTTGCTGGGCTGTGGAACCAAAAATTTGCCGCCACATAAATAAGTCTATAAACCATTTGGCAATGCCGCAAACGCTGTTGACGTATGGTGTGTGTCAAATCGAAAGTCACATAATCAACAATATGGCTCTCTGTGATTGTGTTAAATAAATGAATTTTCTTCATTTTTTAGCTTGCAAATGTATTTTCAACTAAAATTGGTGCTTTAATTTTGTTAATCCGCACTTATAGAAGGCAAAATTTTGTTAAAATCCGATTTTTTCGTTATATCTTTATGGAAAAAGTCTGAAACGTACTGTCCGTAAAGTCGACCGTAGCCGATAATTCCGCCATATAGACCAAGAAGACGTTTTCGGAGAACGACTGTATATTTTTTTCTTGCCGGGAATCCATAAATTTTTTATAAGCTCTTTCATATATTTCCTTAGATTTTTGTGGCAACAAATGTAACATTACTTCCTTGGCAGTTTCTTGAATGTCAGGTGGTGTACCTTCTATAAGATCATCGTCTATTTCCATTTTTAATTGTGTTTTCAGGTTTTAAAACTAGCAGAACACGAAAGATTAGTTAAAACTATCGCCTGATTGATAAAACGTCAGTTGATAATATTAATTTAATTATTTGTTAGATCCATGGATACGCATATTACGGGTTTCATTGTTCAAACATTCAAGGGACAAAAAATTACAATGCAAGATGAAATATATTGGTTTTCTTAATTTTTACATTATTTTATAATCCGAGCAAAAACACAATCGGATAAAAAATAACGTATGTTATACGGACGAAAAATGTATTTCGGACTATGCGGGTTACTGGCCTCGGCTTTGCCTCGTCCAGTAATCTCCCGCAATACGTCCGAAATACTGCATTTTTCGTCCTTGTAACATAATATACTATTGTGTATGGAAAGTATACATGAAAAAACCATGATTCCTTATCTGAGATAGTTGATCTTGGTGTTAAGATAAATATACATTAACTATTTTATTTTATTGTCGGTATTAAATGTATCACTTTAATGCATGCATTGAGAAACAAGCATTTTTTAAAATTAAAATTTATTGATTTCGCTTCCACTTTTTAGTGCGGTTTTTAGGTCTCAGTTGTTTCGTTACCTAGAAACTATAGTTTTTTACATAAAGTGCTTAAAAGAAAAATATAAAAGTTATTTGCATACCTAGATACTAATCGGAAAAACCTGATTATAATTTCCCGATCACATGCTAGTGATAAACTTGCTGACAAAATTAATGCATCATAGGAACATTACTCTTGATAATTGCGTTTTATGTTAGAACATATAATTATTCTATGAATAGCTTTATATTCTTTAAAAATTGATATAATATAAAATTTAAAAAAGTGGTAAGTAATGATAATACTATACTTTTTAAATATTTTAAATGTCTGATGGACAAATGCATTCGAAGAGGCGTTTAAGATAATAACTAAAATTTAGGGTCATTTAGCATTTTATACACATATTGGTTGAAGCATCACTATTCAGTCATTGTGAAAATTTATTATTCCAGTTAATTAAAAAACTCTTAAACTTACGCCGGGTTTATCACTATTCATAACTTTAATACAAAGTGCATAAAGATGAATTTAATCGTTAGCATAATATACTTAAAAAACGAGTATAGTTTATAATGGTGTTGAAATTCTTAATCACTATAAACTGTCAGTATACATAACCTATACTATTGAGCTTGGTGTTAGGCTGAAATTCCTAAGACTTTATAATACAAGAAAATAAGAAATAACAAAACTAAATGGGATAACTTTACCACTAAGTTTGTCAACTAGCGCGATTGTACTCGCATTCATTTTTTCAATAATTGGATAACGAGACACCCAACTAAATTGACTTTTCTAGAACAGCAGTCAGAAATAATAATTTGTAAATTCTGCAAAATTGTCAACAAAGACAAATAATACTATGGTTAGGCCATCGCCACTATTAAAGACCGTTCTCTGCCAGTGGCGATAGACGGATTTTCTTCAGTCACATTTAACATCAACGCCGGAGTCCTTCAAGGTTCTATATTGTCGCCCACCCTCTCAAAACCATACATTAACGATCCTGTGGGAAAAAAATCCTATATACAGTGTGTATCAGCCTAATGGAATAAATTCGATTA
Organism: Polydrusus tereticollis; assembly: GCA_963920685.1. Taxonomy (NCBI): domain Eukaryota; kingdom Metazoa; phylum Arthropoda; class Insecta; order Coleoptera; family Curculionidae; genus Polydrusus; species Polydrusus tereticollis. The sequence goes on from OY987327.1 coordinate 164,647,103, forward strand.
TAAATACAAAGCGGCGTGTCCGAAAAAACGCTCGGACACGTCGGTTGGTATTTCTAGTTGCGCATTATATTCAATAAAAACTTTTTATACAGGGTGTGTCATGTAACACTGGCCAATACTAACTTTTTTATTTTAAATACAACACCTCGTATATTATTCAACTTTTGGATTCCTCAGAAAATTATAGACATATTTCATGTACAATATCCTATACCTATCTTCAACTGTTTCGGAAATATTAAGTGTTTTCAGATTTATTGCAAAAATTAACAACACACTAAAAAACTAATAAGTAATACTGTTTATTTCTTAATAATGTAAAGAAGAAAAAGAAAAGATTAATATAGGAGGAGGAGCAGACTTTGTGTTTCATTCCTTATTTAATATAGGAGATGTTGAAAATGCTCGCCGCGAACGTCTTGGCAACATCCTAATCTTAAATAGAAATTTCTTTTATCGTTACTGAACATCTTAGGCGTGACCGATCTAATCGCAAGCATTATTCGTCTTCCTAAGTCAGCTTAGTCGAGGGGTTTAGTTTTGTATACAATATTTTTGACATAACCCCATAAGAAGAAGTCTAATGGCGTCAGACCAGGGGATCGTGCTGGCCATTCCATCGATCCACGCCTCCCTATCCACCGCTTTGGAAATACTGGGTTGAGGTACTGCCGGACATTGATTTGGTAATGGGGCGGTGCTCCGTCTTGCTGAAACCATATCATATTATTCGCTGGAAGTTGTGGGTTTGCTGGATCAGGATATAAATTTGCCAAAGTTGGCAAGACATTATTTTGGAGCAGTGCTAAATAATTATCGCCATTTAAATTGCCATTAATGCAAAAAAGACCTATGATATGATCTTTAACAATTCCTGCCCAAACGTTAACCTCTTCAGGATATTGCGTATGTTCTTCTCTCATCCAGTGAGGATTTTCCCTAGACCAATAGCGGCAATTCTGACGATTAGCATGACCGTGAATTGTAAAGGTGTACTCATCAGAAAACAAAACATGTTCTAATTGGATCACATTGTTATCTAACATTGCCATCATTTGTTCACTAAAATACGTTCTCCTATCAAAATTGTCTTCCTCGAGCTCATGAGTAGGTATCATTTTATAGGGATACATTTTATTTTTTTGTAATGTTCGAATGATCGATGAATGGCAAACATCGAACATTGGGGCTGTTTTCCGACTAGAAGTATGTGGGTTTTCCTGAAACTCAAGCATAATATCTAATTTGGTATCATCACTTATTGCATTGGCAGCTACTTTTTTTATCTGCTTTACATGTCCAAGCTTGCGAACCTGCTTTTCTATTTTACTAATTGTCCTTTGAGATATAAGCGGCAAATTTACAAATTTTTCATGAAGTAAGCGAGCAACTTCTATTTTTGTCCGTTTTTTTTATCTCCATAACCGATCATCTGTAGAATTGTTTTTTTGTGCATTTCTGTTAAATAAACCATTTTTCTGATATGCTGTAACCGAAATTCAAACGACTATAACACTGACAACTACTGTCATGCAGACATACAACAATTTGCTAAGGTCAGGCGTTTTAAACAAAAGTAAACCAAACTATTTATACCTTTTTTTTATTTCCTATCAGTAAAAATATTTTAACATCAATTTTGAGATTTTTAGTGTTTATTTTTGCAATAAATCTGAAAACACTTAATATTTCCGAAAGAGTTGAAGATAGGTATAGAATATTGTACATGAAATATGTCTAAAATTTTCTGAAGAATCCCAAAATTGAATAATATACAGGGTATTGCATTTAAAAGGCTGTTACATTTAAAATAAGAAAGTTAGTATTGGCCACTGTTACATGACACATTCTGTATAAAAAGTTTTCATTGAAAAAAATGCGCAACTAGGAATACCAATCGAAGTGTCCGAGCGTTTTTTCGGACACGCCCCCATGTATTTATTATCGAATTTATTCCATTTGGCTGATACACACTGTATAGTTTTGCTGATGACAGCACACTTGTTTAATCTTTAAGTTTGGGTGCTCGAACATCGACTGCCAATGCACATCTCTATAGGCAGCAAAAAGTCTCACATCCCAACAAAGACCTCGAAGAAATTCTGTCTTGGGGTGACAGTAACCAAGTGCAATTCAGCGCTAAGAAAACCCAAGCGGCAGTTTTTTCTAACGAAGTTATTGAAGAACCGGATATAGTAACTGCGGGACACTCGATTCCCTTGACTTCACCAATTCATTTATTCGGCGTCAGCTTGGATAGTCATATATCTTGGCATAGTTACGTTGCGGCCCTTGCTAAAGCAGCCTCGCAGAAGCTTGAAATACTTTTCCGAACTAAGAACCTCTATACACTCCAGGATGCGCTATAAGCCCAAATTCGACCATGTACTGTTCGCATATTTAGTACTCTGCTCCTAAACATATTCTGAGATTGCTAGATTCCATTCAAAGAAGAGTCATTCGCTTGATCGGTGAGCATAATCTGACAAGTAACCTGGGCAGCCTTGAAAATCAAAGGCAGGCTGGCGACTTAATTCTTTTTTTTCATGACAAGTGCTCAACTGAGGTTGCCCGCTTGATTCCACCCAGAGCGGTGTATGGTAGAAATACACGACGAGCAACTGCAGCTCACCCGTAAGTGGTTCAGCTTAGTGTCCTCAAACGACACTGTTTAAAGAATCTTTCATCTGGAGAACGTCATCACTCTGGAACGACCTCTCTTAGGCCGTGTTCCGCAACGAGTATAATCTCCAAAGATTCAAGATCAACGTGAATCGTTCCCTGCGCACACGCACCGCTCGCAAAGCACCATAAAGGATTAATCCTGAAGAGCTGTGCCTTAATTTAAAAAAATCATAAAAGAATCTCAGACAAGTTACCAGATAATAAGCGCTATTGATGAAGTTTTGTAATGTTTGATTCGTAATTCATAAAAGATTAAAGTTGGCTCTTTCATGGTCGGGTGTTAGCAAGTAACCAAATGTTTAATATACCGTGTGAGCAAAAGTTATTATCATCAGAGTGTGCTATGCATCTAAGGCCGTACTGCTTAGCGATAGAGTTTCATACTTGTTGGGTTTGAGTAAATAACAGCATTATCATTCGATCAGTTATTCCGTACTCTTTACCAGTCGTTAAAGATAAATTGATTTATCGCTAATTTATCAAATTTCTTGAATAATTCACGCAATTGGTTCTACGGAACAGCACAAAATATTCATGGTTGAGGCATATTTTCGAAACGGGGTGAGACTAAATGGTAAGTGGTGATACAATCAGCGTTTGTGCATGGACGATTTTCGCGAAAACTTTCCTTACGTCGCTTTTACTGCTGGGGATTTTTATCGTTGCCTGAGATGAACCGTGGCTCTGTTTAGGGAAGCAGGTGCAAGACGACTGTCTCAAGAATTGGGAAGGTCTTATTGAACATGGACTATTTTTAAAAACTGTTAAATTTGTTTCCTTGTGAAGTACAAGAAATACGAGGTCGAGATATTGAAAGACCCAGGAATTACTGTCAGTCATTTACCCAAAATTTATTGGAAAGAAATGATTATCGAGCCTGACATTTTTTTGGATGAAGTCTGGTTTCACCTCACCGGTTATGTGAATTCTCAAAATATTTGCTGATGGAAGAGTAAAAACCCCCATTTTTGAGTCCACATTGCACCCTTGCAAAATGGTGCCTGGTTGGCTGTTTCCAGAAAAACAAATTGTTGGTCCTATTTTTCCCATGACTCAGTTAAAGCACTGCGGTATACGAACAACATTTTCAATCCATTTGTGAAGCAATTACCTGAAGACGAATTACGTTTGGCTCATTTTCAACAAGACGGAGCAACCGCCCATACATCAGCCGAAATATTAACTACTTACGCCAGTTTTTCGACGGCAGATTGATCAGTATTCGAACATACATTGAATTCCCACACAGATCATCTTATTTGACGGATATGGGTTAATTTATTTTTTCTTATTTGAAGAACAATATTTTTGAAACACCAGTTGAAAATTAAAAACAGTTTCCCTTATCCAAAAATGTGGTAACATTTCTCCAAATATGCTGGTTAACTCTCTAGAAAATATAAAGAGACGTATAATATGTAAACTATATGTATGTAATGAGAAATAGAGAAGCCCCAAGGGGACCTGGAGGAGTTTAGCTTCACCCCTTGTAATGGTCTGGATTTGTTAACTATGTATTATTGGGCAAGCATACCTTTTATTTCGGTCATTCCTTACTAAATTTTCAGGTACTCAATTATGGCTAATTATTTCAGATATCCATCGTGATTTCTCTTGCTTCGTATTTCTGTTTAGTCCATCGTAATACATTTGTAAAACCAGATTTGATTTTGTTTACATATGAAATTTGCCAGTCAGCTGTTTGGTCGTTTTTATTGGTACGTCGCTCGGACCGTTTATTCGCTTGGCCGTTTGCATCGATTCTTGCGTCTGTTCTCATTCGTACTCTCTTCAAGTAGCCTACTGACGTAGAGTGGAATTGCACTCTAACCTAGTGAACATCTAAAGCTTGATTCTGTGGCGAATTTCTTGTCAATCAACTTGTGACACTCCCTCGTTTTCCTTAAACCTTCTTAGGGTCTCAATTTTTACTTTTTGTCCAGACGTGAGACTAGCCAGACCAACCGACGAATTTCTTCGGAAAATTCACGCTGTGTAGCGGATATGTTGGCTGGACTACAATTTTAATTAATCCTATTTGGCCTTTATGTAGGTTTTGTTTGTATGGATTAATAAGCGAGTTTCTCGGATTTTTCTCACGTTAGAGACTACTAAACATCGGCTTTTTTCCTCCAGAAGAGAGCTTTAAGGTATCTTTGTGGACTAAAACTACGAGATCATTGCAGACCATTCTTAATCCGTGAGGGAATTTTGACATTAACTTGTATTTTTGTTCTGGAAACTGTTTCCCTAATTCACAGAAAGTATGGAAATGTCGTAAATGCAAATGTACATAACACCCGTAATGGCAGTGAACTATCCCTACCTATACCTACGAGCGCTCTCACCAAGAATTCATTGATTTATGAGAGCGTTAAGATATATAATCATTTACCAGGAATATATAGAGATATTAGGAATAGTAAAAAATTCACATACTCCGTAAAAAGGTTTTTACAGGCTAAAGCATACTATAGTCTAGAGGAATATTACAGTGAAGTATTTTAGAAACGGTATAGTGGTAAGGGAAGTGATAAATTCCATTATCTGCTTTTATTTTTATACAATGTTGTGTAATTATTACTGGGTGACAACTTTATACACCTCATACCCTTCACGTTAGCATCCTAGTTATGTACTTATATTACTTTAATTACTGAATTGTTTGTTTCTCACGATTCTGTAGCACTACTACCTGTGCTCTTGCCATTCAGCGGTAGTCGCTATAGGTACTGATATATTTTTTTTTCTCTTTTTTTGGCTTGATTTTTTTAATTTCGATTCTTGAGTGCGTTACGATATACTTATTATATGTTTTATCATCAGCGCGTTATAGTTTGTAAAAAATTTATTTTTTGTTTTTTTTTTCTCTTCTTTTTGACTGTGAAGACTGTGCTTGTTATATATTAAGATTTCATTTACAATGTGTATTATTATTTGTCTCTTTTACTGACTAGTTGACCGTTATTTATTTATTTTGACTTAGTTCAGTTTAGTATTTAAGTCTAACCTTTTTCATTGTTATTCATCCCAGCTTTGTTTATAAGATGCCCTCTTTAACAATAAAGCATATTTGATTTTATTTGATTTGATTTTGCGACACGTTTTTCTTTGGCCCATTATTGAGAGGTAAGTTTGGTTATTTTTTTTGCATTTTTCTATGGTTAAATTTTTGGTGAAAATTGATACTTTGGGGAAAATTTACCTTAATTTCACGTAGATATATTGGTTTGACCATGTGTCGACCTTGAGTTTTTTTAAGGATTTTTTTTTGAAGGTTTAAAAAAAAAGGGCAGCACATGTATTTTATTTTAAAGGGTAAACTCTGCTTTCTGAGTTTTCTGGTTTAGATTATTTACTAATGGAAACAATGTTTTCCTAAGGGTTTTCAGTTTTGGTAAATTTTTTGGCTTAAAAGCCAACCCAAGGTATTCCGGAACATTTTGGACGTTTGCCTTTAAAGTCACCTATGGGCTTTTGGACCTGTAGTATGTAGTTGGTTTACGAGCATGTAACCTATTATCATGCTTTGCTAGCAGATCCAACCTGCAGTTTCCTTGGCCTGGTAGCAGTTGATTGAGTACATGGACCTTTCGTTTTCATCGACAGATAAGTTTTTGAAATAATCCCAATGATATCACTTTCACAGTCTCAGACAGACTAGTCTAAGCGTTTGCCAAGGCCTTTTACTTTATTAATTTTTTACATCTCTGACGGAGATACCTTGTTTGCTTTCTTGTGGCTGAAGGCAAGCTTAACCTAGACTGCTGAAACCTCTTTAACCTAATATATGAATTTCTAAACCGTTACCTTTATTTATATCTATTTTTTTTTTAATTATCATGCTTTTATAATGCTGTAAGGTACCCGCATTTTGTAAGGTAATGTCGACATCACTGCACTGAGTATACCAGGTTGAACTATTTATTTTACTAATTTATTGAAACTTTCCTTGAAATATTGCTCATAGAGCATTTCTGTTATTTTGGAATTAAGATTTCCTAGTTTATATTTTGCCTTAGTAGTCTTATGACCCTCTAAATCACACCCTAGATGTTCCGTCCTCACTTACTTTTAATATTGTTTAGTATATTATAAGGTTAATTTTATCATAATTTTGCGATACACTCTTAACAATATATTTATTGTAAGTTTCATTTCATAATAATTGCATTCAAAATTACGCGTTTTAAGATATTTTATATTTTGTTTTCACTAAATTTTACAAGTTTACAATTCCATACATTTTCTATCCACCAACTTCAATTCCTATACCTTTTCCTACATTTTTACCGTCCCTCGTACCCATAGTACGAAATGTGCGGCGCAATGGTACCGGAGTTGAAGGTTGAAAGAGGGCAGACAGAAAATCACATCAACGGCGTCCGCTACGCTGGATTAGCTCTCCACGCGAGTGTCCAGTTTTTCCCGATTCCCTTTTTCCTAAGTTGGTAATTTCATTAACATACATTTCATTATCATTTTACCATAATTTACGTTTAAATATACACGCACTGCGAGGCTGTATTGGTGATTGCTAGGCCGAGGAGATTTAGTAGTGGGTTAAAAAAAGGGTGTCCAATGCAACCTACGATATTCACAGTTCGTTTTAATAAGGGAGGCTAAGATCGCCTCCACTATTATTTAAGGGTTTCACCCAATTACAGAGTAGTTTTTTTATAAATATAAACCAGTCAAGCTTAGCTTGTATTTGATTTGCTTACTTGTGGTCCTTTGGCTATATATTTTATATTCTTTTTGGCAGCTTTGCTTATAGAAAAAAACTGACTGGCGCCCTTTATATTATGTTGTTAACTTGATATTCCATGGTCTGTGAGAAGTAAGTATGGTAGTAATGCTTTTTGGTAGCATCATGGTGTTGGACGGGACCGGATATGAAATCCAGTGAACCCACCCTGATGAGCTAGATTGGGAAATTAAAAGGGTAAAGTTGGTAAACATACTATAAATTCTCATTTTATCTTACCATCCCTTCAGGTTATACCCGACCCCCATTTTAATCATAACACTCTTCAAGTCTGGTGAAAATACGCCTCTGATATTGGTAATCTTACCGAAATATCGGAAACACATTTTTGATTTAAATGCTCTCAACAACATGAGAATTACAGTTGAAACACAGAAAACAAAATCCGGGCAACTCAGTGCCACCGTTGTCAACTGACGGACACTCCCAATTTAAGTGCGGAGCACCAACTAAACGTTTTAGATGTGCAAAACACGAGTGCCTATACAAGGGGCAGCAAGAGGTACTGAGTTGCGTAAATTGCGGTGCCAATCATCCAGCAAACTCCAAGGCACCCTAGCTAGATACAAAATAAAATATAAAATAATACTCCAATATGCAGCCAAAATTCTTGGTAGCCACTCTTGATTTAATTTTTAATTCCTCATTATCTGTTGTCAGTTCTATAAGTTGTTCTTCTAACTGGGATTATCTTGTTGTGTTGACATTTAAGAAAGGATCCAATACCCACTCTGGTATGTCCATGTTTAAAATATCCTCAAGTCGTTTCTTGAAATCACCGTGGAGGTTCTTTTAAGTGTTGACAGTAAACAAGCAAGTCGTCGCTGTTGAATGATACTGCTGATAAATTATGGAAGTTATTGAATTCCCGTCTGCCGAAATTTCTTTTGTATAATAGCAGTTTGGCTATGAAAGCAGCAACGGTATTTTTTGTTTTAATCACGTTTAAGTCGTCGCCTCGAAGCTGGAGATTCACATAATTAAACAATTTATACAGATCTGTCAAGTACACAATATCATTTTTGATGAGATAAGGATGTTGCGCATTCTGTGTCTCTGTTTTCCAGCAACTCTATTACAGAGCCAAACAGATTGTAAAATCTAGCCAAACAGGTACCTTTTGACAGCCAGCGCACCTCTGTGTGAAGCAGCAAGCGGTTCTTCTTCATCACTGGCAATGCAAAGCTTTCATTGGGGCACCCAAAACAATTAAAAACAAAACTCAAATTTGTATGTATTTCATATAAAAAGCAACAAGCTTAACAAATCAGTAGCGGAGGCATGTGAAGCAGCCCTCTAAAAAACAATGCAGTCTGAGGTGGCCTACTTCAAACTGTCAACCATTAACATAAATGGTATAAGAGGTAAAAGCCAGAGTTGGTCAGTATTTTGGAGTATCACAGCATTGATGTTCTTCTAATACAAGAGACATGGCTCAAAAGGGAGCACTTCACGCTCCCCAAATTAATGGTCTATAGAAACGATGGATCAATAAGACCCAAGGAAGGTACCATGACTCTTTTAAAGAGGAACATCTTTGTACAAATCGTGCCGGGTCCCAACAATTGTAATCAAATTAAGATAAGTTTATACGCATAAAAACTAAAAATATTATATGGACATATAGGATCTGTCTATAACTGCAATAACGGGGAGACCTCAACGCTAAACACAAAATTTGGGGCTGTAGAGTAGAGGCCAAAACCAAAGAGGCCTCTCCATATATAATTACTCATTAGATTTTAACTATTATACGTACTTTCGTCGGAGGACCATACTCTCTCTGCACACGGTCCTCCAGAAGTCCTCGGCATTTTCGTGTTGATCGCTTATCTCAAATCATACCGATCACAGATCTCATCTTACGCCACCTTTAGTGAATATTGAGTATGGCGACCCAAGGGAGAAGGGGAAGGGGTTCATTGCAAGAACTATCACGAACTGCCCATTGTTCGCCAGAACAATGGAAAACTTTGAACCTCTTGCCCAGATCACTGATGATGTAGACATTGACCAAAATATCGCCATGCTCAGAAACAACATCCATGCGAGCTTTTCGAAGCACGGCGCACTTCATGCAGATATTATCACAAAAATTAAAGCAAAGAATGAAACATTCACAAAAGCGTACCGCACTGGTGACCTTTGAATAAAAACAGAGCCTAGCCGATAGACACAGGAACTAAAAACATTTGTTTTTGAACTCGTCTCAAAAACATGGAAAAATAAAACATGTGAACTCTAAAAGATATCACACTTATGAAATCGGTAACTTTCGCCCCGAGTTGCGCATACAATTTTTTATATAAAATGTTTTGAAAATATTACTTGAGATGCCTCGCAATTCTGTGTATTTGAATTTAATTACTTTTTATTGGACTCACACTCGTAGAGATCCGGAATAAAAGCCAGGTCCCTTCTATTCATCAATCATTTATTTATATAGTGTGAAATGTTATTATACAAAAGGCGCCAGAAACTATATGGCAACTCTAACAACTCAAACATAATACAACAGATAATATAACCTGTACCTTTTACTTACTTACTAGTAGGTATATTAAATTACCTACCTTTAAATATAATACAGGTATTTCCAACACAAGAAATAGATCATAATTTTATTATTCAGATATGCTTTCTTTTTTTGACAGACCAAAATGAACATTGTCACAACCGAGTAAGTATCTTGTAGCAACGCGGACAGAACTGGTGTTGCTAAATAATTATATCTCAACAGTATTTCATTAAAGTTTATTTGTAAAAAGAGAGTGACCATAAAGAGAGCAAGATTCTATCACGAATCTATTACGAATCCATTGCGCAAGCGCAGTCGTATCGCTATCCTTGTTTTGCCCGGAAATCAGACAAGGATGCCCATTCGGTTTTTACAAAAATGATAAGGTCTATACGTGTCAACGAGAAACTCGTCGTGGAATGCACTAAAAATCAGCTGCTTCCCATGTCGGACCCTAGGGTCGAAAACTCAACTTTCAACTCGCTCCGTCGGCATCAAAAGTCATATTTTTAAAACATGTGTTATGAAAAAATGTTTTTAAATAATTTTTGATTCTTTCCCCGTACATTTTTTTGCCAGCTCACGGACTAAAACGGTTTATAAAAACATATTTGTTTCTCGATATTGGCTTCGATTTTTTATTTACCCATCTTTGACTGGAGTTTTTGATTAAGAATGTGCAAATAGAGTTACAACGTTGAAAATACATTTTCAAGTCAAAAGCACTTTAAAATTAAACAAAATTTATAGGTGTACAGAAGTATCTTTTTTGTTGAATTGGTACAAGTATAGGTATCTTTTTGATTTTAGCTTACTGGTGTCAAATAAATCGAGCTTAGTCAAACCAATTGACATTCAACCCGTTTAAAATGGAGTATAAACAACATTATCAAGAAATCTGTTGTGTGTATACCTATAGTCTGTTGCTTAATGCGAGAGAGTAATAAATCATTATTAAACTTTAAAACCCAGTGGTCTTCGCCGTATTCCATAAGTGTAGTCCTATTATTATTATTGTACCTATATTTATTGTCAGGGGTCCCAAAATCGGGTAGGTAGAGGCACAGGTAGTTTACCTACTTGTGCCTCCCTGTTTCAAAAATTTGAAATGTTTTGTTACTTTCCGGCAGTTGTTTGAAAACTTGAAAATGACTAGTGTTTCTGAATTTGTTGCTGAGAAACGGATTAGTAAAACTGCGCTTTCTAAAAATGACAAAAATTATTATTCTCAATGTCTTTAACGCTCTTTGCCACCAAAATTCAACAGTTGCAAAAACAGTTGAAATGTGTTAGAATATGACTGGAGTCGGAGAGTCAACATGATACCGACTTGTGCACGAGAATAAGCGCGGCCCCATCATGTCATCAAAGAGAAGCACAGGAAAAAAATAAACTGTAATTAATAAGGATGAAAAGACTGCAATCAGTAGAATCATACACTCGTATTACTAAAAAAAAAAGAAATACCTACAAAATCTGCTGGCGACGACGATATTTGAGGGCAGTTAGACAGTTTCTTAGTTAAATGAAGGATATACCGTTGGTAAAATATGGCAGAATTAACATATAAAAAGCGCAAGACAAACTTTCAGGAAAGGATGGTCCATTGGAATAAAATCACCTTCGGGAAAAGGTAAAAGATTAATTATTACTTACACTGGCAGCAAAAATGGATTTGTCGATGGCGGCTTACTAGCATTTAAATCAAAATGGACTGGAGACTACCATGAAGACATGAACACTGATGTCTTTGAAGAATATTTTTAGCAAACGTTAGATCTTATTCTTCCTGGGTCTGTTATTGTCATGGATAATGCCCAGCAACCACTCTAGAAAATCCTAAAAAATACCCACGTCTTCTTGGAAAAAAATTGACATCCATAATTGGCTTACTGTAAATACGAAGCCATTTCATAAAGATATGCTGAAAAAAGAACTACTTGAGATTGTAAAGTTAAATAAATCTCTTTGTACGAAATTTTTTGTCGACGAAATCGCTTCAAAACGAAATATAACGATAATTCGCCTTCCTCCTGTGAACTAAACCCCATTGAATTTGTGTGGGCACAAGTAAAAGGGTTTGTAGCAAGGCATAACACCACTTTTAAAGAAACCTCTTGCGAGAGGGAATAAAGACAATGAATTGTGAAAAATGGAGTAAGTGCGTCGAACATGTGATTTAAATAGAAAAAAGGATATGGGAAGCTAATAACATGCTAGAAAACACTGGAGAGCCCCTTATTATTTCGCTAAACCCCAACGACGATAGTTCATCAGACTACTCGGAACATGACGACTAAAATTTAAAAATTAAGTTTTATTCCAATTTATCTATTTTCATCTATTTCTTACTTCTTTTATAAGTTTATATTAACTTAATATTAGAATAATTAATATTTCAATTAGCTGCCTATCTTTATAACTATAATCAAAATATATTTATTATTATACTTATTATTCTAATAAAGTACTTGTAGTAATGCCTCTGTCACAGTCAGGGATAAACTAATATAATGATACAAACAATCACGCCCAATATGAAGTGTGGTTTAAAAGCCTTAATATTTAAATGCAATACAATAAGATTGATATACATGGGTATCTTGAAAACCATAAAGATACATAGTCGGTTTAATTAAGGTAAATAATAATATTATTACTTAATAAAGTTGTGTCAATACAATTAAAAAATTCCGGCTACTCATGGAAAATATTAAACTTTTGTAAAATATTCTTATTTTCTCCTTAATTGATCCGAAGAGGTGTTTGAAACTAAAAAACTGTACTCCGGCCTGACAACTTTCTCTACCCTCTGTGTGCTTAAAATTTAAATCCAACGTTTCATTCTTGTGCGGCCATCACCACCTTTATTTTCCTAAAAATTGACCTGACTTCTTTATTTCAATCTTGAAGTCTCTGAAAATACTTACTTCAATAGACAAAAATGCTACAAAAAATATTGTTTTTAATTTTGTAATATTTTTCTGATTAATTTCAATTATTTAGTTGAATCGATTGAGTTCTTTCATATAGTTCATTTAATATATGCTTAATGTAAATAATTTTCTATTTTATTTCAGAAAGGAAAAATGCAAGATAATGTGCAAAGCTAGTTTAGACGGTAATTATTCGGAAAGCTATAGATAGACCGAATCATTTGCTAATTTATTGCATACACACTAATTACTGAGGTCGCTGATCACAAATCCGAAGCATTTTTTGTCCCATCTCTACTAGTAATTTTTAATTTCCGTTTATTTTAACAAAAAAGTGTATAACTATGGATTCTACAAGTGACATTTTAGTGGAAATTCTACACCGGCAATTTGGGATAAATGAAAAGTCTGTTTTTTGTATTGTTACTATGCAACAAAAAAAATTTTTTTCTTCTGGGATAACGTGCTGGGATAACGTGCATAAAATTCTACTAGATATTTTTGCTCTTTATATGAAATGGCTCTTTATATGAAATGGCTCTTTATATGAAATGGCACTTATATTTACTTTAACCCTTTGTGGCCCAAATTATTTTTTTATTATAAATTACATTAATATTATAAAATTTGGACTAAATGTTGGTTCTAAATCACAATTCTATGTAAAAAAAATACATAAGTAGTTTGGCTTTTGTTAAATCGTGTGGTTCCACTGTGGGACCACCAGGAAATTAAAAGATTTTTTCCTTACTTTTTAAATTTATTTATTGTCGCCTACAAAGCAGTAAATAATAAAAAAAAAAATAAGCCTTTCTTATTTTTTGTGAAAAAGGGCGAAACAATTCTTTGTAGCTGTAAGACAAAGTCCAACATTACACGAAGAACAGTGCCATCTGGTTCTGTGAGGTGAATTTCTTGTGCTACAATTTGCACATCTCACCTTAGTGCCGTGAATGGGCATGTGTGCAGCCTTACTTATTCTCCGCTCTAACGGGACATGTGGCTTGTATTTGTTAGGAGTTGGTTCTGAGCTTCTGCGACCCCTCTGTGGAACTTCGGGATCAGCACCTATCAGTCCATTCGCTACTGCAAGACGGAATTCTTTTAGGGACAGTGTTTTTCCACAAATACCACTTCTTTCTTGGAACATAATATGTGCATTCACTACTGTGAGATCTATAAAATGCCAAAAGATTCTGTGCCACCATTTTTTCGATTTACGGTTGATTTCGTAACAAGATTTCAACATATCGCTTTTGTCGACATATCCCATATGCCGATTATAGTCTTTCACAAGTTTTATACACGGAAATTCTATGCTAGAACCATCTTTTTGTTTGCGTGAAATAACGTCAACATCTGCAGGATTATGAAAGTTGCTTAGAAAATGTACAGATTTATTATCTCTCCATTTTAGAGCAATAATTCCAGTCTGGCTAACTTTCCAGTCCATGTCACCCCTTTTCATGGTCTTGTCTTCCGCAAAATCCTTTGGAAAAAATTTTCTATCTTTTCTGGCAGTGCCACAGCTATATATTTCATCTTTCTGCAAATGTAGTTGTAAAGTTGCAGAATTAAAAAAATTGTCCATGTAAACTTCATGATGATTTCCTACTAGCGTTCTTGTCAAATCATTGATCACTCTTTCTCCTAAGTTGTGTTCACTAGCGTTTTCTGCTTTCCCTGTTGAAAAAAAAAACAAGATATTAGTTTGATGATGTAGATATGTGGGAAAAATATTTTTATTACCTGTATATATTTGAAACTGGGAAACAAATCCAGTTTCATTGGCGCGAACCCACATTTTGTACCCTCGTTTGATTGGCTTCATCGGCATATATTGCCTAAATGAAATTCTGCCCTTGAATCGAATCATAGACTCATCTATTGCTTGGCATCGTGTTGGCTTATATAACCTCGCGTAGTTTTCTGAAAGCCTTTCTAACATTGGCCGAAGTTTATATAGTTTATCATAGGATGGTTCGCCTTTTTTGGGTTCCACCGATTTATCGTTTAGATGCATGTTACCGAGGAACCAACCAAAGCGGTTTCTTGACATGCAAGAGGCAATATAATGATCTCGAAGTTCTTCTCGAGCGGACCAGTAATCTTTGTAACTTGGTAAATGTTTGATGCCCATAAGAATATTTAATCCTAGAAAACATCTCATTTCATTATATGTTGTGGGCAGGTAAGTATTTCCTGTGTTGTTTTGAAAGGCGTAAAGATTTGTTTAAAAAACTAACTTTTGTAGAAGTTCTTCTGAGAACAGGAGCATAAAAATATCCAAGGGACAATCAACCTCGGCATCGATTGGAACATCGGGTCCAGAATCTGCGCTAAAAGGTACTGGTTGAACAATATTTTGTACAGATTTTGACCATTGAAACGTTGGTACTGTCGTTATCTTAGCACCAGGCACTAACACAGCTAAAGGCAAGTCATCATCTGAATCCCAATCAACCGCAGGAGCCATTACCGGACCATAATCTTCATTGGATAATTGGAAGTCTATATCATTAATTTCTTCATCGCCGCTGCTATACGTCGAATGAACTGATTCGTTGTCCGATGGAATATCATCTAACAAAGTATATAAATCAGCAGGCGGCAACCGCTCTAATTCAGAAATGTTCAAATATTTCCTCCCTAAAACATTTAAAAAAACTTAGATGGTCAAGCGAGCCAGTGGTCCCATATGGAACCACATAGTATAACCTTCAAAATATCAATGAACATTTTTATTTTTTATTAATATTATCTAATATTATGTTCAACTAAACAGTAACAAATATAATTCCGATATACACACCTTTCATATTTTCCTTTTGCATCGTGAAACACTATTAAAATTATAATAACATAGGAACACTATCGACACGCAAAATAAACCGGGTAAATACACCATCTATAATGGCGATTTATCAACTGACCACGCGGCGCCGCCTAAAGATAGCTGCTCCCACCACTACGAAAACGTGTGGTTCCAGGCAGCGCTTACTGGTCCGCGAAATTTCAACATTTGATATGTGGTTCCTATTTGGAACCACATGCCCGCAAAGGGTTAATACCACTCGAGCTTTGATTAAAAACGGGAAATTTTGAAGCTCTAATGATATTATAAGTGGGAATAGTAAAATTGTAAGGATTACATGCAATATGTCGTGCCTGTAAGTAAAAAAAATTCAACCGTTTCGGAAATACGGAGGGTCCTAAATTGCCTTAATCGATTTTGTCTTTTAGGTACCACTCGAGCTTTGATTAAAAACGGGAAATTTTGAAGCTCTAATGATATTATAAGTGGGAATAGCAAAATTGTAAGGATTACATGCAATATGTCGTGCCTGTAAGTAAAAAAAATTCAACCGTTTCGGAAATACGGAGGGTCCTAAATTGCCTTAATCGATTTTGTCTTTTAGGTATCTCACTCCTTTATAAATATACTTTTTAAGCTAAAAACCCCAATTTCTTACAGCAACATAATATCCCGTGGTTAGATCCAACAGATGTCAAAAAGTGACACCAGATATGGCATCATTTTGATTTTTTCTAAATTGCAACCCTCATCCATTTCCACAGTAGTGAATTGCATTTTGCGAACTGTTTCTAGGAACAAAATTTTGGTTTTAGCTTAATAGGTCTATTTATTAAAGGGGTAAGGCACTTAAAAGGCAAAATCGATTAGGGCAATTTAAGAACCTCAGCATTTCTCGAAAGGTTAAGAATAAATATGTAGTGTGTGGTAATGGATGAGGGTTACCATTTAAACAAATCCAAAATGACGTAATATCTGTCAAATTTGGGAACCTATATATTTTTTGACATTAATTGTGGCTTTCTTTTTGCGGAAAATCATTGAGGAATGTGTTGTAACGTTGTTACCTTCAGGTTGTTCTGGTTAGGTTTTATTTTGTGTCGTAGAGCCGCAAGTCCGTAGATGTACGCAAATCCGCTCTGCATTTTAAGGTTGTGTTCTCTCAAGTATGGTTTGTTTTCTGTTACCTTTTCGGTGAGTTCTTGGGTTTGACGAAAAACTGTCATCGGGGTCATTCGGTGAAACGAAGTTCTGACGTGTGTCGGAATGTATCGGAATATGGGTATGTAAGCGCTTACCACCTGACTTCCTAACCTTATTTTGCTGTTTAAGAAGCTGGTAAAATTGAAATGGTGCTGAGAAAAGTGCACTGGAGGAATTATTTGATCGTGAGTTCACCAGAATATTTAAAATTTTAACACCATACTTGTCGCCTTGTTAGTCATAAATACTTTTTTGGTTGTCGACTGATACCACAGTATTAGAACGTAAAGGTCGAAATACTAGAAATTTACAGTGTTGCCACGTCTTTTCACTTGCGCCGAATGATCTAAAAACGAAAGAGATGAAGAATGCAAACCAGGCGTACCGTTCGCTTTTTGTGAACGCTTGTCACACGACACTTTTAAGAACGTACAAAGTGAAGAATAGACTCTCTGGTCAGACTATTTAGCTCTTGTTGAAAAGTTCGGGAAATCCTTCCCCATCTCTGGGTTTTCCACAATAAATATATAGGACTAGAGCAATTTATCTTCTTCTACCACACTGAGTTATCTTTACGTTGACGGTTTTCATTTGCTGTTGGTACTCTGCCTTTTGCCGGGTTTCTGATAACTCGGCTTTTCCGGCCAACTAGGATTGGACCCGAGGGGTTCTGAACGTGATTACTTTTGAGGTATTTGGGAGGCCTATTTGCGAAACTTACTAAGCAGTAACGAGCTATCCTTTAACCCTTTCAAGACTAATGGGCTATACTATATATGTCCCAATTAAAAATATATTTAAAAAAAGCGATTTTTTTTCTTTAGTAGGTAAAGTAACTTTATTAAACTAAAAAATATTTTATTTAGTAATAACAAATGGCTTGAGCCTTAGGAGAATGATGCCAAACTATTTATGTAAAAAAAAATAAGCCGGGACACATATGTACCAATAGTTGTTTCTCTGGGACATATGAATATGTATACCAGCAGTACAACGTTTTTAAAAAACTAAACATGAATCACTACTTATTTGTAGTATTATTTCTAAGAAAATGCAAGGAAAATAAAAACAACGATTATGTATGGTATGGTGTTAAACAGTTTGCAGATAAAGGTATTGCGCAGGCGCTTCAAATAGTTACTGTGCGCTTTTCAAGTTTTCTTTCCGCACGTCGTCGACATCTTTTCTTGGTTTTTGCGATAACAGGTAGATGCTCTCCAACATCATAAAGTGCTCGGGAAGCGCTTGATGATCAACCATTTTAATCTTTTTCTTACAAATTTTGCATTCTGGCGCTCAAACCCATCAAGTTTTCTGCGAGGTCAACCAAAAACGTTAAGAAAGGAATGTTAGAACGTTGGCGTGATAAATAATCCATGCATTGACGAGCTTATAAAATACTTTTTTTCACCATTTTAGGGACTTCTAATCTATATCATGGAGACCAGTTAACTGGCCTGAAAGGTCTACCCTTCCCATCTGCATGTTAAAGAATTCTATTTCTTTGGGGCATATAATACTAACTTTACTGCCGTCTTTTTGCTTACGATTTGATTTAGTCTGTGTACTCTGATGACAGTTACAACGTGCGAGGATTTCTTTTGTGTCCATCCATTAGCATCCAGGTGTACCATTTTCAATACATACACTTTTAGTGTTTCTACGAGTACGCTTCTTCTTTGGAAATTTCAGAATATCCTTCCTTGTAAAAATGAAGATCCACCTGCAGCCACGGTAAAGTATCCATTAAACTAACTGACGTGACCTATCAAAGCAGAGTGCGACTTTCTTTTCCTCTAACTGTACTTGTCAATCTCTTTACAACTCTTTCTCATAAGGTTCCTTCAAAAACACCTTCTTCTCTTCCATTATATATATCGAAGTCGTAGACGTAGCTAGTTAGGGAATCAAAACGCTCCCAAACTTTGATACTACGCTTGATGGGCTTTATGAGTTGATATTGCTTGAGACTTGATCTTCCCTGGAACTTCGTCATACTTCCGTGTATGCATTGAAAAGGACTCTGCGATCTTGCCTTCAAAAAGCTACCCTTTAGACAATCGACTAAATCGTCTACGTAGTAGGTATTGCTCACCTTCTCTGTTTTTTTGGGTATATTAAAATATAGCTCACTAAACAATAGTTTGAAGCGCTCTCTTGAAAAGCAAGTTTCATTGCTTCATTCTCCAGGCTCTTGAGCGAAGACTAGTAGTGGTGAATAGCTGGTACTTTATTGTATGCCATAATGAATAGGCAACCCATAATGATCATAACTTCATGGGAATCTCTATGCACTTGTTTTTATCTAACCTTTCATTAGTACATGAGTAATACAGATCAAAAGACTTCTTGGGAACAATTTCAAAAAAATGTCAACTCAGGAAGATTTTATATCAACATTGGCTAGGATAGTTTTCGTTTATCCTTCAGGTATACGCATTCGCGGCATAAAATTACTTGGTGGATTGACCCAGGTGCAGCTTCTCGGAATATCAGTGATTAAAGTAAGAGTGTCAATATCATGAGGAGAAGTGCTGTGAGATGCATTCGTTTCTTCAGCTTCGGACTCTGATGACTCATCTGACGAAGTGATATGATTAGATGTACTTTGCTCTGGAAGGATGCAGTTCTTTTTCTTCTTTTTTTGATTAGCACTTTATCTTGCTTTTTCTTTTTCGTGAGACTTCCAAATCACTCTTACTATCGTTACTTGGACTGTCTCAGTCCATGTTGTACTTCGAGCCACTGTCCTAGAATGGAACAATATTTGACATATCATCAGCCATGCATTCAAACTCTTTTGCAGATAACGGTTGGGATCCATATATTCCATAGCAGAAAACATATAGGACATAATGTATATGCCATATTTATAGGTTATTAAGTGTCAAATATAAATTTCAAACTCTACCAACAAAAAACACATTTTTTTCTAAAAGTAACCTTAACATTTTGAATGTTATTCAAACGAAACACACGCTTTTTTTGACGGTTATTTCACCAAAAATACGAGTCGCATGTTACTCATGTATTGTTTGGAACCAACTAAATGGCTTATTGGTCTGCATTTCTTTTAGATCTATTAAGCATAAAATACGAATAGGACATATTAATATGTAAAATTAATAGCCTAACAAGCCAACAGTGTTTTTAAAGCATGTGTTTGGGACACATAAATCCCAAAAGTATTTTAGGACCAAAAAATTTTGTAAGATGTCATCGCGAAAGGGTTAAGAGGACCAGCCACTACCAGGAGGACCGTGCTGATAAGTACCTTTTTATTTATATCTGCAAATATCCACGTTATTTTGACTCTTCAGTATTGAATACAGCCAAATGTAACTTCTAACCTAGATCTAAAATTATGTAATTTCTGCTTTTCCTGTTGTAATCAAAGCCATCAGCTATTTTGCTCTATTTATAGCGTAATTTACCAGCCTATTTCAACACAATATATAAGTGATTCACCTTGTTAATCCGAGAATTCAGATATGCTTGTAAAGCGTTATGTAAAGGAGTTGCAACTGGCTGAACTCATACGTTTACGATTTCATCTGATGTGGTAAATAAACTGAGCAGTTATTTAAAAGAAGTTCAATTAAGCGGTTATTTGCAACTTAAAGTAGTATTCATGTGTCAAGTAAGAATAAAAGACACTGTGTGTGGTGCTCCAATTTCCATTCTTAAATCTTGGTTTGCATAGCAGCATCCTTTGGGTGGACACCATTCGTACACATTGTTGTTTAACAAGCAAGGACCCTTCTTAAAGAACCACCCCGAACTTCAATTGCCCCGAGCTTGAGCTAGCTGAGGTAGGTGGTAACTTTAAACCTTATTTAATTTCTAAATTTCCAACATTTATATTTTGTTACCAACTAATAAGGGTATAGTGTAATTTACTTTTTTTGTAGTCAGCAAGAAACTCACGAATCGGGCGAGACACTGAAAAAAGTGTCCTTGAACATCTTATTATACAGGGTGTTCAAGACAAGGAGGGCCAGTATGAGGATCTCGTTAAAGGCAAGATATAAAACTTTGGTTAACCTTCCTAATACTGACCGACTTCATACCCCGTAAAGTACTAACTGGGGTAATTTTGTACCCCAGCTAATTTATTGATTTTTTACTAAATTTTCTATAGTATCTTATATTTGATGTTAAATCAAACACAATTAATAAAATATATGAACAAAATATTTATTATAACAAAGTTTACAAATAAGAAATGGTATCCCAAAAAACAATATAACATTTTTTGAAATAAAACAATTTTTAAATTTTGCACTGTCCACAAAAAACTTTTTTCTCACTATGTTCTAGGCAAACAAAATTTTTACAGGACTCGCATTTATTGCGGGTTTTTCTGTCTTTTTGACGAGGACAAATACCACAACGACCAGATGATCTCTCCGCTAAAGGTGGTACATGAGGGCCGCCTAACTCGGGAACCACAGTGATCATGTGATCGCGGATTAGTTGCTGGATCCTATCCTTGTTACCAAATCTTCTACGTATTTGATCCTTTACAAGCTCTTTTCCAAGGCATAGGATAAATTTGCGCCTAGCATCTAGATATGACTTGTTCCAATCGGGATACTTTAGTCTCCATAAAATAAAGGAATTTAGAGCTGCGGTATGATACCGAACTTTTATTCCAAAGGAACTTCTTCCGTTGAAAACTCGTCCATATCCCTTAAGTATCTTCGTTTTTACCAAGGACCACACATTAGTTTCCTATTCAGCTGACAAAAACAAGGCTGTCATTTTATTATCGACTGAACATGTTTTAGACGAAGTTAGTGATGAGGCCAACTCGTATAAACCTGAAATAGTTCTTCACTACAATATTACTAAAGGAGCCGTTGATACCGCGGACAAAATGGTCAAGGAATACACTACGCGAAGAATGACAAACAGATGGCCAATGGTTATTTTTGGTCATCTCATTATCAATAAATTTTATTCTTGCGTACTGTACCACAAAGTGTCAAGTTTTTAGCTAAGAGCTTGTCGGCCAAAGATTTAGATGTAAAAAAATTGTCTGTTGTAATTCCATACCCATCAGACAAATGTTCTACCATATCAAGAACTACCCTTTCACCCTGATTATTTTCTACAATATTATTCTGCTTACCTAAATATACCTGAAGGTTATGGGTATAGGCATTTGCAGCGTCACACAGAGCCCAAAGTTTTATTCCGTATTTGTCCGGTTTGCTCTTCATGTAAACTCTAAATGGCGCACGACCTCTAAAGCCGAGAAGTTGTTCGTCGACAGTCATATGAGTTCCTGGATACATCATGCGTTTGAAATTATCAACAAATATGTCAAATATGCATCTAATTGGCGCTAACTTATCTACTGCTTTTCGTTTTGCTCTTGTTGCAAGGTCATCGAACCGTATACATCTTGTAAGGGCAATAAATCTGTCTCTTGACATGGTCGCAGGAAAAATTGGTTTACTATAGCACTTATCTGAAATCCACAATATTTCAACCGGCTCTTTTCTGGCTTTCAGTGCTCCTTGGGATAATAGAAGTCCTATATAAGCTTTTATTTCAACGGAATCTGTGGGAGTCCATACTTTTTGATTTTCTGGCTGTTTTTCGTTCCATTTTTCATATTTCAAAATAGCTTTTTCATTTGTTTTTTCAACGATTATCTCCATAATATTATCGGTTAGAAAAAGGGAAAATACCTCTACCATGTTTTTAAAGTTTTTACTGTATTCCGTGAGTCCAAGACCATGTCTTATGATGTTCTTGGTAGTCGATTTCGTAGATCGTATTGGTCGTTTATACCAGGTCGAACCGTCTTTGCTAGTACACGCAGGCATCAAACTATCATCGGCGACGTCATGATGATCATCATCGTGAGCTGCAACTTCCGTTGCATCGATAACGTCCGACACGAAATCCATTTCCTCAACCAAATCTTCCTCGTCAGATGAATCCTCAAAAAGGGGCAAGCCATCATCTAATTCCAGATATCCCTTGTGAAATAGTTGTAGTTCTTCGTCTGTCAATTTGCTGGGGTTTTTTGGTTTTCTACTTGCCATTTTCTAAAAAAATCAAAAAAAAGTTGCAACGAAAAACAAAATGCAAAAGAAGTTATACAACTCACCAAGTCAAGTTTTATTACGATTTCAAAAACTAATTTGTAACAATTTTGGGTAACACTTCACACAAAGTCAATGTTGCACCAACGGTAGACGTAATAAAAATAAAAATACATTCTACTACCGAACTCGCGGAACTAAGAATTTGCAGGAAAATACCTGTCTACAACAACAGAAAAGAGTTTTTGCGCGCCCACAAGTTTTACGGACTGGGGTGTTTTTGTACCCCAGACACTATAGACCTTGCAAAAAATATTAGTATTGTTTAAAAGCTAATTTCATTTCAAAAACTAAGTTAGGAATATCGTCTAATTAGCATTTCTAAAAGGATTTTCACGCGTGATTAACGAAAACGAAATTATCTTGATTTTTCATGAAAAAAATCAAGTTGGGGACAAAATTACCCCAGTTAGTATTAGGAAGGTTAAATTAAAAAGTTTTGTTACGATCTCAGTTATTTTGTTAAAAGAAAACTAACCTGAACTTTTGGATTTTAAATTTAAATTTTTTCCGCTGTTAATATTTAAGTTACAGTAAGAAAACTTTCTCAAAGCAACTTTTAATGAACTTGTTACATCAACTACAGTAATATCCGCTTATAACGAACTTTGAGGGATCGACCGAAACAGTTAGCTATATGCCAAGTAAATAATAAGTACTTTCACAATTATTTTTAAGAATGTAGTTTGAAGATATTGCTTATTTTAGCTTGTTTGAGTCTTGTTGCTTAACAAACTTTACCTTGTTTCGCACTTTCTTGCAATATTTTAACAATGTCGAAATAATAAATTCACATGTGTTCTTTGAAGTTGCCTCACTCATGATCGTAAAAGTCTTAAAACCATTCAATACAGAGTATACACAGAACAGGATCCAACCATATGCGCAGTCGAAAGATCTCGGTGAATTGCCTGCTTATCGCTAAATATAGTTATATCCGAAATCCTTTACGATTATACCAAAAATTGAGGTTCGTTTTATCTGAAAGTTCGTTGTAAACGGGTTCGTTACTTGCGAAAAACTAAACACATTTAATGATACTTCAGTTCGTATCCATTATAAATTGGTCGGTTATAAGCAAAAGTTCGCAATTAGCGGGTTCGTTATAAGAGGACATTACTGTATTACGTTCCGAACCGTGTTCGACTATCAATATGGAATTTTTAATATACGAACTTGAATCCTAGGGCGTCACATGCTTGGTGAGCTTTTTTAATCCAAAAAATAAAAGTACACTCAGTTCCAAAAAAAGTGACGCACCTAATTTTTGTTGCAACTTTGAAGCTTTGTCATTTCTGAACGAATGGACCGATTTTTATTATCTTTCCGTCTATTGGTAGGTAATTCCGTTACCTTTAAGAAAAAAATACTGAGAAAATAAACTGGTAAAAATTTTTTCAAAGCCCCTTGTATGATAGCAAAAAAACTCAAGCCATGTTATTTTCTTAATTTTTGACTTACCCTGTGCGTTAATCAAGTAAATGTATAGAAAGCGCTTACATTCTGTATGAAAGTAGCTTCTCTTACGAGCATTTTGATTTTTTGTTCATTAATTTATCTTTAAAATTGTCCGAATTACAGCTTTTTTGCTGAAACCTTACGTGTATCCAACAAATGTAATTTATTGTAGGGTCACATTGCCTTTAAAAAAACAATTGCCCTTGCCATTTAAATAACTCCATATTTGACCCTTTGTCGTTTTGTCATTAAAAAAGTCAATTATAAAAGTTTTAGTGGCTAAAATGACATAAAATGCCTCAAATAAGTTCAGAACAAGTAGCAGCATTAGTTACTTTATCAAATAAAACAACGGCAGTCTACCTCCACAATATGTATTTAAATGTTTAAGTTTATATCCTACATGTTTCGGACATATGACATAATTGCTTCACCACCTGTCTCAGTGGCTACAGACTGGGAACCCCCTTCTTTAAAGATACCTTGACCAAAATTTCAAATATCACATCTCATTCAGTCTTGAACATTCATTAGAACCTACAATTTCAATTTTCACATAACTTTTGATCGTCGCTTATGCAAGATAGAGCTATCGTAATCGACTACTGGTAAGTCCTCTCAATTTACCTAAAACTTTTAACTCACGCTGTAAATTTCTTTTAGTATCCCTGATGATGGACATTTCTATGTCCGAAACATGTAGGATATAAACATAAACATTCAAATACAAATTGTGGACGTAGACTGCCGTTGTTTTATTTGATCATATCAACTCCACTGTAATGGACTACTTCTTCAAGATTAGTTACTTTAGTTAACGATGGGCGTAGTAATGGGTGTCCATGAAGCAACTGCTCGTAGAGCAATCCACAAGTACGAACAAATAGGAAGCACTGCTCGAAGGGTTGGTTCTAGTCGCCCACGAAAAACTTCTCCAAGAGATGATCGCTTCTTGAGATTGAGGATATTACGTGATCGATCAAATACTGCGGTAAATGTTTAGCAAGATCTTCGCCAAATTCGGGGTGTTACGATAAGTAAGCAAACGGTATGTCGACGTCTAAACGAAGTTAATTTGAAAGCTAGGAGACCTGCAAAAGGTCCCAAATTATTGCCACAACATCGTGCTGCTAGAAGAAACTTCGTTGAAAATTGTGGATAATGGAATATTTGTGAATGGTCGAATGTTGTGTTTACGGATGAAACACGGTTTTGCCTTAACATGGTGGATGGAAAAAAAATAGTATGGACAAGGACAGGTGAAAGGTTTAATCAGAATTTAATAACAGAATGTGAAAGTTATAATAGTGGGTCGGTTATGGTGTGGGGAGGGATTTCAATGATTGGAAAGACACCCCTCCATGTTTCTCCATTGAGGCAGTCGATGACAGCGCTAATCTATATTGACATTTTACAGCAGTATGTCTTAGCTCATGCAGAGTTAGTGGGCAATAATTTTATATTGTTGCAGGATAATGCCCGACCACACACCGCAGCAATTGTTCGAAACTTCTTAGAAGCTACGGATATCACCACATTACAGTGGCCTGCCAGAAGCCCCGATATGAACCCTATAGAACATTTGTGGGACGAACTACGGAGAAAGGTACGTTCTCGTCAGAGGCCTGCTAAAAATCTCGCAGAATTAGCATATGCATTAGTGGAAGAATGGAATCGTATACCAATGGAAACGATAAGAAACCTAATTTCTAGTATGCCGCGTAGATTAGAAGCTCATAGAGTTGCTAGGGGAGGCAATACATGATATTAAGCACTTATCCTAGTTTATAATTTTGTGTTTAATAAAATTGTTTTTAAAATTCGTATCTGTTAAAAACTGTTTTTCGATAAATTCATAAAGTTGGTAATATGCAAGGTTTCAGCAAAAAAGATGTAATTCGGACAATTTTTAGAGAAAAATTAATGAACAAAAAATCAAAATGCTCGTAAAAGAAGCGACTTGCATATAGAGTGTAAGAACTTTCTATACGTTTACTTGATTAACGCACAGGGTGTGTCAAAAATTAAGAAAATAACATGACTTGAGTTTTTCCACTATCATCCAGAGGCTTTAAAAAAATGTCTACCAGTTTATTTTTTTCTTAAAGGTAATGGAATTACCTACAAACTAATGGAAAGATAATAAAAATCGGTCCATTTGTTCAGAAATGACAAAGCTTCAAAATTGCAACAATATTATTTGGAACTGAGTGTAGTACCTAAGTTAAGTAATGTAGCAATTTTAAAATTGCCACTATTGACTTTGTGGGGAATATTAGACTAACCTATGATTCTTACAGTTATATTTTCACAAAGTGTATTTTTTATAGTTATTTTGTTCAAAAACTTGTTTATTAAATTGTGTCTTTGTTTACAGAAAATTAGTCAAAATATGTGGGTTTAGAAGTAGTGCGCTCGCCTTTCTGTTGGTTAATTGCAGAAGACGCTGCAAGTAAGGACCACGTATTTCTCTTTCTGGCTTCTATCAAGTCGCAGAACATCCATTTTTACTACTGGCAGTTTTATGTATTAACAAAGTTGTTTGGAATTATTTTCTTTCTTTCATTATTTAATTTATGTTCTGGGAAAAACCCAGACTCTCGTATCATTCTGATCTTTGGTAGTGTGTCTCTGTTCTCTTCTTTTTCTTCTTGGGCTTAAGTTAAGTTGGCAAAACTTTGTGTCAGCTGATTGTTGAAGGAGAAGGGGTTTCTTCGGAGTTCTCGGGGCCTTAATTTGACTTTCTTAAAATTCTTCAGACAAGGAGGTCAAGCCAGCCGACGTTAGGTTATTTTTTTGTCAAAAGGCCACGAGGTCTCACCCCCCTTTCAGAGGTAAGCTTTTTTATTCCTTTTTTGGTTTTTTTGTTTGTTGGGATTCGGGGGTTAATTTTCTTCTTTATTATATTTAGGGGTTTGTTGGTTTGTTGGATTTGTTTTGCCGCTTGTTTTATTATTGGGTTTCGGCCGGTTTTTGTTGCCGCTCGGAATTCATGTAGGTTAAGAAACCACCTACCACATGGAATTTTAAGGCCCACGTAAGAGCTTGGGGTTCTAGTTCGGCTGTGCTAAGTCAATTCCACCTGACCTACCAGGATCAGCCCGGAAGAAACCACATGGGGCCATCCTGACCCAGCTGCACAGACTGGTATAAAGGGCAGTATAAAGTGGTCTGAATATGTTTTTTATAATTTAATTAATGTTTATCGTCACCATAGTATCACAATAAGCCATTTCAATTTATTTCTTTTGTATTCCAATTAACTAACATTTAATCCAAAACTTTTTTTAATGTAAGGCTATCTTGACTTGAGGTCACACTTTTCCTATAACCAAAGGTAACAAATTGAAGTATTAAAGGTTCTAGAATCTTCAGAGGTTATTTAGATACATAAACGCATGGTTTTAGAAATCCTTGAGTCATGAAAAGCTCGGCTTTATTTTTTTATACTTTATTCTTAAACATAAACAATTTTAATTCAGGCTAATTTTTAAACAATTTAACACTGATCATATACCAAGTGTAAACCCTTCCATTTGGTCAAGTATTTTTAATTTAATAAACACTTTATTGTTTGTGTGGGAAAACTTTGGTTTTATTTATAGTGTAGCTTTCCAATAAGTATTAACATTCGGTATATTTTTCCTGGTTTGGACTTCTGTCAAACCAGGTGGCGCCCAAGACAAGCCAACGGCGAAGGGAAGGAGTAAGTATAACGGACTATGACCTAGTGCCTCCACGTTAAGAGCTACCGTCAGCAGATAGTGACAACCTGTTGTCCATGACAAAAGGTTGCTACTGGTTTAGTAAAAAAGTGACAACTTAATTGTTTCATTTTAACTAGGTAAGTATGGCTTTTATAAAGAATAATATTTATTCAATTCATATTTGAAGCATCCAATTATAAAACGTTTTAAATCCATCCAAAAATTTTTTTTTAGAAAAGCTGCAAATTTTGACTTTGCTTATTTAAAGCACATAAGCAGCCGGGTGTATTTTAAAACAGGTTTTTATACAGGGTGTTACTTAATGATAGATCGAAATTCCAAGGGCGCATTCCTGAACCAAATTGAAGTAGAAAAGTTCATATATACATCTGTCCTAAAAAGTCTGGTTATCAAGATACAGGGTGACAAAGTTTAAAAAAAAATCATTTTTTTATTTATATCTCAAATATCCTTTTGCCGATTTTGGCAGTGTTGTTCGTTATGATAAGACGCTAAGTTAGTACTACCTAGATGATGATTATGAGTTCCGGTTAACTTGGTTTTATTTTATCAATTTTTCGACATGCAATCAGTGGCTTATATTTTTTTTTCTCAAAAACAGAGTAAGATACGAAAAATTATCAATCAAATCACACAAGAACGTTGTATTTTTAGCTGCTTAACCCGAAAACAATTTAAAAATTTTTAACAAGTCAGTGGCGTACATTTTTTTTGTCAATATTATTCGTGAGACTGCCCTACGGGACGCCACCGGAACTCATAATTGAAGACCCTGGTGCAAGAAGGGGATAAGCACATAATTTTGCAAAAGTGAAATAGCTGCATAATTAGGTTTAAAAAGTTGCTCTTTTTGTCTGGTGCAAGTATGGGATACGTACAGGTAATAGATACCGAATTATGATAGCAAACTACCTACATATCCCCTGGTATGGTCTGGTGCCATAACGGGATAAGATTTGTGTAACTTATCCCGTTCTTGCACCAAATTTTGTATTATTTTTTTATGTTGATAACTTCGTCCCACTACTGCACCGGTCAGCTTGTGCGATTAGGCAAGGTATGTGTGCACAGTGACTGCATACGACTCGAGTCACGTAGTCACCGAAAAATCGTTGGACAGTAAAGTAGCGAGGTACGTGCGGTGTAGTAAAATATTGTGGTATTTGTTATTATTTAAAAAAACTTAGAACATTATTATGTGTTCAAGCAGTGAGGATGAACCATTTCAAAGTTCAGGCAGTGAGTTCCTGCCTTCAAATTCTAGTGCATCTGAAAATAATTTGGATGAAGAGCAGGAGCCCGCTGATAACAAACGTGGACGAAAGAAAACAAGAAAACCGGAGCGCTGGAAAAGGAACGTACAGAAAATGAAAAGAGCCAGAGGTGAAGCCTATAAATGTATCCATCGTTTTCCTAAGCTAGCTCATGGTTTTTTCCCTGCGATCCTAACTTTAGAATAATTGAAAAAAATAATAAATGTATTGATAGGGTTTTCTTACCACAGGAGTATATGAATATAGTTAAATCATCATCAAAAAACTTTTTTGTTATTCCTGTGATGCAGAACATAATGCATAACTATGTCGAAGGCTTAAAAGAATTTTTTCTTTCAGTGCCAAAAGCTGTATCTAAAGAAAAATGTACTATTTCTACACATCGTGTATTTAAATACACAAAAAATTTAGTGGTGTTGAATGTAGTGAGTCTGCTAGTACCCCTTTTTTTACACATTTTACGATGCTTAAAAGTAACTTAAAACCAAATTTAACCTTAATGCCAAAAAGGTTACGAAAATGCCTTACCTATTAAGCATGCAAAATATTAAAATGTTATGTTGCTAGTCCAGGAATATTTCGAAAAAACTATATGTATTTTTATCAATCTCTTAAATCAGACAAAATTACAAAGCAGAAGTTGAAGTTGATTCAGATGTCACGGACTCGAATAGCTCTGTCGATTTTGAGTCTGATTAATTAATAACGCTATTTTTGTTTCTTTAAAACATGTATGTTTGCGAATTTTGATACTTAGGTTGCCCCAAATATTATACCTATATTTGACTTCTGTTAAAATTATCAAGTTTATATTCATTTTTATTGTTGGTTCATATTTAATAATAAAGTTTATTGTAACTTATCCCCTTTTTGCACCTGCTGTAAATTACATTATAAAAAAGTTATAAACTTATCCCATTATTGCACTACATTTTTGTTTTGCTTGATTGCATTGTTATTTGGCTGTAGAATGCTGTTAAAATCATTGACAGCTATTGTACTAGTTTCGCTATACATCATGAACAACATAAATTTTAAACAAAAAAAAAGACTTTTTTTGCTTCTCCTGAACAATTTACCTATTGTTACTAATCCCCTTCTTGCACCAGGGTCTTCAATTATCATCTAGTTATTGCTAACTTAGCGTCTTGTCAAAACAAACAACACTGCCAAATTTTATCAAAATCGGCAAAAGGATCTTTATGAGAATAAAAAACTATTGTTTTTTTAAACTTTGACACCCTGTATCTTGAAAACTAGACTTTTTAGGACACATGTTTATATGAACTTATCTACTTGAAATTGGTTCCGGAATGCGCGCTTGGAATTAAGGCATACCGTTAAGTAACACCCTGTATATGAAAAAATATATCAGACTTAAAACAAATTGTTTGGGTAAGGCTGTGTTACTACACGGTGTACTCACCTTCTTAAATTAAGAGAGAGACTAGTAGCTATTTGTATTAGGTGTATAATCTTGTATTTATTGAAAAGCGCTTCCGAGCGAGGAAATAAGTAGTATATAATTAACCAAGGTTTAGACAGCCATCATTATTGCCTGAGCGGCAAGTTTAAATCACGAGGAGCGGAACGACGAGGGATTTAAGACGCGAGGGCTATAAGCTGTCTAAACCGTGGTTAATATAATATTTTTTCCACTACTACAAACTTTTATAAGACATTTATCTTTATGGTATTAATAAATTATAAAAAAATAAAGGTATGTATAGGTATATTTTTTAATCAAGTTACCTGCGCTTTGGAATTGGCAAAATATTTTGTTGTTTTGTCAGGTGGCTTTGTTAATGTCAATTTTTGTTCATTTATGTCATCAGATTTCACGAGTTTCCCGTTTTTTTAAAAAATGAGCGAAGAAAATGTTAGTGATATTATTATGTGTACACCTCCAGAATTAAGGATGGAAGCAGAGAAAATGTTGATTGTATCGATATTTTACAATATCAAGCATCTCTAATAATCTAATATATATTGATAATTATCTGGTTGTCTAACCACAAGAAATCACCTTTATAAATTCATGTTGTAGAATCAAAAAATCAAGTTACCTGCGTTCAAACAGATTCTTGATGATCGGTCAATAATGGATTTCAATGCCTTATTATTGACCATGGTCAATAATAACTTATAAGGTAGAGAAAAACGATTTCTAACGTTAATAATCGGTCAATAATGGCGATGTTATTTTATATATTAGGTTATTATATTAGTAGTGGAAAAACCTATTATTTAGCAAAAGAAGAAATGCTAATTAATAGATAAAGTTTTGTCAAAGTGGTTCGGCCCTTATATTCGTCTTATACAGTGCGCATCTAAAGTCCCCTCCCCTGTTAACTTTTGATTAACAAATGTGAGAATAATGAAATTTTAGCACGTTTGATAATAACTAAAATACTACTTCTGTAGTATAAATTCTGGACTCAGTTTTTTAAGATGCCATTTTGAATAAAATATTTAAATGGCAGATGGGGTCGAGTGATATTTCGTTGAAAAGGCATTTTCAATCTATGATCGATCCCCAAGTTTGAAAAGATTTTATTGATTAATTTTAAAATCGCGGCCACTTTTGCTAAGTGGGTTAATTTGATTTTTAAGCAATAGTAAAGGAACCTACGGGTATTTTATAACAATAAAAAACTACCAAAATTAGAAATACTACTTAAGATGCTTAAAATGTTCACCATTCACTTCTTGGCACATGTATAGCCTCCCGTGAAATTCTTCGCGAACATTATGAAAACTTTCTTGACTTGATGCGCATACTTGAATTATGAATACTTTGGACCTAATAAATCCCCACAAAAAAAGTCCATAAGAGTTAAGTCCGGTGAGCGAGCAGGTCATTCGACAGCACCACGATGACCAATCCAGTGCCCGGGATAGTGCTGATCA
Source organism: Polydrusus tereticollis (assembly GCA_963920685.1). Classification (NCBI taxonomy): domain Eukaryota; kingdom Metazoa; phylum Arthropoda; class Insecta; order Coleoptera; family Curculionidae; genus Polydrusus; species Polydrusus tereticollis. The sequence continues at coordinate 164,679,517 of OY987327.1, forward strand.
AGGTAGTTCCTAACATCTCTACTATAATGCGGTGAAGCTCTATCTTGTTAAAATGTGATTGGCATATCACCAAATTCATAAGAATTTTCTTCAACACACTCCAGAATAAAATGTATTACGGTATTTTCAATCATGTCCACATACACCGGTCCAGTTATATTTCCCTGGATAAAAAGTGGTGCAATAATATGGTTTCCCAAAATACCTGTCCAAATGTTAAGTTTCTGAGAGAACTGGGTATTACATTCCCTGTAAATATGAGGATTTAGATCGCTCCAATACCAAACATTTTGACGGTCAACTTTTCCGTTTAGAAAGAAAGTACACACATCACTAAAACAAATACATTTAAATCAAAAAAAGTGTCCATATTTCTCTAAGAGACCTGAATATAATATTGAAGCAAAAGAACCAACACAAAGTCCCGGTCTCAATAAATTTAATATTTAAAACAACTAATTGGTTACATGTTTCGCCTATAAGGCATCATCAGACCTAAAAATAAGTCAATAATCACGCATAAAAGTAAACAAATATACTAGTAAACCCACCTGATACACCAAAAAAAAACATTTAAAAATTTTTTTAAAAAGAATATAAATGTCAAAATATAAAACAAAAAAATAGATAAACGTTACAATTACATCACTACATGACAGTCAGAACTTAAACTAAGAATTGTATATAAACAAAAACGGTATAACAAAAAACTAAAAGTATAAGGTTCGTTAAACAAGTCCAAGGTATATTGAACGGGGGCAGTCAAGTAGAGAGCAAACTCAGCCCAAAATGTAACAGCCATCGACTCAAAGTACGAGCGTACCAAAGTACCGGCATCAAAAATATCAATGTTGTCAATCAAAAGAATTTGGTGGACAGGGGAAAATTTATAGGTTAAATGTTGGTCACTAGCAGTCCGTTGTTAGTTATTCAAGTTGTTAAAAATAAAATAAGGCTCGAAATTAAAGACCTCATTAACGCAGGTAAGGATAGGGCTCTTTTTAGCTTTTGTTATCTAGAGTTTTTCTAATAGATTTAGTTTTTTACTCTTCTGGCATTCATGCAAAACATTAACATTTTCAGATGGCGAGAACTGGTGTTTTGATTCAAGTAGATGGTTCGCAAAAGCAGACTTAGTGTTAGTTATATCCGTGCTCTGGTATTAATTAAATAAGCTAAGATGTTCATGAACTCTACTGGCGATTCTCCTGCCCGATTGTCCAACATACACCGCCGGACAACCCCCACAATGTAGCGAATAAACTCCTGATTTTGAAAGAGGGTCTACTTTATCTTTAGTGTTGATTAAATGTCGCTTAAGAGTGTCACTGGTCCTGAATGCTACTGCGATGTTGTGAGGTTTAAAAAATTTTGCTAGTTGTGAGGAAATGTTGCTGAAATAAGTTAGAGCTCTATAATTTTTGTTTTCCTGTGTATTAGCATGTATGATGTTATAGGTTAGTTTATATTTGTTTACAAACTTATAATAAAGTTTATTGATTAATCTCAAAGGGTATCCATTATTTCTGGCAATCAGTTTTATTATATTAAATTCCTTAGTGAACGCATCTCTAGACAAAGGTAGCTTAAAAAGTCGGTAGAAAAGAGAATTGAAGGTGGCAAACTTATGAGAAAAGGGAGAATTTGAATCGTACTGAATAATGTTATCTGTAAAAGTTGGTTTTCTATAGACTTCAAAGTTAATTCTGTTGTTATTTCTTATCAACAGTAAATCTAAAAAAGGTAATTGCCCATTATTTTCGATCTCAAGTGTAAATTCAATATTCTGGTGTAGATCGTTAACGAAACTGAGGAAATCTCTTAAATCTGAATCACTGCCATTCCAAACTATACATACGTCATCAACGTATTTTTTATATGCAAGCAAAAACCCAGCGAATCTACTATTCATGATTTTGCTCTCTAATTCGCTCATAAACACCTCGCTCAAAAATGCGGAAAAAAAAGAACCCATTGCCAATCCTGACCTTTGCTTAAACATTCTCTGATTAAATTAAAAGAAGTTTTGTTCTAGAACTGTAGATAATAAGAAGGTTAGGTCTGATATTAATAAACTGGGCAAACCCTTCTTTCTTAGCAATCTATCAACTAAATTGACGCAATCAGCTGGAGGAATGCTGGAAAATAAATTCTTCACATCAAGTGATATCAATCTCGCGTCTGGTGGAAGTTCTATATTTTTTAAGTAATTCGAGAACTCAAGGGAGTTTTTAGTTGAATAGATGTTCTCAAAATTTGTGGTCTTTCTGAGAATATCATTAAGCCAAGAAGAAATTTTGTAGCATGGAGAGTCAACAAAGGATACCACTGGTCTTATGGGCATATTAGCTTTATGTACTTTGGGTAATCCATATAATAGAGGGGTTTTAGGATTCATTGGGTACAGTTTGTATTTATTTGTACCAAAGTATTCCAGGGTTGTTAGAGTTTTATCTAGAATATTTTTAACTTTGGTAAAATAAGCACTAGTAGGATCCCTACTAATGGCACAAAAGTCCCCCGAATTCAGAAAATCCATAACCCTACCCATGTAATCTGGTCTTGTCATAATTATTAAACAAGAGCCCTTATCCGCCTTGGTCAAAATCAAATCGCTTTTCCTTATTTTATCGTTTAGCGACTTTAAATGTATTTTATTGTGATGATTGAATTTATTATTAATTATTTTATTGGAATTCAAGAAGCTGATGATCTTAGCTCTCAAGATATTTTTATTAGCATTATCCGTGTTTTGGATTATATTTTCTGCTTCCACAGCCAACATTTCTTTAACAGGAGAATCAGTTTTGTGAGGAAAATTAAACTTAAGATTTAAAGAAAGGATATTTTCTTCCTGCTTATTAAAGTGGCTAGTAGTTAGATTTATGAACCTTTTATGAAATTCAAAATTAGACTGGCCTACCTCTAACCTCGACTCAGTGTCACTGGCATTGGACAGGTTGTATCTATGTTGAACCTTTAAATTGTAAAGTTTATTACTCAGTCTACGAAATGTTATTTCTCCAAATGACTCCACCTCATCCCTAAACCTACCATCTAGAATTAAACTCTATAAAAGAAAGAACATGTGTTAAAGTTAAGATATTTAAGTTTCGAATTAATAGTATTTAGATTTCTAAAATGACATTTAATCTCTTCCCTTAACCAAATAGTTTTAGCTGCATCCAAGGCAATCTTAGATGAGCTCGTTCTGGACTTACATCTGATGAATGAATGAATGATGAAATGAATTTTGGTGTAAGATTGAACAGTAGGCAATGTTGAAGGAACCAAATTTTCAACATGAGGTTTTTCCATGAAATTAGGCTTCTTCTATAAAATATATACTAACCTATAACATCCTATAACATCATACATGCTAATACACAGGAAAACAAAAATTATAGAGCTCTAACTTATTTCGGCAACATTTCCTCACAACTAGTAAAATTTTTTAAACCTCACAACATCGCAGTAGCATTCAGGACCAGTGACACTCTTAAGCGACATTTAATCAACACTAAAGATAAAGTAGACCCTCTTTTAAAATCAGGAGTTTATTCGTTACATTGTGGGGATTGTCCGGCGGTGTATGTTGGACAATCGGGCAGGAGAATCGCCAGCAGAGTTCATGAACATCTTAGCTTATTTAATAAATACCAAAACACGGATATTACCAACACTAAGTCTGCTTTTGCGAACCATCTACTTGAATCAAAACACCAGTTCTCGCCATCTGAAAATGTTAATGTTTTGCATGAATGTCGCAAGAGTAAAAAACTAAATCTATTAGAAAAACTTGAGATAACGAAAGCTAAAAAGAGCCCTATTCTTACCTGCGTTAATGAGGTCTTTAATTTCGAGCCTTATTTTATTTTTAACAACTTGAATAACAAAGGGGAAATGAAAGTCTGTCTTTACCACCAAAATTTTTTATATATTAACTACAATACACCCTAGATTTTGGTATCGAGGGCATATATATGGGAGGGATTCACCATATGAGTTAGATGTTCAATATAAGTTTGAAAATTGAGTCGGACTAGTTTCGACCTTAGAAAAGATCATCATCAGCAACTCTATATAATTGTAATATAAACAAGTTAAAACACAGTAGTGGATGGTTCAATGAATGTGTATGCCTGCCCATGGACTTGACTGGGAACGTCCCTTTGGCTACACAGATGGTTAAGAATAAGGGGTTAATTGATACACTTGTTGAGTATCGAGTGTAGAGGTTTTATATTTATTTGACGTAAGCCAATAACTGTAAACAGTAGGAGAAGTAGGTCTTAAACAAGTTTGTTTTTACTCTTGACACATGCTAGTAGAGAAATGATTTTATTTATTTTCATTACATATATTATTGAGAGAAAAGGATTATGATATTGAATTTGTGGTGGTATTCTTTGTGAATAACTAACAACGGACTGCTAGGGACCAACATATAACCTATAAATTTTCCCCGGTCCGCCAAATTCTTTTGATTGACAACATTGATGTTTTTGATGCCGGTACTTTGGTACGCTCGTGCTTTGAGTCGATGGCTGTTACATTTTGGGCTGAGTTTGCTCTCTAGGTGACTGCATCTTCCCCCCGTTCAATATACCTTGGACTTGTTTAACGAACCTTATACTTTTAGTTTTTTGTTATACCGTTTTTGTTTATATACAATTCTTAGTTGAAGTTCTGATTGTCATGTAGTGATGTAATTGTAACGTTTATCTATTTTTTTGTTTTATATTTTGACATTTTTATTCTTTTTAAAAAATTTTTTAAATGTTTTTTTGGTGTATCAGGTGGGTTTACTAGTAGATTTGTTTACTTTTATGCGTGATTATTGACTTCTTTTTAGGTCTAATGATGCCTTATAGGCGAAACATGTAACCAATTAGTTGTTTTAAATATTAAATTTATTGAGACCGAGACTTTGTGTTGGTTCTTTTGTTTCAAATACATTTAAGGTAATTTGGGTAACGGTTCAATTTTGCACCCACTAATTCACAAAACTCTAGTCTACGATCCGGAACATCTTCTGTTAACTCGTGTAACATTTCCAATTTATAGGTATGAAATATAGAACGTCTCAATACTCCCTGAACACCTTAGTACTTACTTCGCATTCAGCTGCTACAAGCGATGTCGGCTGCATTAGATTAACAATAATTTCAGCCACTATCTGAATCTGTTTTGCTTCTTCTAATAAAGGTCGTCCACTTTTACTTCTTTAAGTATTTCCAACACTTCCAGTTGTTTGGAAATTTTGAATTAATTCCTACAAATATTTCCTTGAAATTGGGCGATCAGGAAAATGTTCATTAAAAATGCGCTTAGCAGCAAAGCTACGTTCCTGCCTCCCCAAAAATCAAAACTGCTTCTGTTTTATCTTCAATTGAACGAAACATTTTAACTCAATTAAATAATTGACTTTAACGACCACAGAAATATAAGCTATACACTTACTGACAAATACTTATTGGACAGGCCAAAACAAAACAGTTTTTTGTAAAGAAGCAAAGCCCACTTTGCATTCCAAATTAAAAAAAAAAAATGTGATCCATTATAATGAAATGGCCGCTTCAAAACCTGCCTACTTCTTTTACTGTCTTCGACGGTGTGGAACACAAAAACAGAATCACCATTCTTTTTACACTCCATAACCCCCGCAAACGGGCAAAAACCACCCTCTTGCCCCGCTTTCTAGTGGATATGAGGGTTTGGAGATGTATGACTGGGTTGTTAAGATGGTTAAGAGACATTTAAAGGGTTATGAGAGGTCAATTTCCTTGGCTCTTGGTCCAATATTGCCTTTTCCTTGTCTCTAAACTCTCATGAAAACTTCAAACACGCATTACCACGAAAATATTGCGAAAAAGGGTGGTGTTGGGGGTAAAAAAGGTTTTGACAATTTTTGGTTTTGTCCACCCTCGAAAACAAGGGGGGGGGGAAGTAAGCTTCATAGCTGCAGCTAATATTCATCAAAATGCGGCAAAATCTCAACACATTGGCGGTTTTATTGCTTAAAAATCAAATTAAACCCACATTGGCAAAAGTGGCCGCCAATTTGAAATGAATCGATAAAATCTTTTCAAACTTGGGGATCGTTCATAGATTGAAAATACCTTTCCAACGAGATATCACTCAGCTCCATCTGCCATTTAAAAACTTTACTCAAAATGGCGCCCTGCCTCCATCTTAAAAACTGAGTCCAGGATTTATACTTATAAAGTAGTATTTTAGTAATTAATAAACGTACCATAATTTCATTATTCTCACATTTGTTAATCAAAAGTTAACAGGGGGGAGGACGCGCACTGTATAAGTTTATACCAACTTTATGTTCTATGTAATGATTTTTTATATTGTGGTTTTCATGTCACACTTGAGGTTTATCAATGAATTGTTCCTGTTTCCTGACAAAGTGAGTACAAACAAAAAAGTCCAATAAAGTTTTAAGAATTAGTTTCAACTAAAAGAGAAGATAATTTATTTAATTAATTTTTACGCAATGGAATTTCTGATTTATTCATCTCTTTTTACAATTATATTTCTTTTTAACCGAAAAAACAAATTGTCAATTAGACACCTCTAAAAATAGGTTTTTCCTTGCTTTCAGGAAACACTGATGATGGCTTACGGCCGAAAACGCTCTGCAACAAATAGAAGATTATACACTAAATAAAAAACTCGTCTCTCTCTTAAAACAAATTAGTTCTTTATTAAAATAGATTTGATTGTGGTCAAATTGTGGATATAAAATGTTATGAAACAGTTGACATTGGATTAAGGTAGATTTGAAAAAGTAATTGTAGAAAAAGTCTTTCAAAGGTTTTTATAATTTCTTACAATACCGCAATATTTTCGACTCCTACAACATCCTCATCTTCTTTTTCAAAATGAATTTACAACGTTATGGTGATCCGCAACATTAAACTTACCAATCATATTTTTATAAAAGGGTAAATTCACGTTGAGAAGTTGTTTCCAATGTTGCCCAAAATGTGTTTTTAAAAGATAATCTACGTCCTTAACTTCCTAACTGTCTAGTTTTACTGGAAACACATTTGGGAGTAATTCGGGACTAATAATACTAAAACTTTTCCCATTCTTTACTACATATTTGTAAACACCTAAGTCATTTCTATATTGCATTTCTCCTATTACAAGTACCTTCATTCCTCCTCTTTGCTGTTTTTTTTAGAGTTATATTCCATGCAGTCTTAAGCTAAAAATGACATTGGCTGGGTGGTTTTATGTTTGCTTTAAAAGACCTTTTCCAATCAAACACATTCAAGTAATTTTTAAGATCCAGTACAGTTACATATTGAGATACTATGTTTCTGTGTTCACTTGGCTGAACTATAACTTCGTTTTTCTTTACTGGTTTCTCCATCAGTTCAAAAAACCAGTCTGGTGGTAAAAAGGAGTGAACGAGTATGGTAAAAATTACAGAAATATCCTTTACTGAAGATGGAGGTGAATAAAGCCAATGCATAAGCATGGCAATCATAGTAGATTTTTTATACTATGTCGGACGCATATTCGTAAATACCCGATGCGTTAGCCACTCGGGAACTTGCGGCTGCCGCTCGGGCGCTCCTATTTACTTAAGTCAAATGAAGATGATGAAGTAAGTAAAATGGCTTTAAAGTTATTAACGGCTTTTTCAATGTTTGTATACCTACAAAAAAAAAAAACGGTTCGAAAAACAAATGTCGTCGGCGATAAAAAACATATCCCAGTACAACCGAAGCAATGACGTTGTGACACTGGGAAGGCTGCTGTAGGCAGAGCATCAACAGGGGTGAAATAAAGACTTCCAAGGCTCCACCTGCCTTAAAACATGCGTGGCAAAAAATGGAGCCTTGGGAATTATTAAATCTGAAAAATAATTACAGTATGGTATAAAGGGTGCTGATAAAGTCTGGAATAATGGATTTTTCTTGAAAACGCAAAAGTTTTTCGAAAACCGCTCCGACCCGTCGATTTTATTTTATTCTTTAAAATTTTTTGACGTTCTTCAATATTATACCGGATGCGCCAAAAACGCTAGGCAAGTGTCAACTTCACTTTTTCAAATAGAACACCCCTTTTTTCTCCAATATTCAGATTCTTCTCTAAACTCTAGACAAGTCTCATATAACATGTTGTATGGCTAAAGTCAACAGGAATTGAAATACAGGGCCCCCAATAAAAATCAAGGTATAATTTTAAGGTCTAGGTATTTACCTTTTTACCGGTTTCTACATAATAACTTAGTGACGTAAATGTCAAAACATTTAATATTTACTCCAAAGTTGTCACTTTCACCCATAAAAATGTTTGTAACGGAAGCTGAGAGAATCGAAATATTAATAATAGTAGGATGTGGAGATCGAAAGAGAACCAAATAGAAGTTTGTGAGTATTTTAATGATAAATATCCAAATAGAGAACACATAAATCAGGCAACTGTTTCCAAAATTGTTAAGAAATATAATGAAGTTGGTCACGTTAGGAATAAACCTAGAAGTGGACGACCTACATTTCCGACGATGTCAAACTTGATATTCTAGTTTCGTTGGAAGAGAGACCACATTCGAGCACAAGAAGCATTTCTCAAAATTTTGAAAATATCCACGATTCAACGGTGGCAAAGTTCCTGAAAAAGGAAAACTGGCACGCATATAAATATCAAGGAGTACAGGAACTTTTGGAAGGCGACCCTGACAGAAGGAATGAGTTCTGTGAAATCCTCTGTAGTAATATATTAAGGGATAGGGAAATTATCGAAAATCATTCTGAAGATTCTTTTGCCGTGGAAATCGCTCGAGGGCTTGCCCGAGAGCGATTTCCTAATGGCAAAAAATCTGAGAATGATTTTCTGATTATTTCCCAATCCCGAAATGTATTTTGAAGATTATTTACCAAATAAAAAAACTAACGGTTTCTGACGGGTGAGATTTTCACTTTTGACAAGGGTGATTTTCACCGGAGAGCGGGAGATTATCGCTGAATAATCAGGTGAAAATCAACCCGCTTTTATAATGGATGAGGTAAATAATCATGGATAATTACTTGATTAACGATGCATTATTTCCGAGTAACATAATTTTTTCCGATGAGGCGACTTTTTTTCTTTGATGGCATGGTAAATCGTCAAAATTGCCGGTACTGGTCCAGCAAAAATCCCTATTGGTTCCGAGAAATTCATACCCAGCGGCCGAGAAAAATTAATGTATAGAAAGGAATAATTCGGGATACTGTTATAGGACCCTATTTTTTTGAGGAAAATTTGACTGGCCAAAGATATTTGCAGTTTCTTGAAGAAGACCTCGCTCCAGCGTTGATTGCCCTATTTCCCGATCAAAACATTCCTGAATCACATGATACAACTATCTGGTTTCAGCAGGATGGTGCACCAGCCCACTATTTGGCCGAAGTCCGTAGATACCTGAATGAGTAATTTCATCATCATTGTATAGGTCGACGGGGTCAAATAGAGTGGCCTGCGAGGTCCCCCGACTTAACGCCATTGGACTTCTTTCTGTAGGGCTATATTAAGGAAAGGGTTTACAAAAATAAAGCAGAAGATATTGATGTTCTCAAAACCCGTATAACAACAACCATAAGACAAATTACCCCAGAAATTGTACATAATGTACAGTTAGAATTTGTTGAGAGATTGGGACATTGTAGAGCCGTAAATGGACACTATTTTCAACACTTACTCAAATAATATTTTAGATTGTTCACTGTATTACCAATTTTCTGTTAACATTTTTTTCCTAGCCTAAGTATTTGTCATGGAAAACGAGCTTTAAAATTATACCTTGATTTTTATTGGGGGCCCTGTATTTCAATTCCTGTTGACTTTAGCCATACAACATGTTATATAAAACTTGTCTAGAGTTTAGAGAGGAATCTGAATATTGGAGAAAAAAAGGGGTATTCTATTTGAAAAAGGGAAGTTGACACTTGCCTAGCGTTTTTGGCGCATCCAGTATAATATTGAAGAACGTCAAAAAATTTTAAAGAATAAAATAAAATCGACGGGTCCGAGCGTTTTTCGAAAAACTTTTGGGTTTTCAAGAAAAATCGATTATTCCAGACTTTAGCAGCACCCTGTATAGTACAGAAAGTTTTATTCAAATAAACATGTTTTTTATTTGCCTCCTTTATATTTTCTTTTATTTTCCTCCTTTACTTTAGTTCCATCATTGTATTTACAGGATAACTGACGCGTTAGTTTGACATGTCTGCTATTTACGAAGCAACTTCGGGCATCGTTAAAAATCAATGCGGTTCCTTTGAATATTGTAGATTCCACTAGAAATCTTCGAGTCATTTTGGACACGGGCCTAAGATTTCGTTAATATGTTAAAAAATTAAGTCAAGGGGCATTCATACTTTTGTATTCTCAAAAACACTTATTAAACAAAACTTTAAAACGTGTTATCACATTTTAACTACTGTGACTTTATCTATGGCCCGTATCTGGATCTTGAGTCCAGGATTCGTATTAAAGGAATCCAAAATAGTTTTTGCAGATTTGTTTGCGGTCTCCAAAAATATGATCACGTGTCTCCCAAAATAAAATAGTTGGCTTGGTTAAAAATGGAGAAGCGCCAAAATCACCATTTGGTAAATTTTACCCATCAGCTTGTTACGAGTAACCACCCATCCCCTCTCAAAAAAAAGTTTATACTGCGTCATCAAAACCGTGTGCGCAGTAATCTACGAAATGATAGCGTGTTATCAAGCCCTAGACACAGGACTTCCCTGTACAAAAGAAGCTATGTTTATAATGCAGTTATATTGTACAATTCGGTGCCCCATGATTTAAAAAAACAAACATCTCATATAAAATTTAAAAGGGAATATAAAAGATATCTACTGTTAATGAAAAAATGTTAGAATATACCAATGAAAAAAAATATATAGTATGTAGTAATATACAGTGTACCTATCTAGTAAGATCATATAGATTTGGATAATGAATAGTGTGTAGGTGTTTTTTTTTTTGCTGCCTTCACTACATTGTTTTGCTTTTAACTCTTTTGTTGTAATTTACTAGCCTCTTTTATCTTGTTTTCTTTGCTTTTACTAGTTAAGAAGAATAGCTTGAATATAGACTTCGCCACACTATAGCATGATTCTTAGAACGTGTAATTTTCATTCTTTGATGCTAATAAAAGTCGTTTTTACTTATTTATTATTTTATCGAACGCATCGGGTATTTACGAGAAAGCGTTATAGATCAAATTCCTTGCAAAACTACTAACCTCCGCTTATAACATGCGTTTTTATACTAACCCTCGGTTTAACTTCCATTTTTGAGTTGAAACATATACAACTAGTAGCGGATGTAAAAATAAATTTTAAACTTGACTTGAAAATTTGTAACAAAATTATGCATTTAAAAAATTGATTTTCAAATTAAACTATATAATAGAACTAACTAGATTATGGTGATTTTATATTCACAATTGGTGCTAATTTAATCCGACGAATAACGACGAATGTAATTACATTCTGAATTATATTCCATATCAAAATAAAACATATCGTTGTACAAATATTGTTTATTTTTAATAATTTATTATGTACAATTATTTACCCTTAAATGTATAAACCTATGCAATATATTTTATTTACACATATATTTTTTTAGAAATTTAAATTATATCACATCGATTAGAGGTAAATTTAAATAAAATTAAAATAATTACAGCTTTCACCTAAATCGTTTATCACCGAATAAAGTACAAAATACCGATAAACGAAATAAATATTATTACAGAATTCACCCTGGTTTGTAGCGAATCGCTGCGTGTGACTGGTGCGTAAAATTCCACTGAAACAAAAAAAGGGTGTTAGTTGGGTATTTATGTCCAAATAATTTAAATATAGCGCATTATTATACTATCTAGGCCAGTTGCCAGTACAAAAAGGTAGTAAAGTGGAAATAAATCCTGGAAAGCTGTTTTTAATCGCTTTATCCTAGGCTATGCTAGGTCTTAACCAGGGCCGTTTCTAGGGTATGCGAGAATAATTTTGCCCCCCTCCCTTATACCATATGGACGAATTGAAATTTCTCTGAAATATAACTTGTGAATAAATATACCTTATTGAAACAACGAACTACAGAAAATATAATAAATCCAATGAGGGATAAATAAGAATGGTCCTATCACCTTCTTTATTTAAAAATTTAATCCTACGCGTTTCGATCAATAGATCATCCTCAGGGCGAGTGTTAGGTTAGAACGAAAAACGAAAAATTATCAACATTCAACAATCAGTCATAGATTCAAATCGGATAAACTCTTAAAATATATTTAGAATTAATTTGGTGTCTTAGAGTCACTCTAAGACACGTGTGTGTAAAGTAAACATGGTGGTGATTTAGCACTATTTCTGTTTTTTAAAAAAATTTAAAAATAAAAAGTCCTTTTTTCATTAAATGAAATGATTTCATAATTTATATATTACCATGGGCATAGCCCCTCTGGTATAAAAAAAATTTCAATTTTTTAAAAATTAACACGGAGCATGCCTCCAAAATTTTATTTTAAATTTCTTTCTTCACAACTAAGTACAATGTTTTTCTAGAAAATCATCATTAAAAAATAAAATGCACCTTTTAAAATAATATATTTGCTATTCAATTCTTATATTTTCACAAAAATTTTCATTCTATAAATATACAAATTATAATTTTTCACAAGTCCACCCAATTTCTGAGGTTCCTACTCAATTTTGGCTGTACTCATTAATTTGAGGCAACCATTTAAAGTTTTTATAGTCAACTCGATTATGGTATCCCCTGAAGATGGACGTCTAGACGCCCGAAACATGTAGGGAACAAGAATTTTACCTTTATTAAATTTGTGGAGGAAGACATTGTCGTTTTATTTACATTACGTAAACTCCACTGCAAGTATGGACTACTTTTTCAATTTCAACTTATTTATGGTTAGGATTACGACTGAGGGTTGTCATTTAAATTTTATTGGTCGAGAAATCAACGAATTAATGTGGAATGGAGCATATCTTCGGCGCTCCTTAACCCTCTCTAACATTTTTCCCTAGATCCACGCCTGTACCGAACTACCGACCCTGGCTGACAGCCCACAAGCCGGCACTGTCGCCAATCTCACATGACTATTAAACATACAGCAGTTTTTTTTCGATTCAAATGATATTTCTAGTTATTCTACTCCAAAAAAAAAACTTAGAAATACGCATTTTTAGCGAAATCATGTCGGTTATTGGGACACTGTCGATCACTGGGACATTAAATTTATCTTGCCAAAAAGAAGTTACCTTGGTATTCGCGCGGAATTAAGAATAAAAATAACTCTCGTTATTAACTTGTCTACATTTAGTCCTATCACTGTAGCCTTAAAGCGAATGAATAATTGTAGACGTAATTAATATTAATTTGCATTTTAATGTTATGGCTTTTTTGTCGTTTGTTAATAAATTGTGAAAAATTGACATCTGAGCTAAATTCTCTTATATTAGACAGCTTGAAAGACGTTTCATAAAATATCCCCGGGTATCGCCATGACTTTGTGACTAAGTAAAATTAAAATGATGATAAATTGCTCGTAATTTATTTGTTCAAATAAACGCCCCCTCGGATTATGATAAACCTTAATTTAGCTGAAACGTGAGCGTTTAACCTGTATCAAAATATCAGAAATTTGACCGCGTTTTAAACCTTAATGTTGGTTTATATTAAGTAATACAATAAAAATAATATAAATATTTTCTTTGCATGTATACTATCTTTTGACTAATCAGAAATAAACCTTGCTTTGACCTACATGAGTCTCAAACTACGAAACGGTATGCAATAGCAATGTATTTAAAATTAATAATAAATTATACATTACTCAAGTAGATATATATTTATTATAGAATAATAAAATTCAAACAAACGACAACCGGCGTTATCTCATTGCTCTAACCTAGGATGGCAACTTACGAGGAGCACAAATTAAGTTCAAGAAATAAATACGCCGATACATTACATACCAAAATTAAAGGCTTATCATAAATACAATTAATCGAGAAATATTATAGACAATACTTATTATTTCATAGGCAGCCCTATGATACAACAATATATACAAAGTTATGATAAAGAAACGGATCAGCTTTTTATATGGAAAACCGACCACTTAATCAAAAATCGCTCGGACGCGTCAAATTTATTTTTTTGAAATGCATTTTTTTTTTTTTTAAGATTTTGTACAGGGTAGATCATAAAAGTGCTACATGTGTCAACTTTATTTTTTTAATGAAACATATTGTATATTTTTACATTTTTATATTCTACAATAAATTCTAGACATTTTTCAATAATCATGCCCTATACTCATCTTCAGCCATGTATGAAGTATTAGCAGTTTTAAATTTAAAACTTACGAAAATTAGCGGATCAGCATTAAAGTTTTAACTGGTTCTCTATATTAAAAAATTATTGATAGCATTGACAACAAATTTTCCAACAACCACAGACTTAGGAAAATCGCTGAAAAGCATTTAAATTGGATATTTTTAATACCAACTTCCTCAAAATTAGCCGTTACTCCCCTTGCCTCCAGTGTTAATTAATATCAACATTTTAGCGGTCCTCACATATGACCCTTATTCTTCTTTTTACTTTTTTTACTTTTGAGAATCTTTGAAGATTATACTCGTTAGGGAAGACGGTCTCAGAATGATCGTTCCAGAGTGATGACGTTCTCCAGATATAAGAATTTTTAAATAATGTTGCTCTAGGGACACTTTGTTGAACCACGTACGGGTGGGCTACAGTGGATCGTCGTGATAATCATGGCAGATCATGGTCACTGATCAAGCGAACAACTCTTCTTTGAATAGAATCTAGCAACCTCAGGGTATCTTTAAAGGCCGAACCCCAAATATGCGAATGGTACTCCAGCGATGGTCGAATTTGGGCTTCATAGAGTATCAAAAGTTAATATGGTGTATAAAGGTTCAAATATTTCAAGCTTCTGCAAGGCTGCCTTAGCAATGTCCTCAACGTGACTAGCCAAAACCTAGGACTATCTTAATTGACACCCAATAAATGAATTGATGAAGCCAAGGGAATCGAGTATCCCGCCATGACTATATTCGGTTCTTCAACATTAACTTTTTTAGAAAAAACTGTCGCCTGGGTTTCTTTAGCGCTAAATTCTACTTGGTTACTGTCACCTCAAGACAGAATTTTTTTCAGGTCTTTGTTGAGAGGTGAGACCTCCTGATGCCCATAGAGATGTGCAGTGTCAGCCGATATCCGAGCATCCAAAGTAAAAGATTAAACAAGGGTGCTGTCATCAGCGAAGCTATATATAGGATTTTTAGTTTTTTCCGGAAGATCATTTATGTATGGTAAATAGAGGGTGAAAGACAATATAGAACCTTGAGGGACTCCGGCGTTGATGTTAAATATGTCTGAAAGAAATCCGTCCATCGTCATTTGCAGAGAACGGTCTTTAAGAAAGCTTGACAGCGATGAACAAAATTGAACCGGCATTCCGTATGCTTTCACTTTAGTTAGGAGCCCCTCATGTCATACCCGATCAAGGGCCTTGGAAATGTCCCGTGCTACCGCCCGGGACTCCCCATGATGTTCAATTGCGTTGTTTCAAACAGAAGTAAGTAACATAAGCGAAGAGGTCTCCTATTGATTTAGACTTACGGAATCCATACTGGCGGTCACTAATAATGTTGAAGTCTTCCAGGTACTTTAGTAATTTTCCGTTCCATAACTAACTTTTGATATAACCGAGGGTAATGCCATTTTTGGGTATTGGCTGGACTCGCGTAGTTTTCCACCAAGAAGGAAATATTCCTTTTTTATAAGATAAGTTAAAAAGTCAACAAAATACTGGTGTCAATTCGTCATCGCATGTTTTAATTACGATAACTGAAATATCGTCAGGACCAGACGCTTAACTCCTCAACATTCGTTTAACATGGCGGTGCCGGAAAACAATATCGGGCATTCTCGATTCTACAGAGGGAATGGTCGGTGGAGTGGTATTATACTGTGTCCATCAAATAAAAGAAAAGACGAAAATCGACATTTTAAACTTAAAATAAGATAACTTTTACCTGTTCCAACGTGGTTTTTCACGTCATTGCGTACGTCCAAACAAGATAATTTATTTAAATTTTGAAACACTCACCTGATGTCCCAATCCTAAACAAACCTATAAACCAAACCAGAAGTTTTATTTTTCTACAGCCAGAACTAACTCTGACTTATTTTATAGTAACTCAGCCCTTTTTTTCAAGAACTAATGACAACCAACCGATATTTAGTGACTATAACCAGCTAATTAACCTCATTTTCTGTTTGTTTCTTCCAACCCGCTATTTCATGCCCAAACGATCATGTCCAGCTTGTCAGTTAAATTTTGAACTTGGCAATCAACTTTTGCAGTAGTAAGTTGATTGTTCGACCGTTCGGGGACTGTACTGGAACGGTTATTGGTTGGGTTGAAACAAACTTTAAATTTACCGGCAAATCCGATTCTGTCGTTTGTGAGCCAGTGTGGAGAACGATTTGATTATATTCGCATTGCATCAGAATATTTTGAGATAACCTTTTTACATTAAACACTTTCTTCATCTGACTCGTACTTCTCAAAAATTTTTTGACACATTTTCCGCTTTACTTCGAGAGGCACATTATCATCAAAAAAATAAAACGCCAGCCCCTGGACTTAAATACAATAAATGACGTAAGAATTTTTCTAAAGCAATTTTAGATGTGTTCATTATTTCTTTTGTGCTCGTACAAGTCTTTAATGAAGTTGAAGTGAGATCATGGTGACTGTGAAGAAAACGTAAACGAAAACCAATTTTTTGCACAATTTCTAAAATATGATGTCTACAGGGAAGATAGAGTAGGCTGGTTTCTAGTAATTGTTCCAGTAAGACGCAAGCATCCTTGTTCGAACCAGTATTAGCAGCAGTGGTATCAAAACAACAAGCTTTGATTGTATTTTCCAAACCCAAATCGCGCAAAACCTTAAATACAGCTTCAGCCTGTGCTTTTCCTGCACCATTTTCCAGTATTACAACGTAAAGAATCTGTTCAATATCACCATTTGTAATAACAATTGGCAGTCAATCAATAGTTTCTTTTCCTGTTAACGCAGGTTTAAGCATTCCATCCCAATGTATTACTGCTGCATCGAGTGCAACATTTTTAAATTTTTCTTTTGTTTTTTCAGCTCTCTTTTTTCTTATATCTTGACGACAGCGTCGAATAGACGATCTGCTAATTACCAAAGTGCTTAAATCCTCTCCTAAAGCCTCTGCTACAGCACAAATAATATGAACGACCTGCCAATCGCTTACTTTGCATTTATCCATAGTAGATACCAGACGTTTAGTAAGTACCGATTTACGACCTCGAGATCTACGTTCTTTTATATCCATTTCCGGGTTTTCCAAATTCTGGTTCCTAAAAACCGTTTCTGAGAAGGAAACAGTATCGCCTAACAATACATTCTTTTGGGCATCAAGAATTTCATCACTCTTTATAATATACTTTTTTAACTTTGGAATACAATTTTTATCACTTAGGGTCGGTATTATCGATTTTTTTCCAAAACACAACAGTATATTTTACGGCTAACCGCGCACTATCTTGAAGTTTAAGTTTGACTTGTCGTAAACTAAATAATAATATGAAATAAAACAATGCAGTCTTCCTCCACAGTTTAATTGTTGACATAAAAGTTATTAGATTCCCGACATGTTTCGAGCACTTAAGTACTCATCTTCAGGGGATACTGAAAGGATATTATAAATTTGAGAATGAAAAGAAAAGATAAAGAAGGACTTACCCAACATCGAGTTTAACTTCGAAATAATAAGTTGTCTCAAATAAATGAGTACAACAAAAAGGCTGGAACTTGGTGCATTAAATGGTTAAATGAATTTAAATGAGAAGTAAAGTTAAAAATAAGTTTTGTAATGTAGATAAGTAGAACATATTTAAGTATGATAATAGAAGATAATGACATCTGAAGGTAATTAATGAAAAGTTTGTTTAAAAATTAAGAATCAAGAGTTTGCATAGTTAAGTTAAGAGGAGTAGCACATGCGTTAAGTTAAATAAAGAAATAATGTGAACTCTGTAGGAGAGAAGTTTTCTTTTAATTTTTTTCGAATCATAGGTTTTATTTTAAAAGAAAATTTTTTATATTAAAATAATTTTGTAAAAACTACTGAAAGATTAATAACTGTCTTAATTTAGCTTATGTGATAATAAAGGGCTTTGCCCCATATTTTAGAATAATAATAAAACGTAATCATTTTGTATAAAGGTTTTTTTAAAAATATGAAAAATTTTTTAAAAATCTTTAAAAGTTCAAGAAAAGATTCAATATAACCTTAGTGCGAACACAACCGCGGTACTTCCGCAAAACGTGGGAAATGAAACGAGGTTAAACTTTGAAAATTAAGTAATGCAATCAGTATTACCATAAGAGATGTCAAAATTAAGATTGATTTTTTAAAGAAGGGAACAGAAGAGTCGAACCAGCTCGATGTTAGGTTTACAAAATCCATACAAGATCTAACAAACTCAAATGTTGTCATCACTAAACATATAAATTACCTAAGAATGGTAAAATTAGACATCTGTCAACCAATGACCAAATATATGGTTATGTCGAAAAGGGTTTTTTTTTTTTATAAATGTTTATCGGAGGGAAATGTAATATTGCACTAAAAAAAACACTTGTGAGGGTAGGTGAAGACATTAACACTTATTGACACTGTAAAATATAGTAGATGTGGATATTTTAGTATCAGTTGAACAATGAAAAATATCAACCCTGCATAATGTTGGATATAATGGGATTTTATAAGGGTTGTTAGAGGTTGAAGGGGTATGAGCAGAGATAGAAAGAGGTATATATTATGAGAAGTGAATATTATTGTAGTTATATACCATTTAGATTCAGAGCATTAAAAAAGTTGGTACTGCCATGAATAATTTGGTCGTTAACACAATCTATGCTTGGATTTTTAATTATTTTGTTAATCTCAAGTATCTCAAGGAGATCTAATTTATTACCCTTGGAACAGAAATGAAGGAATTTTGTATCTGTGACTGGATTAAAATTATGTTTATTTGTAGATACATGTCTAGAAAAATTGGATTTAATTTTGGAAGGAGATAAGTTAAGATTAGAAGCTCTTTCTATCTCTTTACAATGCTCAGTTATACGGGTTTTGAACTTTCTCCCTGTTTGGCCAACATAGGAAGTAGAACTAATACTTTTAGAATCTGTCTATTTGACGGTAGTTTATTGGCAACAATTGGAGGGGAAAAGCTTCTTATCAAATGAACATCACAATCATTACGCAAAATTGTTTTCGAAGACGAAGCCATTAAAATGACTATAACAACGCACATCCCGCAAAGAAAATAATTAAACTGACTGACTGGTATGATTTATCTGGTATAAGTAGTGGGGTTGCGTCCTAGAGGTTTGCGCGTCAGTCTCGACCTGTTTGATATTAGGTAAATATTTAACAAACAATGCAGAGATCGCTATTATAGCAATATGCGTGCATTTTAAATTGGAAATAGCATGTAAACATTTTCAGAAATCCTCGCCCTCGGCGGCATGGGATAACGTGACCGGAGTGAGCTGAAATTTTGCACACTTTATTTTTTTATGGCAGAGAATCGTTTTAGAGGGTAGCACACATAAAACTTAGACTTTCAAAAATAAGGACCACCCTAGTGGACATAGACGAAGTACTCAGTATAATACAGTTTTAAACATTAATCTAGTGGTCTACATGTAGCCTTACACGAGTAGAAGCACAAAATAATTTTACTATACACAGCAAACGTATAAGACAATTTTTATGTACGTATAATGTATATGTTTGAGGTAGGTATATATTTTATACTCGTATTATGTGAGGTCGGTTTATGTAAATTGCCGGGCTATATTCCCAGCGGTGTTGCTGGTATAAATCTAAATAAATTTACCGATTTAACGATTAGATAAGGAAACCAGGTGTTTTATTTAAATTTTTATATAAAAGTTCGCACTATTTACCGATTTACCTAAAAAGTAGATCTAGTTGGTAAAACGAATACAATATTCATGAACATGTATCTATGACATGTGGCGTATATATTTTAGGTGCATACGCTTCTAAACTGCTCGTCAGGCTAATCCATTTGTTCTCATGATAGGGTACAGCACTGCAGGATTACTCCTTTAGGGCGCTCTTCGAGCGGTGCGTGCGCGCAGGAAACTATTTAAGTTGGTCTTGAATCTTTGGCGATTATAGTCGTTGGGGAACAGGGAAGTTTTTCCAGAGTGAAGACGTTCTCCAAATGAAAGAATTTTTAAACAGGGTTGTTTGAGAGACCCTAAGCTGAACCACGCATGAGTGGGCTGCAGTAGCTCGTCGTGTATTTCTAACTACAGCACACCGCTCTGGGTGGAATCAAGCGGGCAACCTCAGTTGAGCACTTGCCATAAAAATAATTGTCAACCTGCCTCCGATATTCAAGGCTTTTCAGGTTGTTTGTCTGATCATGGCTCTTCTTTGAATGGAATCCAGTACTCTCAGGATATGTTTGGGAGCAGAGCCCTAAATATGCGAACAGTACTCCAGCGAGGGTCGAATTTGGGCTTCAAAAGCAATTGTGGTGTATAGAGGTTCTTAGTTCGAACAAGTATCCCAAGCTTCTACGAGGCGGCCCTAGCAATGGCCGCAACGTCACTATGCCAAGACATATGAATATCCAAATTGACGCACAATATATCAATTGACGAAGCCAACGGAACCGAGTGTCCCGCCATGAGTATATCCGGTTTTTAAGCGGTAACTTTTTTAGAAAAAACTGCCGCCTGGGTTTTTTAGCGTTAAATTCTACTTGGTTACTGTCACCCCAAGACAGAATTTCTTCCAGGTCTTTGTTGTGATGTGAGACCTCTTGCTGCCTATAGAGATGTGCAATGGCAGCCGATGTTCGAGCATCCAAAGTAAAAGATGAAAAAAGTGTGCTGTCATCAGCAAAGCTATATATAGGGTTTTATTTTTCTCCAAAACACTGTTAATGTATAATAAACAAAGGGTGGGCGACAATATGGAATCTTGAGGGACTCCGGCGCTGATGCTAAATGTGCCTGAAAGAAATCCGTCCATGGCCAGCCACAGAGAGCGGTTTTTAAGAAAGCTTGATAGCCATGAACAAAATTAAACCGGCACTCCGTATGCTCTTACTTTAGTTAGGAGCCCCACACGCCATACTCGGTCAGAGGCCTTGAAAATCGAAAATTTCCAAACGTAAACGTAAGTAACGTAAGCGAGAAGGTCTCCTATTGATCTGGACTTACGGAATCCATACTGGCGGTCACTAATAATGTGGAAGCCTTCCCGGTACATAAATAATTTGTCGTTGATAGCCTTCTCCATAACTTTCGATACTTGTTTGACAAGGTCTTTTTGCCTTTTTGGGGTATGGGCTGGACTCGCGCAGTTTTCCGGCAAGAAGGAAATATTCCTTTTTTGTAAGATAACTTAAATAGCCTACCCAATACTGATGTCAATTTATCAGCGCATGTCTTAACTACGATGACTGGAATTTCGTCAGGACCAGAAGCTTTCTTAGGGTCAAGACTCCTCAAGATTCGCTTAACATGGCGCTTCCCTAGAGCATTTATTATACATCGTGATATAATCTATATTTTTTTCTAATTTTAAGTTCACATATTTATATTTCTTTCTACGTTTTAATTATTGCTGGTTGATATCCTTTAAATATAATTCTTATCTGTTTATTTAACATTCCCACATTTGACATACTCACATATATTTTTATTAAGCGTGTCATTTCCCTAGAGCAATTAATATAAATCATGACATTATTATATTGTGTTTTATGTCGATGAATCGGGTAGATAGCAGGTAAAAATAAAAATGCTTAGGTAACGTAACAGTCAGCTTTTGCTACTCAATTAGCAAACACGCTAAAAAGATATTTCATTTGGCTAACCAAGGAATATTATACAAGAAATTTTTAGCCAACTACTAACATTCTTTTTCAGTCTCTATTAAATAAGATTTTCAACGGAATTTGTTATTTAAAAATATTCATTATTGATCAACCTGAGGCCAGTGTCGGCTTAGGGTGGGACTATACATTGCGTTTTTACGGGAGCGGCTTAACGGGACCCGTTCGACGAGAGTTGATCCGGGACATACACGTTCTTTTAAACAGGGAACATGTCAGGTTAGCCCAGAAAATAATTAGGCTGAAAACAGTAAAACTCTAATCGAGGCTTGCATGATGCCATACAGAGCAAGAATATTTTGCTTTACTCACAAAGAAACTTCTGGATAATTCTAAGGTTACTTTTAATGTTTTGCGTATAGTTGGTAAACTCCTTTGCAGCCTCTCTAGCACATTGAATGCCACATCATACATACAGGGTGGCGCAATAGTGTGACAAAGTACCATCACAAGGTTTTTCACAA
Source organism: Polydrusus tereticollis (assembly GCA_963920685.1). Taxonomy (NCBI): domain Eukaryota; kingdom Metazoa; phylum Arthropoda; class Insecta; order Coleoptera; family Curculionidae; genus Polydrusus; species Polydrusus tereticollis. The sequence continues at coordinate 164,702,049 of OY987327.1, forward strand.
AAGCGAGCCGCTAAAAAAATACCTTTTTTTAAGTAAGATACCCTATATATTTTTACATACATTACAGCTTATTTAAATAATTCCTTAAATCGTTAAAAAAAATATGGTCTTCTAAAACCTGATATAACTTCCAACCTACAGCAACAATAATAATACAAATTGACACAAAAAAAGATAGATATTCCCTGAAGAGCAAAAACTTGCCCGTAATTAATTAGTTTATATAGGGTGTTTGCCACAATCCTGCGAAGTTGACGAATTTTAAACTAATTTTTCTTTGATTTCTTTAAATGGAACACCTGTATCTGACTACTCTATCGTGTTTAGTTATTGGTTCTCTATAACTTTTATTAAGGTTCTCCTATACCAATATCTTCTAGTTTTCGCGGTATAATCACTTTTACGAATTAAATCCTCAAAATTGCAATAAAACTCATTTCTCTTCTTTTTTTTGAGAAATAAACGTCAAATGCTCCTTTACCTGTTAGTAGTAATAATTACTGTTGTAAATTGTTTTATAATAGTATATTAAAGTAAAGTCCGTTCACAGATTTAAGAGAATGACTTACCGACTCGTGTTGACGCCTGTATAAACCAGAATGGGGGCTACACAAGCCCGCACTGAATTGCATTTCAAGCTTGGATGATTTGCCACAAATAATAAACAATTTTAGATAGAATCGAGGATAAAGTATATTATAATTATATTTTACAATTAATTAATGCAACTACAGTTTACTAATTTAATTTATTTTCACTGTCACTATCAACACCTATGTTAATAATAAATCTTCCTGTAATATTCCCAATTTGAATGTATGAATTTTCAACAGTTTTAATATGCGAAACATAATTTTTCCAGCTACTCACAGGCACTTTGTCCACTTCAGTAATAATAATATCCAGTACACTAGCGTTTATAGTGGGTGATACATTATAACGTCTAACGGCAGATTTTAATTGATGCCATATTATGTGTTCTATGGGATTGAATATACAGTGATACGGCGGAAGGATGCCTGTATTACCATTTTCGTATCTTTTGAACAAGGGTGCTTGTTTAACTGTCTACTGTGGTAACTTGCGTTGTCCATAACAATCACACTGTTTGGAGAAACATTAGGAATTAACTTATTTATGAACCAGTCCTCAAATGTCTCCGCTGTGGTATCGTTATAGTAATCCAAACAGGAGTAATTTATATTTTTGGCTGCCAATGAAAGTGCATTGGGTACCCAACCATCTTCGGACCCTGCATGCACTATGGTTATTCTTTTTCCTCTGTTTGATGGTGCCTTTGCTCTACCCGTGCCACTAGAATCAACCCAACCTTTTGATGGGGTATCATGGGTATCAAACCAGATTTCATCTAAGTATATAATAGGTCTGTTCTCACTTCTGTACTGAGCGATTTTGTCAAATATTCAAATCGCCATGCCTTAAGTCGTTGCGATTCCATGATAACTTGCCGTTTATCGACTTTTATAAATTTACAGTCGACTTATTGAAGACAATTCCACAGCGTTGTTCTACCGCAATTGGTATCTGTGATATATATCTCAAGTATTTTCAGTAAATTATTCAGTGTTGGTACCGTATGCTCTTCATACAATTTATGGGTGGTGGTGTTGGGGTATTCGTGAGTAATCGAGTACAGTTTAAGCAACTTGATGTACCAATGGATTCTGACATTATTAATTTTGAATTTATTGCTCTAAAATTAATTTTAAATAAAAGTCCATTTGGACTTGCAGCCTTTTACAGAACTCCTGATTCCAATTATACTAATGTCTCGGCTCTGGGAGACATAATACTTTTTTTTAACGCGAATGGTATCAGTAACTTTGTGGTTATGGGCGACCTAAATATAAATCTACTTAATAATTCTCCCATGACTAGATTTTTCAATAACTACTTATGTGTCTACGATTGTTGTCAAGTCATTCGGTCTCCTACTCGTGTTACTGGGGACACGGAATCTTTGATTGATGTCATCATTACTAATTCTAACTTACAACTAATTAATGCTTCTGTTTCTGAACTGAATCTGTCCGACCACAACTTAATTTCATGTGCACTTGATCTTGAAAGTGAGTGCTCCAGTATGGTTGTCAAGACTGTGAGAGCCTTCAAAAATTTTAATACTGATGAGTTTAATTTTGATGCAGCCCAGATAAACTGAGATTCTTTGTATTATATGTCTGATATAAATGAAAAGATAGCGTTTTTTAACAATAATCTCGTGTCATTATTTAACAAACATGCTCCCTTAGTCACGATTACCTATAAAAAATCAAAACAACCTAATCCCTGGTTCACAGACACCCTTAAAAGGCTTCGCAGACTAACGAGAAACTCTTGGTCAAAGTTTAAACGTACCCGAAAACCTGAGCATAGGCGTTGCTACTGCGATCTGCGGAATACATACAACGCAGCACTTCTTAGCGAGAAAAGAGCATATTTCTCTATGGTACTTAGGGACTGCCGTCGTGATGGTAGAAGAATGTGGTCTCACTTAAGGAGCTGGAATATCCATCATAGTGATCACCCACTGGTTCTGGATCCTCAGTTACATGATGCTGAGGCTATCATCGATTTTTTTGTGGATAGCATCCCTAAAACGAGCCCTGATTCTCACTATATTACTCAATTTCTCTCATCTCCTCACGCTACCACCTCATTTCAGTTTTCTCACGTCGATGAGAATTTGATAAAGCACTTAATCCTGAAGCAAAAGCCACACATGATGGGACATGATAACATCTCTGCTAAAATGCTCCAGTTGACCTTGGTGTACATCTTAAGACCCCTAACTCATTTAATAAATGTATCGTTCGAGACGGGTGTAGTTCCTGACGTCTGGAAGGTGGCTATTATTAGGCCTATAGGGAAAAAGCAGAATGCCAGAATAAATAACTTTAGTGATCTTCGACCGATAAGCCTGCTTTCCGTCCCCCTCAAAATAGCTGAATCTGTCCTTCACCATCAATTATCACTGTTCTTGGAGCTGAACTCTATTTTACCCATTAGGCAGTCTGGCTTTAGGAAGGGGTTTGGGGCATGCACCAGCCTTTGTTCGATCGTCGATGAATGCTTCCATGGTTTTGAAAATCAAAAACTTACCTCGGTTACTCTGCTAGATCTGTCTAAGGCATTTGATACTGTTCATTTTGACTGTTTATTGGCCAAACTCGATCACTATGGGATTCTGAACAATATTAATGACTGGTTAGCCAGCTACTTAAAACATAGATATCAAAAAACTATGTTGGATAATAACGATGACTTTTCCATATCCATATCATCACTGAAAGAACTACAGTCCGGGGTCCCACAGGGATCTGTCTTGGGTCCTCTCCTTTTCTCAATCTTATTGGCTGACCTGGAGAATGTCCCAGAGCATTGTGAACTTCATATGTTTGCTGATGATATCCAACTCATCTTCCAGTTTTCACCAAACGACAGGAGCCAAGCGTGCTCATTTATTAATACTGACTTGGGCCTTGTGAGAGCGTGGTCTGAGAAGAATGGTCTCGTGCTGAATCCTTCTAAAACAGTCCATCTCCTTGTCGGTTCGCCACAAGTTCTGCATTCCTGTAGTGAACTTCCACTGAGTATTTGTGGTGATCCAATCTCCACTGTAAAGTCAGCCAGGAATCTAGGACTTATTATAGATTCTCATCTCAAGTTTAATAAACATGTTAATCTTATCTGTCAGAAGGCATATCTCAGCCTTAAATACCTACTACCATTTAAGGATCTCCTTGACTCCGAAACTAAGAAAACACTTGTTGTTTCCTTGGTTATGTCCCACTTCAACTTCTGTGATGTTGTCTATGGTCCTTGCATTACTAATGAGGCTCGCAACCAGCTGCAGAAGATGTTTAATCATGCTGTCCGTTTCGTGACGCCTGTGCCTAGGTTCGCTCATATAACACCATATTTACGTGAACTTAAACTGCTCAAGCTTAATGAATCTCGCTTTATTCACTATGCCTGTTTTATACAAAGAATCCTTAATTCTGGTATTCCACAGTACTTGGTTACTAAATTAAAAAGACGGACTGATATACATACTAGAGGCTTAAGAGAAATCGATTATCGGTTGGATATCCCCAAACATAAAACATCTTCGTTTCGGGCATCTTTTTCCTACTGTGCTCCTTTCGTCCGCAACAATCTGCTGGATCTTCGTAATGTCTCCATTCCGACTTTAAAAACTAGATTAAAGGCCGAATTCATAAATGACAGTTTTAGGCGTAATGTCAATCTAAATTGCTTTTAATTGACTAATGAAAAATAGAAAGAAAAAAAATGCTCTCCCTGAGCCTTCTCTCTCCTTTATGACCTATTTTAACGTAATTTATATTTAATTTAATGTACCTACCTTAAAATTGTCTAAGATTTATTTCTTTTTCCCCTTGTAATTAGTGTTTTAGACGATCATATATCTAAATTTTTACTTTTATAATTAGTAGGGCTTGGTGTTTGTATCATTTTATGTACCATGTCCATTTGTGTTATTTTATGTCCGCACAATAAACTATTTGAATTTGAATTTGAATTTGAATAAATTTTGCTTCGGACTAAATCTTCATCGCTGCGATCTAATTTTTTGTCCCAGAATATTTCCTTCTTTTCCTTTCGGTGATGGGTTGGAGTTTTATAACGGATAAGTGCGCTAATAGCTTTATAACACGTATGCTTTTACTATTTGTCCTATTTTGGCATTTTTTTCAATAAATAAATCTATATTTTAAAAGAAAATACAGATTTTCAAAATTTTTAGGCCTAAATTTTATATTGGTAATACGATCAAATTATTTATCATAGCAGCCTTGAAATCAACAAATAATTTTATTTCTGTGTCAGCCATTTTGTAACGAAGTTGTCTACTTTTTCTAACACACGTGCGTAATTTTGAAATATGGAGCAAGATGAGTTTAGTTTAACTTGGGGGAGTTAAACTTAACTTTTAAGAGAAATTGTGGTAAATTTTATAGTTCTATGTTTTATAATATAGTAAATTAGTAAGATTATTTGATATTTTTTTAATTAATCTCCATTTCATAGAATAAATGCAACCAAACATACACGACAGCAAAATAAAACATTTGTACACATCATTGTCAACCTTAGAAAAATAAAGAAAACTGTTTCATAAGAAGTTCATTACGACAATATTAGCCAAAATATTGTATCAACAACGATCTCCTGAGCGAGAATCTGAAAGAAGGGTATTTGAAAAGCTTATGGAGCGTTGTCGAACAACTGGTAGTGTGTCGTACAATAAACATAATAGAGAAGAGGGTGCTCAAACTGAGGAAAATCAATTAAATGTACTTTTAGCAGTCACTGAAAATCCGCATATTGGACAACGACCACTGTCTCAGCAAGTTGATGTTAAACGAAGAACAGTTCAGTGAATACGTAAGGCTAATAGCATGCCCCCGTACCATGTCCAGCTACTTTAAGAATTGTTCCCTGAAGATTATCAGAGAAGATTGTAATTTTGTCTGTGGGCTCAAAACAAAATAAGTGAAAAAAGGAATTTTGCTCATTTGGTGCTATTCGAAGGAAAAAAAAAACATCAATGATTTATCATTTCCGCTTATTTAAATAGGGATTTTTTTTTTAATTTTAACAGTCGCCATTTTGAAATAGCTAGACAGAATCGCGCCAAAATTTATGAGCATACTGTACGAGATATTAGTTTTTAAATGATGCATCGTAAGCTGGATGTTTCTATCCAAAAGAATTATCGATGTCGTCATATCTTTGACAAATGCCTATAAAAAAACAAACGAATAACGTCAAAATGTGAGCATATATAAAACTAAATTGACGTGTCCGAGCATTTTCCCCAAAAGTTACAGATTAAGGCTATACTAATTTTATTCTGGACTTATGGACAGCCCTGTATATGCGGGTCTGGTCTTATCTCCGTAAGCCCATAAAGGATCTTCCACCGAGTCATCAGAATCGAAGTCGAACGGACTGTCTTCCAAAGCTATATTTTCAGCTATTTTTTTCTAGCTCTTTTTGACTTTGTGGTTTAATTTTGATCGCTCACTCATTTTTACTTGTGCTTTAGAAAAAGAATCTTAAGTTTCCGGTTTTCATGGGTAGTCACACCGGATCATTATGCCGACATTTTTTTTATCCAATCTGCATAATTCAGATGTCGGAATCATGCTCCAGCCTGACAATAAAAACCAAAAAAGTGAGATTCTTAATTTTCCTTCATTTCGACTTTTCTCTTATTTCTGGTTCAACAAAATATTCTTCCCGATATCCATAACAAACGAGAAAAATTTAAAAAAACGTCTGTCATGCACATACGAATGACGAGACCCCACACATTAAAATCGTAAAAATATTTCCTGGTGGGCCATGTCACGGCCGTCTTCATCAACAGGCCGTCATGCTTTCACCCACAATCTAAAATCAGCTGTTTCTAGTCTATCTATGTTTTGATAGGTTTGCATTGTTTTGATAGATCGTTTCGGTGTTTCCTTTAAGTTTTTAGTTGTTTTCAGAAGTTTAATGTGATTATTTTAGAGGACCCATTACATTAATTTAACGTAGTTTAGACCTTTATGTGTATAACCATAAATTATTTGTATTAGTTGCTGTGAAATAGCAAAAAACGCCAAATTCTTAATGTGTTCCCGGGTATAACTCCGAAGTATAATGTTTTTCACTAAAAAAATAAAAAAGGAGGATCCCAAGAAAAGATTTAGTATTGCGAAAATGTACCTGCGTTTGCATAAAGCACTCTGTGAAAAGGGTTTTAGTCAGGGAACTCAGGGCAACCAGAAGACTTGATGGTAGGTAACACTGGAACAGTGTAGTATGGGTACCTTGTTTTTTAATAATATTTTGGTACATTGTGTAAGTCATTATTTTTGCAATAAACATAGATAGATTATAAGTATGTTAGTTACTGATAGATACCTGCACGCTTAAAGTAGGCTCCTCTTGATGCCTTCTTATTTTTCTGGTCAAGAATCCAAGGTAAATAAAGCCGGTATTATTTCTTGAGAAAAACAAAATGATATTATGTACCTACTAACTGACTAATATAAAATTTCATTTAAAATAGCTACCTATGAAGGTGTTTCTAATGGTTGTTAATCAGAGATTATTTGGGGATTATTTTCATTATCTCGAAGGAGTATCGAAGATCGAAGGCAATAGTTACTGATGATAACATAGGTTAGTTTATAGTCTTAAATCAGTCTGCATACTGATCATCAAAATACCTTTTTAATATACAATTCTATACTTTAGTTAATATAAATGTAAGACATCTTTAACTTATAAACATCAATTTTATTACCTACATGCTATATAGCTTTAATAAATTCAATCTTCTACTGTGACGTCATGATCTTAACATGACGGCCTGTTCACGAAGACGGCAGTGGTCATGCCATTCACTTGTGAATGACAGTACAAAAGCTATTTTTCGAAAAATAAAAGAATACAATCCAAAATCAACTTATTGTAGTAAAAAGGATCGGCAGACCGAACATTACAAAATGGCCCCCGATAGTATTTTCCGAATATGATTTTGGCACCCAATGTGCTAGAAAAGAATTTACTATTCAAAAAATGTCTTAAACTAGAAAAATGTACCAATTTGAATTATTAAAAAATATAAATACTTCTTTCTGTAACAGTTTGTAGTGGTAAACAAATTGTATTACTATCTAAACTGTACCTAAGAATAAGCATGCAAATCCCTGCTATCTTTTTGACCTGGCAACTTCGAAATAACTCCTTTAACCAAACATTAATCCAATATATGCGACGTGGGATTGTTATAAGCCAAAATTACCCAAAATTACTTTGGCGGAACATGCTGAAACAGCGACTTGAAGGCGGGCGCTTTTGTACAGAAACTCCGAGCTCCGGGCGCTATAACATTCCAATTACTCTTGTGATTCAGCCCTATCATGTATCATTTCTCGGAAATTAATGTACGTGTTCTTTAGTTCACCGAATTTACTTATGTCATCATTTTATAAATTAGTTAAGCACTTTAATATGTAACCAGAAAGGAAGTAGACTTTTTTTGTGATATTGTCTAGTAATTTAACATAAAATGCGCAGACGAAGAAAATATTAGACAACATATCATTTGACATTTTTTCCAGTTTTGTATAGTATTGCTATTTTCTTTGAACTCTAGGTGAACTAAAACGTCAAACAACTATATAAGTTCAATTGAATTTGTAAAATGGAAATACACGCACAAAACAAAAAATCTAATGGTCTCAATATTTTTCTAATAGACCTAAATTTTATATTTAGAAAGAATAACAAACGCTCAACGAAAAGTTTAGATTAGTTCAGATTATTCTAGTTATAGACAAGTATTAACAATTTTTTTTCTTGTTTTATTTTGGTTGATATATGGGGTACATTAGTTAAAGGCTTTTCTTTTTCCCTATTGTTTTTACACCTCGTGGAATAAAGACGTTAACACAAAACAAAATCAGAGTATAAAAGAATACAGAAGGAAACAAGACAGAAAATTCTTGCCGCCAAGCAAAATAACAAAATTAGACGAGGGACAGGTGTAACGAAATGGAAGATCTGGATAATAAGCATGACATATTCAATATGTATAAAAAGTTCAGAGAAAAGCAGGTTGTTATCCTTCTTAAAATAATAATAGGCTCCCGTGTAATACTTTTTCATAATAGGCGCTAGTATAATGTTTCCCATAAATCCGCGGTGCTAGTATTCATCTTAGAGTAACCTAAAGTATACTGCGTCAAGGAAACCTATCCACCCTTACGCTGACAACCCTACGCCCTGGAGGATGTACTTCAGACAACGGTCCCTTAAAATGACCTATGTTGTGCTTCCTGACACTCACCCATTAGCTAGCTCAACTAAGGGTAGGTTTGCTATTTTGCTTCTAGATTGAGAGGTTTAGCACTCTTATATAAGTAAGTTAAAGTCAAATCCTGAAGGCGCCACCTTAGTTTTATTTTACTTAAAATTCTTTAAATGTTCTAGTGTTTGGCATCAGTAAAAAACAAACTAGGACAAAAAAGCAAATATGTCACAATTGGTTTACAATAGCTTCTTATAAGCTCTCATTCACTCAAGTCCCTCAAAGTCGCTGTCTTTCAAATAAAAGCCAAATTTTAGCAGAGGCCAATATAAATATTTATTTCTTATGTCGTGTTAGTCCCTTGGCTACTTTGACTTATAAATGCAAGCTCCTCTTACTTTGGTGGACAATAATAGGTGCTTAAAGTTAAGGGTAGGTAACCTAAATCTAATAGCAAAGTGGTAGTATTAGGTTTGACATAAAATTTCTGAAGGTTTAAATTACAAAGTTGTCATTAAAAGAATAAGTAAAAGTCAAAGCCTGTTTGACAGGGCCTTGCACAAGACGGCAACTGTCAAACCTACACTGTAAAAAAAACGACTATTTAGTCTGATCTGGTAGCCACATAGACCTACATCCAGGACATTGACTCAGACTTCAAATTTCTGCAAGGTCTGTGCAAGAGCATCTTACAACTAACTAAATTTACCATAGAAGCATTCTTAAAGTACCATACAAAATCTTACGAGTACCTGTGTTACTCGATAAATATACTAGCCACGCGGGCATAAATAAGTTAAAATATTAAAGGTACAAGCGTTAAAATTTGAAGAAACAAATGGCCTTTAGCCGAAAAACAAAAATATTTACTTTATAATAATATACTGTAACTATATTTATAACGAAATTAGCTGTAACAGACCACCTAACGTTTTAAACTACACGCTTACAATACACAAGTTCTGTACATAACATGGGCGCAAAACTTTATCAAAACACTGTATATAGAACAATATGCAAATACAAAATATTAAGATTTTCAGTCGTTACTATGTTACAACATACTCAAGAAAATGATACTTAGCTTAAACTTTATGCGCTACCCAAAGTTAATGAAGACTCGATCTTCACTTCAATACAACACACACACATGGTCCCTGAAACAGTCAACGTGGACACGGCTACACTGTTAGTCTCCAAAAATTCTATTAATACATGGCAACTGGCACGTCCCGCTTCCAGGCAACTTCAATAAGAAAAGTAGGGATCCAGTTTGAGCTTTTACCCTGTACCAAAAGAAAAATTCTCAAATAACTAACGAGGGTTCCAATCTACCAAATGACGTCTAGGACCGCTTGTTGAAGTTGATGAGGAAGCATTTTAATTGGCATTCCGCCCAAAGAATAGGCAAACTACAAAGTCATACCCTTTTTTAATATATTTGTGTAAGTTTTATTGGCACCACATGGCCTTTCCTGCCCAAGAAAACTAAATTTCGGAAGCTACTTCCACAAACGTGCTTTCACTTCAAACGTCCATTGTCGAAAGGGCCGATAATAACATACATAGATATCAAAATAATCGTCGACAAATTAGTCATACCTGTCCATGAAAACTTAAACCTCTTTTAATAACAAAACTTTGACCACCCGCGTCAACCAGCGCAACCGCAAGAATACGCTACAACTAACCAGATATGGTAATGAAAATCCACAAAACTGTCAGTCTGAGACTGAATCACAGCAGTCAAAACAATTATTGACCTACATCTTATATCCAAGGTTAAAAAGTTATTACTATTGATAACTTGACAAGTGGACAACTAATTACTAATCAATTAAAACAAGGATTTGAAATAAAACCTGTCCACAAGTAGTATGAAATAAAGATCAGAAGAAATCAAGCCACTTGGCTATGTCTTACAAGATACAAAACATTCATGGAATATAAACTATATCAACAAAAGTTTCAAACTGAAAATAGTGAAAATATTGGCTATTACAGGTAACTTAATTATTAATTAATGTTTGAGGTGACAGTCTACCTAGGTACTTTAAAAAGTTAAAACAGAAAACTTAATATAGAAAACCAAACTATGATAATACAATTTTTGAATCGTAACAAGGTTTATACAATAAATGAGCCTTAAACGCCACAGGCAAGAACGTGATGAACAGGAAATCCTGAAGACGTGGTATAAACGCATAGGTTTTTTGATGATTATAAACCGAATAAGACCGCTCATATCGCTGACATAGACAGGGAAAATCTGAAATCCGATATTCTGTCTGCTATAAAATCCGCAAAACTAGAAAATCTACCAGCCCTAATGATATCCCAACCGAGCTGTTACAAATGATCCAGGAAGAATGTCTAATGCTGTATGCACGACTGGATATATTTACCAGGTTGGTTGTTTTCGTTCCCATTCTAAAAAAAAACCAACGAGGAAAATATTGTAATGAATACTGATTATAAAGTCTTATGGGCCACACAGATTTTTCTTAAAATCATTCACGATCGGATCAGATCTAAATGTGAACCATACTTTGATGATACCCAATTTGGATTTAGAAGCACTCTTGGGACTAGAGAGACATTATTCGCTGTAAATGTACTCCTACAAAAATGCCGAAACCAACTTAAGGATGTTTTCGTGTGTTTTATCGATTATGAGAAAGCCTTGTTCAGTCAGCACAGAAAACTTATATTGGCATCACAAATTAGCAGTAAGGTTAAACAGAAAACTCACAGACGATTGTCAGATTCGGCAAGACATCAAACAGGGCTGCATACTGTCTCCACTGCTTGTTAGCATATACTCCCATAAAAGCTTTAGATGGGCAATTTAAGAACAAAAAATGAGAATAAGAATCAATCGATAGTATATTAACACAATTCGTTATGCTAATGATACCGTCATACTAACTAATAAACTACAAGACCTATAACACCTATCAAATTGCATTAACACCTTTAGGCGACAGCCGCATCTCAACGCTTCACTACAAATTAATAGAGAAAAAAAAGATAGGGCAGCTTAGTTGAAATATCTCGAATGCTATATCACAGAGCTTCTAGCCCGAGAAACGTTCCAAGAAATGAAATCATTTTTCTGCAACGATAATCTAAATTTAAAATTCGTCAGAGAATGATTTATGAGCTTATTTATTGTCAAAAATAACATGGATAGGTATGCAGATAAATAAAGTAGAGTTAAATGGGGTAAAACAGGCCGTTCGCTACTAAGTACCGTTACGTGCAGAAAAATATCATATCTTAGACATATATTCAGAGAAGAGCAATTCAAAATCCTCGGGCTAGTGGCGATGGGCAAAGTCGAGGGCCATAGAGATGTTGGAAGAAAGCAGGCCTCCTGGTTAAGAAACATTCGTAAATGGACCGGCTAAGGGACGGTTCCGATTGGCATAAAATCGCGCAAGACTTGCCAATGCAATTGCCAACGTCAGGAGGACCTGATTATGGCACTCGAAGAAGAAGAGCGATTGGTTTTAACCACTGCTATGCCAGTTCCTAATCTTATTGCTTCATGTTGCAGTTGTGATTGAAACAGGGAACTTTAAAATGGAAGTAAGCAGGACACATTGCAAGAACCATGAACGAACAATGGACAAAAAAAATCCTTAAGTGGAGATGAAGACAAAAAGCACAAACAGTAGTAGAGGAAGATCACTAATCACATAGACCTATGATATAAGGCGCTAATCTCAACAAACTGGACAGAACAGAACAAAATAGAAATAAGTAGAACTGGAGGCTTATGTCCAGCAGTTAATGCAATTGAGCTGATGATGATGCAGACTATTCTTTTTAACTAATTTTATATTTACAAATACTGGAGAAGCAAATGTCATTGAGCGCAGCCTAGTCCAGCAGAGTCTAACAGAGAAAAACAAGCGAAAACTATTACTGACCTGCTTTTTTTTCCATACAAATAGTTTTCAGTTACAGCACCTCCATTTTTGCTGCCATTGTGAATCTGAATCAGATTTGAAAATTGGCACGGCGATATTATTATATAGATTTATTAAAAAGCCTAAAAAATCTGTGTGGATGACTGAAAATTTGAAGAAATTTATTTTACTATGGATCATAATTAAGAAAAACTTAAGAAAGTACATGACGTCGTGGGAAGCCATAAACGAACGGTTATAAAAATTAACCTAACGTGCTATGGTCATTAAATGACAATAATTGGAGCGTACGCTATAAACGACGACTACCTGGTCGCTGGGAAAGATGAGTTCTTCGGCCAGCTTAATCGAGTAATAACAACAGTAGGTACGTCAAGGGAGCTGATCTTACTGGGGGATCTAAACAGCAGAACCGGAAAGAAGAAGCAGGACAAAACCGTAGGCCTATTCGGGCTGCGACTAATCACCGTATGCCAACAAAACGAACTACGAATCCTAAATGGATTCTATGCACACCGAATGATACATAAATATGCATGGACCCAAAATATGCGAAATCTAAAAACTATTATAGACTATGCCATAACACGACACCAGACAAAGATTAAAGTACGGGACGTCAGAGTCTATTGAGGTGCAATCTGCGGAAGCGACCACTACCTGCTAAAGATGAAAGTAGCCTTCCCAATACAACAAAAGTAAAAAACAACAGAGGAAATTTCTTGGGAAAAAATTAAGGAAATCAGAAACAACCTAAATAGCTTAGATTATGACAGCACAAAGACCCTATATAAGAAAATACTAGACTCTAAATTGGGAGACCAGGAATTAGGAGATATAGAACAATACTACCAGCACATTAAAGAATACATCCATGAAGCAGCAAGTAAAGCCCTGGGATACCAAAAAAGGAGACAACAAAGGAGACCCTACTGGTGGGATGAAGATATCGAGAATATTAAGAAAAACAGAGGTAAATACAGAACCTTCTTGAACTCAAAGTCAAATGAAGACGAATTAAAAGCAGAAGCTCAAGCAAAGGTTAGAAGAAGGAAAACATAGAAGAAAAACGAGGCATGGGAAGCAAAATGTACCAGAATCAATAGCTTTTTAGGAGGACAGAAGAGCACAGAGAGCTGGAGAATTATAAGATCCTTGGGACAAGAGAAGATAAGAGACATAATAGAGCCAATCTCATTTGAACAGTGGGACAAACACTTCTCTAAACTACTAAAGGAAGACAGGATCGAATTTCAAGAACAACAAGATCAAAGGGTTCAAATATTAGCATCACCTATTATAATAACCACAAGCGAAGCAACAAGAATTTGCAAAGCCCTAAAAAATAGAAAGGCGCCAGGTCCTGGAAATATAGATGCGGAACTGATAAAAAATGGAACAAATAAGTTTTACCAATATCTCAGAAATATATTCCAAACAAATATAAATGGAATGACGGTACCCAAAGAATGGAGAACATCATTAATATCAACCATCCACAAGAGGGGAAAGCGGGATGATTGCGATAACTACAGAGTCCACTTTATGGGAAGATCATAAAGGAAAAGATTGAACTGGAATATCGGGACATGGAAGCCGAAGAACAGGCAGGATTCCGAGGGGAAGATCCACCGCAGACCACCTATTTTGCGTCACCCAACTGATAGAAAAAAAGCTCGCATTCAACCAGGAAGTGCATTTTTTGTATGTGGACCTTAAGAAAGCCTATGGCAGTGTACCCCAAGACGAGTTATGTAAGGCCTTCGAACAAACAAATATTAGTGCAACCCTTATAAAAGCCGTAAAAAACCTTTACGAGGAAAACAGGGCACAGGTTAAAATCGAAATACAAACTTCGAAGGGTTTTAAAACAGATACAGGACTTAAACAAGGGTGTTAAATTTCACCCACATCATTTAAAATATACTTGGAACAAGCACTTAAACCCTGGAAAAGAAAATGTAGTACAATGGGCATCCCACTAAACGAGACCACATTGTATACCCTATGCTTCGCTGATGACCAGATAGTAGTGGCTCAAGAATACGGCGATCTAGAGTATATGACAAGAAAGCAAATAGAAGAATATAAAAAGTGGTGCTTAGAAGTAAATATAAATAAAACTGAGTATATGCGTATTGGGGGCATGCAGCAGGACCTTATGCTAGAAGATGGGCAATGTATAAAAAGATGCCAAAACTATTCGTACTTAGGAACAAAAATCACAAGCGATGGTACACTGGACAGAGCAATAAAGAAAAGGAACATGCAGGGAAGGAGAGCTATAGCTATGATAAATGGAATACTGTGGGACCAGCAGGTATCAAAACAAAACAAACAAAGAATATTTGTTATTATTATTGAATATAAAATATATCATATAGAGTATTGTCACATATAGTAGTAAAGTATGGCAAATCAAAGAAAGAGCCGAAGGCCAACTGAGGGCTACGGAGATGGACTACAGGAGACCAGCCGCGGGCAGATCAAGGATGGATAGAGTTACTAGTAAGAGGATTAGAGAGATTATGGGAGTCACACACGACATAATGGATGATATTAGAGTCAAACAACTGAAGTGGTATGGACATGTACAACAGATGAACGAGGAACGACTCCCAAAACAGATACTGAAATGCACCCCACAAGGAAGACGAAAACGAGGGAGATCTAGGAAAAGTTGAAAAGAGGGGATAGACACGGAGATCAGATTGAGACAGCTGGGGGAAGACCTCTGGCAAGACCGAGATCAATGGAGACTGAAAATCGGAAGACATCGGAGAATGTTGTAAACCGAATTATATGTATATATATATGTCAACATTCATTTAATCTTTATCCTCAACGACATAACAAACTTTGTTTTCGCGTTCATATTCTTCAGTAGTTCTATTTTTTTTAATCAAGATAACTGATATTTATAATAATAAATACCTCTAACGCTGAAAGAGAAATATATAAAACTGTGTTTAATTGAGGGGAACCGCAGCCCTGCAGAGCGAAAAATAATCTTCTGCCGACATACGTCTCCGCTGCATGCAATACGCGGTGGTCAGTATAACAACTATACTATGCTAGGCAGTACTGGACTGTGCGCGCTCAATGTGCAAATGGAAAATTTCTCTTTACCCAATGCCTGAAATTTTATCTGACCATGTAAAAATAATGGCTTCATCGGAGATACTAATTGTTTAAACTCTTTTATTATTATCTTTTGATCCATTACTATTTCAAAAAATTGATTTCAGCACTTGGGATCATCTTTCAATAATCCTGGATACATTTTAGTGATCGCCTCGTTTTAATTAAATTACGATGGTTCGGTGAACATCAGTAATACTTCCAACTTAACTGCTAGAACTACGAAGATGTTCTTATAGTTATAATAATATGTTAAAGTTTTTCTCTGCAGTATATCAAAATAACTAACAGCCACGCTTAACACTATCATTAGCATCATGGGAGCATCTCAACTCAACCTCAGTGCTATCCTAGATACTGTCGATTGACTAATAGGTGGGCGATTCTGATGTTTTTTTTTATTGATCAGATCACCGACTTCTCTCTGACATCTGATTTTAACATCAAAATCGAGTGTAATTAATATTTCTTTGTGTTCATTTTCGGCGAGGTGAATAATTCTGGATGCAATAAAAGCACAGCAAAATTGAAATATAATTATCGATTTAACGACATTATTTGACTTGACGTTAACTGGTTGATATTAACAATTCAAAGCCAATCAGGAAATTAATTTAGAAGATATAAGAGTTAACATTTCGACAACAGTTGAAAATGGCAACGTTTTTTGAAAAATGTCTAGAGTTCATTCTAGAATTCAAAAATGTGAAAAAATAGAGGTATTTCATAAATAAAATTGACGAGATTGAGCCATTTTTGTTCAAATAAACGTTTAACGATCTGATTCTTTATCACAATCCTGTATATTAGGCCAATACCTTCAGTGACTCTGCTTTAAGCTGTCACTGTAGTCTTAAATCAACGGGATTATACTTACAAAAAGCTTTTTGTTGGAACTTTATTTTAGGTGGATGTATGTAAATTGCCGACCCAAATTCCCAGCAGTGTCACCGGTATTAATGTAAATAAATTCACCGATCTTGGATTAGATAGTCTAAGAAGGTTTACTCGCACCAATGTCCGATTTATGTAGTTGCTTTAGGTTAAATTGGTTATTTAGATTTAAACCTGCTACGTAAAAAGTGTATTAAATACTTTTATTTACAACCATGCATGTAATAATAATAATAATAATAATAATAATAATAATAATAATAATAATAATAATAATAATAATAATAATAATCTTTATTCAGATAAACAAATTTGTTCAATTCACAATAATAAAATTTATACTCTAACATGTTTATCTGAAAGGGCGAAGTTCATCTCTTGTTTGAAACAAGAGTTGGTCTTCCACTTAACCTTTAAAAAAAACTAAAATATAACCTGTAAACGGAGTTTACAACTAGAATACCTAACAACTAACCTTAACTAAAAAAGTTTAACAGTGCAGGAGCATTATATGTTATTCACAAAGACTTATGTTATTCACAAAGATTTATACACTAGAAAAAGAAAAAGATGAAACTATAATTAGCAATAAGCTCGACGGCAATAAGTATAAATAAACATAAATACCTAAGGCAAGGATACATATGAAAATAAGGAACAAAAAACAAAAAACATCACAAAGTACCTACATTAATTTTATCAATTTCCCAGTAAGTTCCTTTTATACAATTTCTTAAACGATGCAATTGACTTTGCTTTTAAATCTGTAGGGATAGCATTGTAACGAGCCAAAACGCTGTAAGAAAAACTCCGCTCAAAAACCGACATTTTATGAATAGGTGGTGTGATCATACCTTTAAATCTTACATTTAAATTATGAACGTCAGTACGAAAACTTATTTTTTGGTGTAGATAAGAAGGTTTTTTGAACAATATTATTTTATGATATAAAACAGCTGCATGAAACAATTGCCGCTGCTTCATACTCAACCAACCCGCATCCCTCAACTTGTGCCTTACCGAGTGACACTTTCTAATGCCGTATGCAAAACGTAGGCAATAGTTCTGAATTTTTGAATTTTATGTGAGGTGAAGGCTGTGAGGCATGGACCATATACCACATCACAATGACTGAAAGTGGACAAAATAAGAGAATCACATAGCATGAGTTTAAGATTCGAATCTAAAATAGTCCGGGAGTTGTACAACAATTTAAGTTTAAAAATGCATTTTTTCACACACTCAGAAATATGTTTGTTAAATCTCAAATCCGTGTCTAGCCAGAGTCCAAGACTTTTGGCCACTTCAACGAAAGGTATTGACACATCATTGATTTTTACTTTTATATTATTTTTATTTTCTAGCCGATCTTTATTTCTGCCGAACAGAAGAGCGACGGTTTTGTTTCGGTTAAGTGTCAGTGAGTGTTCTTGAGAAAACCTAAAAAGGGTATTCAAGTCATTGTTAATAAGCTCACAACCACGATTTAAGTCACTTGGATTGAATGAGTAGAACAACTGAGTGTCATCAGCATACATTTGTGCAGAGCAGCTCGTAACAACATTTTTTAGGAATGCAGTGTAAATTGTATACAATATGGACCCTTGAGGCACTCCAATTGATATGTGTTTGGCATCAGAGATCCGTCCATACAGAGTCACTCGCTGTTGCCTGCCACTAAGATAGCTATCAAAGAATGAAACTGCAGATGCCGAGAGTCCGATATATTTTAAAATTAACTTTAAAGAGTCATGGTTAATGGTATCAAATGCCTTGGAGTAGTCCAGAAGGACCAACACTGTTAACTTACCTGAGTCAATGGCCCTAAAAATGTGATCTGTGACAATAAGCAACGCTGTCGCGCAACTATGACCGCTTCTAAAGCCAGACTGTATGTCCGGAAGTACCTCATTATACTCTATATGCCGTACCAGTTGTCCCTTTATAGCCCACTCCAAAATTTTTGACAAAAGAGGCAGAATACTTATTGGTCGCAGATCTTTAAGTTCCCGTACCTCACTAGCCTTAGGAAGCGGTACAACATATGACTCTTTCCACAGGGATGGATAAACAGATTGCTCTATACAAGAATTCACTATATAATGAATATACGATATAAGGAATGGACAACAAAGCAAAATAAAAGTCACACTCAATCCATCAGATCCAACAGCCTTGGTCTTAATTGAAGATAAATATGACATAATTTCGGTCTCATCAATGCCCCGGAAATTCAAGTGAGACTTTAGGTTAAAAAGAGTGCCACTATAATATTGATTCAGGTTTGGAGAAGGCAAAATTTGAGGAATAGAGTTAACGAGAAATTCATTTATTTTGTTGTCATCATCAAGAACAGCGGGAATCCTTGGTTGAGGTTTCCTATTATAAATATTTAGCTTATTTACAGCACCCCGCAGCTCCCTACTACCCCTACCAATCTGCAGTCTCATATAAGCTTTTTTCTTCCTTTCCAATGCATTATTAGTGAAGTTTCTCAGTGATTTGTACTAGGAGACTTTGTTTTCTTATACCTAGTAAAAAGTTTGTCACGTTGTTTAGCTAATAGTTTTATATTGTCAGTTACCCATGGCTTATGTTTTTTTCTGGGTACTACAGTTTTAAAAGGAGCGTGTAAGTTTAATAAAGCATTCAAATTCTCATTAAAAAAAGCAACCTTTTCATCAGCACTTACAAGGTCATACACATTACGCCAAGGAATCGCCTGAAGGTCGCTATACAACTGATCAACATTCACACTCTTTAGATCTCTGTATATGATTGGTTCCACAGAAAGTGCCAGAGATTGAATCTTTAAAGTGACATAAATCAAATCATGGTCCGAAATATCAGGCAAATGCACAGAATCACATCCATAAAACTGACATGACTCGGACAGAATAATCAAGTCAAGCAAAGTGGAACTATATTGGGTGGTTCGAGTGGGAAAATCCACGACCTGCTTCAGACCTGTATTTACTAAGAGATCATTAAATTAATGATTCGTATTACAATTAACATCCATTAAATCAAAGTTAAAATCTCCAAGAAAGACAACATAGTCAAACTTAGGGATCAAATTAAAGAGAGTGCTTTCAAATTCATCGATAAACACATTAGCGTTAAAACGTGGTGGTCTATATACACACCCCACAGCAATATCACCGCACTTTAGTTTCAACGTCAACCATAAATCTTCTATGTTGTTAGAATTTTCGAGAAGTGAATACTTTAAATGACCCCCAATGTAAATTGCCACACCACCTCCCCTTTGTCCCCCCGCCCTATCCCGTCTTATTAAAGTGTACCCATCAATTGAAACGTCACGTGTATCAATACCGCCATGCAACCAAGTTTCACTCAGAGTAACAACATCAAAATTATTTACCAGCAGAAAATCAACAAAACTTCCAAAATGAGCCGGCAAGGACCTAATATTTAAATGACAGATCTTAATATTCATACTTTCATATACATATATAAGCACTATTCAATATAAACGACAAACAATTAGCAATAACACCTTCAAAAAATAAAGAAAAAACAAAGGAAAAAATAAACAAAAATAAATAAAAATAAACAATAGTCTCAATTTCAGATTATAACAAAGCCGTTTTTAATTATTTATTCCTATTTTTATTTCGGTCAGACGCCCGAGTAGGTCCGCTATCTGAGCCCTTTCTCAGGTTGGATCTCGAAAAAGTCGATGAATCTAAATAGTCGATATCGAAGTGGATACACTGGTCTTATTAATACTTAGTTTTTGTGAAGCACTATTTTCCGGTACTAATTCTGTTTCGCTTTGGATACTAACAGGTGTTGATGGACCGCCAGCGACCCGACAAGGGTGCAGTGTCGAGAAAACGTCGCGATCCAACTTCTCTCCGTCTAATAATTCCTTGAGGGTGTAGAGTTCACTATTGACCTCAAGTTTATTCTGCTTAATCTTGGCTGGAAGATTTTGAGACCTGGCAGATCGTAGAAACCTTGCCAAATCTTTTCTTTCCTCCAGCTCGGCCCTAGTTAGATCATCTCTTATTACTACAGAACTTCCCTTGAGCTTGCTTATATTTTTAAAAACAAGCCTTTTCTTGATATTGGAAATAAACTCTACTATGATTGGGCGAGTTTTATTCTCACGTTTAGCACCAACCCGGTAAGTACAGTTAATATCGTCGCCGCATAAAGGTATTTCAAGTTTGGTGTTGAAAAAGTCAACTATAGTTACCAGAGTTCTTTCATCACTCTCATCAATACCATAGATAAATAAATTGTTCCGTTTAAGTTTTTTTTCAGTCAAATCAGTTAGTTGTTTTAGGTGTGCTATCTCCAACTTGGCCACTTCGAGTACGGATTTAACCTCGCTGAGTTCTTTCTGTAAACCTATGTTAATTGACTCAACTTTTAGATCAATATTACAGATTTGCTGCTTTATTTCTGTATTCAGCTCTAAAATAGTGGCGTTCTGGGCAGTTAAATTCTTAAGCAAAATTGCGATGTCATCATTGGTAGACATTATCAGTGTACTTGTTTTCTAAGTTAACGATTAACATAAAAGACGGGGACACACGTTTCACGTCCAGGGGTCCGTCAAGACGACTTTCAGCAGAAACACAAACAAAGAGAACCACTCAAAAAAGGGGATTCAACAAAGGTAAAGCTGTAGGAATTTTGGTATAATAGGAGTACAATTTCCAAATCATTAATATGGACGCCTTAATACAATGCAAACCTCAAAACATAAGGTAAACAAAACCCAAGTCATTCACCTCGTATCAATGTAAAAATATATTTTGTTTATCTCTTCGAAATGTAAGTCATTCGCCTCAGTATCAATGTAAAAAATATATTTGTTTATCTGTTCGGAATTTGCATTCACTAATGGGTTTGACATAAAAAAAGGCCCAGTTTCACATACAAGGCAATAGTTTTAGCATTATTTTTTAATTATTAGGGATGAGTGATGTATGGTACCTCTATAAAATAGTGTCCAGTCGTAGGGGATTTTTTCTTTCACCATTGGTACCAAAAACAATACACAAACTCGCTAAAATACCAACAAAAACAGTCAAAAACTCAGGAGCCGACTTTAACGCGTCTATACGTTATAGTGTTAGACTTTTTACCTTCGGAACTCTAAATCAGTCTGAAACTCCCTTTGAAATAATGACACTTCACCTATCTTTAAAAGGTGGAAAGTTGACGTTTTTTGACTTTTACTTTCCACTCGGGTGGAAGGTAAAATTATTATTTTATTGTTATTTTATTAAAAATCGATATCTGGAAATAATATACGAACACACCAACATAGACACTGTAATAGGCTCACACTCATTACACAAATTTAACGACAATAATGTTTATTGTGACATTTATAATGTCATTTAATAAAAACAAAAAATTAACATGGTTTAGGTTTTACTTATTTAAATTAATTATTATATTGGCATTATTGTAGGCAGCCCCTGATATTTTCCAGGAAAATGGATTGGAAGAAGAGGTCCTATTGAATTTCCTGGAAGATCTCCTGATTTGACGCCACTGAACTTTTTTTTGTGGGGACATTTAAAGTCTAAAATTTATGCAACCCAACCCAATTCTTTGGAAGACTTGCGACAACGAATAGTGTATGAGTGCCGACAAAAACTCACGCAATGCTCCATAATGTTCGCGAACATTTTAAACAGTGCCTTTACAATTGCATGGAGGTTGGAGGTGGACATTTTTAACATTTACTTGATTGATACAAGCGGTAATAAATTTTATTACTTTTAAATTTTGTTTTCTTTTTAGCCCTATTTCTCAGGAACAATTCACTCGATTTAAACGAGCAAGGCCGCGTTGGGAAGGCAATTGAATTCCCTTTAAAATAAGGTATCATTCGACCCTTTCCACTTAAGATTTTAAGGGTGAAAGCCGCCCCGTCTAAGGGGTTCCAGCAGGGGGGGGGGGTGAAAATAGCAAAAAAATATGTCCACCTGAGAAGTAAGGTTCCCGTGTTCGAGCGAATTTTGATTTATTTAATAACAAGAAAATAAACCTGGGTGGAAAGTTTTCGGTGCGCCACCCTGTATACGGATTTGCTTGGTAAGATTTTGGCAGCGCGGTGACAGGGAAGAGCCCTCACTCAAGAGGGAGGGGTTCTCTCCCTTCTACTCTGAAACCTTGTCATGGACGGACTGCTACGCTCACTCAGCAGGGAAGGATATTATATCGTGAGTTATGCGGAACACCTGGCAATAATGACCCAAGGCAAATACAACAGGACAGTAAGAGAGAGAATGAAAAAGGCACTAAATATCATGGAAAGATGGGTAGGCCAGGAAGGACTCAAAAGACTGTCATAATCCCCTTTACAATACGCAGGTAAAGAAGGGATTGAAAGCCCTAACCCTACAAGGTGTAAACATTCCACTGTCGGAAGGCGGAAGGAAATACCTGGGAGTAACTTTGGAATCCAGACTGACCTAGAATAAGCACGTGGAAGAAACGATCCGGAAGTCGCATAGAACTGGACATGCACTCCTATGCGATACCATAAGCGAACCGGAATTAGAAATGAGATGAAATCCCACAAACCATACATATCGCTATGACATACCATTCAAGACTGTAATCGACAAACGGGATGCGTGGAACAATAAAACACCAGATGTTCCTGGGAAAATAATCTGGTTCACAGACGGCTTAAAAACCAAAGAGGGTAGCGGAGCAGGAATACACGGAGTAAGGCCGAAGATGCTTATTTTTCCCTCAGTAAGTCTACCACGGTGTTCCAAGCGGAAATCTACGTCATCCTACAGTGTGCGTATGAAAACAATAGGAGGACTTATCGTAATAAGCGGATCCATATATCCACATATACAGCCAAGCAGCCCTTAGAGCGCTAACATGCAATAAGGTGGCATGGACTGGTATGGGAATGCCAAGAGGAGGTAGTGGTCCTGGCAAAAGCTAGCAAAGTAATACAATAATGGATACCAGAATATGAAGGTTTTACAGGAAACGAGATTGCTGACGAACATGCAAGAAAGGGGTCGGAAAAAACATTGATCGGTCCAGAGCCGCCACTCGGAGTCCCAAGGTGCACAGTACGAGATGTCATAAAACGATGGACAAGGAATTAATACATAATCTACTAGAACAACAGACAGGAATCAAACCATAGCTACTTGTAATGAGCAGAAGTCAGTTGATAATTACCACTGGAATTCTAACAGGACCCGTGGACGTTAAGAAGCACCTGCACCATATGCAACTGTACAATGGAGACCTAAGCTACATATTATGCCGGCGAGAAAGTCAAACGGTTCAGCATATTATCTGCCACTGCAAGTCATTGGATCGGAAAAGGCAACACATACTTGGGCAACCAAGACAAGAACCAGAGGATATTCTAACACTCTCCCCAATTGACCAACACAAACTAGTGCAAGGATGAGTGGCTGAAAGACCAAATTTGGTTGAGCACAATAAGCAAAACCTGGCCGAAGTGCATCCGGTACTTGAACGGACCCTTGGAATAATAAAAAAACATGGCAGTGAACAATTTCAGCAATATCTATATTTTTTATATGCCTTCCCTTATATTCTTACTTTCTTAATTTTGTAAACAACAAAATAAATTTGTATTTGTTTACTTATTTTAATATTCATCAATATATGTCATAATATGAATTTGACACAATTTTAACCTAGATTTGGTTAGATATACTTCCCCTTATAATAGTGACCTAAACCAAGCTCTACGTTTTTCAGTCCAAGCCCTCCAGGATAGAAAAAATTTCTGCTCGCACAGTATTACGAATTGACAAGTAAAAACATATTTTCTCTTACTTTAAAAGCTAAGGAATAAATTATATAAATTAAATGTGAACCAATGAATATCTTCCATTATTTCCAGCCTTTAATTAAGAAAATAAACTGTCTAATTCCTTTAAATTAAAAAGTTTATTTAGATTCTATTAGTCTTCCAAGTTAATTGCTTGTTAAATTTAACAAAACCTGATTAAATTAGGTCGTTAAATTTAAATATTGGAATATTTTATTTTAGCCTACAGCGAATATCTTTTTAATGGTCAAGTTACTATTAGCTGTAAAAGGAATGTTGATTTATAAAGCTTTTATCTTTTTAATTACATTAAGTACAGAATAAGTGTTATTATTTTCTTATTTATGACAAAAGTTATTATAAATGCCCCAATTAATCGGCAATTCTACCTTTTGTTACACTGTAGTCATCTAAACATAATATTTTTTTCCTAAATTACTTAGTGAAGTAATGGCTTTCCCCAACTTATATCAAAAAAAAATAGCAAATTTTCGCAGGCACATATCCCAACAATATGTGATTACTTGTGTGTTCCCGAATATCAAAAAAAAAATAATAAAGTTCTCGCACGATGAGATATCGTTACCATCACACCATCACCGTCAGTTGCAAGGGGTTCATGACACTTTAATTATCTCTCTATCTCTCTCATACCGTTATGGATTAATTGAAATTTCTCTGAAATATTTTTACCTTAAATGAAACAACAAATTAAAGAAAATATAATAAATTTAGTTAATTTTTTGATTTTAAAACCTAGCATAGTAATTATTAATTTATTGACATAATAACCAAATTAGTACGTTATAATAAATACATACACATATCTATTATTACATGTCAGAGCCGCAGAGGCGTTTATACGGTTAGGCCGCTTAGACATATTAAGATTCGTACGACACTGACTTTTAATAAGAATGTAAATTTAATAAAGAATAATTATTTCTAGTAAAGCACGATTACACCACTAAAGCATATCAAGTCTAATACTTTTAGGTAATATCATAAACGAAGTACGATAATAAGAATAAGAAAAGGGGAATTGAGGATCCGCCACCAACCTGCCCGACAATTAAGAGAAAAACACTTCTCGTCCCAAAATTAACACATTGCGTGGATAACGCCCTATAAGGACTACTTGGCTTTATTTCGTCAACCCTCGTTTTCTCGTAGTGTGTTCCCAAAAGTCGATTACCTAATTTTTAAAAGCTATACATTTAGTCAATAACCAATGTCTCTACTTTAACATGTCAAGGCGAAAAGGATATTTTGCAGGTTCATAAGGGTCTGTTGATGTAGCCAAACAGAGACGTAGAAGAACTTTTCATTGGCGGCGCCGACATACATATATACTTAATGAGTCAGTCAAAAAGCTTAAATAATGGTTGCCTTTCTTGCATTTTTTAATGCAAATTCTAGATATATCTTTCTTGTCCATTTGTTACAGTTCGAAAATTGCATTTCATAAGTTTGATTATTAGTTAGTTTTCTGTATTGTTAAAAGAGGTTAGTTTCTGTAGATAGGGTTGACTAATTTTTGTCATTGTTTTGTTTTGGTAACTATGTACGTTGGAGAAAAATAAGAATCGTCCCTTTCGACCATGGACACTGGAAGTTAGCACGTTTGTGGAAATAGCTCCCCAAGTTTAGTTTTTTTGGGCCGTGCAGGCTAATGTAGTGCCGATAAAGCATCAACAAATGTTTTATGAAGGGTATGGATCTGTAGTTTGCCTATCCTTTGGGCGGAATGCCGATTTAAAATGCTTTAATGAACTTCAACACCGTCATAGACGCCATTTGGTAAATTGGAACCCTCGTTAGTTATTTGAGGTAGGTTTACACTTTAGTATCTAATTATCCTCGTTGGGTGTTATGAAATATTTCTCTTTCATGTTGTATATCTGAAATTCGATTTTAGGGTTTTTTTTTTGTAGGGGCTAAAAGTCCGAGTACAAACTAGAGTACTAGTTTTCTTTTGTTGGAACTGCCTGGACGCGGGACGTGCCAGTTGCCTTGTACTATTGGAATTCTTGGAGACTAGCTGTGTAGCAGAATCCACGTTAGCTGTTTCAGGGACCATGTGTGTGTGTGTTGTGTTTTGCATTAGCGTATTGTTCGATATATAGTGTTTTGCACCCATGTTATGTACAGAGCTTGTGCAATGTAAACGTGTAGCGTATGTCGACATAGCGTTAAGACGTCACAAGAGTCTCTAGTAGTTCAGAACGTTAGGTAGTCTGTTACAGCTACTTTTGTTGTAAATATAGTTACAATTTATGATTATAAAGTAAATATTTTTTTTCCCGGCTAAAGGCCATTTGATTCTTCTAAATTTAACACTTGTAACTCCGACATTTTAATTTATCTATGCCAAGTAGCTAGTATACTTTTCGATAACCACAGGTACTCGTAAGATTTTGTATTGTACTTTAATAATGCTCTGATGGTAGATTTAGTTAGTTGTGAGATTTTCTTGCTATCATCATTCATATGTCATCATGTCCTGGATGTAGGTCTATGTAGCTGCCAGTTTTTTTTTCCTAGTTTGTTTTTTTCTGAGGCCAAACACTAGAACCTTTAAAGGCTTTTAAGTAAAATAAAACTAAGGTGGCGCCTTTAGAATTTGACTTAAACAAACTTACTTATATAAGAGTGCTAAACCTCTTAATCTAGAGACAAAATAGCGAACCTACCCTGAGTTGAGCTAGCTAAGGGGTGTCTGAAGAACATCCTCCAGAGCATAGGGTTGCCAGAGTAAGGGTGGATAAGTTGCCTTGTCGCAGTTTATTTTGGGTTATCCTAAGGTGAAAACTGGCACCCGATTATTGTTTAGGGCGTAATTTGGTTTTTTATAACACTTAATTGTTTAGTGAAGATTTTTTTTTATAACACATTGTTGATCTTAAATAATTTTTTATTATTTTAAGTTTTAAAAAGCTTCTTTCCCCGCTTGCCATAGTCACAGGTAATGTTAAAAAAAACTCATATGGCAATTGTGGAAACCGATACCGACGGCCCATGAGTCACGCGGCAAGAAAGAATAACAACATTACTCATGAAGGGATTCGGTTTACGACAGGCCTGAAGTGAAGGAGGATTGAATAGACTTCTTGGCTACGTATCGCATATTACCTAGTAGTTTTGATAATATTATTCATAGGCATCGTAACTATAGAGCCGACACGCCATTCATAAATGCTATAAAATTGTGATGCCAAAATCGTGGCGAGACGCTGTGAGGAGCTAGGTGGGGCCGGGAGTGGGGATTACGCTGCCTTTACATATGCATGCGACAAAACTCCAGGAATCTGGGCGGATCCTTTATTGCTGCGTTGCCATACTACAGATTTTTTACAAGGTTTTAGGCAATGTTATATATTTCCCACATCATGTTATTCTAGTTAATCATAGAAGTTAATACTTTTAACAGAGTAAGCCCAGAAAACTACGTTTTTCTGTGGCGTAAGTCTGGCAAGCCAATGGAATACATTGATGACAACA
Source organism: Polydrusus tereticollis (assembly GCA_963920685.1). Lineage (NCBI taxonomy): Eukaryota > Metazoa > Arthropoda > Insecta > Coleoptera > Curculionidae > Polydrusus > Polydrusus tereticollis. The sequence goes on from OY987327.1 coordinate 164,730,199, forward strand.
CGTATATTTGTTATTGTTCGGTCTAATAGTTACGATGTCTATGATATTATTACATTAGCAATTGTTACGAGAAATCAAATATATTTGGTGTATACCCTGCGTATTACTGCATCGTTGGAGTGGCACAGCAATCACTAAATTTGGAAACAGATAGATGAGGTTATGTGTAAATAGGTATTGAGTTACATTTAACGCGTTCATTTCAGGTGAAATATAGGGTGCAACGTTGACCATTTTATCGCATAAATCTTAAGCTATGATATTTTTTTTCATTTTTATATGGATCATGTAACATACTTTCCACAGATTTACATTTTGTAGACCTATTTGATTTATCTGTTTTAAGGAAATTATTAAGGTCGTTGAGAAGATTGAAAACTGTGATCTTGTTTCATTTGTTCGAACCTTTCTTCTATTTTTGATAATGCAGTGTCCAACATTATAAAGTAAAAATAAATTTTGAATTGTTCTTCTAGATTTTTTGTATCCTCATCTTTATATTCGTAGTTTTCAGTTGTTGAGATTGACACGTTCAAAATTAATATAGTGCAAATTATCTGGGAGCGTGTATCTATAGACTCAAGGTATAAACGAGTATTTTCCTGCAACCTGACAAGAATCGCTCGCACCGACGTGATGCCGAAGCATCAAGATGATGGGTTAAAACGTGTTAAAATAAGAACGAGCAATGCATTTTCGAACTGGGGTAGCGTTTATAAAACCAATGTTGTCTTCTCCATTTCCAGTTATACTCGTAAAATGCCTTTTTTAAATCTAAGTAGTTACCTAGTATAAATACAGTATTTTTATATTGATTATTTTACTTATAAATTAGTTTTAAATTTATATCTTTTTAACCGGGCGGCTATCGCCGCCCCCTTAACTCGTCGCCCATGTGCCAAGCACTCCTAATACTCAAGGGTTAAAACGGCCCTGCGAAAATAGAATGAAACGTTGGTTTAACGTAGTTAAGTTCACACCAATTAGCCAATCTCTTGACAGTGACATTACATTCCGCGACGAGACGGTTTCATTACAGGCTATAAATTAATATTTCGACTAGAATTTACGGACTTTCGATTAAGGGTAAATTGAACAGTGCCGCGAATTACTTCAGTTAATGATGCCGCCATATGTTTAAAATATTGCAGATTGCTTTAGCAGAATAATTTTGCCACAAAACAGGTTTTAATAATACCGGGTTGTGATTTAATAACGGATAAATTCAATACAAAGGAACCCGTCGATTTTGTTTTTGGATTGCGCATATCTTGACATAAGACATAGGTATACAGGATGTCCTACAAAACTGTGGCAGAAAAATATTTTTTCCTTAAATAGGAATCTCTGTATATCATTCCATTTTCGGATTTTCCGGAAAATTTTAGACATGCTTCATGTATAATATCCTAAGCCTATTTTCAACTGTTGACGAAATATTTACGTTCAAATATTAAAATAACACTTTATTGCAGCTAAATTACATTTGTGCAAATTTCAAAAAGTGTCCGCCATTAACAGCTCTGCAGTACCCCAGACGATCAAAAACTTCCTGCTGTACTTTTTCTACGGTTTCTGAAGAAATATTAATAATTAAGTTATGAACGCTCTCTTTGAGAATATTAAGCGTGCGTGACTTATCTTTATACACTTAATTTTTAACTTAACCCCCAAGAAAGTAGTCCAGTGAAATAAGGTAGACCTAAGTGGCCACTTTATTGATCCACGTCTGCCTATCAACCGGTTTAAAAATCATTGTCTAGGAATCTTCTAACAATCGCAGCATAGTGGGGCGAAGCTCCATTTTGTTGAAATCATAACACTTGGTTTGGCATCTCTGAATTATTTTTATCAGGATATAGTGTCACTAGTGCTGAAATCAAGTCGTTTTCTAAAAAGTCATGATAACGTTCTCCCGTCAAAATTCCTTCCAAGAAGTATGGTCCTATTACTCTTTTATTAATAATCCCTGCCCATACATTCACCTTTTCATAATTCTGAAAATGACTTTTCCTAAACCAGTGTGGATTTTCTGGCGCCCAGTATCTAATATTATGCCTATTTACTTTTCTCCATTTAAGCAAAACGTTACTTCGCCTGAAAAGCATATCTGTTTTACTAGTCTAGGGTCATTATCAGTTCGTTCGGTCATGGTCTGGCAAAACTCGTTTCTGCGGTCTGGATCATCTTCAAATAACTTTTGAACTAATCGAATTTTATAAGGGTGCCACTTTTCCTCCTTTAAAAATTTTGTTATAGTCGACCTTTGAATCGTATTATTTAAAGCCAGCCAGCTGAGTACTTGAGAGGTTCGGATTTTCATGTAATGAAAGAAAGATGCCCAGTTTTTTGTCATTAGGAACGCCAGGCCTTCCAGATTTACCAAGATCCTTAACAGTGCTATTCTCTCTCCACTTAGCCTCAATTCTACTGATTGTAGATTGACTTAGAGGTTCTCTGTTCGGGTATTTATTGTTGAACATTATTCGAACTTCGTTGTGTTCTAGTTTTCTCACCACAGCCAAGCATAGTTAATATTTCGATTCTCTGCGTCTAGATTAAACGCATTGTAAATATTTTCGATTAACACTACAGTGACACTTTATCACAACTTGACACTGTGGCAAATATTCACAAACAGAGGTGTAATTTATTTCGTGGACAGTTGAAAAGAGGTGTAGGACATTATACATGAAACATGTCTAGAGTTTTCCAGAAAATCCGAAAATGCAATAAAATACATAGATTTCTATTTAAGGAAAAAATATTTTTCCCGCCACACTTTTGTGGGACATCCTGTATACCTACATTTTATGTCAAAATATGCTCAATCCAAAAACAAAATCGACGGGTTCGAGCGTTTTTCCGAACACATTTAATTTGTATTGAATTTATCCGTTATTAAATCACAACACTGTATAACGATTTATCACAGACTTATGGTTTTACGTTGCGTCGCTGAATACAAAAGCATTAAATTATAAATCAAAATGCGTATGTATTCACTAAGCACTAACATAATAAATTCAGGCCTGTACACAGTACAGGGTGTCTACTTTTCGACACTTTTGACGGGTATCTCCGTTATTAGTACAGATAGAATGATTCGGTTTTCGCAAACCTTTGCCACTTTTTTGTGAAACAAACTATGCCCAAAACGGATGTATCATGGCCAACTTGGTTTATGAGATACAGGGCGAAATTGAAAAGGGTGCATTTTCAGACACCCCTTGTATTTCAGTTATCTTATACCCTATCGAAAATATAAAAAGGGGATGTTATACAGTTTTTTACGCAGAATTCAGTGGCGTAGTTAGTACTTTTCCAGGTATCCCTAATTTTGAGAAATATACCAAAGTTGTGTTTTTTTAAATGAAACACCCTGTATATTTATTCTTAGTTGCATTCTGCTTACTGAGAGCTTTCCAAAAATATATAATAGTTGGCGCTTTGTTTTACCAGGATGGTTCAAATTTATATTTTTTAAATAACAAGCTTTAAATTGACAGTAGGCCTTGGATTTGGTTTCACTAGAACAATGAAATTGTTGTATTAAATACATACTTTTTATTTATAAATATTGTTGAAAATGGTTGCCATTCTCCCTAATACAAAGCTGACACATTTCTGTAATTCGTCTCAAGGCATTTAAAATTATTATTGGATGGTCTTGTAGAAATTGAAATGCTAAATGGGTAGCCTGTCAAAGTTTCTCTACAGGTCTGTGCCTGGTCTTGTATATCTTGCTCTGCAAAAACCCCCACAGTAAGAAGTCCAACACCGATAGATCGGGCGATCGTGGTGCCCATCTTACAGCTCCATTTGTGCCTATCCATCTTTGTGGAAAATTATTTTGTAGAAAAGCCCTTACTACGTGAGAGTTATGACTCGGCGCACCGTCTTGTTGGAAATGTATAGCATATAACTGGGCAAGGGTAACGATTTCTAATAACTCGGGTATAACGTCTTCCAAGATTTCCAGATATCTATTTGCCGTAAGACCTCCCTCATAAATACGGTAAGTTATTTGATTACCTAATATGAAGCAAGAAACACCAAATCCAAAGCGCCCTTGCTGCTCCCTTTCGAAAATAACATGTTGATTTTCTTCAGACCAATGTCTTGTATTACGTCGGTTAAAAATTCCGGCACTAGAAATGTGGCTCTCATCGGACCAGATTACCAATCTTCCAAAATTGGCATTGGTCCGGATTTGTTCTGCATACCAATGACAGAAGATTAATCGCCGATCTGCATCTCCAGGATGTAAATTTTGCACAATTTTAAATTTGCATGGATGGTATTTATATTTTCTTAAAATTTTTTGTGACCGACTTTTATCTATACCAATTTCCTTTTCTATATTTCTGCAGGAAGTTGAAGGAGTAACGCTTGCATAAGCCAAAACATTTACTTCATCTTTTTCTATATTTTCCTTATTGTATGTTTTAGGCCGAGGCTGAGTAAAGGTTCCATGTTCAATTAAATTTTTCTTTAGAATGGAAAATTTATCTGGAAATGGCTGCCTTCTTTCAGGATATCTATAAAATGATGATGATAATAATAAGAAGCTGCTTAAACAAACACTCCGCATAACTATAAACATGGTCGTTGTAGAAATTTTCGATCGCAAATAATAATATACCTTCCTATTGAAATATAAATCGGCAGCTGCATGGGGGTTTTCATGGCTTTGTATAAAGCATACCAGCATATCGTAGTTTTCATAATTCTCATACTTTTGGGCCATCGTTAAAATTTTACAATAACACTTAATAAATAAATTATCAGTAACTTTTTAAAATCTAATGACATAAATACAATTCTGCATGACAAGAGCTAAACGCCATTATGAAACTTTTGTTTTATAGCCTGGATAAGTCAAGGCCATAGTAGATGTTTTTGTTTATTTAGAAAACTACTTTTTACTATTGTAAGTATTAAAAAACTTTAAAAATTTTAAATCAAACTATAAGGTAATATTCATGGTGTATTGTATCGTCAATAATTTATTTTTATTAAAACCAAATCCAAGGCCTACTGTCAATTTAAAGCTTGTTATTTAAAAAAATATAAATTTTAACCGTCCTGGTAAAACAAAGTGCCAACTATTATATATTTTTTAAAGCTCTCAGTAAGCAGAATGCAACTAAGAATAAATATACAGGGTGTTCCATTTAAAAAAACACAACTTTTTTATATTTCTCAAAAATGGGGATACCTGGAAAAATACTAACTACGCCACTGAATTCTGCGTAAAAAACTGTATAACACCCCCTTTTTATATTTTCGATAGGGTATAAGATAACTGAAATACAAGGGGTGTCTGAAAATGCACCGTTTTCAATTTCGCTCTGTATCTCATATACCAAGATAGCCATGATATATCCGTTTAGGGCATCGTCTGTTTCACAAAAAAGTGGCACAGGTTTGCGAAAACCGCATCATTCAATCTGTACTAAAGTGTAGAAAAGTAGACACGCTGTACAAATCAAAATGGAAAAATATTATTGACAAATTTTTATAATTTATTTCCAATTTTATTTAAAAGAAATTTAAAGAATTTAATTAGTTATATTACTGAGAATCAATTCCGATAGGTTCAATTGATTTCAGTGAGACCATGAAAAATAAGTCAATAAGATTATCTACTATGAAGCTAAGTTTTAATAGTAATATGGCTATCTTGATTTGTTTTTGACGGGACGGGGCATTATTAAATTTTGTCCACTTAGTGTGTTCTGTTCTTAATTATTATTATCTTAGACAAACTATAATGCTAAACTACAACTTTTGTAGATTTTCAAGTAGAATCCACTCATGTTACAATATTACATAAAATCCGAGCTTCACAATAAAATCATTATTTGGTATAATTACGTAATTATTGAACGCGGGCTTATATACCGTCCACTGATCTTTATATTATCCGATAGTACAATTTATTCTGAGTCAAAAAATGTATATTACGTATGATAATATATAAATGCATTCATAGGGTTAGTTCAGGAATTCACGCAGGATACTAAAATAGCTTAGGACACAAACCAGCGACATTCGGTTCGCAATGCTTTTGCTAAAATGTTCATTAAATTCTCAAATTGTAGGGACACTGAGAAAAAAATAAAGTTTTTCTACTACAAACTTGAGAAGTCGCCATTACTTACTTCATTCCTCTAATGAGAAGTAAGATTTCTCTACCTCTAGTAAAATCGTATGTAACTTAGTCTTATTACATATAGGTAAAACTCTAATGGATTAAGATCGGGTAATCTCGAAGGCCCATTCCAAAATCAAAAGTGACTTGACACTGCATGAGGCACTGAATAAAAACTGAACAAGAACAACTTTTTAAATAAACGCTTATAAGTCAAATACTTGGTTACTTAGGTATAGATATGCTTACATAAATGAAGAACAAATATAGCAATATTTCAAATTCGTAATCATATACCGGGTTTTTAATATTTGGCTATAGTATTAAAAGCCTCTAGGTATTGCCTGATTTCCAACCAAAATGGAGTGCCTTAGTATGTCAAAGTTCAAGAATATCAGGATTTGTTGCGATAATCTTTTTTGAAAAAAAAATGAAAAATCATTAATATCTCGAAAACGGTAACAGATAATTAATCAGCCAGTTTCTGTCCACTTGACGTTGAAAAGTAGCTTCAACCTTGTGTAGTTTTAGTTAATATGTTTATTCCGGAAACTGGTATCTCTTAGGATATTTTCTTTATTATTATTTAATCGTTAGTTGCAAAATTTGAAACAATGTTTGCAAAAGCCATTAGCAGAAACGAAATCGTTCTGTATCGTCGAAACAAAAAACAGAGCGACTTTCCGGAAATACTTGCATTACAAATTTTTTTTAAGATTTACCAAGAAAACGGCCTTTGAATTTTTGCCTGCACTATGATTCAGGAAGATCAAATTTGTCCATTAAAAATACTATGAATATTCCTTTCAGTTTAACCGGTAATGAGGGTAGGTCGCGCATTTTAAATGACATCCTGTAAATTAGCTTGAATTTTCGAATAGAGCACTAAATTCCCTTTCCAATGATATAAGGAAGCATTAAACTTCTTACCATAGACGTTGCTTCTACCAAATAATTAAAATGCGGATTGTTGTAAATTTTTAATATGATTAAATAGTATATATTACAGCTTGCTAATTATAGTTTATATCGTTAAAGGTTTGTACTTGTGACTTTGCCTGAAATAACACATGCATTTAATGTTTTTAAAATGGTCTTTCGGTAAAAAAAAAGCTCATTTTGCCGAAGACAATTTAAAAAAATTGTCTTTGTCCAGTCAGGATCGCCAGGAGGTATGAGTTTTTCTTGCCAAAAAAGGATAGGGGCAGGTACTATGTTAGTTGGAATATATCCTGAAGGACATGAGTTTGAAGATCGATTTGATGATGACTGATATGTCCGAAATTAAGCGGAAGCAGCATGATTTTGGTGACTCATTACAATACTATGGCGATAAGATTGATGACTTCAATCAACAAATGGAAGAACTGAAGAAGCTGTCCAGGTCGATTAGGGGCTTTGAGCAGGAGTTGTTGTCTGTGAAGAATGAGTGTGCTCGATTGAAAACTCAAATTGAGTATCTTAACCAGCAAGAACGTAGCAATAATATAGAAATATGTGGCATACCTGAGAGGAGGGGTAAAAATATTACTGAAATTATCAAGACAATGGGCAAAGCGATTGGGGCATCTATTCCTCAGAATGTAATAGTTTCAGGGCATCGAGTCGCTCGTTTCCAGAAGGGAGGCCCTGCTCTTCCCAAGAATATAATTGTAAAATTTCCCTCCGTTAATAAAAAAAGAGAAGTCTTAAACGCTGCAAAGATTCGCCGTAATCCTGGTTTGAACGCAGTGGATATGAGTTTTGACCAAGAGGTAAAATTTTTTATTAATGAACATCTGTCCCCTTTCTACAAGCTATTGCATGGAAAGGCTCGAGAATTTTGTAAAGCTTCAAACTACAAATACTGTTGGGTGAAGGATATGAAGATCTTCGTCAAGAAGACGGATGATTCTCGTGCTGTTTCGGTTCATGATGAGACGGTCCTTTCCGGGATCGGTCAGTAACGCTGATTCAATTATATAAAAATTTTATATGTTTTTCTTTTCTTAACAATGGCGGGTATTGAGGGCTTCACGGTATTCTATCAAAATGTAAGAGGTCTGCGAACAAAGTGCGTTGATTTCTACCAGGCTGTTCTTGAAGCCAATTATGACTGTATTTGCATCACAGAGACCTGGTTGCGCAAGGAAATTTTATCTTGTGAACTATTTCCACCTGGGTATAACGTTTTTAGGTTAGATAGGGGTCCGATTATTAGTGGTAAGAGTGACGGTGGGGGAGTGTTGATCGCTGTTCGTGAGAGCCTTTTAGTGGAGTGCGTGCACCATTGGCGTAATGTTAACAATATTATTGAGGATCTGTGGGTTTCTATTGATTTAAAAGGTGGTAAGAAATTATTTCTTTGCTGTACTTACATACCTCCGCATGCCGTTGTAAACAATTTTATTGCATTTTTTTCTAAACTAGAGGACATTATCTTGAAACACAATAAAAATGACTTTGTACTTCTGGGAGATTTTAACCTGCCTAATATTAATTGGGGTAAAACTGATGAAGAATCCACTAATTTGATGCCATTGAATATCATGGATCCCCGTAGCCAATGCTTTTGTGATTGTATTATCGTAAATAATTTTAAACAATTTAATCACGTCACAAACATTAAAAATAAAATTCTTGATCTAGTTCTGTGTAACTCGTTTAATGTCTCAGTAAAAAATAGTGAATTTCCTTTTGTCCAGGAAGGCGCGCATCATCCCTCCCTGGATATTTGTATCGATCTCACGGTCACTATATACTATATGTATACTAAAATATTGTTTAATAATGCTAACTATGATTTGATTGATAACTTAATTGATCACCATGATTGGAATGATATTCTAAAATCGGGGAATGTAAATGAAAATGTTAAGGTACTTTATAACATCTTGCGCAGTGTAATTGACTCAAACATTCCTAAGAAACGAATAAATAAATCTACTTATCCCGTGTGGTTTTCTCGAAATACTAGGAATGTTATCAGACAAAAAAATAATGCACATAAAAAATGGAAAATTTATAGGAACCAAATTGATTATAATACATTCTCAACACTTAGACGGAGAGTAAGGCTCTTATAAAAGGTGACTATAAAAATTACATAGCAACAACTGAGGAAAATCTTAAAACCGATACTTAGCACTTTTGGTATTTTGTTAATAATAGAAAAAATACTAAATCTCTTCCTAATAAAATACATCTTGATAATAACTATGCTGGTAACTCAAGGGAAATATGTGATTTGTTCTCAAAATTTTTTGTGAGTGTTTTTGAGCCGCGTGATACTCCATCCCGGGTTAATCTTTGCCAATCAAGTAACGTATTTACCTTGACCTCGCTTTCCGAAGAAGATGTAGGTACAGTCCTAAGTAACCTGCCTGTAAATAAAGGTGCTGGTCCCGATGGGCTGCCCTCATTATTTGTAAAATCGTGTCCGCCGTTACGTAAGCCTCTTACTATAATTTTAAATCAATCCATTTCATTGGGTTTATTTCCGGAAGCATGGAAAGTAGCTCAGATTGTTCCGATCTACAAATCCCGTAGTAGAGCTAATATTTAAAATTATCGCCCCATTTCGCTATTAAATCATTTTGGAAAAATGTTTGAGGTAATTATACTGCAGCAACTCTTTTTCAAGGTCAAACATGCTATAGACTGTAACCAACATGGTTTCTTTAGGGGCCGATCTGTTCTCACTAACCTTGTACCGTTCATTCAGCAGGTTAATCTTGGTATGGAAGCGGGACTTGACACATGCGCAGTGTACATCGATTTTTCAAAAGCGTTTGATAAGATACATCATGCTACTTTGCTGGTAAAACTTGAGAATTTTGGTGTGCACGGTGGGTTGTTACGACTACTTGATAGTTATTTAACCGGTCGTTCTTTCTATGTTGCTGTTAACGGGGTAAAGTCGGATAGCGCGGTTATAACATCGGGTGTACCTCAGGGATCGCACTTGGGACCGATATTATTTAGCATCTTTCTTAACGATGTGGCCAGTGTTTTGAAGGCTCGAGTTACTCTCTGTATGCTGATGACCTAAAGTTGTATAGAGCGATAAGTGATCACTCGGATATGGTCGGTCTTCGGGATGATCTTTCAAGATTCGCAGATGATTGCACAGTTAATCGGTTGTATTTGAATATTGATAAGTGCCAAACAATTGTTTTTTCCAAAAAACATGTTTTACCTCCTTACATCATGGATCTGTATATAAATAATACTGTGGTAAAGTCTGTCGACTCCGTAAAAGATCTGGGGGTGATATTGGATTCCAAACTTTTATTCGAGAAACATATAGAGAACATTGTTCAGCGTGCTTTTCGCAATTAAGGTTTTATCCAGCGTATGTCTCGGGATTTTCAAAACAGTCAATCGTTCATTTCGCTATATCAAAGTCTTGTGAGGCCTATTTTGGAATACGCGACACCTGCTTGGAATCCAATGTACCAAAAATATATAACCCGTCTCCAAGCTGTGCAGAAAAAATTTGTCAGTACCTTAAACTATAAATTTAATAGAGAGCGACATTCTTTCAATTACAGTTTAAATTTGCAATATTATAGAATGGAAAGTCTGGAGTCGTGGAGAAAATACTTTGATATCTTACTATTATCTAAGATTGTAAATAATATACTCGACTGGGAGTATTGCACTAATTTTCTAAGCTTTAAAGCAGGTTCTTATTCACTCCGTCATAGACTAGTATTTTATACGGATCGTTTTTACTCGAATTATTATTGTAATTCGCCACTAATTCGTTGTCAACGTACCTACAACGCCTTATGCCACAATGAGGATATTGACATGTTTGTGTGTAACTTTGCTAAATTTAAGAGACTGGTTAGGAATCACCTTAATTCAGTTTATATTTAATAGCTTAACATGCTAGTATTATGCTTTACCAAATTGTAATTATTATATACATACTATGGGCTAACCTTTTATTGAACAGCTTGCCTGTCTGTTGGTTGGTCAGTTCTTTAAATAAATAAATAAATAAATAAATACAGTTAGTAGTTAGAATTCACTATATATATTTTAACAACAAATTGATCGCATCAGCGGAATCGCAGTAAACGTTCTGTAATTCAACAAGTTTTTAAGATACGTGTTAAAGAAATATAATTAATTTAAAATTCATAAACAATTTAATGACTGGAATCGTCAGCACTTTTAGAAGTAGAATCGTTTCCAGGTTAGATTACTATGAAACAGAATATTCATTTTCTGTTTTTATAACACGAGCTACGCAATTTTTCCATACATCGATACTCATTTCGTTATTACCTGCCGAATATTATCAAGGACAACTGCGCCTAAAGTTAGAGATTCTTTGCTGACAAGAACAATACATTAGGTACAAAGCCATCTTTACTTCCGACATGAGAACGTCTTTTCCTCTCGAACACGGTTTACCAAAAGTACAATTTGTACTGTCTACCAAACCATACTTAACAACATCATGAGTATCAAACCGCGTTTCGTCTAAATAAATTATAATTTTATCGGATTCATGGTACTCCTTTATTTTGCGCAAATGGTCCTGTCGTAGTTCAATGATACGCGGAGATTCCATTATAACAATAAGATTATTTAATTTTTTATGTTTAAAGCCGCATTTTAACAAAACACCACGCAATGTTTCTAAAGATTGTTACTTATATTCAGGGTAACCTCGCAATTTATTACGAACCAGTTCTAAAGTTGGCGCTATATTTACCTCGTAAAAGTTGTAAATAGTTCGCAGAATAAAATCGCTTGTAGTATTGTCAGCCGTTTTGAATTTTTGATTTATTGGTTTGCGCTTTATGGAATTACCGGTTGCAGTCCCCAAATTAATTACATTATAAATTCCCATAAAACCCAAGTTGTGTTAATTCATTACAAGTAACATTCTTGTACAAAGCGCATTTGCAGTTTTTCCGGATTTCCTTTTTTAAAACACGCGTACATATTTAAAATAATGCGTTGAGATTGAGCATGTAAATGTTTTAAAGCTGTTAAAGGATCACTCAATTGGCTGAACCTTTAACTATTTGCTCTTCTTGTCTACAGCATATAAATTTGTAGCTATATGCTGCTCTATTAATTTTCTCACTCGGAAAAAATAGTTCGCACTTTAAATTGGCAGTGGCCCTCGACGGTCTATCGGTAGGGTGTTGCCAGTTCTACAAGGTTTTCGTAAGTATAGTGGGAACATAAGGGTTTGTTAATTGTTTATTTTTTGTTTAACAGCTGTGAAATTCCTCTTTAGTTTGATTTAAATTATTTTTGTATAAATAATATTTCTGAAGTACTAAAGAAATTATTATAATATTTATGAATGTCTTGTTCCTTCTTTCTTTGACATTGAAAATTTCTTTGTTCAAAGTACATTTACAAACTGCCTTTCAAAGAGACTTACTGACTATCAATTAATTATACAGGGTGTCCGGATAAGGATACGGAGCGGCCATATCTCGGAAACGATACGTCCCACAGATCTGAAAAAAAAGCTCTCATCATAAAAACTGCCAAGAGAAATTCATTCAAAATAATTTTAAGTTTCGGAAATTGCCGCAAGAGGGCGTAACGGCTTATTTATTTTTTAAAGTTCATTTTACGGCAAAAAATGCCACTTAACCGTAGAAAAGCAAATAAATAATTGAAATCAGTAGATTGTTTACTACAACTTTTGTTATTGTTATTTTTTTGAATCTCGCCTAATAAAGGAGTGGGGGAAGCCTTTAGGACATTTTTCAAAAACTGTCATTATGTCGTTATCCTTCAACGGATTTTCTATAACTTGGACTTGTTTGAAAGGGAATTCCTTGGAGTTTAAATAAATGATTCAGGAATTGTCACAAGTTTCCTGATACAATTTTAAGATGGCGCTGTTATTCAATCTAACTTATTTTTTTATTTTTCTCGGTATTTGCAAATTGGATGGTATAATTTCCAACTTGATGGTTGTCCGGCGCATTACTATCGTAACGTACGCCAATACCTAGAAGAGCAATTGGCGCATCGTGTAATTGGAAGAGGAAGCTTGTTTCCCTGGCCGGCTCGTTCACCGGATCTTACTTGTCTTGATTTTTACCTATGGGGTAGGTTAAAAGATCTGGTTTTCCAAGAGAGACCAACAACAAGGGAAAACATGATGGTAAGGATAACAAATGCCGTTAGAAACTTATCCACGGCTGAAATTAAGGCAGCCGTATTATCAACTAACAGAAGAATAATTAAGTGCTTACAAAATGGCGGAAAACATTTTGAACATTTGTAATTATTATTGTTGTCTCGCTAAATTGCTAATAAAATTGTTTCTAGTTCTAAGATTTGTGCACTTTTTTATAGTCTAAGTCTCATAATATGATATTATCATAATATCCATATTTTATTCAGTGTTATTGATGTTTCTTTGACTCGTTAAACTTTTATTATAAATTTTATAGTTTATTAAACAGTAGGTCATGAAATTAGTTGTTATCTTGCTTATTAGGGGTATACCGGGTACCGGTAAATGGAAACTGAATCATTTTTTAAAGAAAAATCAAAATAACTTTTAAACCCCTGGTGATATCGATTTGCGGTTTGGACTAATCGTTCCCTATGCAAATTGTCTCCTATTACTACCGAAAAAAATTATACCATCCAATTTGCAAATACCGAGAAAAATAAAAAAATTGGTAGATTGAATAACAGCGCCATCTTAAAATTGTATCAGGAAACTTGTGACAATTCCTGACTCATTTATTTAAACTCCAAGGAATTCCCTTTCAAACAAGTCCAAGTTATAGAAAATCCGTTGAAGGATAACGACATAATGACAGTTTTTGAAAAATGTCCTAAAGGCTTCCCCCACTCCTTTATTAGGCAAGATTCAAAAAAATAACAATAACAAAAGTTGTAGTAAACAATCTACTGATTTTAATTATTTATTTGCTTTTCTACGGTTAAGTGGCATTTTAATTAAATAAGCCGTTACGCCCTCTTGCGGCAATTTCTGAAACATAAAATTATTTTGAATGAATTTCTCTTGGCAGTTTTTATGATGAGAGCTTTTTTTTCAGATCTGTGGGACGTATCGTTTCCGAGATATGGCCGCTCCGTATCCTTATCCGGACACCCTGTATACTGATATAAAAGGACACTTTTAATAACAAAAACTTAAAGAATAAAAAAAAAAGATCAGACAACCCCGATTATGATGCCGGTCCCTTTGAAGCCCGATCGAAGCTTCTTTATCTCATCAAACTTACTTAGGGAGAAGTATATCACCCGTTATACGCGCCTCGAATGCCAACTCGCGCATCGATACCAACCGCTGGCCGGCGCAACGCCGGCGCCGGGTAGGTACCGGGGAAGATGCAAGGCTACGTGGTTCGAGGCGCTGGATTAAGAAGGCACTTAATCTACCGATCATACCGCGATCTACAGACTTGCTACCCGGAGGCCAACCATTGAGTGTTAGTTTAAACACAAACCTTGTTAAGGAATTTACTCCTTTTCCGTTTTCATTTTAGTTTATATTTTATACAAATACTTTTACTGATAAAGGACCGTTCAACACGGAAATCTTAGCATTAACCGACTTTATATTTAGTAAAAAAAAACAGTAATGTATTAACTAAATAAAATCACGTACCTGACCGATTTATTGATAATTCCATATTTGAAACTAATTTTGTTGTTCGTTTGGGATCCAATCCTTGGACCACGTATGCGTTATTGTCTACTGGTTGCAAGCCGATAGGGATAGCAGATCTGCATGCTATTTTTGCGGCGGCTAACGTCCTAGAATATCAGGTGGCTCAAGGGTCTGTCCCGCCAGGCATTGAAATTTATGCAAATACCGTAAAAACCTTTTTGTGCCCACTTCGAATAACTATAAAACCGAAATAGACGCTTCGGATTTAGACGTCTCACTTGCACCGCATGAAAACCGCATCATCATGAATATTTACCAATATCATTCCGTTAATCTACCTGGCTAGTGAACCAATTTTTCGGCTCTTGCATCTTCTTTAGTATACTTGTTATTTTTGTCACTTCAGCTTTAATAATTGGTAATATTACTTCCGCTTGTTCAACCTTATTACTGCTTACCGCTTAGTCCGCACGATCTACCACCGTATGTAGAGTATCTAGCTTCCACGTCTTCAACTCAATTGCTTAAGCAACTTACTACACCGTTTTTTCTTTAGTCTAAAATACTCGCATTAATTTAGGTTTTAATTATTATTATTAAGCTTATTTATTCTTTGTGTAACTCTGCACCTATACAGAGTGTTTCCTAATAACATGCTAATATTTAAGGAGGTAATCCTTGGGTCCAATTTGAAAAAAAGACTTCATATGAACATAAATCCTAAAAATCTTAACTGTTGAACTACAGGGTGCTAAAGTTTTAAGAAAAAATTTCTTTTTATGATAACTCTGGTATGACCCTATATATTTTTGTGAAACGTGGTACGCATCTTCTATGCATCAAAAGGCATTTTCTGCTGTACATGATTTTTTATTCTTGCCAGTGGCGTTCGTGGGGGATTTGCACTGAATCATTTTAATGAGAAAGGTGATACGCCACTGCTTTTTTTAAAGCAAAAATTATTTTTGAAATCCTCATTCCTTTCTGAGCAAATAAATCAGTCAATGTAATATAAAATAAAATAATGCAGTCTTCCTCCACAGTTTAATTGTTAACATAAAAAAAGGTTTTTTAAGCTCCCGACATGTTTCGAGTACTTAAGTACTCATCTTCAGGGGATACCAACATCGAGTTTAACATCAAAATAAGTTGTCTCAAATAAATGAGTACAACAGGAAGGCTGGAAACTTGGTGTATTAGATGGTTAATTATATGGAATGAGAAGTAAAGTTAAGATTGAATTTTGTAATTTAGATAAGTGAATATTTAAGTAGGATAATAAAAGATTATGACCTCTGAAGGAGAGAAGTTTTCTTTAATTTTGTTAAGCAGTTGAAGTATAGATTGTGTTTATTGAAATATAGGAAAAGTTTAAAGGAAGGTTTTCAAAATTAAGAATCATGAGCTTGTATGATTAAGTTTGGATAAGTAAAACATATTATATTAAGTTCAAATAAAGAAAAATTTTTACATCTGGAGGAGAGAAGTTTTCTTTTAACTTGTTTATAACTCATAGGTTTTATTTAATAAAAATTTATGTAAAATGTTGAAAAGTTTTTTTATCAAATTTAGAGTGGTTTATCTTCATTTTTTGTTAGCTTATATGATGATATGGGGCTTTGCCCCATATTTAAGAAGAATTAAAAAAATTAATCATTTTATTTTTTATTTGGTATTAAAATTAAATTTGTTGATAAGTTTAGAAAATTTATTTATACACATACTAGGTGGAAATTTCCACAAACTACTTGGAAATTTCCAAATATTAAGTGGAAATTTCTAGATATTTTCTGGGTATTTGTGATTATTAGGCAAACGGCAGAATCAATTCATCAGTTCTACAGCAACACTTAGCTTGTACATTTTTCCACGTTTTGCGGAAGTACCGCGGTTGTGTTCGCACAAAGGTTGTATGGAATTTTCTTTTTTAAATAAAAAAAAGATTTTTAAATAAATAAATTTTCTAAACTTACCAACAAATTCAATTTTAATACCAAATAAAAAATAAAATGATTAATTTTTATAATTCTTCTAAAATATGGGGCAAAGCCCCATATCATCATATAAGCTAACAAAAAATGAGGACAAACCACTCTAAATTTTATAAAAAAAACTTTTCAACATTTTACATAAATTTTTATTAAATAAAACCTATGATTTATAAACAAGTTAAAAGAAAACTTCTCTCGTCCAGATGTAAAAATCTTTCTTTATTTGAACTTAATATACAGTGTGGCCCAAATTGGGCCTACATGTATAGGGATTTTGGAAACTATAGAAGATAGAGAAACGGTTAAATGGGGAAAGTTTTTGACAATTATATTTCTAACTGAAAACCGTTTAGTACGAGGCCCTATCTTTTTTGGTTTTTAAAATATGTTGAAAAAACCAAAAAGATGTATTTTCGAAAATATGCTGTAGATTTCTTATTATTCACTATTTTGGCAATCTGTAAAAACATTTTTAAAGCAACTTTTTAAGTAGATTTCAGTTCTGCAATTTAATTTTGAACACGACGTTTCAGTTATTTTATACCATCATCAGGTTCATTTTTTCTTATGGGCGCCATATTGTATTTTATACTTAAAAGGTAGCTTTTGACGTCAGCTTTTCAACGATGTATTATTTGTTGGAAAATAAATGAAATTGACTTGAAAAATCAAGAAAATTAATTTTCGCAACACGTCAAATTTGACAACTGCACTATAACTCCCTAAATTGAATACCAATTAAAAGGTTTACATTTTGTAGTATTCACAAAACACTACTTGTATTGTTTCAATCAACAATATTACAATAACCTATGAATCAAAAATAAAATCCAGTAGCCTATGACCTTACAGTAACCTATGAATCAAAAATAAAATCCAGTAGCCTATGACCAACCACTACCGTTTGAAAATGAAACAAAAATATTACTTGTCAGATCGAGTAAAAGTATAATAGTTTTTATTATTATTATCTAATAATAACGATTTGTTTGTGTATTCTGAATTTAAAAGAAAATGGCATTGCGTTTTTCTCACGAAGAAAAATTTGATTTGCTAGAATGTTACATTCATTGCAACAGAAATGCAAACCTTGCATTAGAAAGGTATTTTGAAAATTTTCCTGAAAGACCGCAGCCAAGTGTCAGATTTTTTCCAAAAATTGTTATGAACCTGAGAAACCATGGAAGTTTTGAAAAACCGCGGCCCAAGAGTTACGAAAAAGCAGGTAATAACGAGCGTGACGAAAATGTCAGAGCCTATTTTAATGCCGCTCCGACATCATCTACAAGAGCGTCGGCAAGAGACTTACCAACCCCGCGAAGTACCATACAAAGAGTCCTTAAGGAAAATAAATATCGACCATACAAGCCAACTATAGTTCGGGGTTTACGAGAAACGGATTATCCAAGAAGAATGCAGTTTTCAAATTGGTATGTGAATCAATGCGAACAAAATCATGATTTCAGTCGTCTTGTAATTTGGACCGATGAATCACATTTTACCAACTGCGGGGTATTTAATAGACATAACAATCATTTTTGGGCAACAGAAAACCCTCACCAATTGGCTCAACGAAGACTGCAAACCAGATTTGGTTTTAATGTATGGTGTGGTATGTATGGTAAGTAATGTCACCTAGCTTGCTAAATACATAGCAGGTATTAAGAAACCCAGCTTTACTTTTCTCCTTACATTTTAGACAACAGACTTATAGGACCATTCTTTTATAATCATACGTTGAATGGCCAAAGATACTTGGAGCTGTTAGAAGATCAAATATTACCGGCAATTAGAGCAAGAGTTCCTCAAGATCAATTGAATAATATTTGGTTTCAACAAGACGGTTGTCCCGCACATAATGTTCGGGAAGTTCAAACTCTCTTAAGACAGATATTTGATGACAAATTAATTTCAAACGGCGGACCAGTTAATTGGCCTGCTAGATCCCCTGATATAACTCCTCTCGATTTTTATTTATGCGGTTATGTAAAAAATGAAGTATATGAGTTTGAACCCCCGGAATCTGTACAAGAATTAGAAGAGAGAGTGAGGAATGTGTTTACGAGCATAAATGGCAACACGCTTCGCAGGGTCATCAATACTGTGTTAAAAAAGTGTCAAAAATGTATTAATAAAAGCGGCCAACATTTCGAATAAGTATAGTAAGTTAGATATTTTTTCTTATTTTCTTTTCAAAACAATAATTATTATTCATTGCGTTTTTAGTTTTCTTTATTTGAAATGTTAATATGAGATTTTTAACCATAAGGAAAAAATAAAATAATGTATTATAATATTATGATATTTTAAACAAATTTAACCCTGCCTAATGTGTTCTTCTCAAATTTGACGAGTTGCGAAAATTAATTTTCTTTATTTTTCAAGTCAATTTAATTTATTTTTCAACAAATAATACATCGTTGAAAAGCTGACGTCATAAGCTACCTTTTAAGTATAAAATACAATATGGCGCCCATAAGAAAAAATGAACCTGATGATGGTATAAAATAACTGAAACGTCGTGTTCAAAATTAAATTGCAGAACTGAAATCTACTTAAAAAGTTGCTTAAAAAATGTTTTTACAGATTGCCAAAATAGTGAATAATAAGAAATCTACAGCATATTTTCGAAAATACATATTTTTGGTTTTTTCAACATATTTCAAAAACCAAAAAAGATAGGGCCGCGTACTAAACGATTTTCAGTTAGAAATATAATTGTCAAAAACTTTCCACATTTAACCGTTTCTCTATCTTCTATAGTTTCCAAGATCCCCATACATGTAGGCCCAATTTGGGCCACACTGTATGTTTTACTTATCTGAACTTAATCATACAAGCTCATGATTCTTAATTTTGAAAAACCTTCCTTTAAACTTTTCCTATATTTCAATAAACACAATCTATACTTCAACTGCTTAACAAAATTAAAGAAAACGTCTCTCCTTCAGAGGTCATAATCTTTTATTATCCTACTTAAATATGTTTCACTTATCTAAATTACAAAATTCTATCTTAACTTTACTTCTCATTCCATATAATTAACCATTTAATACACCAAGTCTCCAGCCTTACTGTTGTACTCATTTATTTGAGACAACTTATTTCGATGTTAAACTCGATGTTGGTATCCCCTGAAGATGAGTACTTAAGTACTCGAAACATGTCGGGAGCTTAAAAAAACCTTTTTTTATGTTAACAATTAAAGTGTGTAGGAAGACTGCATTGTTTTATTTTATATATATTATGTAACTTTAAACACTAATATATTTAGGACAATCATTTTTAAACGGTAAAATTATGAAATTATAGTGATCTAAATACATTTTGGAATGCCAACAGAAAATTACCCTGACCGCACAAAGAAATAAATTAAATCAGATGTTGACAATGTCCACCTTCTGCAAATGTGCATGCCTCTGTTTTTTTTTTTCTCATGGACTCACGTACTCTTTGGAAAATGCCGGTAGGTACTATTTCTAATAGTTTCGCAAGAAACTATGATGCCACTTCTCAACTGCTGTTCAGCATGAATTGAGGTGCTGTAAACCAATGTTTTAGGATGACCCCACAGGATGTAATCTAAACTATTGAGGTCCGGGGACCTAGGTGGCCATGCCTGTGGTCCTCCGCGACCTACCAGCGATTATTGTAATTTTGGCTTAAATGTTCGCGCGCCACAGCACTGAAGTGCTTCTGGTGACGGGATTCCAAGATTGCATGTGGGTTTTCTTCAGCCCAAAAATGATTCTTGTGAAAGTTTTGAATGGCGTTTCTAGAAAAATTGGCTTCATCGGTGAATAAAATTTCAGTACCAAATAATGGATTTTTAACTACTTTTTGAAAAAACAATTGGCAAAAGTTCATCCGTAATGGAAAGTCGCGTGGGAGTAGAGCCTGAACACGTTGGATATAGTAGGAATATAATAAAAAGTTATTGAGAATTTTCCAAATAAGAA
The DNA here is from genome assembly GCA_963920685.1 of Polydrusus tereticollis. Taxonomy (NCBI): domain Eukaryota; kingdom Metazoa; phylum Arthropoda; class Insecta; order Coleoptera; family Curculionidae; genus Polydrusus; species Polydrusus tereticollis. The sequence goes on from OY987327.1 coordinate 164,750,926, forward strand.
TATGTGAGATATTTAAATTGTTTCCCCAATTTTTCGTGTACTTATTTTGGGATCTTCCTCGACTGAATCAAAACCGCTACCTCCATTTCTGATGTTCTTACAGTACGCTGTACTCGTTTTAGATGATTGTCTGGTTCAAAACTTCCCTTTTCGCACAACCTTCTATCAATGTTTGAAAATGTTCGTGCATCCAGAGTAGGTACTTCTATTTGAGAAGCGGTTTTCGTGCAATCGCCTTCTTTCCAGTGCGTTACCATCAGCAAGCCCATAAATGTAATACATATCTGCAAACTCAGCATTCGTGAAATGGACCATGTTTTTTAAATAATATTATTAATTTTAATGACGTAACAACTAGATTAGGTAGATAGACAACGGTCAAAACTGTTTATGTTTACAAGACAAAATCCACTTCTTACCTACTAGATACGATTTTGATTCTCGGTAATACCCAATTTCATAACAACGTGCAAATGACTGAATTTTATTTTTTTATGCGAAAACCATACGTCAAACGAAACAAAATAAAGAGATCAGATTTGCTCAGAAAGAAATGAGGCTTTCAAAAATAATTTTTACTTTAAGAAAAAGCAGTGGCGTATTACTTTTCTCTTTAAAATGATTCGGTACAAATCCTGCACAAACGCCACTGGCAAGAATAAAGAATCAAGTTGTACAGCAGAAAATGCCTTTTGATACATAGAAGCCGAGTAAAAATATATAGGGTCATACCAGCGTTATCATAAAATCGTCATAAACACGACCAGCTATTTCGTTTGTCTCTTTTCACTATCATCCATGGCTATCATCTGTTGCAGGTACCGAATGCTTACTTATCGACAGAAGTAGTAAGTCAAGTACTCATTCGATCAAAGTGAACTCTGAGCATTTTCTCCTCTGTTTAAAGACTACCCGATAGGCAAAGTGGGTCCTTTTACCACTGAATATAAACAAGGGATGGTGGCCGAGACATCCGTTTAAAATACGTATTTATTTTATATTTTTATACACACACAATACGTTTGGGTTTATTGTAGTACATATTACTAATTCAAAAGAGATTGTATAACTAACCTTAACTGAACACCTATGCTCAATTCGTTTGCGCTTTAGGACCCCACTAAATACCATAATAATTTAATTCCGCTTTTGCCTATGCCTAAATAATTTCCCAAAATATCTCGCATTATTCACTAAAGTTCAAATAAGTGTTTACTAACCGGTTGCTTGGGGAGGCCTCTCAGCCGGTATTTCCCACTGTTCAAACGGGGATTCTGTTGTTGTGGAAGCATCTAGCCAAACATAGGGCGACCTGAAAAGTTCAAGGGTAGTAAGTTTTATTTAAATACGACACCACGAACAGTGCAAACTGGCTTATGTTTAATTTAGGGTTTCCTGGGCATTACGGATGTGCGAGATTTCGATAAGTTTGAAACGGTCGATTTTTAGTTTTATGAATATTAAGTTATATAGGTGCTCTAAGCGGGTTAAAAGATAATTTCATTATTAATCAAACAAACAAAATTTTAGACAGAAATAAAGTAATAATTTCTTGATGAACTAAATTAATTAATTATTATTGTAAAATTTAGTGAGATTAAAAGATCTGCCAATACAAGCTGTATCCTAATTGTCATAATACTTAAGGGTCTTAATTATTGGATTACTTTAAGAATATAGATCATGTTTTATATAGGTCCGCAATTGCTTTAGTTTTGAAATACAGGGAGCAGGGAGATGGACACAAAAATCGGTTTCCCTCTTTAAAATGTTTGAGAGTGATTCATAAAGTTTTTTTTTTTTATTTTAAACAATCAGCCACAGCACTGCAGCATTCATTCTTTATGGTGGTCTGCGAGCGGTGCATGTACGCCGGAATCGATTCAAATTGGTGTAAATTCTTTGGGTATTTAGTCATTGGGGAACATTGCCTCAGGGAGGTCGTTTCAGAGTGATGACGTTTTCCAGATGAAAGAATTTTTAAACAATGTCATTTAAGAGACACTGAGCTGTGCCACGTATGGGTCGGCTGTAGTGGTTCGTCGTGTATTTTTACCATGTACCGCTCTGGGTGGAATCAAGCGAGCAACCTCAGTTGACCACTTCCCATACAAATCTTTGTGAAGTAAGCTCAAGTAGCCAACCTGCCTTCGATGTTCAAGTCTTTCTAGGTTGTTTGTCAGACCATGATCACATGATGAAACAAATTGCTCTTCTTTGAATGAAATCAAGTAGTCTCAGAGTATGTTTGAGAGCAGAGCCTCAAATACGTAAGCAGTATTCCAGCGATGGTCGAATTTGGGCTTTCATCGAAAGCTGTTGAGGTGTATAGAGGTTCTTAGTTTGAAGAAGTATTCCAAGCTTCTGTGAGACTCTTAAGAAGAAAACATGACTATCCAAATTCACGCCCAATAAATTATTTGATGAAACCAAGGGAATCAAGTGTCCTGCAATGACTATATCCGGTTCTTTAATATTAACTTTTTTTGAAAATATTGCCGCTTGGGATTTTTAGCGTTAAATTCTACTTGGTTACTACCATTCCAAGGCAGAATTTCTTCCAGGCCTTTGTTGAGACGTAAGACCTTTTGCTGTCTATAGAAATGATTATTGGCAGTCGATGCTAGAGCATTCAAAGTAAAAGACGAAACAAGTGTACTGTCGTCAGGAAAGCTATAAATCAGATTTTTGTTTTTTCCCAAAAGATCCTTAAATCCTCATTTTACGATCGTAAGATCCGTAAAATGAGGATGGGCGACAATATAGAACCTTGAGGGATTTCGGCATTGATCTTAAATATGTCTGAAAGAAATCCGTCCATCGCCACTAGAAAAGCTTAGCTTAGCTTAGATAGCCATGAACAAGATTGACCGGCGTTCTGTAGGCTCTCACTTAAGTTTGAAGCCCCTATTACCATACTAATTCAAAAGTGGTGAACGAGAAAAAATTGAAATTCTGGTCGTCCTGCTTGAGATGAAAATGAACGACTTGACGTTTTGCTTTCCTTGAAAGAAAATCCGTGTACTCCTCTGTCGCACATTGGGACCAATTTACACATCGAATCAGCGAAAATCTGTAGTTCACCGAATAGTTCAAAAGCACAAATATCACCCAGACGAAATTATTCCGGTGCATGAGTTATTTGAAAATGATTTCGATAGCCGAAATGAGTTTTGTGAACGCATGCAATATATGTGCAATCTAGATAATACTTTAGTAAAAAATAATATTTTTTCCGATGAAGCTACGTTCTGTTTGAATGGTAATGTAAACAGACAAATTTGTCGTTACTGAGCAACAGAAAATCCGCACCAGTGGCTTTATTTCCGAATCAATCGGACCCAGACGCCCCCATCGGCAAGGTTCCGGGTCTGACCATAAGGTAAGGGACCTCAAAATGCTTTTGACACAAAAATGCAATTAACAGACGATAGTTGCAGCACGTGGCAACATCTCGTGGTAACCGTGTGATGCGTTGTCGGCGAAACGCGTTCAAGGATTGGGTCTGACAGAAGAATAAGGGACAACTCTGTTTTTCATTATTTTTAATATTTAGATTTCGGTTGCTTAACCGACACATTGGCTTCCAACGCCACCCAACGTAGTTTGCCCGCGATGGGCCGCCTTGCCAGCGTTTCAACCTCTATGGATTCTCGCTATTCTGGTTGGGCGGATGCGCGTGGTTGCCACGAGATGTAGCCACGTGCTGCAATTCTCGTCTGTTTAGTTGCATTTCTGTGTTAAAAGCACTTTGAGATTCCTTACCTATTCGTGAGTCTCGGAGCCTTGCCGATGAGCCGTAAACGGCGAGACGCGTCCAAAGATTGGGTCTGACGGAAGGATAAGATACAACTTTGTACACGAACTCACTTTAAGTTTGTTGTTTTTGAACGTAAAAAGGGCGCTGGAACACCATCTGTAAGAGCAAAAAAACTTGTTGCAAACGTCCTTGAAATAATGCAAAATACGCTAACAAAGCGTGTAAAGACTATTCTTGAAACACAGTTAAATTTGTTTGCAAGTATTCCAAGAAACACGAGCTGCAGATTTTAAAAGGCGCGGGAATTACTGTCATCGGTTAACCCAAATTTATTGGAAATAAATGATTTAACAGACCTGATATTTTTTTCAGATAAGGCTTGGTTCCACCTCACTGGTTCTAAGAATGCATGCATGTGGAGTAGTAAAAGTCCCCATTTTGTTGTTCACACGGCACCCTCAAAAGATTGGTGTCTAGTTGGATGTTCCCCGAAGAAGAATTGTTGGTACTATTTTTTTCCATGACACAGTTACAGCACAACATTTTGAATCCATTTATGGAGCAACTAGTTGATGATGAACTATGTTTTGGTTACTACTACGTTTCTCCTCATTTAAAGAACAATATTTTTAAAACGCCAGTTGAAAATTTAGAACAGTTACAAGAAGGGATTATCCAAGAATGTGGTAACATTTCCTTAGAGATGCTGGTTAACGTTTTCGTAAATATGAAGAGACGTATGAATTTATGCTTGAAGCACGGCGGTAGCTAATTTCAGCAATTTCGTTTATTTTGCAAACAACAAAAATGGATTTGTAATTGTTGACTTATTTTAATATTCATCAGTTTGGCATGATAATGTCATAATATGAATTTGACATAATTTTAACCTAGTTTTGGTTATATTGTCCCCTTATAATTGTGATCTGAAGCAAATGAATGAAAATAATTTTTCCTTGCACGGTATATACACTTATACAGGGTCGTTGGTATGTATGGAAACGATCGATTATTTCTTAAAGTAAGACAGTCAGCAAAAAATATTTTAGATAAAAGTTTTAGGGTTTTTTAGGGTGTATTAAGAATTAAAAAAAAATTAGTATACAGGTTAAGTCAGAAGACCGTGGATACATAAAATTATGTATATATTATTATATATTTCCTCCTTGGAAAACTGCGCGGAGCCCAGCTCATACCCAAAAAAGGCAAGAAGACCTTGCCAAACAACTATCGTTCAGCTGCATTTCTTTCGGTTATATCAAAAATTATGGAAAGGTTATCAACGAAAAACCATTAAAGTACCTGGAAGGCTTCAACATTATTAGTGACCGCCAGTGAGTCTTTATGAATAGGAGACCTTCTTGCTTATGTTACTCACGTTTGGAACAACGCATAGAACATCATGGGGAGTCCCGAGCGGTAGCACTGGACATTTCCAAGGCCTTTGATCGAGTATGGCATAAGGGGCTCCTAACAAAAGTGAGAGAATACGGAATGCCGGTTCAATTATCAAAAAAATAATTTTAAACATTAGGAAAAAATGGCCGATTGCTCCCCATCCTAAGGAAAAATCCGGCCACCATAAGGGGAAGATTAAGCCAAAGAAGGTATTTAGTAAGGTAACTCTTTAAACAAAGAATAAGTCAAAATTTATTTTAAACTTATCAAATATATTGTTTAAAGTTGTATTTATATTTCGAATTAATACAAACAACTAACATAACAAACGCTAAACTGACTAAACTACTTCATTACTTTGGCTAAATTAACAATAAGGGTTGCAAAATTGTAACAGATACATAAAATTACAATTATTTTTCAATACGTGCATTATAAGTCTAAACTTAATAGTTTCCGAGATATCGACTTTTTAAAAATTACATTTTTGAACTTTGACAGCTTCTAGCTTTCTAACGGTACCTTTTAGAATAAGACAACTTGCATGTCCCTATCTTACTTTTTTATTATCTTCTCAAAAACATCAACTTCCGGTTAAACCGGATGTAACTTAAAAGCCGGAAATACAGTACTTCCGGTTTAACCGAAAGTTAATGTCTTGGAAAGATCATAAAAAAGTAAGATAGGGACATGTTAGCCGTTTTACTCTACAACGTACCGTTAGAAAGCTAGAAGCTGCCAAAATTCAAAAATGTCATTTTTCAAAAGTCCATATCTCGGAAACTATTAGGTTTAGAGCTATAATGCACCTATTAAAAAATAATTGAGATTTCATGCTAAATCCAAAAATATTCGAAAATATAGGGTGTTCTATTTAAAAAAAGGTAACTTTGCTTCCCTACTGTTTTCTGACTCATCTTGTATACTTATTTTTTTAAAATTCTAATACACCTTGAAAAACCCTAAAACTTTTATCTAAAATATTTTTTGCTAACTGTTATACTTTAAGAAATAATCGACCGTTTCCATACATACCAACGACCCTGTATAGGTGAATAGATTAAATAATGAAATAATGACTTTTCTTCTCATAAACTTAGAGGATATATCCCTTAACCGTTGTTTTAATTAACGCATGTATTAAGATTTTGAGAGTTTTTTATAGAGTTAATAATTATTTTATTTTGAGTTACCACTTTCTAAACAGAACTTTGAAATGTTTAAAAGTATTTATAAGCTTGTTGGACGGCTTCTCCAACAAAAACTTGTAAGAATTATTCAACTACCTATTAAGATGAAAAATTTTGTTAAGTACGATTTTGTACAGGGTCAACCAACCAGGAATGAGTGAGGGCCTATTTTTGAGTTTCCCTGTATTTTTATTAAACGCCATTAAAAACGTTTCGAGCTAATATAGAAAAACTGTATATTTTTGGAATTAGAAAAATAAATAATAATATTGTTTTATTATAGTAATAATAAAAATAAAAAATAATCATAAAAAATATACAGGGTGTTCCGTTGAAAAAATTGCAACCTTAAACATAAACACACGTCATGGTATATTGGTTTTTAATAAGAACACCAGGGAATCACAAAAATATACCCCTATATATTCAATCCTGGATGCATAACCCTATTCAAACTTTGTGCTCATTTTAATTGCCTATAACATTGCAAATTTTATTAAAATGATTTTGAAAACCTCAACTGATACCAAAGAAAATATTTTAAAGAACAAAACTTAAATTTTCGTTTATACTGACCTATGCCTTTTCCTTTGAAGTTCAATACTTTTCTCGGAACTTTTATGATACAGATGGTGCATGGTGGCCGAGCATCGAAGTTTCATTTTTCCTTTTATAAAAAGATGTTTCACTACTTTCAGTTTGATGGTTGAATGTGCCCTGAAATAAATGAACATTTTTTGTATTAGAAGAAAAAATTTGTGGGTTCTAACGAAATACGAGCTATAGCTTACGCTTGTTTTATTTGACGCACAGGGTTTTTCTTATACTTAACCAAAATTTAATAAAAAAAGATAAAAAAGAAATTCCCTGTTTTCTGAATTAATACAAGTAAACATATAAGGTTTTTATTGTAATAACTATTATTAATAATTATTTGCAAATAGCACAGATGGAGTCAGTTTCCTCACTTATACAACACTATATTATAATCTGGGTTTATTTGTATAATATATATTTCCTATTTAGTTGATTCCCTATTTAAATTAATTTTGGTGACAAATATAAATAACATAATACAGTAAAATCTCTGCTTGCGATCGCCTCTAGAAGGTGATCATCTCCGTTAAACGACCGGTAATGAATTCCCCATATTTAAAAAGGAAAATCCCATTATTTTATACTTCTCTTTATCGACCAATCCATTAAGCGACCGCGGGCACTCATCATCGGAACTTTTAGTAACTATTAATGCTAACAACAGCCTCCAACAGAAAAAGCCGACCCGACAATTCTTAACAAATATAGGTACAGGGTGTTGCACTATAAATGGACCCCCCCTTTAACTTTTTTATCCGATAATATTAGAAAAAACGGTAAATATGAAAGTTCTAGGGTAGAACGTAAAATTTTTAATGAAATAGTTTAAATATATATAGGGTGTTGCAGAAAGACGTAGCAAACAAAAGTATAGTTTTTTCTTTGGTTTTTTCTTATGAAACACCCTGTATATAATACTCTTAAATGATAGGGCTGGTCTTCCTGATAAAAATGATATACAATTTGTTTAACTTATTATTATGTTAAAGTCAAAAAACGCATATTTAAATTGTACTTGTAGTAGGCCATGGATTAATTGTAGGTACTTGTAGCAGGCCATGGATTAAGCATGGCGCTTTCAATTATTATTTGGATATTATGCTTGACAACTTGTCAGAATTATTATCTGATTATAATAGTAGTAAACATTTTAAAATGATTTTTACAGTGCAAGAAAACTTTGAAATATCGCGTTTATACATTAAAAATAATAAGAATAGACAATATAGACATGCTGCCAGACGAGAATATATGATTCTACATGACAACGGACGCGCGCCAGCTTTAAATACATTTAAGCGTGTATATGAACTACTAAGGAATACTAAAGCTTTAAATAGAAAAAACAGGACTGTTACTATAAATAAAGATGAAGAATTAGAAGTCCTTTTATATTTTCAAGGTATGTTTATTTATCGATTTATATATAAAAAAAAATCGTAAATGCACAACTATCAATAATAATGCTGCATTAATAATTCTAGAGTATCCTGCTAATTCAATAAGAGATGGTGCCAAAGGTCTTGAGAAAATTTATAGAACTTTAAAAAAAAACAAGTTCCAGCCGTTTAAGCCGACAAAAGTCAAACATTTAACTGAAACTAACAAACAGAAACGTTTGGAATTCTTCAGAATTATGCTAGAAACTCTTGAAAGGTATCCAAATTTCTTTTACAAAATAATGTGGAGTGATAAATCATGTTTCAGCACGGCAGGAATTCCAAATAGAAAAAACATACATTATTGGTCTACCGACAATCCCGAAATGTTTTTTGAAGTAAAACATTCTGGTCGCCGATCTGTAAATATTTGGTGTGGGATAAAAGACTTTAGGATTTTGGGTCCAATCTTTTTTAACCATTCTTTGTCTGGTATACGTTACCTTGGCATGCTTCAAACGGACATTGAAGATTTGTTTGATGATTTATCCCTAAATGAAGCGCAAGGTATTGTTTTTCAACAAGATGGGGCACCAGCCCATAATGTAGGCGGGGTAACAACTTTGCTAAATGGAAAATATGAAACCTGGATTGGGAAACATGGAACAATTAACTGGCCGCCGAAGAGTCCAGACCTAACTCCACTTGATACCTTTTTATGGGGGTATTTAAAAAGTAACATCTACCTTAATGGACATGACAATGTCGACTTATTGAAAGCACAAATTCGAAATCAAATCGATACTATAAATAGAAATCAACACTGGGTAGTCAAAGCTATCCGTAAATTAAAAAAAGCATATCGTCTTTGTAAAGAGATGAACGGCGGTCATTTCCAGCACCTTAAGGAATTTCAATAGAAATATGTGTTCTTAGATCTGCTATGTTTTAGTTTTTTTAATGTTCCTTATAAAAAAATTTTGTTTAAAAATTATGCATTATCAGTATGTTATGTATTATTAAAAAATCAATTTTTATTTCTTTTGTAGTAATCTTGAAAGATATTTACACAATGGAAAGCGCCTTTTTCAATCCATGGCCTACTACAAGTACAATTTAAATATGCGTTTTTTGACTTTAACATAATAATAAGTATAACAAATTATATATCATTTTTATCAGGAAGACCAGCCCTATCATTTAAAAGTATTATATACAGGATATTCCGTAAGAAAAAACTATATTTTTGTTTGCTACGTCTTTCTGCAACACCCTATATATATTTAAACTATTTCATAAAAAAACCTTACGTTGCACCCGACAACTTTTGTATTTACCATTTTTTATAATACCATCGGATAAAAAAGTTAAAAGGGGGTGGGGGTCCATTTATAGTGCAACACCCTGTACATACACTAATTATCCATTCAATTTGCTTTAAAGACTGATAAATCGGTTGGTAGCATTAGTTTTGTTTTGATCAGTGTTTGTGCATTTTAGGACTAACGTGAATATTTGAAGATTGCGGGAAAAAGGAAAAGTGGGTAAGACCCAAGCGACTGTTTTACTTCGAAATAAAGCAGAAGTTAGAAATTTGTTTCCAGAAGGTGACAACGGTGAATAGAAGAGAAAATTTAAAAAAACTGAATTACTGGCAGTGGACCAAGTTATTTTTAACTGCTTTTGTAAGGTGTGAAACAAGCACTTGCCAATATCCAGGCCCACAATTCAAAAGCCCTCGAATCTGTTTAATGTTAGGAGTAGATAATTTCAAGGCATCAAATGGATGGTTAAAAAAATTCCGTCGTCGCCACCTTCAAGATAATATGCGGCGAATCAGCCGATATCAATATCAAGGACGTAACTGCTTTGAAAGAAAGGCTATTGACCATTTTAAAGGATTATGCCCCAAGGGACGTATTTAATGTAGATGAGACAGGTCTCTACTATCGTCCATTGCCAACAAGAACATGTACATTGAAAGATGACAAGTGTACTGGAAAAAAACAGCAAAATAGCAACTAACAATTTTGTCATGTGCAAATATTTAAGGTAAGAAAGAAGAACCACTGATAATAGGCAAAAGCAAAAATCCTCGATGTTTTAAGGGCACACATATCGATAAGTTATCTCTCCAATGGGTCTTGAATAAAAAACCTTGGACGGCAGCAGATATCATGACAACGCGGCTTAATAGATTTGATACCCAGATGAAGAAACAAAATAGAAGAGTGGTATTGTTTCAGGATAATGAAACGATTCATCCCAAAATTACACTGAATAATGTCAAGCTTATTTTTCTTCCACCTAATACTAGCTCACATTGCCAACCTTTGAACCAAGGCACTATTCAGAATTTTAAAATGCCCTACAAAAGCTACCTTATTAAGAGGATTTTAACATGTATAGACAGTGGTTGTCCTCCTTAAAAAATCGAAAATAACATTACCATACCAACGCTTTGTATGGGTTTGGGTAGCCTGGCGCAATTTGTCCCCAGTGACAAAGAAAAAATGCTTTATGAAAGCCGGATTTATGTGTAATACAGATAATATTGACGCGTTTGAAGAAGAAGATAATATTTCGCTCGCACAACTGTTTCCTAATGTAAAGGACAAATTTGTGAACTTGAAAAAATCTCCCTCAATTGATAACCATCTGCCAAGAGAGAGTGCAAAATGGACTATCATCGAGTGTGCTGAAAAGATCCAAGAAACGGATGAAACTACTCCCAACTCTGAGATAGAGGAAGTGGAACCTGAACTTGCTCCAGTGTTGAAAATATCAAGCCTATCTGAAGCTTGCGCAAGTTTGAGAGACTTAGAAAACTTTTTAATAATGTTAACAATTTTGACAAGTCTACAAATATTCTCAATTGCTAGTAAAATGTGAATCTGAACTTTATACAAATAAAATAAAAAATATGAAGCAATCATTAATCTTGCAGTATTTTCAAAAATAAGAATTTCATAGGAAACATACCGTACATTGTACAATATACCGGGTGTTGCATCGTCGATCGGGACAAAGGAAATCCCATGTAATTTTAAATGGGGTCAATTATTGGCTTCCCTAATTATTTTAGAGAAAAATTCTATTTAGGTTTATTAAAGAGCACTAAAACCCACATTCAAAAGAATAACTTTAGATATTTTTGATGAGCCCGTTTACGGGTTATCGCCGATTCCTTTTTAACTATTTCTCCTTTTTATGGCCCCGTATTTGCGGGCACCAGTCAAGGTAAAAGATGACTGTCAAATAAAGTTGTCATTTTGAAATGTGTGCTTTATTGTATCCAATTACAAGGTTAAATATGACATTTTACATGTTTCAATATTTTACTAATTAATAGGTAGGTACTATTAAATTGTTAGAACTTTAGGATTTAAGAAGATGTTCAAATATTCCTCAAAATGACAACTTTATTTGACAGTCATCTTTTACCTTGACTGGTGCCCGCAAATACGGGGCCATAAAAAGGAGAAATAGTTAAAAATAAATCGGCGATAACCCGTAAACGGGCTCATCAAAAATATCTAAAGTTATTCTTTTGAATGTGGGTTTTATTGCTCTTTAATATACCTAAATAGAATTTTTCTCTAAAATAATTAGGGAAGCCAATAATAATTGACCCCATTTAAAATTACATGGGATTACCTATGTCCCGCTCGACGATGCAACACCCGGTATATGTTAGTATGCATGTAAATCGGCTTCATCTCATTTAATTTTAGTTCTGATAAATCTAAACAAAAATATTTAAAATTATTTACATAGTAGAGGAAATTAAAGTCTTACTTGTTATATTCATCCTTTATTATTGGCTATTCTGCATCATGTGGGACTGTCTGATGGAGCAGTTAGATTTTTTACCAACTTCTTGTCAAATAGATCTCAATCAGTGCATGTCGGAGGTATGATATCGAATACACTCATAATTAAAAATGGGATGCCACAGGGCTCGACCCTGTCTCCCCCCTTTTATATGCTATCTACACATCATCTCTCTCAAACTCATTTAAACAATGTTCAGTTCAATACTATGCTGACGACACGCAGGTATATAAATCATTTAGTAGAACCAATACTGTTAAAAGCTGTAAAATAATAAGTTCTGAACTAAACTCCCTAATAAAATTGTCTTTACAACACTCCCTTACATTAAACCCTAAGAAGTGCTGTGTAATGGTTTTTGGGCGCAAGGCCAACTTGGACTCAGTTAAAAGTGAAATTAAAATTCAGATTGATGACATTATTTTGCCAGTGAAGGAGAATGTGCGTAACTTGGGAGTAATTTCTAATAGTTCTCTAAGATTTAGTGCGCATGTGTCAGGTTGTATACAAAAAGCTTTCATTAGATTAAAATTCTTATACCATATGCGGCACTTCCTATCTCGAAAGGTTAAATCACTTTTGTGCGATTCCCTCGTTCTCTCATTATTTAACCATGGCGACGTTGTCTACGGAAATTGTCTCACTGTAGTCGATAAACGACGAATACAACTTGTTCAGAATTCTTGTTTGAGACTTATTCATGGAGTAAGGAAATATGAACATATCTCCCACAAGCTGGACGAGTCGCACTGGTTGAGTATGGCGGAGAGGAGGGAGCTGCATCAAGCATGCTTTTATCATAAAATTATATCTTTGAAATGTCCTGCATACTTACTATACTACTACATACTATAACCGTATTGTTTTTCGAACTGACGTACATACTCTAAATACCAGATTTGAAGGCAGAGTAACGCCGCCGCATCACCACACTGCAATCTTCGAGCGAAGCTTTTCACACAATATTGCCAAGTTCTATAACTCGTTGCCAGATAACTTAAAAATACTTCCGCTCTCTTTCTTTAGGCTGAATTATATTAAATATATATTGAATAGACATGTATGATAAACATTCACCCACTGCATCGTGGTTTGTTCGAGTTTCTACATACATCTATAAACTTATTCCAGATTTCTTCTATCGGTGAAAATCTAGATACTATTCTTCTTTCCTCGAGTGTATTCCAGTTAATAAAACGTAAAAGACTGTCAGCAATTCAAAGCGCCTTTGGCACATTGTTGTTTTATATCTTGTCCCACAAAAAGTAGTATCGAGCATAGTTTTACTAGCCAAGTGATTATCTGTAGTAATATATTAAGGGATAGGGAAATTATCGAAAATCATTCCGAAGATTTTTTGCCGTGGAAATCGCTCGAGGGCTTGCCCGAGAGCGATTTCCTAATAGCAAAAAATCTGAGAATGATTTTCTGATTATTTCCCAATCCCGAAATGTATTTTGAAGATTATTTACCAAATAAAAAACTAACGATTTCTGACGGGCGAGATTTTCACTTTTGACAAGGGTGATTTTCACCGGAGAGCGGGAGATTATCGCTGGATTTCTGACGGGTGAGATTTTCACTTTTGACAAGGGTGATTTTCACCGGAGAGCGGGAGATTATCGCTGAATAATCAGGTGAAAATCAACCCGCTTTTATAATGGATGAGGTAAATAATCTTTCAAAGTTCCAGCTAGGTAATTTTTTCTAAGCCATATTTATTTTACGGTTTCGAATAATAATTATTATTGTTATTAAAATTAATAAGCCGGTGCACCATTAATTGAACCTAGCTCATATATTTAAAAGCGTGACTTTAGTTAAGCCATCAAGCTAGACCGCTTAAATCTTAAAGATGAAATGTTCAGCTTTACTTTGTTGTAACAATGTATATTTTCCACTTACATAATATGTAATAACATTTTTAAAAGATAAAACGGGAATATTTTCTAAAATAAACATTCAAGATAAAAGGTGAAAATAAATTTGATATTTATTATGGCGATTAAGACCTTTTGGAAATCATAAATTTGAGACACCCAAGCACCCAATCTATATTAGAAATAACTCATTCAAAAATCTAGATGAACCGACCTTTTTTAAAAGGTTTGTGTGATATATAGATACTGCAAGACACGGTCTTCAAATGATTGAGCATGAACTGGCGTATCCAAATATTCTATAAGTAAAATAGGTGTTATAATTTTAAGCAATCGTCATTGTAGATACCGTGCGTTGTTGGCGTATTCTGCATTATTTCACGAACGCTTGCAACAAGCTCTTCTGTTCTTAAAGGTGGACTTTCAGTTTCTTTTTATGTTGTATAAAACATAAATGGAGCCACGGTTCTTTTCAGGAAATGATAAAAATCTCTAACAGTGAAAGCAACGTTAGGAAAATATTCACTTATAATGTCACAAGAGCTTAAATTAGGTCCGGAAATTTTCTTGAGGACACGAATATTTTGAAAATTATCCCGAGTCGCAAAGCGAAACGTCTGTACGTTGGGTTTAATAAGTGTATAGCGAAATGTCGCGATTTGGTAAAGAAAATCAACAAGTAATTAGACAAGAAATTCAAAATATAACACCCGAAAATCAAAATCAATATGTTTATATTTATATCATATGTTTACCTTTTCAACTGTCAAAAAATTTTCACTTAAATATCGTGGCGCCTCGAAAGAATTTCCAGAATTTTTTTTAGTTGCCATGGTAACTAGTCAAAATTAAGGTATCTTATTGGTTAAAAAGTAGAGGTGTGAAATTTTCACGAAAATCGTCCCTGCACAACCGCTGATTGTATTGCCACTGACCATTTACTCTAACCCCGTTTCGAAAATACACTTCAATCATGAACTTTTTGTGCTGTTCTGTAAGGTATTAAGCTATACCATTAAGCAGTACAGCCGTAGATGCAAAGCACACATTAATGATAATAATTTTTGCTCGCAAGTCATTATTATCTGTTCCTGGGTTATTCAAAAAATAAATTGGCTGTAATATTTTGGAATAATAAGGTTTTCACAACAAATCAACTCTAACCAATTTTACGAGTTTTTGCAACTGGAAGACCCAAGAACCATGATAATCATATAAAGTACAAAAGTAATATTGGGGTAGTTTTTGGGTTTTTCTGTCAAACTAATAGCTTTACGTAAAAATCAAATTAGCAATTAATTTTTTGAAATAATATAAGCTAGAAAAATACCTTGCGGAAATTTAGTAAAAAACCAATGTGGCAAACATTTTGATAATCTCATAAAATAGGCCTTGTTAAATTTTTAGGTATTTGTTATTTTTATTGTGTGTAATTATTTAAAATTCGGGTTCATAAGTTGGTATTCTTCTGACCAAGCCTGAATTACAGTTAGTTAGTTATAGGTTAGTTCATGGTTGTATTCTTTCATGTTATGTATTATACTCCATGAAGTCAGTGGCATTCCCAAAAGTAGTTTATTTGATTGAAACTTTGTGGCGTAATAAAACTGACATGTTTTCTGATGCACCAATAATAACTTTAACTCAGGTTAATCATTAAAGCGCGTCTTAATAAAGCTTCACTTTATAGTTCGAGTGGTATAATTGGGCCTTTTTCCTTATGGAAATTTATTTAGGAATGCGTTTAGGTTACAATTTTATAATTTCTATCCGAAAGGATCATAAAATTTCTTTACATTATTTTTGCTGTTATTATTATGTTATTTTATTACGTAAATTCTAGAGAATTTTGTAATTTCGCTAGGTAATTCAATGTGTACTTTTATCCTTAATACAAGTTGAGCCAATTTGTTACCTACATACTTCATACTATACTATTTACACTTTATAGTAGCTCTGCAGGAAATCTTATGTTAATAAAATAGGCAAAGAGGATTTGTGCGCACGATCCTAAATATCTTCTGAGGATAGTTCTTTTAATATTAAATTTGAAGAAGTAGTCCATACTTGCAGTGGAGTGTAGGTAATAAATTAAAACAACACTTCTGTCTTCCTCCACAAATAATATATATTTTTGAAAATTTTTTAACGATTTCCCTACATGTTTCGACTATATATACAGTCATCTTCAGGGGAACTATATCGAGTGTAAAATTGGATCCAATAGTTGTCTCAAATGAATGAGTACAACATTTTATATCATAGCAAGTGAAATTTGTGTAGTTGAAGACTAACTTGAGGTAACTCAGAGTTGTGGATAAGTAAGTAAGCACATTTTAGTTATTTAAAAAAAAATTTTTTATGTTGATACAAGTCAGAAAATTTAGTTATATTTAATGAGCATGGTGTGAAATAAATTTAAAAAAGAAACGAAATTTCGTGCGAACCGAAGTTAAACGTGGTAGTGGTTCGCACGAAATTTCGTTTCTCTCTTAAATTTTATAAAAAACTTAAAAAATTATTTTCTTAACATCACAATGCGGTTCTATTTAAACCCATAGGGGCTTAGCCCCCATTCTACTCTATTTATTTTTTATAATAGTACTCTAAGAACATGAAATTTCATATTTTTATAAAATAACTAAAAAATTTTTTCTTTCTTTTCTTTTTGGTTTCTCCACATAAACCATGTTATAATATAAATATTTTAATTATTAAAATTTATTTCACACCATGCTCATTAAATATAACTAAATTTTCTGACTTTTATTAACATAAAAAATTTTTTTTAAATAACTAAAATGTGCTTACTTACTTATCCACAACTCTGAGTTACCTCAGGTTAGTCTTCAACTACACAAATTTCACTTGCTATGATATAAAATGTTGTACTCATTCATTTGAGACAACTATTGGATCCAATTTTACACTCGATATAGTTCCCCTGAAGATGACTGTATATATAGTCGAAACATGTAGGGACAATCGTTAAAAATTTTTCAAAAATATATATTATTTGTGGAGGAAGACAGAAGTGTTGTTTTAATTTATCTTTTAATATTGTTATTTTGAAATTTGGCATTAAAAGGTTACCAAAGTCAAAATTGTATTTTCTATTTAGTTTATGCGTGCTTAAAGATAATTTATTCAAATTCTGTACTTTTGTTACATATGAAAGTATCTAAAGAATTAACCCATTGTCATTTAAAACTATCTACAGGGTGTTATTTTTTTGGGCGTCACGACCACTGCTTTTTTTTGATAGGACACTGACTATCCTTTTATATAAAACAACTCTTTTGGTTTATCACTTACGTTTTTCATTTCTTGCAGTATTTTGATATCTTATGCGGTTCGGCTGATATTTGATAAAATATGATTTAAAGCAGGGCTGCATTTTTAATCTGGTTAAATAAAAAGAAATTTATACATTAGTTTACACAGTACAATGTTTAACACCCTATATCATACAAACGAGGGGGTTCTGGACCTTCATTAATGGGAACTTTTTTCATTATTTTTTGTCAAGGAATCACCTGTTTCAATTTGTCGGTATAATATCGAAACACCCTGTATATATCGTTTAAAACTGCAAACCAACTGTTACTATACAGGGTTGGTCAGAAAAAGTACCATCTCTTTTAATTTCAAATGATCTGAATATTTTTGAAAATTCAAATGGTGCCTTATAAAAAAACAATTTTATGGTAGGCTGGTGTTGCTGGGTTTCTCTGTCAAACTAATAGCTTTATGTAAAAATCAGATTGGCAATTAATTTTTTTTTGAAATAGTAAATATAAGCTGAAAAAATACATCACAGAAATTTAGTAAAAGACCAATATGCAAAACGTTTTGAACATCTTATAAAGTAGGTCTTGTTTAATTTTTCTTCTTTTTATTGTGTGTAATTATTTAAAATTTAGATTCATAAGTCATTTTGACAGACACACCGATTATATTCTTAAATAATTTTTAATTTGTCTTTTAATGTACCATCTCCATCTTCAAAAATATACAGTTCCATTTAGAATTAGGAAGGTATTCTTTTGACCAACACTGAATTATAGTTAGTTAGTTACAGGTTCGTTCATGGTTGTATCCTTCCAAGTTGTGCCGTAATGCTCTTAAGTCGTTATCTATAGTAACCTGATTGGTTACAGCTAAAACTCAAGTTCCACTTACCTAATTTCCACGGAGAAGTGCTTCTAAAATAGTCGATAGGTTTTAATTGACATGCTTAGATAACTATTTGACTAAGTGCACCCTCATTAACACCTTTTAAACATCGGCCAGTCTGATTAGGTTGCTTCAATTTTGTCGATCGTCTAGCGATAAATGTGTTTAAACTGCTAGAGAT
The DNA here is from genome assembly GCA_963920685.1 of Polydrusus tereticollis. NCBI lineage: Eukaryota > Metazoa > Arthropoda > Insecta > Coleoptera > Curculionidae > Polydrusus > Polydrusus tereticollis. The sequence goes on from OY987327.1 coordinate 164,769,321, forward strand.
AAATGTGTTTAAACATATTTTAGTTACTTTATATATTGGTCAGCTTTTTGAACCTACCCGCAAAGTCCGAAAAATAAAAAATAGATTGCCGTTAAAACGTATTAAGGGGGGCTGGTATTATTTTTTTTATTTTGATAAATGATTTTCCTTTTAAATGCCTTATTTCCAAAGGACAGATATGGATATAGAAAGTGAATAAATAAATAAGAGGCATCTTTTCGCCCCAAAAAGCTTTTTAAAAAGGCAACTGGCCAAATTTTTCTTCCTTTTGAAATGATGCATATCGACAATCCTTCTTGGTCATAAAGATTTATGGTTTACAGTTTAGGTTCACGTAACAAATTCTTTTTATACATAAAAGCAAATTTTACGAATTAAACGGGGCATAATTTTTTAAAACAGCAATGTTATTTAATAATAAAATCAACAAAGGTACGACAGTAACAATAACTAGGTGGTTTTAAAACGTCATTTTGAATAGCAGTTATTTAGTTTAACAAATTGAAGTTCGGGATTGGTCCTATTCATCAGTAGGGTCGAGTACCGCCATTTCTTATCGAGTGGTTCTCGTTCTCACAGTGCATTACTTTGATGTGTGACTAAGTCACTTTTCTTTTATATTATTTGAGCATGTCTCCGGCTAAACAATTGTAAAACATACCGAATAGTATTAAAACTAGCAAGCTCTAGGAATACCGTAGACAGCAGGCTGCAGTGTGCCATAGTGCAAGCAATTGAAGGGCTCACTTCATCGGAGTACCGCAGAACTGGTGGAGGAACGGGAATCTAGTATGACAGTGGCAACCTTTTGTCATGGATAACAGGTTGTCGCTATCTGCTGACGGTAGCTATTAATGTGGAGGCACTAGGTCGTGGTCCGTTATACTTACACCTTCCCTTCGTCGTTGGCTTGCTTTGGTCGCTACCTGGTTTGACAGAAGTCCAAACCAGGAAAAATATACCGAATGTCAGTACTTATTTGAAATCTATGCAATAAATAAAACTAAAGTTTCCCACACAAACAATAAAGTTTTTATTAAAAAGAAATACCTTTACTTGATAAAACAAAAGGGTTTATGCCAGCTTTATGATCACAGTAAGATTGTTTAAAATTTAGTTTGATGAAAAACTGTTTATGTTAAGGATTGAAGCATAATAAAAATGAAACTGAGCTTCTCTCGACCCAAGTATGTATGTAAAATGTGTATATTATAAGCTTTGAAGATTCTAGAACCTTTAATACGTCAATTCGTTATATCTGGTTATGAAAAAAAGGAATGACCTCAAGTCAAGATTGCTTTACAAAAAAAGATTATTGATTAGAAAGGTTAAAAAAGTAATAGATTGAAATGGTTAAATTTGATAAACTTTGTGAACGATAAGAATTATTTAAATTATAAAAATGCATCCAGATAACTTTTATACCACTCTGTGTAGCTAGATCAATCGATCAGGATGGCCGAATGTGGTTTTCTCTGGTTGGTCAGGTGGAACTGATATGGTAGCTCATTAACGTCTCTACTTGGTGGTTTCCTAACCTTACATCCCCGTGAACGTCAAAACCAAAACGACAAAACGGTTAAACCCATCCACCAACAAAATTCCTCTAAAAGGGGGGTGAGACCTCGTGGTCTTTGGCAAAAAAATGGCCTAACGGCGACAGACTTAGCCTTCCTGTCTGAAGGATTTTAAGCAAATCAAATTAAAAGCCCCGAGAACTCTGAAAAAACCCCCTTCTCCTCTAACAGCCAGCTCACACAAGGTATTGCCAACTTAACCTAACCCCAAAGAAAAAAGGGAACAGAGACACACTACAAGCGATCAGAATGATAAGAGAGTCTGGGCTTCTATCAGAACATAAATTAAAATATAATGAAATATAGAAAATAATTCCAAACAACTTTGCATTAGGTACATAAAATTGCCAAGAGTAAGAAATGGGCATTCTGCGACTTGACGGAGCCTCAAGCGGAAATGCATGGTTAACCTACAATGACACAATTTAATAAACAATGTTTGAACCAAATAAGTGGAAAAACTCAAGCCATGTTATTTTCTTAATTCTTGATTTACCCTATGCGTTAATTAAGTAAATGTATAGAAAGCGCTTACACTCTATATGAAAGTAGTTTCTTTTACGAGCACTTTTATTTTTTGTTCATTAATTTATCTCTAAAATTGTCCGAATTACAGCTTTTTTGCTAAAACCTTGCATATACCAACTTTATGAATTTATCGAGAAACAGTTTTTAACAGATACGAATAACTTTAAAAACATTTTTATTAAACACAAAATTATAAACTAGAATAACTGCTTAATACCGTGTATTGCCTCCCCTAGCAACTCTAAGAGCTTCTAATCTACGCGGCATACTAGAAATTAGGTTTCTTATCGTTTCCATTGGTATACGATTCCATTGTTCCACTAATGCATATGCTAATTCTGCGAGATTTTCAGCAGGCCTCTAGCGAGAACGTACCTTTCTCCCTAGTTCGTCCCACAAATGTTCTATAGGGTTCATATCGGGGCTTCTGGCAGGCCACTGTAATGTGGTGATACCCGCAGCTTCTAAGAAGTTTCGAACAATTGCTGCGGTGTGTGGTCGGGCATTATCCTGCATCAATATAAAATTATTACCCACTAACTCTGCATGAGGTTAGACATACTGCTGTAAAATGTCAATATAGATTAGCGCTGTCATCGACTACCTCAATGAAAAAACATGGAGGGGTGTCCTTCCATTCATTGAAGTCTCTTCCCACACCATAACCGACCCACTATTATAACTTTCACCTTCTGTTATTAAATTCTGATTAAACCTTTCACCTGTCCTTTTCCATACTCTTTTCCTTCCATACCATGTTAAGGCCAAACCGTGATTCATCCATAAACAAGACATTCGACCATTCACGAATATTCCATTGTCCATAATTTTCAACGAAGTTTCTTCTAGCAGCACGATGTTGTGGCAATAATTTAGGGCCTTTGGCAGGTCTCCTAGCTTTCAAATTAACTTCGTTTAGACGTCGACATACCGTTTGCTTACTTATCGTAACACCCCGAATTTAGCGAAGATCTTTGCTGAACATTTACCTCAGTATTTGATCGATCACGTAATATCCTTAATCTCAAGAAGCGATCATCTCTTGGAGAAGTTTTTCGAGGGCGACTAGAACCAGCCCTTCGAGCAGTGCTTCCTGTTTGTTCGTACTTGTGAATTGCTCTACGATCAGTTGCTCCATGGACACCCACTGCACGAGCGGCGTAACGTTTACTACGCCCATCGTTAACTAAAGTAACTAATGCTGCTACTTGTTCTGAACTTATTTAAGGCATTTTATGTAATTTTAGACACTAAAACTTTTATAATGACATTAACTTTTTTAATGACACAACGACAAAGGGTCAAATATGGAGTAGTTACTGGCAAGGGTAATTGTTTTTTTAAAGGCAATGTGACCCTACAATAAATTACATTTGTGGGATAAAACGCATAGGGTGAGTCAAAAATTAAGAAAATAACATTTCTTGAGTTTTTCCACTATCATCCAGGGGGCTTTGAAAAAATGTCTACCAGTTTATTTTTTTCTTAAAGGTAACGGAATTACCTACCAACAAATGGAAAGATAATAAAAATCGGTCCATTCGTTCAGGTTAGAAATGACAAAGCTTCAAAGTTGCAACAAAAATTAGGTGCGTCACTTTTTTTGGAACTGGGTGTATATTATTATCATTGTCTTGGAAAATATATTAGGTTTCGGGAAGAAGAGGAGAAGTCGTTGTGAATTTTAGCCAAACAGACAACAATAATATGTTTATATAAACTGTGTGACATAAAATTGGGCTAGCAATCACTCGAAAACAAGTACTTACATCATAATATTAAATAATACCTTGTATATTTTGTTATTGGCATTATATTTTTCGTTCATGGAGATGTATATAATGTTAACATAAAACAGAAACTTTCTTTTTTCATAAAACATAAATATTACAGCTCTGACATCAATGTGTCTCGGAAAATATTTCCGGTTTTGATAAATGGGCGTTCAGTTAAATTCCTTACTTCCAATATATAAATAATAATTCACAGGACAGAAAATTATTTTCGAAACTCGTTTATGAGAAAGCTTCTCCAGAAAGTAAAGTTTTTTTCCGAGTTTTTTTTTAAGCTATGACATTTTCAGCATTGGCTCCTTATATGTCCTTAAAGATTTATCGTTTGTGATTCTTATTATTTGAAGGTATAAATGGGAATCGGAAATACTTTAGTGTACAGATTGGTACACCGACCATGTAATATCGGCTACCCTCAAATATTAGCCCTCTATTAATTTTACATTAAGATTGTAAAAGATTTTTTTTGTAGATTCTTGTATTGTGGACTTTTTTAAAATTTTAAATTGCCACTATTGACTTTGTAGGGAATGTTAGACTTACCTATGGCTCTTACAGTCATACTTCCACAAAGTGCATCTTTTATAGTTACTCTGTTTAAAAACTTGTTTATTAAATTGTGTCATCCTTGTTTACAGAAAACTAGTCAGAATACGTGAGGTTAGAAGTAGTGCGTTCGCTTTCTTGTTGTTAATTGCACAAGCCGTTGCAAGTGGGATGACCACGTATTTCCGTTTCTGGCTCCCGTCAAGTTGCAGAACTCCCATTTTTACTTTTGGCAAGTTTATGTATAAGCAAAGTTCTTTGGAATTATTTTCCTTGTTAGAAGTGCTCCACTTATTTAGCGATAACTGTGGTGGCCAAAATAAAAATTTGGTTATGGTCAAACTTTTATCACTACTTGCGGCCTCCGGAAGATTTGAATAGTAGATTCTGTAACGAGGTTGGAATGAAAATTCGAATTTTCATTCTAACCGAGTAGCAGACTACATTTTCTCCACGACCAAAAAGTACGATTAAAAACAAATAAAATCTGTACAAAGCAATTAAGTTATTTATTCGCAATATTCGTAATTTAAGGTGGAGTATTATCCAGTTCCATATCTGATTCATCCGATTTTTCACTCATTTTTTGACTTGCACTAAAATTTGTCTGAAAATAATTATTACAACGCGGCCATTTTTATCTGACACTGACAGTTTCGAAATTCATGGCAATGGAATGAAAATATACGCAAAACGCATAAGAAGCAAGTGTTTCAGAATAAATATTCCAACTCAAGAGCGAGAATTTTTACATTCTATTATCAAAAATGATTTTGGAATTATTGCATTCAGTAATGGTCCTGGAGAAAAAATTTTACATTATTTCCCTGAAAGAGGCCACTCATTTTTGCCTTGCGATAGATGTTTTGGGCAAATTGAAATTCAGAAACGCAAAAAGGAATACGTGTTTATTCCAGAAGAATGGCTTTCAATGGTTTCCAATACCTCAAAAAAATTTGAAGTTGTAAATGTAACCCAACCCATTGTTAAAGATTATAAAACGGCACTGGAGCCCTATTTCAAAAAGAACATTAAAAACAATGTGGGACCATTTAAAATTTCAAAATAAAAACAGTTTGCGTACGCTGGCAAAGATATCACAGTGTCAGAAACCCAAAACTCTTTTATAACTCAGACGTTCGTTGCCATCAAGAAAAATATCGATCCGACAACTTTTGACTTTCTTGCAATACGAAAGTTATATTTAGAAGAAATTCCGTTAAATCCCAAGAAACTGGAAAATATTAACAGCCTGAGAAAGTATATCCCCTTTGTTTATCACGAGTGGTACGACAAACTACAACCCAATATTACCAGAACAGAAGAATGCACTGATTCCTCTCTTTCTGAGTCTGATCAAGATGAATAACTGTTTCTGCTATTGTTAAATGTTCCCAGTAATATTAGTTTATATGTATTTACATATTTTTGTGAAATATAGTTTCTTTAAAACTCGTAGAACTGCCTTTTTTGCATTTTTTTCAAAATAAGTATGAAAAGTGGATAAGTACAAAACCAAAAAATCAAAATTTTGGGCTAAATTTTCAAATTTCAGATTTACCCTTAAAATATGTTATATAAAACAAGTCAAAAAAGGACATGACGACAAAATAAATAATTAAAAAAAAAACTAATTTTGACACGTTTTTCTCGATTTTCTCGAAACTTAAAATTTGGTCCTTAACCACTTCTCATTCTAATTAATTGGTGCCTTTATGAAGTAAACGCTCGTTTGGAGCTGCAAACTCAATCAAGCTCAATAATTTTTTCTAGAGAAAGAACGTTCAAATTACTAATTCACCTAATACATTCCTGTTATGATTTGTTAACTTTCTAAAGTTGAAAATGATCTCTGCTCTATGCCGCGGCTAGGTTTAGTAGGAATAGTTGTTATTATTGTATTTGTTATTATCATACCATGAAAAATATACAGGGTCGTTGGTATGTATAGAAACGGTCGATTATTTCTTAAAGTATAACAGTTAGCAAAAAATATTTTAAATAAAAGTTTTAGGGTTTTTTAGTGTGTATTAGAATTTTAGAAAAATAAGTATACAGGATGAGTCAGAAAACCGTAGGGAAGCAAAGTTACCTTTTTTTAAATGGAACACCCTATACCTTCGAATATTTTTGGATTTAGCATAAAATAACAATTATTTTTTAATAAGTGCGTTATAAGTCTAAACCTAATAGTTTCCGAGATATCGACTTTTGAAAAATTACATTTTTGAACTTTGACAGCTGCTAGCTATCTAACGGTACGTTTTAGAGTAAAACGGCTTACATGCCTCTATCTTACTTTTCTATGATCTATCCAAAAACATCAACTTTCGGTTAAACCGGAAGTACTGTATTTCCGGCTTTGATTTATTTATTTATTTATTTATTTATTTATTTATTTACGGATAAAATAATCCATTTACAATTTATAAGTTACAAGTAGAAAATTACTAAATTGCACAATTACAAAATTTAAAAAATACAGAAATACAAAATTACAAAATATTAACAATGTAGTAAAGAAAAAAAAGGAAAAATAGAAATTACGAGCACAATGACCCTGCAGCCACCATAATATGCAATTACAAAGTTCATTATAACGAAAAAGAAGCAAGAGCAAAGCCAAAACAAACAAAACAACGCCAGAAATGCGAACAAATAAAATAGTTCTTATTTAATTACTATCTATAGTTATTAGACCTAGCTGGCGTCTAAATGTCCGGAATGAGCTTCCAAAAAAGTCTATATTGCCAGACCCATTAGCGTTAGCAAGAATGCGTGCAATTGGAGAGAACTTTCCGTAATTCACTCTGTGATAAGCCTCAGAAAATGTTTGTGTGCTTCTAGTTTGTATTGGCGGAACGTTGAGAGTGAAATACTTCAACAAATCAAAGCACTTAATAATGTTGTTCAAAGTCTTATAGAGTAGAAGTAGATCGGCATGGTTGCGACGAGTCACCAAGTCCGACATGTTCAGGTAAGATCGCATGTGTGTAGCAGAGAAATCCATTCGCGACACACCAAGTCTGCGAGATATATTTAAGAGAAACCTATTTTGAATATTTTCCAATGAGTTCCTGTTTACCAAATAAAACGGTGACCAAACACAGGTTGCGTATTCAAGTATTGGCCTCACTAGGGTAACATAAAGGTGCTTTAAGGAGTTTACATTTCTGAAGTCCTTGGTGTGTCTACATATAAAGCCCAGCAACTTTAAGGCCTTATTACGTATGTGACTATAATGTTTCTTAAAATCCAACTGACTGTCAAGCTGTACTCCCAAATCCGATATTGAAGTCACATACTCTAAAGGTTGACCGTTTATGTAATAAACAAACTGTTCATCATTCCCAATTATTGACCTGGAAAAAGAGATGGATTTGCATTTATTTATATTAAGTTTTAGTCGGTTTTTTGTACATCAACGTGCAATTTCATCTAAATCTGACTGTATATTTTCAAAATCTGCATTAAACTTAACGGTGCTGAAAAGCTTTAAGTCATCTGCATATAAAAGCACTTTACTGTGTGATATTTCGTTTGTTATGTCATTAATAAAAATATTAAAAAGCAATGGACCTAGATGGCTACCCTGCGGCACACCAGAGGTCACCTGTATCTCTCTGGAGATGAAGTGCTTTATTTTGACAATCTGACTACGGTCTTGTATGTAGGAAATCAGCCACTCCAACAATCCGCCAGCAAATCCAATTGCACGCATTTTCTGACTTAAGATATAATGGTCAACAGTGTCGAAAGCCTTCGAGAAGTCAGTATAAACTGCACTAACTGCCTTACGATTCTCCAGGGCTTCCAACACATATTGAACAAATAGAATCAAGTTGGTACTAGTAGATGTTCCCTCACGAAAACCGTGCTGCTCATCAATGAAAGCCTGATAGAGCCTGCTCTTGATTTGATTACAAACCAAACTCTCAAGGACTTTAGGTATTGTGTTTAGGATACTAATAGGTCGGTAATTTTTAATGTCCTGCTTATTTCCGGACTTAAAAATCGGAGTTACATAACTTGATTTCCATTGAATGGGAAAAACACCAGACTTAAGGGATTCAGTGAACAAAATCTGCAAGGGTTCCGCGAGGGAAAATCTACACTTTCTCAAAAGTATAGGTAGAACATTATCGGGACCAGGTCCCTTGCTGTGATCAAGTCCACCCAATCCTTCAAGAACATCATCGATTCTTATGTAACAATCAAAGACATCGATCACTCTGTCGAAGTCAAAAGCTAAATTTGTATTGGATTGAGAGACAGTGTAAACTGACTGGAAATGTTTGGCAAATGGATTGACCACCTGCTCGCCACCATCACCATGCTCATCATTGAAAAATATTCTCTCGGGAAATCCGCCATCGTTTTTTTTAGCATTTAGAAAGTTCCAAAACACTTTTACATTATTTGTCAAAGAATTCTCGGTATTATGTATAAAGGATAAGTAGCACTCTTTAGTAAGATGCTTACAGCGTGCCCTCATAGCCGAGAAGGCCAGGTAATCGTCCCACAGCTTATTCTCCTTATATCTTTTATGAACAACCTTTTTTTCAAAAATAAGCTGCTTTAAATCAGCACTATACCAACGTGGAAATTTTGAAGGTTTTAAAGTGGCAGTAGGAACATATTGATTAATGCCAGTAAACAGCATGTTATAAAATAAATCAACTTTCTCAGTAACGTTTGGGGGTCCCGAGAGAAGGCCCTGCCAGTCCATGGTTAAGAGATAATAATTTAATCCAACATAATCCGCACGCCTAAAGATATAGTATGTATGATCAAAGTTTAACAATTCAAAGTACCTATTTGCAGCTCTGAAATTAACGCACAATGCAGGGTGATAACCATCACAAGGCAGTAGAAGGTCCACAGCAGCAAAAACCTCAGCATCCCTCACTTGGGAAAAGAAAAAGTCCAGCAGTTTTGAATTACATCCGGTTTAACCGGAAGTTGATGTTTTTGGGAAGACAATAAAGAAGTAAGACAGGGACATGTAAGCCGTTTTATTCTAAAAGGTACCGTTAGAAAGCTAGAAGGTGTCAAAGTTCAAAAATGACATTTTTCAAAAGTCGATATCTCGAAAACTGTTAAGTTTAGACTTATAATGCACGTATTAAAAAATAATTGTTATTTTATGTAAAATCCAAAAATGTTCGAAGATATAGCATGTTCCATTTAAAAAAAAAGGAACTTTGTTTCTCTACGGTTTTCTGACTCAACCTGTATACAAATTTTTTTAAAATTCTAATACACATTAAAAAACCCTAAAACTTTTATCTGAAATATTTTTTACTGACTGTTTTACTTTAAGAAATAATCGACCGTTTCCATACATACCCAACGACCCTGTATACTATATTTGATTGTATACCGTTGGTCTAATTACTTAAATATATTTTTTCCTATTTTTGTTTTATTCTTTTTGCATATTGTATTAACTTCAAGAGCTCCCCGCAATCCTGCTATAGCCTACTAAGCCTAATGGATAATCCTGCCCTAATTACATCTAACCATTAGTATTAAAACTTGTGTTTAGTTACTAAAACTTGACCTAGATTTTCCTGCACAGACAAAGTCTCTTGTTTCACAGTACCACAATCTCAGTTACATAATAAGTAAATTCTTGCTGTTATACAATAATTTTAGAAGCTTAAATATCCCATTTTAGGCATACTCCCCTACTTGTTGCTTGCTCAATATCGGTTTTAATCAATAAATTATGTTTAATAAAAGGTTCGGTTTAATAAACAAACTGAAATTTAAGGGTAGCCGCACCTATTGTTAAACACATATTAAATTTTGGGGAACAAAGATCAAATTTAAATTGATGTGGTAAATATTTGCTTAAAGGGCAGGGCGTGCCGAACAGTATCAGGCGTACAATACAGTAATTTTATTTATTTATTACCTATATTAGTCCACGAAAATTTAAACATGAAGTATTAAAATGCAGTTTATTAAAAAGGGTTTACACTATCCTAATCAATTTGAAGACAGGACATTAATTAAGCGAGGTATGGGGTAGAATTAAGTCAATTGAGAAGGTTGTGGTGAACCGGACGAAAGGTATTCGGTAAAACTTTTACTGCTGAATGCGTTCCATCCAGGTCATGGGACGCTACCATTTTAGTATAAATTCTGAACTCAGTTTTTTAAGATGGCGGCAGGGCGCCATTTTGAATAAAATTTTTAAATGGCAAAAAGGGTCGAGTTATACCTCGTTGGAAATAATATGAACGATCCCAAGTTTGAAAAGACTTTATCGAGTAGTTTCAAAATGGCGGCCAGTTTTGTTAATGTGGGTTAATTTGATTTTTAAGCAATAGTAAATGAACCTACGGGCGGCTAGGCGATATTTTTAGTTTTTTATAACAATAAAAAAACTACCAAAATTACAAACACTACTTAAGATGCTCAAAGTATTCACCATTCACTTCTTGGCCTATCGTGAAATTCTTCGCGAACATTATGAAAAATGTCTTGACTAATTGAGGCGCACACTTGAATTATTCTCTGACGCAAAATGTTTAGTGACTGCGGCAAGGTTATGAATACTTTGGACTTAATAAATCCCCACAACAAAAAGTCCATAAGAGTTAAATCCGGTGAGCGAGCAGGTCATTCGACAGCACCACGACGACCAATCCAGCGCCCGGAATAGTGCTGATCAACGTAGTTGCCAACATCTCTACTATAATGCGGCGGAGCTCCATCTTGTTGATATTATAGGTATATCACCAAATTCATCAGGATTTTCCTTAACATACTTCAGAATCAAATATTTTACGGTATTTTCAATCATATCCAGATACACCGGTTCAGCTAAATTTCCCTGGATACAAAGTGGCCCAATAATTAGGTTTCCCAAAATACCTGCCCAGGCGTTAAGTTTCTGAGGGAACTGGGTATTACATTCCCTGTATATATGAAGATTTACATCGCTCTAATACCGAACATTTCGACAGTTAACTTTTCCGTTTAGAAAGAAAGTATACTGATCACAAAAACAAACACATTTAAGGTAATTTGGGTAACGGTTCAATCTTGCAGCCATTAATTCACAAAACTCTAGTCTACGATTCGGATCATCTTCTGTTAACTCGTGTAACATTTTCAATTTGTAGGAATGAAATTTAGAACGTTTCAATACTCCCTGAATACTTTTAGTACTTACTTCGCGTTCAGCTGCTACAAGCGATGTCGGCATTGGATTAACAATCATTTCAGCCACTACCTGAATCTGCTTTTCTTCTTTTAATGAGAACCGTCCACTTCTTTTAGCATTTCCAACACTTCGAGTTGTTTGGAACTTTTGAATTAATTCCCGCAAATATTTCCTTCAAATTGGGCGATCAGAAAAACGTTTATTATAAATGCGTAGCATGATAGCTACGTTGCGCCTTTTGATAACCTCAACATGTGCTAGTTTATATTTGCACATAGGTAACCAAAATTGTTTGTATTATTAAAAATGTAGGAGCACCATTGCACAGCCAACGAGAGAGGGTTTATTCTTGAATCAATCTAATCAGATATCTAATTCAATTTTTCGATTTCGGGTTTTTCGTTTCGATTTTTTTATTCAGCTTCTTTTTCGTTTCACTAATTTCATTTAGCGACGTGCTGTTTTTTGGATCTGGCTCTTCATTTGAATACCAATGGGCCTGATTCCAGATTGTCCGTTGAAATGTGTACCGTTCCTGTAGTTGCACTGCGCGAGTTCACTAGACTGGAGGCGAGTTGCTTCCTGATTTAAGTTTAACTTCCCACATGAGATTTTGGACATAATGCCTGTGTATTAAGGTACTTTTAGTTAAATGAAGAAATTTTTAGCTTTCTTGGATAGTTTATATTAACTCTACAATCAATAGCTAACGTTTCCACACATAGTCCATAGTCCATCTCATCTTCAGAGACAAATAAGACTCTTAATTTTAACAAGAACAAAACAAAATACCCTTGTTATTAATGCATGTAAATAAAACCTAAATTTGTTTTGTTCTTGAAATTAAGAATACTATCTGGTCCTGAAAATGACATAGACTGTGCGTCGAAATATTGGGTAATGATTTTAAAGTTTAAGTAAACAGTGGACGAATAACAAAATCTTAATATGATTTCTTAACATACTTTTATTTTATGTTTTTAAACAACATTTCAGTTCAGTTTTAATCTGTAAAAACGCCTGGTGAAAATGTTTTAGAAGTCCTACGCATTAGGATCATGTTATTACCAAGGTTCTTTCTGCACCTTTATTTTGATAAACCCTGGTGTAAACTAGTTATCAAGCCGGTAAAAATCATTGTAAGATTTGCCATGTAAAGTGATTACCTTCTTTGTTTTTAAGCTTTTGGTTACTAATTATTGTTAATTTCGTTTATTAGGAGACTGTTTGGTACTTTATATCGACGTGTTTTATTGTTCCTCGTGTGACAATTCAATTTTGTCACTAATAAGTTAATAAAACTGGCTTAATCATAGTACCTTATATCACATATCTTGACTTGAATTTTAGCTTTTGAAACTAGTGAAACGTTCAATGTTGTGTTTCCTATTATATGGAACAGGACACCTACCTTATGTTGAGGACTCTCCCTTCGTTGTCTTTGGCCAGGCGAAATTACATTTTGCCCATATCTTAATTCAACTAATATCTTTTGCAGTAGTTATCCAATATTTTCTTATAAAACAGCATTTTTTAAGAGTCTTATAGTTTCGACCGTTACTTGATGAAAATCCATATTTAACATATGAAAGAAAACACTAATTGTTTTTTGATTTTCACTTTAATATGTCAACATGACACGTGTTTCACCGTCACAGCGGCTTCTTCAGATGTTGTTGTGTTGTGGTTCTTGTGAAAAATCATATATTGGTCAAACTGGTCGGTCTTTTAAAACTAGAATTAAAGATCACTTTGATTCTTTTACCAAAAATAATAAACATTCCACGTACGCAGATCATTTAATAACAAAAAATCATAATTTTGATATAGACTATGACATATTACCTCTGGAACCAAAAGGATTAAAATTAAATCTCTTTGAATCCTTGGAAATTAACGAACTGAAAAATTCCCCATATTTATTAAATGATAAACAAGATATTTATACCTCTCCTTTGTTAAATTTAAAGCTTTGTCGTTAGGACGTCTAGTTATTTTTGTCAATATAATAATTAATACCTTAATATTTACCTTAGGTTTTTCCATTGCTACCTTTAGTTAGACCTATATATTAAGATATCTGTTTTTAATACCTTACATCTGAAGAAGCCGCTGTGACGGTGAAACACGTGTCATGTTGACATATTAGAGTGAAAATCAAAAAACAATTAGTGTTTTCTTTCATATGTTACAGCATTTTTTGTCAAGATTTCCTTGTTTTGGATTTTAATGTTTACCTGTCAGTTTGGTTATAAAATTTTCTTGGTTAACTTCTGTCTTTCAAGAAGGATACTGGCTTTAGCGACGGGGCCGTTTGTTGAAGATCGAAGCTACTGGGGCTATGCATTGTTTTTAAATTCTAAACTAGTATGATAAATAAATTAAAATATATAGTGAGGTTGTTTTGTTTTACTTAGCTTAAATACTTGCAACTGGCTAGTCGAACCCATTACACGTATTTCATTGTCACTCGCTAGTAGGCGAACCGGCCTATTCTTGGTCCGAGCAGTACTGTTCTGGAGTTTTTCGCTGAATCCTCGACGACTCACCGGTCTATGGTACCGGAGACGGAATGACACTTAACCTAATCGTTTTTCACTCCTCACTTGACTTCCAGCGCCCGACAAAGCAACAAGACTTTCTAAATCCACGACTGTTCAAGTCATCCTTAGAGGATTTTGGGTTTAGAGGCTTTATTTTCTGTTGCCCTTAGGTCTGCTTTCATTTATGGTTATATTTTTGGTTTGTTGGTCCCGGGGCAGCAGAAAACCACTACGTGGGAATTTGTGTTGGAGTTGTTCGCTGTGAAGGTGAGTTTTTTTTATACCATGCTGTTTTCCTGTTTCATTCCGTCATCTTTGTTCTAATGCGCCTTCTGGGGCTTTATTTTAGTCAAGTCAGGTCACCAGGGCCTATAGGGGCAATACATTTTGGAGCACCCACCACGTTGTGAACCCCCTAAAAGAGTTATTAGGACCCTATAAAAGCTCCGAATAGGTAAGTGAAGGCATTTTCTTTAAGCATTTTCCCTGTATATTACTGCTGAGTCCCTTAATTGAACACCATGTGTTTTCCTCAGGTAAATGTGTCTTTCGTTAATGTATAACCGAGGGTATAAGGGCCTCGTAAGCTAAGTAATTAATATTTCTTATTGTTTTACGATTCCTATAGGAAGCCACTGGGCACCTATTATAAGTGGATGCCATTTTATCTATTCTAAAGGATTTCCTTTCTTTTTGTTACCTGTCTACTGTCAATTTTATGTAAAATATGACAGATTTGGTTTATATTTAATTAATCTTGACTTTGAAACTTATTTAACTTTATTTAAATTCTATAATTTTTTTTATAAGGGGGTCCAACTGCTTTATTTATTTTGCTCTGTATAGCACAAGTTTACTTAAAGGCCAGTGTTACATGACATTTTAATTCATGCAATACCGGGTGATCTATATATTATGTGATATTTAACACTTTGATTAATTTAATTACTCTGTCGTTTTGCTTATATTTATTGCTTTCCTACTAATTCCATAACCTAATCAATCAATCCTAATTTTAAAGTAGACAACAAAATAGTTGAGCGATTAGATTTAAAATGCAACAGTGTTCTATACAGGGTGTGCCCTATTTAAGTGTCTTAAAATCAAACCAAATATACTTTATTGTTAAAAGAATGCTATAGTCTCATTAACAAAGTAAACTTACAGAGTAGCACAGATTACAATTTAAATTATTTAAACATCCACAGATATAAAGTAGCTTAAACAATGTAATTATACCAACAGAAATCAAAGCATCCACTCCTCACAGGATAAATTATTTGAACAAATTTAAGGTGGTTTAGTGCCATACAGTGTTGATAATTTCTTTCATTTTTCATAACAATAGGGCATTGTTTTAATTATGATTATGGTATTTAATTGTATTGTAGTATAAGGTGTAGTGTAAGTAAGGTATAGTATAAGGTAAAATTAAGACAGTTAGTATTTTACAGTATTTTACCTATTTTATTAAATTAGTTTATATTATTAAACATTGGTTTAGATTGACAAGGTTACAACCATGAACGTAAGGTGCCAGCTTTGCTTGTAATTGATAAACATAAACATATAACATATAACAAACCGTACCATAGTTTAAGGTTACCCAAACATATATATATTTTGATGAACTAGATTTAAAAGAATATAAGTTAAGAGATGATGATTTGATAATTTGAACATTTTGCTACTATTGCACTAATACCGTAATGAATATACGTCATTTTCGTTATCCAAAACCTGTGTGCTAATTTCGAACCAGGTAATCATCTTACAGTATAAGTAGTGAACATTTCTAAATTATTAAATAGACATTTTTAATTTGTATTGGTTTATTTTGAATAGTAACACTAGAGTTTAATTATCTCTCTTTTTGATCGCCTCATATCATGGTTATGTAAACCCTTTTTTTATTATGCCCTGCCTTTAGTAATTGGTTTGCTGTTTGATTATTAATATTTTGACATCACTTGTGCCATATATTTGTATATTCCTCTGATTGGTGTATATAATTAATTTTTTATTAATGATGTAACTTTAGTACATAGGCGTACTTGTTGGCTTTATAACTTAATTTTGTTTTAAGATTTGGTTGCTTAATTTCACTGATGTATTTGATTACTTAAATTTACTTATGTACTGGATTGCTTGAAGTAATAAGTTATTCCCCTTCAGGATATTAATTTGAAAATTTCATCTTGTAATTTAACTTTATTCTTTTCACACTTAACTTAAATATTCAAGTAATTTTCTTTCTCAAACTTAAATCAAAACTTGACTTGAGCCTTATTTATTTACAGTGATTAACTTCGTGGATTTATCCAATTTTTCAAATTCAATTCAAATTGAATTTTCATTTTTAATTTATAAATTCTTTTATAATTACTGTAACCTTTTTATAGTTCCTTTTCCCTTTCGGTTTATTTTCATTTAGTTAGGTTTGTTATTTAAATTATGTTACTTTATTATAAGTTACAGTATGAAGGGAAAAGGAACTAGGTCAATTTTATTTATAAGTCATCAGCTTATACAATTGATTTTTTTTACTAGGGTATTTTCTTTTGTCAAGTTCTTTCTTCCCCCGAAAAGTTTTGTTTCACCATCTTACTTCCCCCTCTGAGAAAACCGTCTTCTCTTCTTTTTACCGTCTCTATTTCAAGATCGTCTTCACTGTTTATTAGTGTATAGATAAGTGTAGTATTAAGTACTAACCCCCCATTTCTTTTTAATAAAGCCAGCAATTAATTTCATTTCTTTTATTTTATTTATACAGCTCCCCCGTGCCTTTTTTTTAACTTGTGTTTGTGTGGTGTCCGGTCACACGATCAGTGCTAGCCCCACGACCATCTAGGAGGTTTCCAGCTACTCCTATGGTAAAGCCTGTGGTGCTTGTGAAACCCCCTCACGCGAGCTAGGGCAATTGGCACGCGTGCTCCATCGCTGGTTCTGTGCGTGCTGCTCTCTGGCCAGCCGCGAAATACGCGTTTTACTCGCTTTACTGCAAGAAGTGCAAGAGAAACTATTAGCCCTCCAGCGCTAACATCTCGTCTCACAGACCGACCCCCCACTTTTTTCCTGAATTATGACCCGCCGCTGTCTCGATGTGGCCGTGCGGCTTACTATCTTATTTTTATTTAGTTACCGGCCAGCTGTCTTAGTGGGAAGTGTGTGTTAGTATTTTTGACGATTTTATACGTAGATTGGTCTTCCAGACGGATGTTAGTATTGGCGTTACTGTTTGAATTATTTTTACTTGAAGTACATAGTAAATTATTATTTGTTTTATAGATGAGTTATGAAAAATAGCAGGCACGACTTCGATGGATATGGGAGGAGTTAGAAGGTAAGGACCAAAACCAAAACATTGTTTCAGATGACCAAGAGGATTCCAGTGAGGAAGACCATGCAAAAGAGCGCAAAGAAGATTCTGAGTCGGAGCAGGAGTAAGAACCGGAATTAAAAAACAGAACTTCCCGTGAACATCTTCCTCCTACCAAAAAGGCAAAGTATATGGATCCATTCTTTATTGGTAGAGATAAGCTGACAAAACGGAACAAACACCAGCCCAATCAAAGGGGTAAAACTGGAGCAAAAAATATAATCATTCACCTGCCAGGCGTAAAAGGACCAGCACGCAACGTATCAAATATTGTGGACATAATATGGTGATGTTTTTTTACAGATGAGATATTAAATCTAGTGGTTGAACGCACCAATTTATCCATATCCCAGCAGCAGTACTCTCGAGAATATCGAACAGCCACTCCTACAGATATAATTGAAATTAAAGTATTGCTAGGACTCTTATACCTTTCAGCCGTGCGTAAAACAAATCGTTTGAATGCGGAAGATTTGTGGAAAACTAACGCCACATCAATTGAAATGTTTAGGTTTACGATGTCATTAGAAAGATTTAGATTTTATTAAGACATGTAAGATCTGACAACAAGAACACTCGTCCTGAAAGGCAGAAAACGGATAAGTTGGCAGCAATACGTGATATATTCGAAATGATCGTTGCGAACTGCAAAGGAAATTATACGCCTTCGGAGTATACTACAGTTGATGAAATGCTACCGGGATTTTGTGGAAAATGGAATTTTCGGCAGTATATCCGTAGTAAGCCCGAGAAGTACGGCATAAGAATATTTGCACTAGTTGATGCTAGGGCGTTTTATACATTAAATATGGAAGTTTACGTCGGACCATTTTCACTTGAAAATGTACATTAGTATCGTACATTCCAAAAAAAGGAAAAAATGTTCTTCTCATATCGACCATGCATGACAATGACATTATAGACGAAAATTCTGGCAAACCGGAAATTAATTTTATGTACAATAGTATCAAGAGCGGTGTTGATACATTCGACCAATTATGTGCAAACTATAACTGTGCCAGAAATACAAGAAGGTCGCCTATGATCATTTTTTATCGTATACTAAATATAGCTGCCACCAACGCATTTGTAGTCTTCAATTCAAAAAATCCAGAGTCAAATATGCTTCGAAGATTTTTCCTGGAAAAACTTTCAATTGACTTAATTGCAGGTCATCTCAAAAGGCGTGCAACAGTTCAACAGAATTACACGATTATCAAGAATGCGAATAAGTGAAATTTGCCAAATGAAACCCGATATTACTCACCAAGATCAAGACAGAACCTACGGTAGATGTTTTTTTTTGCAGCACGAAAAAAAGTCGGAAAACAAAATATAAATGTAGTCAGTGTAGCAAATTTTTATGTTTAGAATACGTTACCGCAATTTGTAGCGACTGCGTTGAACATGGTAACAATGGCACCTTAGAAGATGACTAATTTTAGGTTATGTACTTTCATTATATTCTTTTTATTATTAATAAATTAATTCAGTACTTATATTAGTGATTTTTTTATAAACAAAATAATTTTTTGAATACAAAAAACCTTAAAAAAGAGCATATTCTGTTTTTCGTCCCACAGACCGATGTTAATACTTAAGTTACAAAAACCATGTTAGTACTGGAGGGTTAAAAGCAAGCGCTGCGTAAGTAATTACATTTTTAACGTTTAAAACTGATGACGTCAAAGTTTTCGTAAAAGGGAACAACTGGTGAAGGTAGAAACTCTGAGCCTCCAACATTCCTACTGCCATGTACATCATGGTACGTAGTTGTCTTTGCAAATGTAATTTTACGGCAGACTTCCATCTTTCGGTCCAATTATATATTTTTGATTAATAGATGTTTGCAGTTTATTTACAACCTTTCCCAGATCACTGCCAACAGCTAAGATATTACGATTATCTAACAAAGTTGCTATTATAAATTATGTTTTAGCATTTCTATAAATTATGTATAAAATGGAACCAGAAAGACGCTTTTATGTGATATTTATGATCAAACGGAAAACTGGTTTATTTAAATTTCAGATGATACATTCTTCTGATAGTTTAACTATCGAAAATTCTCCAGTATAGGTCTTATTGTACAACATTTTAAAGTTCAAGAAATACAATATATTTTGTTCATTAATGTACAAAAACATTGCCGTTATCATTTTGGAAATTTGAAGTCGTTTGAAGTATGATCGCAGCATCCATGACCGTTATTAAAAATCAGAGTATCCATTACTGTTATTAAAGATGAGAGTATCCATGACTGTTATTAAAGTAATAAACAATGTTATTTTTGATGTTTTGTACGCCTCGTGACGGCTAATCCGTACACAATGGCAGTCTTAAGTGAAGGGGATCGAATTCCTATCAAACATTTTCGACAGAAACATAATTACGGTGCTAGAAAAATTGTAAAGAAGTTTCCTGAAAAAAATTGGTATGTTGAAACATTTGGAAAGTCTTTAAGGCATATTAGAGAAAATAATGAATCCATAAAAATAAAAGTTGGAAGGGAAAGAAAGAAAACTTCAAGAACTCAAGAAAATAATACCATGGTAAGAAACATGTTACGGTAAATCTCACATTTACCCTACCATCCTTAAAGTTAAATATAAATTTCAAATTCAGTAATACTACCGCCACCTGTTGAGACGGGATTGAATTTCAATTAGGGTATCTGCAACCTGGCTACGGCAGATATGGCGGTACCGGATTTATTTTTTCTAATTAAGATGGCACTGGTCAACCAGGGTGATCTCATTTTTAGTCCGGGTCATGACTGTCTCTTTCTAACATTAAAAGTATTCATGTTTAGCATTTTTCGTCTCTTTTTTCCGCACTGTTAAAATTTATACAGTCTATCGTCCCTTTAGTGGCTTTTAGAGTCACGTTTATACATACATAGCCTGTTATAATTTAATAAAATGTCTATCTAGTGCGAAGATTGAAGTTTAATTCTTTATGTTTAATAAATTAATAATTAAAATGGATGTTTTACCCGTGAACGAATCGAGCAAGGTGAAGACTTTTTGTGATGAATGCGTGACCTAAATAGTGATCTCTAATTGGTCCACGTGAGGTCGCAGGGATATGTAGAGGGGATTTTTCTTCAGCAGGAAGACAGAAAGGTAATTTTTCTGGCTCTCTAGTGTTCAAGCTTTTGCACAGGCAAGTACTAAAATTCTTCTTTCTTAATTTTTTATTTTTTTTTTAGTTTTATCATAGAACCCCGAGCTCAGGTTGTTTTATTTACTTTAAAAGTATCTTTTAATTTTACCCTAAAGATTGATTAATCATTTTGCCTACTTATTTTGTCTAAAGGACATAAATTGTTTCTTTAAAGACTTACCTGGTCGCCATTTTGTGCATAGGCACATGGGCACCCCTATCTTTGGTTTTGAATCCTAGAGGTTCATTACCTATTTCATATTTTGGACAACTTAAAGAAAAACTTCACTGCCCTGGTTTTTATTTTTTATAGATTCTGGAAAAGAGACTAATTGCTCTTAATATAGAGTCGGCTTATGCCACATTTGTAGTTTCTGCCCAATGAGTCGAATTTAGAGAACCGAGCATAAGTTTTAAGTTGCCATTATACATTACGCTATCTTTGGTGATTGATCACTGGGTACTGAGTTTTTTCTAATGTGTTAATATCTGAAGATTTGTCTCGGGGGGTTCTATGATGAAATCTCACTGCATATCTCTTTAAATTTTCATTTATCTCTTGCTAATTTAGTACCTATTACCTGCCTTGCCTGTGCAGAAGTCTCTCCTAGAGCACAATTTAATTTTTTTGCTCTTATAGCTTTTATTTTTTTTGTTATAAAATTACTATTACCTACTTATCTTGTCTTAAAGGACATAAATTGTTTCTTTAAAGAATTACCTGGTCGCCATTTTGTGCATATGCACATGGACACCCCTATCTTTGGTCTTGAATATTAGAGGTTCATTACCTATTTTTTTCATTTTATGCTTGTATAGCTACAATTTTTTTTTATAATATTACCATTGATTATTTTCATTTAAACCTGGTTCTATGCAGGGGTTTCTCCTAGAGCACAATTTCATTTTGTGTTTCTATAAATTGTATAGCTACTATCTGTTTTTATAAAATTACGATTGATTATTTTTATTTAAACCTGGTTCTGTTGAAATAGTTTGCACCAGAAACCTATTTTATTTTATGCTCTTATAGCTTTTATCTTTTTTATAAAATCACTATCATTGTCAAGTTATTGATTATTTTATTTAAACCTAGTTCTGTTAAAAAGGAGTATCACTGCAATTTGACAATTCAGTTTATTATTTCATTAATTAAGTAAATAATTAAAATTAAAACTTATTTTTTTTGGTTCTGTAAATATTCCTTTTCAAGCAGAGCAAGGGAATTTATAAGGTTTTATTTGGTGAGTCTAACACCTTATCTCTTCTCGGTACCCAACTTCGGAACTTCATTATTGGAGCCGGACAACGTAGCTGACGTGACGTCACGGCAGTGGCCCAAAGTCTGTTGAGCTCTACTCGCCTATACCTGTAGAGAGTCGATTCCTAAGCTTCACCCGAAGCTCTGACATAAACTGGTTATATCTCTACAGGGATCCGAAAACCACCACTGAAGAAAAGGGCAAAGGTAACTGACACCTTGTGTGTGATTCACCATAAAATAAATAAAAATAAAACCTGTCAAAGATCTTTATTTCACTTTTGTAATTTTTTTTTGTCTAATTGGATATATCAACATTGAAATTACTAATTACTTCAAAGTCATTCAAACTATTTTTAAATTTTCCTTAAAAAAAAAAAAACTTTGTCAAACTGCACTTATGTAAATAGACTATCAAACTTTGTCAAACTACACTTATGTAAATAGACTAATTGTTAAGTTAAACTAAAAATGTTTTTATTTCATACGGGAAGGGACTGTTAAGATTTAAATCGAACTTACCACGCCCTGCCCTGAGCTAGCAAAGCAACAAAAGGTAAGAAATTGGCACTCACCGACTAAAAACATTTTCATTACAATTACAACAATAAATTTTCATTACAATGTTCTGGATTGAGACCAAAATTTTCAATACAATTAAGCAACGCCAAAATTTTCATTACAAACATTATAGAAAATGTACGACCTGAAGAATATGTAGGTACCAGAAAAGTAGCGAAAAGAACAAGAATTCACCGTTCTACAGTTCAAAGAAGTATAAAAAATGATTGCCAACTTAAAGTATTTAAAAAGGTTTACTGTCAAAACTTAATGCCAATGTGAAGGAGAAACGATTAGAAGGATATAATCTATTACTACGAAGATTCCGTTCTTGAGAAAATATCGCAAAGATATGATTTTCAGGTGAGAAGATGTTTTACTTGAGGCCGCCAAAGAATACACAAAATAATCGGGTATATGCAAATGTGTGAGTAAAGAGGGAAATCTCTTTGAAAAATTTTTAATCAAGAGAACTTAGTTTTCACCTGGCGTAATGGTCTCTGTGGCAGTTTAAAAATTGGGTCAAGTCTCAGTGTTGTAGATGCCGGAGTAAAACTCAACTCGGACGTGTATAAACAACAAATTTTACATCACTTGCTTCCTGAAATTGAAGCAATCTGCGATGATTACGTGTTTCAACAAGACCTTCCCATACCTCTCGGAGTACAAGAATGTTTTTGTTTGAGCAATGCCCCGATTACATCGAACCGCCACCCAATAGTCCAGACTTACACCCTGCTGACTATTCCATATGGGGAATTTTATAGGCAAATGTTCACAATGGTCAAAGGTTTAACACCATCGAAAAGCTAAAAGAAAGGTTACAGTTCTGTTGGAATTGCTATTGACCTATGGCGAAGGCGACTGCAATCGGTGATAGAAAATCATGGTGGTCATATTCATAATGTTATCCTGTAAATATTTAGACTACTTTCGATTTTAAGTGATAGTTAGTCTTGATATCATTAATTGTTAATATTATTAAATTTGTTAATTAAGATTGAACAAAGAAAATTGTTTCTATTTCTTGAATTTTAAAATCCTTCATAATGAGACCTATACTGGAGAATTTTCGATAGTTATACTAACAAAAAAAGTATCACCTAAAATTTAAATAAAGCAGTTTCCGTTTGCAAAGAACATAAGCGCACGTTTGTTAAAAAAAAACTGTCAATCAGGTCCTGTTCAAAATATTTTGATAAAAATTACACATTTTACTGAGACGATTTCGGTTTATCATCACTAAAAAAATTAATTAAATCAGTGCAAAAGGAAAAAAAATATTCACAATCAAAAGGTGTACTCCTTTAATTTGAGCCACAGTGTATATTCCTCGGGGTTGAGTACAATTCTGTATTAGGAGTATTTTCAACTTATACTTAAGGCAACCGTCCCAAACTTTTTCACAACATGTGCAACATCAAGGAAAATTGTCGAATTTCTATGGTTTGTATGTTGGCAGTCAGGATCGGCAGGAGTGTAGAAGGCGCATACGATAATTTTAGGAAATCATGCCCAAATTTCGTTTCTGTTTACTATTTTAATATTTGCATCGAATATACAGTATGTTCGCGGATGCGGTTAACAAGAGGACAAATGGACCAAAAATTGAAAGATACGAAAAAAAGTCATTCTTAATAAAAAAATTTGCTTGTCGAAAAAATAATAATTACGATGCGAAAATTGATTCTTACTAAAAATGCAAAAACATAAAATCAAACAAGAGCAAGCAGTCATTTTTTGGACTTATAACGTCAAATGACAAATAAAAACTTGCTCTAAATTTAGTTCTAACCCTGATTCCGAACTTACTGAAGGAAATTGGAATTTATGAAATAAAAAAAAATTAAACATTTTTGCAAGTCCGCATTTTACTACTTTTACTTTATTATTAATATTATTATTATTATTATTATTATTATTATTAAGAGTTGTAGGCGACACATGCCGATGAGACTACTCTGGTTGCACTTTGTAATTAAATCGAATCATATTAATCACAGATTTGAAATCGCAGTTTTGAATCACAGTTTTAAATCACAGGTTGGCAGCACACCTCAATCTGAACATCACAGATAATGAACTAATGTAGTGTCTATCAACTTCAAGTTCTGGTCCAGTCTGTTTTTGAAGCTATTCACTGAGGTTGAAGAGACAGTGACCTCATCCAATTGGTTCCAGGCATAGACCACACGATTTGTCAGGAAATTCTTGCGTGCAAGTTTTGAGGTTTTTTCCTTCGAGAGTTTCTTGCTGTGTCCACGGAGGTGTTCGTTGCGGCTATGCGTAAGGATGTTAAGCTGGAGTGAATAGTGGCCAGATACAATTTTAAACGTCTCAATGAGGACCCCTCTTTGCCGTCGGTTATACAGAGATGGTAGTTGGAAGTAATTCAATCTTTCCTTATAGAACGTCCCTTTTAGCTCCAATGGAATTCTTGTGACTCTCCTCTGGACTCTCTCTAGTAATTCTATATTTTTCACATGGTATGGGCTCCACACGCTGTTTGCATATTCAAGTATGGGTCTTATATGACTTTTATACAGTTTTAGAATAATCTGTGGGCTTTTGTTTTTAAATGCTCGTTGAATTAGAGTGGTGATGACATTAGCTCTTTTGACTATTGATGAGATATGTGCTTCCCACTTCAGGTCTGCCGCAATTCACACACCAAGGTCCTTCTGCTTGCTAACTTTCGCTAGAGCACCGCCAGTCAACCGCCAATTACGCTTGGGGTTGTTAGACCCGATATGCAGAACTGAACATTTATTGTTGTTGAGTGTCAATTGCCAGATACGTGTCCATTCTGTTAGAGTGTCTAGATCTTGCTGAATATTGCAATCTGGGGATAAGGGGTTACAATACACCTTAGTGTGGTCAGCAAATAATGACACTCCTGACTTGATTCCCCATCTGCTATGTATATGACAAAAAGCAGAGGACCTAGCACCGAGCCCTGTGGAACTCCACTGTGAACCTCAAAGTTGTCAGAAAAGGCGCCATTCACTCTTACTCGGTAGGTTCGGTCTTGTAGAAAGGAGGAGATCCACCTCAGCAAGTCTCCCCGAGTGCCATGATATTCCAGTTTGATCAGCAAACGTTGAAGTGGAACCCCATCAAATGCCTTCTCAAAGTCCAAGTACACAACATCAACAGACGCACCCTTATAGACCCTAGTCCATGTGTTAATACATTGGAGCAAGTTACTGACGGTGGATCTTCTTGGGGATGAGGGGTTACAATACACCTTAGTGTGGACAGCAAATAATGACACTCCTGACTTGATTCCCCAGTTCAGATCTGCTATGTATATGACAAAAAGCAGAGCACCTAGCACCGAGCCCTGTGGAACTCCACTGTGAACCTCAAAGTTGTCAGAGAAGGCGCCATTCACCCTTACTCGGTAGGTTCGGTATTGTAGAAAGGAGGAGATCCACCTCAGCAAGTCTCCCCGAACACCATGATGTTCCAGTTGGATCAGCACACGTTGAAGTGGAACCCTATCAAATGCCTTCTCAAAGTCCAAGTACACAACATCAACAGACGCACCCTTATCAAAGACCCTAGTCCATGTATTAACACATTGGAGCAAGTTACTGACAGTGGATCTTCCGGATAAAAATCCATGTTGTGAGTCCGAAATAATATCGTTGTGCATGAGGAAGAAAGTGAGCTCCTTGGTGACCACCCTCTCCATATATTTACAGGAGTTGCAAGTGAGGCTGATTGGTCTGTACTTGGATGGATCATGCTAGTTACCCTTCTTAAATATAGGCATGGTATATGCTGTTTTCCATTTGTCTGGTAGTTTGCCTGTGTTCATTGATTCTTGCATGGCCCGAGAAATTGGTAGACTGATTGAGTCTTGGCATTTTTGCAGAAACAAGGTTGGGATGCCATCAGAGCCTGGACTTGAGTATTCATTCATCGCAGGGCTTCCCGTACTTTAACTGGGGTGAAAGTGATCGACTCAATGCTGTTCTGGCATCTTTTATTGTAAGGTAACGAGGGTAGGCTCATCAGATTCTCCTTTGTAAAGAACTTGTTAAACTGCTCAGCGAAGATTGTGCATGTTGTTACCGGATTCGTTATTATTTCCTGAGAGACAGGGCCTTTCACTGCTATTGAACTGATGTTTGAGTTAAGAGTTCTCTTTATGTATTTACATTACTAGACATTAATAAAAATAAATTTACAATGGACGAAACATAATAAACAATAGTCATAGTTCAAAAACGCCTTCCCCATATTCAACACACTTTTCCAACTGCTTCCTACTGTGATCAAAACTGGCTTGAATCTCTTCAACTGATAATGATTCCACTGCTCGCCTAATTCTTAGTTTTAAAATGTCCACATTACTATCCATCGGTTGCGCAAAAGTAAGCTGCTTTACACGGCCCAAAGGAAAGAATCGGCTAATGTCAGATCGGGGCTTCTTGGGCCATAAAACTGGCCCATTTCTTCCTATCCATCTCACACCGAATTTTCTGTTCAGCCATTCTCTGACCTCTCCAGCGCAAGGGCACCCATCGTGTTGAAAATAAATTGCGTTGCGATAATCCAGGGGCAACTCTTCAAGATGATCGCAGAACAATGTATCTAGTAATTGCAAATAGCTCGCTCTGTCACAAGTACCTTCGAAAATATTAGGCCCAATGATACCGTAATATGAAATAGCACACCACACATTGACTTTTTTAAAGTACTGACGTCTTGCGGGAATTCTAAATTCAGGATTCTCTTTACTCCAATATCTGACATATTGAGAAGCAACAGTTCCGTTGGTTGAAAATGTTGATTCATCAGAGAACATTATAGGCTTGTGAAAATTTCTATTGACGTTACAAATTTCATTTCCAACCCATAAGCAAACATCTAGTGTTTTAGCTTCATCCCCAGCCTCCAAGGTTTGGTTGAAATGAGGCTTGTAAGAGTAAAGTTTTTTTTATCTTTTAAAACTTTTGTTGAATGGTAGATTTTTGTACCACCTCTAAATGATTAGCCCTGATTCTCAAGAAAAGCGATGGATTTTCATTTACAGATTGCAATATCAAAACTGTACAGGCATCTTCCTCATTATATTGCTTCTTCTCTTTTTCAATGTCAATAACTGATCCTGTTCTTTCAAATTTTTTCACCAGTTTGTGTACACCAACTTTTGAAACGTGCACGCCAGGAAATTTGCGTTGGAATTCCTCCACTACGTAGCGATAAGAGCACTGACCATTTCCATAGCATTACACTATAAAAACTCTTTGTTCTACGGTCAGCATTTTAGAGAATATTTATTTTGACACTGACACCAACAATTATAGACAAGGGAGATGCGCTTATGGTAGGGATAGATAGGCAACTTAATATACTAAATTGGTTCCCTGATTGAAGAACTAAATGTAACACTAGGGTCGAGGGGCGGGGGGTCGGCGCCACGCATGAAAATTTAAATTTTACAACTTTGAATTCAAATTCGTTCAGCTTGCTTTAAACACGATCCTCTTCTGCCATGCTAAATTTTCTGGTCATATCCAAAATGTGTGTGACAAACTCTATAAGTTTTTTTTAATGCCAATCTTGTCTTTGCCACAGAGTAATGGATTTTGAATAGCATTTACCCAAAGTTTATGCGTCTAAAATTACACGAACATACTAAGATCATAAACTGTCATAACTCTAAGAAAATCAGTACATAAGTAATGTTTATGATTATTCAGGATCAAAAGGTGTCCTGCATATATTTTTTTAGACGGCAACAATATTTTGTATACAGTATAGGCGCAAGGTGCCTTTTTGGCTCTTCATGATACACCCTTTTTATTACTTCGCTAAAACATCAAAAAACTTACCTGGTCGCTTTTTGGAAACCTGTACATTTTCACACGTTTCCCACTTTGTACTTTACATCCGGGAACGCAACAATAAATCACCATTTTAGCAGAATAAACTTAATAACCATCGTCGCGCCGCTTCGTTTAAAAATTTAATTTTAAAATGTCAATGTCGGTTGGATCTAACACCGGAAGATATTTTTATTATGGATCAGCGCATAAGTCAAATTTTTGTCTTTGTCGCATCTTAGCTGGTACGGTTGAATGTAGAGAGAGAAAGATACAGAACGTTCATCACGCTCATTCTAAATACATGTTTTGTCGCTAC
This sequence comes from Polydrusus tereticollis, assembly GCA_963920685.1. NCBI lineage: Eukaryota > Metazoa > Arthropoda > Insecta > Coleoptera > Curculionidae > Polydrusus > Polydrusus tereticollis. The sequence goes on from OY987327.1 coordinate 164,798,007, forward strand.
CAACGTTAGGATATGAACAACCTTATAAAGCAGAGTCCCTACAATAGCGCCATCAGCGTCTGGTGAAGAACTAAACGAACGGGAAACGATCTTCACCATTTAAGTTATCCTAGCCTGCTAACAACTACAACAACAGGTAATAATGTACAGGTATAAAAGTCCTAGTATGAAAGTAGTAAAATGCGGACTTGCAAGCATGTTTAATTTTTTTTTTTGAATTTCATAATTTCTAATTTCCTTTAGTAAATTCGTAATCACGGTTAGGACTAAATTTGGAGCAAGTTTTTTATTTATCATTTCACGTTAAGTCCAAAAAAGGACTGTTTGCTCTTGTTTCATTTTATGTTTTTTGCATTTTTGAGAAGCCCTGTATAATAAGAATCAATTTGCTCATCTTATTTCCTATTTTTTCGACAAGCAAATTTTCTTATCAATAATGACTTTTTTTCATATCTTTCAATTTTTGGTCCATTTGTTAATACTGTTTATCACATCCGCGGACATACTGTATAGGTATGATAATTATTTAATTTTACGTCCATTTTTCTTTATTTCTACGCAAAAACATAAGTTTGCGAAAATGTAAATCACATATACTTACTTTATTCGTGGTAATAATATTATACCGGGTGTTGCATCGTCGAGCGGGACATAGGAAATCCCATGTAATTTTAAATGGGGTCAATTATTGGCTTCCCTAATTATTTTAGAGAAAAATTCTATTTAGGTTTATTAAAGAGCACTAAAACCCACATTCAAAAGAATAACTTTAGATATTTTTGATGAGCCCGCTTACGGGTTATCGCCGATTTCTTTTTAACTATTTCTCCTTTTTATGGCCCCGTATTTACGGGCATCAGTCAAGGTAAAAGATGACTGTCAAATAAAGTTGTCATTTTGAAATGAGTGCTTTATTGTTATAAAAACTCGAACATCGAAAATATTAGCCATGAATTACACTTCTGAAGAAAAAATATTGATGATTAAATGGTATTATCAAGGAAATAGTTATCAAAATGTGTCAGACATGCTTGCTGCTCTGTATCCGAATAGACCGATACCTGCAAAATCTACAGTCGAAAGGACTAAAGAAATTTGAGACAAAAGGCAATGTAATAAATAACTGCAGATGTGAAGAAAGGCAGGAACAAAGAAGAGATGCAAGAAATGATAGGGACTTGCAAGTTTATTTGTGCGTGGAAGAAAATGATGGGAAGATCAGCACGAGGAAACTTGAGGATGACATAGGATTAGATCACACCACTTTGGGCAATCTTCTTTCAGTTATGTTATTGCAATACTAACTTTATTCTGTGTGCGTGACAGCGTGTAAAAGTTGCCTGAGGGGCAATGATCTTAATTTGCGCTCATAAAGCATCGCGATAACTGCGGCACCGTCGTTTGATTTGATTTTTCCTGTACAATATTAAAATTTTACCCAGTTTTGTGGATTTTCCGTACATCAGTAAACCCTAAAAATCTCTAAAAGGAACCTCCGCATTTAACGCGTACCCTACAAAGATAGATAATTAATTGTGATTGACACGAAGGTCTGTGGTGCATCAATTTAAGTACAAAAGCAAGTCGCGCTTCTAATTTCCTTTTCTATAGTTGTGCCTAAAATGTAACTAATACTTTCGAAGAATTCATTTTGAATAGTTCTTGACATCCCGCTAAAGGTTTTCGAACCTAATTATAATTCACTGTCATATTTTTTGAATAGCTTAATTAATTCCTATATTGCCTTAGTTTAAAGATTATTTATGCAGATTCATCATGACCCTTAAACACTAACTATCGGCAATCTAAAACAACTATGATGTCAATTAATCGGCGCAAAACGGAGTGACTGTTTCTGACAATTTCGTTGTGTTTAACACTTTCAAATCGAGCTGCATTGTTAAGAGTTATATAAATGGTTTATTTAGCAAATAAATCTAGTTTCAGCTGGCTTTCGATGTGCTCCTTTGAAATTTCATGCTTTTTGAGAGCCCGAAACAATTATTTTAAATTATTGTAGCCAACTTCGCACCACAAATTTTGATTCGATCTTATTTGATTTCAAAATAAAAGACATGACCAATGAAACAGTTTGATTGTGGTTTCACTCCCCGTATGCCATGAATATTTTTGATACCAATGCCCTATTACTCTCTTTGCCTTCCATGTTTTTTTATTTATTTATACACTACAGAACACAGCTTCAAATGGTATATTCTTAAAAAAAACAGTAAACTAAAACTAACAGTACTTAGAGAATCAGTTAAAAAAATCAATTCACACAATAAACAACAATTCAGAGAGTCATAAATATACACAGTCTTCCCTTTTTTTGCATCATGGGCCTAGCAGTAAGTAAAACCCCCACTAAGTATTCTAAATCTCTCAAACAGCCCTATCGTCAATAAAATGTCTGATTTTGATTTTAAAAGAAAGCGTGGAACAATTGATATTAAAATCCTGTGGAACAAATAGGTTAAAATTGTTCATTATTTGCAGGGCTATTCCTTCCGATGTCAGCACGGCTCTAATTCACAGAAAACAAATTGGCCTGTCTCGTCAAACGACATGGTACTCTAAAGTTAAGCAGAAACAAAAGTTCCGAGCAGTCCATCAAGTTGTTCAAGAATTTATGGCCGAATACCAGGGTGAGCCTTATTCTGCGTATCTCCAGGCTATCCAACCCTACAAGGCTTAAGCGATCCCCATAAGAAAGCTTAGAGCGATCAATCCTCAGTCTATGCAACAGAAAGTTCATAAACCTCGATTGCATCTGCTCAATCCGTTTAATGTGGACCTGATATAGAGGAGCCCAGACCACACAACAATATTCTAGATGACTTCGCACCAATGCATAGTACATTTTCTTCAATGTCTTGACATTTTTAAACTGCCAGCATTGTCTCATGACTAAACCAGCCATCTTGAAGGCCTTTGCAATTATGTTATCAATGTGGCTGTTAAATCCTAGACTGCTATCAAATAACGAGTTATTTTTAATTATTTTGCTCAAGGGAGGCCATGCATTTTAAAAGCATCATGGCCGTACTGCGTAGATAAGATGCCATGATTGTTTTATGACATTTACGTCTTATTTGAATTTGTGTATTTGTAAAGTTTAAAAATTGGAGAAATTTTGTAATTTTTGCAGTTATTTGAAGGTAGGTTACTATTGCTTTAACTAATATTTCTCCGGGCAGTCGTCTTTTGACTATTATAAAGTGCTATTTGCAGGATATGATTTAATTTTTTATTTTTTTTTTATTTTTCAGCGTATCAAGTTTTGGTGAAGCTTTGTTGCCGGATTGAAAGTTCGACAGTAAAAATGTTTAGTGAAGCACAAAAAATTTTTATTGTTGAACGTTTTTTTAGAAATGGAAACAAAATAGGCGGTGTGTGGAATTACTCTATGCATGACTGCTTTGATGAATTTCGAACCGAGTTTCCTGATGTTGCGGTGACCTTTCATAATTTTCGTACTGGGTCACAATACCTAATTAATAAATTTCGTCAGACTGGTTCTGTTCAACATAAAAAAGGGGCTGGAAGACCAACGAAACGATCGAATGAGGTTATTGAAGGAGCGCGACAAATTATGGAAAATAATCCTTCAACTTCTATTAGGCATTTATCTCAACAAATTTAGCAAACGGATTTATGCTACAGTACATGTCAAACACTTTTGAAAAAGGATCTGCATCTATACCCTTATCGTGTTACGGCTATTCATGAACTCCTTCCCAATGACGTTCCCCAAAGACTTAATTTTTGTGAATGGTTTTTAAACAATTTTCAAGAAGAAAATAGTGGTGCTTTTGAAAAAACATTTTTTACCGATGAGGCTTATTTTTATTTATCAGGCTATGTTAATTCACAAAATATGCGAATGTGGAATACGCAAAATCCGCATGTTTTTGTAGAAAGACCTCTTCATCCTCAAAAAGTTGGTGTGTGGGCAGCAGAGGTCGAAGAAAACCGCTCCCGTGTGTGCCCTTCTATTGAATCCTTGCAAAATTTTGGTCGCCAGTCTCGTCGTCTACCTCACTGTACAGTATTCTGTCATAAAGTCAAATTTCTCATTGCAGAGAACACTATGCTCGATGACAAACTCAACCAGACTTATTGGCCTATAACTTATAGTCCGTCTATCTATCTTACAAACTCATTATAGATGCTAATCCCTAATGCCGATAAGACCCAGCGGGTGATCGAATGGAAGCAGGGACGCATTCGTTGCTGATAGAATAAAAGAATAGTAGGCCCAATTTACTTTGATGGCACAATTACAGCTGAGAGATATCGGATCGAAATTCTGACAACATTTATTAATGAGCTTCACGATGATGAATTGCGGGAAGGTTACTTCCAACAAGATGGCGCTACACCTCATGTAACCAGAGAAAATTTAAATTTTTTAAGTGAATTTTTTGAAAACAGAGTTATAAGCCGAAATACGCAACAAATATGGCCACCTCGTTCCTGCGATTTCTTCTTGTGGCCTCTTATAAAAAACTCCATTTATCGAACACCAATTGAGGATATAAATGATCTTAAACGAAGGATTTCAGAAAAAATTGCCGAAATTAATAATTCTCCAAACGTATTGGTTAATGTGTCTCTGAGGGTAAGAAGAAACATCAGAAGGTGTCTAGAAGTAGGAGGCGGACATATAAAGTAGGCTTTGAAAGTAAGATAGCTCAGGATTTTATATTACATACCGTCAAAAAACATTATTTTAGGTTTTCAACGTGACAACGCTGCTTTCTTGCAAATTCGCCCTATGATTTAATCTACGCGCTACTGCTACACTATGTATACTGGGTCACAGCCGCCCTTGAGCAAAATAATTAATAATCACTCGTTACAATACCCAAGTCATTAATCAGTTCAACTCTATGAATTGATGCTCCATTTATACGATAAACAACATTCAGAGGTTGCCTCTTTCTTTAAAACGATAATAATTTGCACTTTTCGCTGTTTAGGGTCATGCTATTATTAAGACACCAATCATACAGTTTTAAGACTTCATTTTGCAAAAGAGCACAGTCGTTTTTATTCGAAAAATGACGAAATATTTTCAAATCATTCGCAAAAAACCAATGATGAGACTGTTCGAAAACAAAGGATAGGTCATTAATGAAAATCAATAATAATACAAGACCGAGGTGAGATCCCTGAGGGACACCGGAATGTGCAGTGATCTCCTTGGACAAAATATGGTTAAATTTAACATATTGGATTCGATTGTGGAGATAGCTATCAAGCCAGGAAAGTAAAGGACCACCAATACCACAGAAACTCAATTTTTGCAGCAAACTATTATGATCAATTCGGTCGAAGGCCTTTCCAAAATTAAAATAAACACTATCAACCTGTTAAGCGTCATCAAGAGCAGTAGAAATGAAGTCACTGTAAGTATTGTGACAACAATTATTTTGTGGTTATAAATTATTAACGTCAATAACTGTCTATCACAATACCTGGGTAGTATTCAGTGGAGATTCACTCATAAATAAGTCAATTTTAACTTTGACAATTTCTTTTATTTATAAATCCAATATTCAGTCCACATGGCTAAAATAAACAAAAAAAAATCCTTCTTCCAATCTTGGCCTCTTCAAAATGACTCCAATCTGTTCGTTGGTCCAGTCACTGAATGTATATCTTCTAATTCCTGTAGGTTCAGAACCAATATTGTGTCTGGTAAAGTATAGCTTGTGAGTTCTCTGTAGTCAAAATAAAATAAAGTTTTGTTGTTAAGGAATGTAAATCTAATAGCAATAATTAAATAAATCTCTACTATGATAAAGAATCGCACCCAGGTCAGGTCGCAGTGTACGATCTTTTATAGCCGAGAATAAAATAGGGCTCCGCTGTTATGGGATATAAATCCAACAGCAGGAATTAGATAAAATAGAATCTCTACTATTATAAAGTATCGCACCCAGGTCAGGTCGCAGTGTACGATCTTTTATAGCCGAGAATAAAATAGGGCTCCGCTGTTATGGGATATAAATCCAACAGCAAGAATTAGATAAAATAGAATCTCTACTATTATAAAGTATCGCACCCAGGTCAGGTCGCAGTGTACGATCTTTTATAGCCGAGAATAAAATAGGGCTCCGCTGTTATGGGATATAAATCCAACAGCAAGAATTAGATAAAATAGAATCTCTACTATTATAAAGAATCGCACCCAGGTCAGGTCGCAGTGTACGATCTTTTATAGCCGAGAATAGAAACGGGACTCCGCTGTTATGGGGTACAAACCCAACAGCAAGAATTAAATAAAGATATTTCTTCTATGAAGGAGAATTAATCCACATTTATTGTGTCTAGTAATGCACAGCTTGTGAGTTCTCTATAGCCGAAATAAAATAGGGCTCCGCTGTTATGGGGTACAAACCCAACAGCAAGAATTAAATAAAGATATTTCTACTATGAAGGAGAATCAATCCACAATTATTGTGTCTAGTAATGCACAGCTTGTGAGTTCTCTATAGCCGAAATAAAATAGGGCTCCGCTGTTATGGGATATAAATTTAACAGCAAGAATTAAATAAAGATATTTCTACTATGAAGGAGAATCAATTCACAATTATTGTGTCTAGTAATGCACAGCTTGTGAGTTCTCTATAGCCGAAATAAAATAGGGCTACGCTGTTATTGGGGTACAAACCCAACAGCAAGAATGAAATAAAATAGAATCTCTACTATTATAAAGAATCGCACCCAGGTCAGGTCGCAGTGTACGATCTTTTATAGCCGAGAATAAAATAGGTCTCCGCTGTTATGGGATATAAATCCAACAGCAGGAAATAACGAATTCTTATACTCGTTAACCCTAAATGAATAACCTTTCAGGATCTTACCTTTCAGGATACTTCAAGTTTTTGCTTCTCTGAAAGCTGGAGCTCGAATGAATCCTCCATCCGATGTAATGGTGGTCTTCAAGTTAGCTTTCGCTTTGACTCCTTTTGTTTTTCGATATATCTTTTCGATGACATTTTGGATTTTTTTGGTTTTGATTTTTTACATTGTTCTTGATTTGTTTTACATTTATCATTTTGAGTTTGTTGTTTATTTTATTTTATTTTCCTTTTTTTTTTTTAAAGTTCTGCTTTTTTTTCTCAGTCATCTCATTGTTAGGGTGGAAGCCAGTCTTTTGGGTCTTTGTGTGTGTGATGTTGTTGTGATCTTACGTGTGAATTTTGTATTAATATATTGTCTGATATGTCTGTTCTGGCGTAGTATTGAGTTATTAGTTTCGTGTGGAATACGTCTAGTTTGTCAATTTGTAATTATCTGTGAAGTGCGTCTGTCGGGAACCATCTTGGGGCGTTTGTTATTATGCGTAATGTTTTGTTTTGTAGTCTTTGTAATTTTGTCAGTTTTGTATTGTTGACGGTGCACCATGTTGGTACACCGTATGTTAGTATAGGTCTTATTATTGTCTTGTATATTATTGTTTTTGTCCGTAGGTCAATTTTACTGTTGTAGCATAGAAGTGGGTAAATTGCCCCTAATTGTTTTTGTGTTTTCATGATTCTTTCGTCGGCATTTAAACTCCAAGTCAATTTCTTGTCGAAGGTGAGCCCCAGATACTTAATTTTACTGCTCCAATTTATAGGCTTTTTATTTACTTTGACTCTGGTCTCAGGTAATTTTAGCCTGGCCTTCGAGAAGAAAATGGCTTGGGTTTTATCCTCATTCAGTCTGAGTTTCCAAGTGTCTAGCCATTTTTGGATTATTTCAACATGGCGTTGCAGACGTGAGACAACAATCCAGGGTGCTCCTGAGGTGGCAGTTATCGCGGTATCATCAGCAAAAAGATATAGTTGGGTTTGATTATGCTTTGGTATGTCTGCTATAAAGATGTTGTAGAGGATCGCTGCTAGGGGTGAACCTTGTGGTACTCCAGCTTTGATTCTTTTAGTAGATGAGATTGTGTTTTCTGATGATACCGCGAATGATCTGTTCTCAAGGAATGAAATTATGAGCCTGACTAAGTAATCAGGCATACCTATCCTTATCAATTTTAGTATAAGGCCGTCGTGCCAGACCTTATCGAATGCTTTAGAGACATCAAAGAAAATTGCTCCTGTTGACATGTGACGATTAAATCCTCTTAGTATGTTAGTCGCCAGCCTTGTCGTCTGGCGCACCGTGCAATGAGCAGCCCTGAATCCGAACTGCTTGAATCCTCCATCGCGCTGCATCTCCTTTTATACTCGTCGGTTGCTATCAAAATTATTTGTTATACAGGAGGACCAGGAAAGATTGGATTTCTACATGAATTTGTCAGAAATGACGTTTTGTCAAAAGGTTAACAGATTATGTTACGTGTTCCTTACGAGGAAAAAGAAAATTATGAACGAATACGAATAGAAAATAAAAGATTTGGGAGTATCGTTACAGTATATAAATTAGTTTGACAAGATCTACCGGAAAAGAAACCATGTTGATTTTCTGAGATGACACCTTTAAATGAAGCAAAGATTTCTGCCACTATGGACGATAGTCCGGAAATAGGTCGATAATTATATACGTCTGAACGCTTTCCATCTTTGAACAAAGGGGTTACGACGGAAAATTTCCATATTGTGGAAAATATACCGACATTAAGAGAAGTTCGATTGTTAAAACTGAGTGGTAGAGATAAAGTCGGACTATGCGGGTAGAATTTTATCGATGCCGGCTCCCTTACTAATGTCCGAATCAACCAACTTGTCAAAAACTAGATCACTATCAATACTCATCATACACACATAAACATACTAAAGAAAATCTGAAAACATATTAGCTATTTCATTGGGATTAGATGATATGAAATCAGCGTAACACATTTCTTTAGGATAGCCTGCAATAACCCGTTTAGACCTTAGATAAGTCCAAAACGACTTTACATTCTTTAGAATATTATTCTCGGAAGAAGATATATGCTTAGACCTTGCCCTCAGATTCCTATACTCGCTTAGTAAAGTATGACTTTTAGAAGATTTGAGTCTACCGTATACCCTACTTTTATCCTTGATGAAGTTAATCGTTTTCTGCGAATAATAAGTCAGAAATCTAAGTGCACTGTCGAGTTTCTTAGGCACAAACATATCAATGGCGATGTATACAATTGAGTAAAAACGCTGAACCATGTGTTAACTAAATTGTACATTTTAAGGGTCGGACAACGATAGTTTTTTATTTTAATTTGTTTATTAAATGAGGGAGATGAAAATCCACATTTTGAACTGAAAATAAATTAATCAAGATCACTTTTCACCTCAACTTCAACTTGGTTTTCTATGGCGTTGCGTGCGTTACCCTCAAGTTTTCCGAATGTCCAAGCAGGATATTTTGTTTAAATTTTAAAAACTTACCTGAGGTCCTAATCTTTAAAAAAAAAAAGGAAAATTTTGTTTTTCAGTACATTACACACGCTCTGAGTTATCTTACACTAGTTCATACACTAGTTCAGTCCTTTTTTGACTGCTGTGGTTTGCGAGTATGACGTTCCGGGTTATAAGGGCGATTTAAAAAGTGGAGTGGTTATTCGCAAGCAGTCATTAAAATACAAATTGTTGTTAGATAAATAACATAACATACTGTCTGCTGTCGGTCTGACACTAGGTCGGCACTGCCGACCCTGCGCCCCTGAAATTCCGCTACTGAGTTTCTAATAATTTTTCGATTGTATGAGTGATTCTGTGTACTTCGCCTATATTGTAAGAGTTTAGAGGAAGCCACTATGCTATACGCTCATTTTCCTTTTTCATGCAGTTTTGAAGGTTTCATGACAATACCGGGTGATGCATGGCGTAGCTAAACACTGGACATCCCATGTAAATTTTGAGGTGGCTAAATATTGGCTCCCCTGTACCGGGTGATCGCGTATAATGTACCCCCCCTGTAATTTTTTGGTTTGATATAATTAAAAAAAATAAAAATACAGCCGCGTGGGTGACTTGAACTATTATCTCTTCCGGTATAAAAGAAGTAATTAAATTCGATAATACACAGGGAAAAACAAAACGTTTAATTTTTTTAAATTGGAACACCCTGTATAAAATACATTTTTAGATTCTACTAACATTTCTAAATAACTTTTGTTAAATATACCTCATACCTAAATCCAATAGTTACCCCAATATTTGGATATAAACTCAATATCTACCGATTTTTAATAGTTGGCCATGCATAGAAAATAAAAATGATAAATGTCAATTCTGCCATGTTTATTAATGAGTATTGTCAGTATTGACATAATATGTGCTGTTGTAAGTAAGTTAATTTCTGTTTGTCGATAGTATGCCCTATTCCGAGATAGAAACACAAAATATTTTAACTTATTATATAAAAAACAATAATAATGCTCCTGCTGCTATAAAAGAAATGAGGCGAGAAGATCCAGGGATGCATCTACCAACTCGAAGAACATTTAGGATGATGTATAGGAAATTCCAAGAGACGTCTAGTTTACATAGAAACAAAAAAGTAAGTGCTACGAATTAAAATAGCGAATTGAACATTCCACTCTCAGTGGAGGAAAATCAACATGTGTCCATAAGAAATATTTCAAGAAACTTACGAGAAACTCTAGAAAACATTGCCAATACATCTTACGGAAAAATTCAAAAAACACTCAAAACAAATTGCTTTAAGCCCTATAAAATAAGACCTACAACCAAACTAACCCCAAGGCAAAGAGCAGATCGGGCGGGTAACTTTTTGTCAGCTAATGTTACAGCGTATAAACATAGATAATAATCTCTTAAGAAAAGTAGGTACTGTGGACTGATGAATCAACATTTGTGACAACTGGTATGATTAATAGGCAAAACACGAGGCATTGGGTAGTACAAAATCCACATTCGTACAGAGAGTTTCAATTTCAGGGCCGCAAATCGGTTAATGTGTGGTGCGGTATCCTTGACAACACCGTTATCGGACCTCATTTTTTTGGGGAAACTTTAAATGGGGAGAGATATTTACACTTCCTAGCAAATGATTTGGATGAACATTTAGACGGGTTGCCCCTTCGGCGCTTGCAACATATAATTTTTCAGCAGGATGGCGCGCCGCCCCATAATATGGTTAGAGTAAGAAACCACCTTAATGAGAGATTTCCGGAGTGGATAGGAAGAAATGCACCGATAAAGTGGCCTGCTAACAGCCCCGACTTACCCCCAATGGATGTGTTTCTTTGGGGTTATTTAAAAGCTCGTGTAGGTCTCCACAATGCAGAAAATATTAACCAATTGAAGAACTTAATAACCAACGAAATATCCGTTTTAAACCGGGATCACCCCAATTTTACAATGGATTCTTTAGAAAAAATACGCAGAACCCTAGTTAGGTGCCTTGGAGAGAACGGAGGGCCCGTTGAACAGTTCGCCATATAAGTTTTCTGTAGGTTTTTAAGTTATGTTTATCTGTGTTAAAAATTCATTTTATTTAAGTAAATATAATAATATTTAATTTGATAATAAGCCACTTCGCGACAAATTAACTTTTATATTTATATATCTGGGTAAGTGTTGGATTTAGGTATAGGGTATATTTAACAAAAGTTAATTAGAAATGTTAGTAGAATCTAAAAATGTATTTTATACAGGGTGTTCCAATTTAAAAAAATTAACTCTTTGTTTTTCCCTGTATACTATCGAATTTAATTACTTCTTTTATACCGGAAGAGATAATAGTTCAGGTCACCCACGCGGCTGTATTTTTATTTTTTTTTATTATATCAAATAAAAAAATTACAGGGGGGGTACATTATACGCGATCACCCGGTACATTTTAGAGACAAATTGTAACATAATTTTTTGAAGAAGCCGACATAATAAACCCATGTGCCAAGTTTGAATAAGTGTTAATAGGCCAATCCGAACTTATTCAATTGAATGCAATGGCAAAATTACGAAATTTTCATAGTTTAGGTAATACAGCAAACACCAGCAAATAATTTCTATAATTATCAAAATTGACGTAAAACTGGATATAGGCTCGTAAGTGCATCTCCCTTGTCTATGGACATAACGAATAAAGAATATTTTACATTGAAAAGACATTTTCGATTTACCAATCCGGCAATTACACATCCAAAATAAAGGACACCATTATGTTCTCCTTACTAAGCCTTTAATTTAACGTAACATACCTAAGACTACAGATTTTCAAAAAATCATTAATTAATTAAAGGTTAAACCAACTCTACATTAACAGCTAAACAATATCCTAACCGATCATAAAATTCATTTCTGCTATTATTGAGTTGATATTGAGAAATTTTGTCATATTGTTACGAAATACAGTTTTTCAGCTGGTCTAGATTTTCAAATTTTACATTTTTTAAGTGACCCCACAGGAAGAAGTCGTTTGGTGAAAGATCAGGAGACCGGGCTGGCTAAAGGATTAGATGCCGTGGGCCAATAATGTTTCTGTTAAAATTATGTTGCCAGTATTCCCAAATGGGAGTATTATGGGCAGGACAACCATCCATTTGATACCAGATTCCTTGACTTTCGCGTACAACTTCTTCTAGTGCGGGTTCAATTCGAGTTTGTAGTAAGTCCAAATAGTTTACTGCTGTAAGGTTGCCTTGTGTCCTACAATTCCCGCTCAAACTTTTATTTTGTGTGGATATTGCGTCCGAGTATAAACAAGACGATGCTCATTTTCTTGACTCCAATACCGGTAATTTTTAACATTTGGTTCGTTATCGAGCGTGAATATTCATCGGTAAAACAAATATTTCTCATAAAATCCCCCACGTTTTTTATACTTGTGAGGAAAATATTTATATTTTTTTTAAAGTGCGCAACAATGTGGTTTGATGTTTTCCTATGGTGTGCTCAAGAATTCTCGTTCTAATCATTTTATTTGCCTCCACATGCAGTAAAATATGAAGATCTCTATTATCCCTTTCTTCAGCTCTATTGACATTCTGAGTTGAGAATTTACAGTTATTTATTACAGTGCCTTTGGACTCAAATTTACCAATAATAAGTGTAATTAATAAAATGGAAGGGATAGGCCACAGCTTCCTTTACTTCCAAGCTATGAAGGACAAAGTCTGGCAACGTTGCAGGTAGACCGATGATTCGCTATTTTTGTTTGTGCTCTTGTGCTTGTGATTGTGAAGTGCATCGACAAGTCTTGACGCATACGTTGTTTGTTATTTTTCCGAGTTTTAGTTATCAATGTTATCATTATAGAAAAATCTTAAGGTTAGTTCCAATGTTTGTTTAACTGGCAAAATGTTTTTATTTGCGTACGGCAAGGTTTAAAAAAGGAACGATTGAACTATCCCAATATATTTAAAAAATGATTTGAAGGTAAACTAGCTAAAGAAATTTGTGACTTGGCTTGATATATATGGCATAACGATCCAGAGGGGGTGAGTTTAACTAGGGACACTAATGATGCTATTAAACGTAGTAGGTACCAGAGTACCACAGTTCTAATAGAAATTATAGGATACTCATTTATCCATTTCGAAATAAAATACATTTTAGCTGGTAAATTTCAAACAGATACCCTTGAAAAAAGATTTGGCCGATATAGGAACCTTTCTGGTTGTAACTGTCATGTATCATTTAAAGGTGGATTTATAAACTCGAAAAGTTGGTGAGGTTGAAGTTATGGTCAAGTTGTGAGGTTAGATATTCCGAATTCCGAGCATATAAATTGATTATCTCGAACTACCCGGGAAGTTTTCGAAACTTACATGAGCTTTACATGAACAACATGAACGAGTGTATAAATAGAACTGAGAGGTCCCTTTAGTTTAAATTGATCTCTTATTTCCAACACCAACTGAACCTCAACCTCGCCAACTTTTCGAGTTTATAAATCCAGCTTTAAACAGATCCTCGAATCAGAAAAAAAAATTAGACTTCAAAGTATTGTAAAGTCAGGGTTAAAAAAATTTACAATGATAAAATCAAATACTCTGTTAAGCATGATATTGAAAGTACAGAAATTTTAGAATTTCCTTACATATTTCAATCCGATTATCTTAGGGATTACCAGTTGGATGAGTCTGTTTAAATGTATAGGTAATTCTATCTATCTAATAGGAAATTAAAATGCATGGATTGCAAAAACCTTATTATAAATAAAACAATGCAGTCTTCCTCCACAGCTTAATGCTTAAACTGTGGAGGAAGATTGCATTGTGATTTAAATGTGGGGGATGAATATTTTGATTCTTTGCAAAGGGGGGTTTATGTCTTGCTACCAATGAAGTAAATATTATGTACTTTCATATATTTGCAGCTTTTCAGTTTATTATAGCTACTAAAGAACTTAAGCTTAAATTTTTGAATCGGCAAAATCACCAAGTTCTTTTAGCTAAACTAGGTTTGGCTAGTTTAGAAAGTGGTAGCTTTCTGATACCGCTTAATGAGACATGTCCCTGTGGAGAAAGCTATCGAAAAATGTTTTATAAAGTAGCGATTGTGCAAACTTTTTAACGACATATATGACAGTGGCGAGATCCCAAGCAATTGGTTGACTTCTACCTTTGTCGCGATCCCTAAAAAACCAAACGCAAAAACTTGTGAAGAACATCGACTCATCGGCCTTATGAGCCATGCACTAAAGGCATTCCTGAAAATAATTCATAAGAGAATATACCAAAAGTGCGAAGAAAAGTCTGACGAAACTCAGTTTGGTTTTAAAAATGGCTTAGGCACCCGAGAAGCCCTATACTGCATGCAGCTGCTGGTACAGAAATGCTATGATCAACGAAAAGACGTTTTCGTTTGCTCCATCGACTACCAAAAAGCTTTCGACAACGTACGACATGATCTGCTGCTACCTACCTTGCGAGAGACAGGTATCGATGAAAAGGATATACAAATAATTCACAAACTGTACTGGAACCAAACAGCAAAGCTCCGACTTCATGACTCACAACACACAAAGAACATAACTATAGCTAAAGGGGTCCGACAAGGCTGCATACTATCCCCACTGCTAATCAATATCTACGTAGAAAAAATATTTCAAATGGCACTAGAAAATAACCCAAGAGGAATTAAGATAAATGGCATTCCCATCAACAATTTGCGTTACGCCGATGACACAGCTATATTGGCAGATAATATGGAAGACCTACAAGCGACCGTAGGTGCTATAAATGCGATGGGAAGGGATTTTGGTCTTAGTATCAACATAAGTAAAACCAAACTGATGATAGTGAGTCGACAATATCATGTGAACGCACATCTCTACATCGACAACATACAGATTGAGAGAGTGAACAAGTTTAAATATCTAGGCACCACGTTGAACGACAAGTGGGACAATGATGAAGAGATTAAAATACGTGTGGCTATTGCTCGAAGCACGTTTGTTAAGTTTAATACCTACCACCTACGGCAAGAAGTACCCTTAAATCTCCGGCTGCGAGTTGTTAAATGCTACATATGGCCAATACTGCTATACGGAGCGGAAACCTGGTCACTAAAGGCCAAATCTCTTAACAGAATTGAGGCCTTCGAAATGTGGATCTTGAGAAGACTACTCAAAATTCCCTGGGTAGACCATATATCTAATGAACAAGTCCTACAAAGAGGAAGCACACATCGGCAGATATTAGATATTGTAAAACAAAGAAAAACATCCTACCTAGGACATATCATGCGAGGTCCTAGGTATAATCTACTTAAAACTATACTTATGGGAAAAATCGAGGGAAAAAGGGGACCAGGCCGAAAACAACATTCATGGCTTCGCAATATCCGCAATTGGTGTAACATCGCAGATGCCGCCACGATATTCAGAAGAGCCGAAGAAGGCACACTTCACATTACCCAGTGAACACGTGAACGCCAACGCGCTACAGCAGCGTATGGCACCATAAGAAGAAAGTAGCACTTACTCTTAGCAATATATTACTAAACAATTACACAAAAAACAGAAATGACCTCCAACACCAAAATACATCATCAAAAAAAAGAAAGCTCTTTCCACTTTAAAATAGGTTTTAAAATCACTAATTTTTTTAAGTTAATTTAAATTTCCTATTATCATATTTTATATATATTATATTATTATATTCTTGTTACTTATTAGACATATCTATACTGAAGTAAAATGCAAAAAGTTCAATAAATAATTTGAAATAAACCGTAATTTTTATGCGAATGCGCACGGAAGTTGCGTTGGTTACTTATTAAAAATCGGTTTACCTCTGACAGGATTTGCGACGTTGCCTTTCTTACTTCACGGCTTGGAAATGTAAGGGGCTATGGATAGGCTTATCAAGGAATTGAACTGAAAACATTTTAAATTGTTACCTGTATGAAACCACTCAATCATAGTTACTTCTTCTTTAATGGAATAGCTCATATTTAGCTATAATTAAAGCTGGATAAGCTTAAAAAGTTCGCAAAGTTGAAGTTCAGTTGGCATTGGAAATAAGGGTTTAATGTTATTTGAAGGGAACACTCAGTTCAATTTATAAACTTAGTTCGTGCAAAGTCCGATAGTTTCGAAAATTTCCTGGGTAGTTTGAGGTTACCAATTTTTATGTTCGGAGTTCGAAAAGTTCGTTTCGACCAATGAAGACCCTCTTTTAAAGTCATGTTGGTCGTTTTTTACGTTTTCCGCCATTTGTAGTTGAATTTTCTTTTTGTTGTTGTGAGGTTAATTTTGTGTTTATGTCGGAAAATTGGGAAAAAAAATGGATAGTATGGAGAGTGATGACACTAATTTGTTGTTACTCGACGTTATTCAAAATACTTTAATTATTCTAATGGACGCGAACTTCAACCAATTAAACAACAACTTTCCGAATCAAATGAAAGACAAATACAGTCTGATTTCCACTATATTACAAATTAAAATAAAAATATGACGCGTTTCGCTAACACAGTAGCTTCATCGGATAGGATTTTTTAAAAAACTTTAAGTAAAATTTACATTATTATTACTCTGTTTAAGGTAGGTGAGCGAATAAACACAGTTTTAGATAATTATATTAAATTATAGTTAAAGTTTTTAAAAATATCCTATCCGATGAAGCTACTGTGTTAGCGAAACGCGTCATAGGTAATTTGTAATATAGTGGAAATCAGACTCTATTTGTCTTTCATTTGAGTAGAAATGAATTTCCATCAAGTAAAAGCCACAACAATTCAAAACTTTTCGAACTTCGCTACTGACTTATTCTAAACTATCGAATATCGAACATCACCAACTTAAACATAACTTCAACCTCACCAACTTTTCAAGTTAAAAAATCCAGCTTAAAACGCCTTTAATGAAAATATTGTCACTGACGCTACCTTTCGTTTTGTCAATGCCAGATAATAATTTGCTGGTGTTTGCTGTATTATCCAAACTATGAGAATTTTGTAATTTTGCCATCACATTTAATTGAGTAAGTTAGGATTGGCTTATTTAAATTTATTTAAACTTGGCACATGAGTTTATTATATCGACCTCTTCAAAAGATTGCAATACAATTTTTCTCTAAAATGTACAGAGGAGAAAATATTTAGCCACTTTAAAATTTACATGGTATTTCCTAAGTTCAACTAAGCGGTATATCACTTCGCTCATTTAACCGATTTTATAGCTCTTATATAACTAGTAATAATGACGACGACATCTTGAAAATCCTATATAGCTGGCTCAATTCTTTTTTTAAACTTTTTGCCTGCGTAGGGTTAAATAATCAGAAAGCAAAAAAAAAGCTGTCCACTCAAAACAACATAAATAATCCAATTATGCTTGACAGCAGTGTGTATCGGATAATACCCTTTATTTTTTTGATAAATGGTTTTCCAGTTGAATGCGCCCCTTTTCGAGGGTAAATAAATAAGGATTTACAAAGGAGAAAACTTAATAACTGTTTTCTTCTGTAAAGAAATTGTTTCACGATATAATGGTTTTTTACAGCTTTCTGGAATAATAAGGCGTTAAATTTCTATTGCAAGCTAATAAGAATTTATTGCTGACTACATTGTTTTTAAACAAAATTGAAGGTATGAATTTATAATTTGCAAAATTAAAAAAAGAGAGTTTGATAGATATTTAATATCTATGGCATACAGACCAGACGGCTTATTCAGCGCAAAAATTTAAGTGTGCCGACAGCGTCCTAAGCAAGAGATTCACCATTTTCTCCAAATAAATACGGCCAGTCTCGCTGAACGGATTGTTACGCACTTTTCTCTTCTAACAAGTTCCTTTTCTTTCTGTTATTTAACCGATTTTGGTCCACTAAAGATAGCGTTACACTGTTAACCCTCGACATCCTTTTCCACCTTTAACGTTGTTACTTAATACTAAATGTGGTGTGAATGACAAGCTCCGACTGGTAAATAAACTCTAATCGGGCCAATATCACAAGACTACGTATTTCACTAGATGTCTAATAATGGTTCATACTACAGCACCAAAAGCCCATCAGGCGCACTCAGCGTAATAATATAAAGTGCCGACAGCACGCTAAGCTAGCAATTCGCCACTTTCTCTGGATGCAGATCGCCACTCTCGTTGAACGGATTATTGCGCGAACATTGGTTATCAGAGCAGGATTGGAAAAATTATTGACTTTACGTTTATTATTTTTTTATTCAACATGACATCTGAAGGTCGTGGAATAAGCTGTACTGCTAAGTTATGTAGAAACTAATGCGATTTCAGTTTTTTTCTAGATTTTTAAGGAATCAGGAAGGAATATAAATTTAAAACTATGTTCATAAAAAATAATAATTAAAAAAGGATATAGTTATTTTCCTAATAAGTGCGGAAAGTGATACTCTCCCGCACGGGACTGCAGTTGACCCGAACGACGCGAAGCGGAGTTTGGGCAAGCGGTCATTATTTTTTCTACGACCGTATATACAAAAAAGTATACCTACTTATTTTTCAAAAATTATAATTTGCTTGGGAATATAATGGTATTTTTAATACCGATATCATTTGCAAACTAATTAATCAAATTATCAATTTTCGTAGTTACGGTTTACGTAATAAAACAACACAGGTCAAATATGACTTTTTCAGTTATAGCTAAATTAACTTTTTTTGCTAAATATCTTATTCTGTTTTTCTTTCTTGTTGTTTCTTTGATAAGTACTGTTTATATTTTTTGTTTCTATGATTCCGTACTTACCCAAAAGTCGTTTTCGACTCTCTGTATTTATTTATTTATTTATTTATTTATTTATTTATTTATTTATTTATTTATTTATTTATTTATTTATTTATTTATTTATTTATTTATTTATTTATTTATTTATTTATTTATTTATTTATTTATTTATTTATTTATTTATTTATTTATTTATTTATTTATTTATTTATTTATTTATTTATTTATTTATTTATTTATTTATTTATTTATTTATTTATTTATTTATTTATTTATTTATTTATTTATTTATTTATTTATTTATTTATTTATTTATTTATTTATTTATTTATTTATTTATTTATTTATTTATTTATTTATTTATTTATTTATTTATTTATTTATTTATTTATTTATTTATTTATTTATTTATTTATTTATTTATTTATTTATTTATTTATTTATTTATTTATTTACTTAGTACACTACCCAGACAGTAACTTCCAATTACAGGGTAGCAACATACAAAAAACACAAATAACATTATTTAAATAATACACAATGAAATTCTAACCAAACTAAACCTAACCTTATCTATACTAGCCTAACTAAGCAGTAGGTGATAAGATACATTCACTTATAAGTAAAAAATATACAGTCCATTAACCAAGAGTTAAATAAACTTTTTTCAGTTGTTGTACAGTACAGAGAAATATGTCAATATGGTGCTTATATTTTTCATAATCATTGCACATGACATAGAGCGGTGAATACAATAATAAATTTGTTCGAGGAACAGGTAAATAAAAAAAGGAATGATTATTGCGAGCCTGCAGGGATGGCACTCGAAACCTAACTCTAGGCAATATTTCTGGACAGTCCAATTTACCGTTTAACATCTTATACAAGAACAAAACTGCAGCAAATTCTCTACGTTTCACTAAACTGGATATGGTAAATCTGTTTAGCATAACATAATTCGGAAAGCCAATCTCCGGATAGGTACGATCCGCCTTAAACCAAAGGTATTTAACAAAACGTCTCTGGATTCTTTCAATCGCGTCAGAATGAACTTCATAAGCAGGGTACCAAATAAGTGACCCATATTCCAGCTTACATCGCACGAATGCATTAAACAATACAATCAGAGTATTCATGTTAACAAAATCCTTAGAGTTTCGCAAGATAAAGCCCAAATTTTTGTAACAGCTTAAAATTAGCTCATTGATGTGATTGACAAAAGATAACTTTGCATCAAAAGTAATACCCAGATCTTTAAATTGAGAACACCTTAACAAAACAGTCCGATTTATACTGTATGCAAAGTAAGTTTGGTTAGTTCTACGAGTTAATGATAAGGCAAAACATTTGTTTATATTAAGGTGTAAATTGTTTGAATCGCATCATCGACCCAAAGAGACAATATCTTCTTGAAGGTGAATGCAATCACTCAGCGAGTCAACTTTACAAAATATTTTTATGTCATCAGCATAAAGAAGTGAATGTGACTTAATATTATCTATGATGTCATTTATAAAAATATTAAAAAACAAGGGACCAAGGACTGAACCCATTGGCACCCCAGAGGTGGCATGAATAAAGACAGACTCGAAACCACGATACTTTACCGACAATTGCCTGTCAATTAGATATGAATTTAAAAAAATTATAAAATTATAACTTAGCCCGCGATCAAACATTTTTTCTGAGCAGAATACCATGGTCGAGCCTGTCAAATGCTTTAGAAAAATCTGTGTAAATAACATCAACTTGACTTCCGCGATCTAGACTCTCAGAGACAAACTGAGTTAACGTGGTCAAATTCGTAATAGTAGAGCGCCCTGGAAAAAAACCATGTTGTTCAGGAATAATTTTTAATTTGACATGACTAAAGATAATTTCATGCAATACAGTCTCAAAAACTTTAGAAAAATTGTTTAATATTACTACAGGTCTGTAATTTTCAACCATACATTTATCTCCCTTTTTAAATTCTGGATTTTTTCAAGCTTTTTGGAAAGGATAAGGACTTTAAAGACAAATTAAAAAGATCAGTAAGTGGCTTCGCAAAAACCGCCGCACAGTCCCTATTGAAGAAAGCTGGAATACCATCAGGACCCGCCGTAGATTTTGGTTTCAACTTTTTTAGTGCCCGCGTCACTTCTTCCTCCACCACTTCCGAAATAACTAGTGTAGGCGAGTTATTTAAACCGTTATGATCACCTATCCGAAACGTCGATGAGTTCGTATAAGCCGAACGAAAGAACTCCGCAAATGCGTTAACGATGACTTGGGGGCTATTTAGATTCACGTTATTAAAATTCATATTATTTGGAATACTGGTAGAATTCTTTTTACCATGTAAAAAAGACCAAAATTTATTAGGATTGTGAGAAAAATCGAGTTCAGCTTTCTTTACATATTTTTTATAAGCCACATCAATATCAACTTTAACTTTCTTGCGCAAATTTTTAAACTCGATAAAATCATTTAAATTTCTGGATCGTCTATACTTATTCCAAAACTTACTTTTTTTCTTAATATTACGAATTATTGAAGCGTTATACCACTGGGGATACTTACTATTTTTTGATCGTGTAATAGGTACATTATTTGCAATGATAGTGTTTAAAACTGAATAAAACCTATCGCAAGCATCATCAACAGAGCTTGAAGTACGCACAAAAGAGAAATCAGCATTCAGCATATCATTATATAAAGATGGAAAATTCGCCCTTCTAAAATTAAATTTTGGCACATTATTAACCTAAAACTTGTCATTCTGACGATTAATTGAAAGTGATATTTCTAAAGCAGGATGATGGCTGTCCAAAGAAATCAACGCATTTTCCGCTCGATTGACACATATTAAACCCCTACTAAACACCAAATCAAGTAAACGGTCATGTTCGTTACGTACAAAGTTATACTGTGCCAAACACATGAATTCACAAAAGTTTAATAAAACATCAATGTAATTATTATCGCGATAAGACTTATCATGTAAAAAATTTACGTATTTGGGGAGATTAAAATCTCCTAAAATGATTAACTCATCATTATTAGTGAAATAATTAGAATTTAGCATTTCTTCACCAAGCCTATCGTAGACTTGAGGACCCAGATTGGGAGGAATATACATAAGGATAATACAAATTGCACGATGCGCTATAGATAATCTAATGCCAACCACATCAACTCTTGGATCCGAAAAAGAAAAATCAATAGGGACAGCACTATAAGCTTTATTTAATGCTAACGGTACTCCACCACCTCTAGTAGTATTAGTCAATGCAAAATTACGATCAGACCTAAAAATATTATATTCACAACTAAAAATTTCCGTATCATATATACCAGGATCAAGCCAAGTTTCAGACAGAGCTATCAATTGAAATGAACATAAATAGGAAGCCTTGTATAATTCATGAGTTTTTGTTCTCAGTCCGCGTACATTCTGATAATATATTGAAAACACTGAAGGTGTCTTAGATGGCTCAAAAGCTCTGCCTGGAGTGACAGCCTGCAAACTCGCACTATAATCTAGTTGCTATGCAATAGATAACAGTGTATCCCTATATATATCCCATTTTTTCTTATAAATGGGACATTTACTACAATCCCAAGCAGCATTTTATATAATTTTGTCGAAAAATTAATTACAATATATTATGTACTATATATTTAATAGTATTAACATAGTTTTTGTGCCCAGCCTTTACGACATGTAAACCCAATTTGGTTACTGATGTATTTTTCTTCGTAACGACAATATATGTGTTTAAAGGCTCCGTACACCAAACAAAACTAATATTTTTTATGTTTTATTAGACACTAACTTTCATAAAACCATGATAATAATATTATTATCTCCCAAAAAAGTAAGTACGGACCTGGCTACCCAGCTCTCACTCTTCCGTTTGCAATATTGGTGCGTATGATCGAAGTGGAATAATTCGTACGAAACCTTACTTATTAACTTCAAAGGATTTCTTATTGAGTACGCCTCCTGGTCTCATTAAAATATACAGTGAGCACATCTAACATGCATGCACTAATTTTTGTATTGTCACTTTGGTAGATTTTTCTAAAAATCGCTCGGACACGTGAGCTATAATTTTTTATTGGACATTTTATGAACTAATACGCGGGTATACATTATACAAGGGGAGTCAAAAACATTTAAGATTACCAATTTTTTCTTTTAATAGAACCCCTGTGTTTTTTGTCATATTTCTAAACAACGCAACGTCTCAAGTCTTATATTGCTGGCGAGTTTAACTGTTCCATCTTTAACCGTTATTAATACAGTGCGAGTAAAAGATATACTAGAATTCAAAAAATATCTTTAATAAAATGTCTTACACACACATATTTAGGAAATCATAGTTTTTTTAACTAATCATTTAAAAGATAAATAGCAATTTTCTTTGTCACTAAAAAATGATAAACCTTATGTCCATAATATCCCCCCATAATTGATTAATGTCGTTTAGATATAAAGTAACAAGGTAGAAATTTTAACAAAAACAATTTGGCTTATAGCTAATTTAACTTACTAATCCATCTGGAAATATAACGCACTGGCTTATTGAACTAATTAATAAAAATTCGTTAAAGGCCTTGACGTAATTACATAAAAAATTAGCTTCCTATCTTTCAAAAGCTTTTCCTAATAATATAAATTTTAACACTAACTATGCTTTCTTAAAATTAGTATTATTAGTAAATATTTTTGAGAAATATCCTTGATAAATTTATCCAAAGTAACACTATGGCTTAGTAAACCAATTAATAAAAATGCGTTAAGTTTTATGAACAAATAATATGTATTGAATTTTAGTTATCTCGGCTAACTTATTGTTTCAAGGCATATATTATACTTTAATTATATTGTAAAATAATTTATAAATGGCTGCCATATAATGACTATGACTTGACACTCTTTGAAATGTCATAATAACCTTTATCTACAAGTGTGCGGAAAGTAACTACTTACCGCACTGATTTGAGTGCGGTAAGTATCACTTTACCGCACTAGTGCTGTAAGTAATTACATACTATAAGTACAAGTTTTTATATTATTCAAGTGTATTTTTTATTTTTTAAAGAAACTGTATTAAACATTATATTATGTATAACAAATACTTACATATTTAAATTTCTAAACTAATTCAAACTTATAAATTAGGAAATATTAATATTAATTGTAGAATTTGTAACATTTCCAAACGATATCGATAAAGGAAGTGTTTTACTATCCGATAAGACAGAAGAATTGAAATTTACAGATTTACTAAAACATGAGGTTCTCTCTGCATATTCTTCTACACCATTTATTTGCTTTGCAATTCCTATTTCATTTTGCACCGAATTTTCAATATAGCCCTCCGCAACACTGGAGGACTTCCATCCACCATGTCTTTTTAAACTCATGATATCCCCGCCAGCATCTACTAATAATGTAGCTGACGTCCTTCGATAACAATTAACACTTTAAATATGATGCAATTTGAGAAGGTATTTTTCCAAAAGTATTTATACCCAGTGGTTGGATAGTGCATCTTCTTTTTTTATATGCAATAAATAACCGTGTATGGGCAGTATGATCGGGTCTAAGGACTCTATACTTCTTGAAAATTGAAATATTATTAATTTCTGATGAAAATCCTTCCACGTAAACCACGAACTGTCGATCTACATGTGTCTTTGTATCCGGGACAGTTACAACAAGGTGGGTTTCAAATTCCTTAATATCTTTAATTTTCATTTTACATAACTCCATTCGGCGATATGCCCCAGCGATGCCCACAATGAGTACCACCTGAAACAAGCAAATAAGTTGTTATTTAATTTAAAAAAATCGTAATTAAGTACCTTCATTAATAAAACCTCCTCATCTGGTGCCGTAACAAGGAATTTTACAACCTCATTCTTGAAGAATGCCTTTGATTTCTTAGCTTTGTATCACACAGACTTCCTTTTTAAATATGCCATCAGTTTTGCATACCTGCTTATGTCGACGTTATTTTTGATACTTATAGTAGATCTGAGCATTGAGTAATAACTCCATAAAGAGGATGATTTACTGTCCTTAAATTTATCAACAAAATAGGCAAGCATCACATCTTCACTAATTGCTTTAACTGTCTTTGATGAACACCAGTCCATGAAGAGCCCACATTCCTTTTCATATCTTCCACTTTCACACCAAATTGTTACAAAAATAATTATCGTTTATTCCGTTGTCAAGTTTTACATCTGTCATATAAAAGCCAACTATTAGATTTCTATAATTTATTTCCCTAGCAACCTGATGTTAATGCATTGTTGATAACGACTTACGAGGCACCTACGAGGTAAATTAAAACAGTGCTCTTTTAGAGTTTTTAATATTGGTGCCCTAAAACATGCTTGCAAATAAAATATCGTACAATACACTTACGGTAGGTGTCTTTACCGCATTTACGTGATTTACCAAACTCGCCTTCGGTTCGTTTTGTTAAACATCACCCACATGCGGTAAAGACGTACCTACCGTACTTGTATTGTAATATACTATTATTACCATATTAGCACTTTTTTCAATTTATTACCGCACTGCCGTGTTAATAACATCTTAAGTAAAATTAAGCTCAGGGTAAACATTTCTAAATTAAAAAACATGCCATATACGAATATATGAAAACTCATTTATTGGAAATATTAACAATAATATCTCTACAGTTAGATAAATTAATGCCATATTCTGACATACTGTAGTCTGTAAATGTCGATAGAGTATCTTTGGATGTTGAGGCAATATCCTCCACTTCCAGGAAAACATCCTCGGTTGCACAAATGCCTGTTGTTATACAAATTCGTATTACCTGAATTCTATATTCAATTTTTAAATAAATTATTTTTACTGAAATAATCGTAATACTAATAATAATAGTTATAGTTGTATAATAAATTTTGTACGTAATATATTATTAAAAAACTTAGGTGATTACACGTGCGTGCACTAAATAATATAAATATTCTGCTTGTTACATAAATAACTATTATGGTAAAGATCATAATAGAGTTAATTCAGGTCTGTAACTTAGTAGGGTTGGCTTTACTTTAACTATAGTATAGGGTAAGCTTGCCTATGTTGAACAAATTATTACACAAATCGCTATAGTCTTGCAAAAATAATATACAGGGTGGCGCACCGAAAACTTTCCACCCAGGTTTATTTTCTTGTTAATAAATAAATCAAAATTCGCTCGAACACGGAAACCTTAGTTCTCGAGGGGACATATTCTTTTGCTATTTTCACTTGAACCCCTACGACGCTTAAAATCTTAAATGGAAAGGGGGGGTCGAGTGATACCTTATTTTAAAGGGAATTCAATTGCCTTCCCAACGTGACCTTGCTCGTTTAAATCAAGTGAATAGTTCCTGAGAAATAGGGCTAAAAAGAAAATAATATTTAAAAGCAACTAAATTTATTACCGCTTGTATCAATCAAGTAAATGTTGGAAATGTCCACCTCCAACCTCCATAAAATTGTAAAGGCACTGTTCAAAATGTTCGCAAACATTATGGAGCATTGCGGAAGTTATTTGTCGGCACTCGTACACTATTCGTTGTCGCAAGTCTTCCAAAGGATTCGCCGATGAATGCACTTTTTTTCTTTACGGTACTGTCAGTTGACAGAATTGCAGGAATTGGTCAGATTCCAACCCCAGAATGTTTAGGGAAGTGCATACTCAACATCCCGAAAAATTAAATGTGTGGGCTGGAATTTTTGGGGACCGTATTATTGGGCCGTATTTTATACCTGAAAATTTAACAGGTGAAATGTACCCGAACCTGTTGGAAACCACTATTAACCTTGCTTTAACGAATGCCATAGAAGAAAATTACCGTTATCGGCCAGAAAATATTTACTCTCAGCAAGACGGAGCACACCCGCATTATGCGTTCCCTGTTAGACAGTTTCTGGATGAAAATATTCCAGGAAAAAGGATTGGAAGAAGAGGTCCTATTAAGTGGCCTGCAAGATCTCCTGATTTGACGCCACTGGACTTTTTTTTGTGGGGACATTTAAAGTCTAAAATGTATGCAACCCACCCAATTCTTTGGAAGACTTGCGACAATGAATAGTGTACGAGTGCAAATAAATAACTCCTGCAATGCTCCATAATGTTCGCGAACCTCTTGAACAGTGCCTTTACAATTGCATGGGGGTTGGAGGTATGGAGGTGGACATTTTCAACATTTACTTGATTGATACAAGCGGTAATAAATTTTATTACTCTTAAATTTTCTATTCTTTTTAGCCCTATTTCTCACGAACTATTCACTCGATTTAAACGAGCAAGGTCGAGTTGGGAAGGCAATTGAATTCCCTTTAAAATAAGGTATCCTTCAACTCCCCCTTTCCATTTAAGACTTTAAGGGTGAAAACCACCCCGTCGAAGGGGTTCAAGCAGGGGGGAGAAAAGAGCAAAAAAATATGTCCCCCTGAGAACTAAGGTTCCCGTGTTCGAGCGAATTTTGATTTATTTATTAACAAGAAAATAAACCTGGGTGGAAAGTTTTCGGTGCGCCACCCTTTATAATGTCTATAAAACACTCGATAAAACATATGAATATTTTTGATTCATTATAGAAAAAGCTTATGTGTTTTTCAGTTTGGGAAACGAGTTGCTTAAGTTGAACCACCAATATCCCAAATTGATCCTGCACAATGTTTAACAAGATTAAGCACTGGCTTATTAAATGGACTTTATTTTCTGCGTTAGGATAACCGAAAATCTTAGTTAATGTTCGAAATCAATGCAAGAAAGCACACAACCAGAGGATAAAAGACAAACTTCTTGAATGTCCTAACGGCTCGAGATCATTTTAGTCCGTAGCTAAGGCCGTCAGTCAGAACTTTATCAAGTCAACTATTCTACCTCCAACATATTCTGATAGCACCATTGCGACCAAAGCACAGGAAAAAGCAAACTTACTGGAGCAACTATTCTCTTCACATTCAACGGTTAATTTTCAGGAAAAAACTTCACCGAATGTTTCCCCTGTAGAATTGAGAATGCTCGAGATTGTTTTTCGGCATCACCCTGTTAAATGAATCTTGATACCAAAAAAGCTTCTGGTCCTGACGATATTCCAGTCATCGCAATTAAGACTTGCGCTGACGAATTGACAGCGGTATTTTGTAAGCTTTATAACTTATCTTACAGAAAAGGAATATTTTATTCTTGCTGGAAAACTGCGCGAGTCCGGCCCATACCCAAAAAAGGCAAGAAGACCTTGCCAAACAACTATTGTCCAGTCGTATTGCTGTCCGTTATATCAAAAGTTATGAAGAGGGCTATCAATGAAAAATTATTAAAGTATCTGGAAGGCTTCAACATTAATAGTGACCGCTAGTATGGATTCCGTAAGTCTAGATCACAGGAGACCTTCTCGAAACAGAACATCATGGGGAGTCCTGGGCGGTAGAACTGGACATTTTCAAGGCTTTTGACTGAGTCTGGCATAAGGTGAGAACATGCGGAATGCTGGTTCAATTCTGTTCTCGGCCGTTAAGCTTTCTTAAAGAGCGTTCTCTGCGAATGGCGTTGGACGGATTTCTTTCAGACACATTTGACATCAACGCCGGAATCCCTTAAGGTTCTGTATTGCCGCCTACCCTCTTTTTACTATACATTAACGATCTTTTTTTGGAAAAAACTAAAAATCTTATATAAGCTTCGCTGATGGCAGCACACTTGTTTCATCTGTTACTTTGCATGCTCGAACATCGGCTAACAATGCACCTCCCTGTAGGCAGAAAGAGGAACCACATCTTAACAAAGACCGGGAAGAAATTCTGTCTTGAAGTGATAGTAACCAAGTAGAATTTAACGATAAAAAAACCCAGGCGGCAGTTTTTTTACAAAAAAGTTTATGTTGTAGAACCGGATATAGTCATCGCGGTACACTCAATTGCCCTAGCTTCATCAATTCATTTATTGGGCGTCAATTTGGATAGTAATATGTCTTGACATAGTCACGTTGCGGCAATTGCTAAGGCAGCCTCGCAGAAGCTTAGAATGCTTTTCCAAACTGAGAACCTCTATTATATACCCTAACAACTGATGATGCTCTATAAAGCCCAAATTCGACCATCGCTGGAGTACTGTTCGCTCATTTTGGCTTTGCTCCTAAACAGTACTTGTCATAAAATAAAAGTTTTATTTTAATGAAATTAAACATCACAAATGTGCCACTTTCCTTTTCAAATAACATTAAAAGACAAAATAAACAAATTATTTTCAAACAAAAAACTGATGCGCAGAAAAATTGTTTTTTGCAATAAAACCACGGTTTGCATCGTACGCATTGAATCATGTCGCTGAATTCTTCCATTCCACATTTTTCACAGGACAGCTTCCCTGAGTGGCGAGCCACTGCAGCCCACCCGTACGTGGTTCAGCTTAGTGTCCCTCGAACGACCCTGTTTAAAAATTCTTTTATCTGGAGAAGTCATCACTCTGAAACAACCTCCCTGAGGCCGTGTTCCTTAACGGGTATAATCTCCTACGATTCAAGGCCAACGTGAATCATTTCCTGTGCACACGTACCGCAGAGCACCATAAATAATTAATCCTGCAGTGCTGAAAGTTATCATAAAAAAAAACAGTATTTAAATCCGTAAAATTATGCTAAGCGTATGGAATTTTGTCAGTAAATAAGTTATCATCATCGTCTCGTATCGCATATACTTCTTACGGATGAAGCAACATTTACCCATGACAGTATTAATAATACTTGTAACTCTCGTGTAGGGTCCATCAAAATTCCCCACCCAACAGTCGAAAATAATTTTCACCATAAGCTTTCATTAAACGTGTGCCCAATAGTTATTTTATTGACCTTCTTATTTTGGAGAATCGCCTCACAGGGACCTCTACTTTAATTTTTTACAAAATGGGTTAAAAGAACTACTAGAGAATGTTCCTGTAAACATCAGGATACAAATGTACTATTAACACGATTGATCTCCTGCACATTTCGCTCGTCAGATGAGCAACATTTGGATCAAAGGTTTCCAGGGCATTGGATTGGTCACGGCAGTCCTATAAATTGGCCCTCAAGATCGCCAGACCTCACAGCACAAGATTATTGTTTAATTCAAGTTCGTAGGAGATTTGGCACAAAATTTTTATACCTGTTAATTTTGGCCAATCAGATGCTTACATTTTGATATATTGCTATGATAACAACCTAATTTTTTCGAAAATCACCATGGGTTGACAGCTATAATAAAATCAGTGGCGTAAAATATTTACAAAATTCTGAAAATTGTTTCCAATCGTTGCCTATGATCTCCTTATATTAACTCGAATTAATATATTGACCTCTTTCGATTCTGTCTAATGTAAGAGATAAAATGCGTCCACGCTTTAGAAAAAAAACGTTAAAATATGGCCATGGCATGACCATATTAGTTTACTACCATTCCTATACAACACTAAGAACAGCTCATTATGATGTCCTTTACAGATTTGGCCTAAAATTTTCGTGCGGAATCTCTCGCTGAAATTGAAAAATTCGCACCTCAAAAAAATTTCTGAAAATAATTCATGCTCTAGCACAATAAATTTAGTATTTTTAATAAGTACCCTGTACAATGAAACAAAAATGGTTATCAATCATACGGTTTTAGAATAACAGGAGATGTCCTTTACAGATTTGGCCTAAAATTTTCGTGCGCAATCTCTCGCTGAAATTAAAAAATTCGCACCTTAAAAAAATTTCTGGAAATAATTCATGCTCTAGCACAATAAATTTAGTATTTTTAATAAGTAGCCTGTACAATGAAACAAAAATGGTTATCAATCATGCGGTTTTAGAATAACAGGAAAATTTTTGTAACACACATGGTGATCTAAACTGACAAACACCACCACTTTGTAAACTAATTAATAAAAAATTTCATGAACTAAGTACATAAAAAGGTATTCTAAAACCATCCCAAAGTTTTTGTTAAAAGCCTGGCTCACAGGAAATGAATTTTTTGAAACCTAATAAAGTCAATCGGATAAGTAACGAAACACTTTCTCTTTTTTCAGAAGTTCAGCAAAAAAACTTTATTAGGATAAGGTCGGTCGGTCATCTAGAGAATTGTTAGATCCACTTTTCGTCTCTTGTAATCAAAGTCCACTAAATAAAAAAGAAGCCGTTTTCCTCAGGGTATTTTATTGTTCGCCTTAAGAGAACATAAAAGATCAAGAAAATTTATCGTATAGACTAAACGCGATTTTTTTTTAAATTGGTAATTACTGATAATTTGATCAAGCCTAATAAAATAAACTGATTCCATTGATTATAATAATTAATGAAAATAAGTTAGCCAATAAATTAAGTTATGAAAAGGCCAAACCATGCCAAAGAGTCATACTGCGCAAAGTTTTTAAGTAGTTGGAAATATGTATTAAGAAATAATTTTTATGAGATTGGTAAATATATTACAGCTAAAAGAAAATACAAACAAATTAACTTTACTAAATACAAAGTTTTGCAAAATGCGCAATACGGAATTATCTGCCTGGTGAACAGACCAGGAAGCATCGCCATCAACAACTTTACAACATCTCTGGGGGTGTTCTTATAGACTGGCGGATTATCGCAACTATACAGCAACAACTGATGTTTCCTGTAGACTTTTGAAATGAAGGGTCGGCCGTAACAACGTTGTATATAGCAAAAGAAGTGAAAGGAGTAAATCGCGAAAAACGATAAGAAGTCATTTAAGTATTGATCAAGCTTGATAGTTGATATAATTTACTAAATTTTATATAACTATATTAAATTATAATTTTAAAAAATGCTTATTACGAAATATAAAGGTGTAGAGGTCGTTATTGTGGAAAACGCATGTAACAACGTTGTATGTTCATGGTACTTACATCGTTGTTACACGTAATCAAATTTATGTACCAAATAAAACCATATGATTTTTTAATAAATTTACTTTATTAATAAATATTTCAAAAAAAAAAACTTAAGTAGGTACATAAAGCAAACATTATTTTAAAAAAACTGGTTTTACAAAATAAAATCTAAGTACCGGTTAAATTAACACTTTTAGATAGCAGTTAGATTATTATAGAACCCTACATATTTAAAGGGTATATAATCACACATATCCAGAAGATTTGTTAGTTTTTCAGGTTTAATTGGAAGTAGATTTTGATAAATCGATGGCAAGTCGGTGTAAGATATATTCTGTGTGACAACAGTCATTGTTTCTTTTTTTTTGCGATTGCATAAGGAAAAGCTATTCCAGGGCTGGAGGATTTTATGAGTTTTTCTTGTTTTTAAAGTAGTGGGAGTATCAGCACATGGTTGAATCCACACTCCTTCTGTTATCTTACACTTAGGGTTTTTCAAATACCTTTTTCCAAACTTGTGAAATCCTTAAAAAAGCTCTGGTAACTAACCTGAACTTACCTGCTGTAATGATTTTCTTGTAAAGGAAAAGAAGAGATATGGTCAAAAATCATGTCTTTGTCTGTATCTTTCTTGGACGATTTTCATGCCTACCTCGAAGATCTCTTATTTCTGTACCATTCTTTATTTTCTCCACAAGGTACTGTATTCTCCTGGGCGTCAGTCGAAAAATTTTACAAACACTTTTTTGACAAACTTTCACGTTTTCAACATAATATCTTACGGTGCAGTGTCTCCTTGAAATATTTGCATCGACCTTCCTTCTTTGAGGCTCTTGTAGTACTAATAGTTTAGATAAATACCGAGTTTGTTCGTCACAGTTGAGGCTTCTAAACATTTCAAAAAGTCTAATATGTTTTTCAGCCAGTTCATCTGAATTGCAATCTCTTTGACATGAACATGCACGCTCCTAAAAATAAAACATAAGTAGGTATAATGATGGTATTTACACATACAACGTTGTTTTACGTACCTCATTTGGAGGCTGAATGGCTGCCACAGTTTGCTTTTTGACTGACAAATACTGCTCACCAGCATCCCTTGAATGCTTCCTTACATTTTGCTTCCAATTGTTTTTATTTAATTTCCTTGTTTTGCCCCTATTCAAGTGGGAAATACCCGCGGGTGAAAGTTGCACCGCTATTGTACCAAGCGCTTAAATGCACGTGCAACGTTATTACCGGGAATGCAAGACTGACACTGATTCAAGGTCGCGTTATCGCCCCACATAGTGCAAAATGTTTCGGTTCCAGTGGCGCCAATACATTCAAATATGCATATAATACGTTGTTTTAGGGAAACCTCGCATTTCAGAAAAATGTTACATACAACGTTGCTACGGCCGACCCTTCAAATATTATAAGGCCGTTATCATACTCAAGGCAATGCGATCACCATGCGATTTGAAAGCAACTGTTAAAGTTTGAAAATTGCATTTTTATATTTTAGCTAGTTTTCGGTTTTCAATCTTTAAAGTACCTATGTAGACTATATCCCCAAACATTAATTACGAATTTATAGCCAATAGTTTCACTAAATCAGTTTGGAACCTTTGTTAACAACGATTATATTCCAGTAATGTCTTGTATCTTGTAGGACAGTCAAGTGAATTGTTTTCTGTTCTTTTGTTTTATACTACTTGTAGACATTATTACTTCAGATCCTTGTTTTAACTTAAATTACTAATAAATTGTCTTTATAAATATAAAGATTAATAACGTTTTAACCTTGTATACAATTAAATATTTCAGCTGTTGTGAATCAGCTGCTTAAAATCTATAATTTGTTAAGACAGGTTAGTGTCATTGGAATAGGACTGACAGTTTTATGAATTTTCACGGCCACGTCTGGCTAATTGAGACATATTTTTGCACATATAGTGCGGACTTTTCCGTGGTCACAGTTTTACCTTAGCAGACGAGGGGTGTCAAAAGTTTAATTTTAGTATTGAAAATACTTATGGGCGCGCTCTTATGGGAATAGTCGACGGGCGACATGCAGAAGAAAACGACATGCAGCGGCGCGCGGCGGCAGTCGGCAGTGGGATATCATCTGTCTTTGATTCTAGTCGCAATGTTACGTTCTCGAGACTGCTTAGCGTATCTAATATGAATGAACTTTAAAATTATTTAATCGGTGACAAATTTGTCTAATAAATAAACATACATAGTTTGGGTGTTTAATAGTTTTCAAATTGGTATAATATAAAATAAATAAAATTTCGTAAAGGGGTAGGAAGTACTATTATACTGGCGACTGGATCGTATAGTAATTATTTTACTATTTTAGATGACGGGATTTTGTCAAAAAACGGAAATTGATGGCCAGTTTACAAGGTTTATAGATGAAATATCCATGATAAATACCCGTAAATCAGGTCAAAAACTGTAGTATTCCAAATGAGATTAAAAATACTAAAGTCGAAATTGTACCCATTTGTAACATCATAAAAGACAAGTGACACATAATTTTTTTTTAATTAATGCGATTTAAAGCAATTTTGAAGTTTTACTCAAATGGAGCGCGAAGAGGTATTGTTGGCCTTTCTGGCCCGCATAGAAGTATATTAGTAAAATGTTTACATTTTTCATAGGTACTTTAAGAATATTAAAATGCGTTTATTTTATATTTGTTTTTCTAATTTTTTCATCTTAATTGAAGGGTATTTTGCAAAAACAACCAATGTAATTTTTTAATAATTTGCTTAAAATGGCTAGAATAATGGGTTGTTATTGCCAAACAAGGTAATTTTTCAAAGGTATCATTTAGCTCACTATTGCAGCTGTTGCTGCAATAATAATTAACCAGGATAATATGGCAATGCGATTGAGATGCTGCAAACAGCACCAGTTTTAAAAAAATTAAATTGGTTGTTTTGGCAAAATACCAATTGAAGGTTAATGTTGACACAAATCAAAATCTTGATAATAGTAACGAGTAATTAGATTTAAACATCAGAAGGTATAAGTCGTGTCTGGCATTATTTTATTTAACTTTTGCAATTTTGCATTCTCCTTAATATTCAAAAAAAAAAAAAATTATGTATCAGTAGCATACATTGTATGGTTCTCATTACGTCGAATTTCCTGTCGCCAGCTTGGCGATTCACCACTCGGTATAAGATGCTGCCAAATAACAAATTAAGATAAACTTAGTAAACAGTATATTATTATTACCCATATTGGAAGGGATTTTTATCACCTCACATAGAAAAACATTAAAATGTAAAAGTTGTGTCGGGTATTTTCAATACATAGGATGGTTGCGTAAGATGCAATATCTGTGAATTTTTTTTTAGTTTTTTTGTTTCTCTCCCATATTTTCAGAGATAATTATTGATTTAAAGGTGTCCTTATGTCTTAAATTTTCAATATTTTTATTTGTTTCTAAACTAAGAAAAAATAAACTAGAAAACGATGAGAGATAATATCTCGGAATATTTCGGAGAAAAGCGTAAACAACTAAAAAAAAGTTTTGACACCCTGTATATCAAAAATGAAGCAACTTTGACAACATGTTTACAAGTATTTTTTTTTCTATTTTAGCGAGCACTATCACTTCATTAAATATCTACGTGACATTCATTAACACACTGTACAGGGTGTTTCCTCAAATTTTGACAGCTTCTAGCGACTTTATTATTCCAAATAGAAAAAAATTGTTTAGATAGAAATTATAGGGTATCATCCAAACCGTCCGAATTTACTACTTAAAGAAACAATTAAGAATCACTGGTGAACTTTTTGATTTATTGTATACTTTTTTTAATGAAATACCCTATATATTATGTGTTTATTGGATAGCGCTTAAAATTCTCTTTTCAAAAATATAATAAGTTGCCTATAATTACCTCATCCATTGTTGGAATATCCGCTATTAAATAATCAAAATATTACTAGTTTATATTATGAAATAAATCACAGTTACCATTGGAAAACAAAGTTATTAAATAACATTACTTGCAGCATGCGACATGGAACATTTATTTGTCAATTCGTTTTTAAATTTTGGTATTGTTAAGTCGCGAAATGGGTTATACTGAAGAGGAAAAGAGGGAAATAATTTAATTCTTTTATAAGAATAATAAAAATGCCAGTGCTGCACAAGCCGATTATCGAGTTTTTCACCCAGGTATGCCGGTGCCGTCAAGAGGCACTTTCTATAACACAGAAAGACATTTTAGGATTCACAAAAATTTGCAAACGAAAAAAAGAATTGTGAAGTTAAATGAGGCCAAAGAATTAGAGATTTTATTATATTTTCAAGGTAAATAACTGATTAGGACTTTAAATTTTATAAAATTAATTTAAATGTGTGTTTGTAGAAAATCCTACTTTTTCAGCTAAACATGTAAATATTTCAATAGGTCTAAAAAGAAAATTAGTACTACCCTTCGTAAATATGGATATGATCCATACAGAATTTTACCTGTTGAGAAGTTGACGAAGGAACAAAAAGTTAGTAGTAGCAGTAGTAGACATGCTTCAAAGGAAAGTACTTAAGGGACAACGATTTTTTTTTTTAAATATTATGGAGCGATGAAGCTACTTTCACCACGGTTAGGATGTTTAACAGGCAAAATAGTCATTTATAAGCATTAGAAAACCCCCGCGGAATGCGTGAAATTAAATTCCAAGACCGAGTTTTCAACACTCAAGTTATATGTCCTATTTTTTACGAATTTATTTTAATAGTGAAAGATATTTAGAGTTCCTTGAGAACGAGATGGAAAATTATTTGGAAAATGTGCCTATTCGTCAGTATAATGACATAATCTGGCATCAAGATGGAGCGCCACCCCATAATGTCTTGGTTGTCCGCAATTTTCTCGACAATGGGGTTACGTGAGAAACACAGTTTATAAAGAACCAAGCGCATCGTTGGAGGAGTTAAGAATTAAAATTATAAATTGCATAAATAATTTAGTCGAGGAAAAGCCGCGTTTTATTATGAATACTATTGATCAAAATAAAAGATGCTTAAACAAAGTGCCTAAATAATAATGGCGGGCTTATAGAAAATTTGTAAAAACTTTATATTGTTAATGCTAAATCAAGTGTTTTATTGTTTTTCGTATTAAAATTGTCGATTAATTCAATGGTTACTGTGACTTATTTCATACAATAAATTAGTAATATTTCGATTTCTTAAAAGCGGATACTTCAACAATGGATAGAGTAATTATAAGCAACTGATATATTTTTGAAAAGAGAATTTTAAGCGCTATCCAATAAACACATAATACATAGGGTATTCTATTAAAAAAAAAAAGTACACAGTAAGTCAAGAAGTTCATCAGTGATGCTTAATTGTTTCCTTACGTAGTACATTCAGATTGCTTGGATGATACCCTACAATTTTTATCTGAACACTTCTTTTCTATTTGGAATAATAAAGTAGCTATAAGCTGTCAAAATTTTTAAGGATACAGGGTGTCTCAAAAAAGAGTAATACCAAAAACTATATTTTTGTTAAATGGAATACCTACCTTTTATGTGGCATATAAAGCCTCTATTGGTTGTGTTGAATACACAACCAATACACACTTTTAATTTCTACGTAGATCGAATGCAGCGTTGCCAAGTTATGAATTAAAGATAGAAAAATCAGTAAAAAACATACTTTTTTTAAACTGTTATCTCTCCGCCACTGCTTCTTAATTCCCCAGACAAAGTTACATGTAATCTAATGCTGGCCTAGTTTATCCTAGACCGTCCTCACTTTTCGATTTAATTATACAAGGTATCCAGAATATTTGTTCAAACATCTCTATTTTCAATTCGATTTTAATTGAATTTCTTAAATACAACACCCTGTATATTATTTTGCCGCCGAAAAGCCTAAAGTGTCCCCTTTCAGAAAATATTATGTTTGCGGTATGTATCTCGCTATCATTTTGAGATATTAAGGTTTTTCCGTAACTTTACAAAGAAAATTAAAAAAATCGAAACAATTGCTATTCGTTGGTATGTCGCTGTCAGTAATTTTACTTTTGTTATCCTGTGACATTTGGTGCCATTTTGTGCATGGTATTCTTTCAGTAAGAAGTATTTTGTGGTAAAAATGAAGTATACGAACCAAGAATCAATTGATATGATTTATATCCTTGGGGAATGCTTAAAGAATTGTCTTCTGGCATCCCGAGTGTACTGCGAGAGGTTTCCTGATAGAACGCATCCAGATGCAAGATCATTTCAAAGACTGATAGATTTGATAGAACTGGGACAGTTAAGTACGAAAAGCATGAAAGAATAAAGCCAGTGGTAAACGAAGAAAATGAATTTAACTGTTGTTTATCTGTTTATGAAGATCCACATAGAAGTACAGTAGACATAAGTGATTTGTTGGTCTTAGGTCAAACTTCTGTGAAGAGAATGTTGCGTAAGAATAAGTTCTATTTACATTGTGTGCATCTGCATCAAGCACTTGATGGACAAGATTTTGAAAATAGAATAAATTTCTGTAATTGGGGTCTTGCTCGAATTCGAGAGGATGTACGATTTTTTAATATTGTATTGTTTACCGATGAGGCGACACTCCACAATAATGGTCATGTGAACAGACATAATTTGCACTTCTACGCCGATGAAAATCCACATTTTCTAAGGTCTATTGACCAGCAGTATGGGTGGAGCTTAAATGCCTGGGAAGGCATAATTGGAGACCACGTAATAGAATTTTTTTGATGGACACCTCAATGGGAATATTTTTCAAAATTTTTTAAATAAAGATCTTGATGATCTGTTAGAAAATATAAGACTAGGACTGTTAGGAAGAATGTGGTTCCAGTTAGATGGGGCGCCTGCTCATTTTAATATTGGAGTTCGAAATACTCTGGATGAAAAATTTCCTGGCCGTTGGATCGGAAGACGCGGACCTGTTCTGTGGCCTCCAAGGTCACCAGATATGACAAAACTTGATTTCTTCCTATGGGGATACGTTAAAGATCTGGTCTACGGAACACCTCCAACTACAGCGGCAAACATGCGGGAGAGAATAAGAGAAGCATTAAATTCAGTTACTCCCTTAATGTTACAAAATGTAAATAGATCTTTAACAGACAGGTTAAATATATGTTTACAGCAAAATAGTAGAGTGTTTGAATATCTAATAAATTAATTTATTTAAAATAATTATGTTTATGTTAATTATTTATTTATGTTGCGTTTATTGATATTTTGTACCTAAGAAATAAATTAAATATAATATTATACTGTTATAAATATTTTTATGCCAATGACTAACAATTGTTTCGATTTCTTGAGCCATGCCGCCTACAATTTTTTAAATTCTCTTTGTAAAGTTACGGAAAAACCTTAATATCTCAAAATGATAGCGAGATACACACGGCAAACATAATATTTTCTGAAAGGGGACACTTTAGGCTTTTCGACGCCAAAATAATATACAGGGTGTTGTATTTAAGAAATTCAATTAAAATCGAATTGAAAATAGAGATGTTTGAACAAGTATTCTGGGCACCCTGTATAATTAAATCGAAAAGTGAGAACGGTCTAGGATAAACTAGGCCAACATTAGATTACATGTAACTTTGTCAGGGAAATTAAGAAGCAGTGGCGGAGATATAACTGTTTAAAGAAAGTAGGTATGTTTTTGACTGATTTTTCTTTCTTTAATTCATAACTTGGCAACGCTGCATTCGATCTACATTCAAATTAAAAGTTGAATACACAACCGATAGGGGCTTTATATGACACATAAAAAGGTAGGGTATTCCATTTAACAAAAATATAGTTTTTGGTGTTACTCTTTTTTGAGACACCCTGTATACTTGAAAATAATTTTAGGTTATAGCAGAGTAGAGACGTTATAAGTTTTATTAAGAAAATTTTCTCATAAGTTCAACAGTTTAGCATCTAGTGATCGACGCCCCCTTGTTGGCCCACCCTGTATATGCCAAAAAAAATTGTGCGATTTCATTGTCATACTAGCCTTTTAAAATATTAACATATTACTATGATTGACAATCAAATAGAAACTCTAACTTTTTATTAACATTATTTCCAACAATTTTATAGATAAACTTGTATTATGTCCCTCTAAATAAAATATTATTTTAAGCAGTTCTCATAATATATTAATCCCCATTACACCATTAAAGTTTAAATATTGCCTAAAATAATTTGGTGTGTTTCCATTAAGTCCTAAATGGCCTTGTCTCTGCCCGGTAGCAAGATTAACCTTTTAATAAAAGGATCAGATACGCTACAAACACTTTCCTTTTTCTCCAGAGACCAATGAAACTGTTCATAAGGATAACATTGGTCGTCCTGGGAACCCTGAAACTTGGTTTATGTCATTTTTAAATGTAGTCTTACGTTGTAAAAAGCTATTCTCTGTTTTTGTCGTAAAATAAATTTTAGTCCGATTGTCTTAGGTGTAAAATGGTGCTCAAGAATGAAGAAATAAAAAAATGTCAGAATACGATGGGCTCGATTGTGTTAAAAAAAATAACAGATGACCTTGGCCTTAAGTATCGTTAACCGGGATGAAACGGATCAAAATGTCGAGTTTTTTGTAAATATCATTGCTTTCCTATGTAACAAGACAGTCTGGACAAAATATATTTTAAAGCCTCACTATTCAGCTTAGAATACAATATTTCTCAAAAATATAGCTTATCAATTTTTATCACATTTTTTTCTTAAATGTGATCCTCGTCACACTGCATGTAGGGGCGAAACTGATCACTAATGTAGTTTCATGTAAGATCCATTTTAAGCCCACTATGGGGGTTAGCGGATCAAAATAAATGAGAAAAAAAAACTTAACCGTAGGAACTTAAACGTACGAATTCAAGAATTAAAAAATAAGGCACATTATGTGAACCTTGGCAAATATATGTAGGTAAAATCTCTGATAGCAAGAATGAAAAGAAATTTATTCTAAAGTAAAATCTAAAATATTTTCAAAAATATATTTTCCCTTTCGTGACAGTTTTCTCCATACTTTCCGCAAAATCTGTCCTTTTTTTAATGACGGAAACATCGGGGACATCCGGATAAAATCACCTTTTTAGAATGCTTACGGTATTATATTGCTTACTCTTAATGTGGTCAATTTTGGCTACGAAAAATCTATCCCCTATATTCGTACCGAAGTTTACAATAGCAAGATCACCAACTTAAGAGTCATCTTGAACAGCTTAATTGTCATGAGAATAAGAGGCAAGTAATTCTTCCGGTTCTGTCGTATTGTACACTTAGCTTCTTTCCACGTTTTGGTGCTCCCCCACTTTCAGTTATCATTTGACTGAGATGCTCGACAACAATATGACACCCGGCTCTCTCCACTTGCTGACTAGCATCCTCCTCATGTTCTGGGGTTGTTCGAAGGTGTCCTATTCTTTTAAAACAATATCAAGTTCACATAGTGCAGTGCTACAAGGCTTAAAGCCAGCAACAGTATTTATTGAAGATTTGGCACCGATGTTTTGAATTGCTTTGGTCAGCAAGCTTGAAAGAATTGTCGTGAGCAAGAGCTCCCGGTTTTTCAGCATCCATTTTTCTAATACTGCTCGCCATGCTGCCTTGAATGGCTGGAATTAGGCCACATCCAATGGCTGCAGCATGTATGTAGAATTAGGAGGCAGAATGACACATTTTATATTGTTATTGTCGCATTGTTGTGTAACACTGATAGTTAAGTGACTATTTAAATTATCGCCAATCATTACTTTCGGTCCATTACGCATGTATGGTAAGTCACTGTTCAAAAACTAGTCCTGAAACGCTTCACTGTTAAACCATCCATTTATTTCCCTATTATATCTGGATCCTGGGAAGCCTCCTTCCAACCAACCTGGATATAAATGTTTGGCTTTATAAACGACATATGGTGGAAGTAAACAACCATCACCTGCTACCGCAAACATAACACTTGTGCTTGACTTGGATCTGTCTATTATTCGACAAGTATGTTTTACGCCTTGTTTCACTATAACTTTAGGGGCACCCAGATCATCTGCGAAGTTTGTTTAATCGAAATTAATTATGTTAGAAGGCGACACGTCACTAGGAGATTTTTGAAGATGGGAAAAATATTCTTTTACCATTTCGTATAATACCGCAGCTCTAACTTGTTTCATATTTTCCGCTAATTATATTGTTAAATTCAAGCGTCTAGCCATAAAGGACTTAAACCAATCGAAGCCCGATAGACTGTCCTTGAACCGGCTTTCACGTCTACTACTTTTGTTCAGAAATTGTTGGGCCATAAACCTAACATCGAAACTCTTAAGGTGTCCGCTCACTTGGGCGAAGCGTCGCGTCGCGATGCGTGGCGAAGAGAAGCGTTGCTTAGGTATTGTCCGCTCACCTAGGCGACGGGAAGCCTAGCGAAGAGTCGCATTGTACCCCAATAGTAAACAAACACAACGTATAGTTGGGTTACGATCGACAACGACAGGCAACAAATAACAAATATATCGGATCTTCTCTTCCCTTCACACCGCTCATTAGCGCGGCGCGAAGCGTCGCGTCCCGTAAAACTTCGCTTGGTTGCTCTCAAGACTTCTCCCGTGTTAACTGACGCTTTGCCACGCTTCGCGCTGCTCAAGTGGGCGAGTATACATTTACTTAAGCTATGGTTTGTTAGAACTGTCAGTCGCGGACGGCATACGCGTGTGACAGAATCTGAAGCGTACGACGTTATCGGTTTTGAAGAGAGGGTGTTTTGTTAGAATCGAAATAGAAATAGATTAGTGCGTGATTGTATTCTGGTAGGTGATGACAAAAAATATTTATTATTAAATTTTGGCAAAATTTATTTTTGATAACAATGGCTGAACTTGATTAGTTCTCGTCGCCAAAATAAAAGGGAAGATAAAATTATTTTTTATAGTATTGCCCTTGTAACTTTTACTTTTTACAGTATACAACGGGGGATGTTCTCGTACGAGATCAATTATTAATTTCTCGTCTTCCTCTGCTGAAAATTTGGTTGTCATTTTAAATTTTATTATAATAATTACTTTTTTAATACACTACCACTGTCAGCTCAGCTGAACGACTGCGCTGAAATCAAATCGAGTTTGATTTCGACAGAAACAATACAGCGCATAATTTACTGCCTACTGTCAGTCTACCTGAGCAGATTCTAACAAATCGGCTACGCGTCTACTCGCCTTCTGGATTTCAACGTAAGTCCGAGCGCACAACTGACTGTCTGCTGTGCGCCACGAACAGCTCTAACAAACCAAAACTTTACATGTAACTTTGTTAGGCGGAAAAAATACGCTTCGTGACGCGACGCGCCGCTTCGTCCAAGTGAGCGGGCACCTTTAAGGGGAAACCCCCACTTAGCAAACAGCGAAAGTACTAACTTTGGTTCATCCGCGGCATCTAAGGTAGGTTGTCCACCACATTTTCCTGTTTCCCTCTCATGATATTTTCGATTTACTGTGCTGTAGAGGATATGTTTCGGACATAGCTCTCATTCCCATACGACCACTGCGAACCTCCGCCACTGTTCGCTCTAGATACACAGGATTATAAGTTCGCTTGGCCTTAATGCCCAACTTTTTTTTATACGATCTTGGTATTTTGATCTAAAAATAATCAATAAATAGTATGAGGAAATATTCATATAACTTTTTTTCCTTGCATCATACCCCACAGGCCATGTCGCAGATCGCTTTCCATTCAACGACCACTCATCATCATAATAATTAAGTACACTCTCAGAATCGCACATATTAGTTAATATTGATATATTGTTGTAAAAAAATGTGATCCTCTTTACCCCTCGAAATGTTAATTTTTTCGAAAAGAATATCCCAACATAAACGAAACTACCTATCAAAAGAACTTGAGTGCAGACATGTTGTAGAAAAATCATTTTAAGAATCTATGACTACCACATCCATATAAATCTGATCACTTTCCCTGTGTAATAAATTGTTTTAAAATTTTGTGAAACATCGATATTTTACCTATAATTTTTGATATTTTTTAACAACTTCTGGTCATGTCTACTTACACGACACCTGAAGATCACGCTTCTCGAAGGGCGAAATTCGGTTATACGAAAAGATATTTGAAAGAATGTACCCTGGATCCGCTTCACCTTTGATGAATTGCAGTATATAATCCTCGTAAAAGTTGTAAATAGTTCGCAGAATTATATCCCTTGTAGTTTTGTCAGCCGTGTTGAATTTTTGATTTAGTTTTTGATTTATTAGTTCACGCTTTATGGAATGACCGGTTACAGTCCCAAATTAATTACGTAATAGATTCTAATAAAACCTAAGTTGTGTTAATTCATTACAAATACATTATTGTACAAAGCGCATTTTCAGGTTTATGTCGATTTTTTTTCTAAAGACGCGTACATATTTAAAATAATACGTTGACATTGAACATGTAAATCTTTGTTTCTTAATTCCGGACTTATTTCGCTTTCGATGGCCGACTCTGGCACCGACTCATTATATTCTTGTGATAATTCACCATGGCCTTCTGTTTCAAATTGTCGCCAAAAAGCCATACTGATATAATAAAATATAGGTACCAAGTAAAAACTTACTTGTCTGAAACCACACAGTTATAGCAGAAAATGAAATATGTAAATTAGAGTAAATCGTTTCAACCAGTCACGCCGCTGTCCGATTCATAATATCGCATACCTCAAACACCAAGTGATTTTAAAGCTAATAAGAGATCACCCAATTGGGAGAACTA
The DNA here is from genome assembly GCA_963920685.1 of Polydrusus tereticollis. NCBI lineage: Eukaryota > Metazoa > Arthropoda > Insecta > Coleoptera > Curculionidae > Polydrusus > Polydrusus tereticollis. The sequence continues at coordinate 164,842,776 of OY987327.1, forward strand.
TTAACTATTTGCTGTTCTTGTATACAGCATATAAATTTGTATTTATATGCTGCTCTATTAATTTTCCCACTCGGAAAAAATAGTTCACGCTTTAAATGTGCTTTAAATTGTGTGTGGATCTCGACGGTCTATCGCCAGGGTGTTGCCAGTTCTACAAAGTTTTCGTAGTGTAGGAGGAACATAAGAGTTTCTTATTTTTTTACTTTCTTTGTTTAACAATAACGAAATTCCCTTTTAGCTTCATTTAAACTACTTTTGTATAAATAATATTTCTGAAGTACTAAAAAAATTATTATAATATTCATGAAGGTTCAAAGTACATTAAATTTGCAAACTAGCTTTTAAAGAGAGCTATTGACTATCAATTAAATACTGATATATAACAACACTATTAATTATAAAAACTTAAAGAATATTTAAAAAAAGATCTGACAACCCCGATTATGATGCCGGTCCCTTTGAAGCCCGGTCGAAGCTTTTTTATGTCATCAAACTGAATTTGGAAACAGTATAAACAATATTGTTATTATCTTACTTTGGCACCCTTTCCCTTGTTTTAAAATTAATCTTAATATCCTTTTACAAAAACAAGGCCACTGTCCTGCAATAGTTAACCGAGGCTGATTATGAGACTTTCTACTCTCGAAACATGTCCTTACAATAACATCTGATATATTATGTTAAAACCAAATAGTGCAGCAGGCTTTAAGATATTTACTACTTCTATAAAATTAATTACTTCTATAAAATCTATAAAACTTATGTTCATTTCAAAGTACTTTTTATATTGCTCTAAAACAAAAACGTTTTATGAGCAAATACCAAGCTTAAACTTTTAATGTCACAAAAAAAAGAGAAATAAAGGTTAATGGTTAGCAAAACCTTTTTACTTATTTTTAGTATTTTCGTTGTTTAAAACTCATTAGCTGTTGTAAAATTCAATTGTTTTATGTTTGCTATTTTCGTTAAATTATTTTTGGATTACCATTAATAATATATTATTTGATGAGCATTAAATAGTCATTACTTGCGAACCTTACTATACTTTTTCTACGACCACGAACTTAATCTTAGGTATTCAAAATACTCAATTTACTGTCACAAAATATTTCTTGACAATTTATCCTTTCACGTAACACATTAGTGACAGCTGGAATCTATATTGAATTATGTTGGTTCTTGAAATCAGTCAGGGACTATTATTAAATAGAAGAACAAATGGGTCTACCTAGGTTCAGTAAATTGCAGCCCCTCCGTGAACTTTGATGGCAAGTGTCTAGAGAAGATTTTTGATAACAATGCCACAACTATTATAGGTGGAGACCTCAACGCAAAACACAAAATATGGGGTTGCAGAAACCAAAATTTGCGAGGTCTCACCCTATATAACAAATCGCTGAACTTCAACTATTTTGTCCTGCCGCCGGCGCCGGAGGCCTACACGCACCTAGCGCTACACGGGCTTCCGGAGATTCACGACATTTTTGTATTGAAAAACACTGACAAGCTCTCACAGCCCCAAGTTCTTACTGAACTTACCTGTGATCACAGAGTACTGGGATCCCCGGGAGAAGGGACAGGTGTTCGTAACCAAAACAATAACTAATTGGACTACCTTTAAAAGAATATTGCAAAATAACGAACCACTGCCCCCTATTCAAACAACGGAAGACATCACAAAAAATATTGAACAGCTAATACATAACATAAACATGGCCATAGCTACCTCTTTCAATACAAAAGTGTCAAGGTTTTCGAAGTACGGCGCCTTTCCTGATAATCTTAAACAAAAAATCAGAAGCAAAAACAATGGTGATCCGCGCATTAAAGCTCTCGCTAATGTTCAAACACAAGAGATCAAAATCGCAATTAGTAAACTTGAATCCGACAGATGGGGACCAAAAAACCAGAGAGCTGAATGTAGTAGACAACTCTATCTATAAGTTTACAAAAGCACCAATAAAAGGAGGCAGAAAACCTCCTACATAAAGGACGCGGAAAATGGTCAAATAATCGTGGACAGGAAGCAGATAGTCGAAAAGTTCGCAAACTCTCTCAAAAATCAATTTAGTCGCAACCCAACGTCGGACAAACAAAGAAAAGCGCGGATTGCCAGAGTAGCGCACCTATACAAAAATTTGCACTACCCTTCGTAAATATCCACAACGTTTCATTATATGAAGTTAGTTACATCATCAGGAATGCAAATGTTAAAAAGGCGCCGGACTTTGACGGCATACGAAACATCGCGATAAAAAACATGCCAGTAAATTCGACGCAGGAGCTAGTCAAAATCGCGCAAGCCATCCTCGAAAAGGGTCACTTTCCCCCCTGCTGGAAGCACGCAGAAGTAATCTTACTACCCAAAAAAGATCAATACACTACACTAATCAATAGCTACAAAGTTTGATTTCTTGTTTAGGCAAGGTTGTGGAGAAAATAATACAGAGCCGTATAAACGACTTTGTATTTCTCGACAACATTTTACCACCAGAGCAGTTTAGTTTCCGGCCTGCTCATTGTACGGTGCGCCAAACAACCAGCTTAGCGTCAAACGTGATGACACAAAAAAAAATTCGGGATGGGAGTAATCCTGTTCGACATCAGTAAAGCATTCGACAGGGTCTGGCACGATGGCTTCATCTTAAAACTAATAAAATCGAGTCTACCTGTATATCTTGTTGTAATTTTTAATATCATTCCTGGAAAACAGAACATTCGCAGTGTCATCGGAAAATAGAGTTTCATCAATAAAAGAAATAACGGTAGGGATCCCGCAAGGCTCCCCCAATCCCTCTAATCTTATATAACATATTTACGAGCGATTTTCCCAAAACCGCTCCAACGCAAACTTACCTATTCGCCGATGACACAGCCATAACCGCATCCGCCAGAAGGCCGCCACCAGTAATCGAAAAATTACAACATCATGTCAATATCATAGACAAATGGTTGGACAACTGGAGAATTTGACTAAACGACGCCCAAACTCAGGCCATCTTTCTGTCAAAGGCTAGAACAAACCTCCCAAATGCAAATACTAGGGTCAGACTAAAAACACACCCATTAAATGGAGCGACAATATTAAATATCTAGGCTTACATTTTGACAGAAAGATGAACTGGAGTCTCAATGCCACCCATAGACTCAAAAACGCGAACGCACAGACGGCTGCGCTGTACCCCCTTCTTAAAAGAAACAGCAAAGTTAAGCTAAAAACTAAACTTAACCGATACAAAACAATGATCAGGCCTGTTATTTTATATGGCGCACCCACGTGGTGCACGATGTCTGTGACTAATCACAAAAAATATCAAATTTTCCAAAACAAAATTCTGACTGATCACCAATGCGCCCTTTTTCACCCCAAAGACTTTTGCACAGAGACCTAAAAATAGACACCATACAATCTCACCTACATAAACTCCTTACAAACTACTATAAAACCACAGACCTCTCAAACAACGCCCTAATCACACAATCCCATACACGATCCCCCTTCCCTCGCACATACAAATTGCCACGCGACTGGCTTATACCGTAAATATGCCTTTTCTTATGAGAAGTAAAAACGAAATCATCGATAGACTCTCAAACTAATTTTATTTAATTAAAGCAAAAGCGTCACCACCAATAAATGAGAGTAAAAGGGCCTGCCTATACTCAGAAGCACTAATCGATACAGAATTTCTATTTCTAAACAGGTAAGCTTCTCAGCGTGATTTGACATATCGTCGTTGATTCTGCAATACCTGCTAAGTGCACTTTTTGGCGAATTTTAGGTTTGGATATATTCCGACTATGTAAATGTATGCGCATGGGTTGGTAATATCTGATATGTGCTAAAAAAATCCGTTATATTTTTAAATCACATAATAAAAAACCTGTTAAGTACAGCCAGTCAAACTATGAACACTAATACCTGATATGCGCAGCAGAATACACTTAGCAGTTATTATTTTTGTTGATTTTGCACATAGCAGTTATCGCGATCGGTAAAATCTGCTATGTAAAACAATCAGTTCTTCAAAATGATTCACATGTCAGTTGTTTCTGATAAAGTGAAGCACAGGAGGTAACGTCTCGTCATATTTCGTGTTTACTTGTGGTTAAAACTAGTGAACCAAGTTTTATATTATTGTTGTTGTAAGTATAAAGAAAACCAAAACAGGGCAAAAAGTAAAGGTTTGTCGAACATTTTTCCTTAATACCATTAATCTGGGACAAGACACTTTCATGAGATGGGTAAAGAGGAACGATCGTTCTTCCAGTCCAAGTTTTAGTAAAAACGGCGAAGAAACTGTAATTGTTGGTGTAAAGCACCCCGATCAAATTAATAAAGCAGAAAAAGTAAAAGAATGGTTGAATTTACTTCCCAAGATACCAAGCCATTATTGCCGGGCGTCGACGACAAAAAAATATGTTGAGTCAACTTTTAGATCATATCTTCACATGTATGATGTATACAAGGAACGGTGCACAGCCAATGAACTAGCACAAGTTGGAAGAGTGCAATTTACATGTATTTTAAAAAAAGAAAAAATAGCGATTTATCATTCTTGAAAAGATCAGTGCGATACATGTTTTGGGTTCAAAGTGGATACTGTTGACAACGAGGAAGGGCTGCCAAGGAAAGCGCTAACTCCGAAAAGTTGGTCGTAACTATGGATCTGCAAAGTGTACTTGTTTGCCCAAAAACAGAAGCATCGGCAATGTATAATAAGCAAGAACTGCAGGTTCACAATTTCACCATTTACGAACTCAATAAGGGACATGTTTATTTGTACGGTTGGCATGAAGCGAATGGGGGTGTCTCAAGCAATGAATTTACTTTATGCATAATTTACTACCTTTCGACTGCAATATCTGAAACTTATAAACAAATTGTTCTGATTTCAGATGGCTGCAATTATCAGAATAGAAATAAAGTATTGGCCCGTGCTTTAAGTGATCTCGCCAAGACAAAATCAATCGTTATTAAGGAGCTCATTTTAGAAAAGGGTCATACAATGATGGGACGGATAGTGTCCATGCTACCCTAGAACAATACTTTAAACCACCAATAAATGCTCCCTCAGATTACATTTCCGGAATGAGACTGGCCAGACCTAAGCAGCCTTATAATGTGAATGTGATTGATTTTAAATTTTTCGTGAAGTATGAAGATCTAGGTACAAACTTATCATCATTAAGACCAGGAAAGAAAACTGGTGACCCTACAGTTCCAGACATTCGGCAATTAAGGCATTTACCCAGCGGAGAAATATATTTTCAAATAGGATACACAGGTAAATGGAATACGCTACCACAAAGAAAAAATGCTGAAGTAAGTGCACCTAAAAAAATGTACAGTTCAGCACTTCCAATAGTAGAATCAAAATTTCGTCATCTTCAGGAGCTGAGATATGTTATTGAAAAAGACCATCATGCTTTTTATGATGCACTAAAGTTTAAACCGGACACAAAAAAATCAAAATAAATTTAAAACAATGTTAATTTTGCGTTTGGCTTGTAATAGTTAAAAAAAATCTCTCAAGTTAATACAATTTTTTTAATAGGTTTACTGATTATTTCTTTTATTTCTTACTTGAATTGAAATTCCGATTCAGTTACACTTATTTAGATTTTTAAGTTTTACAACTTGTAAACTGGTTTAATAAATTTATGTTCTACATGAATTAATGGTTTATTGCATTATAATTAATATTATTAATAAATTACTACTTTGTGCAAAAATCAAACTATAAAATATCTGCTATGTTACATAATATCAGTTATTTCTTCTTTTTAAGCAAATTAACTTGAACACAGATTTAATAACTAACTACACATATTTTAAAAAACATATTCATGTGTTTAAGAAAAATATAAATCTATATTCTATGGTATTTGATTTAATAAGAGTTTTATTTCAATACTGAAAAAAACACAAAAATCACTTAGCAGGTATTGCAGAATCAACGACGATATGCTGAATACTGAATCTTCAAACTCGTAACTTAGTGAGGTGATAGACAGACAGCAACAGGGAAGTGCTTATTTTTAGTATTTTGGTTTGGAGGAGAAGAAAAAGCGGGCATTTCTGTACACCATATTATTGGTACAGATGTATGCTAATAATTCCTATAATTTTAAAAATATTTTTTAAACCGAAAGCTACAAAAATCAAAATTAGTGGTGGTCAGCCTGGCCCCATGTTGGGGTAAAGTTGACTGAGTATTGATTTTACGTATTAAAGTGTTTATATCGCAGTACAGGGCAAAGTTGACCAGGACGACAATTATTATGAAAAATGTTTTTAAATATTTATTATCAATTATTTTTAAACATATATATATATAAAAAATTAGGATGAAGTACAGTAAGTTTACATAAAAAACTTAAATAATTGGTAACAATAACAAAACTGTAAGTATACTGCATCTAAAATCTGTCCATGTTAACTTTTGATTAAAAAATGAAAGAATAATGAAATTTTGGTACGTTTAATAATAATTAAAATATTACCATTTTAGTATAAATTCTGGACTCAGTTTTTTAAGATGACGGCAGGGCGCCATTTTGAATAAAATTTTTAAATGGCAGGTGGGTTCGAGTGATACCTCGTTGAAAAGGTATTTTTAATCTATGAACGATCCCCAAGTTTCAAAAGATTTCATCGATTAATTTCAAAATGGCGGTCACTTTCGTTAATGTGAGTTAATTTGAATTTTAAGCAATAGTAAAGGAACCTACGGGCGGCTAGGCGATATTTTTAGTATTTTATAACAATAAAATGTATAGTCTATCGTGAAATTCTTCGCGAACAGTATGAAATATTTTCTAACTAATTGATGTGCACACTTGAATTATAATCTGGCGCAAATCGTCTAATGACTGCGGCTGGGTTATAAATACTTTAGACTTAATAAATCCCCACAAAAAAAGTCTATAACAGTTAAGTCCGGTAAGCGAGCAGGTCATTCGACAGCACCACGACGACTAATCCAGCGCCCGGGGTAGTGCTAATCAAGGTAGTTCCTAACATCTCTTATAATGCGGCGGAGCTCCATTTTTTTTAAATATTATAGGCATATCACCAAATTCATCAGGATTTTCCTTAACAGACTCCAGAATCAAATGTTCTACGGTATTTTTAATCATATCCAGATACACCAGTCCAGTTAAATTTACCTGGATAAAAAGTGGCCCAATAATATGGTTTCCCAAAATACCTGCCCAAACGTTAAATTTCTGAGGGAACTGGGTATGACATTCTTTGTAAATATGAGGATTTACATCGCTCCAATACCGAACATTTTGACGGTTAGCTTTTCTGTTCAGAAAGAAAATACACTTATTGTTCTGAAACGGTGTATATTAATTAAAAGAAAAGTTTATCTGGCAACCTTGCCTTCATACGGCACCGGTACCCTTCGCAAAAGATGCTTCGTACGGGTCGTGCGGCGAGGGGTGCAGAAGCCAAGGGTTTGTTTTTCAGTATAGTCACGTCGCTCTCTCGCCCAATTTTCACTAAAACGCAATATTGAAATATTTAAGTGCAAATATTTGTTCTCCGCTCATCGCAAGTCTATAATAATTTACACAGTATTTAGAAATAATAACAGTGAAGTGCAAGTTAAAAGTGCCTGAGGTGTATAGATGCATCAAGTGAAATAGACAGGTATAATTGTAAAAATATTAGGCATATAAGATCCAATATTTTCCCCGTTCATTTGCAACTGAATAAAGCGTTGTTTTTTTGTTGTTGTTAAACTGTAGAAATTATTTCTCTTTTGAACCTTACCTATGGAGTTTTGGAATCTGCACAAAGACAGCAGTGCCCAACTATGTACTCAGAATTGCTAACGTCAATTCCGCGACATTGTTTGGTCCCTCGAGCCGGATATGTAAAAATATGAGCTCACAAAATAAAAACTATACAAAACATTACGTAATTGTGGTATAAAAAACAATTTAGTGAACTTTTCTTCTGACGGTGAAAAGTCGGTGGTCCTTCCTGAAATAGACTATAACAAACATTTACCAAAACAATCAGTGCTTTATTTAGTTTAAGATATTTTGCCAGTATATTCTTTGTATATTTTTCTGTATTTTTTATAGTTTATAGCGATTTATTTTAGAATAGGTACCTACTATGTACCTATATGTGATGGTAATTAATGGATATTATCCTCAGATTATAATGTTTATTTTATAAATAGTTCTCCAAGCGCTTACACACGTATTTCTCTAGTACCTGGTTATTTAATATTCAGAAAACATTACCCTCAGGTAGTTAATATTATGCAAATATAGTTTTTGGTCATTTCTCTTGCTACCTGCACACTAATCCTTTTATGTTTTAAATGAATTTGTTTGTGTTTACTTGTTATTTTGGGATATTGTACAGTTCTTGACATACTATATATAACAGTAAGGTTTGCATGGCATTTTTAAAAAGAGATAGGTATTTTTTGTGCTGCTATAAGTTTTCGCATTGTTACTTTTATTTTTTTTAAGATTTTTCGCGCGCTCGCACATAATACTATTTCACACTTGTTGACCCTTATTGAACTGTTCAAATTTTATTTTTAGTTTCTATCTATTTTACTGTTAATTAGACATTTAGAAAAAATGACGGATTTAGAAGCTTTGGTTAAGCAGCGCGGTTGCTTTAAGGGTAAAATTTCTAGAATTATTACATGGTACAATAAAAATGCAGATAGCGAAAAGGATTATATGGAGTACCAAGTAAGAATTGATAGTTTAACCCAAGCTTTTGACTGTTTTGAAAACACGCAGATGCAAATTGATGTTATAGATCCCTCTAAAAAAGACGGCGATGAAGTTGAGGACAAATATTTTTCGTGTCTAGCTAGATTAAAACGTAAAGTTCTTGCATTATCTCCTAGCCAGAATGTACAGAGTCAAGTAACCCCCGTAGTAATAAGTTCTGGTGCGCCCAATGTAAATTTGCCTCAATTAAATATTCCCCAATTTAATGGTGACATCACAAAATGGAATGCTTTCTATCAACTTTTTGAGACGCTCATTGTGGACAATCAGTCACTAACAGCTATTCAGAAATTAATATATTTAAAATCATATTTAAAAGATGAACCTTTACATTTAATTGAAACATTGCAATTGACAACTGACAATTTCCAGATTGCGGTTGATACCCTGAAACAAAGGTATAATAATCAACTTTCGATTATTTTTGCTCATATAAAAAATCTAGTGGAAATCCCCGCTTTAGCCAAGGTCACTGCTCATACTCTTCGAGAATTCATCGTATGTATAAAACAAAACGTGGACTCTTTAAAAAATCAACAAATTCCTGTTGATCAATGGGATTTAATGTTAATATATCTATTCTCACAAAAGTTAGATTTTGGAACTAAAAAGGCATACATTGCGGAAAGAGGTTCCCAAATGTTATCCACATCTCAGGCAGCGTTGCCAAAATTGGAAGATTTTTTAAGTTTTCTAGAAAAACGATGCTCAGTTTTAGAAGACCTCACAGAAAGTCCCGCAAATAAAAGTTTTTCGCAAGGTCATTCCTCTGTAACACAAAGAGGTGCTTCAAGCAGTAGATTTCAAAAGTTTTCCCATCATGCACATGGTAATCAGCAGCAAGAGAGATCTAACCTTCAGCGTAGTAACATGGAATATCACTCATCTTCCCCAACTTTCAATTTTCTAAGGTGTCATTGCTGTAAGGTCCCTGATCATAAAATATATACGTGTCCAAAGTTTAAGAATTTATCCTTGAAACTAAAAACAGAAGTCGTCACACAAAATGGCCTTTGTTTTAACTGCTTAGGCTCAAAACATCAAGTAAAAAATTGCACTTCTCAGTTATGTTCAATATGTGGTAAAAAGCATCACTCACTTTTGCATCCAAGTTCTAATGAATTACCTCCAGATAGAAGGAATCAGAATGTATACAACAGAAATTTCAATCAAGATCAAAGTAATTTCCATAATTATCATAATAAGGGAAATGCAAGTACATCTGATTCGCATTCTCCTGATGGTAGTTGTCTGCCAACTAATCGCTCGCAAACGAATAACTCAGATAGACCGCCCATCAATCAGAATTCCCAAGTAGGTTCCTCAAATGGCAATAGCCATAGAACACTCTCAGTTTTTGCTTCTGATGACAACGAAGTTTTGTTAAGTACGTCCTTGGTAAACATACCCGATCTTCATGGAAATATTGTGACTGCACGGGCTATGATCGATCCTGGCAGTACAATTTCAATAATAACTGAAGATCTCTTAAGAAAATTAAAATACACCCCTGAAAGACAGCAAGTTAGAATCTCAGGCATTGGAGGCAATGTTGAACACTCCAATAAAGCGATATGTCTTCAAGTCATGTCTATCCTAGAACCAAATTTCGCTCTCAAAGTAAACTGTTGTGTGTTGAATAAAATTACTGAAAAAGCCCCACATTTCCGTATTAACAAAAGCAATTTAAACCTTCCTCAAAACGTGAGTCTTGCTGATCCGCAATTTGATAAACCTGCAGTCATAGATGTTTTGCTCGGTGCTGATGTTTATTATAAAATTCTCTCGGGAGATATGGTGAAAATTGATAAGAACAACGCTCTCACATTGGTTGGTACCCATCTTGGGTACATTATCTCTGGGTTAATTCCCACTCATGCTCTCGTTAAAGGTGATCTTCACTCCGTCAAATCTAACAGCTGTTTTTTCGTGCAAAGTGATAAAACAGATTTACCACTAGACTCTCTATTAGAAAAGTTTTGGTCCTTGGAAGACATTCCCCACTCTAAAGAAAGAATTTTGTCTGCTGAAGATGAACTAGTCGAAAAGAATTTTTGTGACACCACTCTTTTATTAGCGAATGGGTCTTTTCAAGTAGATCTACCCCTCAAATCACCAAAAGAAAATTATTTGTTAGGAGAGTCATTTTTTCTTGCAAAAAAAAGATTCTATCACTTAGAAAAGCGTTTCGAAAGAAACCCTGACCTTTTTAGGGAGTATAAGAAATTTATTGATGAATATATATCTCTTAATCACGCACAATTCGTGCCCTTATCTCTAAAAACTAAAAGTAATGTATATAAGTATTTTTTACCCCACCACTGTGTCGTTCGCGAAGAAAATAAATCCACCAAGTTGCGTGTAGTATTTGATGGTTCGATGAAAACTTCTTCAGGACTCTCTCTCAACGATATAATGCACAAAGGTTTCATCGTACAGCCCGAGCTTTTTGATATCCTGATAAGATTTAGAAGTTTTAAATTTGTTATCACTTCTGATATAGAAAAGATGTACCGACAGATACTAATAAATTCCCAGCACACTCACCTCCAAAACATTATTTGGCGTGAAAACCCATCTGAAGCACTCCAGTGCATCGAATTATTGACAGTCACCTATGGTACCAATTGCGCTCCATATTTAGCCACTCGCACTTTGACGGAACTAGCCCTAAAGTATAAAAATGAATATCCGCTAGCGGCAGAAGTAATCACCTCCCAATGTTATGTCGATGATATAGTATGTGGTACAGATTCTTACAAGGAGTTGTTTGAACTATTTCATCAGTTAGTCAAACTATGCAGTTTAGGAAATTTTAGGCTACATAAATGGTCTTCTAACTCTAACTTATTTCTAAGACAAATAGATAACATTGACACTTCTCGTAACTGCCAGGAAAGTTACAATATTAAAATGGATGGAGTATCCAATAAAGTCCTTGGTATATTCTGGAACCCAGACTCAGACATTTTCTCAATATCGCTACCTGAAGTTCCGATACAAGAGTCAGTCACCAAACGTGAAGTTTTGTCCAAAGTTGCTCAAATGTATGACCCTCTAGGCTTAATTGGACCAATTATTGTAGTCGCAAAACTAATAATGCAGGAAATTTGGAAAGAAAAAATGGATTGGGATGATCCTCTAGAACATCCTATTCTAACAACATGGACAGATTACGCAAAAAAAATTCCCCAACTAAAGTCGTTACAAGTACCTCGTTTTTTCTTATCTGATAGTAATAGTAGCTCTCTAGAAATTCATGGCTTTTCCGATGCTAGTCGCAAAGCTTACGGTGCTTGTGTATATATCAGAGCATTGTATCCCAACGGCACAGTATCTTGCCAACTTATAACATCAAAGAGCAGGGTTGCACCGATTAAAGAAATAACTATTCCCCGCTTGGAGCTCTGTGGGGCACTGTTGCTCTCTAATTTGGTCACTCGAGTTTGTTCCATATTGAAAGAAAGGTTCTCTTTTCAATCCGTTAATCTCTGGACTGATTCTGAGATTGTATTAGCATGGTTAAATGCTCATCCCTCTCGTTTTAATATTTTTGTCGCCAATCGTATATCAGAGATTAACACTCTCACCCAAAATTTTAAATGGCGTCACATTCCAACCAAGGAAAATCCAGCTGACCACCTTTCTCGTGGATTAACACCGGATCAGCTAATAAATTCAAATCTTTGGTGGAATGGGCCAGCACTCCTACAGGACTTTTACACAAATTTAGACTCCTCAAATCGAGATCTTGGTTCCACTAACGAAGAAACGAGGAAGACTAGAACAGTTTTAATCGCTATTTCTGATAATTTCTGGAAAACGTTTTTTGAGAAATTCTCAAATTATTCTCGGCTGCAACGGACAGTAGCTTTTATTTTTCGATTTGTGAACAACTGTAAACCCCACTGTAAAAGCTTAATTGGGCTCATCTCTGTAGATGAACTAAAAGGTTCTGAACTGTTCATTTTAAAACATCTTCAAATGCAATACTTCTCCAAGGAATTCAAGGAATTAAATTCAGATGCTGGAAAAATATCCAATAAGCAAATTTTAAAGTTAAACCCATTCATTGATGCAGACAATATCATCAGAGTGGGAGGAAGACTATCGCAAGCTCTAATACCCTTTGAACAAAAATATCCTCTCTTATTGCCATCTAAAAATCATGTAGTTAAACTTTTATTAAAAAAGGAACATTGCAGGTTAGGACATGCAGGTCCACAAACGATTTTATCCAATGTTCGTCTAAGATATTGGCCCCTAAATGGGCTAAAAGAAATTAAAAAGATCTCTATAAATTGCCCTAACTGTTATAAATTTAAAGTAAAAACGTTTCATCAAATTATGGCTGATCTCCCCAAAGCCAGAGTAGTCCCTTCTCGGCCTTTTTCAAAAACAGGAATTGATTTCGGTGGCCCTTTCTTTGTAAAGTCATCAACTTTGAGGAGTCCTAAAGTTGAAAAGGCATATATAGCTGTGTTTGTGTGTATGGCCACTAAGGCTGTACACATAGAGCTAGTTTCAAGCCTTTCTTCACAAGCTTTTCTCGCCAGCTTGAAGCGTTTTATCTCCAGAAGAGGTAGCCCTTCAATAATATATAGTGATAATGGGACAAATTTCCTGGGTGCTAGTAATCAAATTAAAGATATTTATGATATGGTAAAATCTGAAGGAACACAGGAAGAATTAAATAATTTTCTTTCTGGAAATGAAATACAGTGGCAGTTCATTCCTCCTTACTCTCCACATTGGGGTGGATTATGGGAAGCTGCAATCAAAAGCACAAAATACCATTTAAAGCGTTTAGTTGGAGATCAAAGATTCACCTTTGAGGAGTTCACAACAATTCTTACACAGATTGAGGCAATTTTAAATTCGAGACCCCTACAACCATTGTCATCTGACCCCCTTGACCTAGAGTGTTTGACCCCAGGACATTTCCTAGTAGGAACCTCATTAACCTCGTTTCCTGAGAAAGATATCTCTCATGTTAGCAATAATAGATTAGATCGTTGGCATAGAGTAACTCAGGTTCAACAACAGTTTTGGTCCAGATGGACAAAAGAATATCTTAATCAATTGCAAAATAGACCTAAGTGGATGTCTCCGGTTCAAAATCTAACTGTTAACGATGTCGTCCTCTTAAAGGAAGACGATACAAAACCTTTTAGTTGGCCTTTGGCTAGAGTGTTGGAAGTCATTCCAAGCAAAGACGGAAAGGTCAGACTTGTAAAGGTAAAAACCAAACATGGAACCTTTAACAGAAACATAACCAAACTGAGTCCATTACCAAAATATGACGATTAGTTTTTAAGTAGTGTAGGAATTTCCTTTTATGATTAGTTAGTTGTAAGTTAATTTAAGTTTTTCATTTTGAAGGTAGAACCTTCAACCGGGGGGAGTATGTTCTGAAACGGTGTATATTAATTAAAAGAAAAGTTTATCTGGCAACCTTGCCTTCATACGGCACCGGTACCCTTCGCAAAAGATGCTTCGTACGGGTCGTGCGGCGAGGGGTGCAGAAGCCAAGGGTTTGTTTTTCAGTATAGTCACGTCGCTCTCTCGCCCAATTTTCACTAAAACGCAATATTGAAATAGTTAAGTGCAAATATTTGTTCTCCGCTCATCGCAAGTCTATAATAATTTACACAGTATTTAGAAATAATAACAGTGAAGTGCAAGTTAAAAGTGCCTGAGGTGTATAGATGCATCAAGTGAAATAGACAGGTATAATTGTAAAAATATTAGGCATATAAGATCCAATATTTTCCCCGTTCATTTGCAACTGAATAAAGCGTTGTTTTTTTGTTGTTGTTAAACTGTAGAAATTATTTCTCTTTTGAACCTTACCTATGGAGTTTTGGAATCTGCACAAAGACAGCAGTGCCCAACTATGTACTCAGAATTGCTAACGTCAATTCCGCGACACTTGTAACAATCTTTTTGTGCTTGTTACAACGTTAGTAGATAGCCCGAGTTTTTATCAAATTTTGACCAATTTAAATAATTAAATTTTTTTAAAATTTTTGAATACGCCCCTGTCTAAAAGGTTCTAGACCCAGGCCGATTCGTCTTAATATAATAACCTACGTATAGGCAACCCGTAATATGACGATATGCATGACTAGCTGTCGGAATATCACTTGCACACCCAGATGGTATTAAGCTATCTTTTACATGTTTGGGATGACTGCCGGGTTTTTTGACGTTGCCTAACCTAGTATTTTGGATGCATTTAGTTTCGGGTCAAACGTGCATCTATTTTCATGGCTTTTTTGGTTAAAATGAGTAGATTCCCGTTTTCAAGTTCAAAGTGCCCTCCAGCTTTACTTGTCATTTCCGGAAGTCACATGGGTTTTCGAAGCAGTACGAGTCACGAGTGGGAAGTTGTTTTTTTTGGATAGGAAAGTCTATTTAAGGACTTTACGGCGTAGTGCGTCGGTCTGTTCGTTCTAAATACCGGTCCAGAAGACTTGAACAGCAGGTGACGAAAATATAAAAATTATGGTTTTGTGTTAATAATTCACATTTTATATGTGTCGGCAATGGCCGGATCGGAATTTAACACAGAAGCTGTCTTTTGAGCCTTAAATGGGATTGTTTCGTCACCTAGACCGTAGGAAGCCCGACCATCTGGTGAGTAGTATTTTTGGGTTTCACAAAATGGCGTCCTAATGTCCACGTTTTGTTTTAGGCTTCATTATTTATTATCCTTTATTACCCTTCATTATTTATTATCCTTTATTAGCCTTTATTATCCTTCACTATTCATCATTTTTCTTTTATCAACTTCATTTTCTACTTCCTTTATCTACTTCGATTACCGTCTATTTTTCTTTTATCTTCTGGTTCTTTTATCTCCTACATCTTTTATCCTCTACCTTTATTACCTTCTACTTCTATTTTCTACGTTCTACATGGATTTAGCCATGTGTTGGAAATGCTTAAGTCAGTATTCGTAACCTGGAGTCTTCCTCTAAATCCTTTACCCTGCTATGGATCCCATGTCTGGAATGGAGGATGTATGTCTTAGAGAGGCCAAGACGAGTGGGGGTGTCATTTGGGATGAAGTTCCTGTTTCGGTGCATGTGCCGGTCACCCCGACGTGCTGTATGGTCAACCGTCCACATTGATCTGATGCTGGAGTTTGACGCATAATCCGTCGTGCCTGTCTGCTAGAGTCCTGCCTTACATGAGCTAAGTAGCATATTTTTTCTCCTTGTTTACTGCACTAACACCACTTCCGACTAATTTTTGTTAAATTTCATAAGATATATCACCAAAAAACCCTTCCTTTGAGTTTGAATAAGTAAATTTCATGTGTCCAATAATTCAGGATAATTTCACCTCTGTACTTCAGTTAAATCACTCGTAATGTACTATTAATGGGCCTAGAGCCACCTTTTTATGTCATATTGCTAAAATACCTCTTTTATTCACTTGTAACGTTTTGACTGGCACAATGCCACACTTACCGGACTTAACCTTTTTTATTTGATGACTGATAGCCACTAAAAGTCAATTTGTTAACCCTTAACTTAATTTCCTATGTTATAAATCTTTTATGTGGTGATTTGGTAGACTGTATTATAGTTGTATATTCTTCCCTCTGTATATTTTTATGTATAGTGTATAATTACCCTAGCTTCGCTTAAGACTGTTGTAAATTCTTGTAGATTTCGCTTAAAGTGGATGGGTCAATCCAGTAATGTACATATTACCTAAACTGCTTATCTTGTATCATACGAAACTTAGTTTTCAATTTAAAACCGAAACCTCCCTCGTCAAGGAATGCTTGAGTGGTTGGTCTATTTATTGTAAATTCATTTGTGTATTAATCCCTAGTAGGTTTTATGATTATCTAGCTGGAACAGGCTAGTTTTGATTTATGATACTAACTTTCACTCGTTAAGGAGTCTAAGATGGTTTTTTAATTTATCTTAAATTGAGATTTACATTAAACAAAAAACGTAAGTCTTACTTTCTAACAGAAGTAGCGGTTAAATGTTTAATTTTTAAGTATAAATCTATTACTTCCTCAGGAAGTATGCGTTTTCGCACTAAAGTTATTGAGATATTATATCTGTAATTTCTTTATTTTTGCTTAATGTGATTAAGATATCCCTATAGAGTATTGAGTTATTTCTATAGCTGAAATTTTCTCTATTTTGACTTAATTTTATTAAGATACCCCTATGAAGTTGTTGGGATATTCCTATATCGGTAACTTCTTCATTGGACTTACTCTCGTAATGGATATACCTATATCTGTTGTGAGCAGGTTAATAAGAGACTGATAATCTCGGTTTTGAATGCATTACTTACTGACCCAGATATTTTAGTCACCATCAGTATGTATCTTTTGTCATTCTAGGTTTTGGCTATATATCTATTAGTTAGACTTAGCTAGATAATCTTTATCTTCACCCCTAAGCTATTTTGCTGGGAACATAACTAAAGTTTTAAGTTCCCATTTCTATTTTGGAATAGGGCATGGTAAATGTTTTTATTAATATAACCTGGAAGTGATATTACTATTTATGAATTTGATTCTAAATTCTAACTCACTTTAAATTCTGGCGTAGGGAATGCTATATATATATGTATATGACTTTATATTAACTTTACTTTCATTGACTTTACTATAAAGAACATTTTATTTTCAATTTTGGCATAATGAATGCTATAATTTGATTTAGTTACATTAAATTTAAATTCTGTTTTATTTTGGTCACTACCTTTAAAGTAATTACACTTTAATTATGTTCAAAGCTTTATTTAGTATTTGACTCCTATTATTGGGTGTTTAGAAAGAATCCTCACTTCTTATTCTGTTTGATTTCCTACGATCTAATATATCTTTTAGTGGAGCTGTCTAGCTCATGTCATATCTTTTTCTATGTTATTTTTTATATCTTCTTTCTCTGATTTAGTTGCTTAGCCTTTTATTCAAATTCTTTTTCTATGTTATGTTTATTTCTTCCTAAATGAATAAAATGGGTGTTAGTTGGAAAATATTATTCTTTTAATTAATAAAATAGGAATTGATTGAAATAATTGTTTTATTCATACTGCTTTCTCTTTCAGGGCTAGGGAACTAAATATTCTATTTACTCTTTTCTTTATAATCTTTTTCAACCCCTTTGGTTGATGGCGCCCAAAAATCTTATCTGAATTAAATCTACGACCTTAGCTCTCAAGCGAATTAAAAAACTGAGTGGCCGTGGTGACCCAAGTAATTAATTAATAAACATATAACAAGAACAATCATAAATTGGATAAAGGAGATAAGAATCCTTTTTTTTATCTTTTTTATTATTTTTTTTGATTTTTTATTTTTTATTAATTATTACACACTTATCACTAAAACAAATACATTTAAGGTAATTTGGGTAACGGTTCAATCTTGCACCCATTAATTGACAAAACTCTAGTCTACGATCCGGATCATGTTCTGTTAACTCGTGTAACATTTTCAATTTGTAGAGATGAAGTTTAGAACGTTTCAATACTCTCTGAACACTTTTAGAACTTACTTCGCATTCAGCTGCTACAAGCGATGTCGGCTGCATTGGATTAACAATCATTTCAGCCACTATCTCAATCTGTGTTTCTTCTTCTAATGAGGGTCGTCCACTTCTTTTAGCATTTCCAACACTTCCAGTTGTTTGGAACTTTTAAATTAATTTCCGCAATAATAATAATTGACTTAAACGACCACAGTAACATAAGCTGCACAACTTACTGACAAATACTTATTTGACAGGTCAAGACAAAACAGTTTTTCGTGTAGAAGCAAAGCCTACTTTGCATTCCAAATTAAAAAAAAAATGTGATCTATTGTAATGAAATGGCAGCTACTAAACCTACCTACTTCTTCTCTTGGCTTTGAGGGTGTGGAACACAAAAAAAGAATCATCATTCTTTTTGCCCCCCACAGCTCCCACAAACAGGCAAAAACCACCCTTCTGCCCCGCTTTCTAGTGGATATGAGTGTTTGGAGGGATATGATTGGGATTCTTAGGAGGGTTCAGAGACATGGAAAGGGTTATGATAGGTTAGTTTTCTTGGCCCTAAGCCCAAGGGTTGTTATAGCCCTGACCCTATTATTGCCCTTTTCTTGTCTCTAAACTCTCATGAATCATTCCCTCCAAACACGCATTACCACGAAAAAATTGCGAATAAGGGTGGTTTCGGGGGAAAAAAGGTTTTTACTATTTCTTTGGTTTTCTCCACCCTCAGTAAGAAGTAAGTTTCATTGCTGCAGCTAATATTCATTAAAATGCGGCCAGATCTTAACTCCTTTATTGCTTAAATATAAAATTAAACCCACATTGGCAAAAGTGGCCGCCACTTTGAAATGAATCAATAAAATCTTTTCAAACTGGGGGATCGTTCATAGATTGAAAATACCTTTCCAACGAGGTATCACTCGTCCCCATTTGCCATTTAAAATTTTATTCAAAATGGCGCCCTGCCGTCATTTTTGAAAACTGAGTCCAGAATTTATACTAAAAAAGTAGTATTTTAGTTATTATTAAACGTACCAAAATTTCATTGTTCTTACATTTGTTAATCAAAAGTTAACAGGGGGGGGGGGGACTTTAGACGCGCACTGTATAACCAAATCTAGGGAATTATAAAATGTGAAAGATCAATATCAAAATCAGCTTATTTCTTCGTCCTGCCAAAGAAAATTAGAGCTACGCAATAGAAGCCTGATGTAATGTTAATAATTCGACCTCTCGATGGATCCCGGTTTTCAAAGCGGGGCTCCTTCTTCGTTAAGCGGCCGGCCTTTGCCGAATGCACGTCCAGAGGTATTTCCGGATACCAAGCAATGGACATCATTATAATAGTATAGTCTTCAGGATTATTAATTGAATTGCCTATTGGGATTAGGTACTATACAACAATGTAGCGCGACCAGAATAGGTGAACCAGTATTTTAATTTTTAGGTTTACCAAAGAGCCGACAGGTTAAAATCTAGAAGTTTATTGCAATCTTCAATTTTACTCCCTCAATCGATTTTTTTGTTTAGGGATTTCACAAAATATATTCCTTTATTTATCATACGAAATCTTTTGGCATACTTTCTTGATAAATTATAGCACTTTTGAAATGCTACTAATACTTATAAAATTAATTATTTAGGGTAAATCGAGGAGAGACGTATCAGTAGGAGAGACGGACCACCCGCGATTTCTCACATACTGCGGCAACAATCCTTGCTATAGTTGTTCCAAGCTTAATTTGATGACATAAAAAAGCGTTAAACTCCTGACCATAGGCGTCGCTTCTACCAAATAATTAAAATGCGGAGTGCTGTAAATTTTTAATATGATTAATTAATAGTATACTATAAACCTTGTTCATTATAGTTTATATCGATAAAAGGTTTGTACCCGTGACTTCGCTTGAAGAGAATATCCTTAAAATGGTCTTTCTGCAAAGAAAAATGCTAATTTTGCCAAAAACAATTTAAGAATATAGTTAATATAGATAAGAGGTTTTTGTACCCGTGACATCGCCTGCGAAGAACACATGCATTTAATATTTTTAGAATGGTCTTCCGGTAAGAAAAATGCTTATTTTGCCGAAAACAATTTAAAAAAATTGTCTTTGCTTAGCCAGGACCGCGAGGAGGTACTATCAATTTTCCTTGCCAAGAAAGGGGCGGGTACTATGTTAGTTGGAATATACAGTTAGTAGTTAGAATTTACTATATATATTTTAACAAGAAATTGATCGGATTAGCAGAATCGCAGTAAACGTTCTGTGGTATAGTAAGTTTTTAAGATATGTGTTAAACGAACATAATTAATTTAAAATTCATAAACAATTTAACGACTGAAATCGTCAAAACTTTCAGAAGTAGAATCATTCCCAGGTTAGATTACTAATGGCGCTATAAGTGGTGAAACAGAATATCCATTTTTTATTTTTATAACATGAGCTACGCAATTTTTTCATACATCGCTATTCACACCGTTATTACCTGCCGAATATTCTCAAGGACAACAAACTACGCTTAAAGTTAAAGGTTGATTCTTGAGTGATATTCTATGCTGACAAGAGCAACACATTAGGTACAAAGCCATCTTTACTTCCGGCAAGATAACGCGTTATCCTCTCGAACACGGTGTACCAAAAGTACAATTTGTACTGTCTACCCAACCATACTTAACAACATCATAAGTATTAAACCTAGTTTCATTTAAATAAATTATACTTTTATCGAATTCATAGTATTCCTTTATTTAGCGCAAATAGTCCTCTCGTAGTTCAATGATACGCAAGGATTCCATTATAACCATTAGATCGTCTAATTTTTTATGTTTCAAGCCACATTTTAACAAAGCATCACGCAATGTTGTTGTAACCTCGGAATTTATCACGAACCAGTTCTAAACTTGGCACTATATTATCCTTCTAAAAGTTGTAAATAGTTCGCAGAATAAAATCCTTTGTAGTATTGTCAGCCGTTTTGAATTTTTGATTTATTGGTTTGCGCTTTATGGAATGACCGGCTACAGTCCCCAAATTAATAACGTTATAGATTCTTATAAAACCCAAGTTGTGTTAATTCATTACAAGTACATTCTTGTACAAAGCGTATTTTCAGTATTTCCCGAATTTTCTTTTTTAAACACGCCAACCATGACCGACTCTGGCATCGACTCATTATATTCCTGCGATAATTCACCTTGACCTTTTGTTTCAAATTGTCGCCAAAAAGTCATACTGATATAAATAAATATAGGTAACAAGTAAAAACTTACTTGTCTAAAACCACACAGTTGTGGTGAAAATGGAATATGTAAATTATAGTAATTGTTCCAATTGGCGAACCTTTAACTATTTGGTGTTCGTGTTTACAGCATATAAATTTGTATTTATATGCTGCTCTATTAATTTTCTGACTTGGAGTCTCATCTCGCACTTTAAATTGCGGGTGAGCCTCGACGATCTATCGCTAGGGTGTTGCCAGTTCTACAAAGTTTTCATAAGTGTAGGAGGAACATAAGGGTTTGTTAACTGTTTATTTTTTTTGTTTAACAACAGGAACAAATTCCTTTTAGTTTGATTTAAATTATTTTTGTATAAATACTATTTTTGAAGTAATAAAAAAATTATTATAATATTCATGAATGGCTTGTTCTTTCTTTCTTTGGCATTGGAAATTTCTTGATTCAAAGTAGATTTACAAACTAGCTTACAAGAAAGTTATTGACTATCAATTAAATATAATGGAACACTTTTAATAATAAAAACTTAAAGAATTTTTAAAAAAAGATCTGACAACTCCGTTATGATGCCGGTCCCTTTGAAGTCCGGTCCAAGCTTTTTTATCGAGTTTTTTATTCATTAAACTGACTTTGGAAAAAGTATACGACAGCGTGGAATCATACATCAGCGTCAGTTGCTGATGGGAAGTGCAGGTGCTTGGGTGTGTGTGCAATTTTATCAAAGTTATCGGAAACTTTCGTTTTGAATCGTCACCAAAATTTTGCACGGTGTTTCTCCTTAAACAGTTTGTAATTTACTTGAGTTAGTTTTAGGTTAAAGTTTAAACATGTTGTAGACGGATACGTACTGCGGCATGCACTCAACCTCAAAAGCGTAGCGCTCACGTGTTTAACTGCTTGTGGATCTACTGGTCCATCTATCCTTCACTTTTAGGAGAGACGGACCAGCAGGGTATAGGAGAGATAGAACTATGTTTTGTTACAGGCAAATGCCCGATCAATACATCCGCAAGCAGAATGTGGCTAAACGGGCCTCTTGGTCCGCAGACGATTTATTTTCTGCAATAAATGCAGTAGTGTTCGGCGAAATGGGTATTAACGAAGCAGCAAAATCATTCGGTACCCCAAAAACCACTTTTGAACGCAGACTTGCAGCTAGCAATCCGGATAAAACCGACTGTTTGAGCCCTGGCAGCTTATTTGGTAGAGAAGTAGAAGCGAAGTTCGCTACCTACAACAAGAAATTACAGAAAAGAGGCTTTGCACCGACTAGACAGGAAGTACGCATTATGGCCTATAATTTAGCCAAACGTCTGGAAATTTACCATAAATTTAATCGCGAAAATGGTTAGTAGATAAACTTGTGGTTGTTAAAAACTTTGTGGTTGATTATTGTCTGATTTTTTAGGTAACGCTAGTTACGTATGACTGCAAGCATTCCTAAGGCGGAACCCAGACATCAGAGTTCGCAAAGGTGAAAATACTTTAATAGGTCGAGCGTTAGGAATGTCTAAAGACGTTGGAGACAAATATTTAAAGGAACTTTATAATGTACTCTCTGAGAATGGTTTATTTGACTAGCCTGGCAACATTTATAATACAGACGAGACAGGTCTACAATTGAACACGCCAGCTGGACAGCTGCTGGCTGACAGAGGGTCTAAAAGTGTTTCTTCAATCAGCCCGAGCAAAAAGGGTGAAACGATTACAGTAGTTGCCTGCTGTAGCGCAGAAGGAGGTTATTTGCCTTCTCACTGCGTGCTTATGGGAAAAAATGTAAAGCAGAATGGGCTGATAAAATGCCACCCGGCTCACGGGTACGCATGTCAGAGAAGTCAATGTATGTGACGTCAGAAATTTTTATGGACTGAGACGGACACCTCTCATACGACTAATCTTGACACGTTACAATGCGCAGAGGACAACGACATAATTTTATTTTGCTTGCCCAGTCACACAACGCATTACTTGCAACCGCTTAATCGGGCCTTCTTTAAGAATCTTAAAGGGTTTGATTACGATTCGTTCAGAAGGATGGTCAGATGCAACCCCAATAGGAAGTTAAATCGATTGCAATTTGACAAATTTTAAGGGGAGGCATGGGGAAAATCAGCTACACTCACCAATGCTATATCGGCCTTTTGTGCAACAGGAATTGGCCTCACAATCCAGACGAAATACCCGATCACGCTTTTTTAACGCCACTAAGTAAGGCTGCGGTACGTCCATGGAACTAATTTGAGGAACAAGCTGGCCTCACAGAAGCATCCATGTAGACTACTTTGCAAGAAATTAATTCTCAAACCCCACCTCGGGACTCCCCACAATCAGGCCCTTCCGAAATACAGCTGGAAAGTGTGGATTCAAAAGAATCTACTGAAGGGGAACTAACACCGGGGAAGCTACTTCAGGAACTTTCTCCTGTGCCCAATATAGCAACAGCGATGAAAAAGGGTCGTGCTAACCTAATGGGTAACTTAACTTTACCAAATTACATGAATCGTATTCGCCGGAAGAAGCAGAAACAAAAACAAACATCTCAGCTAGTAAGGCAGAAGCAAAAAGCCCCTTCCCAAAAGAAAACATTACAGTCTACAGAAAAAGTGTTGCAAAAAAACGCAGGCGCGAGTCCACCTCTTTAGAATCTGATGGAGACGTTATCTTGGATGATTCATCTAGTGGCGATGAAACCATTGATGACTTCGAAAACCAGTGCGTTGGGTGTCTCGAAGACTATCGCCTTACTAAGAAAACAGAGGACTGGTTGCAATGCATTCTGTATTCTAGATGGTTGAACGATGGCTGCACATTCTACGCTAATACGTGCCAACGCTGCGCTACCGCCCCCATACAAAAAAAGAGGGGAGAAAGAACTAAATTATTGTACGGTCCATCTCTCCTATAGTGGGTGGTCCATCTCTCCTATACCTTCTAGGAGAGATGTGATTCTGTAAACAAAATATTTACAGAATAACAGTTTGGGTTTAGAAAAAATACTAACACAGTAGGGGCAATTCTTAATCTAACTGAATATATTGAGATTGATAAATCTCTGGAGCAAGGCCTTGATTGTCGCTGTCTGTTAACAGATCTTGCGTCTGTATTCGATTGCGTCGATCACCCAATACTCTTTGATAAATTAGAACACTATAGAGTTCGAAGCACACCACTAGACCTAATCCAGTCGTATAATATGTCCGATTGGTATCATCGAGTGCATATGGAGGACAGAAGCTTACCGCTACCGGTTACAAGGGGTGTCCCACAGGGCTCAATTTTGGGTCCCGTGCTATTCTTTGTGTTTATTAATTATCTTCCATCCAGGACTGTCTGACACTTCTCTACGCCGACGATACCACTTTGACCATTAGATGCCGCAGAAATGTGAACTTTAATGATGTGGCTTCTGATGTCTTGAAAGAGGTCAAGGCATGGTATGCAGTCAATCCTCTCAAATTAAGTGACTCCAAAACATCGGTATGGTGATTAGAGCCAGTCCACAAAACTCTTGAGTGTCTTGCTGGATGCAAGCCTGCGATGGCAGGACCACATTGATGGTCTGTGTAGTCAGCTGTCGAGCGCCCTGTATGCTCTGAGAAGGGTCCGCTTCAATATAGGTGCGAGAGCAGCAATTGTTGCATATCACTCCCTCTTTATCTCGGTGATGATTTATGGCTTACTTGCAAGGAGTATAGCTGCTCAAACCCATTTGGAGTGGGTGTTTGGCAAGCAGAAGGCAGCTATTAGGATACTGGCAAACATAAATACTTCTGAAAGCTGTAAAACGCACTTTGCCTCATTGAACATACTGACGTTATATGGTCAAATAGTATTGGACAACATTACCTACACCAAACTGCACATTAACACACAACAGACACACTCGGACGTACATGAATATAATACTTGAAACAAAGACAGCCACCTTATTTCAAGACACAGAGTATCTAAACACAACTACCTGGAAATTGACTTGTTTAATAAATTACCTACATCAATAAAATCACTGAATAATGGAGCTTTTAAAAAAAGGGTGGAAAAATATCTGATTTGTATAAGTCCTTATAGTTAAGGTGGCTTTAAGACTAAGTCCAATTAAAGGCAGTAATAACGACAACAATAATAATAATAATAATAATAATAATAATGATGTCTAGTGTGTACTGCTTGGCTAGTGTATTGCATTATGTCCATTTTAATATGTTAATTAATTTTGTCTTGGTCCACGTCATTTATACATTGTTTGTCTTACTTTGTTTCATTTTATTTTGTATATTTCTTATCCTAGCTATTAGTTAGACGTATCTATAAAAGTGTACACTTTTAAGAGATAAATATTGAGTAAATAAATAAATGTGCTGTACAGGTTTAAAAAAAAACTGACGAATTGGAAATTTTGAGTTCTATGAAAATCTAAACTAGTTATTCCACATCCCATAATTCTTTGGTAAATCTCATATTTAGATAAATTTTTATTATCAGAAGTTCCTATTTTTTTTATTCTCAACTGGCGCATTCCAGTATAGCGACAGTAAAAATAAAATACTTTTTATATTGAGTTTTTTTACATTTTCTCAAAGGTGCTTTGCCAGTTTGCTTTATAAGATATTTATCATATTTTTTCTTATATCTGGGGCTGATTTCTTGAGTAAACAGTGTTTTTGCCCTTTGGCATTGCATACATATGTATTTTTCACTGTATAAAAACTTCATGAAAACATAACAAGGGACTTGCGATACAAAGAAAACAAAAAGACGTATTTTATATAGTGTTTTGAAGCAGGTTAGTAAACAGTCAAATATTAAAACAAACTCTTTCTGACCGATATGGTGCTACTTCGTAGGAACTAGCATATCCAGCTAATATATTGGGTGGTTTCTTATGTTATGTAACTTATAGATCGGTTAGCAGGATCTCCTAATCTGAGGCCTTCATTACTTTTAATATAGGCGTACCTAAAAACAAGTTTTCTTATTTAGAGAAACCGACGCAAACCATCCCAAACTCCAATTTGGGCTGCAATGTAGGGGTAACATATATTTGCCTGTAAATGACTTCATCTATTATAATACCTGGGTAGTACTCAATGAATATTATCAGTATTAGATAAACGACTGAGATGATCAATTCTTTTCTTTATTTAATGTTAATATTTTATGACGTCATTAAACACGTTGAAACAAAGATCGAATATAAAAATACAAATGTTACACAAAAATAAAATGGTTTATTCATCGGGATCAACTTGAACTAAATCGGGATCCACATCTGGGACTTCTCCCGCTACTAACAAGTTTTGGTAAAAACCATGGAATTGTTTGTCGATGAGGGGTAGAAGATCCATTAGATCTTTTTTCTTTTCCTTGTTGATGGCAACTGGTCCATTATGAAGTATTGTTGGTCTTATTATAGATGCTTGTTTTCCCCTACGTCTAAAGTTTACTGACAGAAAGTTTTCATCGATATTAAGTGACAATTTGTAATATAAAACACCTATCTTTTCTCCAGTGTATCTAGCCCATTGTAAATCTTTCCACAGGAATTTTGCACCAGTCTCAGATAATTTTTTTGAACAAAACAGCTTTTCAGTAATTCAGAAAAGTTCAAAAAGTTGTCCGATTCCATAACCTTCACTATAAAAGGGTTCGTTCTTTTACAACACCTTATTAGTTGTACCCAATCATATGGATGGTTTATTTTCATTGTTGTTTTTTTTTTTAGCCTTTTCTATCGTGGAATGGTCTATATCGCATTCCATGTGCGTGTGGCCGCTAACGAGAAATTTGTGATCAATACATTGGAGGGTAGTTTTTTTCTTTTAAAGCGGTCATAAACATAGCAGCAACGTGGCTGTTTTTATTTTGGCCACCGCACGTATCTGAATAAAAGCACATAATATGTTTTACAGTTCGTGGTAAATCCATGATATGTCGATACAAACACGAAGCAATATCATTGCCACCTCGGCCGGATACAGATTCATCCCATATGTAACAAGTCTATTCGTTTGTTGCTAAGTTGTGGACTGTTAAATTATATGTCCATAATTGCCTCTTATAGAAGGAAACAGATGTTTTAAGATATGGAGTAGGCAAGCACTGTTGCAAATCGAAAGCATACACGGCATATGAGGTATCATTTTTTCCAATTTCTTTATCTTTTGCTTTGGATTGATATGCTTCCTCAGCTGCAATATGGTGTTCTTTTTGTTCTACAACCAAGCATTCTTTTTCTTCATCGTTCGCACAAGAAATCTTGATTTTAAACAAATCACATTTGTAGCATGTGTCCTTCTGCGGCTTTTTAAAAGACAATCCCAATTCGTGAAACTTTTTTCCGTAAATGGTTGCTGATACTGGATTTTCTCTGTTTTCTTTATAACTCGTACATCCTTGTTACCTTCAAGTCCGATTGCAAGTATTTTTTTGACGTTGTCTGTCTACAGTAATGGCTTTCGTAAGCTGGAAAACTTTGGATGTGCTTAACTACTTCATTAAGGATTTCCTCAGACCACTTGTTCTTTGGTGCAGCTAGCCCTCTTTTATCTCTATTGATTATGGTGGATACAGAATATTGTCTACTTGCTATGATCTGATTAATAAAAGCATTTGTTTCTCCAAAAATAGATATGAAGCAGTTTTTGCATATTGGCTGTTTTTCGTTTTCAACATTTAATTCATATTTGCATGAAAATTTTCGGAATCTATCAGATGTGCATTTAGTCTTGATCGTTTTTTTATCTAAAACACAAATGAGCGATGAAAAAAAATTTATCCTTTTATCACGTTCTCCTAACTTCCAGTATTCTTCGAACAGGGCCTGTCTTACTTCATCTGAAAATCTTTGATTGCATTTCATTCTGCACTCTTTGAGTGGCTTTACTTCTCTTGCCTTTACAATTTTTCCTTTCTCATCTACATACTCATTTCCAGTATTCCTTAGTATTTTTGCTTTATGTCTATCTTTTCTTGAGCGGCCTTTTCTTTTTTGGCTTGATGTTGTAGTCTTCTTGGAGATTTGGTGTTTTTTGTCGCTGTCATCGTTATCGGAAATTTCGTCGTTTAGCTCCTCTTCTGTAATTTCCTGACTCGAACGTCCGTTGGATTCATATACCATTTTCTCCTGAACAGTTTCGATTCGACAGCAACCGTCTACTAGCACATCCGCAGAAGCAACAACTTTAGAAGATTCTCCAATGTCCTGGCTTAGAAGTTGGTTAGATTCGGTTATCATTTTCTCCTCAACATTTTCTGTTTCGATGCGGCAGCAACCGTCCACTAGTAGCAGGTCAGGATTTTCTAATTCGAACGGATTCATATCGGTATAAGTTCCAAGACCATTATTTAGCGACAAAATATCTATTTGTGTATTTGACTGGATCAGAATGTTTTCAGCTCCAACTTGATTAAGTAAATAGTTGTCTCCTGTTTGAAGAATTTCCAAGTTTGTATCAGATGCTAAAGAATTCTGATCTAAGATTGTTTCATTCCCAGGAAACAACTTGAGCTGCGAATTGGATAATACATCATTTGGACAGTTAAGCATAGACATGACACCAGTTCCCACTTCTTTATCACATTTATCTGAAACAAGCGTAAAAAAACATTAGCATGGCTAGAATGCTGATAAAATACGGGAGATCCAACTCTCAAGATGAAACTTCCGTACCTAGATTAATATTAGCTGCCATGCTGCTACTATTCACTGTCGAACCCTTGACAATTTCATTGGACTGAGGTACTTGAGGTTCATGTAGAGTTGCGCTAGTTTGAAGGGTGAATGCTGAGTTGGAATGGTCTTTTCTATTTTTTGCAAATACAAAACTGGTGTGCTTTTCAACCCACGTCTTCGTTCTTGAACAACTAGGAATATCATCCAGATTGGAATTATTAATTATGGAAACATGGTCCGACTTAACGTTCCGATCGCGTATAACGTTCCGATCGCGTTGTGCTGAAAACATTAAAACTCATCAACATTCTATTTACGAAATAAACCCATAACATAGAAATATTAGTAAAACGATTCCACAAGTAAATAAGTGTTTGGTTTCTCAGTATTGCTTGGTTTCATCCTATAATAATGCAGGTCAATATTTAAAAATATAATGCAATTTCTTACCTAAATTTTCTCCAAGTCCCTTCAAATTTTGAAAAATACGGTCAGTACGCCTCATAATGCACTAGAAACAACTACAAAACTCAATGAAATAACAATTTAACACACGACTCAACTCTTAAAACTCTCTGATACGACGTAAACACAAATATTTGGATATTATTATAACCTCAAAATTTGCTATGTTGTCATTTTCATTGAACATAACCAAATAAATCAACCTATCTAGTTTTAGACCTGACAAGTTTAATGTGAATAAGCAAATAAGTACACTTATCGGCTTATTCACGAAAAATATTATTGAGACTGAATAGAATAACTCAAGTTGTTCTAAAATAAATTAAATTTCATATTCTATTCTATTATTCACAGTTTTTTTTCTATCCAACACGGTAAATTTGCGACTTACTTGCTTATTCACGAAGAAGATAATAAGATATTTTACGAGAATATGCATATATCTGATTTTGGCAATTTCACAGACTTATCTGCTTATTCACTGGGACCAGAG
This sequence comes from Polydrusus tereticollis, assembly GCA_963920685.1. NCBI lineage: Eukaryota > Metazoa > Arthropoda > Insecta > Coleoptera > Curculionidae > Polydrusus > Polydrusus tereticollis. The sequence goes on from OY987327.1 coordinate 164,872,937, forward strand.
ATTTATAACTAGTCTTTGCACTCCTTTGAAAATGACCCGAAAGAGCCGAGACAGGCATGTTAGGTACCTGAGTATTACAACTGTGAACCATAACAAGTAATTTTTATTTCTACCCATAAAGATTAAAATAATTAATAAAATTTAGCTCGTGCCCTTTCAGTTCTTCTTTTACTAACTCAGGTTTTTCTCAGTTCTTCATAGTCTTGCCTCCATAAAAATGGGAAATAACCTACAAGGATCCAAGAACATTTTAAATCTTTTAATTGGGTGTATTGTTATAAAAAGTGGGACCTCATGCCAGAATAGCCTTACATTAAGATTAACTTGAAATTACTAAATTTTGAAAAGGTAAATTGATATGATTAATTAATTAATTAAATGGTACTAAAAATGTAATAAATTCTGAAGGTTAACTTATTTTAAAAAATGTCCATATAACATGACTTTATACTAGCCAGCCTGTGCTGCTATTTCAATCCTTCAGGATGGCCCCATGTGGCTTTTTCTTGGTAAGATAGGTCAGGACCCCAAGCTCTTAGGTCATTAAATGGACCCTAAAGTTCCATGTGGTAGGTTTAACCTACATCAATGCGGAATGGCAAAATCGGCCGAGAACGAAACAAACCAAACCCCTAAAAATGATAAAAGGAATGACCCACTGAACTCTCAAGAAAAACAATAAAGCAAAAGGAATTAAAGGAGCTTACCTCTACAAGGAGAGTGAAGCCCTCGTGGTCCTTTTCTTTAAAAGGAATGCTAACGGCAAGTGGATCGACTTTCTTGATGGAAGGTGTTCGATAAAAGGCCACGAGACACCCCTTCTCCCCAAAAAAAAATCAGCTGACCCAAAGTGTTGCCAACTTAACCTAACCAAAAAAAAAGAAGAGAACAGAGGCATACTATAAAAAATCAGAACGATGCGAGAGTCTGGGCTTTTACCAGAACATAAATTAAATAATGAAATAACATAATTCGAAACAACCTGGTTTTTACATAAAATTGCCAAGAGTGAAAAATGGGCGTTCTGCGACTTGACGGAGACCAAAAAGGAAACACATGATCAACCTACTTGCAGCGCCTTGTGCAATTAACAAACAGAACTAACCCCACATACTGATACTTTGACTAATTTTCTGTAAACAAAGATTGCACAATTTAATATTCAAATTTCGAACTAAATAAATATACAAGATGCACTTTGTGGAAATATGGCTGTAAGATTCAAAGGTGAGTCTAGGATTCCCCGCAAAATCAATAGTGGCAATTTAAAGTGGCGACAATATTCCTCGAAGATTTTCGTTTAGAAGCTTTGACCTACCACAAGTTTTAAAATTATCGATACAGTAGTAAAGGGTCCCAACATGAAATTAAAAATTTACCATGAAAATTTTCATGAGCTGATAATCAGCTTTTAAATGTTTTTCCGATATGGTATTAATATCTTACCACATGGATTTTCTGGAACTACCATAAATAAACACCATATTGAGTGCACATCTGAACCCCCACCCCCCTCATCCTTCCCCTGTTAACTTTTGATAAGCAAATGTGAGAATAATAAAATATTGGTACGTTCTGTAACAACTAACTACTTTCTTAGTATAAATTCATAACGCAATTTTGGTAGTTTTTCTTGTTACAAAGTACTCAAAAATCTTTACAAACTTATCTCTTATAGATATTGGTGCCATTTTATACGAGATTATCACTACCAAAATTGAAATACAAATATCAACGATGAATTTAGACATGCACTGTATAGAAAAATCCTCAAAATGTTAAATGAATATTTTCCTTTATTTTTTACTCTGGAATATCTATAAATCATTGTGTTAGCGAGGAAATGACCTTTTGGTACATCATCACGTAGGAGGAATAACTGTACGTTGTGTTGTTTCCCCCATTTTTTAATCACAACTGTTTTACGGTCGACAAAATGACAAATTAAAAATTTACCCTGTTTTCGTGTTACTCCGCCTCACTCATTTGTCATTAGACCTCTGCTGAATAACAAATTTTGGAATGCGGGAAAACGGTGTATTTTTTGTTCTAAACTTTGAATTTAACTGGATTTAAAATTTATTTTAATGTATTGGAGTGTTTTACTTTTGCTAAATAAAAATAAAAAATAATTTTTTTTTTTTTATAACGGAGGCACAACACTTCATGATTAATCCTTTATGGCGCTCTGCGAGCGGTGCATGTGCATAGGAAACGATTCATGTTGGTCTTGAATCTTTGGAGATTATACTCATTGGAGAACACGGCCTCAGGGAGGTCGTTCCAGAGTGATGACGTTCTCCAGTAAAAGAATTTTTAAACAGTGTCGTTCGAGGAAGACTAGGCTAAACTACGTACGGGTGAGCTGCATTAGCTCGTCGTGTATTTCTACCATGCACCGATCGGGGTGGAATCAAGCGGGCAACCCTCATTTGAGCACTTGCCATGAACATATTTGTTAATTAGACTCAAGTCGCCAACCTGTCCTTGATGTTCAAGGCTTTCCAGGTTGTTCGTCAGATCATGGTCACCGATCAAGTGAATGGCTCTTCTTTGAATTGAATCTAGCAATCTCAAGGTATGTTTAGGAGCAGAGCCCCAAATATGCAAACAGTACCTACTCCATTTGTATTCATTATAGAGCATCAAAAGTTATTGGGGTGTATAGAGGTTCTTAGTTCGAAAAAGTACTCCAAGCTTCGGCGAAGCTGCCTTAGCGATGGCCGCAACGTGACTCTGTCAAAACATATGACTATTCAAATTGACGCCCAATAAACGAATTGATGAAGCCAAGGGAATCGAGTGTCCCGCCATGACTATCCGGTTCTTCAGCATTAACTTTTTTAAAAATAATTGCCTCCTGGGTTTTTTAGTGTTAAATTCTACTTGGTTACTGTTACATCAAGACAGAATTTCTTTCAGGTCCTTGTTGAGATGTGAGACCTCGTGCTGCCTATACAGATCCTACTGAGCAAAAGACATATTTGGTATGTTTTGTAACGTTTTTAAAATGAACCCTAGAAAATGTTTTCCATTTAACGTTTTAGTGTCATACGCGTTACTGCCTTTTCAAACTTCATATTTAATTACTATTTTTAAAACGTAATTTTGATTTTGTATCAGTAACGCTATAAAAATCACGTTTCAGTGCCGGCAATTTCATGTATCTGTATTTCAACGTTAATAAGTTTACGTTTCAAAAGCATTATTTAGTGTACAGTTAGGATACGTTCGGTGATAAACGTTGCAGATTCAAAACTAAGCCGTCCGATCAAATAACGGTAAACCCGCCCCCCCACATGTAACGACTCTGAATAACAAACTTACTAGGTACTTTTAAATTAATGTCTTGCACGAAACTCCAGAAACGGTAAATACTCACAGGAATCGGGTATGTTTTCTAAAAGTACGTTGGACGGATCTGTTCCGATAGATTTTTAACATGCCGTGCTTCCATCAAACATCATACGTCATTATTGTCATTTACACGTCGAATGTCGCCTTGTAATTTTGTTTGTTCATCATTAGGGTTTTTTTAAGTATAGTCAATGACTTTAACTTCTGTTTGTTTATATTATTGCTTCATCAGCGGGTCTTCCATGGGGGTTTTTTATTGAACAATTGGTTCTTATTGAGCTGAGCAGGTACAATGTAGGGAAGTATTCACTTTTTAGTCAATTAGTTATATTTATTCGCAAGCAAGTTAATGTGCAGGCGGGGGGAGGAGACGAGGATTGAGCCAGTTTCTCGGTAATCTATATGGTTTTAAAGGATTTGAATGTATATGTGAGTGTGTTATTAAGGGGTTCAGGGAAATGTCAGTCCGTTTGTAGTAGTCCACTATAATTTTTTCCATGTATTCAGTTATTGTCGGTATCTGTAAGTCATTATGTAAAGTATGAGTCATCGTATAGCGGGGCGCCCCCGTCATGATTCGTAATTATTTATTCCGAAACCTTTAAATTTTGAAAAAGTTTGTCTTCTTTATGGTACTCCAGGTGGTGATACCATATAGAAGTACAGGCCGAACGATAGTTTTGTAGATTAAAGTTTTTGTACGCAGATCCAAGGTACTTTTTTTGTTTATTGGGGCATAAATGGCACTCACTTGACCGTTCGCTTTTTTTAAACGAAAGGCTATGTTGTCGTTCCAGTTTAGCTGTTTATCGAAGAGCAGACCCAGGTATTTTATATTCTGACACCAGTTTATCCTAGTGTTTTTGACAAGCAATCTGGATGTAGGTTGAATACTTCTGCCCTTTGAGAAATAGGTAGCCTATGTTATGGCATCATTTAGACGAATTTTTCACTTATCAAGCCACGCCTCGATTAGTTTTGAAATTACCAACCTAGGCTTTTTTGCGGTGGCAGTAATCGCAGTATCGTCAGCAAACAGGTATAGTTCTGTTTGAGCAAATTTTGGAATATTACTGGTATAGATATTATACAGAGACGGCGCAAGGGGGGAACCTTGCGGTACTCCGGCTCTGACATGTCGCACAGTTGATAACGCATTCTCTGTCGAAACTGCGAAAATCCGGTCCGACAAGAACGAGTATTTTACCTTAATTAGGTAGTTTGGCCTAATTAATCTTATTAGCTTTAGTATAAGTCCGTCATTCCAGACCTTATCAAACGCTTTACTGGCATCAAAAAAGACCGACGGTTAAAGCCTGTCAGTATATTTGAAGCCAATCTGTTTGTCTGGCGCACCGTGCAATGATTAGAACGGAAACCGAACTGTTCAGGTGGTAAAATATTGTTTTCAAATATGAAATCGTTTATACGATACAGTATAAGCTTTTCAACAATCTTGCCTAGACATGACAGAAGGATGATGGGTCGATATCCTGAAACTAAAGTTTGGTTTTGGCCTAGCTTTGGAATCAAGATAACTTTTGCTTTTTTCCAAAACTGGGGGAAACGGCCCTTTTCTAAAATAGCCTGTGCTATTTACTACATCCATTAATACATTGTCAGGCAAATTTTTCAACGCTTTAATTTTTTTCCAGCGAAACCCGGAGCCTTTCTAGGTTTAATGAATTTTATAACGTCTTTAACTTCTTCCATAGAAATATATTCTGTATGGGGTGCTCGATAGAACTATAAATTGCTATTGTTCTGGAGATCCTCGCGTCCCTCTCAGGATCGGTTGCCGTCTTCGATGTTGAGTTCGGCGACTTTATTGTCCCACAGAGAGGCCTCACGTTCGGTTTACGTTTTGTTAATCTGGTCTAGTAAAGTTTATTGGAAGTAGTAAAATATGGATCGCAAAGTATAAACTACCTACTTAGTTTTAATCATTCACATTATCACATTGTTATGTAAAACAGGTTCCTCATATTTTTGTAAATATCTGATAATTAATATATACTCACCATGCGAAAATAGACGATTTTTCAGGAATGATGATTAAGAATGAATAAGTATTTCAAAACTAAGCATTTCCGGTGAAAATTGTTTTCGGCCTCGTAATCTACTCCCCAACATATTCATCATTCCTAAGAAATAATTCATTTTGGCGTGTTGAGCGTATACGCCGGACTATACTATACGCCACTATACAGTATAACATCATACAACATAAAATAGATATTTAGGTTTTTTTATTATTTTAAAAATTCAAGGTGCTGTTTTAACTTTTAACTGTGTGCACGAAATACTAAATCACATTGACTTTTGCAATGGCAAGACATGCTTCATAACTGTGTTGGCAGTAAAAGACATTATTACTTTATATTCGGTATCGATCTTGGTATACCATATTTTAAGGATCGATTCTGTATCGGAGAATATCTGTAATTATTAAGAAAATTGTAACAAATTAAGATTTCATTTCGTTAATACTATAGTGGGCAGTGTTTAATTTGTTAATTTCGTATTTTCAGTACTAAATGAATGTAATGTTTGTTATGGGTCTTAGCTAAACCATATTGTGCCTACTCAAAAAGGCAAATGGGAAGAATAATAAAAAAATTCCGCTGAAAGTAAATCCAGCGAAGAACATTTACATCAGCCCTCAAATTGGACAAATATTTTATGAGGATTTAATTAGGTGCAAGATAAAACCAGTGAGCAAAAAGCTATAGCCACCCCAAGTGTGAATAATGCAACAAAGAGCAATTTTTCATGGATAGTACTGATGGTAGACCTGTAGACTTTCAATTTATATATTTACTCTTTTCTTGTGTGTGTAACAAATGGGTTACTAGCTACTCACTTTTGATGCATTCATTTTTTAAAATCAATATTTCAATATGCACAATTACCTAGTTTCGATCTTTAAAACTTTTGATTTATAAATTATTAAAAACAAACAAAAAAATATGGGCAGTTTTGAGGAAATGGAATTGTTTGCTAGTATTAATTTATAAACTCAAAGTATTAAGCAGAAAGCTGTTCGTAATTGTTCCTCACAGACCAATATTTGGCAGACCTGTCAGATAAAACAAAGTATTGATTTAAGAAAAAAATGGAACGGCTAAGGCGTCACTAGCCTTTCGTAAAGCGGGTTGTATACCACCCAAAATACCATCTTTAGAACGTAAGTGTTACAGTACCTATATTTACTAATCAAACCACCTATCTAATGCTCCGTAATATCCTCTTTTTACGCTAACTATATAACGAAAATGGTACGTTAAGTACTTTCGTTATAACTAATGCAAGATACGTAAGAGAGCTGTTTAAATTACATTACCAAAACGTCACGTTTTTTATCGTAACAGCGGTTTTGTTCAATTGGAGGGGTATAAGAGGTAGAAGGCGCTGTTATTGTCACAAAATAAATAACGTAACAATGAAACGAGAAAACATAAATGTACCATATTTAGGATGTTTTTTTGCTTAGTGGAATGTGCATTGGCAGATGATGTTCGAGCATCCAAAGTAAAAGATAAAACAAGTATACTGTCATCAGCGAAGCTCTATATGGGATTTTTAGTTTTTTCCAAAATATTGTTAATGTATAGTAAAAAGAGGGTGGGCGACAATATAGAACCTTGATGTTAAATGTGTCTGAAAGAAATCCGTCCATCGCCACTCGCACAGAACGGTCTTTTAGGAAGCTTGACAGTTATGAACAAAATTGAACCGGCATTCCGCATGCTCTCACTTTAGTTAGGAGCCCCTCATACCATACTTGGTCTACATGCCTTAGAAATGTCCAGTGCTACCACTTTTATTGCGTTGTTCCAAACGTGAGTAACGTAAGCGAGAAGGTCTTATGCTGATCCAGACTTACGGAATCCATACTGGCGGTCACTAACAATGTTGAAGTCTTCAAGGTATTTTAATAATTTTTCGTTGATAGCCTTCTCCATAACTTTAAATATAACCGAAAGCAATGCGACAACGATAGTTGTTTGGCAAAGTCTTCTTGCCTTTTTTAGGTATGGGTTGGACTCGCGCAACTTTTCAGCAAGAAGGACATATCCCGTTTTTGTAAGATAAGTCAAAGAGCCTACAAAATACCGGTGTCAGTTCGTGAGCGCATGTCTTACTTACGATGACTGGAATATCGTCAGGACGAGAAGCTTTTTTTGGAGTCAAGACTCCTAAAGCTTCGTTTAACAATCTCGGGCGTTCTCGAATTTACAGGGGGAATGTTCGGTGGAGCTTTTCCCTGACAATTAACCGTTGAATGTGAAGAGAATAGTTCCGCCAGTAGGTTTGCTTTTTCCTGTGCTTTGGTCAGAGTAGTGCCATCAGAACGTGTTAGAGGTGGAATAGTTGACTTGTAAAAGTTTGTAAAGCCTTAGCTACCGACCAAAATGATCTTGAGTTGTTAGGACATTCAAGAAGTTTGTTCTTAATCCTCTGGTTGTGTGCTTCTTTGCTTTGGTTTATGGTTTGCTTTTATTGGTCTCGAGCGTTAACAAAGATAGTACGATTTTCGGCGGTAGGGTTTTGACGCCATTGTATATTATATATATATATATATTGATATTTGATAAGTTGTCACTTCCGTTATGTATAAGAGGCGACCTAACTTCCGACATTTCCTCGTAAAATATATTTAAAATCTTAATTTTTTTGTATTAAGGGGGACCTTAGGATCCCAAAAATCAAAAGAGGGGAAAGAATTTCTAATTTTTTAATGTACATATATATATAGTGTTGAAGATATGAAGTGACTTCCATTATATATATATATGGAAGAAAAAAAGGTGACGTTGCCACTTCAGAAAACGTTGCCAAATCTCTGGAAGTTACATCGTACTGTTATTCAGTTTTGTAAAATATATATGAAGTGGAGTATTACAATATCGTGGTGGCGAGCTTTTTGTTTAGAACTAAATATTCTTAAAGCGATTTTTAATTTGAAAGGTATAAAAAGATTTTTTTTGAGAAATTGTTATATCTATAGGGGCGGCAAATTTTTATTTGCAACCAGCGCTAAAAATACTACTGGGTGGTCTGATGTTTTGGTAATAATATGTGGACGACGCCGATAATGTTAATAGTTTTATTATTCTATAATTGATTTCGCAATCTTTATCAAAATTTATTTATATTTTTATCAAAAATAAATTAAGAAATTAACTTATCGGTGTGAAGGTTGGCAAACATTTAATGAGTTCTGAAATGAGCGTGATTAAATTTATAATTAATGGAAAAGCTATTTTTTTGGAGATTAGACCTACCTAGGGTATGAAATTTTTTCATATTATGTGCTTAAAGGACATAATACGACATTGGAAAATGGGATTTATTTGCTTTATAGCTCGTCTCTTTTATTTTCCTTTTTGGAAATAAGAAATATTATTTTATGAATACAGTGTGACCAGTAAAGTCCGCATCGTATGGGATTTTTTTTATTAATAATAGCTTTATTCGAAATTTGTCTTTAGCATAAATTTGTGTTTTGACTGAGATGAAAAAATAGTAGTCACGTGATTCGCATTATCTGTAGTAGGGATTGACTATAAAAGCGCCAAGCGCGCTGATTTTAGGCATTCAAATTTTTTCCTTTTAAAAACTAAGTTGTTACGCTGCCAGCAAAGAATTTGTTCTTTCAAATCTTTTAACTCATAATTTAGTAAACAGAGTAAAAATAAACATAAAAAAAAATATGAAAACGCGAGTGAAACCATTAAGAAGAGAACTACAAATTCACAAAGTATCAGGTAAACAAATCCTAAATCTTTAACGAAAAACCTATATCTGCATATTCTTTTACTTTAATTTCATTATTACCAAATTAATAAACAAAGAAAGCATTGATTTTCCAATTTTCTTAAATAAAACGCTGACTTGATGTAGTGACAACAATTGGTTGGGTAAAATTGCAAATTGATCAGACAGACATCGGCGCCGGGCTGGCCCTACGGTTTTTCCGGATGCCGGAAGTTGGCCCATGGTGCTTGTCGACGCCAATAAGCAGCTAAAAAACCCAACGATTGCGGTTAGTAGACAAAGACAGCAACAATGATAAAGTTGAATTACTAAAAGGCGAAACATTATAAATATCGAATGAATCTTTTATTCCATTGCATTATAAACCGCTGAATTGGAGTAGTGACAACAATTGGTTGGGTAAAATTGCGAATTGATCTGACATACATCGGCGCCGGGCTGGCCCTACGATTTTTCCGGATGCCGGAAGTTGGTCCATGGTGCTTGTCGTCGCCAATAAGCAGCTAAAAACCCAACGATTGCGGTCAGTAGACAAAGGCAGTGACAATAATAAACTTTAAATTATTCAAAGGCTGAACCTGATAAATATCTACCTACCTATTCTTTTACGTCAATTTCGTTATTACAAATTAATTAGTCAAAAACAGCAATATTACTAAACTAAGAAAATTTTAAAGGCCGAACCGTATATGAATATTTACCTAAATATTTTTATTTCTTTTACTGTTATAAATATTGCTATCTAAACAGCTAATCAGAAGGTTTTATGGGATAAAGCATGGGAGATTGACCGCAGGTCAATTAAATGCAAATAAATCCCAGCCATAACGTCTGCAGGACCAAATTTGGCTATTAATTGTTTTAAAATAAAAGGGTGACCAAACCATAACGGTACCATAAATAACTGTAACAAAATCAATACACTTTTGCTTTCTAAGGGTCATAAAATATGGATCAAGTTCGCTGACACGAACCTTTATTGTAACAGATGTTAGTCTGTCTCCCTGGGTGTATTCTTATTTTGAGGTATTTAAGAACAAATATTGGACATTATTACGCAGTAATAACCCATCTTACAAAGTCAATTATAATCTGCAATACTTAAGGAAATGGGGGAGGGTCGAATAAGGGCAATATTTTAGTTGACATAAAAGTAAACTTAACAGAAGGGTTATAATTATTGGTATGATGATATCAGTAGCACGTTAATATATTACAGGTGTATTTAAATGATTGTGATGGGTTATTGTCAGGAAAGAACGTCGATGTTTGTTAAGTAGTGTAATCCTAGGTAATTTTATTAAGTCATTTTCCGACGTTTCAGTAATGAAAATAACATCTCCTATCTTTATTTGCCTTGTTATATCTTATGCGATGGAATGTTCGACAGCCGCTGGCTGGACTGTTGTCTTTCGGCTTTCCTAGAGTTAGGTATTCAATAATAAATTGCAGATTAACAGGGGACCAATTAAAACAAGAGTGTGGTCGCAGACCAAAAATAATGGCAAAACGAGGGGTGCTTAGGGAGGTCAATAATTGTTACCATTACAGTCGCAGGCATAATAGGTAATATTAGAGAAATACTGCACCTTTTTGTTGCAGGCAGACATCCTAAATTAAGTTTAATGAAATGTAATAATTAGGTCTGGGATTATTTATGGTATTATAGGTATATTTGATATCAATGTAAATTAAATGTATATGGCCAAAATACCTACTACTTTTATAATAGATACTTTGTAATAAAAGCTTCTTGCATTTTCATTTCATGGCAGCGAACTACCAAATCATAAGTAGGGAAACCATCAGAATAAAATTAAAGCGGAAAAAAAAACTCTAAAATCTGACATAACTTTACCGTTGTACCAAATTTTAAAAGAACCTGCAAAGTAAACACAACGTAAACAGGGTCGTACCACAATATTTGATGATTACAGCCAGAGTGACGGATTCCCTCAGGTGATTAACACACCCGGGGTCGGTCAGTTTCACTGGTCCATATGCAAAATTTCAGATCCATAAGATAATTTTTATTGTTTGCCCATATTTTGTAAATTGCACCAGTCTTGCAAAATAAAACTTAACGCAACCTACATAAAACTTCTTCGTTTTGACAATGCTTTATTCCAGACACATTTTCTTTAAAGTAGCGCCATATTAAATAAGTGTTTTTCTACAAAATCCGAAGATGGCTATTAAAATTTATTAAGTATTTTTGAAAACGTAGTTTTTGTCTAAAAGTAAAAAACATAAGTAAGACCAACAAGTCTTCATTATGGGGAAAATAAATTTTCGTTTAACTTAAAAATTCAAAATTCTATTATGCAGCTGAAATTTTGCGTATGGGCTAAAAATTGAATTTAGGAAAACTTTTTTCGATAACTTCTTTCGATATTTCGGGAAATAACCCCACTTTTGAATTTTTTTTTTGGAAAAATTAAAATTTGACAGAAAATGCGAATCACGTGACTACTATTTTTTTGATAGATATTTTCATCTTGATCAAAGCATAAATCAATGCCAAAGTCAAATTTCGAGTAAAGCTATTAATAAAAAAATCCCATATGATGAGGACTTAGCTGGTCACACTGTATGTAGCCATTGTTAGCGGGAATAATAGTATGTAAAAAACTCAAACTCTCAAAACTCAAACTGAAACTGCTTTATTGTTGAAGATACAAAAATATTATTGACAAAGCACAGTACAAAGGGCAGATCGAACTCAACATTTAAAGAAATGATACAATTAACGAAATAGATTACTAACGCCTAAAACAAAATAATATGAATCCTGGATAGGTATGGGAAAATAAATAAAGAGCAAATCGCATATTTTGACAGTTTGGCTGTAAAATTCTCCATTGAGTAAACTTATTTTTTACAGGATGGCTTTTTCCGTGGCTATCCGGGATAGTTTTAGATTATGTAGAGATAAGCTGCTGCTATGGTCATTCATTTTATACCTACTATGTGGTTACATTATAAAATTAATATTTTTAAATTTAACTGAGTGATGTATATGTTGGAAGCAAACATCGAAAACGGTAAATGGCGATTTTATGCTTAATCTTATGATTGGCCATTTTATAGCGACCAATGTCCGAACTTTTAAATTACGGGTGCAATTACGGAATGACCAATGGTTAAAATAAGGGTAATTTCGGTTCGTTCGTTTTATTTAATCTTCAGTATAGGTAGGTTGTTTTCATTTGACAATGCCAGATGTTTGGAAGGACTCAACTAGTATAGGATTTTCAGTTCAGGTAAAAAGATTATAATACAATAGAAGGGTTTTTCGATTTGTTTTCTTGCTATATTGTCTTTTGAGTATGTAAAGACAATTTGGTTTTTACTTTATTACTTAGCCTAAACATATGTATAATATAACTACGTATTTAGTTTTCTTATTATCGCCGCTTAATGTTTATAAACAAACTGTTAAAAACTCTTTTGCAAGAGAGCAAAAGCGTGCTTGCTGATTGATTGGACCAGCGGCAACTATCAAATAAAATGGTTGCATTGCGAAATTTAATAAAGTGATTTTTATAATCCAAACATAGATTAATGGAACACTCTATATGTTAATAAACCATATTATTGTTATGTTATTTATGCTCTATAAAAGCTTATGATGTTTGTGATTAATCAGCATTTTTGTGTAGCACGGTGGTGGGCCCAAATTTGTAAATTATCCAGAATCAGTGTTACCAACTTGTGGGAAATTTCAAATTATCATTCTTTGTCAGAGCATCAATAGCAATAGTATATTATACACCCAAACAGTTTGAATTTTAAAACTTATAGTTATTATCTCTTAAAATGTTGTTACAATTAGTTGTCGTTTTGTCCATTCATTGCTGGTAAGTATAAAACTTTTTTTATTGTATACAGGTTTTCGGGTTTCGTTTTATAAATTAACATAAATTTATTAAATTCTTATTTTTTTTTACATAAAAATGCAGGACAAAATGCTTGGCCGAATTTTTTTTATTAGGAGTACCAATTCCTATCATGACAATATCTAGTGGTACTTTACTGGGGGCAATAGTAATTACCCAGTTGGCATGATTTGAGAATAAACGTTAATTTTACGCTCAATCGGCAATGTTATTTTTCATTATCAAAATTTTCGTTTAAAACACGTTATTTTTCTAACGTTTTTTATTTAACGGAATCATCAAAACGCTTTAAATATGGCACATTTTCTTTAATTTAATTACCTTTGTAGAAATTATCGTTTACAAGATATTAATACTAAAAATATTTTACATTTACAACAGTCCCATATTTATACAGGGTGTTCGAATAAGCGTTAGGATACTTGGAGAGGTTATACGTTAGATTAGATGAGATAGAGAGGGTATATGTTAAAATGAAGGTAGCAAGTCATATTATAACAAAACAAAAAGTCGAATACTTAATACTTTTAGAGCTACAACCTGTCAAAATTTAATTTTTTTAAAAAAAAAAGGGGACATGTCCACATTTTTTTCGAAACACGTTTTATTTTAAATTTCTGCTCATTTTTATGATTTCTATCGACCCATCTTTTCAAATTCTTTTAAAATAGTAGACAACCCGGTAAAATTCCCATATGAAAATAAGATATTCGATCAAAACCAGACATGTCCATGGTACATGTAAATCAAGTTTGTTTAAATCAAAATGGGACAAGTCCAGTATTATTACTCATGATGAATATAAACAAATACATTTTAATAGGGGACATGTCCACTTTTTATGCAACTTTATGTTTTACTTAAAGTTTAAATTGACTATACAGTGTGGTCATTTAAGTGTGCAACATATGGAAATTTTCTTTATTACCGATTTCTCAAAAATTTTTTTAATAAAAGTTGGTGCATCATATTTGGTACACTTAAAATAGTTGCAAGTCAAACGGCGTACAGAGTAGGTCCAAAAACATAAAACTTGTACAAGAATAAACTATCCCTATTTCAGCAAACTCAGCAAAATGCTATTAAGGAAAGTTGTTTAGAATTAAAAGGTATGCATGGATTAAAAAAGGTAACCTTCTAAAATAAAAAAAAAATATTTTTTTTAAAACACTGATAATTTCCAAAAATTTATTTTTTTCTATATTCACCCTAAAGACCATCATAAATTATTTAAAATTAAATCAATTTCACATATCTTTGTCAAATTCAACCATAGTTGTAAAAGTAACTTAGATTTGTAATTTATTAAGGAATCACAAACTTCATGTTTGTTGCAAGGACATTAAGCACAACTTTAAAATATCTTAAAAATTATTTGTAACAAGATAAAACATTAGTAAAGATAATAATCAAATTAAAAAACTCTTATTTAAAGTGCAAATTTTTTATTTTAAATGTTTGTGAAAAAACTGTACCAGTTAATTGACAAACATAAAATATTACTAAAATGATCGCAGATACCTACGGAAAAAACACGTTTTCGAATCCATGCATAACTTTTAACTCTAAACAACTTTTCTTTATAATATTTTGCTGAATGAAAGATTTGAAACAACTTTTTTATTTGTTGTTTTGCTAAATAATTAAAAATAAGGGTAGTTCCCGCTTGGACCTTCTTTACATTCTTCTACTTTTTGAGAACACTGTATTCTGTATTATATGGGTAATACATTTTTTCATCGTAAATCTAAGCTTCTTGCCAAGCATAGCACACATTTTTTTTTCATAAAACGCATAATAAAGCAATTTCCCATTTGTGTAGAACTTTCTTGGACACGTTGTATAATAATATGGTGTTCCATTTAACATAAGCAACTTTGAGATGACGTAAGGTCGCTTAATCCAAATTTTCAGAATTCAGATCGCTTTCCGAAACATTTTAATGGGCGGTCAGCCTGTGTACTTCATTAAAAGTATGATATAACAATAATTATATAAAAATTACTATGTTTGACAGCAGTTTTTTCAGCATTGCAGAGGAACTCCCAGTAGCTGTGAGGGCCAACACAGCAGAAGCGGAGAGGATCATGTGCGACCACACGCCTGTGGCACTTAGCTTCCTCGAAGCATGGGTATATTCTACAATATCTAGCAGCTGGTGGCAATTCACTTATACTGGAAGTGGATCTGAGACCCCAACAATGGTAAACATGGTCAGACACAAAAATATGATCATCCAGTCCCTTCCAGAAAACGCAAAGTTCTTGTCGATCGGCCTTCTTCAACGGACGAGAACATCTCGGTACCAAGTAGCAATATCACATGTTTCGAGGAAAAGATGGCTTGCATGGTGTGACCGAAGAAAGCAAAAAGGCAGAACTGTACCAACGGCTTACTTTCATTCAAATGAAATTGAATTATTTAACAACGATACAATTATGGCAAATTTACCCGAAAAAGAAATTCCATCCATTTGTGAAGTAGGAAGCCAAGTTCAGTTATAATTTTTGTTTTTATTTGGTAACAGTGGCATACCAAAAAAAGTTAGTTAAGTTAGGTTGGGTGCCTTGCATGTGCAGTGTGCATAAAGTGTGTATAAAGTTGAAAGAAATGTTAATTAGTGGGTAATTAAAAGGTAATTCAATAATAGTACATTATACACCTAAGTTGAGAAGTAGGCTATTATATAGCGAGCGCTTTTATATCATGAGCCGCGAAGCGCCGAGGGTTGTAATGTGCGAGATGTATAATAGGCTTCTCAACTGAGGTGTATATAGAATTTTTTCTAATACTAACACTAAACTATTAGATATTTTAATTCGTTTAAATCTTTATGTTACCCATTTCCACCTAATTTTAAAAAAATGTTTAAAATCAAGTAACCTTGGATTTTACATGTGTCTTGCTTAAAAATAAATCTGGTGCCATTTTTTAATAATATTTATAACAGCTTCTTTTTTAAATATCTTCCAAATTATAATGAAAAGTCCTGTTTTATTCAAAGTTTTCAAACATTTTAAGGAATTTCTTTATTTAAACTGGTTACTTAAGCTTTAAAAGTAATAATATAGTAAAGAAACAGTGAGGTAGAATGTTAAATCATAGTGTCACTTAGTCTCATTGAACAGTTGTTTTTCATTATTAACCTAGGTCATTTTTTATTATTATTATTTACCTGAGTAAAGAAATGCCACTTTTTAGTAGAAAAATGGAGTTATTAATGACGATGTCTCAAGTAAGTAGTAGAAAAATTAAATTATTACTTTGAAATCTGAAAAAAGTACAAATTACAGGGTTGGGCAAATGTTCCGGAAGGGCTTAATTACCGGCGAACGAAAAGTGATATCGGATCCTGGTTTTGGGCAATGTATAAGACTAACATTGTACTATTTGACTATTATACCCTATAGTGTACAGGGTGCTCAAATAAAGCGGCACGGTGAAATTTTTTTTTAAATAGAACACTCTGTATGTTATTAAATTTTCAGATTCTACATAAAATTACAATTAAGTATAGAATAATAATGCATTTATTAAAAAATAATTATAATTTTATGTAGAATCTGAAAATTTAATAACATACAGTGTTCTATTTAAAAAAAAAAATTACCGTGCCGCTTTTTTGGAGCACCCTGTATAATATATGTTATAATAGTCAAATAGTACAATTTTAGTCTTATACAGTGCCCAAAACCAGGATCCGATATCACTTTTTGTTCGCCTGTAGCCGTTCAGGAACATTTGCCCAACCCTGTATAATAAAAATATCCGTTATGTAGTACCCTAATCCTAAAACATCATACATAGTAAAGTCGCTAGGATTAATTAGCTTTTTTTATTAAATGTTGAAGTTTTGATTTTATAACTGGGACACTCCTTTTACTGCCTGTCCGTGCAATAAATTCTTTTATTCGTGTACCTGACGGATAACAGTTATTTTTTATGTTATTCCCAAATTCGCTTATTAATGCTTCTATTTCTGTGTGTGACCATCCTAAAATTAAAGGCATTTATTTTTCCCTCCGTTATTATTTAGCCGTAACAGGATCAACCCTAAGCTATTTTTAAACATGCCCATAACGGCTGGCTATAAGTTTGTGGTATATTATGGGAAACGTACAACTTACCTTTTTTTGTAACCCTTTTATTCTTGCATTTTTTATTAACACCTTTATTATTTTCACTGCTTTCACCGCTATCTACAAATTTACAAAAAATAATTATTATTTCTTCTGGTCATTGTCTACAAATTTTTGAATTGTTAACGCTTCGGGTTATTTATTTATTTAAATTATCATCACAACTTTTAGGTAAATAGCACTACAGAAAAACTGTTATTTTTTATTACTTAGTAAATTTTTAATTTTGGTATTTCGATATATAATTAAATTAAAATATAAATGGTTTCATGCTACGTTACGGTTTTATAATTTTAAAACCATCTTCAGACAGCTGAGTCTTTTAAAAATGATACATTTTAGCAATTTCTTGTAATAAATTAACAATCGTTTTACATCGCATTTTTAAAGGAACTTAATGGTCGTTAAGTTATTGCAAGAAATTGCTAAAATGTATCATAAAAGACTCAGCTGTCTGAAGATGGTTTTAAAAATATAAAACCGAAACGTAGCATGAAACCATTTATAGTTTAATTTAATTATCGAAATCCCAAAAGAAAAAATTTAATAAATATCCTTCTACGCTAAAGAAGGAAGAAAAAAAAATTTTTATTACATTTTCACAATAAGTATATTGAGTGTCGAAGCATGATGTTCAGATTTTAGACTAAGGAAGAAAAAAAATTAAAAAACGAAATTTCCCAGGAATATTCATTAAAACTTAAGCGGTAATGTAGGACTAACTTAATGATTAGTTTAATAATTTCTAAAACTGAGTTAGGCATTGCTAATTCTATATAAATAGACAGAAGTAACTAGAAACTTAGTCGCAAAGAAATCCAAATATATAGCATTAAGATGAATTTTATTACATCCCTAAATAAAATATATTAGAATATTATAATCGGGCATTTCCAAGCCCCTGGTATTGTAAAATGCAAACAAAGCTAACAATCTAAAATTACCTAAACCTTTAGAATACCCCAATTATACAGGGTGTCTCTAAATTAGCTGACACTATTTGAACGGGATAAAGTACATTAAAAAATAAGACTAAAACCCTCTATTAATATACCTTCGAAAATGCTTCGCTATGGGGCTCGAGCCCCCCAAATGGGAGCTATGACAAGCGTTTTTTTCACAATATCTCAGAAACCGATTAAGGTATCAATACAAAATTTGATAGGTACATGTTTTACCCATGATAAGACGCAATAAACGGTTTATTATACAGGGTGTCACACGGTGACCGTCCATTAGAATATTTCGGAAAGTATACTGCGATTTGAATTCTGAAAATGGTATTTTCGGACACGCTGTCTTCAGATAAAATAATAAGCAGACAGATATATTATGCTCTAAGTTAGAAAGCTAGAAGCTATCAAACTTGAAAAATGTGATTTTTCAAAAGTCAATATCTCGGAAATTATTAAGTACCTACAGCCTTAAATGCGTTTATTAGAAAATAATTTTAATTTTATGTAGATTCTGAAAATGTAATAATAGTATATATCATGTCCAAAAAAGTTCTAAACAAATGGGACACTTTTTTATTATGCGTTTTATTAAAATAAAGTGCTGTTCCTAAAAAGCTCTTGCAAAAAACTTACATTTTTATAAAGAGAAAAATGTTTTATATTACACAGGGTTTTCAAAAAGTAAAAGAATGTAAAGAGGGTCCAAGAGAGAACTATCCCTATTTTTAATTTTTTAGCAAAACAACAAATAAAAAAGTTGTTTTAAATCTTGTTGGGAGTACAAATAAAAAATTTGAATTAAATATAATTATTTTTAAAAACACCTTCACGACGTGATGAAATCATTATTTTTCACCCCCTCCATTTGTATCAGAAAAATACCTTTATTAACAAGGTGTTACTCTGGCATAAACCTCAAGCTATCTGATTCAAGGGGGGCTAAAAAATAATGATTGATCAAGTCGTGAAGGTGTTTTTAAAAATAAATTTTGATTTAAACTTTGTATCTGTACTCCCAACAAGATTTGAAACTACTTTTTTATTTGCCGTTTTGCTTAAAAATTAAAAATATGAGTAGTTCTCTCTTGGGTCTGCTTCTTTACATTATTGTGCTTTTTGAGAACCCTGTATCCTGTATTATATAATACTATTCTTCTTGCTTCTTGTCAAGCATAGCTTTTTAGAAACACATTTTTTTTCATAAAGAAATGCAAATATACGAGTACCTACAGCATTAGGATGAACTTTATTTTCTCCCTAAATAAAATATATTACTAAGAATATTATAGTCGGACATTTCCAAACATCTGGTATTGTAAAATGCAAACAAAGCTAACAATCTAAATTCAACTAAATTTTCAAAATACCCCAATTGTATATTATATTATTGTTTGGAATCTTTATAGTTTTAAGGTGCTCGCCCACATAGGCGTAACGTCGCGTCGCGAAGCGTGCTCTTTTCGCCGCTACGCCTAATTGGGCGATCACCTTTAGGTAGGTTTTTAATTATTGTCAAACTATAGTTTTAGTTTGATTTGTGATGGGCTACATACCCCGTAAAACGGAAAGTTGTACTTGTTAAGTTTCACAGTTTTAATTAGTTTCCTGACACGTGTTTCGGACCTTGCGGGTAATTATTAAAGGAGTACAAGACCATACTAAATTCTAGGTGTGTTACAAAGGTAATTATATCTAAGTAATAACAATTGTAAACATGACATTAAAATAAAATTAGGAAAATGATGTTGGGTGCACGACTATGGGATTTTACGTTCATTAATGGTCAGGTATTGGAAAAAGACCCAAGCAAATTACATAATTTATTTGTAAGGGTATTTATATCTAAGTAATAAAATTAAAATTAAGGAAATGATGTTGTGTATTTAACTATGGGTTTCTACAGTTCATAAGTATTGGCAGATGGTTAGTGTATATTTTTTGTCCTAAATTATTAGACTACTGAGGATTGGATATGCAATTAGTTGTGAAAGAAAAAAATTTGCCGTTTGAATTTTTTTTTCGTTTTTTCGGGTGCTTTGCTAACTTCATATGAACTTAGCGAAGCACCCTTGAAGAAAATAGCCTAAGCTGTCACCTATCGAAATGGTACTTAGCGCATAATTTGCCGCTAATTAGTTGTGGAAAGAAGAAATTTGCCGTTTGAATTTTTTTTCGTTTTTTCGGGTGCTTAATATACAGAGGGTGCTCGCTTCGCTCGCCATTGGACGGGCGATTTGCCTGGCCCTGCAGGGCCCTTTTTTAAACATACATCGGTAAACGACACACTCGGGTGTTATCACGAGGGATACGCGCCCTCTCTTCGGCTTCGCGCCAGAATGGCGCTTAAATGGTACTCCTAATGGCACAAACCCTAGTACTCGAAACAAAAATAGAAATACAAAAAACATTTTTTTCTTTCCACAACTAATTAGCGGCAAATTATGAGCTAAGTACCATTTCGATAGGTGACAGCTTAGGCTATTTTCTTCAAGGGTGCTTTGCTAAGTTCATATGAAGTTAGCGAAACACCCGAAAAAGCGAAAAAAAAATTCAAACGGCAAATTTTTAACTTTCACAACCAGTTAGCGGCTAATTATCCATTTAGTCCCGATTTGATTAATTATTGGTGCTTCGCTAACTTTTTATTACTGAAGAGTGCTTGTTTTATTTTCGTTAAGTATTAGCGAAATCAAATCTTTTTTTTTAGTATCCATCCTGCTCACGTGAAGTTTTTGGTTATTAAAATATAATAATATCAGTAAATTTTACCGTTTTGCTTTAATTCAGCTATGCAAAGTGATTTGATTGTAGATAATTTGAATAGGTTATGCACAACTAAATATAAAAAAAAATGGTTTTACGTTGTTTATTTATTCTATTCACATTATGGAATGATTGTTCAATGCAATCTGCAATCTGTGCACGCAATCTGTGACGCACCCAAGATTTTATGTTGAGGAGGAGAGACGACACGCCTTTCTCTCTTCCTCTATCCAAAGTGACTTTTAAAGAAAAAGTCTCCACCTACATATAAAACCTTCAAATCGACTTTAAAAAAATAAAAAATAAAACTAATATTTCTCTCCCGGAGGCGTCACTGAATGCAAAATCGACTTCTAAAAAAATAAAAAATAAAACTATTATCTCTCTTCCGCATTTACATTATGACCATAATATACCAGATTGCCACCAGGACACCTGGGGACAGCGCCGAAAACGAACAAGTAATCACCACACAAAGGTTAATCCAGGAGACAATGCTAAAGCACTGTTGCCAAAAAATTTGATTCATGTGAAGTTGGATCGTACCCAAAACTTAACGGAAGTAGCTACGTCGTAACCACGTCTAACTGTATATACCATTAGGGCGATTGCAGCGCCAGCGATATATAACGGAACTAAAATGTAAAACCGAAGATAAAAACGGGTCCAACTCACTTCTTTACAAAATTTGGCCACATGACTCCGGGGCATATTTCTAAGCTAACCACCAAATTTAAAGGGATTTCGTTTTCACTTCCGTTGATGGAAGTGAGAACGTTATTTATGAAGTGACAACGTATGCTGTTTCTCTACTTTGGAAGTGACAAAGTACCTCATATCAATATATATATATATATTATATATATTATATATATTATATATATTATATATATTATATATTATATATTATATATTATATATGTATATTATAAAGGGTGTCCCAACTTTATTGATACACGAAATATCTTCTTCCCTGTTCATATAAAAAAAGTTTCAAGAAAAATAGTTCTTGGTTTAAAGAACTACTTCTACAGAGAGTACATTTAAGTATACAAGGTGCCTCAAAAGTACAATTTTTATTATCAACTTTACTTTTTTAAATAGGACACCCTATATTTTATGTCAAATATTGCTTCTTCAATCAATTCTTTGTCAAAAATCTATGATATGTTCTATGCCTAATGTGGTCCGTTTCCTAGATAATGGTAAGATTAAATTAGTAACAAAACTTTGAAAATGCTTTGAAATATTAGGTAAACAATAATTACCTATTACTATAGTAACAAACTAGTGACAATTTAAAATAAATTTTAACATTTCTAACAGTGATATAAATTTTTAACTAGAAGATAAGAGGTCAAAGTAGTAAGTAATTTTTATAACTATGCCATCACTTTTTACTCCGAACGAATATGTTGACATGCTGTTAATCTACGGCGAGTGCAAGAAAAAATCGCTGGATGCACAACGGTTATACAGGGAGCGGTTTCCAGATCGTCCAACACCATCGCTTTGCACTTTTGCAAATGTGGAAAGAAAAATGCGAACGGGTTCTTTTCCTACCTCGAGGGGTTCACAACATGCTCGACCAGTAAGAAACGAAACTAACATAATAAATGTCCTTGCGCTCATAGTACTAAGCCCTCATGTGTCAGTAAGAGGCATATCAGAAGAAACGGGTACTAGCAAGACTTCAGTGCAGCGAATTCTAATTAACAACGGATACCACCCCTTTAGAGGTCATCTGGTACAAGCTCTACGGCCTAATGATTATGAAAGACGATTGGAATTCATCGCCTTTTTGACTACACAGTTAAATGAGGATCCACGGTTTCTGGAAAAAATTATGTGGAGTGATGAATCGCGATTCCACAATAACGGAATCGTGAATCGTCATAACATTCATTATTGGTCGGTTGAAAATCCACATTGGGTTCGGGAAACTCATTTCCAAAATATATGGGGAGTAAATGTGTGGTGTGGTCTCTTTAATAGACGATTAATTGGGCCCCACTTTTATGAAGGTACATTAAACGGTCAAAGGTATTAATTTTTTTTTATCGAGGTCTTACCTACGCTTTTGGAAGAAGTTCCCATAAACGAACGTTTTAATATCTGGCTTCAACAAGATGGTGCTCCGCCACAGAACTCCCGGATTGTATCAAATTATTTAGACAATAATTATGGGAGAAACTGGATTGGGAATCGAGGACCTGTCAGGTGGCCAACACGATCGCCGGATTTAACACCTTTAGATTTTTATTTGTGGGGGTATTTAAAGCAGGTAGTTTATACTGAAAAAGCAAACAATTTGGAGGATTTAAAAAATAAAATTTCACGCGCCTGTAGAGAAATTCCAGCAGAAGTTATAAGGTCTGCCTGCACTACGGAACTCCTCAAAAGATACGAGATATGTCAGACCGAACGTGGTCGTCACTTTAAGCAGCTCTTATAATATCATCGTTATTTTTTTTTTTTATTTTACGTTCATTTTAAATGTATTTTAATTAATAAACACATCAGAAAATTGTCTTTGTAATTATCTCGAAAACGGACAACATTATGCATAGAACATATTATACATTTTTGATAGAGAATTCATAGAAAAAGCAATATTTGACATAAAATATAGTGTGTCCTATTTAAAAAAGTAAAGTTGATGTTAAAAATTGTACTTTTGAGACACCATGTATACTTAAATGTACTCCCAGTAAAAGTAGTTCTTTAAACCAAGAACAATTTCTCTTGAAACTATTTTTATATAATAAACAGGGGAGAAGATATTTCGTGTATAAATAGAGTTGAGGCACCCGGTATATATTATATATATTATATATATTATATATAATATATATTATATATATTATATATGTTACATATTATAATGTAATGTCACAAAGTAATGGACGAGTCTATAAATTCTTTAAATAAACAATAAACTTCCTACATACTCGGAGGCTTGAATTTGCTGACATTTTTTATACCTCATGAATTTGCCAGGTTAGCTAGTAGAGTACGAGAGAAAGAGAAGCAATATCAAATCATTTTAATACTTTTTTGTTTGTCATTTTTCGAAGTTGAATGTGAAAAAGAGTTGCCTGTGGGGTAAAAACAAACTTCTTCATACATTAAACATTTTAGTTGGAGTGACTGTTTCCGGAACATAAATGTAAAATTCTGAAGGAGTTACTTTACAAAAAATTATACTTAAATTTCACTAAAAGCTACCGGCATCCTTTTAAATTCCGGTTTCGTAACAGCTTGTCGTGCTCACGCCATGCGTGCTAATTTGTGTTAAGGCTCCATGCATTGTCGTGTATATTTTTATTTCTTTTCCTTTTGAAAATGCAGTAAAGCAAAAGTAAAAAGAAATTATGCTTGTAAACTGCAGACTATTTGACAAGTGTGGATAAATAGTTCTTTGCGTTAAGCTGCCCAAAATCAATTTTCAACAAATATTTGCTTTATTTTCAAGGAAACAATATTTTTCAACTACACTGGCTCGTATTCTAGTGAAAAATATATAAAAAAAGAACCGAATGTTAAGATAAAAATATAAAAATACCATGTGTATCGAGTGTAGAACGGAGAAGGGCGGTCAGATGTATCTCGGAAACCGTTTAACCATCTAGGCATTTAGAAAAAACTTGGGTGAGAGGAATCTTATTGCTGGTATTTTTAAGTTTCTAAGTCGACCGTTGGAGGGCGTATCCATTTATAAAAGTGTTTCTTTCAACAAAATTTACTTAACCAACACCATGTTTCTTACAATTCTTACAAAAATTTCCAATAGGTTTGTTTAAGTTAGATAGTTCGTAGGTAGAGTTTCTGATTTTCTTCAGATAAGTACTGGGCGATCTTGTTACCAAAAAATGCTCGTACCCTAGGTTTGCAAAACTTAAGCTAGCATGGTATCATTGGAGAGAGCAATATTTGCTCTTTTCGGGGTACTCTAACTTTTCTTTGGATTAATTTCACTCACAGAAAGCCCTGTATATTTTCTGAAATATTGTAACCTTGACTAAGTCCCCTTATAACCATAGACTATTTTAATAATTGGGTGGTACTGTTTCTGCATCCCAAAATTACACGGGATAATGTCAAACTTATTCTTCTTCCACCCAATACTACCTGACATTGCGATCCTTTGGATCAAGGCATTATTCAGAATTTTAAAATGCTCTACAGAAGCTACCTTACTAAGAAACTTCTAACATATATAGACAGTTGTTGTCTCGTATCGTAAATAATATTACTATATAACTAACGCCTTCATATGGGTTTTGATGGTCTGGCGCAATTTGTCCCCAGTGACAATAAAAAAATGCTTTATTAAAGTCGGATTTGTGTTTAATATAGATAATATTGACGAATTCGAAGAAGAAGATAACATTTCGCTCTCACAACTGTTTACGGTTAAAGACGCATTTGTAAACTTGCAACAATTTGCCTCTAGTGATAATGATTTGCCGACAGAAAGTGCAGCATTGACATTCATCGAGTGTATTGAAGAGTTCCAAGAAACGGAGGAAACTACTCCCAACTCTGAGACAGAGGGAGAGGAACCTCAACTTGCTTCAGTGTCGAAAATATTAAGCCTATCTGAAACTTGCGCAGGTTGGAGAGATCTAGAAAACTTCTATAATAATGTTAACAATTTTGACAAGTCTACAAATATTTCTAAATTGCTATTAACATGTGAATCTGAATTTTGTACAAATAAAATAAGAAATATGAAGCAATCATTAATTTCTGAGTATTTCCAAAAATAATAGTTTCTAGGCAAACATACAGTACAATGTTTAATATATATGTTAGTATGCACGTGCAGAACATACATATTGTCATTTAATTTTAGTTCCGGTTTTTTTTTTCTCGAAAACGAAGCAAGATTCGAAAAGAATTCAGGGAACAAAAAAGTTGTATTACTAGTTGGTAAATCCGAAAAAAAGTATCAAAATTAGAAAAAAGTCAGTGACGTACATTTTCTTGTCAATAATATTCGTTAAGGTGCTTCCCGGGATACCACTGGACTTAATAAATCTAGTTAGGGCTATTTAAGCCCCTCATCATTATGAATAATGGTACCAAATTTCAATAAAATCGTGAAAAGAATATTTAAAAGAAGTATAAAAAACAGTTTTTCTAATCACATGTTCATATGAACTTATTCTCTTAGAATCTCCCCCTTAAGTTACGTACCCCTTAAGTTACGTAAATCCTTAAGTGACGCACCGTACTTCCGAAACTCTCTGTGTATTTTAATAGTTAAGGTACTGTTAAACCTATTGCAATTACAAAAAAAGAGAATAAACAATTTACTGACACATACTGAAAAAATTTTTTTTTTATAAGTTATACAAAAAAATATATTCATTGGCCTTCTCAACACACTGATTGGCATATTAAAGTTTATTATTGGCACTTTAAACTCATGCTAATTATTAAGTATAATGCGAATATGTTTTTGAAAAGTTTATACCTTATGGAAAGAAATTAGCACAAAAGTAAGGACACATCTATCACGCAATACGAATATAACCATATTTGTTAGACAATTATTGTGGTCTTAATGTGAAAAGAAAACCCTTGTTATATAATCAATGACAAAGTATAATCAATAAACAAAACTAAACATTCAATAACCATTTAATCACGTACAACAATAATAATAATAACATAATATTAATATCCCTCTGTCAAGAAACATTCATTCTTTAAACATGAATAAGAAAAAATGTTTTAACGATTTTTTGTTAGATACGTTTAACGGATGAAGGTGCCCGCTCACTTGGGCGAAGCGACGCGTCGCGTCGCGAAGCGTATTTTTTCCGCATGAGAAAGTTACATGTAAGTAA
This sequence comes from Polydrusus tereticollis, assembly GCA_963920685.1. Taxonomy (NCBI): domain Eukaryota; kingdom Metazoa; phylum Arthropoda; class Insecta; order Coleoptera; family Curculionidae; genus Polydrusus; species Polydrusus tereticollis. The sequence goes on from OY987327.1 coordinate 164,899,690, forward strand.
ATGTATAGTCGCCCACTTGCGCGACCCGAAGCCTCAGTTGACGCGGGAGAAGTCTTGATGACAATCAGGCGAAGTTTTAAGAGACCCGACGCTTCGCGCCGCGCTAATGAGCGGTACGAAGATAGGGAAAGATCCGACATATTTATTATTCGTTGCCTATCGTTGTTGATCGTAACCCAACTGTACGACGTGTTTGTTTACTATTGGGCTGCAATGCGACTCTTCGCTACGCTTCCTGTCGCCTAAAGGTGCGCGCCCACTTGGGCCAGGGCGTCGCGTCGCTTAGGTATTGTCCGCACACTTAGGCGACGAGAGGCGTAGCGAGGAGTCGCATTGTACCCCAATAGTAAACGAACACACCGTACAGTTGAGTTACGATCGACAACGATAGGCAACGAATAACAAATATGTCGGATCTTCTATTCTCTTCGCACCGCTCATTAGCGAGGGGCGAGGCGTCGCGTCGCGTAAAACTTCGCCTGGTTGCTCTCAAGACTTCACGCGCGTCGACTGACGCTTCGCCACGCATCGCGCCGCGCAAGTGGGCGAGTATACATTTACTTATAGTCCTCGCCAACTATAAGTGAGTTTTAGAAAAAACTCGATAAAAACTCGTAAATACCGACAAAGACCCCGCCAGTCGATTTCAATAAGTAGCCAGGGTCGGATTCGTTTCGCTAGTTTTTCAATATTATTTTTAATTTTTAAATTATTGATAGGGTTTTCAGAAATCTTTAAATAACATATAATACGCGATCAGAGACGCTTTAAGGCAAGGGCCGAATGGGCCCGGGCTCAGGGGCCTCGGCGTCAATGGGGCCTCGCCTTACATATGGTCATATGACGGTCGAGAGTGATGAAAAATATTTTATTATGTAGTGATTAATAACTTACAAGTTTGTTATGGAAGTTTTATATCTTATTTCACATGAAAATAATTATTTAGAATTTTTGATTTTGAAGAAGTAGTCCATATCTCGAAGTGGAGTGAATATTTATAAATAAATGAAACGCAAAGTCTGCTCCACTAATTTATGGTCACCATTGGTTAGATGTTAAGAAACAAAAAGGGACATGTTTCGAGAGCAGTAGCTCTCATCTTCAGCCTTTCAATTGCTCAGTAGGTGACATAATTTGTGTAAAAGGAAATCTGTAATAATAGAAATAAATATTGTAGTTGACTCAGGTCAAAAAGAGAAACCAAAAGTGTACAAATTGATAATGTTAAATTAAAAAGAGATTATAAAGTTCGACTGTGTAGATGACTTACCATGTAGCAGAAAAAAGGTTTTAATAACAAATTATATTGTACATAAATATTGATCAATTAAATTGTTAATCACATAAAATTAAATTAAACACTAAGTGAGATGGATTTTAAACGAAATACTTTTTTCTTTTTAATTTTCTAACGAAACTATAAAAGAGTGAACTTTTACAAAACATGGCTGCTTGCTAATAAAGAAAATAATGGGTATGTTGAATTACAATGGTAATGTCAAAATCACGTGTCGAATGGGTGTCACCCACTGGCAACCGTTCAAGGATTATTTAGAAGTGAAAAGGCTAAAATTTTAACAACAAATGGTATATAAATAATGGTAAAGGATTTTAATTGCTTGAGGTTCTATGAACAGGTAGGCAGATGAACTTGACCGCTTAAATAGATATATCGATGCCAAAGTTAAAGTAGATGTATCAATATGGAGTTATCAAATCTGTGTAATCAATGAGGACCGTTGGTGAAGGTGAAAAAATAAAATCAAAATTAGATTAATAATACAAGATTAATTAAAGTGATAATAATTATATGAAGTTTAAAGAATTAAAAAAAGAAAGGCATGAGAAATTTATCTGATCATTGATGCAATTAAGATTCGGATTCCTAAGAGCTTTTTGTATTTCTAGGATCTCAAGTAGGTTTAGAGTGATGCCCTTATTGCAACAGTGGAGGACCCTTGTGCCAGATGTGAGGTCGAAAGAGTTGTTTTCATTTATTATATGGTTGGCGAAAGTTGATTTTGAGTTTAAATCTGTTATGGTCTGGTTAATGTGTTTGTCAATAATTTTTATGTGTTCATTCACTCTGATGGAGATTTTACGGCCACTTTGACCGACATAGCATGTATTACAATTATGGTGATTACATGACAAAAGATAAACGCCGGACTTATGTAGTAACGGAATTTTGTCTTTAGTATTAACGATGAAATTTCTTAGAGGGGATGTTACCTTAAAACTTAAGGTAATATTATGTTTTTTGAAAATGTTGGAGATTTTATAGGATATATTATTAAAAAATGATAATGAAAAATATTTGGTGACTATGTCGTTTTGTTTGCCAGGGGATAAGTTCTTATTGAGTGAATTGGTCAGATATCTGAAATAAAGTTTGTTGATTGTAAAGAGGGGGTAATTGTTGTTCTGTGCAATTTGTTTAATGTAATTAAGTTCAGTGTGAAAATTAGTATGATTTAACGGTAAATTAAAAAGTCTATGGAAAAGGCTATGAAAGGCGGCGAGTTTGTGACTGTGCGGGTGGTTAGAGTTGTAGGGGATGACAAGGTCAGTACTGGTTGGTTTATGGTAGATTGCAAATTCTAGATTGTTGTGATTTTTGCTTATTGTGATATCTAAGAAAGGAATTGAGTCGTTATTTTCTATTTCCATAGTAAATTCAATGTGAGGGTTCAGAGAGTTTAGAAAGGAGAAAAGGGAGTTGAGTTCTGTCAGACTACCGGTGAAAACTAAAAATGTATCGTCGACATATCGAGAAAATCCTAAAGTTTTCTCGAATAGAGGGTGTGTTTCTATTTGAGATTCAAGCTTGGTCATAAAGATTTCAGCCAGAAGAGGACTGAGCGGAGATCCCATTGCCAAACCCGAGGTCTGAGAATAAAATTTTTCATTAAACTGAAAGAAATTTTGCTTAATAACTGTATCTATTAAAAGACAAATGTTGAGAATGTGACAAGTTGGGATACTAGTTAAAGAGAAGAGAAGGTTTCTCACCAGTTCTAAGCACTCTTCAGGAGGAATACTGGGGAATAAATTTTTAACATCAAATGATACTAATATGGAATTGTCAGGAATTATTATTTTGTTTAGTTTTTGGGTTAATTCAAAGGAATTGCGGACAGAGAATTTACTCGAAAATTGTGTGCAATCCATAATTATGTCATTTAACCAGGAAGCTAATTTATGCGCTGGGGAGTCTGAGTAGCTAACGACAGGACGAATGGGGATATTTGTTTTATGAATTTTTGGGAGACCGTACAGTAAAGGGGTTTTTGCATTCATGGGATATAATTTACTTTTGTCTGAGTTCAGAAAGTTTAGAGTGTCATTGGTCAGCATTAAGATCTTTTTGAGATATGTAAGGAAGGATGTGGTTGGATTGTTGGGGATATTTGAGAATTCAGAGGATGTAAGAAAATCATTATTTATATACCATTTGTTGTTAAAATTTTAGCTTTTTCACTTCTAAATAATCCTTGAACGGTTGCCAGTGGGTGACACCCATTCGACACGTGATTTTGACATTACCATTGTAATTCAACATACCCATTATTTTCTTTATTAGCAAGCAGCCATGTTTTGTAAAAGTTCACTTTTTTATAGTTTCGTTAGAAAATTAAAAAGAAAAAAGTATTTCGTTTAAAATCCATCTCACTTAGTGTTTAATTTAATTTTATGTGATTAACAATTTAATTTATCAATATTTATGTACAATATAATTTGTTATTAAAACCTTTTTTCTGCTACATGGTAAGTCATCTACACAGTCGAACTTTATAATCTCTTTTTAATTCAACATTATCAATTTGTACACTTTTGGTTTCTCTTTTTGACCTGAGTCAACTACAATATTTATTTCTATTATTACAGATTTCCTTTTACACAAATTATGTCACCTACTGAGCAATTGAAAGGCTGAAGATGAGAGCTACTGCTCTCGAAACATGTCCCTTTTTGTTTCTTAACATCTAACCAATGGTGACAATAAATTAGTGGAGCAGACTTTGCGTTTCATTTATTTATAATTATTTAGAATATATCTTTTCCATGCAAAATACTGTAATAGTAGACAGGAAAGAAATTTAGGCCTGGTTTAAAAAAAAAAACTTGCGCCTTTTCATACTCCGCACAACAGAGGGCCTCCTTTTGCATATGGGCCAAGGGTCTCAAGAAGTCTTAAGACGTCCCTGTACGAGATCACAAAATTATGAATTTAAGCAGAACTTTAGCTTAAGGAAGAAAACATATTTTTTCTGATTCTTAGCTTACCGTAGATGTCTCAATTGGAGGTTTCATTCTAAGATACGTTATAATAATCTTCTGTATCCTCTGCTAGATTTGTCGCAATTTTCGATTTTCTCCTAATTTTTAATTGTGCCCATAAAAGTTCAATGGTATTAAAACACAAAAATTGATTGACTTATATAAAGTGCTATAAGGAACCTCTGTTAGCTCGCAAATTTTTTTTACTACTTCGGATTTGCTATATTCTATCTGCATAGTGTCTTATTTTAGATTTTTATACACATCTAAACAAATTTCCTTTGCCTGAAAGCCCAAAAATACTTTACGCTTTTCTTGTAACGTTCCTTTTCCTAATTACTCGCCTAAATCTAAATCAACGGATTCAACCAAATTCACAGCAGGGTCGTTTAGAACATCTTCAGGTTCACAATAATTCTCCTTCCATGGTCTCCAAATTTCCTCCCACGGTTGAAACATTGTCCTCAAACAGAAAAATTAAATCTATCAAAATCACGAAACACGAACACTGAACAAAAGTATTTTAATTTAAGGAATATAAATCCTAACTAAAGCACTAAATTATATTATTATTACTACCTATTATATATATTTATAATTAACGCAAAAGAACACAAAACTGTACAACAACCAACTGAACATGAAAATACTAAGTCAACGCAATGTTTAGATGCCAGACCGCATAGCAAATTAAAACACACACACTTGTTAATACTACTCCGGCTCTGGGACCGTTTTTTTTACAAGGCACAAGACAATTAAAGTATAGCAGAGCAAAAAATGGGGACTGAATGTAGTATTTTAGTGCGGGAGAATATGTTAAATTAAATGAACTTTGACCTACTATTATATTGTTCTAGTTTTTATTAAAAATTTCATAAGTCTGAAAATAACATATCTCACAACAACTCTCCACGGATAGGGTTTACAATAGCACAAATGGATGAAAAATTTCATTTCTCGGAAAAAAGTCATTATTGATAAAAAGTTTTGCTTGTAAAAAAATGCAATTCACGAAGAGAAAATTTTGATTTTTTATACAGGGTTCGAAAAAACTTCAAAACCTGGAACTTAGGATCATTCGTTTGAAATGCCAAAGATGTCATCCCACTCATGGATAGATCTGGTGTATATGAGGTTACGTGTTCGATCGATGGCTGCTCTACAGCGTATATTGGGCAGACTGGTAGAAAATTTAAAATTCGCATAAATGAACATTGCAAGGAGATTGAAAGAGCTTGAAGGCTTAATTTATCACCATCCAATATTAAATAAAATTTTTCAAGGTACGTATCAGCTGACAAACATACTTTCAATCCTGAAACAAACACTAAACTCTTACATTTTTGTAGTAAGGGCAATAAGCTAGACCTGCTTGAAATTGTTGAAATTAACAAACATTTTAACAACACTAATATAAATTGTGTCAATGATCAAATTATCCATAGTTGTACAAGTTTCTTCAATTCTCTAAATTTAAGGTAACATTACGATTGTTTGGCCTCGGGAGGGTTGGCGTTGTCCTGTCACCTACTCGCGGTGGGCATTGGGGGTCGTTTTTGGACCTTTGAATCAGCGACTCATGGATCAGTGCATCGGCTAGTCATTAGTCTCACGGGTTCAGTTTTGAGGCTGCTGCTATGGGGTCGATTTGCGGATCCTGGTGTTTTGCCGTTGACATTCTTGGCAGGGTGGCGCCACCCCTCCCATTAGTGCTACAACATTCGTATTCGCTTCATTTATATACCATTACTCTTTCCATCCCATTATATATTACTTAACTTTGACAACTAATTGTTAATTATATCATACCTACGTCAGTCTGCCCAATGTTCATTCTAGTTTGTTAGATTCAATCCTTGTCATATTATAATGTTTTTCCTTATAATGTTATAATCTTCGATTTAAATTCTTAAATGTCCACCTAGTGTAAAGTGCAGTGAACTTTGACTCTAAATACATGCTTCGGTCGGTGCAGTAGTATCTGCCCTCCCATGAACTTTTATATCTTCCTTTTTAGAAATAATTTTTGAAATTGTTAAAAAACTACTAATTTATGAAAACTATTAATTTATGCATTCATTCACAGATGTCTCAATCTTCCCCATATTCAGGTACTTTATGTGTTTAACAATTATTACAACTTTCAATAATCAGGTACACTATGACTTGTAGACTTTGTAAACCTATTATCGAGTTACTCCAGACTTTACCGACACTTCAATCTTTAAGATTTCTACAGTCGGATACTTGTTATGCCATATGTCAAACCACCTTTCATTCATTTCATACATTAACCACACTTTCCTTGAGATTCTTTTTAAGTCAAGCGTGGTACTGATTAGCACGAAATTTTGTTTTTCTTAAAAAAAATTTCTAATTCTCCATACCAAAATGTGTTTTTATTTAAACCCATAGGGGCTTAGCCCCTATCCTACTACATTTAGTTTTTTTCTATATAATTCAAGAAAACATGAAAATTCATAGTTCTTTATAAAATAACTATAAAAAAAAATTTTTCTTTCTTTTTTGGTTTCTCCACATAAACCATGTTTTATTAAAAATGCTTTCACTAAAAATGCTCATATATTAATCATTAAAATTTATTCTATACCATGCTCATTAAAAAATAATTAAATTCTCTTACTTTTATTAACAAATTTAAAATAAACTAAAATGTGCTGATTTACATATCCACAACTCTAAGTTACCTCAAGTTAGTCTTCAACTAAACAAATTTCACTTGCTATGATTATCTTATAATATTATGTTGTAGTCATTAATTGATTAGAACCCAATTTATACTCGATATAGGTAAGTCTCTTATGGTGCCTGTTATTTTTGTACTTTCACATTATCCTTTTAGTTCCCCTGAGGATGACTGTATATATAGTCGAAACATGTAGGGACATTCATTAAAAAAATTTTCAAAACATATAATATTTGTGGGGGAAGACAGTAGTGTTGTTTTAATTTATGATGAGTAAAAAAATCTCACATTCGGAATATTTTAAAGGCAAACAAAATATTCCCATTTAAGCCAACTTTTAATCAAACGTTGGAAGAAGGAGACGAAGCCAAACGTTTGGATTCTTGTCTTTGGGTCGGAGACAAAATTGTAAGTGGAAACAGTAATTTTTATAAATTTATCATGTTCTCCGATGAATCGACATTTTCAACAAACGGGAAAGTGTCTTCTGCGCATATTAGATACTGGAGCAAAAGTGTTCCCCGTTTTAGGATTCCTGCTAGAAGACAATATTACAAAAAGTAAATGTCTGGTGTGCGATTTCGCATTATGGCATTATTGGCCCATACTTTTTTGAAAACACGTGTAACCGTAGGAGTTACCTTGAAATGTTGGAAAGATTCTTTTCTGACAACCTAGAAGAATTGCCTTTCCAGTTCAGGAACGAAATGTACTTTTAACAAGATGAATGCCTTGCGCATTTTGCAATTGAAGTGAGGGAATGGCTTGATAATATATTTGGCCACAGATGGATTGGTCGGAATGGTTCCGTTCTGTGGCCCCCAAGGAGTCCCGATTTAACTATTTCAGATGCCTATCCTTGAAGGCGCCTCAAACAATTAGTGTACTCCCGTCTAATTGAGAACGACGTACAGCTTCTAAAAGAGCGAATTGTTGAAGCTGTTCAAACAATTTCCATTGAAGAAATTCGAAGAAGTTTTGACCACATTCGTTTACAGCTGAAAAAATGTGTTAAATATGGAGGGGGGTGTTTGAATAGCAAATTATAAAATTATTACTTGTTGTTAACTTGTTATTTTAAGACTTTGTTGTGATATTTCCGGGGTCATTTCATTTGTGAAATTCAAATACATATTTCTGGTAACACCACAAATCAGTTTTTGAAATTTTTTGATGTCCCTCTGTAAGATATAAAGTCATTGTTAATGTATGTATTTCGACCGCTAATGCTATCCAAAAAAAAAATTTATTTACCTCTAAAAAGGTGCCCGCTCACTTGGACGAAGCGGCGCGTCGCGTCGCGAAGCGTATTTTTTCCGCATGAGAAAGTTACATGTAAGTAAATGTACACTCGCCCACTTGCGCGGCGCGAAGCGTCAGTTGACGCGGGAGAAGTCTTGAGAGCAACCAGGCAAAGTTTTACGCGACGCGACGCTTCGCGCCCCGCTAATGAGCGGTGCGAAGGGAAGAGAAGATCCGATATATTTGTTTTTGTGGCCTATCGTTGTCGATCGTAACCGAACTATACGGTGTGTTTGTTTACTCTTAGGATGCAATGCGACTCTTCGCTACGCTTCCCTTCGCCTAGGTGTGCGGACAATACCTAAGTGACGCTTCTCTTCGCCACGCTTCGCCTAAGTGAGCGGGCACCTTTAAGATTGAAAAACCAAAAAAATCAAAGATTTATTTTAAATCTTGGATTTAAATTACAAACGTTATTCTAAATAAGTTTTCTAATTGGCATTTTGGTCAAAAATGAAAAATAAAGGTAGTTTACTCTTGGAGAAAAATCATGCTTTTGAAGTTTTATCGAACCCTGTATAAAAAATCAAAATTTTCTCTTCGTAAATTGCATTTTCTTTACAAGCAAAACTTTTTATCAAGAATGACTTTTGCCCGAAGAATGAAATTGTTCATCCATTGTTGCTATTGTAAACCCTATCCGTGAAGAGTCTGTATACTGATTAAAATACATTTTTTGCAATAAATATAAACAGTAATTTTGTACAAATAACAAATTTATTTGAATATTTATTTAAAGTATTCATAAAAACTATGCGCCCGGTCTAAATACTGACGGTAGGTTTTAGAAGATAAAAGAAATATCAGTTTTTATAGGAATCTCACTTATATCTGGCGACGACTATACATGTAACTTTCTCATGCGGATAGAATACGCTTTGCGACGCGACGCGCCGCTTCGTCTAAGTGAGCGGGAACCTTAAAGGTGCGCGCCCACTTAGGCGAAGCGTTGCGTCGCGAGGCGTGGCGAAGAGAAGCGTCGCTTAGGTGTTGTCCGCACACTTAGGCGAAGGGAAGCGTAGTGAAGAGTAGCATTGCATCCCAATAGTAAACAAACACACCGTATAGTTGGGTTACGATCGATAACGATAGGCCACGAATAACAAATATATCGAATATTTTTTAATATAATAAATTTAAATTTGATCTTAGTTTGGCCATTAAGCGTAGGGGGCGCCACTTACAGGTTTTTTTCTTTTTGGGGAAGTCACATTTTTTTCGTGCACGTATGTACCACATTTTCTAGAAGAAAAATCGATTCCTCTATCATTTTTACGTGAAAATGGTATGCTTGTGAAAAGTCGCTACATGCATAAAAATATGTCCTAATACTTTTTTTGGAAATAAGTTAATCAATCATAACAAAAATTTAGTAAAAGTTTTACAAAGAATGAGGGATGTTAAATTGAAACGAAATCCTAACAAATGCGATTTCTTAAAAACATAACTTGTATATTTAGGACATGTGGTATCTCCTGAGGGTGTTTTACCTGATCCAGGAAAGATTAAAACGGTCCAGGAATACCCTGCACCTAAGGATGCTAATGAGGTAAAAAGGTTCGTGGCATTTTTTTTTCATTATTATTTTTTTTTATTATAGTGTCACGAAGGGTTCATTATCGATCACTCGCTTCTGGACTGTTGTCGCCTGGTCGCCCTGTATATCGTTTCACGGCAGGATCCGTGAGTGGGGGAGACCAGCGCGAGGACGGGCTAGAGGCGAGGGGACGGCATCACCCAGCTCGCTGCGAAGCCGTGCGGTCGAACCGAGACGACGACGCTAGCCGCCGAGACGCCCCCACGAACGCCGTGACCCTTTCGCCCGTCCTGGGAAGTTGAAGCTAATAATTAAAGGTAGGACTGGGTTGTATTAACTGTATAGGGTAATAATTGTGATAATAAATAGCTGCAATCATTATGATGACCGCCTTTTAATCAAGGATCCCGGTGCCCTCGTGACAATTTGGTGGAGGCTGCCGACTTGATTATTGGTTGGATCATTAATTTTTCGAACAATGTGTCAATGTAATAAGTTAAGGTGTTAATTATAATTGTTGTAAGCTTCACAATTTTCTCCACAAAATATTTTTTGATTCTTGGGAAATAAAAGTGCAAAATTTAACGTTTCATGATGGTGTATAGCAAGATAAAAAGTTCAAGGTGACCTAAAAAAGTATGTTTCAAATTTTTTTATTAAGGTTGATCGTTCGCATTTCTGTTTTTTATAATGAATTCCTTGTGCGAAGCAAACTGTTTGTGATATTTTTGCGGAGTTTTGTAGATTTTATTTTAAAATTTTGATGAAAATATTAGTATTTTTAAATGAATATGGTTGCTAGTACGAGTTGATTTTTCGGATATAATCTATTGTTGAGAAATAAAAATTAATGTTGGATTATAAATGGATTTTTAAAAGAAATTTTAATGAGATTTAATGATTATTTAGTTAATGAAGTTGGGAAATTTTTTTTTAACGATGGGCAACGCTTGCTAGTAACGATATATATTTTTTTTTATATATGGGCATATGCGTACCTTCTACTTTTTTTGGGTTGTGCTGGTAATAATTTTCTAAAAAGTGTTAAATGAAAATTTAGTTGAAAAATTACTACAAAATTTTTTTAGTTTGGTTGAAGTCAAATTTTTTTTTTTAAATTGTCGTCTTGCTTTTATTGCTTATTCACGCGTGTTTAATATGTGTGGTTTTATTTGTTAAATGGACAAATTTATGGTTTTAAGAAGTCGAACGAAAAAGTCAGAAACTAAGCCACCTAATAGCACAAAAAATAAAAACGAGATAGGAATTTCTGTGCAACCATCTGGAAGTCAAAATCGTGTTTTGTCGACGCCAAATTCAACCAACGCTAGGCGGACGTTAGTTTTTAACGAATCATTCGAATCTTTGGAATCCACAATTAAACCGGACGATACTAAAATTAATAATTCTACGGATAGCACAGGTTCACAAAATTTGGAAATTTCTGAAAATTTAGAAAGTTTGGGAAGTCAAAGTAAATCATTTAAAATGACGCAGTTTAACGCAACTTTAGGAAATTTATTAAATCCAAATAGGACACCCAATGCGCCTCATTTTATCCCTCCACGCCATTTTAATCCAGATTGCGATGATTTACTTGTGTTTTTGCAAAATTACGAACAAACGGCAATTTTCAATAATTGGGACGAAAATTTTAAATTATGTTTTTTATCGCAATATTTGTTGGGTCAAGCACAAACGTGGCTTCAAATTTATGCACTGCGAAATCCAGATGCCGATTGGAAAACAACAGTAGCAGCATTAAAAGAAGAATTTTCATTTTCATCGTATATAAACGAAGCCAAACTAAAATTGAGGTACAGAAGACAACAACCAGGCGAAAATGTATTGGTTTACCTTAGAGAAATCCTGCGACTATGCGATCTAGTAGACCCGAAGATGAGCGAAAATTTAAGAAGGGAACATTTTGAGCAAGGCCTTCTTCCAACCTATGCGTACCAGGTTAAGCTTAAACAACCACAAGATTTTTCAGAGGTTCAAAAATTGATAAAAACCATAAATGACGCAGAAAATGAAATTAACCAGGCAACAAAGGTCTTTGCAGAATTATCCTTGATACACAGCAGCCCAAAGAAGGATGAACCAGAGCAGCACAAAAAACCGGAGATAATGGAGGAAATCACGCAAGTAATAAAGGAGGAAATAGGAAAAGCAATGCAGAGCAGACCTTACAGAGAAGGCAATATGCAAGCACGCACAACAACGAGCCGTCCAGTATGCTTTCAGTGTGGAAAACCAGGTCACAAAGCTAGAGTTTGTTTCAGGAACCCACAAAATCAGAACAGGCCTAGATACGGTGCGCCACGAAACCGCAATTTTCCACAAACATGGTCGTCAAACCAGCAACAAACCACAAATCAGCAGCATTCGGAAAACTCCAACGGGCGGTATTAACACAAACAAGTACTGCCCCAAAAGATGAAGAAACAGATGTTCTTACGTTAGCCGGAAGTTGGAACGACAAAAATATTGAAGTTATAGTGAATACGGCATCAGTTAAAAATATTGTAGATAGTAAATTTGTAAATAGAGATAAAATAAAACATTGCAACAATATGCCTTTTATTAAAGTAGCAAACAGCTCATTGATAAGAATTTTGGGATTTACAGAAATAAATGTGTGTTTTAATGATTATACCTTTTCCTTAGAAGCAATGGTGTTGGAAAACCTACCAAAACCATTATTATTAGGTTTAGAATTTTTAAAGTCTCACGAAGCAACAATAAACCTTAAATCAAACAGTTTAACCCTGATAACGAAAAACCATAAAGTTATAGAGTTACCATTGAACCAGAAAGTTGTAAATAATGCGGAAGAAACGATAAATGTCCTGGGTAGTAATGTAAATAATTCAGAAGAAATGCCAAATATAAGTAATAATGTAAATAATTTAGAAGAAGTAACAGATATGGGTAGTAATATCGTTAATGTAAATAGTAATAGTAGCATAGACAGTTTAATGGAAGAATTTAGCGAAATTAACCTTGAAAACGAAATTACGGAAAATACTAAAATTACTCTGTGCAATGACATTTCAATTAAAAAAGACGTAGTTAAATGTGAAATTAAATTAAAAAATAATGGTGACAAAAAAATAACTTATGTTCCGAACTATGAATTTTTGCTAAAAAACGGACTAGAAATTAATAAAATTTATAGTGAAAACTCATCTTTTTATGCAGAACTGCAAAATTATAGGCGCAATGCAAATAAACTTTTCGCTGGCACGTGTATCGCGCATAAATTAGAAAATGAACATTTAATTAATGATAGTGACATTAAACATTTCGAAACGATATTGACTTTAGAAACCGAAAACTTGAATAAAACATACAATGTAAATAAAAATTGAAGTGAAAATGACTTTCAATGTGTGAGCAGTTTAGTGTATGATTTCGAAGATATTTTTGCTTGGAGTATGAATGACCTTGGAAGAACACATTTGGTGAAGCATCGTATAGATACAACAGACGACGTTCCAGTAGTTTCCAGGCCATACAGGGTGTCACACAAGGAAAGAAAAATAATCAATGACCAAGTAGAAGAAATGTTGACAAATGAAATTGTAAGAAAGTCCTTAAGTCCTTATTCAAGTCCAGTAGTTCTAGTACCTAAAAAGGATGGAGATATGAGATTTTGCGTAAATTATAAGAAATTAAACGCAAAAACTGTCAAAAATGTGTATCCTCTACCAGTGATAGATGACATTTTGACATATTTGGGAGAAGCACAATATTTTTCAACATTAGATATGTTTTCTGGGTACTGGCAAGTGGAAATTGAAGAAAAAGATAAGCATAAAACAGCCTTCGTCACAACAGATGGGTTATTCGAGTTTAATCGACTGAGTTTTGGACTAACAACAGCGCCAAGTACTTTTCAACAACTAGCTGATGCAATTTTAGGGGATTTGAAGTGGAATGGAGCGATGACATACCTAGATGATATCTTAGTATATGGAAGGAATTTGGAAGAACACAATAAAAACCTTAAAAAAGTTCTGTTAAAACTGAAAGCTACAGGGCTTAAACTAAAACCATCTAAGTGCCAATTTGCTTATAAACAAATAACAGTGCTTGGTCACACTATCAGTGATCAAGGTATTTTGCCAGATTCTTCTAAATTGGAAGCAGTGGAAAAATTTGCAACCCCCATAAGCAAAAAATCACTTCAAAGTTTCCTTGGCCTTGCAAACTATTATAGGAAATTCGTAGAAAAATTCAGTGTGATTGCTAGACCGTTGTATAATCTTCTCAAGAAAGGAAAACCATTTTTATGGAAATCTGAACAAAAAAATGCTTTTCAGACAATCAAACAAAAGTTAATTTCACCACCAGTCTTGACACACTACCTGCCAGAAGCAGAAAAAGAACTTCACGTCGATGCATCAGACTTTGGAATCTCAGCGATACTTCTACAGAAAGTACAAGAGGAAATGCACCCAGTTTGTTACATTTCCAGGACGCTTACCAAAGCAGAACGAAACTATGGTGTAGGAGAAAAAGAAGGTCTCGCTATAGTATGGAGTTTGACGTATCTTAGAAGCTACATTTGGGGTCAGCATGTGAAAATTTTTTCAGATCATCAACCACTATGCTATTTACAGAGTATAAAAAACGTTACAGGAAGATTAGCTAGATGGAGTTGTAAGTTACAAGAATTTGACTATGAAATAATTCATAAGACTGGAAAATGCAACCAAGATGCCGACTGTCTCTCTAGACAACCATGTTTTGAAGCTACAAGCACAGACGAAGATACCGCTAATGAGATACCTACATTTTTGTTACCTTTAGTGGATATCACAGAATTTCAAGAAGAGGATCCAGTAGTGTCAGATTTGTTACAGGCAGTCCAAAATCAAAATTATGGTAATTCACATCTTCAACGCCGTGCTAAGCACTTCAAAGTCATAGATGGAGTATTATACAGAAAATCAGTGGTGCCACACGAAACGGACAAATTAGTAATTCCACAGGGACTGAAAGCTCAACTGATGAACCAGCTACATTGCGAGCCTTTATCAGGACATTTAGGATTTGCTAGAACGTATGACAGGGTAAACAAACGTTATTATTGGGACAAAATGCACATAGACATCAAAAAATTCATCAGGGGATGTCCAGACTGTCAAATAAGGAAAGGTCAAAATAATGAAAAACCACCAGGTGACCTACAACCCATAAAAATAGACGATTTACAACCCTTCGAAATGATAGGAATCGACATATTGGGGCCACTAACAAAGACAAAAGAACAAAATAATAATATAGTAGTTTGCACAGACTATGTAACACGATTTGCGATAACGAAAGCCATGCCAAGTGCAAAAGCTGAGGAAATAGCTGCATTTTTAGTGGACTTTGTCATAAGTATACATGGTGTGCCAAGAAAAATATTGAGCGATAGAGGTCAGGTATTCAGATCAGAAATGGTGAGACAAATGGTACAAAACATGGGAGCAGAAAACATATATACAACGTCGTATCATCCACAAACAAATGGTTTAACAGAACGTTTCAATCGAACATTAGCAGACATGCTCAGTTTATATGTATCAACAGCACAGGACGACTGGGATAAATATTTACCACTAGTCACATTTGCATATAATACCAGTAAGCAAGATACCACACAGTTTTCGCCATTTTACTTAGTTTTTGGTAGAAATCCAAACCTTATTCCTGACGCAATGTTTTTGAAGTCAACAACTTTGGTACTTCCAAATCCGAATATAGCAGCACACAGGGAACAAGCGAAGAGGAATATTGCACAAAAACAAATTAAGGACAAAACCAGATATGACGATAAACACAAAGAGGTGACGTTTGAAACAGGAAATAAAGTGAAATTGAGGGTGTTCATAAGAAAAAAGGGAAAAAGTGACAAGTTACAATGCAAGTATCATGGTCCATTTGTCATTGTCGAGAAAGTTTCACCAGTCAATTATATAATTCAGAGAGGAGAGGGAGCAAGAGCAAAGCAAGAAATAGTTCATGTCAGCAGATTAGCCCCATATTATGAACCATATAATTTTTCCAATTAGCTAGAACAATGCATAAAATATATTTTAATTAATTTTGTTGTATACCACTATCAAAATGCAGTAGTAAATAAGGGTTATATTTTTTTTTCTTGTTGTTTTCCCCCAAAAAATGAAAAAAGTATAAGGTAATAGTCAAGGTAAAAAAGATGAAAATTAAGTGTGTTTGTTTCGAAGTTAGAAAAAATATTAGGGATCGTGAGCAGCTGCACGAGGCTCTGAAACAGTTGGGTTTTGCTTGAACGCATGTCTGATCAACTTGTAAAATTCTGGTAATTTTCAACTGTCGTGTCGCGTCTTATATGTAATTTTTTTGTTTAGAAAAGAAAAAGAGGGTAAAAGTAAACCGGAGGACTAAAGTAATAGGAAATGTAATTTTTCATTTTGGGGATAATTTCTAGTAAGGGAGGGGGAAAACTGGAGAAAATAGTGAGGTAAAAGTTTAAAGTTTATAAAATTAGCGTGGTTGAAAGACGCATTGTTCGGGGGAAATGGTTCGATCGAGGTTAAGCGGTGGCTAATTGCCAATGTAGAGGGCAAGCTGAATTTTTGTTGCTCTATGTATATAGTGTGTTGGTCCTACATGTTTGTCTTGTGTTGGTAAGTGTCTAATCCTTGTTTTTTTCTTTTCATGTGTAATGTCAACGATGGGCGAGGTTTGGCAGCAGGCAGCCGGAGGTGCGAGGTCCCCAAGGACAGCAGGTGCCAGGAGCTGTCACCCCAGGCGAGGCGAAAACCTCATGTCCCCATGTCGGAGACCTGACGTCAGCAGGACGGGGCAGGAAAGAAGGGAAAAACAGGAACGAGGACGAGACAGAGGGAGAAGACAACACAGAGACGAGGACGAAGACAAGGAAAGAAAACAGAAAGACAATTTTTTTTTTTTTAATTTAAGAGCAGTATACATTGTAAATTTTTTGGATTCAACCCAGAGTTTTTTTATTGTAAATAGTGTATATATAGGTTTAGGGTACTGTAGAAAGTGTTTGAGACAAAAACCCTTCAGGTTTTTGTTTTCCGTGGGGGGGGAAAGTGTCACGAAGGGTTCATTATCGATCACTCGCTTCTGGACTGTTGTCGCCTGGTCGCCCTGTATATCGTTTCACGGCAGGATCCGTGAGTGGGGGAGACCAGCGCGAGGACGGGCTAGAGGCGAGGGGACGGCATCACCCAGCTCGCTGCGAAGCCGTGCGGTCGAACCGAGACGACGACGCTAGCCGCCGAGACGCCCCCACGAACGCCGTGACCCTTTCGCCCGTCCTGGGAAGTTGAAGCTAGTAATTAAAGGTAGGACTGGGTTGTATTAACTGTATAGGGTAATAATTGTGATAATAAATAGCTGCAATCATTATGATGACCGCCTTTTAATCAAGGATCCCGGTGCCCTCGTGACAATATACATTTTTCTCTAAATGCCTAAATGTCTTCCGTTTATGTCTTTTTTTTGTATTCAATCTACACATTCTTCTAGGATTAGTTTAGTTTCTTAGCTTTAGCCTACAAGGCCTCAACAGAACCTGACATTCTGTCAGGAAAGCTGACGTCCTGGCCTTTTAGTCCAATCCCAGCATATCATACCATGTAATAAGTTTGTATATTATTATTTTGTAAAATGGACTAATAAACGTCTTATTATTATAATAATTATTATTATTATTTGCTAATTATTATCGAAAATATATTAGAAATTTTGCTAAAATTGCAGCACCTTTAAATTATTTATCAAGAAAAGGAGTTTTGTTTAACTGGACAAAAGAATGCCAACAAGCTTTTCAAACCTTAAAAGCAGCACTTGTACAATATCCTAATTTTTCTTCAGAGAACACTTTCATTTTAAAAACAGACGCTTCAGGTCTTAGTATTGGCGCTGTATTCTCAAATGGTGATGACAGACCCATAGCTTACGCAAGTAGAGCGTTAAACAAAGCGGGAAAACAGAACGCAACCATTGGAAAGGAGTTATTAGCTATAGTTTTGAGACCGGGCGCATAGTTTTTATGAATAGTTTAAATAAATATTCAATTAAATTCGTTATTTGTACAAAATTACTGTTTATATTTATTGCAAAAAATGTATTTTAATCAGTATACAGACTCTTCACGGATAGGGTTTACAATAGCAAAAATGGATGAACAATTTCATTCTTCGGGCAAAAGACATTCTTGATAAAAAGTTTAGCTTGTAAAAAAAATGCAATTTACGAAGAGAAAATTTTGATTTTTTATACAGAGTTCGATAAAACTTCAAAAACATGATTTTTCTCCAAGAATAAACTACCTTTATTTTTCATTTTTGACCAAGATGCCAATCAGAAAACTTATTTAGAATAACGTTTGTAATTTAAATCCGAGATTTAAAATAAATCTTTGATTTTTTTGGTTTTTTCAATCTTAAAGGTGCCCGCTCACTTAGGCGAAGCGTGGCGAAGAGAAGCGTCACTTAGGTATTGTCCGCACACCTAGGCGAAGGGAAGCGTAGCGAAGAGTCGCATTGCATCCTAAGAGTAAACAAACACACCGTATAGTTCGGTTACGATCGACAACGATAGGCCACAAAAACAAATATATCGGATCTTCTCTTCCCTTCGCACCGCTCATTAGCGGGGCGCGAAGCGTCGCGTCGCGTAAAACTTCGCCTGGTTGCTCTCAAGACTTCTCCCGCGTCAACTGACGCTTCGCCACGCTTCGCGCCGCGCAAGTGGGCGAGTGTACATTTACTTACATGTAACTTTCTCATGCGGAAAAAATACGCTTCGCGACGCGACGCGCCGCTTTGTCCAAGTGAGCGGACACCTTTTTTAGAGGTAAATAAATTTTTTTTTTGGATAGCATTAGCGGTCGAAATACATACATTATCAATGACTTTATATCTTACAGAGGGACATCAAAAAATTTCAAAAACTGATTTGTGGTGTTACCAGAAATATGTATTTGAATTTCACAAATGAAATGACCCCGAAAATATCACAACAAAGTCTTAAAATAACAAGTTAACAACAAGTAATAATTTTATAATTTGCTATTCAAACACCCCCCTCCATATTCAACACATTTTTTCAGCTGTAAACGAATGTGGTCAAAACTTCTTCGAATTTCTTTAATGGAAATTGTTTAAACACCTTGAACAATTCGCTGTTTTAGAAGCTGTACGTCGATCTCAATTGGACGGGAGTACACTAATTGTGTGAGGCGCCTTCAAGGATAGGCATCTGAAATAGTTAAATCGGGACTCCTTGGGGGCCACAGAACGGGACCATTCCGACCAATCCATCTGTGGCCAAATGTATTATCAAGCCATTCCCTCACTTCAATTGCGAAATGCGCAGGGCATCCATCTTGTTAAAAGTACATTTCGTTCCTAAACTGGAGAGGCAATTCTTCTAGGTTGTCAGAAAAGAATCTTTCCAACATTTTAAGGTAACTCCTACGGTTACACGTGTTTTCAAAAAAGTATGGGCCAATAATGCCATAATGTGAAATCGCACACCAGACATTTACTTTTTGTAATATTGTCTTCTAGCAGGAATCCTAAAACGGGGATTATTTTTGCTCCAGTATCTAATATGCGCAAAAGACACTTTCCCGTTTGTTGAAAATGTCGATTCATCGGAGAACATGATAAATTTATAAAAATTACTGTCTCCACTTACAATTTTGTCTCCGACCCAAAGACAAAAATCCAAACGTTTGGCTTCGTCTCCTTCTTCCAACGTTTGATTAAAAGTTGGCTTAAATGGGAATATTTTGTTTGCCTTTAAAATATTCCGAATGTGAGATTTTTTTACTCATCAATTTCTTGAGCTCGGTTTCTTAATGAAAGGGTAGGATTGTCAGCAACAGACTGCAATACGATTAGGGAAGCTGCGTCATTCTGATCATAGTTTTTTTTTTTTTTTAATTGGATACTGAACCAGTTTGCTGAAATTTTCTTAATAATTTATGAAGTCCCATTTTTAAGACGTAAACGTTAGGATATCTTTAATTAAATTTCTCTATTACAAAGTTGTAAGAACATTCGCCCGCGCCGTAACATTGAACTAAATAAACCCTTTGTTCTAAGGTCAACATTTTTAAAACACATCAAATTCTATTTGACAACTTCAAATTTGCCCCATACGTAAAGCAAAGTAATAAAAAGGTAAAGAAATTCTTTGTTTTTACAAAAGATGGTAGGAATGCATTTAAAATTGTAAAATAAGATACACACCACCCATTATAAAAATAGAGTTTAATAAAATTTTATATTAATATATTTGAAGAAGTAGTCCATACTTGCAGTGGAGTGTAGGTAATAAATTAAAACAACGCTACTGTCTTCCCCCACAAATATTATATGTTTTGAAAATTTTTTTAATGAATGTCCCTACATGTTTCGACTATATATACAGTCATCCTCAGGGGAACTAAAAGGAATATGTGAAAGTACAAAAATAACAGGCACCATAAGAGACTTACCTATATCGAGTATAAATTGGGTTCTAATAGTTGTCTCAAATTAATGAGTACAACATATTATTATAAGATATTCATAGCAAGTGAAATTTGTTTAGTTGAAGACTAACTTGAGGTAACTTAGAGTAGTGGATATGTAAATCAGCACATTTTAGTTTATTTTAAATTTGTTAATAAAAGTAAGAGAGTTTAATTATTTTTTAATGAGCATGTGTAGAATAAATTTTAATGATTAATATATGAGCATTTTTAGTGAAAGCATTTTTAATAAAACATGGTTTATGTGGAGAAACCAAAAAAGAAAGAAAAAATTTGGATACGTGCTTGAACGAGGATCAATTGGGAGGCAAGTCTGGTGCCAGCAGCCGCGGTAGTTCCAGCTCCACTAGCGTATATTAAAGTTGTTGCGGTTAAAAATCTCGTAGTCGAATTTGTGTCTCGCGCCGCCGGCGCCGGTTCATCGTCCGCGGTGTTAACTGGCGAGTCACGAGACGTCCTGCCGGTGGGCTTAGCTCGCAAGGGCGGCCCAACTCAATCCTGCCGCGGTGCTCTTCATTGAGTGTCGAGGTTGGCCGGCACGTTTACTTTGAACAAATTAGAGTGCTTAAAGCAGGCTAAAACTTCGCCTGAATACTGTGTACATGGAATAATGGAATAGGTTAGGTTAGGTTAGGTTGAAAGTGAGTGGGTTACAATTAACCCTCCACTGCGACCGAATGATCTATTATGGCTCGCACCTTATTTATATTTCTCCCAATAGATCTATCTTCTTAATGAAGCTAATAATTGTATTGGGGGAGACATTCTTCATGTCTTCCGGCAGTAGTGTCACCTCGCCAAATAGGGCGAATCTGGTTCTTGCTGCTGTAGGGCAGGCGCACAGTACGTGCTCCGCTGTTTCCGCATCTTCCATGCAGAGTCGGCACTCCTCATCTTGCGTCAGTCCAATTTTGTGCATGTGGTGTCGCAGTCTGCAGTGGCCAGTATAAAGTCCCACTAGGGCTTTAAGATGCGTCCTATTAAGCTCTAGTAGTTTGTCAGTTAGCTGTTGATTTCTATGGCTGTTTATGAATGCCTTTGAGTGCCTTAGGCCTGGTAACCTCAACCAATGCCTTCTCCACTTATCTGTTGCTTCGGCCAGGATCTTTATCTTGGCGGTAGCATAAGATATACCTATTGCCGGTTCAGGTCCCGTGAATTTCGTTGCCGCTCCACTCTTAGCGAGCTTGTCAGCAGCCTCGTTGCCCTCTAGACCCATGTGTCCCGGAATCCATACTAGGGTAATTCTATTATTGAGACTTAGTTCGAATAGTGCTTCGCGATAGCTCACACCGTCTTTGAGTTGCACCATCTCGATTCAAGGGCTTTTAGAGCGGCTTGACTGTCAGAGAATATTTTGATTGCCCTGTGTGCGTACTGTCGATTTGTCAGCAGTCTTGCACACATTTCAATGGCGTGAACCTCAGCCTGAAATATGGTCGCCATGGATCCCATACTGATTGTCAGCTCTACTTTCGGACTTTTGCCGTATACACCGGCTCCAACCCCTTCATTAGTTTTGGAGCCGTCTGTGTATAATCCAAATTCCGAACTAAGCAAAGTCCCACTATTGCTGTCCCATTCTAGGAATAGGACCTCGGTTCTATTTTGTAGGTTTTCGAAACCCCGAGGTAATGATTAATAGGAACGGATGGGGGCATTCGTATTGCGACGTTAGAGGTGAAATTATTTAATAATTATTAATTAAATTTAAAATAATTATATCGGAAAATGTGGGAGAAAAACGAAGAAAATGAAATTTTTGACCGCATGTTTATGACTGTTTATTCTCTATATGTACGTGACACTCATTAACACACTGTATACGCAACGCCTGCAGAGATGGTTAATGATTTCAAACATAAAAAAATACATTTTATTCCTAAAATTGAAAAGATCCTAAATAATATAATATTACGGTAAAAAAATTCTAAAACAAATGCCACATCCTTAATCTATAAGCGCAAAAAAAAAACTTTTGTGAGTTTTATATTACTCTAATGTTATTAAAGATGACTTAAAAAGAAAATTGCCTTTTTATTATCCTTGAAATTGCGGAAAAATGTATTATCCTATTTCGTATTCAAAGAAAATACAGTAAGAGACATTTCTCTGAACTAACATTTGCGAAGTTATTAAGTTGCTGCTGTAAGACAGTAAATTTGAAGCTTCCTTTAAAGAAGCCCCTCTTTTGAAAGGATCCGAGTACGTAAAAAATAGTAAATTATAAATGAATGAAGATGTACATTTTCATACATAAATTACCTGCCTTTCACTTTGTCTCAATTTTTATGACTCGTATTATAAATTCAATAAATGCTCAATTTGAATGGAATCGCATTTTTAACAGATAAAATTGATTACTATTTAAAGAATATGAAAAATCTACTTCTTACGAGTAAAGATTGAAAAAAAAATAATTTTGTTAGCTAATAATTTAAACTAAAGTATAGAGGACAGCCTAGTGATGTCAAGTGTCGTTACTTTTAGAGACTTCAAACGGCTCGTTACTTTGGGTATTAGGACTCGTTACTATGGACTCGTTACTTTGGACTCGTTACTATGTAAATTGTTACTAGTAGTTTTAAGGGGCTATCCAGTCTATCATATCATTGGACTTGGATTTGGACCCAAACTGAAGGACCGGCCGCTGAGACCTAGAAGTATAACTGATGGTTCGACTAATATTGACATGATGCGATCAGAAAAAGAGACGGCAAAATAAATATAAGAAACAAAAATATAGCATTAAGCAATCATCACATCGAAAACGCAATTTGTTTGGTCGACCAATAGTAATCAAATCAATAAAAAGTATTAATAAAATACATTTACCAATGAAAGTCTTAAAACACGAACAAATTATTGGTTCATAAAACTATACAAATTTAAACTTAACAACCAATAATACAAAATTATTTGTGCTAATACAGTAAAATCTTTGTTTGCGACCGCCTCTATAAAGTGACCACCTGCGTTAAATGACCGGTTATGAATTCCCCATATTTGATAATGTGAATCCCATTAATTTATACTCCTCTTTACCGACACATCTCGTAAACGAGCGCGGGCACCCATCATCCTAATAATTTTTAGTTAACATTAATTCTAAAAACACCTTTTATTAGGAGCAGTAAAACCCGACCTGACAATTCTTAAGAAATATGGGTACGTACACTAATTACTTTATTGCAGGCGAATCCATTCAATTTAATTTAAAGGCTAATAAATCGGTTGTTAACATTAGTTTTGTTCTGAACAGTTTTGGTGTGTTTTGAGGCTAACATGAATATTTGAAGATGGTGGGAGAAAGGAAATGTCTTTCTTTAAGCTAAGATGCTGAAATAATCGAGGAAAGTGAGAAAACTGATTTAAGTACCAGGAAGTTGGCTGAAAAATTAAAAGTGGGTAAGATGCAAGTGGTTATGTTGCTTTAAAATAAAGCAGAAGCTAGAAATTTATTTCAAGAAGGTGGCAGCGGTGAACAAAAAAGAAAGATTTCCCAAAACCGAAGGACTGGCAGTGGACCAAGTTGTTTTTAACTGGTTTTGTAAGGCGCGAAACAAGCACTTACCAATATCCGGGCCCATAATTCGAAGCAAAAGCGAATCTGCTGAATATCTAGAAGCCGATATTACCTTCAAGAAAATATATGGCGAATCAGCCGATATCAATATCAAAGACGTAACTGCTGGAAAGAAAGGCTATTGGCCATTTTAAAGGATTGTGCCCCAAGGGACGTATTTAATGCAGATGAGACAGGTGTCTACTATCATGCATTGCCAACAAAAACATATGCATTGAAGGATGACAAGTGTACTGGAAAACAAACAGCAAAACAACAATTTACAATTCGCTTTTGTGCAAATATGGAAGGTGAGAAGGAAAAACCACTTATAATCGGCAACAGCAAAAATTCTCGATGGTTTAAGGGCGCACATATCGATAAGTTACCTCTCCAATGGATCTTGAACAAAATAGACGTGGATGACAGCAGTCATCATGAGAACATGTCGTCACAGATTTGATACCAAGATGAAAAAGCAGAATAGAAGAATGGTATTGTTTCTGGATAATGCAACATTATATCCCAAAATTACACTGGATAATGTCAAGCTTGTTTTTCTTTCACCCAATAGTACCTCACATTGCCAACGTTTGGGCATTTTTACAGAGGCTACCTTATATATAGATAGTGGTTGTCCTCATTAAGAAATCCAAAATAATATTACCATAACCAACGCCTTGATGTAGGTTTCGGTGGCTTGGCGCCTTTGTCCCCAGTGACAAAGAAAAAATGCTTTTATGAAAGCCGGATTTATGTGTAATACAGATAATATTGACTACTTCGAAGAAAAAGAAGAAGATAATATTCCGCTCGCACAACTGTTTCCTAATATTAAGGATAAATTGCCACAACTGATAATGATTTGCCAACAGAAAGTGCAGAATTGACTATCATCGAGTGTAATGAAGAGATCCAAGAAACGGATGAAACTACTCCCAACTCTGAGACAGAGGATGAGGAACCTGAACTTGCTCCAGTGTCGAAAATATCAAGCCTATCTGAAGCCCGCGTAAGTTTGAGAGACCTAGAAAACTTTTTTAATAATGAGAGATGTTAACAATTTTGACAAGTCTACAAATATTTCTCAACTGCTATGTCCGATATTATACAGAACGATTCCTCAGTTACTTATAAGGTGAAAAGTTCATATAAGCATGGGTCCGCAAGCCCTTCATTATTGAGTTACACGGTGTTAAAAATTTATTTTTAGTTTTGTTTTTCGTTAATAATTTTTGAGATAATGTCTATATTGGACGAAAATTGGTATTTGGGAATTCTTTAATATGAGACATTGAAATTTCATCTTAGTTTGGCCCTTAATTGTAGGGAGCGCCACCTACAGATCTTTTTCTCTTTTGGGAAGTCACAACTTTCTCGTGCATGTATGTATAACATTTTCTAGAAGAAAAATCGATTCCTCTATCATTTTTGCGTGAAAATGGTATGCTTGTCAAAATTCGCTACAAGCAGCCGTTTTCGAGAAGTTGTTTTATTGTTGTTTAGGCCTATGGTAGCACTTTTAATGTGTAATTAATTTGTAGAGTATGTTAATCGACCTTTTTAAAAATGTTTATTACAATATTCATGCTGATGTCAACATCTTTCTAACTAATTCTATCCTAAAAGTTATTAATACTTTTGCATCTGACTAATGTCTGTCAGATCCACAAATACATAATCTATTGCTAATACCGTGTTACAGAAATGTCCCCAGCATGCGGCGTTTTCCGGAACTGCTGGGCCTGCGCAGTTCGCGTGTACGTCAGGTCCGGCTTAAAAATTATTTAGCTTAATGTGTTGGAATATGTATTGATTTATAAAAAAAAGCAACTATAATAAATCTTGGTATAATAGGAAATATAAGAAGATGTAAGGCATCAATTTTCTCGAAGAAGCAATACACTGCAAAAAATTATTAAAATTTCAGGACTTGCGTATTTTGGGGCGTTAATACAGAAATTGAAATTTTGAATTACAATTTAGTTTCTGGCATATTTCCGTAAGTAATAGTGGTTGCTCTTAACACCATAACAGGTGCCCTATGTCGCCTGGTCTCCTTTTATCATTTTCTATACAACATACGACGAAGTTGCAAGAAAATTACTTTTTTATTAAGGTTAAAAGTAAGTCAGAGCGGAGGATTTAAATATTTATAGTAGACTTAACAAACATGTGCATTTGTCTTGCCCTGGCACTTATTAGGAGAGAAAATAAATATGTTATCATATAATTGCGAAAAGCCCTAATGCAGGGCATTTTAAAAACTATAAAACAGTGAAACAAACAATTATGTTTATATATTTATTTATATTATAAAACTACAGTTAAGGTTCTAGTAGACAAAAATGTTAATGTTCAGCACACTAAAAAAAAACACAAGAGGGATAATAAAAGTAGTATTTGGATGTATTATGTAATCTTTAAACAAAAATAAAGGTTTTTATGTTAAAATATGGAGCCAACAGTAAAATAGCAGCCGTATTGACCAAGCATATAATATTAATGCATAATAAGATATACTGTGAATTGTTTTGTTAGGGTGACACGAAGGGAAAAGCGTTTTTAAAATATTTTACTACTAGACATTCAATACCTAATGTGCGCCGTGAGTTAGGATGATATCCATACATTGACACTGAAAAGTAAATAGGCAACCATAACTGTAGTATTACAAAGTACAAATATATAATATGTATGGAAAAAATTAATAAAAAAAAAACGTTATTCCAACTAAACTTAATTGAAAGTACACAAAAGCTAGCATAAATATATCGGTAAAAAACATCTATTGGTAAGTGTTTTTATCAATAATTGATAATAAAGCTTTTTTCGTGGCCGAAATTACAGGAAACAAAATGAAGGTGCTAAGAAAATTTATGTGTAAAAACATAAGTACTAAACGTTACAACACGAAACTAATGATTAAGTCATAATATATATATTATATATATAAATATATATATTATTTAGGAAAGTGTTTTTTACTATAAAAGGATATCCCACGCTTGACTTTAGACCCTTTGATCCTCTGAGTAAATCAAATCTCTTACAACATAATCTGAACTGTTAGTCCAGGTTAGTTTACCACAAAAAGCAATGTAACAGTTTTGCTTCTTTTAATTTGCCAAAAATCAGTCAACAAGTTGGACACAACTAACATATTACTATCCCTAGTTTAAACTGTGTCCAGTTTCAAATTGGATATATCTTTGTAAAGTACTTGAACGTTATGGTAGGTATACCTACGAATAGCTTAAATATTCCAAAAAGAAAACAATTGCCTAAACAAATACATGATTGTGTTGAAAGCAAGGTAAATGCTATGCGTGGATACAATTTTAAAATTATTTCAAGTAGCCTAGGTACTTACCTAAAGAACTGAATTTGGGTCCGTGGCTTGCAAAGCAACAACATTCACTTGTTTTTCGTCACAAACTTACACTAAAAGGTACTGCACTATAATCTAAATAAACCTAAACTATTTATAAAAGTCTAATCTATTTAGTAATAAGTTTTTAACGAAACTTCCACAAAGTACAAGAAATAACTAAAAATCACTAAAAATAACGCTAAGAAATCTCACAATAAACACGCCAAATACTGTGTAAATAAAGAATTAAGTGACAACCGGCTCTGCATAATACAAGTGTTAAATATCAAGAAATCGTAGAAATCCGACGTACTGCGCATGAGCTAAAGTTCCGAAAAATCACGCATGCCGGGTACATTTTTAGATCGGTCGGCAATTAGCTTTGTTGTTCTACTGGTGGGAGTTCAGTGGTCAGATCACAACATAAATGAATGTAAAATTGACTTTACTGCGAAGATTTGGGCATGGTTGTGAAAGCTGCGCAAGATTTAGAAGTGACATTTATACATTCAATTCTGATTAGCACTAATTCTGACTCTTAAAAATTCTAAGTCATTTGGACGGTTAACGTAGACTTTGTTCTTTAAGTGTCCCCACGAATAGAAGTCGAGCGGGGTTAAGTCTGGGGATTACGCTGGCCAGTCAATAGCACCTCTTCTGCCTAACCAACGTCCTGGAAATTGTTTGCTTATGTATTGTTTAACATTCGCCGCATAATGCGCA
The DNA here is from genome assembly GCA_963920685.1 of Polydrusus tereticollis. Taxonomy (NCBI): domain Eukaryota; kingdom Metazoa; phylum Arthropoda; class Insecta; order Coleoptera; family Curculionidae; genus Polydrusus; species Polydrusus tereticollis. Next base: position 164,927,736 of record OY987327.1, read on the forward strand.
GGTGCTCCATTGGAACAATACCTATTCGATTATGCCATTATTTATACCCGGTAAAACCCTTCTGCAAGAAGAAATTATGTGATTCCTAAGGAGGTCCAGATGTTTTTCGCCATTCAAATTACCATCTATGAGAAAAGGTCCCACAATATGTCTACTGACCATACCCGCCCAAACATTATGACCTTCCTGGAACCAGTGAGTATTCTCAGCAGACCAATAGCGATAATTGTGTATATTAACAATGTTATTTAAATGGAAAGTAGCTTCATCCGAGAAAATGATATTTGTTGCGAAGTTATTACCGTTATTATAAAAGTCGTCCTCGTTTAACTCGTGCAACATTTTAGCTTGTAGAGATGCAACTTCTCCTGCTTAAACAAATTTCTCACTGACTGATGACTGATGAGACACATTAAAATCCAATGCCATTGGCTGTATGATTGTGTTGGATTTTCATGTATTGAAAGCATGATAGGTTGACCTGATCTAGCGGTTTCCCTAACACTGCCTATTTCTCGAAATTTCTTTACCACTCGACACACCGTTGACTGATTTATTGGAGGCCTATTTAGGTATAGTTCATTGAAAAGTTGACAAACCTGATCATGCGATCTCTTCATATTTCCGTAACCGCTAATTGTTAAAATTTTAAATCGTTGTTTCTCATTCAGATGAACCATAGTGTAAACAAATTAGAAATCAGACAACAGAAAATGAACAGGAACTTAAAATTGACACCTCTTAGGTCGCTCTTATGAAAATACCTTAACTCAACTGGTGGGTATTAGGCAGGAATAATTATAATTAGGAAGTTTTTCATTTTTGACCTGTAATTATCTCAGAAACGCTTGCACATAAATGAAAATTTGAAATACAGAAATTCAGAGTTTTCCCAGTAGAATCCAAATATGCAATGATATGCAGTGCGTTCCATTCAAAAAAAGTAAGTTAGTCTCTTTAAAAACCAAACCGGAAGTGACAGAAAAAAATCATGCGGGTAAAAATGTGGGGAATAATTTACTGAACAACTTTCATAAAGGTAACTTTTTCGTATACGAGGTAATTTAAAAGTTACAGGCATTATGCGCGACTTTTTTGTAACTCTGTATATTAATTTGAATAATATCTTGTTACCCTAATACGTATTGTCAATATTGTCATTGTCACCGATTTATTATTAATCTGGGGCATTGTTTGTTTTATTAAACCCGCCTTTCTCTACCTAGACAGCTATTTGCTCAAATATATCGCTAATAGTATAAACCATAGATTTTGGTTTAACTAGTGCTTTATATACAGGTAACGGTTAAACTTAGATTTAAGCTGTTTGGTGGTTGTAGAATAGATGTATTTTGGAATAATCCGTGATTTATAGAAAAAGTTGCCCTTAGTGATTTCTGTAATATCTCATTATTATGTGAATGTTGGTAATTTCTCATAGTATAATCTACAATATAATTAGGTATAAGAACGGAAATCAGGAGCTCAACGCAAAACAGAGAAGACAGATTGTTGGTTAGCAGTGCTAGGATGAAAACTTGATGGCAGACAAACAGCTCGTATTGGAGACCACCTAATTCAAAAATTACTACCGGTATATTCGAAAAGTTCATTAATTTGGAGATGGCGATGCTCCTGTATGGGGTCGACTCTACGAAGGCCGAACAAAGTTGAATATTCTTTTATAGACACAATGAAAGGTAAAATGTATGTCCCCGCCATCTTAAACGACATAGTTAATAGCTGGTCTAGATTCTCAAATTTTACATCTTTATAAATAAAATTTTTTAAGTAACCCCACAGGAAGAAGTCTTCTGGCGAAAGGTTAGGAGACCTGGCTGGCCAAAAGATTAGATGTTGTGGGCCAATAATATTTCTGTTCAAAATATTTTGCAATAACTGTAAGAGAATTATGGGCAGGACAACCATCCATTTGATAGAAGATCTTCTGATTTTCGCGTACAACTTCTTCTAGTGCGGGTTTAATTCGATTTTGTAGTAAGTCCAAATAGGTTACTGCTGTAAGGTTGCCTTCCATAAAAAACGGTTCAATAATGTGATGTCTTATAATTCCCGCCCAAACATTTATTTTTTGTGGATATTGCGTCCGAGTATGAACAACACGATGTTCATTTTCTTGGATCCAATACCGACAATTTTGAGCATTTGGTTCGTTGTTGAGGGTAAAATAAATATTTCTCAAAAAATCCCTATTATTATTTTCTGTTTCCATTACCTCAAAATAGAATACCATCCTCCGTTCTTCATCACCTCACCTTAGCTCTTGATGTTTTTCATACTTGTAAGAAAAACATTAATGTTTTTCTAAAGTGCACAACACTGTTGTTAGCGGCTTGCCCAAGAATCCTCGTGCTAATCATTTTATTTTTCTCCACGTGCAGTAAAATATCAAGATCTCTATTATCTCTTCCTTCAGCTCTATTGATATTCTGAGTTGAGCATTTACAGATATTTATTACTTCTTCTTCTTCATCAACCTTTGTCCATCCAGTCCTGGGTGTAGAGTGTAGGTCTCTCCCAATTGTTTTCATCTCTCTCTATCATTTGCCACTCTCATCCATTGTTTTCCTGCCACTGCTTTTATGTCGTCCACCCATCTTTTTTGAGGTCTTCCTGTGCTTCGTGTTGTCTCCCTTGGTCTCCATTCTAATATTCTTCGTGTCCATCTGTTGTCATCGTATCTGGCTATGTGGCCAGCCCATCGCCATTTTATCTTTGCTATCTCCTCCACGATGTCCCTGACTTTAGTTTTACGTCTTATCTCGGTGTTTCTAATTTTGTCCCTTAGTGATATTCCAAGCATGTTTCGTTCCATTGCCCTTTGGGTTGTCTCTAATTTTTTAGCCGACTTTTTAGTGAGGGATATGGTCTCTACTCCGGAGGTACACACCGGTATTATGCAAGTGTCATATACTTTTCTTTTTAGATTTATGGGAATAGAATTATTTTTCAAGATGTAAGTAAGTTTACCGAAGGCGGCCCATGCTAGCTGTGTTCTTCTTTTTATTTCGGCGTCCTGGTTTGATTTTCCCAGTCTGATGTCGTGACCCAAGTATACATAATGCTCGACGTTTTCTATCCTGTGATTCTGTATTGTTATATTTGTCTGTTCCTGGCTCATTATCTTTGTTTTACCATAGCTTATTTTTAGACCTACTGTTGTGGATACATCATTTAGTTGTTGTAGCATTTCGTTTAGTTCTTGTAGATTGTTTACTATTAAGATTATATCATTAGCAAATCTTAGATGGTTTAAGTATACTCATTCGATGTTAATGTGGTGTCCCATTTTAATTTTAAATTTTAATTAATAATAAATTTATTAATGATTAATTTAATTAATGAAATGAAAGGGATATGCTTATCAGGGAATTGAACTGAAAACGTATCAGACACTGCTCTTAAACTGTTTCCTGTATAATTTCATTTACTCATAGTTACTTTTTCTATAATGGTGTAGCTCATATTCAGCTATAAATAAAGCTGAAAAAATAGTCCATACTTTCAGTGGAGTCAATGTAATATAAAATAAAACAATGCAGTCTTCCTCCACAGTTTAATTGTTGGCATAAAAGTTATTAGATTCCCGACATGTTTCGAGCACTTAAGTACTCATCTTCAGGGGATACCAACATCGAGTTTAACTTCGAAATAATAAGTTGTCTCAAATAAATGAGTACAACAAAAAGGCTGGAACTTGGTGCATTAAATGGTTAAATGAATTGAATGAGAAGTAAAGTTAAAAATAAGTTTTGTAATGTAGATAAGTAGAACATATTTAAGTATGATAATAGAAGATAATGACATCTAAAGGTAATTAAAGAAAAGTTTGTTTAAAAATTAAGAATCAAGAGTTTGCATAGTTAAGTTAAGAGGAGTAGCACATGTGTTAAGTTAAATAAAGAAATAATGTGAACTCTGGAGGAGAGAAGTTTTCTTTTAATTTTTTCGAATCATAGGTTTTATTTTAAAAGAATTTTTTTTTTTTTTATATTAAAAGAATTTTGTAAAAACTACTGAAAGATTAATAACTGTCTTAATTTAGCTTATGTGATAATAAGGGGCTTTGCCCCATATTTTAGAATAATAATAAAACGTGATCATTTTGTATAAAGGTATTTTTGTTTTTTTTTTAAATATGAAAAGTTTTTTAAAAATCTTTAAAAGTTCAAGAAAAGATTCAATATAACCTTAGTGCGAACACAACCGCGGTACTTCCGCAAAACGTGGGAAAATTTTCCCTTTATACAAAATGATCACGTTTTATTATTATTCTAAAATATGGGGCAAAGCCCCTTATTATCACATAAGCTAAATTAAGACAGTTATTAATCTTTCAGTAGTTTTTACAAAATTCTTTTAATATAAAAAATTTTCTTTTAAAATAAAACCTATGATTCGAAAAAATTAAAAGAAAACTTCTCTCCTCCAGAGTTCACATTATTTCTTTATTTAACTTAACACATGTGCTACTCCTCTTAACTTAACTATGCAAACTCTTGATTCTTAATTTTTAAACAAACTTTTCTTTAATTACCTTTAGATGTCATTATCTTCTATTATCATACTTAAATATGTTCTACTTATCTACATTACAAAACTTATTTTTAACTTTACTTCTCATTCAATTCATTTAACCATTTAATGCACCAAGTTCCAGCCTTTTTGTTGTACTCATTTATTTGAGACAACTTATTATTTCGAAGTTAAACTCGATGTTGGTATCCCCTGAAGATGAGTACTTAAGTGCTCGAAACATGTCGGGAATCTAATAACTTTTATGTCAACAATTAAACTGTGGAGGAAGACTGCATTGTTTTATTTCATATAAATAAAGCGCCTGCAATGAAAAATGTTGTCACTGACGCTACTTTTCGTTTGTTCAATGCCAAATAATAATTTGCTAGTGTTTGGCTGTATTAGCTAAATTATGAAAAGTTTGTAATTTTGCCATCACATTTAATTGAAAATAAGTTAGGATTGGCTTATTAAAATTTATTGAAACTTAGCACATGTGTTTACTATATCGGCCTTTTCAGGAAATTGTAATACAATTTTTCTCTAAAATGTACAGGGGAGCCAATATTTAGCCACTTTAAAATTTACATGGTATTTCCTTTATTCAACTAAGCCATGCATCACCCGGTATACTATATATACTTATTTAAATACAAAAAATTATTTCGCGCTTGAAGAACTCATAACAACAATGGCTCAAAAAATATCTATTCGTATAATCGATACGGCTACGCCAGTTTAGAGAAACAGTATCTTAGCATAAAAATCGCGTATCTTTACAGATAAAAATCGTAACGTTCTTGTGGGCAGCTTGCCTAATAGTGCTATTTGCTAAACCAAAAACATTTCTAACACACCCTTGTTTTTCGTTTTTGTTTCCTGTATTTCTATAGACCGAATCGAAACAAACTCTTTTATTTGCCAAACTTTTTTCATTACGCAGCTTAAAAAGGAAACCTCTTTCCGCTAACCCTTTTACAATTTATTTTTGTTCACCCACCACGAAAATCTATAGGCGTTAGTATTTTTGTATTCAACAAAGAGTGTTTTTTTACTAAAAATACATGCGAAACATTCTCAATATCAAAAATTGGGTCTTGAGTTAAATACAGGATATTTATTACACAGACCGACAAGAAGTCACTTTTTTCTAAAGTTTAAATAATCTTGGATAAATATGTTGAGCATGTATTCACACATTCCCAGAGTACCATTATAATCTTTGTATCACCAAAAAAATACTTATTTACGAAATAAGTCATATTTATTCGTTGTTGTTTGAGAACACAAATACCACATAACGTCGTCATTCCTGCTAAAGCTTGTATTTGAAAGTAGGCAACTTTTCAGGGAGTCCAGTTTTCGATGGCTTTACAGGGTATCTTTGTTATTAGTAAAGATAGAAGGATACCGTTTTCGCAACAACCACGATAAATGGCCCGTTTTCGAGAGGATCACCATTAGATATTTTCATGCGATGAATGAATACGGATTCACTTTATCTCATTTCCATTAATAATATCAAAATATAATTTGGGAACAAAAAAATTTTACATGAAAATTTCACACCTTTACTTTGAAACCAATAAGTTGCTTTTATTTTGACTCGTTATCATGGGAACCCGAAAAATTTCCGGATATTTTTGAGTAATGAGACATTTTTCAATATCCTGTTGTGTAAATGTAAACTTTGACATCTCTTACCTGTTTACCAAAAGCTAGAATCTTAAGAACAATTGTAAAAATTGCGTAAAATTTAGTTTTTTACCCAAAGTAAGTAGCTTTTTTGTGAGATAACCTGACGTGATAGAAAAAAATGGATTTAATTTTTAAAATCAGCACTGGAAATTACAAACAAATCAGCTTTCAAAATACAAACAAATTTCTGAAATTTTTATTTTGCAGACTTGTGTTATTGTAATTTTATTTTACGTAACATAAAGGCACTTTTATTTATTTATAAAAAAGCCTGTTTCAAATCTAAAACCAGTGTCAAATTTCGTTACTTCTCAATTTATTTCACAATGTAGGTTCATATGATTATCCGTTTTTAATTACCAGATGGTTTCACTATTACAGCACGTATGATGCACCGATATTTAATTATAAAATATAAAATATCAATAATAATGCGTACACAAAATTCTTTCCCTCGTGCTTCCTTAAAAAATCTTTTAAGATAATTTAACCATTTTCTGTTAAAAAGCAATGATACACAAAATCTGTATTGATAAATTCGCTTTGTTTTGTAAGGAAGATAAATTTAAAAATCAATCTCAAATATGTCATAGTGAAATTTTGTGTCTGAATGTAAACTGTTTTTTCTTTTCTTTATTGCCAAATGTCAATATTTTCCTGTTGATTTCCTTTTAACATATCAGTCTTTGAGATTGGTAGACCTATTACGGACGGTCTTATGATTTATTTTTTCCTAATGCCACTACGCAACGAAACACATTTCTTATATTACTGTTGATTTATTTTGAAAGATATTGGTAATAAATATATATTCTTATAATTAATTGAAGCAATAAAAATATATTTTTGCATGCGTATATTAAAAATGTATCGAAACATTATTTATTGATAACCGCAATTAAATAGTAATATCAATATAATTTATAACTTAATGTAATTACTTTAATAAATTGAATTTGAAGACTTAATGTTTCGAGTCTCAAACGCAAAAGCACTTTACAAGTTTAGCAATCTGATACTATTTTCGCCAATTCAATATAAATCTGCTGTTTGAGTGCCTTCCTTGGCCGTTTTTCAAATATTGCCACCACACTTTTTTTTTAATTTTTTAGTACATTTTATCATTAAAACCATCAAAAAACCTTCTTCTTGTTTAACCACGATAAAATGGCCCGTTTTCGAGAGAATCACCATTACATATTTTCATGCGATAAATGAATACGGATTCACTTTAGCTCTTTTCCATTAATAATATTAAAATATAATTTGGGAACAAAAAAATTTTACATGAAGATTTCACGCCTTTACTTTGAAACCAATAAGTTGCCTTTATTTTGACTCGTTACCATGGCAACCCGAAAAATTTCCGGATATTTTTGAGTAATGAGACATTTTTCAATAACCTGTTGTGTAAATGTAAACTTTGACATCCCTACCTGTTTAACAAAAGCTAGAATCTTAAGAACAATTTTAAAAATTGCCTTAAATTTACTTTTTTATCCAAAGTAAGTAGCTTTTTTGTGAGATAACCTGACGTGATAGAAAAAAATGGATTTAATTTTTAAAATCAGCACTGGAAATTACAAACAAATCAGCTTTCAAAATACAAACAAATTTCTGAAATTTTTATTTTGCAGACCTGTGTTATTGTCATTTTATTTTACGTAACATAAAGGCACTTTCATTTATTAAAAAAAAAAACCTGTTTCAAATCTAAAACCAGTGTCAAATTTCGTTACTTCTTAATTTATTTCACAATGTAGGTTCATATGATTATCCGTTTTTAATTACCAGATGGTTTCATTATTACAGCACGTATAATGCACCGATATTTAATTATAAAATATAAAATATCAATAATAATGCTTACACAAAATTCTTTCCGTCGTGCTTCCTTAAAAAATCTTTTAAGATAATTTAACCATTTTCTGTTAAAAAGCAATGATACACAAAATCTGTATTGATAAATCCGCTTTGTTTTGTGAGGAAGATAAATTTACAAATCAATCTCAAATATGTCATAGTGAAATTTTGTGTCTGAATGTAAACTGTTCATTCTTTTCTTTATTGCCAAATGTCAATATTTTCCTGTTGATTTCCTTTTAACATATCAGTCTTTGAGATTGGTAGACCTATTTGTAAAAAGTACTGTCACATTCCGTCTTATGATTTATTTTTTCCTAATGCCACTACGCAACGGAACACATTTCTTATATTACTGTTGATTTATTTTGAAAGATATAATTGATTGAAACAGTAAAAATATATTTTTGCATGCGTATATTAGAAATGTATCTAAACATTATTTATTGATAACCGCAATTAAATAGTAATATCAATATACTAAGGTTATATTGAATCTTTTCTTGAACTTTTAAAGATTTTTGAAAAATTTCTCATATTTTTAAAAAACCTTTATACAAAATGATTACGTTTTATTATTATTCTAAAATATGGGGCAAAGCCCCTTATTATCACATAAGCTAAATTAAGACAGTTATTAATCTTTCAGTAGTTTTTACAAAATTTTATTAATATAAAAAATTTTCTTTTTAAAATAAAACCTATGATTCGAAAAAATTAAAAGAAAACTTCTCTCCTCCAGAGTTCACATTATTTCTTTATTTAACTTAACACATGTGCTACTCCTCTTAACTTAACTATGCAAATTCTTGATTCTTAATTTTTAAACAAACTTTTCTTTAATTACCTTCAGATGTCATTATCTTCTATTATCATACTTATTAAATATGTTCTACTTATCTACATTACAAAACTTATTTTTAACTTTACTTCTCATTCAATTCATTTAACCATTTAATGCACCAAGTTCCAGCCTTTTTGTTGTACTCATTTATTTGAGTCAACTTATTATTTCGAAGTTAAACTCGATGTTGGTATCCCCTGAAGATGAGTACTTAAGTGCTCGAAACATGTCGGAAATCTAATAACTTTTATGTCAACAATTAAACTGTGGAGGAAGACTGCATTGTTTTATTTCATAATATCAATATAATTTATAACTTAACATAAGTACTTTAATAAATTGAATTTGAAGACTTAATGTTTCGAGCCTCAAACGCAACAGCACTTTACAAGTTAAGTAATCTGATACCATTTTCGCCAATTCAATATGAAACCTGTTGCTTGAGTGCCTTCCTTGGCCGTTTTTCAGATATTGCCACCACACTTTTTTTTATTTTTTAGTACATTTTATAATTGAAACCATCAAAAAACCTTCCTCCTGTTTAACCACGATAAAATGTCCCGTTATCGAGAGAATCACCATTAGATATTTTTATGCGATTAATGAATACGGATTCACTTTAGCTCTTTTCCATTAATAATATCAAAATATAATTTGGGAACAAAAAAATTTTACATAAAGATTTCACACCTTTACTTTAAAACCAATAAGTTGCCTTTATTTTGACTCGTTACCATGGCAACCCGAAAATTTTTTTGAGACAAGGCGATATTTAATATGGGTCCGTCCAGAGGCGCTCGGCAGTAGAGTAGGGTGTTCTCGTACCTTGGCCTTTGGCTTTGTTCTCCTCTTTGCCATCGTCGGCCATGATGATGTTCTGCACTGTGCAACCGCGAAACCATCCTATATTTTGTATAACTTGTATGAGACTCTCATTGGGTAATTTAGGGACAAATGATATTTTCAAATTATTGGCTCTGGCCAGTTGGTCCATATTATTCACCTAATTATTTAGGTTTAACAACTCACTTTTTAGTTTTTCGTTCTCAAATTTCAATCTATCTGTAAGATTCAGGTACTCCTTAAGCCTCCTCAATGTAGATTCAAAATCTGGCACCTTGTCTGGTTAGTGCAGAAAGTGACGGATTCTCGAAGAAGTCTTAATTCAGCGTGAATCTTAGAAGTGACAGATAGTGCATCAGCATTAAAATCGACCGTGTACGGGTTAATAGACCTGCGGCGATGAGTGGACGTATCCCTTATGCGGTATGATAAAATGATATTTTTGTCACATGTGTTGCACATTGTGATCATTATTTTGTTATTATTTAAAGAGTTATGTCTAATATAATATAAAACTACACTAATGTTAGACTATACAGCCTGTTCGAAATGAAGACGGCACTATTGCTAACTTCCTTATTATAAGAGATGCGGTTAAATTAGTAAAGATTTGTATTTTTATGTACCGATTATTATGGCGGTGACAAAAAAAAAATTGAACATCAGAATCACGTGATATTAACAAAAATATATTTTTCTTTAATGAAATGGGGTATTTTTGCTATCACAAAAACAAAATTAATAATTTTTGATTAATAACTTATAATTTTATTATTTATTGTAATGAATTACATACATTTTGTACAATTTGATTTTAGTTGCCATTAACAAAAATAAAATATTATAACGTCAAATTAAATGTTTAAACAAATCACCTTCTACTTCTCCAAATTTTCGAGCACAATTTAAAATTTTTCTCGTAGCCTTCAAAACTGTTCGCCAATTAATGTTATTAAGACTGTTAATAATGGATTCTTGCAGTTCAGCAACATTGTTGTACTGTTTGTTATAAATTTCGTTTTTTATAAACCCCCAAAAATAAAAATCCAGGGGAGTAATATCTGGTGATCGCGGAGGCCATAAAATTGGTCCGCATGTAGCTAACCAACGTTGTTTAAATAGTTCGGTAAGAAGATTGGCAACAACATAGGTATTATGCGGCGGCGCACCATCTTGTTGAAAATATATTTCTTGCCGATCTGCTGAATTAATGTTATCCAAAAAGTCCTCCATTGTGGTTTTTATTAATTCTAAATAGCGTTCACCTATGAGGGTACCTTCATAAAAAAAAACAGTTCCCATTATTTTTGAACCGATAAGACCACACCTCACATTTAAGCTAAAACGCCTCTGTGGATTACAAGGCTGGTAACGCATAAGATTTTTGCGACTCCACTAATGCCAGTTTTTTCTATTAAACATGCCCCTATTGCTGAAATTAGATTCGTCACTCCACAAAATTTGGCGCAAGATATTTGGATTCTTATTTACCGTATTAATAAGCCACTGACAAAATTCCATACATCTTGCTTGGTCACCTGGCAATAAAATCTGTGTTAGTCTATACTTGTAGGGTAGATACTTGAACTTTTTTAATATATTATGAATAGTTCCCAAACATAGTCCAAAAGCTCGCACACAATCTCTTGTAGAGTTTTCGCGGAACGCTTCAAAATAGGCCAACACATTTAATTCAGTATCTTCGCTAATAATAAATACTTTCTTTGGCATTCACTTCTCAAAAACTTTTTCATTGCATCTAAACTTTCTGTATAATATCAGAAAATATCTCCGATCAGGCATGTTTCTTTCGGGGAATACTGTACGATATCGTTCTAAAGCACGTTCGCTATTTCTTTGGCACACTATGTATGTTTCAAGCAGATCGCATATTTCTAAGTGTGTAAATACCATTTTATTTAAAAGATATTAAACTGAACTTATCACGACAGATTAAAAGATCTGTCAATGGTATTTTTTTGCAAATTCGGTAAATGGCCACCTACGATAATAAATGAAAAATTACATTAATTTATTTTAAAGAATACCTGCGATATTTTTGTGATGACCGCCTGTCAAAGAGCTGTCGAGATAGGCCTTTAATATGGTACATGGCCGCCTGCGGTTATAAATTAAACATCTCATTTAAATGTAAATATCTCTGTTATTATTGAGTTTAGCGATATGTAGTAAAATAAAAATATTCATTAGATTTTCTTTTTGTATCAAATAATTATAGCAAAAATACCCCATTTCATTGAAGAAAAATATATTTTTGTTAATATCACGTGATTCCGATGTTTAATTTATTTTTGTCACCGCCATAATAATCAGCACAAAAAAATACAAATCTTTACTAATTTAACCTACGTCGCATCTCTTATAGTAAGAAAGTTAGCAATAGTGCCAACTTCATTTTGAAGAGGCTGCATACTTTCGAATAGTTGTCCAAGAAAAATCCGGAGAAATTACGAACTATCTCGTTATACTCAGACGTACAGAACGTAACTTAAGGGAGTGATCCCTTATGATATTCTAAGGGAAAAAGTTTATATGAACATGTGTCCGGAGCTGCCCCGTTTTTGATATGCAGAGCGTTAAAGCTTTTTAAATAAAATCGGTTTTTTATATTTTTTTTTACATATCCTCTTACCGATTTTATTGAAATTTAAAAAATAACAGAATTAAATTTATTAAGTCCAGTGGCGTCCCGGGAAGCACATTATCGAATGTTATTGACAAGAAATGTACGTCAATGACTTTTTTCTAATTTTGATATTTTTTTCGGAATTACCAGCCAATAATACAACTTTTCTGTTGCTTGAATTATTTTTGTACCTTGCTTCATTTTTGAGAGAAAAAATAAAAACTACTATATTGCATGTACATGTAGTTAAAATATATGGTAGAGGTACGTTTTGATACCTAATTTACCTGTTATGTCAATCTTCTTCTTTATGTGCCGTGCTCATTCGAGCGTAGGCGACCTCTCGCATATACCTGTGATGTGTGCCTTTTTCAGATTTTTCACAGGTATATGGGACCTACAGTTTATCGCCGGTTCCGAACGGCACTATTTGAGAGGTTGTACTAGGCAAATTACTACGTGGTGGTTTGCCATTGCCTTCCACGAGGTGACGACCGAATAAATAAAGATCGATGCATGGTCCCGGGATCGAACCGGGGACCTTCGGCTTAGTAGTCGGACACACTAACCACTAGGCTGCGGTCAATAACAAGTCAAAAATGGATTGAATGAATGAAACTTTACTAACGCTGAAATGGCCCAGATGCATTTCAATTATGGCCTAGCAAATGGAAATGCTGACGAAGCTGAGCGAACTTATCAGGAACGTTAACTAAACAGAGTACTGCAATGTTCCAAAACATTTAGACAACTACATGCAAGATTGAGTGAGACTGGGAGGAGTTTTAAAAGTAGTACGGAACTTCCTGGCAGACCTACAAAAGTAACCACGCCGGAGTTAGAAGAGGTTATACTTCGAGAAATAGAAGATGATCCTTCAACTAGTGCCAGAAAGGTAGTAGTGCAACTTTAGATAAGTTGACTGTTCGGAGGATTTTGCATCTTTATACCATACCTATATCATATTCAATGTATGCAAGCTCTGCTTCTCCGTGATTTTCAGCCAATGTTTGATTTTAGTAGGTAGTTTCACAGTAACGCATAACAACAATTTTTTACCGAACATTTGATTTACTGATGAGGCCTCTTTATCAAGAGAAGCCATAATTAATTGTCATAAGGAACATTTTTGGGCGGACGATGACCCTCATCAAATTAGAGAAGGTCGTTTTCAGCAATAACTTTCGGGGAATATATGGGCAGGGATCATTGGCGACTATCTTATTGGACTATACTTTTTACCACCTCGATTGAATGGAAACTTCTATACGCAGTCTCTGTCTGAAGAACTTTTTAGCCTAGTTGTTCGTCAATACCTCGACAACACTTCTCCTAATTGCTGGATTAGACGCGCAGATCACCAAGGTTGGCTGGCTTGCAGTCCCGACTTGAATCCTCTGGTCTATTATTTATGGGGCAACCTAAAGTATATTGTATACAAGACGCCAGTACTAGATGAAAACGGCTTAATGGAATTATTGAAAGTTGTAATGCGATATGAAATAATGCAGGAATTTTTGAACGTGTAAGAAAAGAAAATCAATGGTGAGACGATTGCAATCGTGCGTTTTATCAGAAGGTGGCCATTTTCATCATTTGCTTTGATTAACTGTTTTCCTTAGTATTATCAGTATCGAAAACGAAGCAACAAAAAAGTTGTATTATTAGTTGGTAAATGCGACAAAAAGTATGAAAATTAGAAAAACGTAAGCGACGTACATTTTTTTGTCAATAACATTAGTTAAGGTGCTACCCGGGACTTAATAAATTTAATCTAGTTAGGGCTAATTTAGTTCCTTATAATTATGAATAACGGAATCAAGTCTCAACAAGATCGAGAAAAGAATATTATACATAAAAGGACCAATCTTAATGTTCATTAATATAAATGCCCAGATATTTTGCGTTTTCTGAAAATTTTATTTTAAAGAAATTAAAAAAAAATTTTTTTTTTCTTGAAGAACTTTAACACCCTATATATCAACAACAAAACACCCTGTATATCTCGGACTTTTAGCGGAGCTCAATAAACGCGCTACACGCCCAGCACAGAATACTTGATATAAAATAAACTTCAACTAAGATAAACCCATTTATCGCAACTGGTCATGTAAATTTGCTTTTTATAACCGTCCTATATCATATAGAAATATAATATGCGTATCTGCCGAGTACCGTATTCAAAGGCAGCGCTTTGCAAACTTTTCCCAACATTTCTATTTAAGAAGTTTGTGAATCGTGATGCGATAAAATAAATTTAAAATTAAAAAAAAAGAGTTTTTCTTTTATACTTATATAAAAAAAAAACACTGTTTCTTAAAGGAATTCGGCTTGGATAAAATTGATCTAAATATAGATGATATTTAGGGGAGACCGAGGAGAGTTAAGACAAAGTGGATTTCTCGCAACCTAAGGCCGCTAGTGAACTGATAAAGTCGTGCGTTTATTGCTTTTCAACGCGCCATTAATTGCAGTTAGCGCCGTCATCGTACGGCAACTGGCTTAGTGAATACGATACATACTTGGAAAATATTCACAAAAAAAAGATTTTGGCCAATATTTCGATAACCTACTATTATTTTATTAATATTAGGTTAGGGCTATTATAACATACTTTCTAATATGCATTGACTATTGAAGTTCCATATCATAACACTGTTTTTTTGGATTCGCAACGTGTTTTAATATTAATACCCAATATTCTGATTAAAGCACTTAGAACCGGGAAATAGGAGAGTTCAAACACGCTGTTTCAGCTCTCCTCATAATTTTTGTCTAACTATAATGATTTTTGGTATGCATGCTAAGATATTATCGTATTATTGCAGAATGCTCAATAAATAAGATGTTGGGTGTCCTAGTCCGACAGATATTGCAGAAGAGGAATGTATTTGTATATGTTGACTTGTAAAAGGAGCGACAAATTTGGCGTACAGGTAGTAAAGGAGCATAATAAGAAATTCCTAGCATCATAGGAAGGAAAGGAAATGGCAGCGGAAGTATGGCTGTATGGCTTCAGTTGTTGATGAAACGCCATGCAAAGATATCATGAAGATTGCCTCAAGCAACAAGAATAGCTCGCGCTACGAGATTAAATAAAACCAATGAAGAAGATGCCCATTTTCGAAAATAGAATCATTAAGGTATCTTCGGCAAGAATGCCGGGATAATAACCGTGTAAAAGATTCCAAGACCATTTTATTCGAGATGGTCCAGTTAGATCGGGACTATATAGATGCAGAAAGATTATGACTTCCACTTTCTTGAGCATTTCGAGACTCCTGAAATCTACAAAAGCAATAGGAAAGAAACTAAAGGTGAATAAGAAGAAGAATGAAACCGACGACCAAGATAACGATGATGCAGAAAATAACTAATTTTGACTTTGCCTAGAGAAATTTTTCAACAGCAAAACTAACGAGAAATTGGTTCAGTTCATCGAATAATATGCATGGTCACATGAAGCTTGCACTGAGTTAGAGCATGCTCGTCACAATTTCTTTTCTAACTAGATTTCAGACGGAAATAAAGGGTAATTAAGGCAGTAAAATCTTTTATGTGTCTATTTTTAATATTAAAGATTTTTATTTACCTATCGTAGCGTTTAAATTAAATTATCTTCCATAAAATGCCCAAATACACAACTGGTACAACTTAACACGACCTCTCTTGGAAAGGTGTAACGCGGGAAGAATCTGTTTAGTTTTCGTCGATTTTTTAATGGGTCGTGATTATTTTTAGTTATTTTTATATTTGATTCAGATAGTGTACAGAACTGGCTATGTGGAGTTCAATGGTTCCAAGAGGTAAACCCATTTATAGCAGAGATAATGCTGTATTACGATCCCAAAATAATTGGCAAAACTGTTCTTATCACCATTGACGGTGTGCGGATAAAATAATTAACATCGATTCACACACTTTTAACTGAAATAAAAGCATTCAAACCCGCTTGGGAAGATTGTGCATTAATAAGTCGTTACATGTTGTCAGGTTTTAAAATATTTCATTTAAATTTTCATAAAATGTACCAAAATCAGTATGTCATTAAGGGCCTTTACACCCTACGGTACTTGGTCTACTTAATTTGGCAACGCAGGTAAGAAAAACCTATGTCTTAAGGGCCTCGCACGCCTTCTTATCGCCTCTAACCAACGTTCAGTGTCGTAGACAAGTTTTAATCAAGAGGATATTAGCAATTCAATTTTATTATTTTGGTGGTTATTCAATATAGCAAATAATATAATGCAGGCGAGTTGTTTAAGTGATAGAAACCAACAAGTTACTAAACGACGTAATTTAAAACCTGGGGAGCGTACAATTGTAAAAAATATATATGAGGGAATTTGTACGATTTTCTTGCGCACACAAAATTTACTGGTATGATGCCTTTAAAAAACACCAGGTTACTATTTTACAAACTTTATACTTTATTAACAAATCCACTTATTTACACTTTTTACAAAGATACCTAAAAGGTTGAGCTTGACTTGCAATGGTGCAAAACCATTGCATGTTTTATTGTTAATCAATTATTGCTTTTTAGAGCAGAAAATACGGGAGAAGACCGTGCTTCTACCCATTTTCATTTTTCACTGTTTTTAAGTTTGGCGATGCCAAATTTATTTCTATCTTTACATAGTTGCCACGCTTTACTATTATTCCTTGTTGGATATTGTATCCAACAGAATTCACTGATGCAGCAGAACTTTGTGCCACATTAACTAAAACATCTTGTCGTACTGTTTATGGAACTATTAAGGACAATAGGAATACTAAAGTATCCGATCAGAAGAAATCAAGAGGACGGAAAAAGATTTTTATTGATCAGCAAACAAAGTTAGCCATTCGTCGGAAAGTGCACGTAACGCCTTTATCAATGGACTGTACACTGAATTGAAAGCTCCTTCAGAAAAAGGTCGTCGGTTTATTATAACCCACATCGGGAGTAATTCTGGTTTTCTCGAAGGTGGGTTAAACGTGCTTGAATGTCGTAAAACCGGTGATTATCATGAGGATATGAACTCGGGAGTGTTTGAAGATTGGTTCAAATCAATATCACCGCGTATTGAATGTGGGTCGGTAATCGTGATGGATAATGCACCACACCACTGCCGTCGGGTGGAAGCTTCGCTAACTCCTGCGTGACGAAAAGGAAAGATTGCTGACTGGCTCGAAGAAAAAAGTATTGCATTTGGCGACAAAATGCTAAAAGTGCAGTTGCTCGATCTTGCAAGACTTCACAAAAAAAATATACGAAATATGTAGTGGATGAAATAGCTCTTAAACGAGGTATTACAATATTACGTTTACCACCTTACCATTGTGAACTAAATCCAACCGAGCTTATATGGGCACAGATAAAAGGCGAGGTGGCGCGTGAAAATAAAACTTTTAAATTAAAGGATGTTAAAGAACTGTTAAAAACGGCAATAGCGAATGTACAAGCATCAGATTAGCATAAGTGCGTATTACATGTCGAGGGCGTAGAAAAAAAAATGTGGGACTTAGATGTACGCGTTGAAGTCCTGGTAGAACCTATTATTATAAATCATGCAGATTACAGCAGCAGCGATAGTAATGAAATGTTTTCATCGTCAGATAGTGAATAATCGCTGTAATGGTAATAATAAATTTAAAATTGTAACGTATTGTCATTATAACACTTTTTAATCTCGGCGTAGAATATAATTTGTCAAATTATTATCAATTAGTGTTCACTAGGTAACAATAGTTAGGAAATTTATAAACATTAATCATTTAGGTTTTGGTTTTGCCCTTAAACCACTATTATTATGTTTCTAGTAATATGTAGTATATTAAAAACATTATTAAAATAACATATACGGTTGCTTTATTATTCTTTTGGATTTTATACCTGCGTCATTTAGTTTCTCTAATTACTTCATTAGATCACCAAATGTAAAAGCTTAATTTATTTTTCAGATTAATTTATAATATTATATTTATTAAGAGTGTTTTCTTTTTTTCTTGGGTATTAGGTCCCTTGATGAATCAATTAAGAATTAAAATGAAACTATGTAAGTCTCGAAAGTTCTTTAATTCTAATTAAAATTACGTTTCGGCCGTAGCGTGGGCCTTCATCAGATTTTGAACATCTTGATATGAAAGATTGTCGTCATCTCTCAACACAAGTTGGACAATTACATGTACGTCACAACATATAGTTTAAAATTACGGAAGTTAAAACTTTATACACTTAAGCGTGGCCATGGCCGTTATCAACTAAATGTTGTGACAGTACATGTAATTGTCCAACTTGTGTTGTGAGATGACGACAATCTTTCATATCAAGATGTTCAAAATCTGATGAAGGCCCACGCTACGGCCGAAACATAATTTTAATTAGAATTAAAGAACTTTCGAGACTTACATAGTTTCATTTTAATTCTTGATTAATTTATCAAGGGACCCAAGAAAAAAAGAAAAAACTTTTAAAATTTAACAGAAGGTCCAAGAATTTAAATATAAATATTATATTTATTATAGTAAATGTAAATATATTATAATAATAAACGAAAAATTCATATATTTTTTGAATTATTATGGTTTAAAATGACACGCCTCTGGAATTGGCGTTCCCCTTACGTCCTGAAAAGAACTCGTTTAAGGGCTACGGTTGTGGACGGTACACAACAGAAAATGAATTGTGAGTTTATTTATAGTCCAATGGATTTCAAATTTGAAATGTATGCCGATGCGTTGTCGCTTTCTTTTTAAATGATGTAGGGCCTACGCACTCGGTTTTTTTTCATAAACTATTAAAAAAATTTAAAAAAAGTTCCGCGGCAGCACGGCTATAACCATTTTCCAAGCTATACAAATTTAAAAAAAATTTAAATGTATCTAAATCATTTTGCCCCCGTTCTTAAGGTACGGTCGTCAGCTATCGATCTCTTTCGGATTTCTGTGTGCGGACGGATTTCGAAGCGTTTACTAAATATTTTATGCTGAAACTTAAATGTAATTTTCGGTAGTTAGTCGTGTTTGCAGCTTAAAAACGTGTTTAATAATAAGTTTAATGATGTTTCCAGAATTAGCAGTATGATAGGGTTTATCAGCGCCTACATGTTGCAGTTTTTTGTTTAATTTTCTGTGAAAAGAATATACAAATTTTATAAAACAGTTGATTTTTAGTAAAGACGATAAAAATATGTTCATATCTCTCGCCATTGTCACTTATAGTAGCCAGTTTGTACTTAAAGATATTGCCTAATATTCTACGAATGTTACAAAATTTTGATTCTTAGCTTGGATGTTAATTCCTGGTGTGTAATGTAAATAGATAGAAATTGATTTTAGTAGGTAGGTTGGTTAATGCGGAAATTTTAGTACGGTCAATAAAAACCCATGGTTAGATTTCATATCTATATTTTAGCTAGATAAGAATATCATCTATAATATTCCATATTGAAAGTCGTAAGTATTTTCACATATTGATGTATCTGCGTCCGTAACGATAAGACGATTAATAAGCACTAATCGTACGTAATCGGAATCGGTCGTGCCTTGCAACGCATTAGAGCCACAGCACAGAGCAAGTCAAATACATACGGCGAGAAAATCGGCCCTGGAAGAATATGTCACCGCCTACTCCCCGACGAGTATCTTCGATCCTCGCTGCGACCGTTCAAGCAAATCTACCGAGAGTCGTAGCCTTTAAGTACCAGTAAATTGCCTGAAAAGTTTAATGTGGGTAAGACCAAAGGGACAATGTTGCTTCAAAATAAAGCAGAAGTTAGAAATTTGTTTCAGGAAGGTGGCTATGGTGAACAAAAAAGAAAATTTTACA
The DNA here is from genome assembly GCA_963920685.1 of Polydrusus tereticollis. Lineage (NCBI taxonomy): Eukaryota > Metazoa > Arthropoda > Insecta > Coleoptera > Curculionidae > Polydrusus > Polydrusus tereticollis. The sequence continues at coordinate 164,947,983 of OY987327.1, forward strand.
AAACCGAGGGACTGGCTGTGGACCAAGTTTTTTTTTAGCTTATTTCGTAAGGCGCCAAACAAGCACTTACCAATATCTAGGCCTATAATTGAAGCAAAAGCCCTTGAATCTGCTCAATGACTAGGACTAGATAACTTCAAGGCATGAAATGGATGGTTGGAAAAATTCTGTCGTCGGCACGATATTACCTTCAAGAAAATTAGTAGCGAATCAGCCGATATAAATATCAAAGACATAACTTCTATTGCCCATTTTATAGGATTATGCCCCAAAGGACGTATTAAATGCAGATGAGACAGGTATCTACTATTGTTATTTACCCAGTAGACCTACCCGATCTAACTGTGTATATTAATAGTAGGTAATAGATAAACGTATTCCCGATATGTAAATTATATTATATCTTTTTTATTGACAACTTATTTTTATTACAACAACAACAATATATATTTCAGAAATCTGCCGGTTCCACAATTTAGGGCACCTATTCTCAACATTCTCCCACCTCGAGGAACAAGTTACTCAAATTTTCGGGTAGGTTTAATTTTTCGACCATATCTAGTCGTCTTCACAACTTCACTCGGAGACTTAATTACATCTGAAGATGTAACTTTATTGACTTCTTCTTTTTCTTTTATACTTTCATCATTTACTTCATCTGCCCTTGATTTCTGATACCTCATATTAGCGCATTCTGATTCACTAACTTCCAAGGGCTATAGCCTCTGGATAGTTCTTAACATAAATCCTGATGCCGTTTTTAATCGCACCAGACGAACTTTTGTATCTTTTCCTGGGAAAACTTCAATTACTTTGGCTAATGGCCACTCTAAACGATTCGATATATCGTTGCCGACTAAAACTATGTCTCCAACATTGATTTCTTCTGAAATACGTTTCTTTTTTCGTAAAACCAATTGTCCTAAATATTCAATTCTAAATCTTTTCCTCAAATTTTCTTTTAACTTTAGTCTGTATTTGTATCTCTTTCTTAAATCTTTTGCTTTTACTGCGTCTATATCAGGAACGCCTATTTCTTTAATGTCTTGTAAAAACATTGCAGGAGTAAGTGGAACTAGTTCGTTTGTTTCACCTAAATATGTTAAAGGTCTTGAATTAACTATTGCTTCATAGTCACAAACAACAGCTGTTAATTCTTCAAACGTTAATGCGGCTTTGCCTAAAACTTTTCGCATAAGTTGTTTTACGATTCTATTTAGCCTTTCCCACCATCCTCCCCACCAGGCAGCCAGAGGAGGATTAAATTTCCATCTTATTCGTTCTGCAGTGCTGAATGTTGATACTTTCTCCCAATCCAAGGATGTAAATGCATGTTCTGCACCGACAAAGTTAGTACCATTGTCACTATACATAACAGAAGGTCTTCCTCTTCTTGCAATAAATCTTCTCAATGCATTTAGAAATGAATCTGTTGAAAGCGAGTTAACTAATTCCATATGAACAGCTCTGTATACTGCACAGGTAAATAAGCAAACCCATATCTTCTCTTTATTTCTAATAAATAATGGTCCAAACAAATCAACTCCAGATATCTCAAAAACAGAAGCATCTCGAATGCGGTCTTCTGGAAGTTGTATAGGAGAGGCTTCCAAACATCTGACGTCATTCTTTCTACAAATTACACATTTATGTATTACCTTTCTAATTGTTTTTCTACCCCCAAGTATCCAAAAATTTTCTCTCAAGAGATTTAACAAACCGTGCAGTCCAACATGACATGCTCGTGAATGTTTGTCATATATAAATCTTGACACAACTGGATGGTCGGATGTTAGAAGTATTGGAAAACGAAAATCTTGACTGTCATCTCTTTCCACAATCTTTGTTTTCATCCTAAGAATACCTTGACCGTCCTGTCACGGTCGCCAAATGTTATTTACCCAGTAGACCTACCCGATCTAACTGTGTATATTAATAGTAGGTAATAGATAAACGTATTCCCGATATGTAAATTATATTATATCTTTTTTATTGACAACTTATTTTTATTACAACAACAACAATATATATTTCAGAAATCTGCCGGTTCCACAATTTAGGGCACCTATTCTCAACAACTATCGTGCATTGCCAACAGAAACATTTGCATTGAAAGATGACAAGTGTACTGGAAAAAAAACAGCAGACCAACGATTTACAACTAGGTTCTATGCAAATATGGAAGGTAAAAAGAAGGAAACGCTTATAATAGGCAAAAGCAAAAATCCTCGATGTTCTAAGGTCGTACATATCGATAAGTTACCTCTCCAACGGTTCTCGAACAAGAAAGCTTGGATCACAGATTTGATACCAATATGAAGAAGCAGAAGAATTGAAGAGTGGTATTGTTTCTAGATAATGCAACTTCTTATCCCAAAATTACACTTGATAATGTGAAACTTATTTTCCTTCAACCAATAATAACTCACACTGCCAACGTTTGAATCGAGGCATTATTGAGAATTTTAAAATGATCTACAGAAGCTACCTTATTAAGGGGATTTTAATATGTACAGATAGTAGTTATCCTTTTTCTTCTTCTTATAGTGCATCTCCTATCGGAGGTTTGCTATCATCACAGCTATCCGGAACTTATTGACTGCAGCTCGGAGGAGCTCAACATTGCTACAGTTAAACCAGTTCCTTAGGTTTTTAAGCCAAGACACACGGCGTCTTCCAATATTCCTCTTTCCCCCAATCTTCCCCTGAACTATCAGCTGGAGAAGTGTGTATTTGGGTCGTCTCAGTATATGACCTAGATATTGAAGCTTTCTCTCTTTTATGGTGTTAATGACTTCACATTCTTTATTCATCCGATTTAGAACTTCCACATTAGAGATCTTATCTGTCCAGGGGATACGCCACATTCTACGGTAGCACCACATTTCGAGGGCTTGTAGTTTGTCCATGTGATTCTTCTTAAGAGTCCATGCCTCCGCTCCATACAAAAGCACAGAAAACACGTAACATCGCAGCATTCTTACCCTAAGTCCAATCTTGATATCTCCACTGGTGAACAACTTTTTCATTTTCGTAAATGTTGATCTGGCTGTCTCTATTCTCGCTCTTATCTCTCTTGTTTGGTCACCCGATTGTTCTATCCAGGCTCCCAGATATTTATATGACTGCACATTCTCTATTGAGGTGTTTGCTACTGACATGTTTATATGGTTGTGATTTTGGGGAAACTTTGTAACTACCATTAACTTGGTTTTCTTAAAATTTATCTTTAGACCGTATTCGTTACATCGATCATTTAATTTCTCTAGAAGATGTTGTGTGTCCCTTTGATTGCTCGTTAACAAGACGGTGTCATCAGCATATCTCATATTATTTATCACTTCTCCATTAATAACTATCCCTACCGATTCTTCTTCCAAGGTTTCTTTAAATATGGCTTCGCTATACAGGTTGAATAGTAGTGGCGATAGGATGCATCCTTGTCTTACACCACGATGGATTTCCATTTCCTCTGTCGGCTGGTTTTCTACCTTTGTATTTGCTCTTTGGCCCCAGTATAGATTGGTAATTATTCTCACATCGTCCAAGTCAATGTTTTTACTGACGAGTAGCTGATGTAACTTGTCATGTTTCACTTTGTCGAAAGCTTTCTCAAAGTCGATGTAACATGCAAACACATCTTGGTTCATATCAAGACAGCGCTGGAAAAGAACGTTTATCCCAAAGAGCGCCTCTCTTGTTCCAAGTCCTTCGCGGAATTCAAACTGCGTGTTGGTCATGTCCTCTTCAAGCTTTCTGTATATTCTTTTATGGATGATCTTTAAAAACAGCTTTAAGGGTTGACTCATGAGTGCAATGGTCCGGTAGTCTGAGCATTCTCTTGGGTTTGGTTTCTTAGGTATAAGCACAAAAGTAGATGTCAGCCATTGCTTAGGGATTTCTTCCCCATCATAAATGTTGTTAAAAAGGTCCAGAAGAATATCGATCACATCGTCATCGAAGAGCTTGACAAGCTCTATGGGTATTTGATCAGGACCAGCAGCTTTACCGGGTTTCATAGTTTCCAAGGCATATTCTATTTCTGATCTTAATATTTTTAAGTGTATGTTGCTTGATTCTAAGACCGGCCTTGGATGTCTTTCGTCGTCAAAGAGTTCCGAGAGGTATATTTTCCATCTCTTTAACTTGTCTCCCACGTCAGTTATTATGCGCCCATCTGGATCCCTAATTACGCTACCAGCAGTTTTACTTTTATTACAACCAGCCATTTCCTTTATCTTTTTGTGCATGTGGAAGCCTTATCCTTTTTAAGAAATCGCAAATAATATTACCATAACCAACGCCTTCATATGGGTTTCGGTGGCCTGGCGCAATTTGTCCCCAGTGATAATATAAAAATGCTTTTTTATGAAAGCTGGATTTATGTGAAATACAGGGAATATTGACGACTTCGGAGATAAAGATAATATTCCGCTCGCAACTGTTTCCAAAAACCGGATGAAAGTACTTCCAACTCTGAGACACAAGAAGAGAAACCTGAACTTGTTCCGGTCCTATCTGAAATCTGCGCAAGTTTGAGGAACTTAAAAAGCTTTTAAATAATGTTAACAATTTTGACAAGTCTTCAAATATTTCTCAATTGCTATTAAAATATGAATCCGAATTTTATATAAATAAAATAAAAAATATGAAGCAATCATTAATTTATGATTATTTTAAATAATAAGAATTTCGAAGTAAACATACGGTACATTGTATAATATATTTAATATGCACGTGCAATTTTTAAATATTGGTAAAAATTATTCTGACAAATTTGAACAAACATATTTAAAATTATTTACATATATACAGATATTTATTAATAAACAGACGCTATAAAATGCAGACCAGTTATTAAAACTTTTCTCTATTAACCGACCACCCCTGCTAACAAACCAACATTTGATTCCCCGAGGATAGTCGGCTATTGAGAGATTTTACTGTATGTATTATTAATAAAGTTTGTGCAATATTATGTGTTTAATTTTACATAGTTTTGTTTTATTTTATACATTGAAACATGCCATTAAAATCTAAAATGACACACATAAAAAAAAACAATATTGCATTTTGACAAACTATGTTTTCTTAACTTCCAAAATAATTGATATGTTACAATTTCAAAAATTTACATCGAATTTACATTCAATTTACATTTACAAATTTTATGGTCCTAGAAGTATTTCAATATTTTATTTACAAGTTTAACAAAAACAAGTTGATCTCTTATTAGGTTAGGAAATAATATAATATACAGGGTGATTCAAAAGTACTTCGACAAACTTCGGGAGGTAATTGCCGGCAATATTTCAAGATGAAAAGTTCTTATAAACAGTGGTCCCTGGCGACTTCGTTACGGAGATACAGGGTGTTGAAATGTTAGAAGGAATGGTAATAATTTTTAAATAACTCCTTAACGAGTAATTTTTTTTTTATGAAATTTGGTGAATTAAATAAGCATCTCAGGACACTTATTTTCAAAGTAAAACACATTCGTAAATTTAACCAGTGGCGTCGGTACAAAATGTGGCTATCATATTTTTTGTGGAAACTATGCCTAACCTAACCACACCACTGACTTATTTGATTTTAACTTTTTTTTTATGAATCCCCCATTCAATTACAACAAAAAAGTTCACGTGTGTTATTTTGCTACGAGGGCCAGTTTAATGTCAAATGATTATTTTATTTGACTATACACAAATATTAAAAAATATGTTTTAAATAATTGATCAAACACTCAAATATTAATTTAAGTATATTAACTAAGATCTATACATACTTACAATAAACAAATATGTAGGTATATGCCAAAGGAAGGCATCTGAGGATGCCTATTTAAGTATAACATGTTCTCAGTGACATGCATATTTATTTATTAGTATGAATAGTATGTTATTTTCTAATATTTTCTATTTTGACAAGGCGGCTTTGGAAATACTTTTTTGATATTTTGTATTTTGATAAGGCGGCTTTGGAAATGCATTTGTCGTGAATTAAAACATATTTGACAGTTAGTTGCTTATGTGGTTTATTTCTCAGTTTTGTCATTTTCATTGAATATTAATAGTATTGTTTAAAAGGTATGGATTACTTAAGAAATAATGCGCATTTAGCTGACATGCATTTTGTATATGGCCTTGCCGATGGAAATGCACGAGCAGCTAGACGAATCTATCAAGAGCGATATCCTAACAGAGTACTGCCTGCTGCTGAAACATTTTCAAATCTTCACCGACGTTTAGCTGAAACAGGGAGTTTTACAAGGCCACGTGACATTCCTGGAAGACCGCGAACAGCCCGAACTCCAGAATTAGAAGAAGCTGTTTTAAATGCTGTAGTGGAAAATCCAGATACAAGCACTCGAATAATTGCTGATCCTCTCAATTCCACCCAAGCCACAGTTTGGAGAATTCTGCACGATGAGCAGTTGTATCCGTACCATATTCAAAGGGTACAAGCTCTTTTACCCAGGGACTTTCCTCAGCGCATTAATTTGTGTCAGTGGTTTTTGGAAAAATTTGCTGAAAATCCCCAATTTTTAAATTATGTACTTTTTACGGACGAGGCAAATTTTTCTCAGAGTGCGATTACAAACTTTCACAATAACCATATCTGTTCTTTGGAAAATCCCCACGCCGTTAGTGAACGAAATTTTCAATACCAATTTTCATTAAACGTGTGGGGGGGAATAGTTGGCGATTACTTAATAGGACCTTTTTTTCTTCCACTTCGGCTTAATGGCGAGACGTACCGACATTTTTTGGAAAATAAACCTCCTCCCTTACTGGATGATGTGCCCTTAGAAACTCGAAGACGTATATGGTTTATGCATGACGGAGCTCCCGCCCATTTCAGCATAGTGGCCAGGACCCATCTTAATCAAATTTATCCAAATCGATGGATAGGTAGGGGAGTTGAGGAAGGAATTCAACCGTGGCCACCTAGGTCCCCAGATTTAAATCCTCTTGATTTTTATTTGTGGGGACATTTGAAGTCAATCGTTTACAAGACGCCAGTCGAAAATGCAGAAGTGCTAAGAAACCGAATAATCGATGGTTTTGAGGCAATAAGAAACAGACCAGATATCTTAGCACGCGTACGAGATTCCATGCAAAGGAGATTAGATGCCTGCATCTTGGCTGAAGGTGGACATTTTGAACAATTTATTTAAAAATCATTTAACTTTTGCAACGCACTTATTTAATTATAATTAAATTAAATGTTATACCTTACCCCTTACATAATAAATCTTTGAATTTAAAACATATTTTTTAATATTTGTGTATAGTCAAATAAAATAATCATTTGACATTAAACTGGCCCTCGTAGCAAAATAACACACGTGAACTTTTTTGTTGTAATTGAATGGGGGATTCATAAAAAAAAAGTTAAAATCAAATAAGTCAGTGGTGTGGTTAGGTTAGGCATAGTTTCCACAAAAAATATGATAGCCACATTTTGTACCGACGCCACTGGTTAAATTTACGAATGTGTTTTACTTTGAAAATAAGTGTCCTGAGATGCTTATTTAATTCACCAAATTTCATAAAAAAAAAATTACTCGTTAAGGAGTTATTTAAAAATTATTACCATTCCTTCTAACATTTCAACACCCTGTATCTCCGTAACGAAGTCGCCAGGGACCACTGTTTATAAGAACTTTTCATCTTGAAATATTGCCGGCAATTACCTCCCGAAGTTTGTCGAAGTACTTTTGAATCACCCTGTATAATATAATAATATTTATTTCCACAAAAAAAAAAATTTTTACAACAAAAATTATAATTACCTATCAGGATGGAAACAAATAGAGAAAGCCACTAAAGCCATTTAAGGCTAGTGTGTGTATTATTCTTAATTTATTTACATCTCTAATGCATTAAAATCCTAAATATCAAAATATGCTTCTATAAATTTTTAGGATATCTAGAGCTACCACCGAGAAAAGCATAATGATTAACAAATAAGTATAGAAAATATATACCAAAAACGGAAACCTAATGCCTATATATGCGCCCAGCCACCTATAAACCATATAAAGCGAAATTATTAATTAAAATAATCGCAGGTCTAGTTACAAGAGAGGGTACGAAGAATTAGTGATGACAAATATTAATAGTAATTTAGCTCTTATTATATAACTACAAAAATAGATAATAAATAATGATTCCAAAATATCACTGCAAAACAAAAACAAAATGAAAACTTTAGGTTAGGTCTATAAATTGACGTGCTTTAATCCTAGGTAGGGACAAGATCCAAGCCTTTAGGAGATTTTTAAATTTTATTTTTCGGTTTTCATTCCTTATATCTTCAGGAATATGCACATACAATGTACTAAATGTTTCATTATTATGTTTAAGGTACTTTTAATTAAATGAACTGATTCTGCCGTTACTTGGTTGAATTCCATAACTAAATTCTATGAGAACGTAAACAAACTTTTTACTTTAATTTCACTGCCTGTATTATGTATAGAATTTACTTTTAGTTCTTTTTTCTTTTATTGGATATGTTTTATCTTTAACATGGTTTTCCCTATATTGGAGTTCGTTAAGTCTATTTACCACATACGGTAACGATATACCGTGCAACCTGAAAAAAAATTAATGAAGACCTTTCTAACATTTTGATAAATAGGCGATTACGCCCGAATTTTAGATAACTGAAAATCACTATTCATGGATGCCCTTCCGAAATATGGAGATATCCTCTTAGATAAAGTACTTTAAAAAATGCGAAAGGAATGTTAAGCAGGGCAAAGGGATCAAGCAGAAATAGGAGAAACACATTTGATACTCATAACTTTTCATTTGTATTGACTTCTTAAACGGTAGATGTATCAAATAAAATGTAATTTCTGGATATTGAAGTAGCTATGGGGTCAATTTAAAGCCTAACTATACAGGGTGTTCGGGAAAATATGGAAAATCTCTCGAATTCAGATAAAACATGAGAGAATAAGATGACAAATTCCTATACAGTTTTTTCTTACGTGAAGGATGCCGCTAGAAATCGGTTTTTCTTGAATAACTTACAAAGTAATTTAATAAAAATTTATTGTGATGGACATTGGTAAGGACCTCTTAAAATAGTGTCCTTGAAACATATTTAGCTTTTTTAATTTACCAACTTTAAAACTTAATGCTTAAACTTATAACACCCTGTATAATAAAGACTTCAAAACAATCTGGGTAGCTTGCATCTTTGACTAGAAAAAAGGTACTATTGTTTATTGTCCATAAAATTCCGAGAAAAATAATATTAAACGAATAGTTGTAGAAGACCTATGTTCGCAAAAAATTTGCGTTTTATTTATTTATCGGCACCAAAAAACATATTGTTTTTGAAAACGTTACTATGGTACAAAATAAATAAAATATCCTGCATTTTAGAAATTGTCATCTTTCACATCGCTGACGCATTGATCCCTAACTTCGATATTAATTTACTGATTTTTGAATTTCGTGGTGAATTTAATTGTGAATTAATTGGAACTATGGAATACACGTTTATTAAGTATGCAGGATATGCATTTGATGTATGATCCTGCGTCTTGCAATGCTTTAGAAGCCAGAAGGTAATATCACGAAAGATTTCCTAATTTTACTATGCCAAATCAGAAGACATTTTAACGAGTTGACCAACGTCTAAGGGAGAATGGTGGGCGATTTCAGTTAATAAGGTAATACATATTATTAACTTTCTTCATAATTTTAGGAAAGTTTGGAAAAATTAGTACTGATGCTGATCTGAGAAGAACCGTACATACGCCGCAATTAGAGAAAAATATTTTAAATGTTGTAGATGACATTCCATTAACGAGCACTCAAAAATTATCAGCACAGTTTAATACATCGTTACAAAAACTACATGAACTGATTCCTAAAGATTTTCCTCGTATAGTGCAGTTTGTAAACTAGCTATTGGATCAGAAACAAAATAATGTAAACTTCATTACCATTATTCCTTTCACGGGTGAAGCAAGGTTTACCAAAAATTGTATCGCCAATTTACAAAACAAACATATATATGGACTGATGAAAATCCTCATGCCACTATTGTTTCGCATCATCAACATCAGTTCTATTCAATTAATATCTGGGCAGGGATCATTGGCAATTTCTTGATTGGATTATTCATATTGCCGGCACGCCTAAATAGACAACTTTATTTGGAGTTCCTTCAGAACGTCTTACAGGATTTAATAGAGCATTTACCACTGAAAACCCGCCGCAACATGTACTTCATGCACGATGGGGCATCACCTCATTTCAGCGTTGGTGTGCGGAAGCACCTGAATAACGTCTCTCCAAACCGTTGGATAGGTAAAGGAGGACCTACTGAATGGCCTCCTCGATCTCTCCGGTCGGCACTAAGGAGGAACTGCTACAGATAATCACGTTTCATTGTGATATGATAAGGACCAAGGCTGGGTTATTGTGGCGGATACAGCAGTCCTCAATTCGTCTTGCTGGCGAGTGTATCAAACTTTGGAAAAAATTGGAGTATGCTTCGCTAATTTGGAACCCTTATTATATGTGTCATGTACAAAACATAGAAAGGATTCAAAAACGATTTTTAAAATATTTAACTTTCAAGATAGAAGGTATTTATCCTGAACGAGGAACCGATTACAACATCTTATTAGAAAGATATAACTATGACAGTTTAGAGAAAAGACGGGTATATTCCTCTCTAGTTTTTTTATATAAGTTGCTGCATGGTGATGTTGACTGTCCGGATCTACTGAGTCAAATTAATTTCTCTGTTCCGAGAATCAACGGTAGACAAAGTCTAACATTTCTATGTGAAAGAGCAAGAACAAATGTAATGCTCAAATCACCAATTAATTTCATGTGCTCTAATTATAATAAAATCTGCCGAGATTGTGATATTTTTGTTTGTAATCTGCATAAATTGAGGACAGCAGCGGAAAGTATTTAGATATATTGTTATTTATTTATTATTTTTTATTTTCTTATTTTTTAAGTGTCTAAATCTGTTTTCTTTGGGTCTCTTATTTTACGCTATATAAAGTAATGTGGTGATGGCAAAAATTTATAAATTTATATGCATATTTTATGTTCTATCTATAGTATAATATGTTAATAAATACATTTTTTTTTTTTTTTCTCTGTATATTGCTCTGTAAATGGGTACCTACTTGTTGGGCAATAAAGCTATTATTTATTTATTTATTTATTTATTTATTTATTTACGGAGCCCATATTTAACCCTGTTTTGAAGTTTTTCAATAATTTCGTTGCCTCCTATTACAGCACTGTATTTTTTCAGATTAAACAACTTCAAATAAAACTTTTCTGTTGTTTGAATGACTTTCGTATTACACTTTGTTGTCGAGAAACAACATGGTCCAATTTAATAAAAATAAATCATGAATTCGTTTATTATTATATTATTTATTATTATTATATATGTTAAAAATTTAAGCATCAAGATGTAAAGCTTTGTCTGCTCCTGGTAAACTATTAAAACTAAATATGTTTCAAGGACACAATTTTAAGAGGGCCTTACTAGTGTCCATGACATTAAGCTTTTATTAAATTATATTAACCCTACAACCACAAGACGGCATCGCCGGCGACCGTCCAAATTCAATATCCCCACTCGTATTGACATCATTCGAGTCTCGTTGCTGAGCGCCTAGGTACCTTCCGCATTTTTAGTAATCTTTTCATGGTTTAGTGAGACGGTGCGTGTAGTTTTCATAGTTTTGAGTTATTTCGTCCCGGTCGCATACAACGCCATGTTGTACTTTATGATAAAAAAATCTCTAATGTATGTGTTATGATTTATTGAATGTTTTCAAACCTTGCTTATTTTTTTTCTGTTTTAGAAAATTACTTGCGCTAAAATGGAGTCAAAAAAACCTAGATTAGATATCCCGGAACAAGTTCTGGAACATATGAAAGAAAACGCCCTTTACGAGATTCTGAACTGGAGAAATTCCTATATGAAGATATAAAGGACTGTGACATATTGGAGAGCGAAGAGAGTGAAAACAAAGATTCTACAGAAACTGATGATATCGCCGATGATGAGTTTGATGCCATTATACCAGATATAGACCATCCCTTTTTACCTGACGCAGCTGTACAAACAAAAAGTGTGATGTACTCTAAAAATAAGCATAAATGGTACCTAAATAGTTTTCATGCCAAGACCACCAGAGCTTATCAGAAAAATATAGTTATTCATTTGCCGGGACCAAAAGGCAAAGCTAAAAATATTACAGATCCAAAAAAAATGTGGGATTTATTTTTTACGGATGAACTTTTAGATTTAATTGTCAAGTATACTAACAGTGAAATTCAAAAACTCCGTTATAAAACTAAGCAATGGTATGTATGTATGTATGTTCCAAAACAACTGGTGGAGACTAATGGAAAACCGGTCCATTCTTCCTTATTTGTTTTTGACCAGCACAGTACCTAGGTGTCATTTGTATCAAAAAAAAAAAAAATAAGGCTGTTATATTATTATCCACCATGCATGATCAAGCTGATGTTGACGACGAGACAAAAAAACCTAAAATAATCTAATTCTATAATCAAACAAAAGGAGGTGTTGATACGTTCGATCAGCTATGCCATTTAACAACAGTAGCAAGGAAAACCAGAAGATGGCCACTTCGAATTCTATATGCCATGCTCGATACAGCAGGAGTAAACTCGTATGTTATTTATAAATGCAACGTAAATAATTTAAAATTCCAGCCTCTCATTTTCTTTGGTTGAAGAACATTTAAAGAACAGAATGTGCAATGGCCGCCTACCAAGAGAAATGAGAAGTAATATTCGTAATATTTTAAATTGCGAAGAACAAGAAGATAGTGTACAAAGCCCATCAGTGAATTCCTTGGGACGATGTGAATTCTGTCCACGAAAAAAAAATAGAAAAGCTCGAAATAGATGTGAACACTGTCATAAAGGTGTGTGTGCTGAACATCGCCTAAGTACTTGCATTGACTGTAAATAAAAAGTTAGTTTGAGTTAGTTCACAGTTATTATCATTATTATTAATATTTTAGTTTGAACGTTATTATTTTTTTTTTCAACAAGTATCTGGTATAGTACACTTTTTAATTCTACAATGTTATTTGAATTTACTATGCCATAAATATATGTACCTATAAAATAAAAATATGTATTTTTAGTGGCCATTTTTACGTAATAGGTAGAAAGAAAGGCTGTTTTATGTAGGTGTCCCATACGACGCCACCTTGTGGTTATTGTTTCATTAATTCCACCTTGTGATTCTAGGGTTAAGTGCTTCAAAAGTTATTCAAGACAAACTGATCCGTAGAGGAGGCCTGTAAGAAAAAATTTTGTCATCATATTTTTTCATGTTTTATCTGAATCCGTAAGATTTCTCACATTTTTCTGGACACCCAGTATACAGTGTGTATGTTTCCATGGATAAAAATATAACTGTAACTGTAAAAACTTTTATTTCAGGTTGCCATCCTTAAGTTATTTGCCTGTTTAAAAATACTGTTTTCTTGGTTAATGAGTTTGTTGGAAACGATACATACTGGCAAAATGATCTAAATATTATTTTTTCAAAGATGTCGATCTTTTCTAAACAGAATTGATAAAGAAGATAATGGTTGTTAAAAAATTATATACAAACCTTGATGAAAAGTTTCATTCCCTCGGTCCCGGTAAACTTCCTATTCTCTTGACGCAAATAAAACACTTTCGGTCTCAGTTTCTAATATACTATTAATACGTTTAAATACCCTGTATTTAACTTTTAGGAATCGTTTACCAACAAAAAATATGTGCCGCATATAAAAAAAAATCCTCGCATACGACACCCTTTCAAACATCTCAAACGGAATTTTTAGCAGAAAACAGATCAAAGAGAAATAAAAAAACAAACTTTTTCATACTACTACATATTTCCTTCAGCTTATAAGCTTTTGAATGCTGAGTGAATTTAGTTAAAGGAATTATTATCATTTTTGTCAGTCCTTCAAAGAAATGTTTTAGTCGAGAGGATAAAAATAGGTTTTTTCTTCAAGGTTTATAAATTGGTATGTAAAAACAGGGATCCACTTGTTTCGTATTAACTTCTACGAAGTATATTTAATTAATATATTTAGAAAAATGTGGAGTGGTCTCAAATTTTCTATTTTATATTTTTTATTACTACCGGTATGTTTTTTAAATATGCATAGTTGTATGTCACGTAGTTAAACCTTGTGGGAGGTCTGCAGTATAAAGAAACTGATATACTACACTGCAGTATAATTTCAAATAGGAAAATTCTCAACGGACTGTACTAACAACACAATGATTTCTGGAGATACTTAGAACATATCAAATAATTATAATGAATTTTTATTAAATAATGTTCCAAATCTTATTAACCATTTAAATCCAATAAATTGGCATTGTAACATCCAAAATAATGTAAACTTTCAAATAAAATTCGTAACAACAAAAGAATTATTACGGATATGCCAAAAAATAAGAAGTAGCGGAGAGGATGAAATTCCTTCTAGTTTATTAAAAATAAGTATTCCCTCAATAATTCACTGCGAGAGGGCATCTTCCCTGACCAATTAAAATTAGCGTTAATTAAACAGTTATATAAAAATAAAGGAGATGAGGATTCACTGGACCATCATAGGCCAATTAGCCTACTTCCGGGGTTCTCAAAGTTTTTTGAATTGGTGACGTGCGATCAAGTGATTGAATTTATGAAGAAAGGGGATCTTCTTTCGGATAACCAGCATGGATACCTCAAGGGAGGATCCACGCAAACGGCTGTTTTTTAGTTTATACGGACAATTTTGAGAAATCTCGAGGACGGCAATATGGCAATGGGGGGTATTTCTGGATCTATCAAAGGTGTATGATTGCCTTCATCGAGGTCTGCTTCTAAATAAACTTAATCTGTATGGCATTAGGGGAAATGTCCTAAAGTGGCTTGATTCATATTTAAGTCAAAGGACTGAAAGAGTGGTCGTAAGAAAGGGCAACATCAGCTCAAAATCAGAAACATTGCAAAATGCAGTGGCTATCCCGCCCAATCTTATTTATAATATTTGTCAATAATTTAAATTTTGAAGTCAACCATCCTTATTGTAATATAACAACATATGCTGATGATACCAACTTATTAGCGGAAGGCGAACAAATTGAGGATGTAGCAAATAATCTTACAAGTAGCTTTAAAAAATGTAAGAGTTGGTTTAAAATAAATATTAAACAAAGAAAAAACCAATACAGGATTGTTCCCAGCAAAGCAGTTTAGAAGGGAAATACCTGATTCAGTTGTAATAGATGATAATCAATTCTAACTACAAAAAAGTACAGAATTTCTTGGTATTCATTTGAATGAATTTTTAGATTGGTCAATACACATTGATTATCTTAGTAGTAAACTTAATAAAACTTGTTATTGCCTCCGTATTGTTTCAAAATATTTAAATGAAACCGCGAAAAGAAAGCTGTATTTTGCAAATTTCGAATCATCCGTTAGATTTAGTATTATCTTTTGGGCTGGAAACTCTAAGATACAGAAAGTGTTTGTAATACAGAAGCGTGTTTTGAGGATATTATATAACATGTCTTATTTGCAATCATGTAGGAGCGTTTTTAAATCCAAGAGAATATTAACAATTCTTGGTTTATATATTTATGAAACAGTATTACTTTTTTATAACAACAAAAATACATGTCATATACAAAATCACCATAGGTGTAATACCAGAACTAATGAATTAAATTATCCTGTCCATCGTCTAACCTTATTGGAAAAGAGTCCGTACTATACAAGGTGTTCATTTAAGAACTTCCCACCACGGATTTATCGAAAACCACTGGTTAAAAGAAAAAACGCCGAGACACGTCAAAAGATTTGCCAAAGGGGCCAACTTTTTAATCAAAAACTACTTCACCCCCTTTTACCCTCTGCCCCGGGGTCATCCCCTTAAAAATTTTAAATGACAAGGGGTATCAAGTAATAGCTTGTTTGAAAGGTCTTTCAAAGTGCTTTATTCTGACGTTTAATTTTTTAAAATCGGTCGATTCGTTTTTGAGAAAATTAGAAAAATCTTTATTTATCTTAATTTGTTCAGATAGAAAAAAAAACACACGCAAATATCACTTTTTATTTCAATAAGTGTTCAAAAACCAACATCAAACAGCAATTCGGAAGATTAGACGTGGCAGCAACCAAATAACAACCCGACTTTTTTTCAGCCATCTATTTATAAACACAGATAACATGGGCGAACTGTATTTATTCTTATACTTGTTTAGTTTTTTATAGTTGCTAAGAAAAAGAAATAATTTAATTGTATGGGTGTAATAGTTATTTATATTACTAGTATTATTAGTACTCGTGTACAATTTATATATTCAATATTCCCCACTCATTACTGTAATGAGCCTTACCGTACGTGTAATATACAACATTATATACGAATGTAATTTGAAGTAAAGATATCTAAACTAACACCAAACTATAATAATTATGGCTCTTGAAGAGAATCCTTTCAATGATTTCTTCATGAGAAAAAGTAAAAAATAATTGTGTACGAAAATTTAGTATTAATCGATAACGAAAACGTCAGACTTTTCAATTTTTATCTTGACAATAGCGCACTTACTTTCGAACCTACTATATGTATATCATTTAATAATATTGACTGCTACTTACGTCACTAAGTTATCCTCATTATACAATGTAGGCCTGTGATGTCTAACGAATTTATCCTCAACAGGAATACCATTAATGTACCATGTCAAATTTGCTGCAGGATGCGACCCTTCTGAAGTACAATTCGCTTTGAGTGGGTCGTCCAGTTTATATCTTGTTTTTAGACCAGTTATTTGAGGATCTTTCTTTGGCAAGTCGATTACCTGTATTAAACAAAATGGAAAAACGATAAATGAATTTTTTACCTTCAATGGCTAATTCATATGCATACCTTAAATTTAAAAGACCAATTTCATATAGATGCTAATTTAAAGAGTTCTATAAGAAAGTATGAAAATTATGTGATCGGTGAATTTAAAGCAGTTTTTCCTTGATATAAGCCTAATGTACCCTCGCGTCCAGATGGCGACACCCATGCCCATAGTAAAATACATAGGAATTACAACGTTAATAATAGTATTATTATAATTGCTCCAATGAACATTATAAAAAGCAATTTAATCATGATATTGATTATTTGGCAAGAAAGTATTAACAACTTGACATTCAGGTCTACGCACCAATACCAAAAAGTCGCATTTACCACTTTTAATAAAACAATTTAAGTATGTAACCCAGTTTTTGAAGGTTGATACACTTAAGTGAACAAGGGGCTATTTACGACTCTAGTTTCTTCACATTTTCTGCGCTTACACTTTATGCTTCTTATCAAATTTTTGCATGGGTTACATGTAGCATTTTATTAGGATAATACCCATGTGATTTAAGAAATTAATGAATTTTTTTTTGTGTTTAACTGATCATGACATTCTCAAAAGAAGAGGTTGAATTTTCTTAAAAACTTATTCCTCTTTACTAAAAAACTATTTAATAGAAACCTTACTTTAGTAGTCATAACTGATTTTTCTTTTTGGATAATTTTAATTGTATTTTTTGTGAAAGCTGCAAATTGAGATCTATCTGAAATCAAGAAAATAAGTTTTTTCTGAATATCTAATGATATACAGGGTGGCCGTTTAGTGTGGCAAAGTAGAATAGCTTCGTTTGTATTTATAATACACAAAAGTGTTAATATAAAAGTTGAAGGACAGAAAGAAAGTTATAACGTAAAATTATTTTTGACCCTATAGGGTGGGTCAACAAAGAGGAACAAGAATTTTTTTTTTAAATAGAACACCCTGTATATTTTTGCACTTTTAAATCCCCCTCGATATTCCGCGTATCGTGGCAAACATAGTTTTTATTTATTTGGCAATGTTGTCAAGTTCAATAAAAATATTATTTTTTGGAAGGGAAAACTTGGCACCTTAAAACCTGAAAAATAATTGAATTAACTCAAAACATTAGAAACATTCTCTAGGGTATCAAAGATAAAGACTAATTCAAGACTTTAGACCCTTCGAACATTCCATATTTTGTACAGGGTGTGCTCTACAAACGTGTCAACTTTTCACATTTTAGTTTACTCTTTTTTTTTTAATTTTAATATTTTATCTTGTAGAATTTTTTACCCTCTACAACTTTTGTTAAAAGTTTATTAGGTATTTTTGCTCATTTTGGCGTAATATTTCTTTTTAATAAAAAGTCTGAGAAAAATGTTTTTTTTTCAAATTTTATTTTATAGTTAGCCATGACAAACAAAGACAAATAATAGCAAAACTAATAGTAAAATTTTATTAAGATGTCATTGACATTTTATTTCTTACTTTTTATCAAGTTAAATTTATATTGTGATAAAAATTAATTATTGAAATGTAGAAAATCGATATGATTTATATTTTGAGTGCTAGTGATAAGAATGCTTTATTAGCTACAAGAATTTATGAAGAACGATACCCAGGGCGAAGACACCCTAATAAGAAGACATTCAAAAACTAATGGAGAGATTTGAAACTACAGGAAGTAGTGTGGCTTATACAAAAAATGACCGAAGAAAACAGGTATGTACCGATAAAAATGAATTCACAGAACGTGTTAAGTATTACTGAGAATCCTCTAATTGGTCAGCGTCCTCTTGCACACCAATTGGACATTGGACGAACGGTGGTTCAAAAACTAATCAACTCAAACAAATTACATCCTTGCCACGTCCAGTTGCTGCCAGAGCTTAATGATGAGGACTGTGGTAGGCGACTTAAATTTTGTGCGTGGGCGCAAAATTAAACAAGGGAGTAGCATAATTTAGCGCATTTAGTTTTCTTCTGCGACGAAGCTACGTTCCATAAAAATGGCAACGTCAGTAGACATAATTTTCATTAATATCCCACTACAAATCCTCATTTTGTTAGATTTCACTCATAAAACAGATGGTCCCTAAACGTTTGGGGAGGAATTGTAGGAGACTACGTAGTTGGTTCACATTTTTTTGAGGGAACTCTATCGGGACAGATCCATTTGGATTTTCTCCAAAATGATTTACCACAGCTTATTGCCCATATACCGAACATCAAAAAACATAAAAAAACATAATTGATATGTGATGGGCTACATGCTTGGTGAAATGGATATTCCATAGTAGAGGAAATTAAAGTAGTACTTGTTATATTTCACAATATATTTCAGTTTCCTGACACGTGTTTCAACCCTTGCGGGTCATTATCAAAGGCACTGTAAAGGCTGAGACACAATCAAAAACTTAAGGAATAAAGAATAGGATTTAAGATTTAGGTGTTAAGGAATAGGAGTACAGTACAGAATTAAAATTTTAGTACCTAAATTTAACCAATCCGGTTCCTTACAAACGGCGCGATTTTTAAATTCTAAACTATTGTCCTAACCCCACTTTTTTGTTTACAAATACAAACTATTTTTTACAACTTTGACAAGCTCACCTATACTTTTAAAAAATTTGGAAGGCTTGCCATAAAGTCCTTAACTCTTTTGAATAGTATGTTTGCAATGTCGGCAGCGTTTTATCATTACCTTAAGAAACGAAAATACAATTTTGAGGTTATTAAATTGTCAAAAGTCAAACCTAACAAACATGCTGACTTCTGATTGGCTGATTTCCTATTCCTTATTTCTTAAAACCAACAAATCGGTTTTTTAAAGCTTACATCCTATTCCTTAATTCTAAAAAATTCATTGTGCGTTGTTTACATAGGACAACATATTATGTTCGTTCTTAAATCTTAATTCTTATATCATAAATCTTATTTCTTATACCTTAAGTTTTTGATTGTGTCTCAGCCTTAAGACAGTTAAAAATTCTACATGTCATCAAAATAAAAATTGACAGATGAGAAAGGTTATATTGGTCCTTAATTTACAGGTATTGGCCAAAGGTACAACTAAATTACAGGTGTGATTATAGAGGTATTTACATCTAAGTAATAAAATAATTAGGAAAATGATACTGTGTATAATAATTATGGGTTTTTTCGTTGGTAATTATAGACAGCGTTTATTGTATATTTATCTTAAGTAATTAGGCTATTAAGTATTAGATTAGCACCTGAAGGTATTTCAATTTGATTGTTAACAAGTCAATAAAAATAACCTAGGTAAATACATAGCTTATTCAAAAATTGTAAGTAAAGACAAATTAACACATAGCGGGGTCTACCAAATACAATGTGATGACTGTGATGGAATCTATATAGGTCAAACAGGTAGAAACTTTAAAACTAGGCTTAAAGAACATAAACCATCCATTTTAAAAAAACAAAATAAAACAGGAATAGCGGACCACTGTATAATAAATAACCACTCAATATCCAACAAAATAAAATCGATATATATTCAACACAAGGGTAGAAAACTCAACCTATTAGAGACATTAGCAATCAAAAAAGCTTTAAAAAATCGATGTAATGTTGTTAACAATCAAATTAAAATACCTTCAGGTGCTAATCTAATACTTAATAGCCTAATTACTTAAGATAAATATACAATAAACTGTCTATAATTACCAACGAAAAAACCCATAATTATTATACACAGTATCATTTTCCTAATTTTATTACTTAGATGTAAATACCTCTATAATCACACCTGTAATTTAGTTGTACCTTTGGCCAATACCTGTAAATTAAGGACCAAAATAACCTTTCTCATCTGCCAATTTTTATTTTAATGACATGTAGAATTTTTAACTGTCTTACAGTGCCTTTTTAATGACCCGCAAGGGTTGAAACACGTGTCAGGAAACTGAAATATATTGTGAAATATAACAAGTACTACTTTAATTTCCTCTACTATAAAAAAACATTTTTCTTAGACTTTTTATTAAAACAAAATATTACGCCAAAATGAGCAAAAATAACTAATGAATCTTTGAACAAAAATTGTAGAGGGAAAGAACTCTACAAGATAAAATATTAAAATACAGGGTTTTCCATTTGAAAAAAAAAGGGTAAATTAATTTTAAAATGTAAAATGTTGACACGTTTGTAGAGCACACCCTGTACAAAATATGGAATGTTCTGAGGGTCTTGAGTCTTGAATAGTCTTTGTCTTTGATACCTTCGAGAATGTTTCGAATGTCTTGAGTTAATTCAATTATATTTCAAATTTTAAGGTGCCAAGTTTTTTCTTCCAAAAAAGAATATTTTTAAATAACTTGACAACATTGCAAAGTAATTAAAGACTATGTTTACCACAGTATGCGGAATATCGAGGGGAATCTAAAAGTGCTAAAATATACAGAGTGTTCTATTCAGAAAAAAATAAATTTCTGGATCCTCTTTGTTGAGCCACCCTATAAAGACAAAAATAATTTCACGTTATAACTCATTTACTCTCCTTCAACTTTTATGTTTACATTTTTTGTGTGTTATAAATATAAACGGAGCTATTCTACTTTGCCACACTAAACGGCCACCCTGTTCAGAATGACCTATTTAAAAAATGCAACTTGTACAGAAATGTTTGAAGATTTGATAGTGTTTTTTTCTGTGATAAGATTTGGAAAAGTTCGAACTAAAATCTAAAACTTTCATTCTGCGACTTTTTGGTATCTTCATACATATAGAGAATGCCCTTTTACATTTATATTATTTATATACATTTATTTGACTATTTTCATAATTCTTATATAACAAATTCGTATCTACTCTCTCTACTCTCTCTACTCTCCAGAAGGGAGATGTCTAACTAAATTAAAAGCAACCGTAAGTTCTTTAGCCTTCTTTGTTAAATATACAACGTTTCGGTTATAACAATTGCATTTAAAGGCTGATATCCATACGTTAAACCATGACCATAACTTTAAAGTTCTACAAACCTAAAACAACAGCCTAAAGCTTAGAAGACTTGCAAATTTTAATTTCTCAATCAACTTACTTTACCAATAATCTCAGCGATCGCCCTGTCTTGTTGTCCAGGGCCGGCGTTAGGGGGGGGGGGGAAACCAGTCAAAAGCACCTAGGGCCTAGGAAAGAGGGCCCGCCGGGCCGGGTGCCTAACGAAGTAGGAATCAAACGCAAGTTTTAAAATCTGTTCCTAAAATTTTTAACAATGAAAGGACCTGAGCGTTAGACACCCTCATTGAATGGTAGCCTTATGGATTTTCTGCAAATTTACCTCTAACCTGTCTGTAACCGTTGCCCAAGCTGAACGGTCATTCGGCGTTCTTGCCATGCATCCGAGTTAAGAATTGTTTGAGCAGTATAATGGGGCAAGAGCACCTTGTTAGATTCGCTATGATGGTAATAGCTTATACAGGCAGACTTAGACCGTTCCTTAAAATATAACTGAATGATTGCTTTATGACAATCGTCAGCGTCCTTGAGAGGTTGGGTAGGCTTCACTCTAGCAGAAAACCTGGATGATGTTTCACTTTTACTATTTAGGATGTGTAGATGTTCCCTCGCTCAACCTTTGCAGATTTTATTTAGTGACTTATTAAATCCGTTAATTTTTTCAATTCAATTGAAACGAAGTTTTGTAACTTCCAACTAATAAGTCTGTTATCAAAGAAAGTCATTAAAAACATACTTTGTGATCAAATCAAGAGAAAATTGTGTCGGACTTTCATCTATAAGCAGCACGGTTTTCAGGTGGGAACAATAATGCAAATTTGATTATGTTTCATTACGTGTTGGAAGCCTTAGGGATTCGATTAGATCTGTCCACAAAATTTTGTTTTCCATTAAAAAGGATAGATTTATGTGTATTATAATCTACTATAAGGATCAAAAATAATAGTCTTTTTTCTTTTCGACAATATTTGTAATAGAAATCACCTCGATTTATCGAGGCTAGAAAACGTACCTTAAGTAGAGGCTAGGCGGGTGACGTCACATGCTTGCTGCAAATACTCCTGTTTCATCAGCATATGGCGCTTTAGCGTTGCGACCGCGACGGGTGGGTTGTTTTTGAAGTGAGAGTTATTAGAAGAATTTCTTTGTGTATGGAAGTGTTTTAAATTAAAAATGGTGGCAAGAAAATGGTGTTTTGTATCAAGATGCACGAACACAACATTAAATAACCCAGATAGTGATAATTCTAGCTCAAATACAACAACAAATACTTCAGATACAGACACTGAATGGCATCCAAATCGCGATAGTAGTGAAGATGAGCACACTCTGGAAGAGAAATTTCGATTAATGTTCGTCCGAAAAATTGAGAAGAGGCTACGAATGTATACCGGTATTCCCAAAGAATACAATAAATTTATCGACATTTTGGAAACGAAAACTTTCTTAAAAAAGTATTTCATATACTTAACTTTGTATAAAATTAAGAGAAATAGCTCCTTTCAGCAAATTGCAGACTTTTTTGGTATATCTAAAACATATGCATGTGCGATGTGCGATATTTGCTAAAAGTATTTTATTGCTGGCGAACTTTATGAAACAATTAATATATTGGCCAAGTAGCGACTCTATAAAAAGAAATCTTCCAATACAATTTCGAATGTCTTTCCATAATGTCCAGTCTATTATCGACTGTTTGGAAATAGAAATTGAAAAACCTAGCGCCGCTTTTCAGCAGTCGTTAACTTGGTCAGAATATAAAAAGTGCAATACCACCAAATATTTAATTTCATGTACTCCTGATGGGCTTATAAACTTTGTATCAGGCGGTTATGGTGGCCGTGCAAGTGACGCTGCAATATTTGAAGATTGTGGTTATTTAAACGTTCTTCCAGAAAATTCTGTTGTTATGGCAGATAGAGGTTTAAATCTGACCTTGTGCTCCGGACAAATTCTAGCTTTTACCAGACAATTACCATCTTCGCGTTTAACTTGAACATATCCTATAGCTGAATCGCCATAACTTTCCCTCGCAGAGCTATAAATAATGATTATATTAGGAAGTTAAGCTAATATATATGCCTGTTACAAATAATCACCGCAAGCGAAGCTGCGGGTGATAACCTAAGTATATTATAAAATAATATTTTATTGCTTTTTTAGTCTTAAGTTCATTATCCATATACAAAGTTACCTACTTGTCAGAAAATAATATTCAATAGTGACCGCAGGCGAAGCTGCGGGTGTTTGCATAGCTTTACAACATTCTAATTCTATGTATAAAACTATAGGTCTTTTTTTCAACTTACTGTCTAGCTTTGACACCACTGGATTGACGTTGGTTAAAATCAGAATTTGACGAGAGAAAATCGGATACCATAATCACGTCTACTTTCGGCAAATTATGTGATTCCCCTTTCTGGTATCCTTCCTCCATTATTTATATAAACACAATAAACTGTACTGGGTAGTATATAATACAGTGAACAAGACTAGTCTAACTAAAACTGACAGTACACAAAACTAAACTCTTGTTAATACAAAACATCAACGCAGAATAATAATATACCTAACCTAGCATACAACGGTTTATGCAACAGGCGAGCCAGCAGGCATGTGACGTCAAACCAATGAGAAGGCGTTTACCTGATTTAAACGAGACAAGCGATTTCTTTTTGAAGTAAAGTTAAAATATTTGTAATATTAGATCAAAAGCTTCATTTTACCAAAGTTTCATGGATATTTATTTTTTTGTGGACAGATCTATTAGCGCTGTTTACACGGACTTTCGATTCGATAATATTTTGAGTTTGAAAACGCGTGCAATTTGATTTACTGGCAGGTTGCTTGAATGGCTGGGATCTTACATACGAGACTGAGGAGAGTTAGTTAAAATAAATCACTACGCTTTCACAGAGATAGGGATGGCGTCTGCTATACCTCAAGGCAAATTATAATAGAAATTATAATTTTAAGGTTCTTGGGAAAGTGGAAAATATTCTTAAACAACCAATTCCTACTTGTTATTGCATTTTTGATATTTTGATTAAGAGACATGTTTACATAATTTACACAGGAAGACAATCTTGCATAGAATTTATGCCTTTAACTGTAGGCTTACGCATACAGGGTATCATTTAAGTACGTGGCCAAAAGAGGTGATTCCTTGACTGATTTTGAGACGAAAAGTTTATACAGGGTGTTTCCTAACCTCTCTGAAAAAATGAAGGAGGTGAATCCTCACCTTATTTTAAGACAAAAATGTGGTATAAAAGTTTTTCGCGTATCGCTTCGTTTTCGAAATACAGGGTGTTAAAAAAAATTATATATTTTTTTTATTTTATTAATTAATTGCAAACGATATTCTAATGATATTTGTTAAACATAAAGGATTAGAGCACTCTACTTTGGGTCAATTTTAAATTTTACATTTAGTTCATTGACGGGGATCTGGGTAAAAGAGTACCTAAATTTTTTAGTTATTTTTCGTATTTTTATCATTATGTTGCGTCAAATGATACGAGTAGGCTTTGCTTCGTTCCATAGTAACCACATTTGTTTTCTACGTAACATTTGTCTCCTGTTTAAGATCTTTCAAATAATATCGTTTTGAATTATAATTGTTTTTGAATTTATTTGTACTTCATTACATACTTTTCATAATGGCTGATTTTACCAATCAAGAAATGGCTCAAATTCATTTTATGTAAGGTTTGGCAAATGGAAATGCGCTAGAGACGAGACGTTTATATGCAGAACGTTTTCCTATAGACGAGTACCGTGTTCGAAAACATTTACAAGGTTGCACCTCATATTAGAGGAAATAGGAAGCTTTGCAAGAAGCAAAATAGGCGACCGACCACTTACAGTTAGAACCGTACAACTTGAGGAAAAGGTCTTAAACATGGTGGAATAATCTCCAGGCACTAGTACGAGGAAAATCGGGAACGAGTTGAATGTGAGTTACAAAACAGTATGGAGTATCTTAAAGGACTATTTACTTTATCATTATCACGTACAATGGGTGCAAGCTTTGTTGCCTAGAGACTTTCCAGCTCGAGTTAATTTTTGTAACTGGTTTCAAGAAAATTCTTTATGGGTCCCACATTTTTCGGCAAAAATACTATTTACAGATGAGGCGAATTTTTACAGACAAGGCATCATAAATTTTCACAACAACCATATTTGGGCGCACGATAGTCCTCATGCTATCATCGAAGGACATCACCAGTATACATTTTTTTTTTAATATTTGGGCAGATATTATTGGAGATAGCTTAGTTGGACCGTATTTTTTTCCAAATTGACTTACTGGTGATGTCTATTACATCTTCCTTAAAGATGAATTGCCAGAACTGATGGAAGCAGTGCCACTAAGAACGAGAACTTTAATGTGGTTTATGCATGACGGCGCTTCCCTCACTTTGCAGTACGTGTTAGAAACTATTTAGATCAACAATATCCTGCTCGTTGGATAGGTAGAGGAGGACCTCACCCATGGCCACCCCGTTCGCCGGATCTAAATCCATTGGACTTTTATTTCTGGGGTCACCTTAAACAACTCGTTTATACTACTCCAATTGAAACTAAAGAAGACCTTCGACTACGTATTATTGACGGTTTTAATACGATTCGCGCCAGTCCCGAAATTTTCCAACACGTAAGAGACAATTTAGCACGTCGTGTACATGGGTGTTTACTGTCTCATGGAGGACATTTTCAGCAATTTATTCGACTTTTGTTCATGGAGTTAATTATTAAAAGTTTTTAAATCAATTATTAAAATGATTATTATTGCTTTACTAATTTTTTTTAGCACCCTGTATTTCGAAAAAGAAGCGACATGCGAAAAACTTTTATACCACATTTTCGTCTTAAAATAAGGTGAGAATTCACCTCCATAATTTTTTTTAAGAGAGGTTGGGAAACACCCTGTATAAACAACATAGGTTCGGTAATGCTTCGTTTTCAAGATACAGGGCGTCAAACTATTTAACAAAATCATTTCTCCTAAATATCTTAATAATCCCTTAGCCGATTTTGTTGAAACTTGGCAGTGTTATTTAGGGTAGTAAGGGGCTAGTTTAGACCTGACTAGATTAAAATTTTTAAGTCCAGTGGCGTCCCTGAAGGCACTTTAACTAAGATTTTTGACAAAAAAATATGCGCCACTGATTTTTTTGCAATTTTTGTATTTTTTCGCATTAGGCTAGTACTAACCTGAACTAAAACTACAACTTTTATTTTTAGCATTTTTTTCGTATCTTGCTTCGTTTTTGAGAAAAACATAAAAATCACTTTATTGGAATCAACAAAAAAAGTTTTGTGTTGTATAAATTAATAAAAGCTGTTTTATTGTTGTCCATGGACATGAAATATAGTGACTCTTATTTATGATTGAGCAACAAAAATTAAACAAAATTCATCTTTTAAAATTTTTTGCTCAGGTTAACTGTTTTGGATAAAACAAAAAACGTTATTTATTACTAAAGTGTTTTGAAAGTAACAAAAAAGTAAAAGTGTAATGGAACGAAAAACAATTGTTCACACAAATTTGACTTTAACATAACTGACATAACTTTACACAAAGCATACGTTTATGGAATGGCACAAGGCAATTCCAGAGTGGCTAGACGCATTAATTAAAAGGGATATCCTCATCGCATTTTACCAAATAGACAAACATTTGTAAGAATGCATGAGGGGCTATGCGAATCAGACACCTTTCAAAGGTCGGCTGCTCCTATTGGGAGACCAACAGCAGCAAGAACAGTGGAGATGGAGGAAGTAGTTTTACATGAAGTCGAGCGTAACCCCGATACAAGTACACGCAAAATTGCACAACAATTAAATGGCAGATTTCAAGGGAATATCAACTGTATCCTTACCACATACAAGCGTGTTCAAGCGTTATTACCTGTGGATTTTCAGCAGCGAATTTTTTATTGTACTTGGCTTTTGCAACAACAGGTACTGTCTTCGACATTTATATCCCATACTATGTTTACTGATGAAGCGTGTTTTTCCCGAAATTCTATTATGATCTTTCATAATAATCATATCTGGGCTGAAGAAAATCCGCATGCGGTTATAGAAAAGAATTATCAACAGCAGTTTTCCGTGAATGTTTGGGTTGGTATTGTGGGTGATTGTCTCATTGGACCTCATTTTTTATCACCGCGATTAAATGGTCAAGAGTATCGCAATCTTTTGGAATTTGTGTTACCTGAACTATTAGGGAATGTCCCACTGCCAGTAAGAGGAGCGATGTGGCTCATGCACCTCACTTTAGCAACTTATGAAGAAAAGTAGACCGGTCGCGCAGGTCCATAGTCATAGCCACCCAGGTCACCGGATTTAAATCCCTTAGATTTTTTCCTTTGGGGGTATTTAAAGTTAGCCGCTTATAAACCTTCAGTCAACAGTGAAGAAGAATTAATCCAACGGATACGGGTATCATGTGATCAAATAAGAGATACGCCAGGAATATTTCAATGCGCGTGAAATTGAAGGAGAACATTTCGTGCTACTTATTGTTAAATATTTTCTTAACTAAAAAAAATAGCGTACCATATGTTTATATGTGGTTTTAATAAAGCGTTTTTCTTGTGTGGTTGTTTTATTAATTTCCGGCGTTACCACTGTGCACGCCACTGGCAAAATGAGACAAACAAGCTTAAAACATTCATTTTTATTCAATCAAAACTGTTACCAAGTTTCAGCGTCATATTAGTTCGCGTCTTCTTGTTACTTTTTTAATAGTAATTCAACACCCTGT
The DNA here is from genome assembly GCA_963920685.1 of Polydrusus tereticollis. Taxonomy (NCBI): domain Eukaryota; kingdom Metazoa; phylum Arthropoda; class Insecta; order Coleoptera; family Curculionidae; genus Polydrusus; species Polydrusus tereticollis. Next base: position 164,976,666 of record OY987327.1, read on the forward strand.
AAAAAGAATAAAAAATTTTTATGATGTTGTCCCAAAACGAAGCATCACTGGAACAATGTTTATATAAACTTTTCGTCTTAGAATCACTCAAAGAATCGCCCCTTGAAGTTTGGCCACGTACTTAAATAACACCCTGTATATTGACTGCCGTGTTTAAAACTGCGAGCATTAAAATATTTCCCAAAAAAAGGCGTTATTTGATTTTTGCGCTAATATTTTTTGTTAAACAAAAAACAAATTTGGGAGGGGGCGCGGCCTGAGAGCGCCTACCAGTGGCCCGAAAATGCTAGCGCCGGCCCTGCTGTTGTCTTGCGAATTTAATGAAGTACTTTAATAAATAATAAAAATAGTCGCCTTTCATGGAAACCAAATCTTTATAGACGCTGCTTATCTCTTGGCAGTTTTTTGGTTGGCATTATTTATTCCTGCCGCGCATTTTCCTTTACCAGCAGTCGCAGCTCAGTTTCTAGCGAACGATAATACATTCTTAAATATAACGGTGATGGTATTATTTTATATTTTCCATGGCTTCTATGGTTTGTGTACCATTATGTATTTTTGATTGTTCTAGATGTCAAATGTCAAGCGTTAAGTTAATTAAATTGTTTTCTTTTGTAACGTTATCACAGATTAACCTAATAGGTTAATATGTGACGTTATATTCAAGTCCGTAGTTCTACAACATGTCCTGCAAGCGAAATTGCTCTTCATTTTTGATTGTGGTGGCTCAAAGTTTCATTATTTTGCGCGACATTTGCTGTGGGTTTTCAGATTGACGGAAAACCATTATCAATATCATTCGGTGAAATTCTACTATTTACACTGGTCACAGACTGAATTGGTACGGTTACTATGTATTTTTTATAGATGATCGATATTTTTGAAATTTTTTCTCCATAACCTCCGCTTTTTTTTAGGGAATTGTGACGCCTATGTAAAAGTCAACATACCTAACAAGGGGCCATCTCTTAAAAGAATCAGAAACCTCCAGAGGACCTGCGGATAAGTACCTACATTTTTACATATTTCATCATATTCAACATTATAAATGATTCACCGGAATAATCTCAGTTATTAAGATATTTATAAAGCAAAATGTGAAAGGGTTGCTACTTTTGCGTTGTAATAATGAGTGTTTAACCTAGCCTAACTCAATTTTTTTTATTATTTTTGTCTCATTTGGTAAATCAACTTACTATAGTTGTTTATGAGTTATTGAACTAAGTATTGTAAATTTTTAATTGAATAATCTGAGACACAGCAAGTCAGTTAAAGCTAGCGTTTAATAATATAACGGTAACTATTTTATACGTTAGACATTTTTCCACCTTTTATCTTTTTTGTGTAAATTTTTTTTAAAAGTTATTAGCTTTTCAGAAGAATGCTTTTGGTAAGCACTTCAGCCTCACTGTGACTGCGACGAAGAGTAAGAGCAGTGGAGATGGAGGAAGTAGTTTTACATAAAATTGAGCATAGCCCGATACAAGTACACGCAAAATAGGACAATAATTACACATTTCTCACATTACTGTATTGAAGATTTTAAGAGAATATCAACTGTATCCGTACCACATACAGCGTGTTGAAGCGTTACTTCCTGCGGATTTTCCCCAGCGAGTTGTTTATTGTACTTGGCTTTTGCAGCAACAGGTAGCATCTCCGACATTTCTATCCTATATTATGTTTAGCAAAGAAGCGCGTCTTTGCCGAAATTCATCTATGAACTTTGATAACAATCATATCTGGGCTGAAGAAAATCGCCATGCGGTTATAGAAAATAATTTTCAACAACGGTTTTCAGTGAATATTTGGGTTGATATTGTGATTCATGATCTCATAAGGCCTCATTTTTTACCACCGAGATTAAATGGTCAAAAATATCGTCATTTTTTGCGACGAAAAATATGATAACGAATCTGATCCTCACTTATACAAATCAAACGAGGAAATATACAGGCACTTATATTACGAAATCATCGATACGTGCTTTGCCTCTCTAACATGAAGATTCAACCCAGAAATTAATGTTTGTTATGACTAATAGATGTTTGCCCGCATTGGGATTTCCGAAACTCGGTGCCCCTTGAGCAACATTCTTTGGGGACCATACACGTACACATTGTTGTTTAACTGGCAAAAACCTCTAACAAAGGAATCACCTCGGTTACAATTTCCACCAGCTTGAGCTAGCTGAGGAACGTGGTAACCTTAAACTTTATTTATCTGTAAAAATACCATCAGTTTTATTTTGTTGCCACCTCAAAAAGTTATAAATACCATAATATCTGATACCATGTTTTTATCACTACAGACTTGCCCCGATAATGGTTGCTAACCGAAACGCGTAGGTACATTGCAAATTTAATAAAAAATGCGAAAGGACTATTTTTTAAAGTAAACAGCAAGGGTAGTTCCGTCTAAACGTAATTGTAAACATTGTTTATTATTATTTATTGACAACATTTATAATTTCACTATCATTAACTTGAAAAGAAGTAATGTAGCGATGTTATGCAAAGAGAGTGTTTAGAAACGCTGTTTTTACGCACTACTTAATTCAGTTTTGAGTTATCAATAATATGTAATCTAGTAATCTAATAAATCTAAATTTTGATCTTACCCTTAATTCTGCAGTTTGCATATCCGTAAAAAAACTTGGCTGATCAGCAGTCACTTCACAACTATATGCACCACTAATATCTTTTGTCACTTTTTCCAACACTACTTGAGTATCCCTTGAGTCCTTTTCTCTAATATTGAGCCCACGAATTTTAAATTGTTTTATCGGTGGAAACTCACTGGGAGAATATCGAAAGAATTCCCAACCACCTCTGTACCACTTTACCGAGTAGAGCTTGTCATCTTCTAAGTCGTAGAAACATTGAAGAACAGCGTCCTCACCGCGGATGACCGCCGAAGGTACTTTAATGTGGACATTTCTTAAAGCTGAGCAGCCTAAAACAATAAAAAAAAAATTGTATGCATTTGTAGTTGTCGTTTTATTCTATAATTATGCAACTTCATGAAATGTATCATTGATGTTTCACACGTTTAACCCGCTTGAATGCAAAAGTGCTAAACAAACTATTTTTAGTGCTTGTGTGAAGGTTAGAGACAATGATGTTTCATGAATAATAAACGTGTTTTGGATTTTCATGTTCATTATTTATTTTTCTCACAACGTTTCCACTGGTGAACATCTCCAATAAGTGGACTTACTGGAATCCTGCTTTAGTAATTCCTACTTCCAAGAAAATGATCTATTCTACAGCCAATTGGACGGACTAATAATCGCTAACATTTACATGGAATGCTCTGAAAATCAGGCAATTGAAAAGGCAAAAATAAAACCGAAACAATGACTGCGTTGGGTAGACGACACATTTAATATTTGAAATGAAAGCGATGACCAACTTCAAGCTAACCTGAATAACCAACAAACAAATGGGACATACATCAAAGGAATCTTTGAAAAAATGTTAAGATTAGGACAACAGTTCAACATATGGTAGTATTTAGCTCCAAAGCAAAGACTCCTTAAGAGGCCACCTGACGATGACAAAGCCTACAAATCAAAAGAACATAAAGAGTTGTGTATATAGAATACCTTGCAAGTGCGGACAATCCTATGTTGGTGAAACCCTACGCTCCCTTGAAACAAAGATCAAAGAACATCGAAACCTCACTCTGAAGGGAGAACCAAATAGATGCGATGCATCAGATTATGCTTGAACCCACGGCCACCACTTGCAATGATCAGAAACCAAAATCATGCTCAAGGAAGAACATTGGCGATAGAAGAAATTCAAAGAAGCTGCTGTCATATTCCAGAAACTTGACTGCTTCAATAAACCCTCTTTAGAGTATCTCTGTTAAAGATGCACATTGATACTCTCGCTCCTATAATTTCTGATTTTGTTAAGATAAATCTCACATTTACAGAAACATCTTTAAATTTAAATATAAATCTCAAATTCAGTAAAACTACCGCCACCTGTTGAGATGGGATTGAATTTCATTTAGGGTATCTGCAACCTGGCTGTACCGGTTTTATTTTTTTAATTAAGATGGCACTGGTCAACCAGGATCTCATTTTTAGTCCGGGTCATGACTGTCTCTTTCTTACATTAAAAGTATTTATGTTTAGCATCTTCCGCACTGTTAAAATTTATACAGTTTATCGTCCCTTTAGTGGCTTTTATAGTCACGTTTATACTTACATAACCTGTTATAATTTAATGAAATGTCATTCTAGTGCGAAGATTGAATTTTGATTATTTTTGTTTAATAAATTAATAATTAAAATGGATGTTTTACCCACGAGCGAATCGAGCAAGGTGTAGACTTTTTTGTGATAGTGCGTGACCTAAATAGTGATCTCTAATTGGTTCAAGTGAGGTTGCAGGGATGTATAGAGGGAATTTTTTTTCGGCAGGAAGGCAAAAAGGTAATTTTTCTCGCTTTCTAGTGTTGAGGCTTTTGCACAGGCAAGTACTAAAGTACTTCTTCCTTAATTTTTTTTTTAATCTTTGTTTTGAGTTTCATCTTAGAACCCCGAGCTCAATTGTTTTATTTAGTTTAAAATTATCTTTTATTTTTACCCTAAAGATTCATTAATCATTTTACCTACTTATCTTGTCTTAAAGGACATAAATTGTTTCTTTAAAGACTTGCCTGGTCGCCATTTTATGCATATGCACATGGTCACCCCTATCATTGGTTTTAAATGTTAGAAGTTCGTTACCTATTTCATATTTTGGACAACTTTAAAAAAGCTTCACTGCCCTGGTTTTTATTTTTTTTATACTGAGTTTTCTTTGTGTTATTATCTGATGATTTGTCTCGGGGGTTCTAGGATGAAATATCATTGTATATCTCTATAAATTTTCATTTATCTCTTGCTAATCTAGTACCTAATAACTGCCTTGCCTGTGCAGTAGTTTTCTGTAGTAATATATTAAGGGATAGGGAAATTATCGAAAATCATTCCGAAGATTTTTTGCCGTGGAAATCGCTCGAGGGCTTGCCCGAGAGCGATTTCCTTCGGTCGGGCACTTTTTGGTAAATAACAATAAAAATGCATGAAAGCTGTTCCTTTAGGGCAACAAATCTGAGTGCATGATTATCAAGCCATTTTACATGCACGAAATATATTTTTTAGACTATTTCCTGAATCATTTTGATAAATTGACGCGAAATTGTCAAAGCAGACATTTCAACTTGTTGTGACAGTGACGGTTATTCTCGTAGGTAACCAACAATGAAAAACCAGAAGAGTGCAATTTTCAGCTCAATCGCGACCGAGGGCTGATTTTCACCGAAAATCAAGTGAAAAGCGCATTATAGTTACAGTATATGAGGGAAATAGTCACTAAAACACCATTTCATTATGCTCTTATAGCTACTTTTTTTTTATAAAATTATCATTGATTATTTTCGGGTGTAATACCACGAGTGCTTTAAAATTACCGATAATTTTTTACGAATGCGTGTTTTCCTTAATTTCACGAGTCCGAAGGACGAGTGAAATTTGTAAAGAAAACACGTATAAGTGAAAAATTATCCGGTTAGTTTTAAAGCACGCATGGTATTTAAAGGAATATTTCACGAATCCAAAAACATTTATTTTGTCAACTTTGAAATAATAAATAGAAATTTGTCAACAAAGTGACACTGACAAGTGGTATTCTCGCAACAAAGTGACACTGATAAGTGGTATTTTCGTTTTGGTGTTTTCGATTTTGTATATCCGCTGTAAGTTTTCGAAAATACCACTTCTCTTGTATATTGGAATTAATGTATAACTGTCATTTTATTTTGTATCGCTCTAATGTCTAAAGCCTATTGGCAAAAAATGACAATAAACGCATTTAATTTGATTTAATTTAGACGTAAGAAACATTTAAAACCCTTGTTAAGTAAATGCAAGCTTAGATTAAGACCATACTGTAACACATGACTGAACCCATCTCAGTCATGCTCTGGTACCCCCTAGGTAGAATAAATATTCTTGTAGCTTCGTAGCTTGTTCAATATTCACCTGAACACGACTGGAGATATTCACCAGTTTAAACGTTGTGAAAAATATTGACAATAAAAGTGCAAACCACTTTACACATTCGACCCACTTTTAGACATTGCACGTGAATACAATTTTTATTCATAGTAATTATTTATATTTTAATAAAAAGTACGCAAATACAAAATAAACTATTTCTGTTCCAAACTGAAGATAAATTGCAAATTTCATTAACAAAATACACAATAATTTTATTATATTAATGCATACACCAGTGAATAATTAATAGCTGCAGATGTTTGCGATTATACTGCAGCATATTAGAAAACTTTGGTAGGCGATAACGACGCATTTTTTAATTATTTCTTCATTGCAATTTAAAGGGAGCGGCATTATAGATTGACTTCATACTGAAATGCACAGTGATCTCTGTAAGTCGCTATTCGTGCACCTCTTTCTTTTGCAAGATTGAGGACGGTTAAGATGTTCAACAATATTATTTGTACTGTTGGCGATCTCAGCTAAAGGGTGATTGATGGAAATTTAACGTGTATCAATACGTCAAAGAGAATAGGTTGATAAATGGTTTGTGCGTGCGATTTCAATCTCTGCTATTTTTGTTTCTAAATTAACGCAGTTATTGACATTCACTCACGTAGCTACTAAAAAGCGCGCCTCAGCGGTACTTGTAAAACGTCGTTGGGACGCGAGGTCCTGATTGGGCGAAATATAGGTTGAGTCGCATCGCGCGCCGTTTGAAAGGGAGAAGCACGGCGCAAGGGTGAAGCCAAGATTGCTCGGTGACGCATCGTCATTTGGCTTCTAGTTCTGGTGTAAGAGCTAGACCCATATCTAGCACCTGACCTCTGTCACTTCTTCCTCTTCATTTTTATTCTGTCCACTTTGTTTCCACACTGCAGAGCATGTGCAGTGTCCGCCTAGAGACTAATGCTACAAACACTTCCTAGAGTTGTTCGGGGTTCGAGAAAAAGGAGTCCACGGAGAGCCTAGCTCCACGGTCAACTCAAGGGGGAGCCTTCGGTATGAATGTTCTATGTAGCTCAAAGAAGCACCGTTTTATGGGTTTTTGAAGGCCTATTTGTCGTTTTCCCACTGGAGTGACAGCATTGTTAATATTTGATTTCTTTTGTAAGTTTATGGGTTTTCATCATATACACTAGCAGGAATATTAAGGTAATAGTTGAATGATCCATGCAAAGCCTGCCTCTCACAGTTTTGTAGCGGATTGTCTAAAATATTCGACTTATAAATAAATGTATTTTGGGAATTCATTGAGGTTAAAAAATACATGACATGCAGTGTATTGTCACAAAGGGAATAATCAAAAAGAATATTTTCTCAAAATAATTCAAAACCTAAATCAATATTTCATAAATCCACTGTAGTAAAGAAACACTCAGTAAAGAAATTAACTTCCCATCATTTATTACTAAATGTATAAACACGCCAATCAAGCCGATTCAGCAAGTCAGCAGGAAACAGAGGTGCTCGACCTATGGATTGACCGTAGTACATCGTTTAACTAAAATAGATTAAAAGATACCTAGTAAAAAGAGTGCTGACTTGACGAACCGTTTGGAAGGTATAAAGTCAAATTTGATCAATGGCAGAGGGCAGTTGTTGGCCGACAAGGTAACTGATCGATTCTACCCCGATTCTCCCCTTTGCGAAACGCCGTCCGAAAGCAGCCCCACGATGGTTATTTTCAAAGTTAACCTTTTATTGTAAGTATGAAACTATAGCTTGTCTCACCTATAAGGAAATGTAACCAAGGGTAATATTTAACCATAACGTAATTTGAGTGTAAAATAATTGTAATGATTTATTTGAAACAGACTAACAGTAAATAAATTAATTTGTTATTGTTATATAAAATTTAGTGTTTTATTCCGATCTTAGGTCAACGTCCCCAGTCGCACCCGCAGGGTGTCTCTAAGAGGTCTGTACAAAATCTGATCACATATTTCTGAGGCCAAAATAAGGCGATTTAAAGCAACTTACCTTTGTTCGAAATTGCTCCGTTTCCGAGATACAGGGTGGTAAAGTTAAAAAATAAAAATCGAATTTTTTAAAATTAATGAACATTTTTTAACGTTTTACTTTAAAACTTGGAACCCGGGGGTTTTTTGGGATGCGAAACCCGCATACGGACACCTTTTCACTGTGGCCATTAGAGGGTGCTTCACAATGCACTTCTTATGATTTAGAATGGCCATAACTTTTTTATCAGTGTAGTTTTTTTTCTCTTTTTGTTAAGGAACTAATTTTTTGAAAATTTGGAAACAAAAAAGATACTCTTGTAAAAATCCGCTAAAGTAAGCCGTTTTTGAGATATTTCGGTTTTTATTGTTCGATGCCGCACCGGAATATTTAAATTATTCTGAATGAAAAATGTTTGCTGTTATCTTTGAGGATAAAATCGAGGATAAAATGTGGTCAGTGAATTAGCAGTGGCAAATGTATTTTTTTTAGATACTTTTTTGGAGTGTCACAGGGGGACACGGAAGGAGCCTCCACGCGTACAACAGCCTAGAACCCTATAACTGTTGTCGGCGTCCCCTGGAAACGTCTAACGACGGCTAATCCTTCCACCACCAAAGCAACAACAACAACAAGAAAGCAAGATGAAAATCAAAACCAACCAAGGGTCCTTTTCAGAACCAACCTTGACAATAGCATCCATAAACATAGAGGGCCTAACAAAAACCAAAGAGGAACTATTATCGGATTTCTGTACAGAGACCGGATGTGATATCCTGTGTGTCCAAGAAACCCATAGGGACGTAACCCATCATAGACCACAGATTGCAGGAATGTACATGATAGCGGAGATCCCGCACAACAAACACGGAAGTGCTATTTTCGCCAGGCCCGACAAGGCCATAACATCATCATACTGCACCCAGAATGGGGAAATTGAAATAATCACTATAGAAATAGGCAGAGTCACAGTCACATCCGTTTACAAACCCCCTACAGAAACGTTTGTTTTCGCACCACCACGAAACTTTGATTCTCAAGCACATCGGCTTGTCATTGGAGATTTTAACAGCCACAGCATCTCATGGGGCTACTCTGAGACCGACAATAACGGAGAAGCAGTGAAAGAATGGTGTGAAAGGGGTGATTTTTCCCTCATACATGACCCTAAACTCCCATATTCTTTCCAAAGTAAAATTTGGAGAAGAGGATACAACCCAGACCTATGCTTCGCCAGCCAGAAGGTAGCTGACCTCTGTGTCCAAAGAGTCTACGATCCCATCCCAAAAATCCAACACCGACCAATTGGCCTTGAAGTCTGTGCTGCCGTAAAGGCGCCGACGATTTCCTTCAGACGCAGATTTAACTTTAAATAGGCAAATTGGTCAGAATTTACCAAAATGCTGGACCGGAGAGTTAGCAGCCTAGAACCGATACCGGAAAACTACGAGCAGTTTACCGAGACACTTAAAGAAATATCTAGAAAGACCATACCAAGAGGATGCAGAACCCAATACATAGCGGGTCTGTCTAACAACACTAAGGATCTCTTGAGTGAATATACTAAACTGTATGGACGTGACCCTTTCAGCGAGGGTACAATAAACTGTGGCATTGCACTGGTCCAGCAGCTCAGCTCCGCAAGGCGGGAAAAATGGATCGAGAAATTGGAGAGTCTAGATATGACACATAGCAGCAAAATAGCTTGGAACTTTATTAAAAAGCTCAATGGAGACCCAGTTGTGAAACAAAACTCTGTCAATGTAACACCAAACCAAGTAGCCCAACAACTACTAAAAAATGGTAAAACAGAGAAAAAGGTCAAGATAGAAAGACAGCAAAGAAACCACGCAAGGGAGACTAAGAACCTGGAAGCGCCGTTCACAGTCAAAGAGTTCAATGATGCCATCAACACAATGAAAAATGGGAAAGCCGTTGGACCGGACGACATGTGTACGGAACAAATAAAACAATATGGCCCTGTGACGAAAAATTGGATTTTAACTCTTTTTAACAACTGCGTCTCAGACCTTCAAATTCCAAAGCTGTGGAGAAAATCCAAAGTGATTGCCCTACTTAAACCGGGGAAAGACCCGGAATCTGCCAGCAGCTACCGACCAATCTCTCTTATGTGCCATCTTTTTAAGGCCTACGAACGCCTGATTTTAAATCGTATGGGGAAAATCATAGAGCCTAAACTCATACCGCAACAAGCTGGTTTCCGACCCGGGAGGTCGTGTACTAGCCAAACCCTTGCACTAACAGAACATATAGAAAAGGGTTTCGAAGAAAAACTCATCACTGGCGTTGCATTCGTTGACTTGTCCGCGGCGTATGATACCGTAAACCACAAAAAACTCCTAACAAAAATGTATAACCTTACCAGAGACTTCAAACTCACACAAGTAATCTCATCTCTACTACAAAACCGGCGGATCTACGTTGTTCTTAATGGTAAGAAAAGCAGATGGAGAGATCAAAGAAATGGCCTTCCGCAAGGAAGTGTTCTTTCCCCAATCCTCTTTAATATCTATAGCAACGACCAACCTCTGGGGGGAGACTCAAAAAGTTTTGTCTACGCTGATGATCTTGGCCTAACGGTGCAAGATAAGGAATTTTACGTAGTTGAAGCGAAACTAGAAGAAGCATTAGAACAAATGGCCAAGTACTACGAAGAAAATGCGCTGCGGCCCAACCCGGCGAAGACCCAGGTGAGTGCCTTTCATCTAAGAAACAAGCAGGCAAGACGGAAGCTAAAAGTCAGGTGGCGGGGTAACGAACTGGAACACACTGACTTCCCAAAATATCTTGGTGTCACATTAGACCGAACGCTTACCTATAAACAGCACTGCATTAAGACGAGACAAAAATTAACGTCAAGAAACAATGCCCTCAGAAAACTCGCCTCCAGCAAATGGGGCGCTCGACCCTCAATGCTTAAAAGAACAGCAGAGGCTCTATGTTTTTCCACTGCAGAATACGCTTGCCCAGTATGGAGTAGATCGTGCCACGCCAAACAGGTCGACATAGCCCTCAACGAGACATGCCGAATAACCACCGGCTGCATGAAAGCAACACCCTTACCAGCAGTCTACAGAGCAGCTGGCTTTGCCAGTCCCCCGATGCGCCGCCAAGCCTCTGAATAGATAGAAAAATTCAAGCAAACCTTTGATGAGAGACACCCACTATACGGAACATACGTGACACAGGAAAGGCTTAGATCACGCAAAAACTTCCTTAAAATGGTTGGTGAAGAACCCCCTGACAACTACCCACTACGCCAGGAAAATCCGGGAGGGGTGGACCTGGACTGGCAAACGTGGCAAACATTAAACAGGATCAGGACTGGAGTTGCAGCTGTGAAAACCAACAAAATCAGATGGAACCAAATAGACCATCAAGACGCTTTCTGTGACTGCGAAGAAATACAAGATATGACGCACCTCATGAATTGCAGAAACTGCCCCAACACCTGCTCCTTGAATGATTTATGGAATGCTGAACAAAACGCCATCGACGTCGCCCAATATTGGGCGCAAAAATTATGAGTTGTTGTTTTGGACACGAAAAAGTAAAGAAAGTAAGGAGTGTCACATCCAAAAATCCTTGGATATTTTACCTGTTTGATGAACACCTTTAAAACTTTTTTATCAACAGACTATTTAAATGTAAACAATTTTCGTATTTTAAGAATTTTCAGTCTTTGTTGTTTACAGTAAGTGTTTCAGTAAGAATTTGCCAATGCGAGAATAAGTAAGGTGTTTTAAACGTGTTAGTTAAATTTTAAATCGACTGTAAAAATGGCTGAAGGATACAGTTCTGCAGAAATGACGGATATGCTATTGGTTTTTGGGTATTGTGAAGGAAATGGCCGCGAAAGTGTTAGGGAATATAGGGAAAGATATCCAAATCGGCGCATACCAAACCATCAAACATTTGCTGCTATTGAAAGACGCCTTCGCAAAACCGGTAGCTTCACTCCTTTAACTGCCAATTATGGACGGCAACGTGTAATAAGGACTCCTGAGGTCGAGGAACAAATTTGGAAAGAATTGCTGAAGATCCAAAATTAAGCACCAGACGCTAGGTTTAGAGGTACGAGTATCCAAGGATGTACTTCATAGAACATTAAAAGAACAGCAGCTTCATCCATACCATATCTAAAAGGTACAAGACTCCGGATCTCGATCAACAATTCTGTCGATTGATTACCGAACAAAGGCAACAGAATGTGAATTTTGCTAAGCACATTTTATTTACTGGCGAAGCATGTTTTACAAGAAGTGGTGTAACTAACTTACATAACGAACATGTTTATGAAAACCCGCATGCCACGAAAGTAACTCATTATCAACATGAGTATAGAATTAATGTGTGGGCAGGAATCATTGCCAATTTTATTATTGGTCCCGTCATTTTACCGCCACGACTAAATGGTGTGGATTATTTAGAACACTTACAAAATACGCTGCCACATTTATTAGAGGATTTGCCATTACAACTTCGACGAGATATGTGGTTTATGCATGACGGTGCTTCACCACATTTTAGTTTAAATGTCCGCAATTATTTGCATCGACAGTATCCAAACAGATGGATCGGTAGAGGAAATGACGCACCTGTAAAGTGGCCGCCACACTCACAGGATATGACTCCGTTGGATTATTTTTTATGGGGGTCTTTAAAAACGATGGTATACTCCAGACCGATTAATAATGAAGAGGAATTGTGGGGAAGAATTCAAAATGCAGTCAACATATTAAAGGACGATGCGGAATTGATGCAAAAAGTAAATTTAAACTTTCTACGTCGTATCAATCTTTGTACTTATGTTAACGGAGGTCATTTTAAACAATTACAAAAGTTTATGCTAATTAAATTTACTAATAAAATTGTTCCTCAATTTAAAAAAAAAATCCTTACTCAAACTTTCTTGCTGCAAAACTTACTGTAACTAACCCAAGTGAAACATTTTTTCCTCCTGAAAATTTACTAATATCGGAATTTTTTATTTAAAATAATTTAAATATTCCGGTGCGGCATCGAACACTAAAAACCGAAATATCTCAAAAACGGCTTAAGCGGATTTTCACAAGAGTACATTTTTTGTTTCAAAATGTTAAAAAAAAAATAGTTCTTTAACAAAGAAAAGGAATAACTACACTGATAAAAAAGTTATGGCCATTCTAAACCATAAGAAGTGTATTGTGAAGCGCCCTCTAAAGGCCACAGTGAAACGGTGTCCGTATGCGGGTTTCGCATCGCAAAAAAACCTCGAGTACCAAGTTTTAAAGTAATACGTTAAAAAATGTTCATTAATTTTAAAAAATTCGATTTTTATTTTTTAACCTTACCACCCTGTATCTTGGAAACGGAGCAATTTCGGACTAAGGTAAGTTGCTTTAAATCGCCTTATTCTCGCCTCAGGAATATGTGCTCAGATTTTGTACAGACCTTTCAGAGACACCCTGTATTTGTTTTAGATGATATGTCATAGAAAATCGAGAAGGGAACTTACTCTTAGTCGCCTATCGCTACTTTGGGGTAGATTTCCTCTTTACCAAGATTGTTTTTTTCTTTTAAATTGACAGCTTCTGACATACGAGTATTGTCAGATTTTGACGTATGAGTGACAGTGAACGGTAATGAAGTTGTTGATTTTACCGATCTTTAGTTGCTATATGCAATTTCTTGGTACACGTTGCCAGTTCGAGATTTTAGGAATTTTTAATTACACTCGGTTATGAGGTCACGAAGTAACACTTATTGATTAACGTTGAAATCGATGGAATTCCTGGGTTATCCCGGTAGGTTTTATATCCGTGGGATCATACTTTCACTTGGAAACTTCTAGATTCCGCTTTTAAGGGGACCAGGATTATCTCCGCCGATTTCTGTTCTTGTAGTTTCAATCATGGATTGTAACAGATCGTTGGGTAGGGGTATTTCGCGGATAAGTGGCAACGCCGCCGGCCGTCCATTTTGGACTCTAAAAAAACAGGCGGAAGACATTTTTCTTTTTGCTCGTGTAGGCGTTTGGAGAAAGAGATACTTCTAGCTCCCAGGAAATTTGGCTGATATGGTTTGCTGCGAATAATTGTGCGGTACCCTTGATAGGGATTTTCTGTCAGCAAATATAATGGAATTTTGTCGGTTTGAGCTGCTGGTTTTATTGGAACGGTTTTTAACCCCCATATGGATTAATTTGCCTGGAGCACGCTACACTTACTCTTACTACTATAACTCCACCTAAGATCTAAGGTACGTTCAATTAGCTTTATAGTTAATTCTTGCTTGCAGTTCTAAAAATGTATGTTTTATTGTATATTTTCTATGTTGTGGGGTCTATGACCCTAAATTAGGTGACGATGTCTAATGATCTTCTTTGTTTCAGGGGTTTTAATTTCTACTTTTAATGTCTGCTTTTAATTTCTATCTTTAGTTTTTACTTCTATTCCTATTCTTATCTTGTACTTGAATTTGATTATGTCCTGCCCCGGCGTATCCCTGTTCGTGGTACGCTATTTACTGCTTTCCACCTAGTTTCTGTTGCAAGGTACGGAATTGGAAGCTTTGTCGCTGTCTACATGCTGCAGTTCATGAGCGGATCATTCGATCAAGGAAGAAGGTTAACATTGTTGCAGCCGATCACACCTGGTGCAGCTCTCTAGGTCTGTACCCTGAGAGGCCTACAAACTAGCCTCAACACAACATTCAGGAATAGCGCAAGTTTTTGCACATATCCTTTTAGTTTTTATTATATTGATGGTATTAGTAGGGCAATGAATTTCTATTAATGATACGGACACAGCTTGTCCGTCTTAATTTATTTTAGATTTTTAAGGTTTAGTTTACCTATTTTTTTATGGACGCTACCCACTCTTCAGCATAACGATACTTCTTTCTCTCAGGTAACTATGAATTTTTAAGCTCAGTTATATCATCTGACTTACTTAACCAGATTTGTACTCGATTTAATTTGAGGCATTGCCTGAACTCACTTAGGATTATCAGGTTATGAAGTCCGAGTATACTTGTATGTAATAATACTCCATTTTATAAATTTGTTAGTGAAACATAATAATAACTTCTTTTCTTTGATTTTATAAGTAGTATATGATTATTTAGATTTCTAGTTATTCTGGTAACGTTGCAGTGTAAACACTCCAGTCCAAAGTATGTACTACCGTGCGTTTGTAACGGAATGTGATCTCATGTTGGCGCTGAAGGTATAGACAGTATTTCCCATTCATTGCAATACTTAATAGTAACTTCCAAATTCTGCTCACTAAACTGAATTGAGCTTATATGTTGTAACTCTAGTTGGAAATATTTGAAAACTGCATGATTTTAAATTGTTGATTGTTTAACTACTCAACGTGGTAAAATAATAATAGTTTTGACAAGTCACAGAAAATATAACTTGTTTCTTTGTACACCCTATATCAACTTACATTTTTTTTATTGGTTTTATTTTCATTTAAGAGTTGATGGAACCGGTTGTAGTTGTGAGGAGACACAATTCGTGACTTAGGGTTACCTCACTATAACATGAAAACAAACAGGCTTGATGTAATCTAAGTCACTTAGCGCCCTCATTACTATGGTTTATTCCCCCCCCCCCCCTTCCTCACTGTCTAAAAGCTGGCAGAGCCGTAAATGTCCTGGTACCAACAACCCTGCGTTGTGAACTTAGTTAATTACAGTGAATTTTCTTTTGATTAATGATTGAATTGTTACAATTGTTGACTCGGTAAAGACAAAGATAAATTAAATAAATAAGGCCGCCGCATATGCTTTACTTTTATTTCGACAACATTAATGATTTGAAAAATATCGAAATTGGTTTGGTCGAAAATTTTTCTCTTCCTGTATGTCCAAAAGAAAGCAGCTTTCAGAAATCATCAAAAAACAAAATACTCTTAGAATCGACAAGGAAATAACTCCTTTAATTTTGCCGTATGTTTAATAAACACGCTGTATACAGGGTGTCCCACGACGATTTTCCCAGCATATTGCTCGGAAACAAAACCAGATAGAAAAAAAGTTCAGGAACAAAAATTGAGGGCTTGTAAGGGAGCATCTAGGAAGGGTAATATCAGATACACAGGGTGTTTTAAAAATAGTAATATTCCTGCCAAGTCAATTTTTTTAAATGGAATACTCGGTATATTGTTAGTTTCTCGAAAAGCTTGTTTCAAGGGAAATTCAACCATACCATACTTGTTACGTTTCTAATTTAAAATGAATAAAATATGAGCGATTAAATGATCAATTACGTCGTATATTATATTATAATATACGACCTCAACAAAATTTACTAAAAACATGTATTATGTATGTTGAATTAAGTTAACTTTGCTTTTAATTTAAAGGATGGTACTTCTCTGTTACCATTAACAAACTAATAACTATACAAAATCATTGTTGATAGGATAAATTATAATAATTGAATGTGTTCTATTTATATAAACCTTTTTTCTGGCTTTGAGTTAACCTCAATATTAAAATGTATCCATTAATTGATTGCAAGTGGAGTTTAGCCCAAGAAATAAATTCGCTTTGCACATAGTTAAAAAGTTACACAAAACAACTGTACATAATACTTTTTTCCAGTGTATGTTTTGGATTATTTGTATTCTTCAATATTTTATAACTTTCTTCCAGTGTACCAATTAAGCGAAACGTCAAAAATTCGTCGACAAGAACATCAAAGGGACCGACGGCTTATGTCGCTTCTGTTACGTTTTCTGGGATGAGGACATTGATTTATATTAGGGAAATCTGGATGAAAATGTCATTTTTACGTTATTACTTCAAGCTTGATTTAAATCAATGTCCTTACATTAAAATATATTACCATTAAGTTTAAATCCATTAAAATATGTATCTTTATTCTTAATTTAGAAACATTGGGTTTAAACACGACCTAGGTACAGAGAATTGCTTTTAAAACCACGCTACCTCTTTACCTACGCAGTAATAATTTATTTCAGTGATTTGGGAAAATGGGAAAATATTTAGATTAGTTTAAAACCTGAGAAGTTAAAAATACCCTTCACTGAAAAGTAGAGTGACAATTTTTAGAAAGACAATTCCAAAGTACAAAATTTTTGCCAGAATATATCTAGATTTTTCTGTGGAAGATAAAATTGTGCGCAGAGGCTATAAACAAAATGTTTAACATTTCTGTTTATTTACTATTTCTTGCTTCGAAATTTAATTATTTTGAAACAAAAAATATTGCATTTATATTATTTACCAGTACTATGAGTAGGATAAACCAGAGAGTAATTGGCATGCTAAGAGCAGATTTCGCATACAATATGTTGTGATTTATTCATTTTTACTGGTATCATTATTGTTTTAAATGCATCAATTAGAGATAAACCTCAGGTTACTACTTAAAAAATGTATAAGCGTTTATATGTTTGGAAGTACAATTATTATTGGCACGATTTATTAAAGATATTAATTTACTAAATTTAGTGATTGACGCCCCAAAACATTATACTTTTTTTATAAAGTTTGGGCCGATTTTAAAATTATAATTAAATTACGACAGAACAAAAGAAAATTTTAATATATCCTAAATTAAGATGCAAAACAAAAAAGTAACTCTAAGCAAGTATTATTTTAAATTTTTAAATAGAAATTGTACAGGGTTATCCAACCAAGACTAGACAAGGCGATTTTTTGACTTTTCCTGTACTTTTATAAAAAAACTGAAATAGCCATCTTAAGTCATTTTCTCCCGCGAATTCGAATATCTTCAGCAAAAAACAATTGAACATCAAACAAAAGTACTAGGGGTCACTTTGATATTTTTTTAAATGGGATGCCGTATTTTTAATGAGCTTATCCGATTTATCATATAAATTTTGATCTAAAATGTAAAAAAAAAAAAAAAAAAAAAAAAAAAAATCTTACGATAGACGAACATTTTCCGAATTTAAAACTGAAGAAAAAAGGCGTTTTTGAATTAAAAATCCAACATTTTAGATCAAAATTTATATGAGAAATCGGATAAGCTCATTAAAAATACGGCATCCCATTTAAAAAAAATATCAAAGTGACCCCTAGTACTTTTGTTTGATGTTCAATTGTTTTTTGCTGAAGATATTCGAATTCGCGGGAGAAAATGACTTAAGATGGCTATTTCAGTTTTTTTATAAAAGTACAGGAAAAGTCAAAAAATCGCCTTGTCCAGTCTTGGTTGGATAACCCTGTACAAATGGTAGGAAAAGCTAACGTCTGTTATTTACTGATTTAAAAGTTTATTTATTCCTCCTTTGCATAACTCTTTGTGCAGATCTTGCATACAAAGAGATTTGCTATTGGTGGCATATTAAAGTGCTTTCGAAAACAGTCTGTGTGGTAGGTTTTGGTAAAATACAAGCATTTGACGGCTGGAGTTTTCAAGTAAATATTGTTGCAGTATATAAAACATATTCCGCTAACTACTGTTACATTTTCTTTAAAGTCAGTACCGGCAAGCTCCTCTAACTTATCCGGTTGGTCATCTGACCTTATTTCATCTTTAAGTAGAAATATAGCCTGACTATTCTTACTGTCAGAGGTTTGGGCCACCCTGAATAAAGAGATAACTGCTTAATTAATTTAGACTTAGTAGTTCATATAATAATTTATCCTAATTTATGTGCCTCCTAACAAAGATATCCTGGCCCCAATGGTTTTCATTTTCGATTGTAACTTTTAAGCAATACTGTATAACTTTATGCAGCACATATGAATTGAGAAAGTCATAATAATTCTTGCACATAGCCAGGGAAGCCATGCACGGATTTGGCACCGCACCTGTAGGCTGAAAATTTGGATAGTTGTTATTGTTAGAAAACTAAAAACGTCTACTAACTAAGGTCGATAAAAGTCAGTCCCCTGGCATGACTAGGAAGCTTTTATGTCTAGATATTGTGCACATAAAATGTAGTGTATAATTTATTATTAAAAGAAATATCTTTTGGTAGGTTACTAAATCTTCCGAGAACTCAAAGGAATAAACCCAAATAGCGCCACACATTACATCAAACCCTTAAAGGAAGAAAATTAATGTGGAATAAATAGCTAACCTAGCAGGTATTAAATTTTTCCCTTGGGTACAATTATATTGATACAATTCCGGGTAAAGCACAATTTTCTTGACTGACGGGAAAGGTTTAGAACGCGAATAAAGCCCTTTTTGACCTACATTGTTTATCGCGCTATTATCACGACTATAGTGACGTTGTAATAAGCTAATTTTTCGTTCCTTTCGTGTTAACTAAACAATTATAAGGAATTACGTGGTAGTTGATTATTGTTTTGGTAAATAATAAATAATAATTTGTATAAGGCCTAATAGAAACGTTTTAAATGTATACACTTAAAAAATGTGCTACTTTTAGCAACGAATCCAGAAAGGGAAACATTATTATGATATTATTTTTAAGTGGATTCTACTCAACAAAGAAGGGAGGTAAGTGATTGCTTAGTGCCCTAGAAAGGTAAGTACTTACTCACCGCCCTTGGAAAATAAAAGTAAAGTGGAATATTTTTTTATGATTTTTGTTGTTAATGAATAGGGGAGACCTAGGCAGTTGGTGGTAACACGGAATAAGTTGAAACGCACCAAATATTTCTCTATTTTAAAAGCTGATAACGCCGCATCATATGTAGGCTTCTAGAGAATACTGTAAAGATCAGTTATGTGTTGCTAATCAAGCAACAGATACTGTGGTTGATGTTATTTCCGAGATTGTCTATATTGTGAGCATCTAAGTAAATAGCGATATCATAATTTGATTTCAAATTGGCGAATTGTAAAAATCTCATCGAGGTAAGATGTAGCATGTTACAATTTATCCTGCTATATGTGCCATGTACCAAAATAGGTACTTGCGTTTTATTGTTTATAATGAAAACGTATACTAAAAACCAGAACGAGGTTCTACTCCTAAAGAAGACATGGAAGAAGGAAAGAGGCAGCAAACAGAGTTGTACATAATAAAGGATTCATACGTTTCCTCGGATAAAATTCCAAGACTAATTCATTAGAGATGATCCTCCAGGGTCTAGTAGTGCAGTCAAGGGTTCTAGCTGGATGACGGTAGAAGAATTTTAGAAATTTATGAAACACTTCGTTGTTAAACCATCGAAAGAAAACCCAGTACCTACTTTTGTTGTTTGATAATCATGAGTCCAACTTAGCAATAAAGGCTATAAACTACGCAAAAACGGGGTGGCAATGATGTCATTCCCACTTTATTATTCATATTGTGTCCAGTCACTGGACATAGCCATAGGTTAAGTTAGAGTGACAGACTTTTGTTATGTCCAGATAGTCTCACATAGTCTTATAAGGACCGTTGTGAGACCATACATGCTCCGCGGAACCTATCAGCATCAGCTTTCTAATGGCTAGTGCGGCGTACAACGCAGAAGAATCCAGGCAGCTCACTCGAACCAGCTACTAATGTTAATAAACCTAATAAGTTGACCCAGCTGTAAGCTGCTTACTTCCTCGAAATTAAGAATGGTTCGCCCAAAGAATTAAATTTTCTTCTTGCAAGGCCAGGGCATTCACACAAGAAGTATTCAATACTTACTCCTCTTCCTCGTCTCTGCAGAAGTCGTTAGGTGGTATTTGCATATATTTGGCATGTCTACCGAAAAGGCAGTGTGCGGCAACCGTGATAGTGATATTTCCTAGGTCCTTCCGACTGTGTTGTAATAACGGTGTGACTTTCCTGTTATCAAGCAGGGGTCATAATTGCCTGGAAATGCTACAGGTTATTCGCTTTGTGCATCTGCTTATTGCAAGTTGTTTGGCTATGCGATCTATCTCCTCTATGGCAAATCCAATTCCAAAGCAGTTCACCAGAGCAGGACCCCGTAGGTTAATATAGGTCTTGCAATGGCCGTATTAATCCAATGTACTATGGGGTTTCAATCCCCACTTTTAACCAATGGCTTTTTTGCAGACATGGAGTCAGATATCAGCCCCAGATACTTTGCTCTTTCTTTCAGTACTTAAGTACTGGTTGTCCAGGACTGCATTGTTTCGTTGATCCTAATATCTCTTTACTATACAGGGATTAGAGGTAGCCAGTCTTTTGAAAATTTGTATGTTGAATCCGGTGTTGATCTTACATAATGTGTTTGTCTAATAAGTTCGTTTGTTGATATGTCTGTGAATTCATTATAGTCAGATATTAAGTGTGCGTAGTATTCTTGTAGTGTCGGTATTCTTAGGTCTCGGTATAAAATACGATTATTGGCGTATAGTGGGGCGTTTACTATCAGCCTCAGTGCCTTGTTCCCTAACACCTGGAAAACAGGCCTAACCAAAACCTTGTAGAGGTTAACTGCTGTTCTTGTAAAAATTTTACTACGCGTGTTAAACAAGTAGAGAAAGAGCTTAATTATTTGGTTGCAAGTTTGACACTGTTCTCTGAGTTCTTCCACCAATTCAGATTTTCGTTACTACAGTTTACGTGGACTCTATCTGCTGAGGTTTGTCTCTCGTATCTTTACCTCACTCCTATAATGTTGTTACTTTCAGGTATATTTCAATTATATTTTTAAGTTGTCGCAGAACCGCAAGTCTGTGATTATCAGTCCTTGCGCAAAACCGCTCTTCATTTTAGGTTGTGTTGGCCCAAATTTTGAATATTCTCTATGACCTTTGCTGTGGGTTTTGAGATTGACGGAAAACTGTCATCTGGGTCATTCGGTCAGATCAGACTGTGCAGACAGTTCACAAGCTTTAGCCCTTGTAAAAAAAATAGAGAAATATTTTCCCATCTTTGAGTTTCCCACACCTAATCGTGTTTAAGGCACATATTTGACCAGTCTTCTTTTTCATTTGCCGTTACTACCTTAACCCCTAATCAGTTGCTGTTGCTCCGATTCCCCGATTATTCAAACAACTGTTTTGACCCTTGAGGTTCCGATCTATTCTTTGAGGCATTTGTTAGGCCGATTTGAGGTCCAACGTTAATAAGCAGCCACAAGGGGCCTTTCCTTAAGGGAACCAGCTACCCCCAGGAGGATCCTGCTGATAAGTACCTTTTTATTTTTTTCTGTAAATGTTCAGTTAATTTTTGAATTTTTAGACGCAGCCAAACGTGATTTCTTGCTGTACCTAAACCAATTAAATTTCTTTTTTTGTTTAAATCAAAGCCACACATTCAATGATATAAGTGATTTACCGTAATAATCTCAGTTATTCAGATGTATAAAGCAATATGTAAAAGAGTGACAACTTTTGCGCTGCTATATTAAGTATTTCTTGTACAACTGCCATTAAAAGTGACACTTTTAATGACAGTCAACAGTGTTAAAAGTGATTGTTTACGTGGAAGCTAAAGGACACTAGTGTTAAAAATATTTTTAACACTACATAGACAAAAATTGGACAAGAACGCAATTATTTAAATGACAGATGCATTTTAAAGTTTAATGTCATTCCAAATTCCCCTATTTAATTATCGAAATAGGGCAGTTATACAAAAAAACATTGTATGATATTTGTGTTAAAAGTAATTTTATTTTGTTCGTGAAATTGTTCAATTCGCTCCGCCACGCTCCGCTCATTTCACAAACTTTTTCACTCACGAAATAAAACATCACTTTTAACACTTACATCATAAATAACTATAACCTAGCCAAACTTTACTTTTACTATTTTGTCTGATTTGGTAAATCAACCGGTTATTGATATTTGTGAGCTGCTCAATTAATTGTTAATTTACCGATTAAAATCATGTTTTTTTTATATCAACCATTTTATAATTAAATAGGTTTTCACTATTTTTGTGTCTGTTTTTGGCACTGTGTATGGATCCATTGTTCACTAACAGGAATTGGTGTTGCTGTGACAGGATAGAGCGGAGAGCAGCTGTGCTCTCAATATCATAATAAGATGGGTAGGGCAGGAAAGACATAACATCAGTCCTCAAAAGATTGTCATAATCCCCTTTACCAAACGCAGGAGAAAGTAGGGATTAAGACCCCTAACCCTACAAGGAGTGAACAGTCCACTGTTGGAAGGGGTCAAATACCTGAGAGTAACTTTAGACTCTAGACTGACGTAGAACAAACACGTGGAGAAACAATCCAGAAGTCGGAAGTAACCTTGGCAGTTACTGGATCGATGTACGGAAAAACATGGGGACTTTCACCTAAGCTGGTACAATGGCTGTACACCAGGTTAGTGAGACCTGCAATTACGTATGCAGCACTGGTCTAGTGGCCAAAGACACAACAGAAAACCACAATATCAAAGCTAGGAAGCCTACAACGACTGGCCTGCTTAAGCATCACACGGGCCATGAAATCGACCCACACACGTCACTTTCTGGGTGGCATAGAACTGGACACGCACTCCTATACGATACCATAAGGGGACCTGAGTTAAAAATGAGATCAGACTGCACAAACCCTGCATATCACTATGACATACCATTCAATAAAACATCAGATACTCCTGGGGCAATATTTTGGTACACACGCGGCTCAAAAACCAAAGACGGTACGGGAACAGGGATACAAGGAGTAAGACTGAAGATTGATGCTTATTTCTCCCTGGGTAAGTCTCCCACGGTATTCCAAGCAGAAATCTACGCCATTCTACATTGTGCCCTATGGAAACAATAGGAGGACTTATCTTAATAAATCGCTCCACATATATTCCGACACCCAAGCAGCCCTAACATGCAATAAGGTGACATCAAGACTGGTATGGGAATGTCATGGAAATTGGTGGCCCTAGCAAGAGCCAACAAAGTAGTACTACAATTGGTACCAGGACATGAAGGTATTACAGAAAACGAGAAGGCTGACGAAACTTGCAAGAAAGGGGTCGGAAAAAATATTTATTAGTCCAGAACCGGCACTCGGAGTCCCAAGGTGCACAGTACGAGATGTCATAAAATGATGGCCAAGGAATCAATACAAAATCTACTGGCACAACAGACAGGGATTAAACCCTAGCAAATCTTTCATTGGGGACCCAGACCCGAAACTAACAAAACAGCTATATTTGATGAGCAGAAATCAGCTGAGAATTGCCCCAGAAATTCTGACAGGACACATGGCCGTTAAGAAGCACCTGCACCATATGCAGTTGTACAACGGAGACCTAAACTGCAGGTTATGCGGGCGAGAGAGTGAAACGGTACAGCTATTACCTGCCACTGAGAGTCATTGAATCGAACAAGGCAACAAATACTCGGGCAACCAAGACCCAACGATATTCCGACACTCTCCTCAGTTGACCTACACAAACTGGTGCAAGGAACTGAAATCAATGAGTGGTTGTAAGAACAAACTAGGGTGAGCACAATGGGCCAAACCTGACCGAAGTGCATCCGGCCCTTGGATGGACCCTCGGAAGAAAAGAAAACCCAACCTAACTAATTAATGTTTGGGTTAGTTCAGGTTAGTTGACATTGTAAAATGAAATGGTAAATTTTCATATATAAGTATTCCTTTAATACTCTTCTAGAAGGAAGTTATGCTAAGACAGTTGGTGACTAAGAAGTTTTATTAATTTTCTTGGCAATAAAGCCTTACTCATAACTTTTAGCTAACTGACGATGATAACAACTAACATTTTCAACATCACGCTATAAGAGCTATCATGTAATTTTTTTAAGATTCTCATTACCTTTTGCGATACTTACCTGATAGAAAATCATCTATTTTTGATATCTTTAAAATAATAGCTTATTATTATATCTTTTTTTTTATTTTACTAATTTACGGTTCGTCGGCGTATCTGAGGCCATCTTGAACCGGTCATCGACCGTACGGTTTTTAATCGTGCGGTCTACCGACTGGCAAGTGTGAAACGGCACCTTCATCCTACGAGATATCCGATCTCATCCGGCCTGTCCGGCGTGAATAGGATGGTTTTGATGTCAATTCATTTTACACTCTTCCCCAAAACAAGAGCACGCGGTGTTTCCCAAGCGGTCACCCATCCAAGTACTAACCGCGCTCGACACCGCTTAATTTCGGTGATCTGACGGGAACCGGTACTTTATGTGTCGCTAGGCCCTTGCCCTATTAATATATCAAGACAACAAATGGAAGTAAAAATTTAATAAAAAAAATAATCCATTATATTGCTGTTATGCTCATGTAATAATATTTTCTCCCCGATTATACGCAGAAAAATAGCTCCTTCCCTCCAGTAATTTCAGATATTATTCATAATAAAATTCCAGAAGCATATTTCAGATATAAAATAGCATGCTACCGCAAAAAGCTTTTAGGGTGCTATTAACCTCTTAGATAGATTAAACAATCAAGTTAAGCCAAGGAATAATATAAGTATGCAACGAGAAAACCTTTAATCGCAATAATTTATTCTGTCATTGTACTTTAAAAGTACAACTTTTTTTTGCTTTTACTACGTAACATTGTTGTAAAATTTTAAAATTGTTTAAACAAGCAGGGTGTCCAGTTTTCGTGTGCTTTCACTTACCAGATCCCTTATTATAAAAGATGAAAATATGGGGTTTGCGGCTTACTGTTCTATTATTTTATGAACCTTTCATTGTCATTTTTTTCATAATAAAGGAGCTGGTATTTAGAAAACATACGAAATCTGGATACCCTGTACATTTAAACAATTTTAAAAATTTTAGAATTACTTAGCCTATTTAACAGGTCGCCTTTCAATTAAAACCTTTCATCGTGCAATAGAAATAAAAATTGGAAAATGTATATAAATAATGTGTTGACTTTTGCTTTTTAATGTTTTTCAGGAGAAAATTATTTCGGATAAATTTTTAAAATTTAAATTACCGTAATAGTTAGTGCTCGCTTTACAGTTTTCCAGTTTTCGTAATGATTTTTTTTTTCAATTATTAGCAATTTACAAGGGTGTCTCTAAAAGGTCTGTACAAAATCTGAGCACATATTCCTGAGGCC
Organism: Polydrusus tereticollis; assembly: GCA_963920685.1. NCBI lineage: Eukaryota > Metazoa > Arthropoda > Insecta > Coleoptera > Curculionidae > Polydrusus > Polydrusus tereticollis. Next base: position 165,002,626 of record OY987327.1, read on the forward strand.
AAAATAAGGCGATTTAAAGCAACTAACCTTAGTCCGATATTGCTCCGTTTCCGAGATACAGGGTGGTAAAGTTAAAAAATAAAAATCGAATTTTTTAAAATTAATGAACAATTTTTAACGTAAACTTGGTATCCGGGGGTTTTTTGGGATGCGAAACCCGAATACGTACACCTTTTCACTATGGCCATTAGAGGGCGCTTCACAATGCACTTCTTATAGTTTAGAATCGCCATAAGTTTTTTACCAGTGTAGTTCTTTCCTCTTTTTGTTAAGGAACTAACTTTTCGAGCATTTTGAAACAAAACAGGTACTCTTGTGAAAATCCGCTAAAGTAAGCCGTTTTTGAGATATTTCGGTTTTTAGTGTTCGATGCCGCACCGGAATATTTAAATTATTTTGAATAAAAAATTCCGCTATTAGTAAATTTTCGGCAGGAAAAAATGTTTCACTTAGGTTAGTTGCAGCAAGTTTTGCAGGAATAATTTGAGCAGGGATTTTTTTTTAATTAGATTAGGAACAATCTTATTTTAAAAGTAAATTTAATTAGCATAAACTTTTAGTAATTGTTCAAAATTACCTCCGTTATCATAGGTACAAATATTAATACGACGTAAAAAGTTTAAATTAACTCTTTGCATCAATTCCGCATCGTTCTTTAATATGTTGACTGCATTTTGAATTCTGCCCAACAATTCCTCTTCATTATTAATCGGTCTGGAGTATACCATCGTTTTTAAAGACCCCCAATCCAACGGAGTCATATCCGGTGAACGTGGAGGCTACTTTACAGGAGCGTCATTTTCTCTACTCATCCATCTGTTTGAATACTGTCGATGCAAATAATTGCGAACATTTAAACTAAAATGTGGTGGAGCACCGTCATGTATAAACCACATATCTCGTCGAAGTTGTAATGGCAAATCTTCTAATAAATCTGGCAGCGTATTTTGTCAATGTTCTAAATAATCCGCACCATTTAGTCGTGGCGGTAAAATGACAGGACCAATAGTGAAATTGCCAATGATTCCTGCCCACACATTAATTCTAAACTCATGTTGATAATGAATTACTTTCGTGGCATGCGGGTTTTCAGCAGCATAAACATGTTCGTTATGTAAGTTGGTTACACCACTTCTTGTAAAACATGCTTCGTCAGTAAATAAAATGTGCTTAGCAAAATTCACATCCTGTTGTCTTTGTTCGTTAATGAATCGACAGAAGTCCAATCGTTGATCGAGATCCGGAGCCAAAAGGTATTGTACCTTTTGGATATGGTATGGATGAAGCTGTTGTTCATTTAATGTTCTATGAACTACAGCCTTGGATACTCCTACCTCTAAACCTAAGCGTCTGGTGCTTAATTTTGGATCTTTAGCAATTCTTTCCAAAATTTGTTCCTCAACCTCAGGAGTCCTTATTGTACGTTGCCGTCCATAATTGATAGTTAAAGTAGTGAATCTACCGGTTTCGCGAAGGCGTCTCTCAATAGCAGCAAATGTTTGATGGTTTGGAATGCGCCGATTTGGATATCTTCCCCTGTATACCCTAACACTTTCGCGGCCATTTCCTTCACAATACCCAAAAACAAATAGCATTTCCGTCATTTCTGCTGAACTGTATCCTTCAGCCATCTTTACAGTCCATTTAAAATTTAACTAACACGTTTCAAACAAGTTATTTATTCTCGCATTGGCAAATTCTTACTGAAACACTTACTGTAAACAACTTAGACTGATAGCGAAAATTCTTGAAATCCGAAAAATGTTTACATTTAAATAGTCTGTTGTAAAAAAAATTTTAAAAGTGTTCATCAAACAGGTAAAAAATCCGAGGATTTTTGGATGTGACACTAAAAGTATTTTGGATGTGACACTAAAAGTATTTAAAAAAATACATTTTTCACTGCTAATTCACTGACCACATTTCATCCCCAAGGAAAACAGCAAACATTTTTTATTCAGAATAATTTCAATACTCCGGTGCGGCATTGAACCCTATAGACCGAAATATCTCAAAAACGGCTTACTTTAGCGGATTTTCACAAAAGTACATTTTTTGTTTCAAAATGTTCAAAAAATTAGTTCCTTAACAAAAAAAGCAAAAACTGCACTGATAAAAAAGTTATGGCTTCTCTAAACCATAAGAAATGCATTGTGAAGCGCCCTCTAATAACCACAGTGAAAAGGTGTCCGTATTCGGGTTTCGCATCCCAAAAAACCTCCGGGAACCAACTTTTAAAGTAATACGTTAAAAAATGTTCATCAATTTTAAAAAATTCGATTATTACTTTTTAACCTTGCCACCCTGTATCTCGGAAACGGAGCAATTTCGGCCTAAGGTAAGTTGCTTTAAATCGCCTTATTTTGGCTTCAGGAATATGTGCTCAGATTTTGTACAGACCTTTTAGACACACCCTGTATAAACATTGTGTGCATAAAGTCTGGAAACGGCTTAATAACATCACAATTTATTGGTCGATTTAAACCAAATTTGGTACAATTATGTAAGAGGATCTGACGCACCAAATGACGATTTTGGCGTTGTTGCCAGCTTTTTAGTTTGTCTGGAATTCAAACGAATTTTATAATTTCAAATGTAATACACTGTATATTTTTTCATTTATAGTTTTTACTTTAAATTTGTTACATTTTTGTTATAACATACTTTGTTCCTAATATCAGTAGTTTTCGAAATAACCGACGTCTTTTGAAAATATCAACAAATTGTGTTTTATTTATTAATAAATAAATAATTTAGGCGAATAAGAACTATGTGTGAAACATGTCTTAGGTATACTGGAGAACAATTTGAGCAATATTTATGAGATAGCTTTATAAATTTTGAGCTTTCGTTTTTAATGTTTTACGTAGTAAAACGCAACTCGATTTATGAATTGTTATTATTTTACTGAAATATAACTACTAATTAGATTAAGGAGTCCAAAATATATTTCTTCTGCAGTAATTATCATACCAGTAATAGTTTTTTTATATATCCATCATGGCCTGCTAACAAAAAATGTAGATTTTTTAATAAAACGTAAATTTAGTGCTTAATATTAAAAATAAAAATAAGTTAGTATATATTTCTGAGAAGCTTGTCATAAACTAAATTATATGATTAAAATATATAGAGTGACCAATCTAAAAAGAAGTGAGTTTGTCTTCTTTCTCGAAACCATTGAACGTAAAAAAAATCTGAGCACGTTACTGGATTCTACGCAGAGAACTACAAAAGGAACATTTGTTTTCGCTGTTGAATGTTGACAAGTGTAGCAATATGCAGATTTACAGAATACAAGGTCCCATCATATTATCCTCCGTTTCAGAAACGGTCTCCAAGACATTCTGATCGCTATCTTCTAGGCCGTCTTCGCTTTCGTAAACGTTTTCTAAATCGGGATCTTTTAAATCAAGATTTTTCACCAGTTTTGCTTGTTCCCTTTGCGACAGAAATCGTGTCTGCTCCCAACGACTTTTAAAATCCATTTATAATCTTAACAAATTTAGCGACGGTAAACATACATGAGAGGTCCTTGCGAGACCCCACTTACCTAAATCGACTGTCACTCGGTCCGAACGAAACAAAACTTCGTGCGGCACTGACAGTAGCAGCAGAGCGGACGTTCTCCAGGTGTACCTAGAAGCAATGTTGCCAAAATGTTCAAATACCCAAAATATTACAGGAGAACTGCGTCTGGGGTCCCGAAAGGACCCCGCACGGTACGTTAAGGGTTAAAAGTTAACTTGTGTGTTTGATCATAGGGCGGATTACTGCAATTCAAAACAATATTGCGGGTCCTTAAAAGCAAGTGCTGGAATGCTCCATGTTTTATAAAACGAAATTGGCGGTTTCACGTTCATAATATTCATAATATTAAAAATCATGCTATCTATAGGGCGAAGTGGTAGGGGCTCCGACTGCTAACCAATTTTCGTCAATTTTAGTACAATTTATTAAAAAACAAATCATACCAAAATTTAATGAAGGCAACAGGTCAATAGTATATTACTAAATACATCAATGACACCTGGTCGCAAAGTGGAAGATCCCACAGTCACGAACCTAAAACAATTAAAGTATGAAGAATGAAGATGGTGTACTAAGAAATAAATTAAGGATTTCACTGATAATGTTTGGCAGGAATTTAATCAGAGATCGTTAAAATAAAAAAAAAAACAATATTTGAATGATGCATCAGAGGCTCTCAAGAGAGAGAAACAAAATTAAAAAAGAGAAGTTTGATCACTTCCAATTACTAGAAAAGGGCCTAAAACCAAATTTTCATTGTTTCTATGATAGCATTTACCTTCATTATTATTGTTATTATTATCATTATAATTATTCCCTATTTAATAAAAATAGTTCCTTTGCATTTAATTATGCAATGTTTTTCTTAACCCTGCCATATTCAAATGTATGTATATTAAAAAAAAAAACAAATATAAAAATGAAAAAAGTGCATCTTCATATTGACAAACGACACAAGGCAAAAATAACGATAATGTGTTTCTAAACTTTTTAAATCTTTTTATTTTTGATTCTAAAACATATTTACTTTCTCGTTTTTAAAATTATTCAGCTTTATTACTCTCCTGCACAATTTTCATTTTTGGAGTTACACCATTTTCGGGTTTCTCCAACAGTATGATACAAATGATCAAATTACCTAGTATTTACCTTTAAATAATGTTCAGTTCGTTAAAAGTATGATCTTTATGCTCTTTAATGGACCCTCAAATATTAGTATATTTTCTCCACTCACTAGGGGCATTATCTTATCTTTATGCTATGGATATTTTTGAAAACTAAATTGGATGGGGGTTTCTATTAATAGTTTTATGCCAAACGAATTACTTAATAGCTGCTTGATGAGTTTATTAAACTAAACACCCTCGTTAGCGTCATTTGAGTCTAAACCCCTTATCCATTTCTATGAAATAAGCTAATTACTAATTGAGCTGTAACCAGCATTTGGAAAATTTGGTGTTCGGTAGCCTCCTTGATTGCGAAGTCTGGTATCTTTTGTAAAAATCTTAATGTCCAAGCACGGGTGATGCCTATCTTCAAATAGAAAATAAAAACTGACCAGCAACTTCATAGATCATTATTTTATATGATACCTACTAATAAGTCCCAAGATTTATTATTTAGGTTCTGATTATTTGACAATTATATTAAGCGCAAAAGTTTACGGATTCAACAAGATATTGACCTGTGGTAGTACACAGTTAAAACCAAACTAATTTTATTCAAATTAGGGTCCCATATTATTACAAATTCGTGCTTTTGATAAAATTTATTAGAGTATATAAATATGCAAAAAATATATCGTTAATAGCTCCAACCTCCAGGTGTTTAGGATCCTCTTGGTCGACAATTTTGTCAGTATTATCTATGTTGATCTCGATATCTGAGTCCTTCTCGTCTGCAGCCACCTAGTTTGCTGTGTAAGGTTGCACGTAAACAAAAAGTTTATTGCTCTTGATGAATGCGTTAATATTTCCGGAACATGCTTTCTTAAGTTACTGCTTGATGATTTTATTTTGCTTTTATTGTTCTACTATCAGTTCTATACTATACCATTTTTTTATTTTCCTGTATTCCTCGTCTTTTAAAACTTGACATCAGTTTAGCTCACACTGGTTTCTTGTCTTTACTCTTTTCTATAGAATAAGTTTTATTAATGTATTCATAGATAGTTTTACAGACAGCAAGTAGTTTAGGGCCTCTACAGGGTGTCCATAATTAATGGTCCACAGTAAAACTGCAGATTCCTCGGGTAAAAATATTACGAGTTGACAAACCTTAGCTTTGTTGAATTGTGGATAATATCCGAAATCCGATTTCCTTTTTAATGAGGAATTATAATTGTTAATAATTTTGATATAGATTGTAGAGAGCGCTATATGCGACATTTAGAGTACATGAAAATAATTATGAATGTATTAAAAATATCAATTTTTCATCAATTTAATACAAAACCTTGTAAATGTCGCTCTGAGTAACTATTTTCGAGATTTTTGCATGTACAGGGTGTCTCTGTTATTAGCATAGATAGAAGGATGCGGTTGTACCAGCACTGTGCTACTTCTTTGTAAAACAAAATATTCTGCAATCAGAATTTTTCTAGTCCTCCTTGTTTTTGATATACGGGATGTTTTTGAAAATTTTACATTTCCCATATTAAGGTTACGCTGTAGCTCATTTATTTATTTATTTATTAAACGGGCTTGCCAGTTACAAGTTACTTCTAATAAGTAGTTAATCTATACAATTTAACAATAATTGATGACTAAAATGGACTTACACTGTACAATTACAATGCTATGCTAAAAGTGTAATTAACAATAAAATCCTAATCTATTCCATACATAGCTACTAGGATAACAAAATTTAAGCATCGACTTACACTATACACTTACATAACTGTACGAATAAAATAATCAATAAGAGTACTCCATATACAATACATTCAAACATTAGGCAGATTCAAACAGACAACACAAGATGGCGAACTGTTCAGATCACGTATTCATAATAAGGACCTAGAATAGACAGTCTCCTGAACTGGTTTAGGGACAAATTAAAGACATCCAGATTTAGCTGATTTATTCGTCCACTCATTCTCGATATAGGGGAAGCCAATCCATGATTTTTTCGATGGTAGGGGATGAAAAAGAGAGCCAAACTTCTTGTATCTCTTTGCTCTAGTAAAGATGGGCAGTCAATGTTGTTATTTAATATTTTATACAATACATTAACATCAAATAAAAATCTTTTATTCTCAAGTGAGTCAAGGTTTAAGATTAGAGTAAGTTGTTTGTAATCAAGCTGATCAATTGGAATCCTCAATTTATAATTATTAATCCTTATAAACCGTCTTTGAATTTTCTCCAGCATGTCAATATATTTATTGTAGAAAGGGTTCCAGATAGGACAAGCGTACTCCAGGACAGAGCGGACAATTGAACAATATAGCACTTTAAAACAATAAATATTACTAAACTCACTCAACGAGCGAGACAAAAATCCCAACATCTTCAATCCCTTATTACAGATATTTTCAATATGCAGATTAAATGATAATTTACGGTCAAACATGACACCAAGATCTTTAACATTATTACTACTACTCAATATAGTATAGTTCACACTGTTGTCGAATATAAAAACTAACAGTGAAGAGGAGTCCGATGCCGAACCAACCGAGGGAAAAAATATTTCATTTGGTCCTAAATATATAGCAAAGTCTGGCATATCATGGGAAGGTCGTCCGTTTGTGAGATTTAGGTGATTGCAAAGAAATACTGTAAATGCGCGTCCTGGTCTTACGAAATATAGTCAAAGTGCTAATACCATTTTGGACTTTATCAACCTCCTTTTTACAGCGGAAATAGGAAACATTATACTTCAACATACCAACGAAGAGGCTCTTAGATCGTATGCTGAGTGGCATAAAAAATTTCCCCAAAAGCAAAAGGAGTAGGGCATTAGATGTAGATGAATTGGACAGCTTCTTAGGCGTTTTGAAAATAGCGGGCGCGCTAAGGTGTAAAAGGGAATCTATACAAGAAATGTGGTCGTCTGATGCTTCTATTAGACGCTCTTTCTTTACTGCTGCCATATTCCGTTAGAGATTTGCAGAAATATCATCATTTTTACGGTTTGATGATAAATTGACTAGGGCTGAGCGAAAACAAGAGGATAAGTTAGCTGCCGTAAGCCAGGTGAGAAACATGTTTGTATCTAACTGTCAAAATGCCTTTGAACCATATGAATTGACTGTTGATGAATAACTGGTAAGTTTTCGTGGCAAGTGTCCATTTCGACAATATATAAAGTCCAAACCCGGTGGTTACGGCATCAAAATTTGGGCAGCTGCTGATGTTAAATCCTCATATTTGTGCAATCTTCAGGTATATACAGAAAAATCATTGAATGGTGTAACAAAACGAAATCGGGGCTTCCGTGTTGTAAAAGACTTGGTCACACCTTATCATGGCAGTGGGCGAAGAATTACAACGGACAACTTTTTTACCTGTGTATCGCTCGCAAATTATTTGCTAACAAGGAACCTTACTTTACTTGGAACTGGAAAACTAAACCAGATACACCAATACAACTAAGCCTAAAAGGAAGACCTGTTGAATCCTCACTGTTCGCTTTCACTTAAGATCTAACTATGGTATCACACATTCCAAAAAGAAAATAGGATGGTGCACGTACTTTCAACTCAACATGACTTGGCTGGTCAGGAGAAAAAACAATGAACCGTACATGATATAATATATAGGTGGGCCGATAACGCTGACAAACTTATCAGGGAATACTCCTGCAGCAGGAGGACCGCTCGTTGATCCTATAGATTTTTCATGAACATGTTGGACATCTGTGCCATGAACGCCTTAATTTTGTACGTTGAACAAAATCCAGAGTGGAAAAAAAATATGTCATGGCGACGACGTTTTTTTTTACAGCTAGGCGATGATCTTGCTCGTAAAAACATGGAAATAAGAGGTCAATATAGGCATAAGTCGTATGTTATGTTGGCTCTAACAGACTGTGGTATAGATTTACGTCCTGCAGATGATAAAAATATTTAAATTATGGTACTAAACCTCAACCTATTATCGATAGAGATACCCAAGAAGTTAATTACCGTTTTGTTTTCAATTTCATCATTTTCTATATGAAGGCTGATGTTGTTATAACCAAAAGTTAGTATTTTGGTTTTATTAATATTGAGTCAGAGAGAATTTGAGTCACCATTCCTACCTTAATGCTCAGTTAACAAGTATCATGAAGATAAGAAAAACAACCTACCTGAGACACCTAATGCGGCACGAGGAGTATGAACAACTCCAAGTAATACTGGAAGGAAAAATCGAGGGTAAACGAGGCATAAGGAGAAAGAAGAAGTCCTGGTTGAGGAATATAAGAGACTGGACAAACATGGTTGGTAATACCCTGATCCATCGAGCTCAACATAGAGAAGAATTTGCCATAGTGGTCGCCAACCTCAACAGAGACGGCACCTGAGAGGAGGACTGAACACATATTATTTTAGTGAGGTCACAAAAGGTAATTTACGTTACTTTTAAGTCATGGTATTTTAAGGATTAAAGTACCGTTTTCATGACAACAACCGAAAAAAGCCCACTTGTTAATTTTTCACTGTGGTTGAAAAACAGTTAATTTTGAAGTTAGCGTTTAGAGTTGTGTGTTTGATCATAGGGCTGAATATCAGTTAAAATGTTACTTTCAATGTTCTCAATTTTTACGCGGTATTTATTGTTGTTGTATTTATTGTTGTTGTTTGGTCCGAGCTTTTATGATACTGCCTGTCTTTTTTAATTCAAAGGCCGTTATTGTAACATGTTTGAATTATTTAAGACAATATCTTCATTTTCAATAAAATTCGCTATTTCTTCTAATTTGAAATATTGGAATGCTTAAGTGAAAACAATATTTCAATTTATTGCTTCATTTTAATGGACCTGCATTGGTATAAGAAATTGGCGATTCTTGCATTAGTTAGAGCCGCGGCGACAAAAATGCCTTGGAACTCCCAAACGGATGAAAAGCACGTTTTTGTATAGTTCGAGTGTCGTTCTCGAAATCCGTGTTGTCGAGTAGGGGTCTGGCACTCGGCGGTGAGCGGCTATAATATTTTTTCCAAATTTTGACCAGCGGTTTAAAAAAACATTTTCCAAACGGATGAAAATTACTGGAGGGCATCTAGGCAACCCCCCAATTACCGGAAAAATATTTTCATCCGATTTGATCTTTGCAAAGGGCTCTTCCAGGAGCTGAAAAAAAAATGGGAAAAAGGGGGGAAAAAAATTGCTCATTTAAACTTGAAATTTGGCAGGGAGCTAGAGTTCGTGTCTGAGAATATGTAAAAAAATTTTTTTGCTCCATGTGTTGACATCGTTTTATAACAGTTTTTTTAAATTTAAATGGGCAAAATTTTATAAAGTAATTCCAACATGGATGAAAATTTGCACACAGGTTCTTTGACACCTACAGAACATCGAAAAATTATTTTCATCCAAATTTATTGCGGCCAAGACCAGATCTTCCAGAACATGCTCCGATATATTCATTATCACCGGAAACTCCAGGATCCGAATGTTCAATCTTTAAAGTAGAAAGGCCGATTACAATCAAATTGTATATTATTGTCCTAAACATTGATGAGAAGATTTGACGATTATGAAGTAAAAACTCTGACTTTTAGACCGTATGAACGCGACAAGCGCATACTTCATCCACATTTTAACTAGTATATCTTTAGTACGGTTTGATTCGCTTTGCTCGTAGATGAAATTTGGTTATTATAGTCGCCTTATATTTTGTGTTAGAGATTCGGATTTTGACTAGATTAATATTAGAAGACGGTTCTTTTCCATCCTGGTGACTCTCCAAGCAAAAATCTGCTTCTGACAGCAGGATCATTGGAATTTCAGCTATCGTCCAAGCGTCTCGTTTTTCCGGTTGCTCCGATTGATACCAAAGTATATTTATAGCCACATATTTTCGGATATCAGAGGAAGTTTCTGATCCAGTTTCCATTCCGATGGAAACTCTGCAATCGGCAGCCGCAAAACGCGCAACTCAGCGCATAACTGATCGATTATAAATCGATGAAAAAAGATCCTAACTGAAAACTGGTTGCTCCAACTGGCACCAACCTTAAGAATCTTGCTTCTGGATGACAGAAAAAGGTTATGAGCCTGTTTGGTGCCATTCCGATGAAAACTCTGCTTCTGGCTGCAGGTTCATTGGAATTTCAGCTCTCGCCGCGCTTACATCCAAGCGCCTCTAGTTTTTCCTATTGCTCCGATTGCTACCAAAGTATATACAAATATTTCGGGATGTCAGAGGAAGGTTTTCTCCTAATTTGGCGATTAATGAATCAAAACTCTCCTTCTGGCAGCCGACATACCTGCGCGCAGGACGTTTTTTGGCTGTCAGAAGGAGAGTTTTGATTTATTTATCACCAAACTGGTTCAGAAGCTTCCTCTGACAGCCCAAAATATGTGGTTACTGTATGCTCACTAGTGGGCAATGTTATTACACTCATATTATGGAAATAGGTTAAAAAAATTATTCGATCTGCAAAATCAAAAACCGCCCATAACATTCTAACCAGTGATGGAAAATGAGTCGTGGGTTCATTATATTTGGGGGTGATTAATGAAGGTTGCCAAGGGTTCAGGAACGATGAGGAAGACAGAAAAGCGGGAGCGAGCTGATAGTCAGCCAATTTTCACCAAAATATACGTTTTCGTGCTTTCAAAAATTACAAAATCTAAAAAAATTTTTACTTACCATTGAATAGTCACTCAACATTTTACCGCCTCTAGGGAGCATATCATTTTTTTTTATATTTTTAAATCAGAGACAAATAAGTTTTCGAAACTTTCATCTGAATCTCGCAGAAAATTTACGAAGAACTCCGGGATCAAAATCACGCGTGCTGGCAAGTTTTTTTGTTATTTGGCATAGTTTATAGCTTTAGCTCATTTTGGATGAAAACTTTTTTTTTAATACCATAAATAATAACGATTCATTTCAGTCCGGTTGCATGCATGCGGCTGATTTTTTTTTTAATTTCGGAGTTTGGGTCCATTTAATTGTACTGGAGGTTACGGCAAGGATCAATTTGGATGAAAATATTTTTCCGTTAATTGGGGGGTTGCCTAGATGCCCTCCAGTAATTTTCATCCCTTTGGGAAATGTTTTTTTAAACCGCTGGTCAAAATTTGAAAAAAATATTATAGCCGCTCACCGCCGAGCGCCAGACCCCTACTCGACAACACTGATTTCGAGAACGACACTCGAACTAAACAAAAACGTGCTTTTCATCCGTTTGGGAGTTCCAAGGCATTTTTGTCACCGCGGCTCTAACTATATGTAAATGCTCGTCACGCAAATTCTGGTTTAACATTTCCAGAGTCCATGTGACATGATAAAAAATCTTTTAAAATATATAAAAGTATAACAGCATATATTAGCAGGATTTAACCAGGTGAATTATAGAGAAGTTACACTGTTTTGCGGCAGTCTGGCGTAATGCGGATTTCTAAACATTAAATTTACAGAAAACTGTAAAATTATTCTAAGCTAACAGATTTCTAGTAAATGGACGCCAATGAATCCAAAGAGATTGCACAAAATATTAATATTCAACTTAAAGTCTCCACAGGTAGAAATGTGGGGGATAATTTACTGAGCAACTTTCATAAAGGTCACTTTTTCGTATACGAGTTTGTTCAATAGTAATTGTAGGCATTATGCGCGACTTTTTTGCCACTCTGTATATAAACAATAGTCAACTTTCTAAAAAAATGTATTTTCCCGTTGCCGAAGATGATGATAATAATGATACAGTCCAAGCAGTGGTCATTTGCCGGTACATTATTACTTCCACGTGACTAAAACCATATAAATCTAATCAAAATTACAAGATCCAAAAAGTCAAAACAAGGTCTAAGTTCATAAACATAAAAATTTTTGTGACTAGCATTCGGACTTAATAATAATAACAATTACAACACGAAAGTACTATAAATATGGCTCTAAAACGGACAGTTTATAGCACTAAATTGAATTTCAAGGCACAAAACGTTTAAAAACAGATTAAAGTCGACCGATCAAAACGATGACTTTGACATTCATGCACAACTCTACAAATATTTTGTCTCTGTCTATCACGTTACTTTGAATTCGAGACGTATTGCGCAACGCCGGAGTCGCTCTATTATGTTTTTATTTCTTTTCAACGCTATAATAAATAAAGATGGGGTATTGTAAATCACGTTGTCTCTTGATCGTTTACTCATGACGTACAGGCAAGAAACCACCGTTTTAACTGTATATGTAATTTATTTGCTGGTTAGCTTGGCTGCGTGTATAAAGCGCCTTCTGATATTAGTCGTAATATTTAATAAAATTAATACCCCTAATTTTATATAATATGACTAAACATCTAATTAAAGATGCCCTGAATTCATGAAATGTTAAAACGGGTTCTGGCTTTGAAAAGACTCCTGCTTTGTTTCTAAGAACATGTCAAACAAGCTTTATCGATCCGCTTGCTAGCACCATGATTCATATGATTAAGCAAGTTTGAACTGATATACTAGAAAAACGTCTGGATTTAGAAATACTAATGCCCGTGGCACTGCCGTCTCCATGAACAGGCCGTCATACTCCCACACACATTCTTAAATCAGCTATTTCTAGTTGATCCATGTTTTGACAGGTTTGTATTGTTTCATAGACCGTTTCGGTGTTTCCTTTAAGTTTTTAGTTGTTTTTAGCAGTTTAATGTGATTATTTTAAAAAGGCCATACCACTAATTTAACGCAGTTTAGACCTTTATAAATATATAGAACCATAAATTATTAGAGCAACTTTCTGTGAAATAGCGAGAAATGCCAAATTCATGATGTTCCGGGTGTAGCTCTGAACTATAATGTTTTTCACTGAAAAAATGCTATCCGTTGATAAGAAAGAAAGGATCCCAAGAGACGATTTAGTATTGCGAAAATGTATCAGCGTTTGCATAAAGCACTTTGAGTAAAGATTTTTAGTCAGGGCACTAAGGGCAACCAGAAGACTTGATGGCAGATAACACTGGAACAGTGTAGTGTAGGTACCTTTTTTTATAATAATATTTTGTTATATTGTTTAAATTGTTATTAGGCAAAAAACATAGATAGATACAGTCTTTTTGATCTTGCTGGGGTCTCAAGGGGTGGCGGAGTATTGCTGGGTGTGGTGAGTGATATCTCTTCAGTGCCACTTAATCTTTCAGGTTTTGATAATGTGAATCTTAACATTGATATGGTGGGTTGTAAGATTAAAATTTACGTGTTTGTATTATGTATTGTTGTTGCGTATATTCCACCGTCGATTTCTGTACATGAATTCGAAATATTCTTAATTAATTTAATTAATGCTTTTTATGATAGCAAAATTCTTATTTTGGGTGATTTTAATGTACCTGGATATGCTTCCAGCAGCTCTCTTGACCCCAAATGTGCACTTATCTCTAACGTCTCTAATACACTAAAATCATCTCAATACAATACCACACTTAATGTCTATAATCGCTTACTCGATTTCGTATTCTCAAATTTTAGCTGTCGCGTTGCGCACTTTGGTAATATTCTATTTGTTGGCGAAGACGTATATCATCCATCACTGTTTATTGAATTTAAAGCTCCCTTCTCGCATGTAAACAATTTTCCAGTCAATAGAAACACATCTAGAGAATACACGTTCAGAAAGGCTAATTTTCCTCTGATGTATGATATGCTAGTAGAGACGGATTGGTCACCAATTTATAATTCTGAAAATTTGAAGAAGTAGTCCATACTTGCAGTGGAGTGTAGGTAATAAATTAAAACAACACTTCTGTCTTCCTCCACAAATAATATATATTTTTGAAAAAATTTTTAACGATTGTCCCTACATGCTTCGACCATATATATAGTCATCTTCAGGGGAACTAAAAGGAATGTGTGAGAATATAAAGACAATAACAGGCATCATAAGAGACTTACCTATATCGAGTGTGAAATTGGATCCAATAGTTGTCTCAAATTAATGAGTACAACGTTTTATATTATAGCAAGTGAAATTTGTGTAGTTGAAGACTAACTTGAGGTAACTCAGAGTTGTGGATATGTAAGTAAGCACATTTTAGTTATTTAAAAAAAAATTTTTATGTTGATAAAAGTCAGATAATTTAGTTGTATTTAATGAGCATGGTGTGAAAATAAATTTTAATAATTAATATATTTAAATTATAACATGGTTTATGTGGAGAAATCAAAAAGAAAAGAAAGAAAAAATTTTTTTTTTTGGTTATTTTATAAAAATATGAAATTTCATATTTTTATAAAATAACCAAAACAATAACTGTCCGAGTATATAGACCCATAAACACAAGGTATGATGAAAGATATACGCACAAGACAAATCAAAGTGGACGTTTTTCCGTAAATGTGTGGGGTTGGATTAGTGCTAGAGGCCCAGGAGTTTGTCAATTTGTGCAAGGGCGGCTAACTGCAGGAACATATTGCAACATATTAAATAATGTTATGGTGCCATCGGTTGAAGCCATATTCGGTGATCAAAATTATATTTTCCAACAAGATAATGCTCCCATTCATACTGCCCGCATAGTAAAAGATTACTTTCGACGAAATAACATCCAAGTTTTACCATGGCCTTCGAAGAGCCCCGACCTCAATCCCATAGAAAATGTCTGGGGAGAAATGACCAAGTTCATGTATAAACATGACTTTCATCCAAGAAATGAAGAAGAACTGCGCCAGGGGATAAACGCAGCATGGGATAATATAACCCAAGAGTATACAAGAAGCTTAGTCTTAAGTATGCCGCGTCGGTTACAAAAAGTAATTGAAAACAACGGCGCAATGACTAAATATTAAACAGCTGCTTTTAAGTATATATTATTTTAGGATGTTGCATTTAGAAATGTTTACTTTTGGTTAAAATTTTGTATTTTTACTGTTTTTCCACTTTTGGCTTTTGTTGTTTTTGGATTTTTTTTATATTCAATATATAAATCGATAGTTGTTATACATACTCTATTATTTTATTTAAAAACTTGAAAAATTGCCCATTTTTAAAAGGTAGGTAAATTTTTTAAAGCACCTTTATTACAATACTTTTATTTCGCCACGTATATAGTAGATTACCAAATTCATGGTAACGCCTAAAAAGTTAGGTGGCATAATTATATTGTTTTCATAGTGACGACGATATCCACTTCTCGATATCCTTATAGACCAAGAGTTCTATCTGGGACTACTAATTCTTGTACTACTTTTTTTTTATCGCAATGGTACAATCCAGCTACTTTTTCATTATTATCAGTTTTTTCTACAATATGAGTAATGACTTTAAATATTGCAAGCTGAGTAGATCTATTTGGTCTAAAACCATATTGCTGATCAGCAAAAATGTTATATTGAGTGATGTAGCACATGAGTCTGATGTATATAGCTCTCTCGAATATTTTGGACACAGATGGCAACAGCGATATGGGTCTGTAATTTCCCAGATCGTGCGCGTTACCTTTTTTTGGGACAAGCACAGCGGAAAACTGCCTGAAATGAAACATTCATTGATGATATTCGTAAGGGGTTTGCAAATCCATTGCGAAACATGTTTTAGGATAACAACTGGAATTTCATCTAGTCCCGCTAAAAATTTGTTAGGAAGGTTCATGGTTAATTTAAAAACCTAATTTGTGTCTACTGGAGTTAGGAATATCGTGGGTAGGTTACTGTTGTGGGCTACAACGGGCTAAATAAATAAATAAATAAATAAGAATATTAGTTAGCTATAAAATAGATAGTATTATATTGAAGATTGAGCATGTCGTACTTGGGTTAGGTACCGACAAAAATTAAGTAACAAAACAATACCTACCTTAGTTATATATTTTCTTTAGTTTTTTATGCAATACAAGTTTTTCTCAGTCAAAATATTGGTTAGAAGATACAAGTTTAAAGCAGGCTTCTCTCGATGCCTTTTTATTTTCTAGTCAAAAATCCAAGTTAAATAATATAGCCTACATGGTTTTTCAAGGAAGATAAAATGATAGTATGTACCTAAAATAGCTACCTATGAAGCTGTTTTTATTGTGTGTTATTAGGGATTATTTGGGAATTATTATCGTAACCTCGAAGGAGTGTCGAAGATCGAACCCAATGCTTAGTGATGGTATCATAGGCTAGTTTATAATCTTGAATCAGTCTGTAAACTAATCATCAAAAGACCTTTTTAAAATACAATTTTGTACCTCATTTGATATAATTGAAGACATCATTAACTTATAAATATCAATTTTATTATCAACATGCCATATAGCTTCTATAGTAAATTCCATCTTCTAATGTGACGTCACGATCTAAACATGACGGACTGTTCATGGAGACGGCAGTGCCCGTATTCCCCAATAACCAAGATTGAAAATTGTGTTTGGGGTATAATATAAGTTTAACCATTTTTCTTGCATAATATTTATAAAAAAATAGGAAGGAATTATTAGGACTATTATGTTTTAGGCTATTAAAAATAAAGATAGAGAGTTGTAAATTACGTTGTCTCTTGATCGTTAATTTATGACGCACCGTTTAATATCCACCATGCCGAATGTGCATTCAGCACGGCGGGTGTTTGTCGGAGCGTCATTATTTGTTCGCGACTAAAGCCATATGAATTTAATCAAAATGACGAGAGTCACAAAGTCAAAACAAAGTTTTAGTCCATAAACCTCAATATTTTCATGACAAGCTGTTGGCCTCTGCTTTTATTTCCGTTGGCCAAATATAAATTGTTAACTATATTTTCATAGGTTGCGTGGTTCAAAATATGTCAGTTGAAATAAATGGCTTTTTTCACACAAAATATATTTATTTACTTCTATTATATCGGTTACTCACCGTCAGATTTGGTCTGCGTAGCCGCAAATACGGGTTTACTGTTACATCTTAGTATGGTGACTACTTACTTCATTAAATCCGCTACACATTCTACTTCACTATCTACAAACTGTAATATCGGGATACAATACTACACTCTTAACCTTGGAGAATTTATCGCATAAATTCACGAAGTTCCGACTGCTTTTTTTGAAAAGCTTATCTGGACTCGAGTCCTGATATAATAATTACATTATTACATCTTCGGGATGTAAGTTCGCGAATTGACCGTCCTATTTTATGGCTTGGATACCATAAAAATCAACTAAAACTCGCGCAAACTACAAGGCTTGATACGGAACTGAAAAACGTTAATCCGAATAGTCGAAAACATGTCAACTCTTCCCTCTTTCTCATACGCACAGTAGCATCCTGTCATGCTGTTTCACTTAACACGTAAGTATATCTAGTTGCATAACAATAAACCCTTCTTTTACCGCGGTTGTACTATTCCACTAAAACACACACATCTCTATCACACCCTGCTTTTGGTCACGTACGCTTCCTTTATTTCGGCGAATATTCTAGGAAATTAAAAGATTGTAGACAGCGACGTTGCCGTACTTTCTTTACTTGGAATTTATACTTGTTTTTGTTATTAAATTATGCAACTTGATAACTGAACATTTCCCCAACACAAGCGTTTAAAATATATAAATAATAACAAATATTATTAAATACTTATTACCAACACTAAAGTACTAAATAGAAAATAAAAAATCGTCTTGCTATTTTAATCCATAGTTGTAACAACTTGCTTTAAATTTTGAGGGCTTTGAAGCTGTTACTGGGAAAATTAAAACATAATTATTATTATAGTATTGAGACTATAGGTACTTTTTTCTCACCCTGTATAAAATCTTTATAAAACACCGACTCTATAGCACAATGGGCTCTACTAACCTAAACTAAAGCCAAATTTTTGCAAGACTGGCTTTAGCTATGGCATACCTTGGCTCTTTTGATACTTTACTGTAAATACCTATTTTCCTTTTTCTGTACATTTACTAGAATTATATTGTGGTCTATTTAATAAAACCTTCAATACTTTTATTGTACCCTTTATTATAGTTTTTTTTAAAAGACGGTTGGTGTGTAGGTGTAAATACAATATACACTTATCCCAATTTTTCCTTTATAAAACGATGGTTGTGATTCATTTAGGTTATAGTTAGTAAAAGATTGCTAAGTATTATTTTTTTATTATTGCTGAGTTTTAAGTTAAAAAAATAAAATTGCAAATAATATTATGCAAAGTAGTTTGAAGCCATTCTTTAACTCTTTGTTGGTTGGTTTTAATACATTTTAAGATGAACAAAACAATATTCCATTGTGTTTTTTTTTTGTTTATATTATGGCTTTGGTTAAAGTAATTGACCAGTTTATTGAATAAATAAATAATTCACTGCTTAAATAGCCATCATTTTACTTACAATGATTGTACAATATAATAAAAGAAAACAATTATATTAAGAGCTTTACAAAATAACCACAATGGTTGAACAAAACAGTCAAAATAACATAACAGATAATATATCGGTATATTTGTGTGTGTTGAGTTCGACCTGTCATCGAACTATTCCCTTGGAGAGTAGAGGTCTAAGAAGGAACTTCCGGCCCTAATTACTCCTATGTTAAACTATATGTTATTCGGTAGACAGAGGCAATTAAAGATCCTTCGATCAAAGCAGTAAATTGATCGGTCAAACTAATATATACAGTGTGTGTATAATTTCTGGAGACGGTTTAATAACATCACAATTTATTGGCCGATTTAAACCAAATTTGGTACAGTTATGTAAGAGGATCTGACGCACCGAATGACGATATTGGCGTTGTTGCCAAATTTTTAGTTTTTCTGGAATTCGAACAAATTTTATATTTTTAAATGTAACACCCTTTATATTTTTTCATTTGTAGTTTTTACTTTTAATTTGTACACTTTTGGTATAACATACTTTGTTCCTAATATCAGTAGTTTTCGAAATAACGAGTACAATTTAGAAAAAATATATTTTTTATAATAAATATTCAAACTGTTTTCCCTGTACAGCTTGACAGTGTGCTAATTAAAATAACATTTTTCAATTGTGTTGTAAATCATTTCTGGCGTTATTAATTCAAACTCGTCCAAAATTCGACGCTGCAAATCGGCGAAATTTTGAGGTTTTGTGTTATAAACTCTGTTCTGTATGTCCCCATAAAAAGTGGTCGTTAGGTGACAAATCAGGTGACCTAGGTGGCCACTCGATTGTACCCCTCTACCGATCCACCTATTCGGAAAATTGTTGTTCAGAAATTCGCGCACGTTTCGACCAAAATGGGGAGGAGCTCCGTCCTGTTGGAAGAATGTACTTGCATAATTTGGACCCATCACATTTCGTATAGTAGGCACTATTTGCGTTTCCAAGAGCTCAAAGTAAAGTTGTGATGTCAAATTTCCATCAATAAAAAATGGACCGATCTTGTGGTTACCCAGAAGCCCAGCAAACGCATTCAATTTTCCAGGGCGTTGTGTATGACCTTATCTCATCCAATGGCGATTCTTATTTGCCCAAAACTTACAGTTGTGTCTATTAACTTTACAATTTAACATAAATGTTGCTTCACCCGAAAATACTATAAATTTGAAAAACTGGTTATTTTGGTCAAACCTTGACATCATAATATCACAAAATTCAATTCTTCGCTCATAATCATCTTCTGATAACTCTTGAACTACATGTATTTTGAAAGGGTGATATTTATGTTTTATAAAAAGAAATTATGAGAAATTTTTCTGAATGAAGAAACAGGGGTTTCAACAACATGTTGTAAAATTTCTAAACTTTTCTCTTCATCTACTACTGTTGATCGTCCTGATCGTCGCCTATCTCTACAATTTCCAGTTTCTTCGAACCGTGGGACAGTTTTTAGAACAGTTGCTTTTGAAATTGGATTTTGGTTTAGAAATGCGTCATTAAATAGATCTTTAACCTCTTCGTAAAACCTGACCCTATCGCCACATCCTCTCATCATAAGAATTGTAATTCTTTTACTTTCAGTTAAAAGCATTTTTGCATGTAAAAATGACAGCTTTTATGACTTTACATCAAAACTGAACAAATGAATTTAAAATAATAAAAGGCCGCGCAAGCAACTTCCTTAGTGCTCTTTTAGTAGCATTTCCTAAATCTGCAATTGTTTGGTACTGAATAGAATAAATTTTATTTTCAAGGTATCCCCACAAGAAGAAATCCAAAACCGACAAGTCAGGTGATCTTGGTGGCCATCTTACAGGTTCATAAGTTCCATTCCAGTGGTCTGGAAAATTATTGTTTAAGTAGGCCGTGATAATTAGCGCATTGTGAGCGGGTGCTGTTAGTTGCAAGTTATTGAGACCCGCCAAGGGCACGTCTTCTATTATTTCCGCAATAACGTTTTTCATAATTTCCAAATATTTGTTTTTATTAAGGCTACCTTCAAATATATTATAAATTATTTCGCTTCCTACTGCCTTGCCGATCGAGTGGATATATTATATGCTGATTTTCCTGAGACCAAAACCTCGTATTGTGCCGATTAAATATACCATCACTGGTAAAATGAGCCTCATCGGACCATATAACGGTTCTTTCAAAATTATTTTCCGTGTTGATATTTTCTAAATACCAATTACAGAACTCTATATCACGCTGTGCATCACCAGGATGTAAGTTTAGTACTAGGTGGAATTTATGTGGCTTAAAATGTTTTTTTTACGATTGTTTGAATTCTTGATTTACCTACTCCGATCGAACCTTTAACCGTTCAGCAAGAGAACCTGAATACTCTGACAGAAACTAAAGAAGTTTTTAATATGACATAAATGACTGTGTTCTTTTCTTTTTTTGAATACCCGTCATGGCCTACTAACAAAAAATGTATAGTTTTTAATAAAAAGTAAATTTCGTGCATAATATTAAAAGTAAAAAGAAGGTATTGTATATTTCTGAGATGCTTGTTATAAACTAAATTATATTATTAAAAAATATATAGGGTGACCAATTTAAAATAAAGCAAGTTTGTTCTTTTCTCGGAATCTATTGAACATAGAAAAAATCTGAGTACGTCACTGGATTCTACGTAAAAACCTGCAAAAAGAACATTTGTTTTCTCGTTAAAAAGCTACAAGGTAACCTAAATATGGGGGTGTCCTAAAATGTAAATTTTTTAAAAACATCCCGTGTATTAAAAACAAGAAGGACTAGAAAAATTCTCATTGCGGCATCTTTGGTTTCACAAAAAAGTAGCACAGTGTGAGGAAAACCGTATCCTTTACTAATAACGAAGATACCCCATAAAACCATCGAAATCTGGATACCCTGTACAATTTCTAAGTTTAAATTTTCATTTGCAAATATAAATTTTTTTAAAGCAAGTTGTTATAAAAACTATCAATAAAAAAAATATCTGTTTTTGACAATAATTGCTCAAAACTATTACCGTTAGCTTCAACACATTTGGCTATTCGCCTTTTGAACGGCCGCCTGTTATTAAATAATAAGTTTTGTTGGGGAAACGATCATCCAAATGCCTTAAAAATAATATAATTAAATGCAACAAATGTTTTTAGAATCAATAGGTACTACTGTTAAATATCTGATTTCAATATTATTTTAATAAAGGAGCAAAATGTATCAATGTTTGCTGAACGAATATAGTGTTATCGCCGGGATAAACATAAAACTTGCAAATATCATCTTTTAAAATGCATATTAATAAGCGGCTAGTCGACCGTTATTCCAGGAAAAAGCAATGTTCCACGTTTAGATGTTAAGAATATATTTTTAGAATCTTATACGTCCGAAAACCCTTTGACGGTGTTTTGACGCTCTAGGAAGGTGACATAGCATGGTACATTTTGTTGATTGCCGTCCGATTGGTTGGGGGAAAACATGGCGGTTGTGTAGCCTATCAGAATGCATTGTTGGTTAGTCGTCGTGACAGCGAGGGCGTAACCTTGCTGTCAGATAATATAGTTTTCCTTTTTCTACTTCACTACACTTTTGGCTAAGATAAAGCAAGGTCGTATGTCAACAAACGCACGTGGTTTCTCTCCGTCGGATTGAAACAAATAGCATTGCCTAAAAAAAGGCACCCAGCAAATGTACTAAACAAATGTAGTGACTAGTTATGTGGTTTTAAAATCAGTAGTGAATATTTATGTTATAGTATGTTATTGTAAAATCTTGTACTAAAGAAGTTTTGTGTGATTTGAAGAAATAAACGCCAAATTACCACAGTGAAAAGCTCGATTAATTCCTTCACACAGTAAATAAAAGAATCAGTGAAATTAACCTACAATCGAGAAACATAAAAGCCTCACGAACTGTTGACGCAAGTTAAATAACAACACTTGGCTCGCTTAACAAGTTTAAAAACGATTCCGTCGCATTCTGATTTATTGTTTGTTATAGTTCTTTCCGATTATTGCCCGTTTCTTTATAATTAAGTGATTTAACGTATCCCCCATATACAAAAACCAAGGAGGTTGTAATCGGGACTTCAGGTAGGCCAAGGCAGGGTCTAGGACTATTCAGCGCAGGCGTTTCAGCGCCGCCGTTTCATCGCTAGGACATTTCAGCGCCGGCCCATTTCAGCGCTAAATTATTTCTCAAGATTTTATAATTAAATATTTATAATAAAAATGATCTAAATAGAATTTACTAAATAAAATTAAAAATAGATAAAATATTGGTAATACAAACTAAAAAAAAAGCAATAACTAAAATTTGTTTAATAAATAGAATTTATTAAATAAAACTACAAAAAGATACAATATTGGTACTACAAACTAATAACATTTTTAATATATATACAATTAAGGGTAGCAATAATAATTAATTAATTAATTTATAATACAGTTTATCCACTAAATTATTTCTCTTTATTTTTTAACTGACTATTAAGTATGTAGTTACTCTCATAATATAACAAAGGGAACTTTGTAATAATAATTATAATAATAATCCGTAATTATTATCATAAAATTATTAAACTTTAAAAATATTAAAAAATTTTGGCGCTGAAATGAACGGCGCTAAAAAGGGCAACGCTGAAACGTCCTGGTGGTGAAACGGCGGCGCAGAAACGGCAGTGCTGAAAAGGCTGCGCTGAATAGTCCCATTCCCGCCAAGGCATTTGAGTTTCAAACTCATTTTGCAAAAAACTAAAATGCAGCCGCCCGTTTACCATGGGTGGTAGCTCGACTGGACTCAACATGTAATTATTAATAAGTTCGCACAAAACCTTTAGTCTAATCTTATGCTGAAAATAGCGTTCGGTTATAAAGTGAGGCTTTTATAATTTTACGTTTGTTTGTTTTTAAAACCCATCTCTTCGTGTGAAAATTGCATGGTTGATGAACAAAATTGTATTTACAAAACATTTGGTTGGCGTTTTGCTGAATACATCATAATTTAGCAAGGTCCAATCTGGCTCGAAGAGTAACGTCCAACAAATTCCGAGAGAGGCGTAAACTATTATGGATAAAGCCCTTTCTCGTTAAAAATTCTAGTAATGGATGATTTTCTTAGTGGAGCATCTGCAGCGGTTATCGTTCACTGGAGATATATAATTGTTAATGTTAACTGGTTAATTGGGGTCACCGGATTATTTCTGACAAACAACAGTTGAAATTAATGGAATACAAATTTGACACTCGCTCTTTTCCATTTAAGAGTATTATCTTCCAAGTTCCCTATTATCTACTGAAGTAAGGATACTTAGACTATATGGTCGTATTTCGGCCACTGTCTTTGTCAACTTTTATCAGACGAAATCTTCGAAAAAGTTAGACTCAAAATAATTTGGCCTTTCATTAAAATTTGTAGGAAACCCATTTTGTATACTATCTGGTACATCTGGGTCGTCGCCAGTCAAGTCAAGCTCCTCCATCATGTCCATAACAATATTAGAAATGCAAATATTCAACAAGAAGACCAAAATAACAACACCAAAAAAACTACGACTAAAACGCACGTGTGCTGACCTCTTCTAATTGCAATTAGGTACCTAATCGGCCAAATTTGGCTGATTAAAGTTAATTGGTAATTGAGTAAAAAGTTCATTTGTGGTTACCGATTTAATTCGTTAATCACAATTAAAACTTATTCGGCAAAAACATATGTTGGTGGGTAACGGGCGTACGATATCAAATGAAAGCTAATATAAGGGTGCTTCTTTTAATAAGGAGCCCTGTGTTTTACAAATAAATAAGATAATTTTTTTTTTCAAAAACTACTAACAATCATAAAATATGGCCATTTCAAAAAATATAACAATACAATATACATTATTCTTAAAACATGCATCTAGGCTACCCAAATTATAATACCTACATAGACATTTAACAGGCTATTAAATTCTAATATGCATAGATTGCCACCCGATGCTTTTTGACTACCCCAGTAAAACTGTAAAAGAGTACAAAGAGAAAATATTAATCCGATAAATTCCCGCTACCTTTAATCCCAATAATCACCGTAACGAATCAAGGTATACACATGCACAATATTGCATAATCCCAAATAAACCACCAAAACAATAATTGGATTTTTGACCTGCCGGGAATACGTAACCAGGGAAATGAGCGGAAATTTTTACTTTTTTTTATTCTAATAATTGTACCTAACTCCCTGAATTTGTACTGCCACTTGCGCTTTTTATAAATCAAAAGTTTGATAGCTTATTGAAAGAGACGATAGATGTTAATTTAATTTTCTTATTAAAGAGAGGAATTGCAGAGACAGTTTTTATATTAAGAGGGTGGTCCCATAGGGTGTTGGTAAGTTTCCAGCAGGTATTAAATAAATGCTTGGTACCTAATATCTGTTGTCAATACGTGAATTGTTTTCCAAATTTGTAAGGATGTAGGTAAATTATTAGTTTCCAGGCGATAGTAAAACCTGAAAGCACTTATATACGACCCCTTTCTTTACGCAGGTTATGGAGGCGTGGTCTTCGTAGGTCATTAAATCTATTCTTATTAGTTTATAGACAGAGAGTCTGGAAACTTTGTTCGTCTATTCAACGGGATATTCTACATATGAAAATATGAAAAAAGTTCATATAATTGTATATCCTTAAATGTCTTATAAGGAAGGTATGTCCGTCCAAAGGTGACATCTGAAGATTAGATTATATTTTGTATCTTTGAAACCGCTTGAGATCCCGGTGTGCCTTTAAGTATAATGTTTGCCGAATTATACCGTTGACTCTTACTGACATAAATAATCTACCTGATTAAATCCTATTGTATACGCCGCAACCTCTTCAAAGCTGAATAAATGGGATCAGGGTGGGCTTGAAAATGTACCTACACCACATGATTTGTTTTTATAATTTAAAATAAATAGACAGGTATCTTTAGTTTTAGGTACCTATAATAAATGTAAAATAATGATAACAATTAATGATAATTGAAAATAATATAATTTCAAAGTATAACTATTAGGATAACATGTACAATAAAAATTAATTAAATTCTAAAAAACTATTGACAGTTATTCACAATTTAACTCTGTATCACTATCACTATCTTCACCTAAGCCTAAACTTATAATTAAGGGTTGAACATTTGTAGTCATACAATTGTAAGAATTTTCCACCTTAAGCACATGGTGTACACAGTTTTTCCAGCTGTCTGCAGAAATTTTTCT
Source organism: Polydrusus tereticollis (assembly GCA_963920685.1). Classification (NCBI taxonomy): domain Eukaryota; kingdom Metazoa; phylum Arthropoda; class Insecta; order Coleoptera; family Curculionidae; genus Polydrusus; species Polydrusus tereticollis. Next base: position 165,028,841 of record OY987327.1, read on the forward strand.
TACTTCGTTTTTAATTAATTCTACTACAGATGCATTTAATGTAGGAGAAATATTATTTCTCCTAATATTGGATTTTAAATGGTGCCATATTAGCTCAATAGGATTGAATATACAATAGTATGGAGGAAGACGCAACACTGTATCTCCATTTTCTGCTGCAAGTTTGTCACACTCGTATTCCTTATTTATTTTAAAAACTTTTAATACTTCTAGCAGTTCTTGTTTTTTGTAAATTTCTTCAAAATATAAATCATTTTCAATCATAAAATTTTGAATTTCTGCTTTTGTATTATTAGAATTGGGAATGATTTTTGCTTGCCGACTATGATAACTAGCATTGTCCATTACAATGACGCTATTTTCAGGTATATTTTTAAGGACTTTATGTTTAAACCAATTTTCAAAAAGTTGTGCGTCGGTATCTTGATGGTAATCTAAAGAAGAATCTGCTATGTCTTTAGCTAAAAGCAACAGACAATTTGGAACAAACCCGTTCTCTGAACCAGCATGTAATGTTGTGATTATTTTGCCTTTATTTAATGGTGCCTATGACTAAAATTATTAAAAATCAGTTTGTATTTATATATGCATCAGGCATAGGTATAAATTGAATTTCTACCTGGTCCGGCTCTACTCGAAAAGGTTTTAAAATTTGGGATTTCCTTATTTATTTTATGGTCAAAGGGATAATGAGGGTTTTGTTGCAGTCTAAAGATCAACGATATAATTCTACAAATACTATACACAAACTAATATTAATAAGTGCTAATATTTGGTATTGAGCATGAAATTTAGTCAGGGATATTCCTCCCACCTTCTTTTTACTATATATTACCGATCTTTTGGAAAAAACTAAAAATCCTCTGTATAGCTTTGCCGATGATAGCACACTTGTTTCATCTTTACTTTGGATATTCGGACATTGGCTACCAATGCATATCTCTGTAGGCAGCAGGAGGTCTCACATCTCAACAAAGACCTGAAAGAAATTCTGTCTCGGGGTGACAGTAACCAAGTAGAATTTATTGTTAAAAAAACCCAGGCGGCAAATTTTTCTGTTGAAGAATCGGATATAGTCATGGCGGGACACTCGATTCCTGTCTCAATTCATTTATTATGCGTAAATTTGGATAGTCGTATATCTTGGCATAGTCACGTTGTGGCCACTACTCAGGCAGTCTCACAGAAGCTTGGAATACTTTTCCGAACTAAGAACCTTTATACACCCCAAAAACTTTTTATGCTCTATAAAGCCCAAATTCGACCATCTCTGGAGTACTGTTCGCATATTTGGGGCTCTGCTCCCGAACATACCCTGAGATTGCTAGATTCCATTCAATGAAGAGCCATTCGCTTGATCGGTGACCATGATCTGACAAACAACCTGGAAAGCCTTAAACATCGAGGGCACATTTGTAACTATTTAGTAGTCTATTTTACAAATATTTTCATGACAAATGCTCAACTGAGGTTTCCAGCTTGGTTCCACCCAGAGCGGTGCATGGTAGAAATACACGACGAGTCACTGGAGCCTATCCGTAGGTAGTTCAGCTTAGTGTCCCTCGAACGACACTATTAAAAAATTCTTTCATGTGGAGAACGTCATCACTGTCGAACGATCCCCCTGAGGCCGTGTTCCCCAACGAGTATTTTTAAAGATTCAAGACCAACCTAAACCGTTTCCTGCGCACTCGCGCCCGATTAATCCTGCAGTGATGTGCCTTATCATAAAAAAAAGACTTGAAACTTGGGGAATACTTTTTTAATTATTTCAAACCCTTTAAGCCTTGAGGAGTATAAAAATTCAAAAATTGTCAAAATAAGGACCAATCTAATGTATAATGTGTGAATTATTGATTATGAAGTTTTTGGAGCAAGAGATATTTAAATATGCTGGTATTAATTTAAGGATTTATAGCTTAACCATCAACTTACTGTTTTTATAACTGCTTAATATTAAAAAACCAAGAAAAAAAACGTTGCTTTTATAAATTTATCATAACCCAGCGATAGCTTTTAAAACTTTCTTTCAAGTATATCACGCAATAATTTATGAAATAGCATGATAATTTACGATATTCCAGAAAGCTTCAGCCACTTAAAATAATTAGACAATTAATTAGAGAACTCAGGTTAAGAAAGATACGCAACCAAAAATAATAAATTAAGTCCTTAATGAATATGAACAGCTGAGTTTTAATTTATTCTCTGGATATTTGAAACTGTTAAAAATAAATATTACTATTTCACTTTTACTTAGTGCCGTTCTTTAGAGATAGTAAAACCATACCGGTTTAAAAGCCTGGTGATAAATAAGCATTTTGTTGTAAATTGATAATTTTGAATTCCTTACCAGAAGCGTAATGTTAAATATATATACCAATTAGGAAAATATTTCCTAGCCATCTGATGTAAAAACCTTATACTATAAGGTCGTATTTGGCTAACACTGTTAGCGCTACAATACTAAATTGATTGCTTAAAACTACCAAGAAAGGAAGACCTTTCTGTTGGTAGGATGCTGCTACCTATGGACCGGTTTCGAACTTATTGGTTCTTGTCAGCATAGGGTAAGCGCAGACATACCTAACAACAGAAAGGCCTCAAGTCTTTATAACCAGTTTTATCGTCCTGCTCAGGCAGTGAACGACAAGTGGCGCCGTCTCTTAGAAGTTTTAAGCAATCAGGAGAGAGGACTATACCTAAAGGTATAGACTTGAGGCTTTTCTGTTGTTAGGTATGTCTGCGCTTACCCTATGCTGACGAGAACCAATAAGTTCGAAACCGGTCCATAGGTAGCAGCATCCTACCAACAGAAAGGTCTTCCTTTCTTGGTAGTTTTAAGCAATCAATTTAGTATTGTAGCGCTAACAGTGTTAGCCAAATACGACCTTATAGTATAAGGTTTTTACATCAGATGGCTAGGAAATATTTTCCTAATTAGTATATATATTTATTCTACTCCATCTGACAAGTAAGGATTTTTAAAGATTTTTAGCGAGTAATGTTGTTTATATTTAAAATCTAGCTCAGACATTTCGCATTTATCTCATGGGGCTCAATTGTAATAACGCTAATATCTAGGAGAAGTGGTTCTGCTAGCTTCTTGTTAGGCTTCTTGTTGGTAAAATCAAAGAGTAGCACAACCAATAAGAGGCGAAAGTGGCCGCTCCGGCCTGTTCTAATTTTTTATGCGCATGTGCACGATAAGGATTATTCCCAGCTAATTTCACAGCATTCGCAATCTGTCAAATCGTTTGTTTACTTCTAAAAAACAAGACGAACCTTTATTTTTCTTTAGTTTAAAGTGGAAAAGTGATTAGTTTCTCTTGGTTTTTTACAATTCAGAAGGGATTTCTTTTGATATTAATGTCGGGAGTAAAGAACCAGAAAGGTGGCACATCGTGTGCTTACCCCGAAAGCCCTTCTAAAACCGGCTAAGGAATATCATTTTTTAGATTTGCTAAGGATATCACAGGTATGTAGTATGTACCTATGTTATAAACAAATAATGTGCTTTTGGAAACATAACATGCATGTTAATTTATTAGATATTTACAGCCACCGTGATTGTAAATAAAGTTATTCTAAAAACGAAATAAGCAGAAACAGAATTCATTATTAACTAATAGGTAATAAAAAGATGTTGAATAGCTTTTAAAATGTCAATTTTGTAGTAAGACTTGGTTTATATTATATTGGTTACAGTTACCCTGCAATTTAGTAGCAAAACTTTTGGCTGGTTTTAAACTAAACCTATGTTTTAGAAAATAAAATAGTATGTACGTACCCCGGCACCTACTTTTTTTATTAAAATCCTTGTCTTATATGGCTAACTGTAAATAAAATAAAAGGTTGTTCTCATTTGTACCCAAAATAAGCCACTTGGTAGCTTAGAATTGTCTTTCTTTAAACTTTTTAATAAGGGGCAGTGTTATACGAAGCACGAAAGCTAACAAATTAAATACATTCTTTAAAATCTAATTAACCATGTATTTTTAGAAGTAAAGCCTGGCTTGTCACTCATAAGAGAGAAGAATTACTATATAAGGATGTCTTGGATATACATATTAACTACAGGGTTTGTGAGAAAAATTTTAATAAGAAGTACATGACTAAAGGTGAAACATGTAAGACTTTAATTGTACAAGCTTTGCCCACAATGTTTTCTCAGCACAAAGCTATTGAAGCTATCGGTGGAAGACTCGATCAAGAATTATTGAACTTTCAGGTTAGTTTTTATTTAATCTTTATATCTAGGTATTTACAAATGCATTAGATTGATGGAAAAATGATTGTCAAGATCTCTTAGTATATAAGACATCGGTCAATTCAGATAAAATAATATTTTAAATTATTACATTTGACTGCAATTTTAAGGTTTTTTTTTAACTATATTCTAGGTTCCTCGTCAGTAAAAGCTTTGGCTTGCCTGGAGACAAGTATAGTTTATCCAAGTTAACCATTGTGTGATGTTGCAAGTGAGTATTATTATATAATATAAAATAATGAAAGGTAACATTTATTAAACAAGACTTTACCAATACAATACCTCAATGAAACCACCAGTAATAATTTGATTATGATAATGTCAAATGATACTAAAGTTTTTTATTAGTTTAGTAACTTGTTTTACAGTATTCAAGAACAAATAATGATTGTACTAATTTAATATACGCAATTACTCAAAATGAAACAAATAAAGAACTTTGAATTAGCTTATTAGAAAATTATAAATCTTGGTTGATAAGTCCATGATACAAAGGACCTTCAAAAAAGTCTAATACAATTTTGATGTAAAATTATCAGGGGAGTCAATATTTCAGGGTAGCAAAATTTACATGGGATTTCTTATGCCCAGTCTGGCGGTGCACCATCCGGTATATAATCGTCCTCACTAAAATTTAAAATTCTTTTGAATCATAAAAGGCCTGACCCTGTAAATTTGGTTTTAAATGAAATTTTAAAATTTTTACTTTTACTGCAGGCACATCCTGCCCTGACAGTGGGTCACTCTGTAAAACTGTTTTCTTTTTAATTTTAGGCTTATCTATGACCCCACAAGTACAACTGCCAAGTTTAAGTAAATATACAGTGTCACCATTAAAGTCCGCACCATATGGAACTTTTTTTTATTAATGAGGTTAGTTAAAATTAAATTTCGGCAATCGTTTTTGCTTTAAATTAGACTAAAAATTATATAATCAAATGTCACCATCTGTCATTCGGTATCTGTCAAAAATTACATTTTAATCAAAAAATGCTGAAAAATGGCATTGTTTTACCGAATTTCAAAAATGTAATGTAAGTTCGCTTAATGGATATTAAACTATTTGCTTATACCATACTCAATATTTTATTTAGTTTGTATGAGCTTTTTTTTACTAGAATGCCATTTTTTTTCGAAATTTAAAATTAGAGGCAAAAAAATTTGACACAGGTGGTGCAAAGTTATCCTAATTTAAAAATTTTAACAGATAGACGTCAGATGTTTTGTTTTTCAAATGACAAATACATCTAGATATTTGATAAAAATTTTATTTTATACTTAAAACTATCATTATTATTAAAAGGAACAAAAAGGAACTTTAATCATTTTAAATAGGTAACACAAAAGCAATATAAATTTCACATTTCAGTGTGACGTCCTTCTCGCTCTATACAAACACCCGTCCGTCTATAAACGTCTTTGACAGCATTTTGTAAAAAGCTTGGTCTTATATCGGCACAACACTGTCTTATCGTTTGTTCCAAATGCTCGATATTTCTAAACGGTCGATTCTTATAAACTTTCTGCTTAAGATAACCCCACAGAAAAAAGTCTAGTGGGGTTATGTCAGGCGACCTGGGTGGCCAGTGACATTCTCTATCACGCCCTATAACTCTGTTTTAAAATAATTGGTTTATGCGTTCTTTCACTGCTACAGTTTGTTGTATGGGTGCACCATCAAGCTGATACCATAAGTTATGTCTATGGTGTAAGGGCATGTTATCCAAAACTTCGGTAATCTCGTTATCAAGAAAATTCAGGTACCTTTCACCAGTTAAGTTTACTCTAAAGAAGTATGGTCCAATAAGCTCATCTTTCAAAATTCCACACCAAACATTGGTTTTAAAATGATACTGGTCGCGACATTCAATTGTGAAGTTAGGATTTTCTTGGGACCACCATCGGCAATTTTGTGAGCTCACGGTACCATTCGAAGAGAAAGTGGCTTCACCTGTCCATAATATCTTGTATGGAAAAAGAATATTCTCCTCATATTGTCCCTGATACCAAAACGAAAAATCAAGTCGGATATCAAAATCGCGTTCTTTTAATGTGTTTATAAACTTGGGTTTATATGCCCGAAATCGATTTTTCTGAAGAATTTTTCTAACGCTTTCTCTCTTGCACCCTGTTGAATCACTTATCTTGGTTACACTAGTTTGACCGTGGTCAATAACAGTTAAACAAACATCATGTTGTGCTGCTTCATCGTATTTACTTGCCGCATGAGGTTTCTTAAAATTATTTTGAACAGATCCAGTTTCTCTAAATTTTGACGTTATTCTTGAAACAGTGCTATGCTGCAAATTTTTTTCTGGATGCCTCTCATTAAAAATGGCAGATACTTGCCGGTGAGGCATATTCTCTCCACAAATTAAGACAATTTCTATTTTTTCTTGAATGGACAACATTGGTGATAACACTGAAAACTATAACTTGCGAAAATATTCAAATTTATGACATTTCTTTTATTTATTCGGCACTCTAATTCGTTTTTTTTTTCCATAGCCTACTTATAAAATTCAAAATTGCCTTGGTATTTTATTGTGGATAAAAAGAAAATGTGTCTAAATTTTGAACTAATCTGATATCTGGGAATTTTATTATAAGTTTTTTAAACTTCTTAGGTGTATGTACTATCAAAAAATGGAATATCTGACGTCTATCTGTTAAAATTTTTAAATTAGGATAACTTTGCACCACCTGTGTCAAATTTTTTTGCCTCTAATTTTAAATTTCGAAAAAAAATGGCATTCTAGTAAAAAAAAAGCTCATACAAACTAAATAAAATATTGAGTATGGTATAAGCAAATAGTTTAATATCCATTAAGCGAACTTACATTAAATAAAAAAAAAGTTAATTAGAAAAAATGGCAAAAAAATCAACTTTGAGCTAGAAAACTGAAACTTTGTACTTAGGCCAAGAATTGTACTAGAAACAACTTTTTCTAATAAAATTTTTTGAAATTCGGTAAAACAATGCCATTTTTCAGCATTTTTTGATTAAAATGTAATTTTTGACAGATACCGAATGACAGATGGTGACATTTGATTATATAATTTTTAGTCTAATTTGAAGCAAAAACGATTGCCCAAATTTAATTTTAACTAACCTCATTAATAAAAAAAAGTTCCATATGGTGCGGACTTTAATGGTGACACTGTACAGGGTTATCCAACCAAGACTAGACAAGGCGATTTTTTTGACTTTTCCTGTACTTTTATAAAAAAACTGAAATAGCCATCTTAAGTCATTTTCTCCCGCGAATTCGAATATCTTCAGCAAAAAACAATTGAACATCAAACAAAAGTACTAGGGGTCACTTTGATATTTTTTTAAATGGGATGCCGTATTTTTAATGAGCTTATCTGATTTCTCATATAAATTTTGATCTAAAATGTTGGATTTTTAATTTATTTATTTTTTTTTTTTTTTTTTTTTAACATTTTCCGAATTTAAAACTGAAGAAAAAAGCCGTTTTTGAATTAAAAATCCAACATTTTAGATCAAAATTTATATGAGAAATTGGATAAGCTCATTAAAAATACGGCATCCCATTTAAAAAAATATCAAAGTGACCCCTAGTACTTTTGTTTGATGTTCAATTGTTTTTTGCTGAAGATATTCGAATTCGCGGGAGAAAATGACTTAAGATGGCTATTTCAGTTTTTTTATAAAAGTACAGGAAAAGTCAAAAAATCGCCTTGTCTAGTCTTGGTTGGATAACCCTGTACATATAGAAGAGCTGACCTTAGAAATTGGAGGTAAGTTTTGGGCTAAAGTCATAACAATGTCGCTAATTAATCATAATTACCAACATACTAACATACTATTTAATGTCATAGACAGGTTGCTAAAAAATTTGAAAGACATGGAAGTATTTTTACTATTTTTTATTAGGTAGTGGTCTAATAACTTATAGGATTTATTTTTTAGATTCAGTTTGATACGAAAACAAAAGGATCGGGGCAGTACATCAACTCCTCTATTATCCCTGTCAACAAGTACTCAAACATAAATTCTTTTGAGTTCTGAAATTCCAAGAAAAGAAAAAGTAAGGGAGCAAGTAAATTCACTAAGAATCCTAACAAAATTATACTTGAAATTAATCTTATTTATGTTAAGTAAAGTAGGTACCTGGTTATCTGCGTATTATTTATTGTAATAACCTTTACTAAAATCTACTTTAACAGATTTTGAACAGTGAGTGTATAATAAATTATTATTATTATAATGCACTATGTGCATGTATTTTTTTTTTTTTTAATAAAAATTGCATCTTTAGGATTACAATAAAATAAAATATACTTTTTAAGAGTTTTGTGTTATTTCTTTTATAACTTTATTGGACATTGAACTACTAAAATCCAATTTATGAATGTTCGGTTTATGTTAGCCATAAGATAACTTCTAAGGATACCATCGTTGGAACTATTGTTGTCATTGAAGTTATGTGGCTGTTATCACTGTCAGCGTCAGCACATTGTTATAATGAGGCTAATACCCAAATTGTCAATGTCCAACTAGTGACAATAGCTCAGAAGTGACTGTAGTAGAGCAAAATACATAGTATGCATATATATTATAGGTATATTAGAAATTCTTTTAACCCACTGGTCCAAGTTATCAATGTCCTGGTAGTGATACCAGCCACATAACTTCATGATGAGAATTGTTCCAATAATGGTATTCTTACAAGTTATCTTGTAATTAGAGATACACGGGTTGATAATTTGGACCTTACAAGCGAAATACACCATTCATAATTTTTATACTTATGTATCATTTGCTACAATATAAAAATTGTCAGTAAAGTTTCTGTTTCTGTCTAGAGTGAAACGACGGAGATTGCTATTTAACACATACATTTATTATAAATTAAAATTTTAATTAATGCTTCACCTGACAATACCTTTCTGGTGCACCGCACAATCAAGTTCGGCAGCATAAAATGTTCAATTATAAAATTACCAAAACAGTGTGAAGCATTTTTCCCCGTGTACACAGCACAAAAGAAGAAGAATAATATGATATTATTTACTATGTTTTAAGTTTATCAAGGTCATAGAATTTGGGTACATGAAACTTCAAAGGAACCGACAATACTTTCGTCTCTTATTGGTTATGCTACTCTTTGGTAAAATTTACATAGATTGATTTATGTTCGTCGAGTGTGACACTTTCAAAATTTTAAACTGCTTAATTTTTTTATTAGGTTCTCAGTATAGCAGAGTATATTAAAATTACTTGTTATGTTTCGCAATTTATTGTTAGGTTACCTGACACGCATGTTTCGGTCCCTTCTGGTCATTTTCAAAGGAGTACAGGGAATTGTCCGTGAATATTCTTGTAAAAAAAATAATGTAAAATCTAATGTAAGGTGGGTACATTGTGGATCTTTCCTGTTTCTATACGCGTGTCTGTAATGTAATGTTTATATCTTATTTTATTATGCTGTTGATAATTGGGTTAGCAGAAAGGTATTGTTGGTAACATTATTTTTGTTTTTTTATTGTCTTGTTCATTGTAAATGATTCCAGAAGATTTAATTTTTTGAGTTGGTTCTGAATATAAATAGGTTATATTTTATTTGAAATTGAATGGTTTTCTATTATGCAGTGGTCGGCTATACCTGTTTCATTTATTTATCTTTAAATCTTTAAAGTTTTATGTTCTTTAAGTACATACCTACAGTACGCAAAAGCTGTCAGTGACTCGTTTAATGCCAATCACCAAATCTAGGAAGCGGCGGAATAAAAATATTGTATAAATAAATGTCTTTTATCCATATAAAGTACGTTGCCGCTTGAAAAAATGCGCACTTAGGAGGCGACGTTATCATATAAGCCGCAATCAGCTAAATTTATTTAAAATAGCACGACGATTTGAAAGAGGTGAAAGTAAGCGTGCCGGCAGGGTTTAGGCACTGCTTGATTATTTGTGTTTTATTATTAATTATACTTTAACTTACAGTCCCAAGATGTATCCTTCAACTAGGTAATCCGCTCCGCGGACTCATTACGCACGGTATCTAAAGATAACAGAAATCCAACGTCCCTCGTATCCTGCCTTCCGCAGCTGATAAACATATACATATACAGATACACTCGTTTTTGGTGCGTCGCTTCGCGCGGTCGTTATTATTCTTGTGCGGTGCTATGTTTTTAGTATTTTAGGTCAACAAAATGGACAAGAGCAAGAGTAGGAAGTCTAGAAAACGTTCTAGGTCGAGGAATTCTTCCAAAGGTATCCTGGAACGACTAGCATGCCTTGAAAAAGTGTTTAGTTCCTAATAAAAGTTGCAACATTTTAGGTTTCATTTGTAACAGTGTAAATATGACTATTAACTTACCTGAAGAAAAACAAACTGGAATTGCTAATCTAATAAAATTCTTAAGATTTAGAAATTTTCAAGTTTTGTTGGATTACTTATCTCTGCTAGCGTCTATTGGCTCTATACGAAAGCATTCGAAAGAGAGAAATATTTGGCACTGGGAAGCAACAAAATGAACTATGATGCCACAATCCATTTATTAGATCAAATTAATAACGATTTAAACTGGTGGTTATCTAATATTAGACATTGTTTTAATGATATTAGAACGGATAGTTTTGCAATTTAAGTTTCTACAGACAATTCTCAAACTGGTTTTGGCATATGGACTAATGGGGAAGCGTCTCGTGGTTGGTGGTGTGATTCTGAAAGATTACTTCATATAAACATTTCGGAACTAAAGACCATTTTCTTAGGTATAAGAAAGTTCACATCCAGGTTGAAAAATTGTAGCGGACTTATTCGTACAGATAACTTTGGTTCTTGAATGTTTTTTTACGTCAGGTCTAAAACCTTTAACATCAATTGATTCTTCGTTTAACTTTTACACCTTATCATTTACAAAGAATGTAAAATTAGCATTTCTTGCCTTGATGAGTGTGTCTTGTTATCTGGCTGGAAGTATTAGTTATGCAGTAGTATGGCGCCTAAATACGTTAAATCATAACGTAGGTACAGTGCCTCTCTACTATTCTAGTGCCTCTCAACTGTATTTTAGTGCATCTCTACTATTGAATTTGACCGACATTAGGTAAAGGTAAATAGTCTTTTGGGAGTTTGTAAGTCGAGTCTGGTCTTGCTCTTGTATGTGAGTTGGTGATTTTAGGGTTTGTCGATACATCTGTGCGCCTGTAATAGTCTGTAATAATTTAGAGAAAAAATTCGTCTACAGTTGGAATTCGAAAATCTTGATGCAGTATCCGATTCATCGTGTAACGGGGGACATCTGCGATCAGTTTCAGAGCCCTATTTTGAATAACCTGGAACTTATTCAGCTCAGTCCTGCTTATGTTGCACCACGAGGGCGCACCATAAGTCAGAACCGGCCTGACCAGTACCTTGTAGAGATTAACTTTGGTGCGATTACTGAGTCTACTCCGCCTGTGAAGCAGGGGGTAGATGGAGCCCAATTGGCGCAATGCAAGCTTGATTCTATTGACTGAGTTCAACCTCCAGTTCATTTTCTGGTCAAAGATAAGTCCCAGGTATTTGACCTCCTGGCACCAGTTCAACTCGATTCGATTGACCCTGAGCCTCGTTTCAGGCCTTTGTACTCGACTTTTTGAAGAGAAAATGACCTTCGTTTTGGCGGGATTCAGACGAATCTTTCAATTCGAAAGCCACTTTTCCAACTGATTAATATGGCGCTGCATCTGGGTAACGATCAGCCATGGTTGCTTAGTGGTAGTCGTAATTGCAGTAACGTCAGCGAACAGATAGAGCTGATTCTGCCTATCGCGCGGAATGTCATGTGTATATATATTATACAACATCGGGGAGAGAGGTGAGCCTTGCGGCACTCCCGCCCTGATATTTTTTGTTAAGGAGAGTGCGTTCTCTGACGAGACTGCAAAACTTCTATTCTCAAGAAAAGAAGGTACTACCTTGATGAGGTAGTTCGGCGCTTCGAGTCTTATCATCTTCAGTATGAGACCGTTATGGCAGACCTTATCAAAGGCTTTACTAACGTCAAAGAAAATCGCTCCGGTATGGGCTCGTCTGTTGAAGCCCTTTAAAATGTTTGAAGCTAGACGTGTTGTCTGCCTGACTGTGCAATGTTCGGCTCTGAATCCAAACTGTTCATCAGGCAGCACATTTCGCTTAAAAACAAAGCCATTTAAGCGACTTAGAATAATTCTCTCGATTATTTTACCCAGGCTAGACAGCAGACTGATGGGTCTGTAACTTGTCGGTGCCGTGGGGTCCTCACCTTTCTTGTTTATAAGGATAACTTTTGCATGTTTCCATGCACTCGGAAAATGACCTTCTTTGATTATCGCCTGAGGCAAATTTACTATATTCCCTAGAGCTCTGTCGGGTAAGTTTCGCATTCTTTAAACCGTCGAAACCCGGGGCTTTTTTCCTATTTAAAAAGTTAACAAGGGACTTTACCTCGTTCAGCGTAACCTGAGGAAACAACTGAATGGGGTGGTTGATTGTCTTGTAAATTTGCACCGTTCTGGCGACCCTAGCATCTCTAGGCACGTCATTACTTGGATTTTCACTGAATTGGTCATAGAGTTTGTCTGCTAGAAATTCAGCTTTATCCTTTGCGTCCATCAGAACTTGACCCGTTTCCTGATTTCTCAGGTATGACATCGGGGCTCTAACGCCTCTGATCAAAGTTTTGGTCATTCTGAAGACAGAATTATCTTCGATGGCAAGACTCTAAACTTTATCGTCCCATAAATTGGACTCGCGCTCGATGAGCATTTGTCTGATGACAGCGGCCTCCCGATTTGCCTCGGCCTTGATTCGAGGATCTCCAGTACGGTACGCCCTATTCTTTAGTCGATTTTTAATCCTGATGCGATTTTTAATATCGTCTGTCAAAGCCCCGTATTTCGAAAATTCGGACACTTTTGTGACTGATGACTGTGCAAGAGCCATGTTGATATCATCTGTGATCTTAGTTACCGCGTCATCAATCTACCTCACGTTGCGTGGCGGTTGCAACGGATCGACACTTGCTAAGAGATTGTTGTATCTCGTCCAATTCGTAGAGGTGTGGGTAATGAAACATCTTCCTCTTTCCAGCGGATTTCCCACTTCGATAATTACTGGTATATGATCTGAGCTAAGATCACAAACGGCTACCGAGTTCTTAATCACAAAAATGTCCAGAATATCCGGAAGACCACGCCCAAGCATGTGGGTGTGCTCCTCCGGCGGTAGAATGTGGTAATTTAAAGCTTCGGAAAAATGAAATCAGGTGCGACCCCTCGGATTTAAATACCTGCAACCCCAAGCCGTGTGCTTGGCGTTGAGGTCACCCCCTATAATCGTTCTATTATTATTGTTAAATATTTTTGCTAGACAGTTGCCTGAGAAACCCACCGACGGACTACAGTAAACCGACCCTAGGTGTACGCGTTGATTATTTTTGAATCTTATTGAAATAAAAGTCCCCTCAATATGGGGACAGTTGTTAGGACCTGGCACAACTTGCGCAGATATGTGTTTTTTGACCAGAATCATGGTTCCACCCCCGCGTCTATTTAGGCGATCATTCCGGAACACCGTGTAGTTTGGAAACGAAAACCTTTCTCCCTTAAGCCAAGTCTCTTGGATAAGAAACACATCAATCTCGTTTCTCTCTACAAAATCGATAAGTTCGATTTTCCGTTGCTTTATGCTACAGACATTAAAAGTAGCCATTTTGAAATAAGCCGTTTCCTGTTGCGCGGCCATTTAAACAGTTGTTTTCAAAAAGGAGCTCGCGATGTTTTTAAACTGAGCTTTCATTAATTTGGTGAACTGGACAAGGAAGCCTTGCATTGTGGACTGCAATTCGTGCTCCATAACTGCTGGTACTGGTTGGGCCCCTTGCGGTGGATTTGAGACGTTCCCAGTGCCATCGCTACCCAATTTTTTATTATCTTGTTGCCCCCACTTGAATGTATTTCTTGGCGCGGTGCTCTTGTTGCGGTTGTTGTCATTGTGGCTTATGTGAAGTGGTGCACTTTTGCGCAAATTGTTGGGGTGCCTTGGACAACCCATATAGTTGGCCGGGTGGTCACCCCCGCAATACGCGCACTTTACCTTCTCCTCACGCGGTTTAACGCACTCGTAAGAGAAATGGTTAAGGGCACATTTTAAGCACTTTGTGGGTGCAGTACATCGAAACTGTGAATGCCCATACAATTGACAGCGATGGCATTGGGAGATGGTGGAGCGCGCACGCTGTGCCTCCACTTTTATGCACATATTGATCAAAATTCCTTAAATCAAAAATGGATTTCTCCGATCGCGGTAAGAATACTAAGACCAGAGGTAATGGCGCACCAGTGCGGCTGTGCCATCTTATTATTCGTGATGGGATAAAACCCAGATCTAGCAAATCTTGCTTTACCTTGTCCTCAGTCCAGGTTTCCAGGACGCCTCTCAAAACTACATGTAGTTCCTTCTCGTCCTGGAAACTAAACGAGTGATGGTGCATGTTGTTAGCCACTAGAATCTTGATAATCTTATGGTAGTCTACCGGCGTGGGTGGATGTATTTTCACACCTTCCGGCACAGTCACAGCTCGTCCGTAATCAATTTTCATTGACCTCAGGTGTCCCGTTAATTCATTGTGCCCTACCTTGTCCCTAATAACAATGGGAGGAACCTTTAGCTTAGGCTTACCTGCCTCCGGTACGCTATCAGCGACAATTTCAGGTTGGTCATTATTTACCTTAGGCGTAACCGGCACTTTTGTTTGGCCAACTTTGATACCTGGCGTGGATACCTTTTCTGTCAAATGATTATTTAATGACACATTTGTTGATTTTGGAAGATTTGGCCAAGCAGAAGTACCGGCCACCTTTTTACTATTATTGTCAACCTCTGGGGTCTTATTTAATCGCTTTCTATTACGTCTAGACTTTCGATTAGACCACTGTTCCTCGCTATCAGAGCCCGAGACGTGGTCTACCTCCATGTCAGAGGTATCATTAATGATTTCAATGGCATCAACATTGATTTGCCTGCTGTTAAGCTCATTGACAGTGATTTCATCGGTCCTATTAACGATATTAACGGTCTTTGGGAATGGTTTAATGAAAATAGAATCAATTCTCGCATTTAAATTTAAATTTTGACAATCTTGTCTGTCACTGTCATGAATAATATTATTTGTCTTAGACCTACCTAATTCGGCCTTTAATTCATTTATTGTAACTTGCATAGCCTTTAATTCGAGTACCTTTCGGGATTCCTCTTCTTTGATCTGCCTCATCTTTATCGCCCACTCTAGTTCTTTTTCATTCATGAGTTTTTTCCACTTCGCCTGCATTCGTTGTTCAACTGCTTCTATACGAGCTTCAATTGACATCTGTGCCTCGACTGTAGTTCTCTGGACTTCCATGGGGGTCATCATTTCGTCCTCGGAAGTTGGTAATGTCGTCTCAAAGGGGCTGGGGGCCTCCCCCTGCCTTGGGGCTCCATTTCAATTTAAAATACAAATATAAAAACTTTGACTTTCAACTGGCAATTAAGTATTAATTCTATACGTCAATACTCAAAATATCGAGAGCAAACAACGTCACTGTCACACAACCTCTCTGATCGGCTGCTGAAGCATGACTACGTACAGATAACACTAAAGCTCTGGATTATGTAAACAGAATGGGCAGTGTCAGGTTTCCAAAATTACATTCGATTGCAGAGGTAATCTGGCAGTAGGCCAAATCCCGAAACATGTGGCTTATTGCCTCATATGTAAAGTCTGAAAACAATTTTTATTCAGACGTTTGCGTACTGAAACCGAATGATTCTTAGCTAATTTTGCTTCTCAAAAAGTGATAAAGACCTTTGGCCAACCTAAAGTCGACATGTTTGCTTCTGAGTTGAATCATAAATATGAACAATAAGCTTCTTGGAGGGGGGACGTAAGCTCGGCGGTCAAGGATGCGTTTACTCTTAGTTGAAAAACTATTTCTTTAATGCGTTTCCACCATTTACGTTTATTTTACGTTCTTCACAGAAAGTTATTTGCGATAGGGCTAACTGTATTTTAGTCGTATCCCAACCGTGCTTTCCTTTATTTACGAAACTGTGTGTTTCCGAATGGCTGGTCTTTACCCCAAATATCAATTTTTATCTTGCATTTTCAATAACAATCCTCATCCAATGGCATCGAACCTTTCCCTGGTGGCGGCGAGGTTATCAAGAAAGCACTTCACTTGAATGGATACCCAGATTATTCATTGGAAACAGCCGTGCATTTAATTTCTAAGTCGGCCTTGGAACAATATAGTTTAGGCTTACGACAATGGTGGAACTTTTGTGCAACTAGGGATGTTACTCCTTTCACTGGTGACATATCTATAGTATTAACTTGTTTACAGGAAAAGGTAAATATAGAAAAATGTAAATATGGAACCATTAATTCTATATGATCGGCCTTATCTTTGATTCTTCCATATGGGAAACGACTTTCGACTTAAAATATTTATGAAGGGGGTATCAAGTCTAACTCCCAGGTATGACTTTACATGGGACCCGGAGATAGTGTTAAGAAAACAGAATGCTTAAATACAAACACCGCCATAACACTTGCCAAAAAATTAATAATTCTACTGGCCTTAGTAACGGGCCAACGAATGGAGACTTTATCGCTTGTCAAAATTAGCAACATTTTTCAGAGCCATTCAGGAGTTCAAATTATTATAACGGATAAAATGAAGTCTTCCAAATCCAGAAAAATAATCTTTGTTTACACATTCAATTTTGTCCAGACAAACCAGGTTTATGTGTGGCATCTGCTTCAAATTAGTATATAGATCTATTCAGGGTGCTATTGATCCTTTATTTTTGACGGTTAGGAAGCCACACAAAGCTGCATTCAGAGAAAAGCTTTGTATTATTGCAGTTTACTATATAAAGTCTATAGAAAATTTCCTCTCTACAACGACCTTATTTACTAAAGTCTTATTTTTAATAAGTATATCGCTCTCTAAAGATTTAAAACATCATCAATCGCTTCCTTCGCAAACGCATCACCTTCAGATCGCCATAAATGATCTTTCCGATCGTAGGTACCTATATGATAATTAGAAAAATATAATGTTATGTTTTGTACTAGAAATTAACCTAATTCTGAAAACATTTCACCAATTAATTGCACTCTCATGATATTAAAAAATAACTTACAACATTGTATCGTATAATTTGCATATCTGTCGTCACTTTTAAAAGGCTCTGCATTGCCTGCAATATAAATTATGTCGCGAAACGATATTACATAAATTATGCCCCACATTTAAAGCAATTAAATAAACCTAATATTTGGGCTTTTAACGAGTATGTACAGGGTGTTCATTTCTCGATGTAATTGCAGGAAATCTCGGTAACTAGTGAAGATAGAGACTTGCGGTTTTACATTACTTCGCTACTTTTTCGTGAAATAAAAGATGCCGCAAACAGAATTGTCATAGCTTTCTTAGTTTTTGCTACAGGGTGTTTTCGAAATTGTTGGCTGTTCGACCACCCCCTGTATTTCGGTTACCCTTTAACTTATTAAAAATTAAAAACTGTTTTTGAGAGAGTTTTTTAAGTAGAATTCAGTGGCGTACGTACTTAGGTACTTTTTTTCTGAGTGTCTTACTTTTCGAGATATAAAGTAAACATATGTTTTTTTTAAATGGGACATCCTGTACATGTTTCTCTTATTTGATTAAGCTATTTTTAAGCTTTTCGAAAATATATAATAATAGTCGATAGTTACTATTAACTATAAACACACAAAACGAAAAATTCAGAGAATTATAGTAGAATAGGCCATGAAACCATTAAAACGAAAATAAGAATATCCTGACACGCCTATTTGTCAAAATGTATAGGTAAAAATGTCGTTTTGTTGAAATACATGTCATTATTTCACAAAAAATAAAAAAAAAATGGCAAAAATGTAATAGTATGAAAACTGTGAAAACATGTTAAGTTTGCTAAATAGAGTGTTATGAAAATAGGAAAACTTACAATCTTATAATTTAATTATCTGTCAGCGTCGCCAATGAAAAATTCGTCTACGTCTCTGTTTGGCTACACAAACAAACCCTTATAAGCCTGCAGCATATTCTTTGCACCTTGACATAATAAAGTAGAGAGATTAGTTATAGACCAAACGTATAGCTTTTAAAAATTAGGTAATCGGTTTTCGGGAACACACCACGGGAAACCGAGAGTGGATGAAATCAAGCCAGGATACGGACTATAGAGCATTATCCACGCAATGTGTTAATTTTGGTGTTCTCTCTAGTTGTCGGGCTGGTAGGCGGCGGATCGTCAGTTCCCCTTTTCTTATTATTATTATTGTACTTCGTTTTTGATAGTACCTGTTAGCAACATACTTGATTTACCTTAGTGGTGCAATCATGTTTTACTAGAGATAATTATTCTTTACTAAATTTACATTTTATTAAAAGTCGTACTGATCTTAATATGCCTAAGCGGTCTAACCGTATAAACGTATCTGCGACTCTGACATATCTAACTTATAAGATTCCTTATTTTCATAGATACCCAGAGAGAAGACAGCACCATAATCCAGAAACATTTTCGGGTTAAAAAAAAATAATTTAATTAGGAATCGATTATTCATAAAGCCATGACCTAAATGTCCTAAATCATATAAAATAAAAGAGAATCGCAAAAGGGACAAAATGCGAATTATGGCTTTTGTAGAGTCACTAGAAGTTCGAGTAAAGTCATAGACATAAATCTCGAAGAAATAAAATATTGTTTAACGAATTATTAAATAAATATCATTTGAAATCCTATGAAGAAAGGTTGCGCACTCTTTACATACTGGGAATGATGTGCGATGACTTACTTTTAGCAGTAATGGCATATTCTTTAGTTTGTTTCAATGGTTCTATAGTCTACTACCCTAGTTTTCTAAGTTTCTCGATTTGTGCGTTTATTGTTACAATATTGTGTCTCTGTTCCCTTCTTTTTTTTCGGAATTAGGTTAAGTTTGTGTGAGTTGATTGCATAAGGAGAAGGGGATTTCTTCGGAGTTCTCGTTTCTCGTGGCCCTTGAGCTCGCTTTTTAAAATAGCTTCAGAGAGGAAGGTTGTGTCTCGCTGTTAGGCCAAGTTTTTGCCAAAATACCACGAGGTCTCGCCCCCCTTTTAGAGGTAAGCTCCTTTAATTCCTTTTGTTTTTGGTTTGTTGTTTTGTGGGGATTGAGTGGATAATTTTCTTTTTGGTTATCTTTAGGGGCTTGGTTTTTTATTGGGTTTTCACGGCTTTCACCGTTTTACCATATGTAAGGTTAAGGAACCACCTGTGCTCTAACCGGGGACATTAAGCCCACGAGCCACCATAGAAGTGCTACCACGGTTTTTTAAATCAAGTTAAAGTCCACCTGACCATATCAGGAGGCCCAGCTAAAGGAGCTGCCGCAGTAGAAGCTTCCTGGTATAGTCATCCAGAACATTATTTTTTTTTTTATACGGAATTTAATAACCTTGTCATTTTAATATCACTGTTGGTTTTTTTAGATTCTTAACCTTAGAAATTTAAACACTGTAAGGTCCATCTTAAATTTGAAAATTTTTATAACAAGCGTAAACCCCCTTTCTTTTATTTAATAACTTATTGTTTGTGTGGAAAAACTTAAGTTTTATTTATATTTTTCCTGGTTTGAACTTCTGTCAAACCAGGTGACGCCCAAAGCAAGCCAACGACGAAGGGAAGGTGTAAGTGTAACGGACCACGACCTAGTGCCTTCACACTAAGTGCTACCGTCGCGTCAGTAGAAAGTGACAACCGGTTGTTCATGATAAAAGTTTGCCACTCTCAAATATTTTGATAAAATCTAACCTCATCTCATAGTACAATAAGGTTGCTTAGCTAGTATAAAGAGGTTAATGCATAAACGCGAACTGTTTTTAAAACTTTATGTTTTGCTTTTGCCTTTATATCAGCCCCTCTATTTTATAATAATTATATGTTTGGTTGCCAAACTGCACCTAAATAGTTTTCATTGCATGCAAATTTACGCTCTAATCATTTTTACAGCAGGATTTTTTAAATTTCATATTTTAAAATATATTTTTCTGTTATGGTAATAAAAACGGAGATGACATTGCAAACTTACCCGAAGTATCAAGTATAATACTGCAGGCTACCCATGTAGAAACATAGATTTTAATGCTAGATTTAAGGTTTGTGACATAGACGTGCCAAATATAATTCCACCATCATATTATTTTTGTTAAGCTTTTCACTATTCACTTTTCGTTTAGGCAGTTCTACTTGTTAAAATTTGGGTATATTTAATAAAAGATTAAATTAGAATAAAAATGCCCAAATTGAACTCGTAAAATTCTTAAACTAAAGAGTTTTTATGACAGCTAAAAAATTGAACTACTTAAAAACGTGGTTTCGTGATATTTAGCCCTAAGATCAAGCACAGAAGTTAACTCTAAACGATAACTTTAAAATTAATTGTTTTTCAATTACAGTGAAAAATTAACAAGTAGGCTTTTTTCGGTTATTGTCGTGGAAACGGTACGTTAGAAGTATAACTGGTATGTTTGTTGATCATAGGGCTGAAAATCTGTCATATTGCGAGCTTAGAACAATGCATTTTGGTTCTGAAAGCGCTAAGGAATTCAGAAATACCTTCGGAAGGGGATTTACTCGATTATATCTAAATACAGGGTGTCCACTTGAAACAGAAACAAAGCCAGTTTTGGGCACCTCAGGTTATTTAAAAAAAAAAACGCTCAGACCCGTCGATTTTTGATTTTAGGAGACAACATTTTTTTGACATTTCCGCCCCTGAATGTCAAATCCCTAGCGGGGGCGACAACTATCCCCAAAATTTTAAATGGAATGGGGGAGTCGAGTGGTACTTTGTTTTAAAGGTATCTTTATTAAGAGTATAACCCCAGAGTTTAACATCGCTACTATATACCTAGCCTGTACAAAATCAGGTTGTTTTTTCCTTTTCTATTACAAAAAAATTCTTACAAGTCAGTCTATCAGGAAATGCTGGAAATGCTGTCCCTGGGCCTCCATGCAATAGTAGAGATTTTGTTCACAATGCTCTCATCCATTTTGAAGCATCTGTGGGGTGATTTGACGACATTCATCAATTATCCGTTATTGAAGGTGTTCCAAAGACGTTGACTCGGTAGCATAAATTTTGGTTTTTAAGTGGCCCCATAAAAAAAAATATAACGGGCTCAGATCCGAAGAACGTGCGAGCCACTTAATACTTCCTCTCCTTCCAATCCATTGTCCTGTAAACGTTTGGTCAAAACAGTGACGAACAGTGAGTGCAAAGTGGGGTGGCGCATCGACTTGCTGAAATATTAAGTGGTTTTCCATCTACTGATCGTCATTTTTAATCATTTCCACTAACTCTGGATAAATGGCGTTTTGTAATAATTTTAGATATATTTTTATAACTTTGGAAAGATTTTTGAAAAGTGCCTAAAAACTCGACTAGTTGAATTTTTTAATCAAAATAATATTTTACGCGAGAACCAATTTGGTTTCCGGGCTGGTAAGGCGACAACTGATGCCATGTATGCAGTAATTAAAAAGATCACGGAAGGCTTGGATACGAACAATAAATGCATTGCAGTTTTCTTAGACCTTGCCAAGGCGTTTGACACTGTTAACCACAAGAAGCTCCTTGTCGTTCTAGAAAGGTGTGGTATTCGTGGTATAGTGCTGAATATCTTTGATAGCTACTTAACAAACAGGGAACAACGGGTAAAAATCAATGATACAATCAGCGAACGCAGAGTAGTAAAAATCGGGGTTCCTCAAGGAACTGTCCTTGGTCCGATACTTTTTTTAACTTATATAAACTCACTCTTATCCATAAAGACCCGGGCGGAAGTTGTGTCATATGCTGATGATACAGTTGCTATATTTTGTGAAAATTCCTGGAATGAAACAAAAATAGCCTGCCAACAGGGTATGGAAAAGATAAAAAATTGGCTAGATATGTATCAACTCTCTTTGAATGCAAGTAAAACTCATTATATAGCCTTTACCTTAACAGGAATAAACAAACCTGAATTTGCTAGTATTAAAATAAATAATATGGTAGATGAAATCAAAGAAACAAGTGAAATAAAATACCTGGGCATAATTATTGACGAAAACTTAAAATGGACTAATCATATAAATTATTTAACAAAGAAGGTACGAAAACTTATTTATAAATTTTATCAACTGCGTGAAATACTATCTCGAAAATTATTAGTAACTATATACAAAACTCTGGCCGAATCACTCTTCCGTTATGGTGTTCTAATATGGGGGGGAATCTATAAGAATTCACTACAAAAGTTAAATATTATGCAAAATTACATATTAAAAATAATATTTAAGAAGACGAGGCTGTTCCCTACTGACCTACTGTATACAGAGGAAATTTGTAATATAAGAACATTGTACTTTCATAGCATCTGTAAATACGCCTTTAAAAACAATTGTTTTCAAAATTATACAATTTCCACTTTCAACACACGTAGTAATAACCTTAGGCTTCTATCTACGCCCAGATTTAACAGAAATATTGGCCATAGATTTATAATATATACTTTACCTAAAACCTGCAATATCTTACCTTTACATATTAAACAGTTAAATAACCTAAAAGTATTCTCCAAACTATCAAAAAAATATATCTTTGGAAATTACCGTGAATTTGTAAATATAATAGAAAATTGACCGTTCTTTTATTAGATAAATATGTATATGTGTAATAATAACTTTATAATTTCCTTTTAGTTAGTTTTTTTCTTAGATTTAGTTTAGATAAATTTGCCTTCTTACTAAGGTATAGCACAACACAAGTGTTTAATCACTTAGGTGCTTACTTATAATATATGCATTCAAATTGAACAAATAATTAACATAACTATTTGACGTATATAACCTAGTATTTAGAATATAAATTTAATGTACCTAACCGTATAATGTGTGTACTATAAGCAAAATAAAATTTCGCCTATTAAATTGCCAGTTAAAAAGAAGGAGCCTATTATTCGGTTACCAAAAATGCCAGCCCAAACATTCAGTTTTTCCGGGTGTTGCGTATGCACCTCACGAAATATTCTGGGATTTGAATCAGACCAATAACGACAGTTGTGACGATTCACCGCACCGTTTAGGAAAAAAGAGCATTCGTCAGAAAAGCATACGTTGAAAAGAAAGTTCTGATTATTTATTCCCTGTTCACTCATAATTTCACAAAATTGCAATCGCCTATCAAAATCGTCGTCGTTAAGTTCTTGTACCAGGTGCATTTTGTAAGGATGAAACTTATGTTTTTTTTTAATGTCGTTTGAATGCTGCTTCTTTTAACACCAGATGCTGTTGCCAGATTTCTTGTACTCAGTGTAGGATCTTGAACAACATGCCCTAATATCGCCACATCTGTAGCTTCATTTACGACTGGATTTTCCACTATACGTTTTTTATTAGCTACTGACCCCTTCTTTCAAAATATGTGCACCAATTACAAAATGTACTTTCGATGGACTTGTCAATTTTGATGTTGATGGTTAAACAGTTGGGCAGTTCTATTAGCACATTTATTGTTCGCAAAAAATAATGGAATTATTTGCACACTTTTAGCAATCGAGCAAACCATTATCAGTTTTATGCTGATTCTGTAACGAAATAAACTAAACCTTACTACTTTATCGCGACCGAAGGATATGATCTGCAATATTAATTGAAGACCACAGGAATAAAACTAGAATTGTCAAAAAAGCAAAGTTTTACACCTGCAAATGCTATTTATCGTAGTCGTTATTTGTAATAAAGAAGGTAGAAACAACCTGTTTTTGTACTTTTGGTGAGCCACTGTACATTTCAAATGGCCACCCTGTATGTTTTGCAAAATAGCGTCTACCAGAGGACCACTAAAATCAGTTAAATACAAATTGCCATTAAAATATTCAAAGTATATATGAATCGGTCATTTCGAAAACAACCTAAGTCACAAAATGGTTTTTTTTTCAGGAGACATAAAAAACATTTCATTTAACTAGGTGGGTATTTTGAGGCAATGCTATTTTATATACATATTGTAGGTTATAAATATGTACTTTTGGAAGACAAAAGGCGGATAGAGATCATTTAGATTTTTTGTTATTAATTTTTTAAACTGTGGGACTTATGTTGTTTTCGAAATGAAGCATACTTTTTAATGTTTTTGATAAACCTTTTTATTTGAAACATTTGGAAAGTACAACAAAATAACAAAAATACATTAAACTTGGATATAATATATAATATAAACTTGAAAAAAGCTAAATATTATTATTTGGACTCACAGGTTATCCATCCGCATCAGAAGTTGTTGTATGCCAGTTGCATATATCATTACAAAATTCGGCATGCTCATCAGGAATATATTGCATGACCTTTTTAATATCCTTAATTTTGTTAATGTTTATTGGTATTCTATCTGATGTGTACGCAGGATTTTGGAGCATAGTAGGTGGTTGAGACGAGCTTCCAACCACGAAAGTATGGGACGTCAAACCATCTATATAATCATACGCTTTGATACTACCAGTATATTCTGAAGAAAATATTGGCTGGTTAAATTTTGATATCGTGAACTGGGTTTTTTCGGCCTTTGGTATCTTCAGTTTTGGCGATTCTATAGATACTGTGTTTTTCTTATACCATATAGGCCACCAACTTTTGTAATCCTGAATTTCCCGGCTTGGCTTAGATATTATTTTAACAGAGTATTTAAAACTGATACTTGCTTTTGGAACCAAGGTATAGTACTCGTCGGGATCATAGATTTTATCGTGTTTTTTCAATATCCGTTTTATTCGCCCAAAATGCCTATCACAAGGCAAAAACGAATGCCCGCGGACTGGAAAGTACTGGACAATCTTATTGAACCTTTTCGTGTCGGTAAGAGATATTTTCATGCTCCATCACACTTTCCGCCATGTTGTAAACACTACCCGTTCATTCCGAAAACCACACAAGTAAAGAACTTGTGTTGTTTTCGAAATGAATGGAAAATAAATTGGCCTTGCACCTATGCTATGAAATAGTAACTTGTGTTGTTTTCGCTCAGACTAATGGGTTTTAAGGTATAAAACATCATGGCGCCGAAATCTTGTTTTAGCCCAGATATGGACTTAGGTTGTTTTCGAAATGACCGATTCATATGTATATTTAGTGCATCTCGTGCATGGTTAACTTTAAGTGACGAAAAAATGAATTTTATTTTTAGTGGGTAACTAGTAACTATACAGGAGCCCCGCAGGTTTGCAATTATTTCCTTAAAAATTTAACTCTAAACAAGAAAATAGCAATCAATAAGATTGACTAAATTAAAAATACACAAGCGGTAATAATATAGTATATCAACTTCACCGATGGAAAAATGTCAATATTCTTTTACCAATTTGGCGATATCAATCTGGCTATCAAGGTTTAAATTATTTTTTGAAACATTTATTTGCTCGGAACGCAACCAGATATCATACCAATCAACCAACAAATTAAAAATTTCGCTATATAGTGCAACGGCTTCTGCTTAATTAAATTTTATGCATATTATGTATTTATTCTCAAATGCGTTAAATATTTCAAAGAAATATATAAAGTACAGTAATGTTTAGTGTATTTAAAATAATATGTAAAAGAAACAAATTGAAAAATTAGAGTTGAATGGGGTTGTTTGGGAATCAACAAATTCTATTGCTGAAGAAATGAATAAATACTTTGTTGATAGTGTTAGAGAAGTAGTGGCTACAATTGATATACAACATTCACTACCAGATACATTCATTCAAAACCAACAAGACACTCTTAACTTTTTCCAACTGATTGACGTAAAACAATTACAAGAAATCCTATTTAGTTTGCCTAATAAAGCAAGTCCTGATGACATATCTGTAGAGTTCCTTAAAAACACTTTTGAAAACATTAAGGAACCTTTATTACATCTAATAAATACTTCACTTGAGATTGGTAGGGTACCATAATTGTTAAAAATTTCACATGTTATACCAGTTCAAAAAATTAAGGGAGCAATTAAAGCAGAAGACTTTAGACCAATTAATGTATTATCAACGATTGAAAAAATATTAGAGAGGGTGGTATATAACCAGCTTATTAATTTCATTGAAGTGAACCATATTTTAATTGAAAATCAGTCAGGGTTTAGAAAAAAGCATAGCTGTGAATCTGTGTTGCAGCACATTCTTTATGAATGGAAACATTTATTAGATGATAATTATATTGTTGCTGCTGTTTTCCTGGACTTAAAACGAGCTTTCGAAACTATAGATAGAGCAAAGTTAATTTTAAAATTAAAAAAATATGGTATAGTTGACATGGCATTGGCCTGGCTTGTGGACTACCTTGACCACAGATTGCAGGTAACAAAAATCGGTGGGCAACTTTCATCGGAGATTGAGAATGATATTGGCGTGCCTCAGGGTAGTACTTTGGGACCTTTATTGTTTATAATTTATATTAATGACATAGCGTTGGCGGTTAAGGAATGTTCACTGCATTTGTTTGCAGACGATACACTTGTATATTATTACTCAAAAGATCTGAAGACGTTGATTGACACTGTGAACGTTGATTTGGGTTGCCTGCATGGGTGGTTCAACAGTAATACCTTAAAACTTAATGCAAAAAAATCAAAATTTATGATAATTGGTAACAAAAATGTACATGATTCTGGTATAACAAAGAATATTCAAATTAGGGTAGGTAAAGAAGGAGTTGAACTGTCTTCAAAACATAAATATCTGGGGTTTATTATTGATCATAATCTTAAATTTAAGGATCACTTGGAACATGTTATTGAAAAAATTACGAAGGGTGTAAATTTCCTTTCTAGGTTCACAACTACTCTGTCTCGATGGACCAAAATTACTGTTTAAAACACCTTAGTCTTGCCTCATTTTATATTTAGCTCATCAATATTGTATTTGGGTAATGGGAATGAACTGAATAGACTTCAAAAATTGCAAAACAGGGCAATGAGGGTCATTCTCAATGAAAGACGGGACACTTCTATTGGGAGTATGTTAAAAAAACTTGGTTGGCTCCCAATAAATAAATTTCTTATTTACCAGAGCATGATCCTAATATACAAAATCCAAAATAACTTAACACCAGAGTACTTGACTAACAAATTGGAAAACCATGTAATAATGCACTCTTATAATACAAGAAATAAAAGAAATTTTTATGTTACAACTAAAAATAAGAAAAGTACAGAGAATGGACTGTATCATAAAGGCTTGTTAGAGTTTAATAAGCTTCCAATCGAGATTAAAACTGTAGCCAATGTTAAGCAATTTAAAAATGTGCTAAAGCAAAGACTATTGCGAGAATGATAGTTTAAGTGCATGTCAAGCTTTGAGTCGAGAGTATAGATTTATGATTTACTCCTATGGGTAATACGTAATAACCTTACATTATAATAGTAAACTACGTTTTTTTTTTGTTTTTTTGAGCTGTATGGTTTGTATATGTATGACTTTAGACATTAGGATGATTTTGTGCAGTATTAAGCTGATTTTTGTAAGCAAATTCGGATATAATGTTGTAATTTGTTATTAGCCAGGTGCTAAATAAAGGATCTATATATACATACATGGCAAAGTTTACATTATATCGTTGACCTTTACTGCAATAAATCAACTACCTGATTAACGTCCATTGTGTAGGTCCCAACATCCGCATTAAATGGGTGCAGGGTCGGCCTAAAAATATAGTTATCTACATATTGATCAGTTTTTTTTTGAAGTAAAGAGACATTTTAAATCGTATGAACGTAAAGTTCAGTTATTGTAATAATACCTAATATTCTTAGACTTTATACTTTGAGAATTAGTACAATAAAAACTCATGAAATACTGTAATACAGATTTATTCGTTTCAATAAAAGTTTGGCAGTCGTCAACCAAGTACCGGATGTCCCACTAAGAATGGCTGTCGGCCGTATCTCAGAAAGTGTTAGTCGTATGGCTTGCGGAAAAAAAATTTATGAGGTAAAGTGGTCATGAGAAATTGCTGGAAATTATTTTCAAGTTTTTTAGACTGGTGCTAGAGGGCGCAACAGTAACGGTAAATATGAATCATGAAGTTTCCTCAAAAGTCGCCTAGTTAAGGTATCCCGAAAATAACATTTTTGTGTATTTCGAAGATTTGTTAATAAAATTCACCTATAGAACGTGTTCGTCACTTTTCAAATAAAGTGGTGGGGGAAGGTTGAACATTATTTGTAATAAATGCTGATAACTCCTGTCTGGCTTAACATAATTTAGTAAGTTTAGTTTTGTTAGAAAGGGCTTTTCTCACTCTATATATCGTCTTATGAACCACGGCAATATGTATTTTACACTAGGCGCTAGGGGGCGCTGTCTTACAACTTCACAAACATTGCGCGTTTTTACCATAATTGTAAATATAACAGTATATTTAATTTCACCTGATTACAAGGATGATTAAAAGTCTAAGAAGTCAGCGAAAACCGCAAGTTAATATCTATTTTCAATCCGGAGATATCAACAACAATAATCATAATTACGGAACATTATGATTTTATTTTCAAGTTGCCATTGTAAAGTTTTTTTTATGAGTCAAATAGGCCTTGGAAAAACAAAATATAAATTGAAACTGTGCACGCGTGTCACCTTTCATGATTACGTCAAAATTTTTGTCGTGCCAACAGTGTTGTGTCGTATTTGATTTTCAAAATGCCTCTGTTACTTGAAGAAGCGGTTGGCATCATTGCGGTGTATTTTGAATGCGTGGGAAATGCAACAATTGCTGAACGGGTTTACGCAGTACCATACCCTCAAAGGCGCCGATACGACAGTAGAATGTTTAGCCGTTTAGCTAGCCGTTTTCGTACTACTGGAAGTATTTGTCGCCCTGTATATCGCAGACGCCGCCGAGGTCGAACAGAGGAACACATTGTAAATGTTTTGGCATATGTGGAATTTAATCCACAAATTAGTATTAGATTAATTGTTAGAGACTTGGGCGTTCCTCGCTCTACTGTGCATAGGATTTTATGAGAAGAAAGGTAAGTAATTATATCTATATATTGTAACTCTTAAATAGTTTAGAATAATGCCAATATTTCTATTAATAGTTTTCAAGTCAATGTAATAAGTATTTTGTTTTTCTTTAGGCTATATCCCTACCACATTATGCTCCACCAGGCTTTGACCCCGCAAGATTATGATAGAAGAGTGGATCATTGCTATTGGTTGCTTAATATGACATTGGAAGATAGAAATCCAAAATTTTGTGAACTGATGAAGCTACTTTCCATAGTAATGGAGGAGTAAACCGCCATAATATGCATTATTGGTCGCGGAATAATCCCCATTGGATGAGGGAGGTGCAGCATCAAGGAAGATTAAGTGTCAATGCCTGGTGCGGCATTTTGGGTGTCAGAATAATTGGACCGTTTGTATTTAATGAGTCGCTTACTGCGCAAAGATATTTACAGTTTTTAAATTACGAACTCCCAATTCTTCTCGAAGATGTGCCCTTGGATATTCGCAGAACTATGGTTTTCCAACACGATAGATGTCCTGCACATTTTGCGGCAAACGTTCGTCATTGTAAAGATATATTGTAATACTGTTAATGAAAGTGGTAATTTCTATTTTAGATCACCTGACTTAACATGCCTAGATTTTTATCTATGGGGGAGATTGAAGGATCTTGTTTTCGTTACCAGACCCACCACAAGGAAAAACATGATAGAAATGATAATAGACAGCAGCCGCCGTATCCCTATGGCAGAGGTGGAAGCTGCAGTATTACCAACCAGGGCGAGATTGGAGTCGTGATGGGCGACAATTTAAACATTTAGGGCGCCACTGAGAATTGTTGTCGTAACGATATATTTACTTGAAACATACGTACCTTCATATTTTGTCTTTCCAAGGCCTATTTCACTCTTAAAAAAACATTTGCAATGGCAACTTGAAAATAAAATCATAATATTACGTAATTATGTATATTGTTGTTGATATCTCCGGATTGAAAATAGATATTAACTTGCGGTTTTCGCTGACTTCTTAGACTTTTAATCATTCTTGTAATCAGATAAAATTGAAGATACTATTATATTAACAATTATGGAAAAACGCGCAAGGTTTGTGAAGTTGTAAGACAGCGCCTAGTGAAAAACACATATTACCGTAGTTCATAAGATGATATATAGAGTGAGAAAAGCCCTTTTCAACAAAACTAAGTTTACTAAATTATGTTAAGCCAGGCCGGAGTTATCAGCATTTATTATGAATAATGTTCAACCTTCCCCCACCACTTTATTTAAAAAGTGACGAACACGTTCTATAGGTGAATTTTATTAACAAATCTTCGAAATATACAAAAATGTTATTTTCGGGATACCTTAACTAGGCGACTTTTGAGGAAACTTCGTGATTCATATTTGCCGTTACTGTTGCGCCCTCTAGCGCCAGTCTGAAAAACTTGAAAATAATTTTCAGCAATTTCTCATGACCACTTTCTGAGATACGGCCGACAGCCTTTCTTAGTGGGACACCAAGTACACTAGGTATGTGAGAAAGATTCTTACAAGTTATTATTAAATTTACAATATTACGATTTAGACTACACACTAATGCAAGATTAAAATAATTAAGTTTAAGATTCAAACAATGTCCAATGTGTGTACACAGAAAAGTTTTACTATGATCAATTTTGGCAACTTAATTCTACTTTACTCTAGATTTAATTCTTCGTCACTATCGCTATCTTTATCTAAACTTATTATTAAGAGTTGACCGTTAGTACTCTGACACATAAATGAGATTTCCACGTTAATTACAAGTTGTATACATTTTTTCCAACTGTCTGCAGAAATATTACTTACTAGTAGTAGTAGTAGTAAACTGATAAAACTGTGCTCCCTTAATCAAATAATCTGATTTATTTGGTGAATAATTATTGGTAATAAATAAATGTGATTTTAATTAACCAAATTTTATTTAACTGAAATAAATGAGAGTATTTCGTTTTATTTGCAAAATTATTTGACTGTTGGTGGATTTAATGTGGAAATAACAAAATCTAAATAACTAATCTAATTATTTAATCGAACTAATTTTTATTTAGGAACTAAATCCCGCTAATCGCTAGTTAAATCACCCAATAGAGAACTATTCAAATGTCTATGTCGTTTAAACTAAATAATTATGTATTCACATTAAATCCTTAATATAAAACAACCAAATATTTACAAATAACTAATTATTTAATCGAAGTACATTTCAAGTTAAGAACCAAATACCTTTAACTTTAATTTAGATCATCCATTGCCGAACTTTTCAAATAATTTGGTCATCCAAACTAATAATTAAGTATTTAAATGAACTCCTGTCGCCTACTTTGGGCTTTGAGTAATTTGATTGGTTATACAAAAGTGGCCTGATCATCGCGTTTTTGGTTATTGGTGTTCGATTTTGTCTTGTAGAAGTTTATGAGTGAGAGTGAAATATTCTTTGTTAGTGGCACAGAAGTTAGTGGTTCCATCAAAAATTAAAACGAATATATGGGGAATAAACGTAATATGAATAATTATTTAGAATATTGGGGTATATCGGGGGGTACATCCCATATGTTAGATACTTTTCAAGGTAGGAAACTATATTTGAATATTTTAGTTACGCATGAAACGAGTTAAAAAAGTAAGATAAGAGGCAAAGAAAAGATACTTGTAATACCTAATTTGAAATTTCGAACACAAAATCTTTTTAGAAAAATGTTGCCAGGTATTTATAAATCATGGCTACCTAGGTTACAAATAAGACAGTTTTTTTCAATTTTCACCATAATTCAATACCTATCAAACCTGCTAACGTAAAAAATATAATACAATTAATATAATATTAATAATTATTGTACCTAATATTTGCAAATTTGCCTTTATTTAATTTTTTATCATAGTTATCAACTTCTCTAACGGTATAATTGGTATCAAACTGGCTAAAAGTAAATAGATTAAAATTAAATATTTCTAAAACGAAATTTATTGCAATAGGAAATAAATTATGAAAATATAAATATTTTTATAGATGACCAAAAATTAGAGATAGTTCAGTCTTTTAAATATTTAGGGATAATAATAGATTCTAAATTAAAATTGGATGCTCATTTTGAAAACACCATATCTAAAATTGAAAAAAAAATTAATTATTTCAAAAGAGTAAGTAAAAATTTAGGTTTATTTTCAAGAAAAACAATATATAACACAATAATTTTACCTCATTATTTGTATTGCTCTGCAATTTTATATACTGCAAATGAAGGAATTTTTAGTAGACTTCAAATTTTACAAAATAAGGCAATGAGAATAATATTAAATGTTGATAAATACACAAGGATAAATTATATGTTAAATAAACTTAAATGGTTGAATATAAGGAATTTAATATTTTTCCTAGTTTGTATTTTTATTTATAAAATTCAAAATAATTTATTACCATTTCATTTAAAAGACTTTATAACGCAAAACTTTGAAAATCATAACTATTAAACCAGAAACAATCAAAATTTTTTTTTAGGGAAAGTGACAAAAAATTTGACATATAAATCAATCTTTTTTAAAGGACTTCACGAATATAATAATTTAGATTCTTTAATTAAGAAACAAAATTCCTTAAGTAAATTTAAAAAATCCTTAAAAATATCATTACTTAGAAAACAAAATATCTGATAAAATTTATTTAAAAATATTTTTGGTGCATAAAATTGTAATTTTAAATGTTTTAATTATTGTTAAAAAAAACTAAAATTTATAATATTGTAGCAGTATTGCTAAAATAAATCTTGTTACTACTACTACTACTAGTTGAATCTACAGATCTGCCATAAGACGTTTATAGAAACATTTAACATAACATAAAAATAAGAAATAAAATAAAAGATGGTTATCTTTTAAATTTTATGTTATTTTTATGTAAAAATCGTTGTGCGCGTGCGCGTAATTTGTAACCTTTATTTTCGGCAAAAATGTGTTTTTTCTGTTGGTTGGCCTTATTATTTGAACACTATAAACAATTTGATAAGGTTTGTGATTATTATGGTATAGGTACTGATTAAACCATATTCAATAGCAACATTTCAATATTTCTTATTTTTATGTGACGTCTGCATAAACACGTACTTGGATAAAATAAGAACTGATTTGAATTAACATTCTGATCTATTGAAAATTAAAAAAAGGTCTTTAAACCAAATAAATTTATATTTGGTCTAAATAAATATAAAAGACAAGTTAAACAATTATGTACTTGAATAAAAAAACAATCACTTTGATGGAAATTACCGGTTTGTTTAAATCAAATCACTTAAATTGTTTAATTAAATAACGTTGTTGTTACGGCAAATACATGTAAAACAAAAGTAAAATAAATATATACTTGATAAAATATATATAAATATCAATCAAATAAACATTTTGTTAACTTAACTGTAAACTTATTTACCTTAAGTCATTGAAACGGCTTATTTAAGTTAGGTTAGTGTTAAGGAAATAAATATTTGCTTGAATTTTGTATTTAGTGATTAATTCCAAATAAAAAGTAATTTGTATAAAATCAGATGATACTAATTGAGGCAAATAATCCCTTGGTATTTTTCAAATACATATTTATATATGCGAGATGTTACACGTGGCGACATCTCGTAGCAATCGAGCTATCCACCTAACCAGACCAGCAAGGTCTTAGAGAAGACCAAACGCTGGAGAGGATCCCGCATAAGCAGGTATCTAATGTCAGGTGGCGCTGAAAGCCAATCGTCGGTTTCTGTGAACCGAAAACCTAATATAAAAGAAAGATGTTTTTCCCTTTTCTTTTCGTCAGACCCAATCCTTGGACGCGTTTCGCCGTATTTTTTCGTCAGACTCTATAGCCTTGCCGATGAGCCCTTTCTTTTAAATACATATTTGTTTGGCTAATAGGAAACAAATATTTATTTTAGTCAATGGTAAATTTTTTCAACTCAAATAATTAATTTTATCAGTGTAGTAGTAGTAGTAGGTGAGGGGAGGAACACACAACTAACCTGGCAAGTAGGCCAAATACGATCCTTTTTACCTTCCCCCATCCATTTAGCCACCTAGGCCCTCGTCAAACCTACCCGACCTTGTCACGAAGGTCAGAACATTACTCCAAGCAAGGGTCCTGACTTCCTTCTGTGGGATCACCACTGTTACTTACTATGCTTCAATTCTAGTACAGATATATTTAATGTGGGGGAAGTATTATTTCTTCTAATATTTGATTTTACTTGGTGCCATATTAGTTCGATTAAACACTATATAAACACTATAGTAGGGGGGGAAGGGGAAGACGAAACACTGTATGTCCATTTTCTATTACAAGTTTATCACATACGTTAGTTAGTTAGTTTCATTAAAGTATATTTTGCTATTATCATAAAATTTTGGTTTTCTGCTTTTATATTGTTAGAACTAGGAAACATTTTTACTTGACGACTATAATAACTAGCATTGCCCATTTCAATAACGCTATTTTTGGGTATATTTCTAAGAAGTCCATATTCAAACCAATCTTCAAAAAGGTCTGCGTTAGTGTTTTGGTGGTAATCAAGAAAAAAATATGTCATGATTTTTCTGAAAACAACAGACAGTTTAGAACAAATCCATTTTGTAAACCTGCGTATATTATTAGTATTCTTTCACCGTTGTTTAAAGGAGCCTTGGTTTAACATTTTCATGGAAAGTCATTTCATCCTTTTCTTGCAGTATTATGTGTATTGAACCATGTTTCGTCGAGGTAGATAATTGGTCGATTATTGGCTCTATATTGTTTATTAGCCGTTAAATATTTATGATGCCATTTACGTAAACGTTGAGATTCCATTAAGGCTTATCTTTTATTAATTGTATGATATTTAAAACCCATTTTAAGTAAAGTTTTTCTTAGGCTTTTTTAGCATCGAGAGATAAATGCAATTGGAACTAAAATTCATAAAAATCAATTTGCTATTTATATTACTAGGTATTTATACCTACTTAAAACAGTATGTACCTACTTAAAACAGTATGTACCTACTTAAAACAGTATGTAGCAAAAGTATGTAAAGTGGGAGCATTTTAGTCAGAGGGATAATGAGGGTTTTATGGCAGTCAAAATACCAATGGTATAATGTAAGCTTAGCTATACTTCAAACATTACCCTTCCCATTTTATTTATAATATCAACAAGATAACAAGCTCAAAAGTGAAAACTCGATATAATCTTCGCTAGTGTGTATGAGGCGTCCAGTTTACAAAGCTTTTTTAATCCACCATCTTTTACTGGAAAGCCTAAAAACTTTTGAGAGGGAAACAACAATTGTTTTGTGTATTAAGTGCATGATCTTCAAAATTTAATAATTTAAACACGCGAGTTAACCTAAGCAGAAGTTATATTCCCCAATATAGACGCCTTCTAAATTAACTTTATTAAAATTTGAATATCTTCTAACCTTAACAATTTTTAAATAGCCCGCTCTCTATTCTCAACAACGTCAACAATGTCAGGATAGATTTAATCTTTTAATTTAAATAATCATCAAATTTCGACTCAAAACCACGTTCTCACGTGGAACGAAAAAAAAAAATGGAAAAGAAAAAGGAAAAATGATGGTTACTGATTGAAATTTAAAAGTGGATCGTCCCAGTTGTTCGTCATTTACAATTATATGTGTTAATTGTTTTATATAATCAGTTTTTACAATGTGGTGTTGATGACCCACTTAATGAAGAAAGATAATTTATAAATGAAGTGTTCTTGTTTCCTGACAAAGTGAGTAAAAACCAAAATACATTTTTATTTTATTTCTCAGAACAATTTTTCGGATAAAATAGGCGGCATTTAACTGTTTTCACACAACTTTACAATTAATTGTAAAACAACTATTTTTGTAAAAAGTTTGGACTTTGAGTTACAATTAAGATTATTTGTTTGCAACTCTATAATACTTTCGTTGATTTTTTTTTAATGAAAATGAAACAAAAACAAAAATATTTCCGCATGTTCTACTGACTAAGCTTTGAACTTGAGAGCACATCTAAGTAGGTAACATCCAAGTAATTTATATTATTAACATTTTAACAAAATAATAAACAGTCATCAGTCTACTGTACCATGTTAAGAGTGCAATAAAAACTTTGCAAGTCTAGACAATCTAAGACTACACGTGAAAAAGCACTCTCCTGGAAAAACTACTCATAGTTCCATAAATAAAAAGTTACTTATCATAGTATATTTTCTTCCAGTGGAGAAAATCAACTATGTATATCCCTATTGCAGTAAGAGAATTTTTCGCAACAGTGAAGACAAACTAACACAGAGACAAAATTACGATCCAGAAAATACACAAGGGAGAAGAACTTTGCGATAAATGTAACGCAGGTCCTAAAGGCTGTTATAAAATTTTGTTTATTGGATATAAGAAAACTCCCCTTATTTTATATGTATATATCTTAGAGAGAGTGCCTTTAATACATAAAAAGCACAGTAATTTGCCTAAAAGTACCAATATAATACCCGACAAACTGGATTTTTAATTTAAAATTCTATATTTATCACCTTTGCCGGTGCATTATGGATCAACGATCAAAAGACAACGTGATTTACGGCTCCCCATCTTTATTTCTTATAGTCTTAAAAGTGAAAGGGGTGCTAGACAGAGACAAAATATATTTGGAGATTTCTCCATTGATTTTAAAGATATCGCTGACCTGTCAACTTTAATTTGTTTTTAGACGTTTTCTGCCTTGAAATTCAATTCAGTAATAAAAATTGTTCTTTTCCGAGCTATTTTTATCGTACTTTTGTGTTGGCAGTAAGTATTCATTGATATTTGTTATTATTTATTCATTTTAAAAGTGAGCCATGAAAATTTTGACGTTTATAAATTTATACTTTGTTTTGACTCTTTGAATCTCGTAATTTTGATTAGATTAATATGGTTTTAGTAACGCACATGTAGTGGCGCACCGGCAAGGATCCACCTATATCATACTATCAACAACATTCTGGGAGTTTTAAACGAATTAGATAAAAACAAACAGTATTTTTTGCTAAATAAAACTGTGTTTTGCAATAAATTATTATACGCGAGGTTATACCCCATTTCCATTTTAATACGTTTATTATTCTGTTTCTTTTTTATAATGCTAACTTAACTACCTTAATCTAGTCTTTATCCTAATTTTTACAACTAAAACTATTCCTGGACTAATTACACGTTTTGGACGCATATGAGTCGTAAGCATACGGCCAAAGATGCGCCCAAATGACCAGGCAAGCCTGGCGGCCGTTATTATGGCCTCGGTTAAGCAACATTTACAACATATACACTGATCACACGCGTACCGGCAAGTACCTTCACGGGTACTATGGGGGTTATTTTACTCCGAGGAGTACAACCACAATTTACGGAATTGATTACAGTAGTCAATGAAACACCAATGGCAAACATTCTGGGAAAACTGTCAAAAAAACCCAGTATAATTTTTTCAGGCACGAATCCGATTATACCCGCCCATAGTGGGCAATTCAAATGCGAAGCAGCAAAATACCTCTGCCCCAATCGCCACGGAGCGGCGGAGAGCGGCCATGATTTTGGAGTTTGGTCTAAGTACGTAGTCGGTCGAGTCTCCTCCCACCGCCATTGTCTGTGTCTGTAGGTGTTCATTTCAGGCCGGAGCTACGCCGATTTCGGTGAGAACTTAGCGTAGAGTCCAGCATTCATGCCCACTTTTATTTTGTGTCATGTTATTTTTTGAAACTAATGTTCGTTGGTCCTTGTACGTCTGTCCGTACATGTCAAATAATTTAATTTATGTTTGTTTGTATGTTATTTAATAAAATGTCTGTCTCTGTTTATCAAATTGAATTCTTGTTTGTTTGTTTTACGATTATTGTTCATGTTGTCTATTCAGCGGTGGGATGTAGTAAAGCGGTAGTCGGTGATATAGTGGCTTATGGGTCGTGTCTTGGTCGTTGTCTACGCGCCTATCAGTAATGTTTCTTGTCAGTCTTGAGCTTCGTATTTTGTACGTATTGACCATTTTCATATGACGTCACAGGGTCGGCGGCCATTTTGCTTGGATGGCAAACAAAGCAAATAAACACAAGTGTTTGTCAAGTTTTCTTACAGTTTACCTGACTCTTGACCGTAGGTAATTTAAGATCTGTGTTCGTGTAAAGTGCCCTAAATAAAAATGCCGACGTGTTGTTTAGTGGTAAATTGTGGGATGAGGGGAAATAGGGACAATGTACGTTTTTTTAGAGTTCCTGCAGTTCCTCAAAACGCTGGAGAAAACCTCACTCAACTCTCACAAAAACGGCGTGAAATGTGAATAAGGGCTTTAAAAGGGGCCCCTTAAGTGACAGCTAGTTAAAGTATGGGAGAATTTGCTCCAGACATTTTATAAGTGGTAATGTTTGATTTTTGGTATGATGGCCTATAAAATGATCTGATGTAAACATTTGTAGAAGCTCCAGCTGAATTGGTAAACAAAGACAACCCTGACTGGATCCTGAATCAAAATATGGGGTACTTTAATCCAAAAGAAGCAACTCAGACTCGAGTTGACAGAAATGAGAGATCTCAGAAACGCAAACAAGCAAAGTTTCAGGTAGCTGAATTATTGTAAATAGTAGGTAGTACTAGGATTGATTGTATTATGATGTAGACATATATAGTGTTGATTAAGGTTGAAGTTTTTTTTATTAAGTTATGTATTCTTGTAGATAGAATAACAGATTGAGGCACCAGACGAAGCTACTCCGGGAAACATTTTCTGACATCGAAAGCTTTCTACTCGTCTGATACATTTTTTCCTGGTGATGAACTTAATTTTATAAAACGTTTTCATTTATTAGATTGTATTGTGTACTATTTTAATGGCAAATTTTAAATTTTTGAATGTATTAGTTCAGTATTTTTAGTATGTATTAATTTGAGTTTATATGTTTAAAAAACAGTACACATCATAAATAAACTACCTATATGAACATAAAACTGTGGGTTTAGGCCCAAATGAAATGGTAACAGAGTTATTCAAAACCAAAACCTTATTATAACTTAATCTTACCTTGCCGACTACAACATAAGCATTGGGATTTACTTCCTTTACATAAACATTTTGCACCAAACCAGATTCATACAATTTGAATGCTTGCAAGCCTTTGTATGCCTTCAGCTGCTGGCCAGTGTAAAAACTATGCGTTAATATAAGGTAGTTTACCAAGTCCATCATTGCTACCTCTGGCAAAGACATTAAATTTCCAACATCAGTCTCTCCAAGTAGATAAGGATCAATATCACCAATAATTTTAAGTTTGGCATCATATCTACCATTTAACATCCCCACTAAGAATCTTATAATCATTCTTTCCATATTTTATTATGAATTTTAAATTTTACACAACAGAATCACAATGTAAACAACAAAGGTCGAAGCACACACAAGGAAGTTTAAATAAGTATTACGATGGGAATACAGTCGGAACACGAAAAATTATTTAAGTCCAGGAAGCACAGGTATAGATACTTCTTAGAAATGGTCGTAAATGAATCCTTAAATTACTTGGAAACTTATTAAATTACACAAAAAAAGTTTAATAATTCATTAGCACAAACAGGCATGAACCTTTGTTTGCTATCCAGGCAAAATGGCCGACCTGTCAAACCCACGTGTTTGAAAATGATCAATAGAATTTAGTTGAAATGTCACGTATGTATGTGTGTTATAATGTCGTCTATCTCCGCCATATGGTGCAGGTCCGCGACCGTGACGTATCTTTTAGATGACGTCACGCATCGCAAGATCTTATTTTTAAACCTCAGCAGCCGCTGCTGCTGAGTGTTTGAAGCACTGAACCATATGGAGGCTCCGTAGGTAAGTACCGGTCTGATTAATTGTTTGTAAATCAGTAGTTTGTTGGATGAGGAAAGGTGGAAGTTTTTGGATAAGACTGGATAAAGGCTTTGCATTGCTGCAAAGCCTTTCTTGAGAGTGTCAGATATATGGGGCTTGAAGAAAAGTCGCTCGTCGATTGTTACGCCTAAATATTTAAATCGTCTTTGAGGTTGTATTTCTCTATTGTTGACTTTAAGTGGTACGAAGATTCTATTGTTTGTGAATTTCTTTGTCAGAGTTGCACAAACAGTTTTGTTTGGATTTACTGCGATCTTCCACGTTTTGAAGTAGGGATCCAGGATGTTTATATGCGACTGGATCTGTCGCTTCGCAGCTTCCGCATAAAATGATTGTGCGTATATGAGTGCGTCATCTGCATACAACAC
The DNA here is from genome assembly GCA_963920685.1 of Polydrusus tereticollis. NCBI lineage: Eukaryota > Metazoa > Arthropoda > Insecta > Coleoptera > Curculionidae > Polydrusus > Polydrusus tereticollis. The sequence goes on from OY987327.1 coordinate 165,069,503, forward strand.
AAGCTTGGTGAGGGGGTACCTCGGGAAATCGGCTGTGTATAAGTTATACAATAATGGAGACCGCACGGTTCCCTGAGGAACCCCCGCATTAACTACCCTTGCAGCAGACAGCGCACCTTCTACTCTGACAAAGAAGGTTCTGTCACGTAAGTATGTTTGTAGTAAAGTTATGAAGTGCATTGGGTAATTGTGTGTTGTCATTAGTTTATACAAAAGTCCATGATGCCAGACGGTGTCAAAGGCCCGAGTGACGTCGAGTGACAGTAAAACTGTATTTTGTTTACTGTTGAACTTGTTTTTGACGTCAGTCAGGACCAGACAGGTTATGCAGTGCGAGTTTGTAACTTGGAATAAATGCAGGAAGTCAGTATAGTTTTTTTTTTTGAAAAAATGCTCTGACACTTGTATTGATTCTTTAAGGGGTGGTCTTTCCTATTTAAAAAATATTAATACAGTATTGAAAACTGTTTCTAAGAAAGTTTTATAAGCAGAATTCAGTGGCGTACTTACTTTTTCTTCTGGGAGTCTTACTTTTTGACATTTGAAGCAAACATATCGATGGTCTCAAATCAATACCTCGCAAGTCCGAAATTGGCGATTTTGAGGTTTTTACGTTTTTTTCTTGCTTAAACATACAGGCGTCATCTATTAAAAAGTATGAGAACTACAAAAATCCGTTACCCCGGAAATAACGCGAAATCAATACCACGTATCTCTAAATCCATAAATGTCAATTCAATAACTCGCAAGTCGTCACCTTGTTAGGTTATTTTCGGCTTGAATACAACAGTGGTGATGTTTTGTCGAATTTCATTAGTGTAATAATACAATATTTTTTTAATAAACTGTGGAATTAAACGTAAGTAAAACTAAATGCCTAAATGTATAAACAAATGCCTTTAAAGTCTTTATAATTTGCATTAACAGGAATGTTCTATTTTTAATTCGACTTACGTGTTATTGAATTTGCGTGTTTTTTTTTGACTTACGTGGTATTGTTTTTTTTTTATTTCAGTGTAAGAGAATGTATTCATTGATCATGGGAATGCTTTAAATGTGCCGTTATACCGGGTGTTGCATCGTCGAGCGGGACATAGGAAATCCCATGTAATTTTAAATGGGGTCAATTATTGGCTTCCCTAATTATTTTAGAGAAAAATTCTATTTAGGTTTATTAAAGAGCACTAAAACCCACATTCAAAAGAATAACTTTAGATATTTTTGATGAGCCCGTTTACGGGTTATCGCCGATTTCTTTTTAACTATTTCTCCTTTTTATGGCCCCGTATTTGCAGGCACCAGCCAAGGTAAAAGATGACTGTCAAATAAAGTTGTCATTTTGAAATGTGTGCTTTATTGTTATAAAAACTCGTACATCGAAAATATTAAAGGTGTATTTATGAGTACAAATTAATCTGAATAAAACTAAAATGAAGTATCCAATTACAAGGTTAATTATGACATTTTACATGTTTCAATATTTTACTAATTAATAGGTAGGTACTATTAAATTGTTAGAACTTTAGGATTTAAGAAGATGTTCAAATATTCCTCAAAATGACAACTTTATTTGACAGTCATCTTTTACCTTGACTGGTGCCCGCAAATACGGGGCCATAAAAAGGAGAAATAGTTAAAAAGAAATCGGCGATAACCCGTAAACGGGCTCATCAAAAATATCTAAAGTTATTCTTTTGAATGTGGGTTTTAGTGCTCTTTAATAAACCTAAATAGAATTTTTCTCTAAAATAATTAGGGAAGCCAATAATTGACCCCATTTAAAATTACATGGGATTTCCTATGTCCCGCTCGACGATGCAACACCCGGTATAGAAAAGCCATCAAAAATTGCTAAATAGAGCACAAGTGGTTTATCTGAAATCGTATTGGACAATGAGGAAAATAATTTGAATTTTAATATATTGGACTTGCCAGTCGATATTATGGATGTAAACGATAGTTTTTTAAACACATTCGATCCATGTTAGATTGCAGTGGTCAACAGATTCCTCTTGATCTCCAAGAAAACCTAAAACCTCATTCAAGTTTTGGCGTGATGCAACTATATGAAAGTTTTGATATCAGTTGTTTAAGACACCAAAGTGGGACTCATACGGGCGACGTGTGCTCTAAAACTTCAGAAACGTCAATAGAACATAACGAAAACAAAAAAGAAAAAAGCATTGATAAAAAAGAAGGAGGAGCCACGGGATCAGCAATTTGTGAGAGCGAAAAGGACAGTGTGTCCGGAGATGAGATATTCCATTTAAGCGAGAACGAAAATCTAGAATCACGTAGTTCAATTTCCAGTTCTGATAATAGTAATAATCAAGATATTCAATCTTCCTCAGATGAAGTTGACCAAAATATGCCTACTCAGAAAGAAAAACGCGTGTTTGGAATGAACAGAAAAAACCAAAATCAGAACTTACGAATGAAAGGAAAAGCTTGCTTGGGGTACAGAAGACCTCCACATTAATCAAATACGTTTCACGATACCCAGAGGGAAGGAAGACAAATTGGACCACCATGCGCATCAAGTTTTTGTAAGAAATCGAAAAAAAGACAATGTTTGGATGTGAACAACAGACAACGGGAAGAAATATTTACAAAATTTTGGCAGGAGCTGATTTGGGCCCAAAAACAAACGCTTGTTTGTAATCTGGTAACTAAAATAAAACTAAAAGAAAGAAAAATATCAGAGGGTCAAAATATTCGTAGAACTGGGACCTTAAGGTATAGTTTGAACATGGTTCCCGTGTGTAAATAAATGTTTCTTTCTACTTTTGGTTTAAAAGAATGGCAGGTATCGAACTGGGTGAAAAACAGCAAATATGGTATAAGTTTCGAGAAAAAGAAAAACATAAAATAGGTATTTTGTCAGATTGGGCACCAAAAGGGTATATGAAACAATTAATAAAAAAACTCAGTAAATTACCATCACACTACTGTCGTAAAGACACAAATAAAATATACCTAGAACAATATTTTACCAACATAAAAGATGTGTATAAAGTTTATATAGAAAGTTGTAACGAGAATAGCGAGATTGCAATGAGTCAGAATTCTTTCACATCGATGTTAAAGAAACTAAATATCAGTATCTACCAACCAAAAAAAAAAAACAGGTGTGATACTTGCTGCCAGTATGAAGTAAGAAACTTATCGGAAGACGACTGGAATAAGCATCAGGCACAAAAAGAAAGAGCAAGGGAAAAAAAAAGAGCAAAGATAAGGAACAACAAGGTTTAAAAGGCGAAATACACAGACTTACTATGGATCTTCAGGCTGTAACTGACCTTCAAGCCTCTACATTTATTTCTTTCGTTATTGACTATATCAAAAGGTACTTAAATGATGGCAAACCTATAATTATTTATTCAGATGGCTGTACTTATCAGAACCGAAATAATATTATGGCAAATGCCTTTTTGTGCCTATCAGCAGAACTTAAGTTCCCATTGAACCAAAGTATCTAATAAAATGTCACACTCAAATGAAGTGTGACAGTGTTCATGCGGCCATCGAAGAAAAAAAAATTATTGCTAAGTGATTATGTAAGAACTTGTGAGAGTCTGAAAATCTTCTGAACTTCCGGTATTTTAATAATCACAATAATAAAAATCAAGTGTACTCATCCATACGACCTGGCAAAGAGCCAGGCGGTCCTAACGTGGTAGATTTAAGGGCACTAAAGTACTGCCCTGAAGGAGGCAGTATTCTATATAAATTAAACGTTGATGAAGAGTACCTACAACAAATTACTTCAAAGGAAAAATAAAGCTATTGATGTCAAGAGTGTCGCTTATAAACCACTTCACAAAGAAAGGATTAAAATCAAGAAAACTAAATTTGATCATCTTCAACAGTTAAAACCTGTTTTTGCTGAAGATGTTTGTTCATTCTATGACAATTTGCCTCACCAATAATAATTTTCGTTTTTTTTTTATGTTATTGCGTTTTAGAAATAATAATTGTTTTCGCTATTTTTCATTTTTTTAGTGTGTATTTGTCAACCTCTTAACAATAAAAAAGTTTGCCAATACCTAGGAAGTCTACTTTTTTACGTTTCAATACCACACAAGTCTTCTCTAAAATTAAAAAATATATTATTTTGAAAAACACATATATGTTACTAGCTTTCCGATTTTTATTAAATCCGTAAATTAAAATCTTAATATCATTAACTATCACTAAAAGCAAATGCTGAATATGTAGTAGGTACAGTTTTATGAAAATTTTGAAAGACCTCATTCATGTAAATTTGCTCTAACTATAAAGGCTGATTTACGACGATGGCGTATTAGACGTTTCTGGCGAACCAGTCAATGGAATGATCCAAAAATTTGATTTGTTGCATATAAGGACATGCTTTATACAGCTAAAATATTTTTAATAATGTGGTGTTGCCGCTTCTAATAGAAAGTAGTAGCAACTTTGATATTTTAAATAGAACACCCTGCATTTTAACTGATTTTTGCAATCGCTAGTAGTTGCTTTACACATTTTCTTATCACTTCCCTATACCTATCTCTTGCCAACTTTGAGATATTAATTATTTTCCATTCCTTTCTCGAAAAACATGACCTGCAATACATGGTGATATTATTAAACTTTGAGATGCTAAGTCACTGAAATTCGGTATGTAGTTAGGCAATACCCGGAGGCCTTCTATGCTATGGCCAAAGCTTAGCTGCAATATACAGGGTGGCCTAAAAATCCAATTATTTTGGTTACTTGAAAAAATGTGTAAAAGTCGATTTCTTCAAATGAAACACCCCGTCAATTATTACTGATTTGGAAAGCTGATAAAATTTGCTATTTATTTATGTATACCATACCTATACCCAACTAGTCAAGTTTCTGACTTATAAGCATTTTTATTTGTAAAGGTTCCTTGAAATAGTTATTCATTATGAATTTTTCCTCAGCAGAGAGTGGAACTCTGCGAAATGCTTTTGGTGCTCACCCAGCATTTTTTAAGTAAACTAATTTGGACGGATGAATCAAAATTTTCGAAAAAGGGATTTCTAATAGAAGAATCGTCATTTTTGGTCAAGTGAAAATCCAGATATCACGAGAGAAGCAGGATATCAAGAAAAAATCAGTTTTAATGTTTTTGGCATGTTACTAGACAACCAGTTAAGGTACGTGGTATACGAGGCGACACTAACATCAATAAACTACCTCCATATTTTAAGAACAGTTTTATAGTTGTCAAAAACTTTGTCGATAATCTGCCACTTCAAAAATATCAAAGCTCTTGGTATCAACTCGACGGAGCTCCTGCACATTGTACAGGAGCAGTTACCTCGGAACTGAATAGGCTTTTTGACAATCGTTGGATAAAGCGTTTAGGGCCATGGCATTGACCTCCGAGATCCCCCGATCTTAATCCATTAGACTTTTTCTTGTGGGGTATGTTTAAAGATAAAGTTTACGAATCACCAGTAAATTTGCAAGAAAAGTTACTCTATCGGGTTAACCATGCATTTCAAGATCTAGATCTAAATAAAATTAGATCTGCCACGACAGCTGCAGTCAAGAAGCGCATTTTGAAGTGTTTAGAAGTAAACGAACAGCATTTTGAGCATATCCTTTGAAATTTTAGTTAATAAGTTTATTGTTTTAGCATTTTGATATAATTATTATTCTTTCTTGACCCTTTTAAAGTTGAACCAAACGCAACGTAATTGTTTTGAAATCGTGTTTTTATTTTTTGTTGTTTATTGGCGGTAGAATCGGATATATCTCATTAAACTTTCTACATGTCCTGCTTGTAATTTTATCACATTCTCCAAACAGAATAAATAAATTCATCAGAGAGATAGGTATAGGGAAGTGATACGGAAATATGTTAAGAAACTAATAGCGATTGAAAAAATAAGTTGATATATAGGGTGTTCTATTTAAAATATCAAAGTTGCTTCTACTTTCTAGTAGGAGCGGCAACACCGCATTATCCAAAATATTTTAGATGTGTAGAGCATGTCCTTATAAGCAACAAACCAAATTGGATCATTCAATTGACTAGTTTGCCAGAAACGTCTAATACGCCATCGTCGTGAATCACCCTGTATAGTGCAATGAAAATAGGTATGTTTACACTCTTGGAATTTAAATATGTACCTTATAGAGTTCTTAGTTTCAAGCAGCCCAATCAAGTAACATTTTCATGTTCAAAAATTAATTAATAAATGGATCATTTTTTTTTTTTTTTTTAATTGGCCTTTGGCTGGAAAGCCATACAGCCAGTCTCACAATAAAATTTTTGATATTTCAAATAATACTATTATTGAAAAAGTAAACACATAAACAAGGACACATGCTTCACGCCACTGGGGTCTGTCAGGTCGACTTTTGTTTTAAAAGACAAACAAGAGGACCACTCAAAAAGGGGAGAAACACATAAGGGAAAGTCATGGATAGTAATCCTAATGTTTTAAACTTATAGTTATATTTTAACTTTATTTAAGTACTTAACAAGAACCTTATATACTTTTCTATTCTGTAAGGACAAAAGGTAGAGGATATTAACGGGGCATTCAATTTTACACACCTGTATTAGGTAGTTGTAAAGTATGCTGATATCAGCAGAATACTTTCTGCATTCGAAAAAGATATGTTCTAGATCGCATCTAACTTGGCACAACTCACATTTATCAGAAGGTAAAATACGGATCTTATGTAGATGTGCTGGGTAGCAAGCATGTCCCAATTTTAGGCGAATAATTGTGGTAATAAAGCGTCTTAAAACAGTTAGGTTTTTATGCCAGTAATTATTAGGGATACTTTCAACAAGTAGCGAATACCTTGTAGGTGATGTTCTGCAGTAGTTTTTCCAGCGATTGTCCCATTTATCTCTTACAAAAGATTTTACGCAGACATAAGCATCATCTAGAGAGAGATCGTTTTCAATAGGCATTCCACTAAGGATGCTCTCCTTAGCCAGATAATCAGCATGCTCATTACCGCTCAAACCAGTATGAGCTTTGACCCAGATAAATGAAATATGCTTTTTGCGCAGTGTATTTCGTCGCAACAGTTTTCTAATATTCCATATTTCGGGGTTGGTTTTATATGTCCAAGGTTTAATATTACCCAAAGCTTTAAGGACCGACATTGAGTCAGTAAGGATGACAAATTCTTGATTGGAGGATTTTCTAGAGTAAAGTTAAGGGCTTCGCGAATTGCCAAAGCCCCTGCAGTAAAGATACTACATCGCTTATTAATTTAAACTTTAAATTCACCCTTTATTTGCGGAATATAGAAAGCTGCTCCATTACCATCCGAAGTTTTGGAAGCATCGGTAAAAACTAACATGGATTTGTTGTACAGTAAAAGTTCAGTTTTTAGATTATGTTGATTAAGTATCTTGTTATCAGTAAATTGATTTGAAGTCCGGAAACCTTCACAAAGTGGAGGGGAGTTTTTGTGCTGCCTATACTTATTGGTTAGATCATAGTTACTAAGCCTAGCTATGTTACTGAGTAGATGTGTATCAAAAAATCTGTGCTTGGATAGAAATTTAGCACTAAGTGCTTCTCTACGGAGACATAGGGGCGGCTCTAAAGCTTTAACCAGCAATGCTTCTACAGGCGATGATCTCATAGCTCCTAAACACACCCTAAGGGCTTTATACTGTAGTCGGTCTAGTTTTTGTAAATAAGTATTACATGCTGAACCATACATAATACTGCCATAATCAATGATAGATCTTATATATGATTTATAGAAAATTAGGAACGTCACATCCCCACCAAGTTTTCATAATGAACCGCAAAAAATTAATGCCTTTTTCGCATTTAGTATCAAGATAGTTAATATGCTGCTTCCAGCTTAACTTTTTATCTAAAATAATTCCCAAATATTTGACTTCTTTCTTAAATGGTATAGCTAAATCTTGTAGATTAACATAGTCAGCGTTAGAGGTATTGTGTCGTGTAAAGACACAAAAAGCTCATTTATCAGGAGATATTTCAAAATGGATCATTTATAAAGACTTAAATCATAATATTATAAAGAGAATCGCGAAAGGAACGAAATGAACGTTATGGCTTTTGCTGAAGGACTAAAAGTTCGTGCAACGTCATAGAAAAAAATCTCGAAGTGATAAAATCTTAAGTCTAAACAATATTAAATATATATAATTTTAAACCCAATGAAGTAAAGATTGTACGCCATTTACGTACTGGTAATGTGACGACTTATTTCTTGCAACTGTATCCAAATCGAATACGAATCGACGGGCAGTTTGCTACAAAAGTAATATGGTCTGGCTAATCTTATTTTATATGTAGGGTGTCCTATAAGGTATGGTCAATAATTAGTCATCGGGTAAATCGGGTCAAAATAAGGTCCGAATGCTATGTAACATTTTGTCCAATATCCTCCAAAACGTAACTACAGAATCCTTAAAGGGAGACCCTAAAGGTGTTTTTTTCCTAATGTTCCTGAAACTAATAAAGATACAAACTTAAAATTTAGATATTCTAGTAAGCTTTCCACGCCAAATTAAACTATTGTGGTTAAAATGTCAACATTCTAAGGGGCGAAAGAAATAGGCGAGGGCGAAGTCAAATTATACCTAACTTTTTATACTTTTTTGGGTTTTATATTGCTTTTTATACTTTTTGTCTCAAATTAAAAAATTCTAACATTTTTTGCAAAATACAGGTGTTCCTAGTTTTGAAGCAACGTTTTCGAGATTAATCGATTCAAGAAAATTACTAAATTCATTCACTTTTTGACATTCATCTTTTTTACACAAGCTAACTACAATAATTTTGGCTTGAAAAAGATAATTTTTTGATCGATTTATCTCGAAAACGACGGCCTTAATAGTGCATAATAAAGACTACTTTTTCTTGCAAAACAGGTTGAAGATCTTTAAATTTACATAAAATAGTATAAAAATCAATGTGAAAAATAGTTAGGTGTATTTTAATTCCGCCCCTCCCTATTTCTGCCGCTGCTTTTAAACTGTCAACATTTTAACAGCAGTAGTTCGATTGTGCATATACAGTTTACTCGAATACCTAAATTTCTAATTTGTATTTTTATTGGTTTCGAAAATATTATGAAAAAAACATTTTCAAGGTCTACTCTTTGCGAGGCGGTTGCTCGATTATGAGGGGATATAGGACAAAATGTTACATGACGCTCAGATCCTATTTTGACCGATCTACCCGATCTCTAACTACTTTTATTTTTACATAATATTATGTTTATTTCAATGGCTTCATGGTTTCTATCAGAATTGTCTAAATTCTTTGATTTGTGCGTTTATTGTTAATGACAACTCAATTACCTATTATATATTTTTGAAAGTTTAAAAATAGCATAATAAAATAAGAAAAAAATTTACAGGGTGCCCATTTAAAAAAATCACATGTTTGCTTTAAATCTCAAAAAGTAAGACTCCCAGGAAAAAAGTAAGCACTCCACTGAATTCTGCTTATAAAACTCTCTCAGAAATAGTTTTCAATTATTTGATAAGTTAAAAATAACCGAAATACAGGGGGTGGTCAAAAAGCAAATATTTTCGAAACCACCACCCTGTACTAAATATTAAGATTTTCACGGTATACTAAAACTGGAATTCGTACCCCTACATGTAACTATAAGTAAGCTTTATATTAATTCTGTATTATTAATATAAAGTTACTGTAATAGTTTTATGGTAAGCCATATTCGAACTCGTACATTGCGTGGCCATTTATCATGGGTGTTTTAGAGAGGGGTTCGCCCTGACCTCACATAGACACTGTATCACCCACAGTATAAGGTTAGTTCGTTTTATTTTTGCTAGACCGATTAAACACAACTTATTTTGCTTTGTTTTTTATTCTTTCACTTTTCACCACCCTTACAATATTATAAATTTTACATTGATAAACACGACTATTAACAACCCTGAAGCACTACATCGAAATACCGTTTGAATTTCATTGGTCTTTACCGCAAAGAATGAATTAAAACTCGAATTAATTATAGCTTCATTGCCGTCTGGATATCACGAGGGTTATTTGAAAGACATGTTCTGTATAAAACGGAATACTTTACGTATTTACGCGAACTGCAAAATACTGAGGTGCACCTTCGTTCATATCTTAACCAAACACAAAGAATGTAGTCTATTTAACTGCCAAATTCACGGTACTTTTACTGTACGTTTAAAAGAATAGTAACCTGTGTTACTGGGAGTGCGTCCCCAAAATATCAATTACTTTATCATTAAAAAGTCACTTTGCCTGACACACATGTCAGATCAAAACACGTGCTATTATTGTTTCTAGCCACGTGGAGCATCTGCTTACTTCCTACACCAACAGAATACTACGTTGTACTCATATATGTATTAGTACCATTTACTATATGGCGCCTTGCTCATTTAACCAATGTAAACGTAGTGAAGCCGAGGTTCCTTGTTTCGTCAGGGGCATTTCGCGCAGTGCGAATGCGCGAGAAAAAATAAATAGACGTTTCTTTTAACGGGAATAAAATGAGGTTATGCTGCTTTTTCCGTCAGATTTGAGGTTTACAGAAAGCAAAAGGACAGGAATTGCAAATCAACGTTATTAAATTATACAAGCAGCCCTTAACTATTTATATTCATCTTCCCAAAATATGGTTTCTGTATAAAAACCTTTTACATAATCCTTATAGAATAAAGTAAGTCATGTAGCAGTACTTTGGGAGTCTATTTGGGCTTTTTTAATTCATTTTTAATAACAAGTAAGTAGGTACCTACTTATTTATCTAATGGAAATGTTTAAATTTGTTTAAACTACACTTACCAATACATCTGTTTTTGTTAAATATATTGAAATTAGTTCCTTATTAGTTACATCTTTGTTCAGGTTCTTACGCCTGTTGCAAATAATGCAAAATATTCTATTTTGTCTCGACATCTGCACAAAATTATCGCTCTTCACACACACACAATCAAAATCCGCAAAAAAGTAAAGATATACAGTTCACAAATAGTCGACAAAACGATTTGTCAAACGGCTAGAGATTTCGAGGTTATGTTAAGTAAATATGCGACGTTGTCACGTTGTCAGCCTCCAGTTATATGAAATCTTTATTTGACCTGTTATAGTTTACAAATGGAAACAAATAATTTAAAAACACTTGGAAGTACGGACTTAATGCTTATATTGCAATTTTTCAGCAAGATTTTTGGGAATTTTATCATTGCTTTAATTTTCTAAGGCTTACTCTTCTGCCCTCTTCTAAAGAAATAAAAGCGCATTTAGCAATACCCTTACTGCTCATGCGCACAAGTCGAAATGACCCTGGATCTTCTATCCCTGTTGTTGCTTTAAGATATTCAGGGTAATAGCCATATAGTATTAATACATATTATATGGTTGTAATACCATAATTATAGGCAACCCATAATACATATTAATTCTAGTTACAATTTAATATAAGTATATTTTGTGTTGGTAACACCTACTTAGGCTAGTTTATATATACTGAGAGTGGCCGTGATAGATCTCCCTCTTTCGACGTACTTGTTATAATAACAATATAAAACATAAGTTCACAAAACAGCTAAGTGTTTTATTTAAATATATCTATAAAAGATAGATAAAATACAGCGTCTATATAACGCTACATGGTGTCAGGTGTGTAAAATCCAAAGAAAAAATAAGAAAAGTTTTACAGTAACGCGGATGAAAATGGATATCCTGAGAGTACCACCAGAAATGAACTTTGTAAATGGAAACGTGGCAAAAAATTGGAGTACATGGGTTCAAAAATTTGAACTCTATCTACTGGGCAGTGCAGAAAACATAAAAGTGGCAATTTTCTTCAATCTCATCGGAGACAAAGAAATAAAGATATTCAACACTTTTGAAATAAAGCAGAAAAGGCGAAACTGGACGATGTAAAATGGCTGTATAGAAAATATTGTGAACCAAAACAAAAAAAATATATCAAAGGTATAAATTCCTACAGTGCAAACAGAAAATGGAACAAAATATAAATGCCTACATTACGGAGTTGAAAGCACTTAGCGGATTTGTGAACTTATATTAAATTGTAACTAGAATTAATATTTATTATGGGTTGTATATAATTGGTATATTCTACAATATGGTGCTATAGCGCTAGGTCTGAGACATCCACCAATCAGAAGTGGTCACGTGGACCCTATTCACCAATCAACGAGAAGCGACCGTTCAAGTATTCAAATGATGTTAGCATTGTTAGCCCGTTGTCGGTCAAAACATCACAGAACCCACAAGGTTTTTGCAGACGTAAATTTAATATTATTTAGTATTGAATATAGCCTGTTTTTATGTTTGCAGAAGATTTGATGTTTTCCGAGAATTAGAATACTGGGGGTTAACTTATGTTTATTACTCTGATTATTAGAAAACGTGTTTCCCAAACAACGGGTTTGCATTTGTAATTTTTCGGAAAAGCAGAATTTATGCTTAAAAGCTTTCACGTTTACAAAGGTTATTTAAGTAAAGAACGGTGTTTTATATTATGTTTCGGTTTTAGGCAAATCCGAGTTCTAATTATTATTTTTATAATAAAATATTAATAAAGGCAAAAACATTGTACGCTTTATAAAATGAAGTCATATAGAGTGAGTATATCTGTATACTTCTATATATTACTTTTAAGAAAAGCAGAGGTATGTAGAAAGTTTTTCTTATCTTCGGAAGTTATAACAAGTATGATTAAAGTCACGATGGTGTATACAGGGGGTTAGACTGTTAAGCATATGGATAATTGTAAGTTGAGTACCTAACAGTAAGTTTTTTAACATTTTTTTTAACAAAGATTTTCTAAATTAGTAACAATGACGAAAATATCAATATTTATTAATAAGAATCTTAAAAGAAATTTTTAAACTTTAGTATTTTCTTTAAGAAATTAATATTGCTGTACCTACACTCAAATAAATAGTATCGATAAATTAAAAACAAAAAGGAGAACTACTGATACAATATATACAGTGTGAGTGTATAACTTTAAATAAACTCCCTAAGTCTAGTATGTTTTTCTTTGTTGGAAAAATGCTCGGATACGAGTATTGATATTTTAAGGTGTAGTCTTTTTTATTCAAAAACTATTGGTACAGTGTGTCCTAAATTAGAGATAGTCATTGAGAATTTTTTTAGAAGGCAACCCTAGTTGTTTTTACTATTTTTAAACAACATATTAAGTTACACATAACTGCCAAATTTCAAATTTTTATTCCTTGTCATTTACAATTAAAGGGCGGAATATATGAAAAGTACAGGGTGGCCAACTAAGAATGCGAGGTACTGTATCTGGGAAACTATCCATCGTAGAGGCTTGCGGCAAAAAAAATTGTTACTAAAACGGCCAAGAGAAAAACCTGAAAAATATTTTCAAGTTTCTGAAATGGCCGCTAGGGGGCGTAACTGCAACCTTGAATCTGAAAAAGTGATGTTTCTGTAAATTCCGCTATATTAACCTAATAAAAAAAATCCTGATCTTTAAAGTCAAGGATAATCTCAACCTTTTTTGTTTCAGACTTTTTGCAGGATCTCTAAAAATAAAGTGGTGGGGGGTATTCAAACGTTTCCGTAAATAACATCCTGTATCTTCGAAACGGCTGAGCCGACTTGAACAAACTTGGACTCGCTAAAAGGAGCTATTCTTGGGTTACACACTTCATTATATTTGAAGTTTTGTAAGTTTCACATATCGCCGCTAGAGGGTCTTTTTCGACATTCTAACAGAAATAGTTAATTTTCTCAACAAAATAAAATGCATTGGTATTATTTTTTTTTTATGAAAAGTAGCTAAATGATGCCTAAACTAGCTCGCCAAAACCGCATCTCGATATCTTGTTCCTAACCCAAAATATCGGCAATAGAAAATTTTATACGAAAATCCCTTTAATTTTCATTTCATTATAACTATATTTTTCTGAAATTCTTTCTATTATGTAAGTTGTGGCCCTAAAAAGGACCGATTTATAAAAGGAAGATTTTTAATGCCCCCGCAAATGCTCGAAATGCTGACCATCACGTTATATGCATTGCTGAAGCCTCTAATGGATAGACAAAACTGCACTTTCAATTTCGGATCTTGGTATGTTACGTATTGCATTACGAATCCAGTTTTTCAAATCTTCTCTGGTCGTAGGTTGAGTCTGAAACACGATGTCCTTTAACAATTCCCATAAATAAAAATCCAGGCAAGTTAGGTCTGGTGATCGCGGAGGCCATGGAAACAGACTTCCTCTTTCAATCCACCGCTGTTGAAATACTGCATTAATATGCTCTCGCACATTAACGGCAAAATATGCTGGGCAACCATCCAACTGCAAAAACAAGTTTTGCCTTGTTTCCAAGGGACCATCTTCCAACAACAACGGTAATTAATTGGCCAAAAAGTCAAGAAAGACATTGCCATTTAGGGATTGCTCAAGAAAATATGGCCCAATAATTCTGCCTTCCAGTATGCCACACCACACATTTAAACTCCAACGTCCTTGGTGCTGAACTTCACGCAACCAATGCGGATTTTCTGCAGGCCAATAGTGCATATTATGTAGATTGACTCTCTCGTCACTACTAAAGGTGGCTTCATCGGTCTAAAGAATTTGAAATAAAAATTCTCTATTTTGGCGTATCATACCTTACATCTAATGGCAATAGTCCAACCTCCGATCAAAATCTTCCCCTTTCAAGGCCTGATGCAGAACGACATGATATGGGTGCATTCTAAGAGTAATTAAAAAAAGTTTAAACGAATACTTAACTTTGATGGCCATTAGAACTTACCTATGGTCCTTCAAAATATTTTGAACCGTTGTTCGTGATATGTCCAACTCAAGGGATAATGCACTTGTGCCAACATGAGGATTTCCTTCAACATACCCCAGTACGTAGTTAATATTTTCGTGTAATCTTCCAATTCTTTGCCGTTGAAACTTAGACCGAAAACAACCATTGGTTCGTAAACTCGCCACTAATCGGGGAAAAACTCTCACATCGCAAGGACGCCGATTTGGATATCGAGCGGCGTAAACTCTTTTAGCTACTGCGGCATTCTGAAGACATTCAAAATAAACAGCAAGCATATCAACAGCTTTATCATTCGTAAAATGCATTTTGTAAACACAAAAATTACTCAAAGTAACGCAAAACTTTGACAACTATTGACAATTTGGATTAGTTATGTTTTGATTAGGTATTTGTTGTGTTTCCATGGCCTGCTTCTATTAATTTTCTTTTTTGTGCATAGAACGTGATGGTCAGCATTTCGAGCATTTGCGGGGGCATTAAAAACCTTCCTTTTATAAATCGGTCCTTTCTAGGGCCACAACTTACATAATGAATTCCAGAAAAATATAGTTACAATAAAATGAAAATTTAAGGGATTTTCGTATAAAATTTTGTATTGCCGATGTTTTGGGTTAGGAACAAGATATCGAGATACGGTTTTTGCAAGCTGGTTTTAGCATCATTTATCTACTTTTTCATGAAAAAAGAATCATACCAATGCATTTTATTTTGTTGAGAAAATTAACTATTTCTGTTGGAATGTCGAAAAAGGTCCTCTTGCGGCGATATGTGAAAATTACAAAACTTCAAATATAATAATGTTTGTAGCCCAAGAATAGCTCCTTTTAACGAGCCCAAGTTTGTTCAAATCGGCTTAGGCATTTCTAAGATATAGGATGTTATTTACGGAAACGTTTGAATACCACCCACCACTTTATTTTTAGAGATACTGCAAAAAGTGTCAAACAAAAAAGGTATAGATCATCCTCGACTTTAAAGATCAGGATTTTTTTTATTAGGTTAATATAGCGGAATTTACAGAAACATCACTTTTTTAGATTTAAGATTGCAGTTACGCCCCCTAACGGCCATTTCGGAAACTTGAAAATATTTTCCAGGTTTTTCTCTTAGCCGTTTTAGTCATAATTTTTTTTGCCGCAAGCCTCTTCAATGGATAGTTTCCCAGATAGAGTACCTCGCATTCTTAGTTGGCCACCCATAAATATATACGCATTTTTTGCATATTTTTTCAACTTTATAATAAAATGCATATTTTCTTTCAAATTATTATTTTAATTAATATTAAAAAATTCAAAACCCCCTGTCATGAAAACTCGTACTCATAGGTTTAATGTCCACTCCGGCACTTGTTTCAGGGATTTTCCAATCTGAAGATAATTATATAGTAATTAATACTTACATTTTGATTATACACAAGGTATTTATTGGGGATTTCCGGGGTTTGCAGGTATACTGTTAGGGGTTATTTATTGTCATTTAATAATGACTTATTATTACCTGCTTAACAAACTGTATTTATATCGGGTTGTAATACGTACTCCTGTTTTAGTTTGTCAAAAGATTTCAGTATTTTCAGTGTGAAACTAGTGATTTCAAATTTGTGTTCGAAATGTCTAAAGCGGCGAAAACGTCTTCGTGGATTAAATATTTCATAGAGTTAGAGTTTGTGGAGAAGAAGTCTTCTGTAAAGCTTGTGCAAAAATTATTGTTTGTGAAAAGAAGTTTCAAATCGATCAACATTTGAAAGCACCGCTGAATTAATCAAAGTTACAAAAAATGCAATCTGAGGCAGAAAAATCGAGATCTGAAAAGGAAATTTTGCAAGAACACTTCTTATGCAAGGCTTTGGTCGCAGCAAACATACCCTTAAAAAAATTGCAAAATCGGCAATCTAGAGGATTTTGCAAAAAAAATGTCAACAAACCATTCCTGCCGAAAGAAGAATGTCCATTTAGTATACAAAACCGTTTTAGAAGAAATTAGAGCTTCACTGGGTGATAAAAATGTTTACAATATTGTTGAGTTGTTAAAAAGAGCAAGAAGTGTAGTTAAAGATCTTGTTTTTGTTAAGGTTAATTTCAGTTTTAGAGCGGACTCGTTAGAGAGTAGAAATTTAAGTTTAAGAGACTCAATTGGTATTGTTGAAACTTTTTCCGCTAAATGTAACAACATTTCCGGTAAAGTAAGGAACAAATTGGATGTAACTGTAAAAAAGAACAAAGGATTTAAATACTTAACTGCAGTAAAAAGCATTTATGAAGGTAAGCCATCCAACGAAGTTGTATGGTCTTATACTTTACTACCTCGATTGCCGTATTGTCTTCTGTATAAGCTTCTCTTTGTATGAACACATTTTTACTGATGGAAGAAAATCCTTTTTAGTTGAAAATTTAAAAATATTTAGTAATAAATGCCTTTTATACAATTTCAGGTTAACAAATTGTTTACTTTTATTTTTCTTTGTTTTCTTTTGAATTTTTTTTTAATAAACATCTTTCTTAAAACCCAGTGTATTTTTTTACCTTATTTTACTATAGCAAATTAAGAAATATTGCATACCAGTATGCATATTTGGTCAAAAAATGCATATATCTGCATATTTTAAAGGCAAACAAGGCATATATATGCGTACATTTTGGCTGAATTTAAGTTCATATATTTCTCCCTTTAGTTATAACCAGCAGTCCAGGACTAGTTTTAATCAGATCTACCAGATGAATATTGCATGTAGACCCCAGGATTCCTTGTTAAGTCCTACAACTGGTTGATTGTATTTGACAGTTGGAAACTGTCAGGGACTGATGGTTGGAACAGACCTTATAGTATATTCTCTGATTAAAGTAAAAGTTTTATTAAGCATCGTTTTAGTGCCCGCGTCCAAGTAGAAAACGAGCCGCTTGCGGAGGGTATTCTAACAGATCTTCTGAATATTGCCCTCTTGTCTGATATGCCGCTTATCCCCTAATTAATAACATTTTACAGACACAAACCCTTCTCGTATTTAAAATGTCTTGTTTATTTCAGTGTCACTTTAGAAGAATTACTAAAAGAAAAAAAAATATTTTTTGAACATTGAGGTGCGTCCAGACATGTGACAAAACCCCGTATCGTGACACCATCACGATCCTCGTCTACTCGTCGCATTTAGTCTGAACGACACTGTAACGTAACCGCAACGCCTGACCTCGCCGCATTATCAGTCCTTTCCATGTCGTGTCGATTGCGATATCTGAGCGGAACGCATGTAACTTCGCGACGAAGTTTGCCCCGTTAGGATAATCTTCGCGACGTAAAAAGTAATATGGCGGGAAGAGGATTGGCACACATGTATGCGTCTGTGTTTAGTGTTCTCTTGCTTCAACTGAGCATGCATGACTTGAGGGCGCACGTATATATATGCACGCCCAGCTCCTGGACGCACCATAATGTAATATGCGCATTGGCGTACCTAATGTCATATTACTACATAATATTATTATGGTATCAAATTTTATGCTTTCGAACCCAGACAAATTTCATTGTTGGCCGTAATTTTATTATATTGGCTTTTAGAACTTTTTAAAATACAAATCACTGAATGAGCATGGAAAATATTTATTCAAAAAGGTTCGTGACGGTCCTCCATTAATACGCTTCAAATTATATCGCCTTTATGTCACGCGACACCATTTACTGTTTTGGTATGTCAAAGCCCTGAGTATAATGTGTTAGACCATGTTATTTTTTTTACTTTTTAGCTTGATTATGATTGATTCCTGTTTTAAGCATGTTCTGACATATAGACATCACAAGCAAGTGAAGTTATTAATCCAAATGAGTTATGACTGTTGCATGAAATTTAATAATTTCCCTTTTTTATAACTGGCTGGGCTTTATAAGCAAGTGAATTGTATATACAAGATTCTACAACACTGCGTCAGGCTTTTATAGTTCCATACGAAGTAAGTTAGAAATTTCATTAATCTGCTCCCTTATACAGGGTGGCCCAAAAAATTGCGATCACATAATAAGGTATTTCTTTACCGATTTAGGTTTATATTAGTGCTCTTACTAACTGCCTAATTTTTATTAATTCCCTTTGGTAGTATAAGAGCAACTAACTAAAAACTAAAAAAAGGTTTTGCAGTTCTTGGAAAAAAAACCCATTCAAATCATAAAAGAGTAGAGTTTGCTTTGTACCGGGGTACAAAACAGGATATTCTTCCGATAAGAACATCGTGAAAGGACTCGGTAAATACAATCAAAGCCTCTTTCTAGCTCTAAAGGTAAGTCAAAATTAGCTTAGAAACCATAATAATTAGGTAAGGGATATGAAACCCATGAAAATCCTATGGTGTCGATTTTGTAGATATTTTCTAACTACATTTATTACTGTTGTAAACTTTGCACGAAGCGTAGTATATATATAGTACATGTGTCTATGTAATTATTAATTACATAGGTACGTGCTCTTTATATGAAATTCAGCACATTTGAGTGATGCTTAGAGACTGCTCCTAGATGGAATCTTGGATTGAATAATAATAATATAATAACAATAATAAATGTTTTTGTACATATGCGAGATGTTGCACGTAGCGACATCTCGTGGCAATCGAGCTATCCACCCAACTAGACCAGGGACAACATCTTTCTTTTATAAACATCTTTAATTTGAACATAACATAAAATTTACAATAAAAAAATTAAAGAATGAATGTCAAATCCTAGCGCAGTCTAGCTGTAATAGCTACTCTACTGTTGTACCAGTCAAAGATATAAAATAATAATATAATTTGATTGTCCATCATAAAGTAGGCGAGTATCGTAATAATTAATAAAAAATAATAACTCAAAACATTATTAAAAAAAAAACAATATTATGATTTATCTTAGAAAGTAAAGTATTCGGTATATTTAAAAGATATTTTTTATATTTGATTTTAAATAAATTTACATTAAAAGGTAACATATCCAGTGAGCATTGAATTATAGCATTTACTTCTGTCCTTAAGACGTCTATCATGAATATCATGACGAAAAATCAGGCGCTCTCAAATCGTAATGGGGGAGTCAGAATTATTAATAATTTTTACCACAAATGAGCAAGAATGAAGAATTCTGCGTTAATTCATCCCGAGCCAATGTACAAGTGAGATGTATGATCAAACTTTCTTACACCATCCACAAAACGAAAACAAGCATTCTGCACTTTCTGTATTCGAGATCTACTTCCAACATTTAAGCAAAAACCGCAAACAAAATAACAATAATTTAAAGTAGATAAAACAAGACATTCACACAGTATTTTCTTAATTTAAAATTTAAGACATGTATGTCTATTGCTGAATTATATTTTTAAAGAAAGATACGTTTTCTGAAATATTTTTCTTAAACCTTAGTTCTAGGTCAAGCATTTTTAGCACTATCAATAACCGTTAATTTTAATCTATTAACGGATACATTCAACTTATTTTTTAAACCATTGACCTTATTCTTATTACTAAAAGCTAGCATAAAGGATTTAGTAGGATTTAAATTTAAGTTGTGACTTCGAGAGAGCTCACTCAATGTTTTTAAATGTTGGTTTATACAGAACTCGACTAATTTTCGGTACCAAAACAAAAATATATTTGTGTATCGTCAGCAAATACTTGAACATTACAATGTTTTAACGATCTAAGTATATCAAATTAAGCCTGTGGCATTCCAGAACGTATATCGACTTGTTGGGGATAAATATTATCCGAAGAAAACTTTCTGAAATCTATTATATAGGTATGATTTAATAAGAAGAAAAGAGTTATCAACAAAACCATAATATTTTAGTTTAGATAGAAGAAGTGCATGATTAATGGTATCAAAAGCCTTCGAATAGTCAAGAAGAATTAATATACTGTTAATTAATTTATCATAGCCACGAATAATGTCATCTGTTACATTTATTAAAGCCACTGCAGTCCCAAAGTGTTTTCTAAATCCACATTGTGTGGAGGGGATAATACTATTATGAGTAAAATAGCTGTACTTCTGGTTATACAAGATCCTTTCAAAAATTTATGAAATGGCCGGTAGAATGCTTCTTACTCGGAGGTCGTTCAGTCGAAAGGAGTACTCTTAAGTTGTTTATCATGCAAATTGAATCATGAAAGCAATAAAAAGAAAACTTTTAAATCATTTATATCAAGATGTCAAGCAACTTTGATTGTTTCGCATAAAAACAGATTTATCTCCAATACCACCAGTTTAATCGAAGTAAATTAAGAGTACCATTCCTGAAGAGAAATAACCAGAGTATTTAAAAAAATAGTTTTCAGCTCTGTCAAACGACACCAAATAGTGTGATTGCAAGTCCGTTCCTGACTTCCTTGACGAACAGAAATCAAGAAAACATGCATTTAATCACCTTAGAGCCATAGTCAGGCGTCAACCGTGGTAAAAACTCATGACAGATGATGTCACGGCGCGTTCTCGGTCGCGTGACGTGTTTCCATTTAGGAATAATTATATCTTAGAGTCGGAATTAAATAACAATTTTTATTGTGAAATTTATGTTTTCCCACATTTTTATCTTGTTTTTAATGTTATTATCCGATTTTAATAAGCTAAATTTAAAAACCTTCAAATGAATTTTAAAATCTTAGCATTATCGAACATTATGTTTATATGATCTTTTATGCTTAACATTAGCTCAACAACATTTCCTCAAGATATGTTGCACTAATTTGGGAATTCCCTATATACTTTATAGTATTATAATAAATTCTCGTAATGGGACTCTGAGACGCAATTGGCGAAATAAACTTTCATATATTTTACTTTTTTGTTATTTTTTCTGAATCCATATACATCAAATATGTTTGTGCCATTTCATTGTATTGTAGAAATATTTAATTTTTTGCACATTATGGTCTAATGTTACCATAAGAATATAATGTGTATTTTAAAATGTTTTTATTATTTCTCCACTTGTTAGCCAAAACACGTGAGGAACAACATTAAAAGTAATATAGGATGCCTTATTAATAATAAGGCATAGGAACGTTCATTTTAAATTTCATATCCCCTGTTTAATTCTGGCCCAAATCCTGTATAAATATATATACATCCGAACCTAAATGCTAACCACAAGTACAAATATATGCAAGCCCGCTTTGGTAGCCTGTTAACTGAACCAACAGACCTAACTCAAACATAAACAGGAAGCAGGGAAAAAATTATAACAACAGACCCAAAGTATTTAGATATTATGCTGGGTATAAAATGTTTACTAATCCGAGTATCGTTTATAAAGGGTGTCCCAAAATGAACGCACATTTATATTTGTTAACAAAACACATTTATTTCTTGAAATATTTCAAAACTTTACTGATATTAGAAAGAATACATATCACGATTAAGTGCGAAACACAACATCCAACAAATGTCCACCGCTGCTTTGCTGGCAGGCCCTTGCCCTTTTTACGAAATTATTGATAACATTTTCACATATTTGTGAACGAATTTCATCAATGACGCGTCGAATTTCGTTTTTCAAGTCAGCAATTGTGGCTGGTCTATTGGCATAAACACGAGATTTAAGAAAACCCCAGAGAAAGAAGTCACACGGTGTTATATCGCAGGATCGTGATGGACAATCCTGACCACCATTGCGAGATATGACACCACCAGGAAATTTCAGTCGAAACGAGTCCATTGTTTTACGCGCAGTGTGACAGGTCGCTACGTCCTGTTGAAACCATAAGTTGTCCACATTAATTCGGTCTAATTCAGACCACAGAAACTCTTCTAACATTGCACGATAACGTTCGCCATTCACTGTTAGTGCTGTTCCAGCCTCGTCTTTAAATATGTATTACCCAATTATTTCGCCGAATCAGAAACCGCACCAAACGGTGACTCGTAGAGGATGCATTGGTTTTTCGTGACTAACACGAAGATTCTCTTCCCCCCAAATTCGACAATTCTGCCTATTGACGTATCCATTTAATTGAAAATATGCCTCATCACTAAACAGGATTTTCTTCGAAAAATCTCCGTCATTTGCCTCGTTTTCCAGAATCCAATTGACAAATTCACGGCGCAACCCATGATCTGCTGGCTTCAATTCTTGGGTCAATTGGATTTTATAGGCATGCAAATGCAAATCTTTTGTAAGAATTCGCTGCATACTGCTTTTGGTATGTTAACTTGATGTGACCGACGGCGAATCGACGTGCCTGGATCCTCACCAACACTTTCCGGCACTGCTGCAAAATGTTCAATAGATCGAGCAGTACGCGGCCGCCCTGTTGCATTTATGTTTCCAACTGAACCAATTCTTTTCTAATATATTTTTAATGAAACATATTTTTTTGAAATAGACATAAGAGCTCGTAGCAGGTTGTAAAAGGCACCGTTATTATTAAAACATGTTTACACTGAACAACTAAAAATTCTCAAAAAGGAAATGGACAGTCTTCTTTTTCTGTGTCGTGAGGGCACAAGAAGAATATCACCAATTTCTTGAAATACTTTCTGCCGTGTAATGGATTGTATCTTTGTTTGTCGTTATTTGCAATAGAACTTATTTCATAAAAAACTAAAACATAACACTGCGATAAGTACAACCTCGCGCCCTGGTAAGTAGTTTTACGCCTCCACCATCATATCATGCTCCTTCAGAGCTGGTTGGATAGCTGGAAGCTTTGTTTGAATGCAGACAAAACCCAAGCCATCTTGTTTTCAAAAGCAAGAATCAGTTTATCTGAAACCTGGGTAAAGGTTAACAATAAATCAATAGAATAGTCAAATAAGATAAAATCTCTTGGATTGACTTTTGATAAAAAGGTGGCATGAGGAGACAATGCAGATGAGTGAGTGGCAAAAGCCCAAAACAGTTTCACGCTATATATCCCATAGTAAATAAAAATGGTAAATTAAGCTTTGAAGTAAAAACATCGTCGTACAAAACACTAGTACGCCCGGTACTTACTTACGGTGTGCCTACGTGGTATACCGTAAATAAGACCAAAATGTTAAAAGTACAAAGAGTTCAAAATAAAATTTTAAAAGTAATCGCACGAAAGTACCTGATGAACAACGCATTGCATCTAGACCTAAAAATTAACACACCTAAACAATTTACAGACAAAATAATAAAAAAATATTATAGCAGAACAGACAATTCACAAAATGGACTGATTACAGAATCTCACATACACTCACACAAAAACGCAATAAAAAACAAATAACACAAATACCCAAGAAATTGGCTCCCTCCTTAACACGATTCTGTCGAGCTGTTTCAAAATTGCGACTGTTAAATTTTTAAAAAAATCTCTATTTAAATAAGCGGAACTGATAAATCATTGATGTTTTTTTTTACCTTTCAAGGTCAGAAATCTTCATTGTTTCACGTTCTGACATTTTGTGACATTGTGACTAAACAATAGTTAAGGTTGATTTGTTATTTATTTTGTCAAAAAAAAATAAAAATGTAACGAAGCTAAACAAAACACAATAAGAAGGTGGTTTAACGTGGCAAATGCTGGAAATGTTCTCCACCCTCTATTTGGCATGCTCCCAGACGATGGTAAAATCCGTCGACCGAATTTCGAATGGCTTCAGCCGGTATGTTATGTGTCTCCAATTTATTTTGTTTTTCAAATCTTCAATATTATTTGGCCTATTTTGGTAAACTTTTTCTTTTAAATATCTCCAACGAAAATAGTCTAGAGGCGTTAAGTTCGGGGACCTCGGTGTTCATTCAATTGTACCACGTCGTCCAATCCAGCGACCTGGGAATATCCGATTTAAATATCTTCTTACATTGACACCAAAATGCGGGAAGCACCATCTTGCTGAAACCAAATTGTTTCATTAGGTATATTATCTGGATCTACTTCGTTGGGAAAAATTACAGCTAGAGCAGGCCTCAACTCGAAGGTTAAGAAATCCAGGTACCGTTTAGCTGTGAGGTTTCCTTCCAAAAAGATTGGCCCTAAAATTCGGTTATTAATGATACCTGCCCATACATTTACTTTCTGGGGCCGCGGAGTATGCGCTTCAAATATCAATCGTGGATTTTCTTGACTCCAGAAACGATAATTATGTCTGTTAACCACCCCGTTTAAATAGAAAGTAGCTTCATCCGAAATTAATATGTTCTATGGAAGCCTATTATTCTCGTCACATCGTCTCATTATTTCTACGCAAAATTGCAAACGCATATCATAGTCATCTTCTAAAAGCTCTTGGACAAGACATACTTTGTAAGGGTGGTATTTTTCTGCTTTCAAAAATCTTCCAATAGTACCTCTAGATGTATCATGATTTTGAGCCAATGAAACTGTTGAAACATGCGGATTATCCTGCAAAGATAATGCAATATCCAATTTTTCATCGTCGCCTAAAACACTGCAACGCGTCTTTCGCTGTCATTAAAAATTTAATTTTTTTTTTTTTTTTTAAGTTAGAAAATTTAAATAAATAAATAAAAAGATTTTTAAGTTAGAAAATTTATTTAAATTAAGTTACATGAAAAGAAAATAAATGAATAATAGTGAAGCCAATACCACGAAGCCAAAACAACGAAGCCAAGCTGAGGTGAGAGGCTGTGGGACCGCTTGCAAATGCCCTAGCTCTATTGCCAGAGAGTAAGGGGGGGTTTTAAATAGGGCGCCACCGTTTTGCAGCCAGGCCAAAACGGAAACCTCCAAGATGGTGCTGGGGCCTCACTCTCAGCTGGACTTCACAACTTAGGTAGAAGAAAAAAATAAATAAAAGAAAACCACAGGGGGAGCTGTATAAATGAAACAAAAGAATTAATTAAAATTAATGCTGGCTTTATTCAAAAAAATTAAGAAAATATATGGGGGTTAGTATTAAAACCTAATAAACCTGTTGTGACGGCGTTCTAGTTGATGGTGCGTCCAGGGACGTCAACAAGACGTCAGATGGACGAGTAAGTAAAGAGAGGAGTAGATTAAGAAAGAAAGAAGAAAGGAGAAAGAACGGAGAAAGACCCTGTTAAAAAAAGAAGGCATTAGCTGGTGGCTTATTAATAAAAAAAATTACCTAGTTCCTTTTCCCTTCGTATAATAAATTTATAATAAAGTAATTAAATTAAAATGGCAGAACCAACTAATTGAAAATAACCAAAAGGAAAAAGGAACTATATAAAAAAAATAAAGCAACTATAAAAATGTCAAATTATAAGCAAGAATTAAATTTAAATTATTTTGAATTAAATAAAATTTGAATTAAATAAAATTTGAATTAAATTAATTTTGAAAAATGTCAATAAAAATAATTAGTCAGAAATCAAGTTTTGGTTTGAGGTAAACAAAAATAAATTTATAAAATTATATTCAGGGACTTAATATTGTGATTAAATATTTTAATTAAGCTTGAAGAGCCAAAAACTTAAAATAAAATTAATTTATTAA
Source organism: Polydrusus tereticollis (assembly GCA_963920685.1). Lineage (NCBI taxonomy): Eukaryota > Metazoa > Arthropoda > Insecta > Coleoptera > Curculionidae > Polydrusus > Polydrusus tereticollis. The sequence goes on from OY987327.1 coordinate 165,095,721, forward strand.
GCCAGCACGTACGCCTATGTACTAAGGTTACATCATAAAATAAAAAAAAATAATCAACTATGTACACACATAAGGGAAATATACAACTATATAAAATATAGCACAAGTAATGTCAACATATTAGTTATCAATTAGCAAACCAATCAATTATTTATTAAAGCTAGGACATAATAAAATAAAAATAATTACATAATCAGGATATGCCTATTAAAAGAGCAATACAAACTAAAAATGTTTATTCAAGAACCATCTTGACAAACTGGTGGATTTATAATAATTATAAACAAATGAGGCTGCATTATCTGCAACTTCATTATCTCAAATTTGATCAAATAATTTATTCGATGAGGAGTGAATGCTGTGTAACTACATTGTTTAAAATACTTTACGTCTGTAGACATTAAAATATTTACAGTCTGCTTGCTTATCTCAACGACAAAGTATGTGTGATTTGATTTTGACACACTTAATAATATTTTATATTTCGGGCACACCCTGTATGGCAAGAATTAAGATACCATGTCACACTTCAAGCAAACTTGCGCCATATAAAACAAAGAAAACGTACCAAAATAAAGCAGTAAGTTGGACCCCTTTATATAGAAAAATTTAACGAGTCTAAATAAAGTTACTTAAATTTCAAGGTCAAGATTAATGGAAGTTAAACCAAATTAACAGTAAACAGGTAACAAAAAAAAACAAATATTGTAGCATAGGTAAAATGGGGTCCACTTAATCGTAAAACAATAAAGAATTACAATTACTGAGCCAACGAGACCAATTCTACTCTGTCATAAGTACGAAAGCACATTTATCTGACAAAGCATGTGGTGTTAAATTATAGCAATATACAGTGAAAAAAAAAATGAAAGAAAAATGAATTACGCTTACCTATTGGAGCTGTAGGGTCTTAAAATTGAAATAGGGGGTTCCAACGGTGGTGAGTGCTCCTATGGTCAGCCCTTCCCGGTCTTAGTAACCCGACTTAACTAAAAGAGAGCCCCAGATGGTGTTTTTAGGAGAAAAGTTGAAACATTGACAAAGAAACGGCATGGTATATAAAAAAAACCTACCTTCAGACAGCGAACAACTTTGACAAAAAAATCCCACGATGTGGCTTTCTGTGGCCCCGGAAACCAAATCAAACTAATGCAAACTAAAGGAGCACAGAAAGTATCGCTTCAAGATCCTAAATCCTGCAGAACAGATGGCTTGAATAGCCCTGGATCCAGAAACGCCTGCTGGCTCGTTGAACGCTGGAAGTTAAGTGAAGTCACTGAAGAATTGCAGGTTAAAAGTTCAAAAACGTGCCGTTAACAGGATATGAGAGAGAAGAGAAACGCTAGAGAGGGGTGGAGAGAGATAAAGCGAAAGAGCGACCCATTTCCGGCCAGAACCACAGAACAATAAAGGTTAGGGCAGAACTACCTGCTCGCTCCGAAAGAGAGAGACCAGTTCACACACTGGCGGCGACACGGGATGAAGTCTTTAGAGCCATGCGCATTCAATTGCAGATACTTCAACCCAAGAGAAATGAAACAGATGTACCCAAATTCAATTCTACATAAGAAGGCAATTCGTAAATCCTACAATTATTTAAAAATTATTTAAAGAAAACCCAAGTCCTAAGTATCCCTGCCATTCTCGGAGCAAATGACCATTGAAGTTTGGGTTGCCTAATATTATTGCCCAAACATATTTCAGAAGAAGAATATTAACCTAGAAAATTCATTAGTCAATTTGACAGGTTATCATGACAAAGAAATATATTAATTGGATTACCTAATGGAACACTAGAATAAGTCTCCGATAGTGTATTCCAGGGAGATATGTGATTTAAAACAGGGGGATAATGTAGCCTGCTTCGTCAAAGACAACGAAAACAGAGGCCGTTGACCTTGGGTATGTACTTACTTAGAAGGTATTTGCAGAAGCTATGTCAGACCAAACTATTAAAACTGTTGAGGAACTTATTTATGAAGAGTATACAGGGAACCAAACATCGTTTTAAAAAGGCAAGGTATGTATTTACTTTATACAGGGTAATTTGTTAAAAGACACCATACACGTCAGACTTAGTTCATTTGTGACAAAATCGGATTGTCACAACTCATACACAAAAAAAAAGAAATAAGCAGGGACCGAAACACTCCCGGAGTGTTTATCAAATATAGTTACAAATAACGTAAGAATAAGTAATAAAGTAAGTAATAAAAATAATTAATAATAATTTCAAGCACTGTTCCGCAGCTGACAACCCATGGAGACTCCGAGAGAGGGAAGGATGTGACCCCGAGCTGTTTGTACGGTATAGAGGTCCAAAAAAGCGAACTCGATGGATATCGGACTTAAGTTAGCATTGCATACAACCAAATGTGTCTTGGCGAACCTCGTGTACTAACCTCATAGAAACAAACTCGCGGTACAACCCCGCACCCACAAGAAAGACCCAAGGAAGGCAAATACACAGCAGTACTTGAAAGGTGGAAAAATAAAGATAATCAATAACAACAAAAAAAAAATAGTTGTAACCCAGATGCTACACCAGACAAAGGGAGTGTATTTTAGTACACACCAACTAAAAGATACAAACGTGTCAATGACAACTAAATGTACCACAGCCTTCAACAGGAAAATTTAATTAGGGTGTTCCGAAAGGCGGCACTGCTCCTGGCCTGGCGTATCACACAAGACCTGCGGACAAGGTCATAAGCAGTAGTTTCGCCCTCCCCTGTGCTGCAGCGATGTACAGACTGAATCAGGGGTCAGACAGCCACCCCCCACAATATAACTCTGCCCGCAAATCTGCCTTCAGCAGAACGAAAATTCCAACAAAAGACGGCAAAACGCCACCCAGGGGCACCCACGGCCCCTCAGCCTCTTATGTAACAGAAAAAAGGAAGGCTGTATATCAATAGGACAAAATCGGTAAATATAAAGTAGCTAACACTAAGCTATTAGTTGCCATAAGGAAAAAAAAGAAAAAATGAAGGGAGCAGAAGGAAGATACAAAGTAAAAAGGAAAAAGGTAAGTCAAGATAAGTAGGTAAGTAATTGGAGAGTAGGTACAAATCCGGTAGCAACCGTAACCTAAAGACATGGAGACTTTGCCAAATGACCTATGTAAAAACAGACCTACAAGTGAGATAAAAGAATAATGAAAATATAATGACGTAAGCAAAGGTAAGGTAAGGTAAGATTTGAGTTCAGGTACAAATCCAGTAACAACCGTAAAGGCCAAAGACATCAAGACTCTGCCTAATGACCTGGACACCCAAAAACAAAACCCAAAAATAAAGCAATCAATCAACCAAACAAATAGGTAAGCAAAGGTAAGGTACGGTACGCAATTGGACTATAGGTACAAATCCGGTGACAACCGTATTGGCAAAGGACATCGAGACTTTTCCAATGGACCTAGGCAAAAAAACGTACCCAAAGATAACTAATAATCAAAGCAAAGTAATAGCAACAAGGTAAGCAAGGTAATAATCAAGGTAAGGTAAATAACACAATAAAAGCAAAGCAAAGGAAAAACATAAAACAAATGGCAACTAAATCAAGTCCAATTAGGTAATAATAGTCTGACTGTAATCAGACTTTCAGCAAAGCTAATAAAATAAGCAAGCAAAATAACGTCAAGTATTAAGTCAAATCCGGATATAGTGGTTTACTGGGGGTAGTAGTAAAAAAGATCCAAGGTAAATTAAAAAAAACTAGATACAAGAACTGATTTATATGAAAGTAAAACAAGGAAATCCATCAAATCCGGCCCTGTTGAATGTTCATCCCATTTCACGCTAAGATGATAATTCAAAAGACACTGACATCGAAAACTAAAATGAAATCATGAATAACGGAGAAGTGAAATAAAAAAAAAATCGAAGGTGATTAAGAAAATATATAAGAGTAATTATTTATACCAGATTACATAAGAAATCAATTTAATCCGGTCCTGCCGAACGCTCATCTCATTTCACGCTAAGATGATAGTCCACAAGACACTGATACAAGGAACTCAAATTAAATCATGGTAATCGAGGAGAACTATAGAAAAGGTGAAACTGAAACTATGCAACTGGTGCTCAACTCATTTTACGCCAATATGAGGACCAGTGAGTGAGGAAAAAGGTGGAGAATATCAATCCAAAGAAATAATTACACTGAAATATTAGGAATACTCCGTTATCAATCAAAATAAAAGAAGAAACAAGTGACTAGCAAATAAAAATAGTACAATAGCTGAAGGCTGAAGCAAAAAGTAACCTGAAGGTCTCAGGACTTCAACAAGCAACCCGACTGAAGGTCATGGTGCTACGCAGAGTTATTCTAAGCTCACTGCTGCAGGGCTTAAATAAGCAACCTGACTGAAGGTCCTAGTGCTTGGGCACTTAACGGGCTTTTACCGTCACTGTGTTCCCAGTGCAGGATTATTCTACGCCCACCTCTGCAGGGCTAGTAATAAAGCAAAGTAAAACAAGGTAAGCAAATTAAGACAAGGTAAGCAAAGTAAATCAAGGTAAGCAAAGTAAAAAGAGGGGACCCCAGTAAGAGCCAACAAGTCAAATCGGGAAACAAGTCACAATCGGGCAGTAAAACAGCAAAAATTCAAAGATAAAATGACAAAGCAAAGAGAAAAACGGTATAGTTACGAAATAAATAAAGTGGTCATGAAATATATAAAATGAAGTTATAAGATATATAAGGTAAGTTATAAGATAAAGTGACAGAGCAAAAGTAATTATTAGGTAATATATAGAGAAAAAAAAATGAAAACTTTGAGCTGTTTAAACGGTTATAAAATTCATTCCGAAGGACTAACAGAACCAGGTTCGGTGTACACTGATTTAAGATCCTGTACGTGCCAAATACCCTTTTTGTTGCCGAGGTCATCCTCGAATTCGTAAGTACAAGTGCCAGTCTTTCGTTTAATTTGGAAGGACCTAAAAATTCGGGGGCCAATTTCGCACTATAATAATTTACGGCATCCGATAAACTTTTGTTTTTACGCCAAACTTCCTGACCGGGAAGATAGTTTACAGGGCGCCTGCGCAAATTGTATTGGTGACGGTTTTTCTGACGCGACGACTCGATTCTACTGTGTATTGTCCGATACAGACGTTGAAAAGCATCAATCCTTCCCTTGACATAATTTTGGCCTTCTACAGATGGAAATTTTTCAGAAAAGTCTTTACCAAACAGTTTATGTTCTCTGCCAAAATTTACAAGGTAAGGCGAATAACCAGTAGTTTCGTGTCGCGCGGTACGGATTGCGCAACCGATTGCGGATAAGTTGTCCTCCCAGGTCCGGTGATTATTTTGTTGCACGTACGAACGTAACATGGTTTTCATGACTCGATTAACGCGTTCGGTATGATCCGCTCGTGGATAGTAAGATGCGGTATAAAATATCTGGACTTTATATTTGTCACAAAGGGCTTGAAAATCTTTAGATTTCATCGCGGTTCCATTGTCGCAAGTCAGATACTGAGGGGATCCGTAAACTAAAAATATTCCTTCCTCAACACACTTAACAAGTGATTTAGCGGTAGCAGATCGACGAAATTTGGACCAAGACAGCGTAAAACGCCCATCAGTTATAGATCCAATTGAACCATGAACGTCAAGCCACATAGAAGAAAATAATAGTCGGAGAAGAATTTCTCGCCTCTATCATCACTAAGTAACAACTTCTGAACAAAATCAAAGAAAACAATCGTTTGTAAGTCAACAAGAATTTAAGGATACCCAAAAGCTGGAGAACGAAAAAATAAGAGAAATAATAGAGAAAAAGCTAAAAGTATTATCGCCACGGATACTTTAGAAATGATCATTCTAGAAGTTAAACAGAAGGAGAGAGAACGACAGAAATCAGTTCAAGAGAAAAAAGTCGTAAAAAAAAGTATTGGATGAAGAATCAACCGACGAGGAAAATAAAAACGCGATGATGCTAGTGAGGGATGATAATTCTGATCATGATATTGATCTTGTAAGAGAAATCGATCCACCACCACTTTTAGGGGAGCCTAATGAGGAGCCACAAGTTTGTGATTTCATCTTAATTGAATATATTGAGTAAAAGAAAAAAATATACTACATAGCTGAAGTATTATTTAAAAAATAAGGAATGTGAAATTAAAAAGAAGTCGGTTAAGTATGATAACAGTTTCATTTATCCCGCAATAGATGACATTTCTTTGGTAAGCTTAGAAAAAATTGAGGTGGTGTTACCAAAACCATCACACGTGAGGAGAACAAAGCGACAACAATCATACTTTAAGTTTCAAGTTAATCTTTTAACCTTAGAAGTTCGTTAAAACATTTCTAAAACTTTTGTCTTATTGTGAAGCATGCATGTTCCACAATCAGACAATTTTCCTGCTATTTTTGAACACCTTTTTTTTATAATATCCCTTGGATGGATTTATGTTTTACCATAAAAAGTTTTGTTCAGCCTTCCTTTGTATTAGTGAAAAAACGTGCCGTTCAATAAAGTAACAAACTTATATAGCAAAACATATTTTTTGTTTGATTGTGGTATAATTTCCCCTATGTATATTTTTTCCATGTGATTGGCAATAAAGATAGCACGTATTATACAAATAGTAATAGCTTTTTAAAGCCTATCGAGCAGAATAATTCTAGTAAATTGCTTCATACATAGATTTATAGCTGTGCTTCACCAGTAATCAAATATTCAGTAAATATTCACCTCTGACTGATGGTAATGACAAGTAACTGTATGTTTAGGTCAACAAACAATAACACCAACGCTAAAGCAATTAGTAGCTTAAAGGGCAGGCAGATTTCGAAGGCATAATATATCTGGTGAATTAGGAGAGCTATTTATTTTGTGCAGCAATGTGATCGACTGGCCAATGTAAGTAGTAAGAAGGATATGTCATTGGAAAGGGTATGAATGAAAATATTTTGAAAGAGTGGGACAAGTTACAACGTACTCGTTAAATCTAATTTACGTTACATACGATGTGAAATAACGCGATATCTACCGACATTAGACGATAGTGCGGTTCCAACATAATGATGGCAATGATTACGACAAAGCTAATAATGATGATAACAATCAATAAGGGATTAAATAATGACAAGGTCGTTGATTAATCGCATTTTTAATCTGAGGCAATCAATTTTTATATGCATAAATAAAACATTCCATTATTTAAAAATAATATCAATAAAGTCAGCTTTTGATTGTTACATCTCTATTTACTTGATGACATTATTAGTACTAATTGTTATTGCCAATCGTAATATTTGCATATGCGGTAAAAAAATCAAAAATTTTTGTTTTTATTGTATGAAATAATTGGATTTATTGATTGCGGTCTCTTGTTTTGCTTTATATCCCATATGTAGTAAAAATGTTATTAGGAATACCCCTCACTATAAAAGTTATTACTAATTTAAAATAAAATTATAGAAAATTACCCAATGACAATCTTAACGTTAAGCAAACTTCATAACTTGTGATTTATTAAGAAATAAATTGAATATTCTAAAATTCAATAGGGGTCTTCATTGGGGTTCTCAAGTCAGGCCATTGCCTTTTACTTTTTTTCGTCTTCGGTGTTTGCTTAATTTAGCCCTCTTCGTTTAGGCTTTATGAATAAAATTGGGCTTTGCCCTTACTTTTGTTGGTTGGTTGCTGTCCTTCTTGTGCCCTTTGTATTTTTGCGTGTTATTCGGTGCTTTACTCGTATTTAGTGCCTTATTATCATTACTAATATTATTCTTATTATTATTATTTTTTTCATTATTGTTATTATTATACCATACCATTTAAAATTTCCAATATAATGGTAATTACTATTCTTTTGTCTAACAGCCAAACAGCGTCCTCTAGAGGCCAATGTAAAAAAAATTAAGACATAGTTTAGAAAACAAAAACAACGAGACTAAGTTTGTTTAATTCGGTTAAGCCAAACCGAAGTTATTAATCAAAATAACAAAAAACACTTGACGCCCCCCCCCCCCAGCACTTGAGGAGATTGTAATGATTTAGATAATCATTCAAATGGTGTTGAGTTGTCTCGGCCAAAAAGACTATATTTTTTTTTACATGTGTGGGTTTGTCTTATTATCTGACAAATGTTTTAGGGTGCCATCCTACCAGAAATAATATTAATTCTTACAAACACTTGGTAGTTTATTAAATTATACTTGTATAACAATGATTATTGAGATTGGTTTCTGAAGAAACAGTTTACAATATAAAAAGGTGAAAATTAACGTGAAAATTAAAGAGTGAAAATAAAAAAATGGTCTGCTGGTATTTACAAAGTTATCCTTCTGACTGACAAATACTTAGCTCTGCATTGTCATCCATGAAGTGTATCCAAGATTCAGTCCTCTTCACCTGGAAGTTGTCTCGACGAGGCGTTCCATGCATAGAACTTTAGCACTGCAGAAGGTGAGGGAGACGTCAGGACTTGATTAGACTTGAATACTTGTGACGGCGATTGATTGGAACAATGACATCAGATGAGCTTATGCTAGCCTCAGGTTTGCTTGTTTACATGTAATGTTAGAAAGGTCGAGTTAGACCAGCGAATAATAATGCAATAAAGGGTTTAACAATGACTAATTATGTTAAACAGTACCAGTGGTAACCTAAACTTCTATAATATAGTTACAGGATGTTTTAACTCCCTGTTACTCAAGTGAATATAAATAAAGTTTTAAATTTAGAAATTAAATTACCATGTTTAATTACGTAAGGTAAAAAACAAAATTTCTCGTGTTTAAGTAGTAAGAAAAGTAAACGATTTGATTGACTTAAAGATATTTAAGTTTTAAGTTAAGCCAAGAGAAGTATCTTCTGCTAGCAAGATAAAAACTAAGTAATTCATATACTATATTATGTACAAATATATTATACTGATTCTTAAAACTAATAGAAAATGCTGCATTCAAAAGTATCTATAACTTTTGTGCAGGTACGGTAGGCATAACGAGCAGAAAGGCAATCGTTTGCAAGATAGATAAAGCGTTCAAAAGTATCTATAACTTTTGTGCAGGTACGGTAGGCACAACGAGCGAAAAGGCAATCGTTTGCAAAATAGATAAATGTGGTTTAACGAGCAACCGGCATTCGTCACCACATTATATTGGTATACCAGACTAATGTCTTATGGCACCCAAGGTAAGATACGTACAAGATAAATTCAAGATACGGTACAAGAGAAATTGTATATATAGTGTAACTTAGGATATTATCTACCCAGTACAGGTATGTCGTGCCAATTGAGTTAAAAGTTTAAGAGAAAATAAACATTAAATCAGCATTGATGCCTGACAGATATCAATGAGGGAAATGGGGTGAGTTCCTCAACAAATCCAATTTAGGTTTTAAAGCTTAGAAACTAAAGAAAACTAACCCGCTTTCCTCGAAATTAGCTTCCTGGGATATTCTCTCAGCAATCAGTTCTGTAGAGCCTGGATCTGTCGGTTTCCTTGAGAATGGTCCAGTCAGGTTTACTCTATATTTGGCTCTCAAAAATGTTCGTCAAGAACTTAAATAAACGACCAACTGGCCAACGATATTTGCTAAAACGTAAAAGAAACGACAGAGACCCGAAAAACAAAGTTAAATTGAGAATTTAGACATTATTTGACGACGAAAAACGAACAAAACCATGACCTGATAATGAGAAAAAGGTGCTTTTAAATTGACTGCAAAATTAAGAAAATATTGGTTGAAATCCACATTTATTCAAGAAATATTATGATTACTGCCTGCTGTTTGTTAAGATGAGGCTTTTAGACACTAAAACATTATAATTTACAAGGATGAATGAGATGAATGAAGATTACTAATTTATGACGCCGTTATGGCCGGCACGTCTTTATTTTGTTAGAACATAAAAATGTGGATTTCAGTCCGTGTAAAAATAGATGGTCATGGTGTAGCAATTTCAAATTCCTACCCTTTTTGACCTTGGGGGGAAACATAGAAACTTCATTTTCAGTGCCCTATTACCTTCAAGCCCATTATTAATTTCATTTCTGGGTTAATTGTTCAATATCTTGTCGCATGGAATATTTCCGTCAAGTCGGTAATATGGGGTTAACCTGATTTCGCCGCTACTATACGAACGCGACGTTGGGTACCCACAATGCTGGTTTGCATCGCATCTGGTACGTGGAGTCGACAAATTCCGGTGCTACCGTTAAGTTCGCAATTTCGCACCGTTAATAAACGGGACTATCTCTAAGTATTAGGTAACGGGATTGACTTGGGTGGTTGTTTAATTTGTTATTTGTAGAGTTATATTCTGGCCATGCCCAGACTTTGTATAAATTAAGTTATTATCCCTTAACTTTACATCCCGTTTTCGGTTATGTTGGGTAGTCTGGTAGGGTGGCACCAACTGAGTTTTGATGACGGAGTGGGGGAGTTTCCGTAAATTGGACGGGACTTCGTTTTCTCGTGGCTTTTTCCATCTTGTGCCCCGTGGGGGGAGCACGCCAAACTGGCGTACCCCCACGGTTATTAATGGTGAGTGATCTGACGACCATTAGATCAGTCGATCTGAAAAGAGATCCACTCCCTTTTTAGAGGGGTTGCTGGTTATCATTATTATCTTTGTTGGTTTTGGTTTTGAGGCCTGATTTTGAGGGCTTGAGGATTTTTTGGTTTTGATGGGTTAAGAAGCCGGATTTCATAAACTTCACCACGTACAAATGGTGCAACCGGCTTAACAATATATCCTGGCCAGATGAAATTTTAAGAGGAATCCAGCCGAAATTAATTCACCTATATGAGGCGATAAGCTGTTGGAAAAGACCACGTGGCAACAGAAATCTTCGAGATTCTCAGGCCGGTATTACAGTCTACCATTTAAAAGAGACAATTGCTGAATTAAAATATCCAAAATTTTCAAGTAACTTTTACACGAAATAATCGTTCTTTTCTAATTAAATTACTTTAAAATCATATATAAAAATATTATCAATTTTCTTTAATTAATTCATTTCAATTTAAATAATGTAAAGCTATCTAGACAAAGGTCACCTTTTTATATAACCCAATATCGTCATGAAGGTATAAAAGGTTCTAGAACTTTCACAGGTTATACCCAGTTTATAAATAAATCCTTGAGTCAAGACAAGCTAATTCAACTTCACCTTTTATCAATTTTTTATAACCATAAATAAACAACATTTCAATCCTTGTTAAATATTAGATTTTGCATTGATCCAAATAACCTCAGTCGACCAAATTAAACAAGTGTAAACAATTTTAGTTTTTTTATTTTTTTGATGTAAGGTATTCCAACGGAGCCCCATTAATTAGGAGATTTTCTGTCTTTCAACCTAGTAAAGCCAGTGGCGCCCTCTAGAACGTTTAGATTAAGGGAAGGTGGTAAGTAATAGGTATCCAACCCACTACTAAAACTCTCCGACGGTATTGAGCAAGCCGTACGCATGATAATATGGCGGTTTTTGTCTGACAAAAATTGCCAGGTTATAAAAGTGGCGCAGCCAACGTGGGGCCTGGAAATTTTTGAACTTTCCTTTGTCTGAACCAATAGTTTTTTAATTTTTTTATGTTGGAAGACACTGCATCGGATATTAAAAGCAATTTTTGATTTTTTATTCTGGTAGAAACAGATATGCCTTTAGCATCTTATTAGCGTGGTGACTTACCTTTGTCTTACCTTTATCTTATCTTGATCTAGCTTGGTTTAAGGCTCAAGTTTATTTTGGATTTATATTTGGAGAGTCTCAAGCTATAAATTTATCTCACCTGGTAGAAGTGTTTTTTGGGTACGGAAATACAGATTGCTATTAATAGTTCAATTATTTTGGGTTTATATTTTGTGGTTTAGCACGTTGAGTGTTTATTGAACTATTGCTGTCATTTCTATGAATTTGGGTAACTTCTATTAGAGTGTGTTGATTACGGTTTTGGTATTAGTACTTTATAGTGCAAATTTTACCAGAAATATAAGGTCTGATACAGTTTTAGTGATTTTTATTGGATTAGTTCTTTAAATATCAAGTGTTTCTATTTTCGATATATTTGGGTAGTACTTTGTGAATTTTATGATTAACCCTTAATTGATCACCGATTTAATTAGTAATTACTATACAGAGTGTCCAATATTTAGAGATTTAATTGTTATTGTTTCAGATATCATTCGTATACCTTCATTAATTTAAAATAGCTTAATTACAGGGCGATAAATATTTTTATCTTGGTTTGGAAATTCGCTATACAGGGTGGCCGAGTTGTATCTAGTTATTTGAAGTATAAGGAACATAATTTTTTTTATATTTAACTTCATAACCCCATATGACAATAGAGGGGGATAAAGCATTTCTTAGCCCTGCCATTACCATTCAGTGTACAGAGTGGCACAAAAAATAAATAGGTATAATTCCACCTTGGTGTTCCTTCGGAATAATTTTTTTGTCAACTGTGATTGATTATATTAGGGATTAAAAATTTTTTTTTATGGCTGGTACACAGTGGCACAAAAACAATTTAAATTAAAGGTTCCCTTGGTTATTTCCCAATCATTTGTTTTTGGAGCTCATCTGTACTATAAATATTTTTTTTTGTTGATACCTACCTATATACAGGGTGGTCTTGAATGATATTTGGACTGTTAAAGGTATTTTAATTTTTTTTATTTCAAATTTTTTATTCAGGCATTGGCACTTGTATTTATCCAAATTTTTCTATATCTATATACAGGGTGGTCAAAATATTTTATTTATTTACAGCCTTAAGTTGGTTTACATCCATTCCTGCTTGACTATTGGAAGCATTTGATGTTATTTTGCGGTTTTAATTTTATTTCGAATTTTTTTTGAGCCCTTACATTGACTTACAATCATGGCCGATTATATGCAGCCAAATCATTTGTTAGATTCTGAATTAAGCTATGAGCTAGCAATTCATGCGGTTACATCCACGCGTCCTGTAACAGACAAGCGGAAAATTTTAAGGAGACTTTTAGCTAAGGAGCTTAGTAGCAACAAGTCTGAAGTTGTGGATGCTCTTGTCAAAGCACGCGAGTTTAGGGTTGAGGCAATTGCAATTGAGGCGACATTGCAATCAATTAAAGAAATTATTGCTGATTTTCAGGGTAGTGCAACAGACTCTACATTTTTAAGAATGAAATCAAGGTTAATTCATCTCTCAGGTAGAATTACCAGATTATATTGTCCAGAAGATAATGCTGATGCCAGTAATTTTAAAACCGAAGCTCATGCATCTTGCTTAATTCTTGAAGCCGATCTATATGATAGCATCATTCCTACATCTCCTGGTATTAGTACTGCTAATAATACAGCTCTTCAAGCACCAATTATTAATGTTGCACAGCCTATAGTAAATTGTTCAGGTAATATTCCAGCGATAGGTGAGTGGCAAATTAAATTCAATAACGATTCTAAGAGTCTTTATAATTTTCTAGAAAGAGTTACTGAACTTGCTGAATCTCGCAAGGTAAAGCAAGAAGATTTGTTTATTTCTGCAGCCGAATTATTTGTCGGTGATGCTTTTGTTTGGTTTAGGAGTGTAAAAAGCTCAGTCAACAATTGGGATTCCTTAGTAGCTAGATTAAAATCAGACTTTTTGCATTCTGATGTTGAAGATGATTTATGGAATCAGATAAAGCATCGCAAACAAAAGCGAAATGAGACAGTTGCTGTATTCATTGCGCATTTAAAAATTTTATTCTCTCGTTTAGTACATATACCTGCAGAAGTAACCAAAGTAAAACATATTCGTAACAATTTATTGCCAGACTATATTACCCAATTAGCCTTAGTAGATATTTCTACAGTCTCTGAATTAGCAAATCTTTGTAGAAAACTTGAAGAAGCTTCTTATATTAGGAATAAAAATAACACAGTTAGCGAACTGTCCAATTTAGATATTTCTGGTTCTAATAACCCAAATAGATCTAAAACTAGTTTTAATAGAAGGAAATTTCACAATTCTTCTTATAGAAATAATTCTAGAGATTTTTCTAATAATTCTGGGTTTAGGAACAAGTTGAATGTCTCCAATGGAACAGTTAATTCAAATCCTAATAAGGCTTCAACTCCTTTGAGTTCCGGACTGCAAAATAAGCCTAATAATAATAATACCTCTGGTAATAATAATAATAAACAGCAAAGTAATATAGTCTGCTATAACTGTAATATGCCAAATCACGTACATCAATTTTGTAGACAAAAACGTAAAATTTTTTGTTTTAAATGTGGATTGCCTGACGTTAAAGTAAATTCTTGCCCCAACTGTTCAAAAAACTAATAAGGGAAGTATGTCCTCGAGGCAGGCATCCTACTTCTAAATTTAATGCCTCAAGTAATGTAAAAATATTTAATAAATTTAGTAAACCTGATTGGAGTAAGTGGCTTGAAACCGTTTCAAATTTTTATCGAAGTTCAAAGAACGAAATTTCTCCTTTGTTTGTGCGGAAACCAATGGACAATAGACCATATATTTCTGTAAAATTATTTGATCAAGATATTACCGTTTTATTCAATTCTGGTGCTACAGCTTCTGTTGTAGGCACGAAAGGTATAGATATTTTACGTCGCTTCAATATTGAAATCTATCCAGCCAATTTAAGAAATATATGCACAGCTGATGGAACTCAGAAAAATGTCGAAGGTCTAGTTGATTTGCCTATTGTTATAGGAAATATTTGTCAAGTAATTACAGTTTTAGTGGTTCCGACATTACCACATAGTTTTATCTTTGGATGCGACTTTGCCAAACAGTTTAAAATTTCAGTAAATTTTAAGAATAATTCTTGGCAAGTGCAAGCTAATTTAGCAAATTTTGATGTACCTACAGTCAGGAATTGTTCCGATTTTGTTTTAGAGCCGTTATGTTCTCTCGATGATCTTCCTCATTCGGAGCGTTTTAAAGCTGAAAAGATTATTGCTTCTTTTAATTTTATAAGTAATAGAAATCGTTTAGGCAGAACCGATAAGTTAACTTTAACTATTGACACTGGTGATGCTTTACCATTTCATAAAAAACAATATCCAATGTCACCATATATGTCTCAGATTTTAAATAAAGAATTGGACGAAATGTTAAAGTTGGGGGTCGTCGAACAGTCACAAAGCCCGTGGGCCTCTCCAGTGCTTTTGGTTAAAAAATCAAATGGGGAATATAGATTTGTTTTTGATGGACGCTTTTTAAACAATGTTACTAAATTTGATTCATATGCTCTCCCTAGTATTGACAAAATTCTAAGTTCATTACGTAATGCTAAATTTATTTCGTCTATTGATTTACGCAAAACATTTTGGCAGATACCGTTAGACGAAAATTCTAAGGACAAAACTACCTTTAATGTTCCTGGGCGTGGTTCCTTTAGGTTTAATACAGTTCCTTTTGGATTATGTAATGCAGCACAGGCGCAGCAGCGTCTAGTGGATGCTATTTTTGGTGCAAAGTATGAACCGTTCATTTTCACGTACCTGGATGATATTTTAATTTGTAGTCCTGATTTTGAGCATCATGTAAAATTACTAGGCGAAGTTAGAGAAAAATTGAAAGAAGCAAATCTTACTATTAATTTGGAAAAGTGCGATTTTTTTAAGACCAGTTTAAAATTTTTGGGTTACATTGTTGGGTCAAATAGTTTGCGCACGGATCCTGACAAAATTATTGCAATGGTTAATTATCCGAGACCAAAAACTGCTACAGAAGTTAAACGTTTTGTTGGACTATGTTCGTGGTATAGGCGCTTTATAAATAATTTTTCTACATTGATGTCTCCTATCAATGATCTTCTCAAAGGTCGCAGGAAAAGCCAACCTATTACATGGACTGAAGCCGCAGAATCTTCCTTTGTTAAAATCAAGGAACTTCTAGTCTCGTCACCAATTTTGTCGCAGCCTGATTTCGGCAAACCATTTATCATTACGTCAGATGCCAGTTTGACAGGTGTTGGAGGCGCACTCTCACAAATTATTGATGGAGATGAGCACGTCATAGCATACGCCAGTAGGTCACTGTCGAGAGCTGAAAGGAGTTTTATTTTGTTTAGATAAATTTCGCATGTATATTGAAGGCGCTCCAAAATTTCAGATCATAACAGATTGTTATTCTCTCTTGTGGCTAAACAACATGAAGAATCCTACAGGCAAATTAGCTCGTTGGAGTGTTCGCTTACGTCAACATAATTTTGATCTTGTTCACAGGCGCGGAGTAGATAATGTAGTTGCTGATGCGTTAAGTAGAATTCCTCCTCCTGAAGACAGTCAAGATGACTCACCAATTGTTTCTCTCATTAATCCTTTTAGTATAGATATCGATCGAATTGACCCCTGGTATAATGACCTTCGCGATAAAATAACTCAGTCTCCTGATAAGTATATTCAATGGAAGGTTGAAGATAATTTTGTTCTTAAGTTTATACCCAATAAACTTCCAATGAATGTAAATATTCCTGAGTGGAAAATTCTTGTTCCGAATCCCCAAATTTCTGACGTCCTTCAACATTGTCATTGTCCGCCAACTTCAGGTCACTTTGGTTTTTATAAAACTCTTAATAGGATACAAGACTTTTATTATTGGCCGAAAATGCGGCGTGATGTTTCAAAATTTGTAAAATCATGTTTAGTTTGTGGTGCTCAAAAAGTATCAAATACTTCTCGTATGGGACTTATGGGAAAGGAGAAGAGAGTCGATCTACCTTTTCAATGTATAGCTGCAGATCTCATGGGACCCTTTCCCAGATCCAAGAAAGGGCACAAATGGCTTTTAGTTGTAGCAGATTGGTTTTCGAAGTATACTCTCTTATACCCATTACGTAGTTCGAAATCTTCACATATCGAGAACATTATAGAAAATCAAATATTCTTAGTGTTTGGGTGCCCAGAAACTCTTATTTGTGACAATGGACCTCAGTTTATTTGCAAAGGCTTTAAAGATTTATGTAAGAAATATAATGTAAACACTCGGTATAATCCTTTATATTCTGCTCAGTGTAATTTCGTAGAACGGAATAATAGAACAATCGGTACTGCGATTCGCAGCTATGTTAGTGATCATGATGGATGGGATAAAGATATTTCTAAAATACAGCAGGCTATAAATACCTCTAAGCATGAAGTTACTCACTTCAGCCCTGCTTTTCTAGCTTTCGGTAGACATCCGCCTTTGTCAGGAAAGTTTTATTCTCAATCATCTGAACACAAAAGTCAAGATATCGAAATTATTCCAGGAGATAGGGACTCATACGCGGAAAACATGCATGGTCTTAGGGAAATTTTTGTAGATGTTAAAAAACGACTCCATGCTGCTCATGAGCGAAATTCGAGAGCATATAATCTTCGAAAGCGGGACATTTCATTTAATCAGGGTGATCGCGTATGGCGGAAAAATCAAGTTTTATCTAATGCGGCAAATCATTTCATGGCAAAGTTGGCTCCAAAGTATACTCTTTCGATAGTGCATAAAAAGATTTCAAATTTGGTTTATGAACTTAAAAATATTAACGGTTTAATGGCTGGAAGATGGCACATCAAGGACCTTAAAAAGTATCATGGTACTGATCTGGATAATTCAGATCAAGACTCACAATTTTCAGACTAATTTTGGAGGTTAGGGAGAATGTTAAAATCACAGGGGCGAAGATGCCTGACCACGTATTCTGTTGGCAAATCGTTATTATTTGTATCCCTGGCTTAGTAGCATTCACAATTCCTAAAAATCCTTAATTGAGTTTGGAATATTATTGTTTATGACGGCCGCATATTTTATTTGGTATATATTTTTGGTATTATGTTGGTCACCTGGTAGGCGAATACAGTCGCTGATTTTTCGTACTTCACTTACATTATTTGGTATATTATTTTGGGCGAGTAAGTTGAAGCGTTATGGTTTTGCTATTGACAATTTCATATATTTCATTGGTTATTTTGCATATCACCGAAAGTGATGATATTTGGATTGGGTTGTTGGTGTAGACGTACATCAATAACTTTTTACCCCTTTAACGTCGACTTTTATAGTCGAAGAGAGAAATAGTTTTTGTGTTTGACAGGCCGTTTATTGTTGGGCGTTACCGGGTTTCATATGGAAGATGGTTAGCCATGTCTGGTTGGAAGGATGAGCATTGGGGGGGATGTGTCACTGGCGTAAGGTCCTAATGAGTCCTTACAGTATGCTGGGGCCATCCTACTGTGTTTCGTCTGAGCTCCTTCCCAGATCATTTTGTATGAGGGGCTGGTGACGGTGCCAATTGACGGAACAACCTTTCGAGTAAATGTATTTTTCTCTGTGCATCGGCATTTTTAGCTTAGCGAGTGCTACAATTTGCTTCCGTATGATAGGTGGAACATATGGGTTACCTTTATTTTTCGACTAATAAATTTTCCTTGGTTTTCCACTTTTCAGGAGATGCCTTCTCGATGGGTGTTTGTGGGTTCCCGGTGTTGGGGGGCGTATTCTCCAAATCAGCCTGTGTGAGGTTAGTAAACGAGGTGTTTCACGCCATAATTGAAGTTACGCAATGCTAACTCATATAGTTAAATCAGGTTTTCCGCACTGACTGTTTGAAGGGTGCTTTTTCTTCCACGGGGAGTCTCGTGGGCATCTCATCGTCCAGATATCTTTTGAAATTATTTTTATTTTCCCTTTAGCTATCTGCTAAGGACTCTATTCGTGTTTAGATTAGTTATTACACTTACGTGTATATAGAGCCGTGATTTTGTCTGGAAATTCCAGAGAATTTTCCATTTGAATTTTTTTTCCCTTTTGTGATATAGATTTTGATATAGTAGGTAAATCCTACGAGGGAACTGTATGATTGTCTTAAGTTGTGGTGGCATGAAGTATTATTGTGTAAATATTTTCTACGATTATGGTTGCCACGACACTTACCGCGTGGTTCTGCAAGTTTAGATAGACCTTCCTGATTTTGACCTACCAATTATGACTTACCGATTGTGTCCCTTTTTGGCGCATGATACGCGCAGTTATCAAACTAAATCTTATCAGAAAAATTATCTTAATTTCCCTTAACTACTGTCTAGTCGTTCCATATTCTTATTATTCTTATTATTGCTGACTACCATTATAGTCATCGCATGTTAAGTATTAATCGTCTGAGGAAATTAAATCTTGCCAAGAAGACTTCTTCTTTTCTCTTGATATTAACGACTACTGTCATAGTCTTTGTATATTTATATATTATATTATTAAAGTGATCTATTCATAATAATTCTTGGTGACTGTCTTATAATGACTGGTTACTGATGTAAGAATATTTTCTTTCTAAATTAACCGTCTCAAATTTTTTGGTTAAAACTTGTGAGAGACAATCTTTTTTCTTTTATCCTTGATTAGCGTTGATTATAATTATTGCGTATATTTTTTTGGTTAAAAATAGTCTATTTCATAGCCTATTTTATTTTCGGTGGGGGATAATGTAGCAATTTCAAATTCCTACCCTTTTTGACCTTGGGGGGAAACATAGAAACTTCATTTTCAGTGCCCTATTACCTTCAAGCCCATTATTAATTTCATTTCTGGGTTAATTGTTCAATATCTTGTCGCATGGAATATTTCCGTCAAGTCGGTAATATGGGGTTAACCTGATTTCGCCGCTACTATACGAACGCGACGTTGGGTACCCACGATGCTGGTTTGCACCGCATCTGGTACGTGGAGTCGACAAATTCCGGTGGTACCGTTGAGTTCGCAATTTCGCACCGTTAATAAACGGGACTATCTTTAAGTATTAGGTAACGGGATTGACTTGGGTGGTTGTTTAATTTGTTATTTGTGGAGTTATATTCTGGCCATGCCCAGACTTTGTATAAATTAAGTTATTATCCCTTAACTTTACATCCCGTTTTTGGTTATGTTGGGTAGTCTGGTAGGGAGTGGGGGAGTTTCCGTAAATTGGACGGGACTTCGTTTTCTCGTGGCTTTTTAGAGGGGTTGCTGGTTATCATTATTATCCTTGTTGGTTTTGGTTTTGAGGCCTGATTTTAAGGGCTTGAGGATTTTTGGTTTTGATGGGTTAAGAAGCCGGATTTCATAAACTTCACCACGTACAAATGGTGCAACGGGCTTAACAATATATCCTGGCCAGATGAAATTTTAAGAGGAATCCAGCCGAAATTAATTCACCTATATGAGGCGATAAGCTGTTGGAAAAGACCACGTGGCAACAGAAATCTTCGAGATTCTCAGGCCGGTATTACAGTCTACCATTTAAAAGAGACAATTGCTGAATTAAAATATCCAAAATTTTCAAGTAACTTTTACACGAAATAATCGCTCTTTTCTAATTAAATTACTTTAAAATCATATATAAAAATATTATCAATTTTCTTTAATTAATTCATTTCAATTTAAATAATGTAAAGCTATCTAGACAAAGGTCACCTTTTTATATAACCCAATATCGTCATGAAGGTATAAAAGGTTCTAGAACTTTCACAGGTTATACCCAGTTTATAAATAAATCCTTGAGTCAAGACAAGCTAATTCAACTTCACCTTTTATCAATTTTTTATAACCATAAATAAACAACATTTCAATCCTTGTTAAATATTAGATTTTGCATTGATCCAAATAACCTCAGTCGACCAAATTAAACAAGTGTAAACAATTTTAGTTTTTTTATTTTTTTTTTGTAAGGTATTCCAACGGAGCCCCATTAATTAGGAGATTTTCTGTCTTTCAACCTAGTAAAGCCAGTGGCGCCCTCTAGAACGTTCAGATTAAGGGAAGGTGGTAAGTAATAGGTATCCAACCCACTACTAAAACTCTCCGACGGTACTGAGCAAGCCGTACGCATGATAATATGGCGGTTTTTGTCTGACAAAAATTGCCAGGTTATAATGGCTTATTAGTAAGGAATATTTATGGTTCAATTGCATACTTACTATTAAACCAAATATAAATTTAGTGAAACTCAAATTTAGCGTGACATACCTGTATCAGGACAAAACCAAAAGTGACTCTCTCATCAAAAAATCAACCTCCCTGAGTAGAACTTTTTCTTCTATTCACGGAGCTAATATCAACTAAATTAAATGTAAGAAATCGATAATCCATATTAAAGAAAGACAACCAATCTATGTTATGGAACGGAA
This sequence comes from Polydrusus tereticollis, assembly GCA_963920685.1. NCBI lineage: Eukaryota > Metazoa > Arthropoda > Insecta > Coleoptera > Curculionidae > Polydrusus > Polydrusus tereticollis. Next base: position 165,116,835 of record OY987327.1, read on the forward strand.
AATTTACAGTGGTCTCTTCATATATACAAACTTAAAAAATCGATATAATCACTGCGGTATGCAGAGTTATCCATAGATGGCAGCGCCAATACCTGAAGATTTATTATACTTGTTGAGGTACTACTTTATTGTTTATTAGATGGTAAGGTTGGTTTCGAAAGGGAGACTAATTTTTTAGTAAACAATGCAAAAGTAGCCCCTTATAAGCTAGGTTCGTGGTTTCCTAGAATTCGATAAAAAGTGGTTGGGTTGAAATAAAGTAAACAGTTCTAGATGTGCTTTTTATAAGTTTTACTATTTTTAAAAAAATACCAACAAAAAGGTAAATAGTTTACAATAGGGTAGACAATGTTATGGCGAAAAATATGTACAATTCTTCTTCCAAATGGATCAATAAATGTGGTTCACTATAGTTAGGTTTATAAATTTCTGCACAGTTTATACGGTAATATACGGTGGTATGTAAATAATAGTTTCAATAATTTTTCTACTTACAAAGGCCAATAATGATTATTGAAGCTTGCATCTCTTTTCCGCTCACTGATACGTAGTTAGTAGCCGCGATGTCTAACGTCTAGACATCTATTTTTAGATCGGAATGGGTTGATACGTCACCCGTAGTTACTCGGGGGACGGAATTCCCTTTTCTTGATAATTAAAAGGCGGATTTGTTGATTTAAGCACTCGAAAGTTTAAGTTTATATTCACCACTAGTTCACACGATTTTTCCTACAACTTCTTATTGAAATTTTGGGTAAACAATTAACCTTGTAAGCTATTTCGTTACGAAATCACTGTACTTTGCCTAAGAGAACTATTTTGACTTTATTTGGTATTAAGAGGTTAATTCCGGGTTCTTTAACCTATTTACTTAAAAATAAATTAGAATAATTTATTTTAATAATTTTAATTTAACTTGCCCTTTTTTACTTAGGATAATTTTCACGTAAGAGTATTTTCTTTAAACAGACTGTCGGTTAGTCTTTACTTGTTAATTTACTGGAACTCTTTCTGAGGACTGACTGATTCACTGATCGATTTACTGATCGATGGATTGATCTTAGGTGATTGGAGGTACTGATACTGATACTGATTTTCGGAGCTCTGCTTGAGTTTTTATGTCCTTGCTAGGGTTTCGCGTAGGTGTTGTCCAGCCTACTTGGACACAAGAGATTGGTACTGGTGTATAAGACCCGCCTAAAGTTAACATGGCAGTGTAAAAAGAGAAGGGTTATCCAAGCTTACGTTTCCTTGAACTAGTGTGTTGACCTCGCATTCCCCGCATTCCAAACGGTTTACCTACCGGATATCGTGGCGTAAAAAGCGTTTAAAACTATAAAATTTTCTTCGAAGCTAAAGAATTCTCGGTAAAACGATTATTTTAATGGTTTTGTTTTCAGTTCTAAGAAGATGATGTAATAATTACGTCGGTTTCTATAGGCGTATACCTTTGGGTCACGTACGTTCACTTCGTGAGATGAAACCAATAAGAGTTAAGCTTAACCTTCTTTAGTGAAAGGTGGGCTGTTGATTTAAAGAAAGAGCGGTCGCTGGGCGTTTTCAAGAGATGCGCACTTTGGCTCATTCTACATTATTTTTAGACAATGGTTCAGGAACTTAATTTCGGCTAGCTCCCGACTTATACTGCAATTGTGATCAGATTCAATTTTATAATTAAAGTTTTGGTTTATTGTTACTAGTATAATTTGCTAGCAGGAACTTCGTTCCGTCACATACTTTAAAATCCAGTGTAACGAAATAACTTTTATTTACGTTACATATGCCTCAAAAAAAGAATGCTAAATTTTCTTAGCATTAGGATGCAAGAGGGCTTGGCAGGGCCGGAACTACAATGGGGCAACCGGGGCAATGCCCCGGGGCCCCCGTGTTCGGGGGCCCCCTGAGCGAAGGACAAAAACAGAAAAAAATTTTCAAAGTGCAAGCATTCTTAGCGCTGTCTTATTGTTCTTCGTTACGTTAAAATTTATTAACTGATTAATTCTAAAATTATATGCAGAAACAAAAAAAAAATGGATGTGAGACAAATTTACTTTTATAATATTTTAATATACAGTGACCGGCAGAAAGTGCGCAGCATATGGGAAAGTTTTTTATCTTTAAGTTTATAAAATTAACTTTATTTTAGATAGGTTCTGCATGTTCTCAAACCAAAATAACACCTATTAAATCCGGTAAAAGTCTTATGGTATACGAGGTAGGATCAAAAATTTGAAATTCCGCTAAGAGTAAAGTACCTCCATCTTTCATTTTAGAATATTTTTTTACTAAGAATTATTGTTTTAATTTCAAAGTTATACCCAAATTCCAAATTTCGCTTATTTTGGACAAAAAAATGGATTTAATCGTGTTTTCTGAATAACCCTGTATAAAAAATAAATCGCAACCGAACAGTACGAAAATAAGATTTTCTGCAGACTTTGTTAGAGATAACCGTCGATCATAAGTCTGATTAGTTTGTTTTCATAATAGTATGGCTTTTTAAAATAAAAACATAAAAATATTAAATATTTTTGCTGCACACCGTATTTTATTTTCTGAGGCAACAAGTTAATTTCACCTAACTGATATTTTTTGATTTACTTTGACTTAAAGCATCTCCTAAATAGTTTTTTATACATTGAAGTATGCATAAAAAGTTTCCTTTTGATTTATAAAGAAAAAAATTTAAATTAAATATGGGGCATACAAAATCAGTTTTTGAAGAAACATTATTTTAAAATTATTTAAAATGTGTACAATATATATTATTGATCCTTATTTTGCGTGAGAAATAAAATCCGTTCAAAATATATTTTAAATTTTAATTTTTTTCTTTATAAATCAAAAGGCAACTTTCTATGCATACTTTAATGTGTAAAAAGCTATTTAGGAGATGCTTTAAGTCAAAGTAAATAAAAAAATATCAGTTAGATGAAATTAACTTGTTCCCTCAGAAAATTAAATAAGGTGTGCAGCAAAAATATTTAATATTTTTATGTTTTTATTTTAAAAAGCCATAATATTATGAAAACAAACTAATCGGACTTATGATCGACGGTTACCTCTAACAAAGTCTGCAGAAAATCTTATTTTCGGACTGTTCGGTTGCCATTTATTTTTTATACAGGGTTATTCAGAAAACACGATTAAATCCATTTTTTGTCCAAAATAAGCGAAATTTGGAATTTGGGTATAACTTTGAAATTAAAACAATAATTCTTAGTAAAAAAATATTCTAAAATGAAAGATGGAGGTACTTTACTCTTAGCGGAATTTCAAATTTTTGATCCTACCTCGTATACCATAAGACTTTTACCGGATTTAATGGGTGTTATTTTGGTTTGAGAACATGCAGAACCTATCTAAAATAAAATTAATTTTCTAAACTTAAAGATAAAAAACTTTCCCATATGCTGCGCACTTTCTGCCGGTCACTGTATATTTTTAAAAATAAAAATAACATTGAATTTAAAGAGCATAATTATAATACAAGATTTAAAAATGAAATTTCTATTAAACCAAAAATAAATAAATCTATTGGACAAAAAAGTTTCAAAATTTTAAGTTTATACATATTCCATTGTCTAATAAATAATATTAAAAAAATAAAATAATTTAAATTATATAAAAAAGAAATTAAATGGTGGTTATTAAATAAAAATAGTTTAGATAATATTTTAGAAATGCAATAATTATTAAATAGGTATTGATATATTAATATATTAATACCAAATCTAAAAAATATTAAATAAATTTATAAAAATTGTATCCTCAACTATTTACATAATAATATATTAACCAAATATTTTAGATAAATATTTTAATAAAATTAACTCCTATACAAGTTAACCTTCAGGGGTATGTATGTATGTATTGTATTTATGTAAATATTTTAAATAAACTTTATTATTATTATTATTATTATTATTACTCGATTTCAGACAATACCTAAATGAAATTGAAATAATTTTTAAAATGCAAACCCTGCTGACAATTACTTTGACATTTGCTCACATAACCTACTTATGTTTATTAATCAAGGTATCCATAAAAGTGTGATTTATGTTTATAAAACAAGCTGATTTAAAAAAGTGTCTATCTTCATTAATATTCAACACAACTGATTGAACCAAAAAACAAAACGTTGAGAAAACACGTGGCTCACGTTAGAATAACTATGCCATATTGTACGAATCCTAGAATGTTCCACAGGGTGTTTCAAATTTTTGGAAAAAAACACAACATGTTTGTTACATCCGGTATACCATGAAAATTAACTTCGTAACAAAAATTGCGAGTACAGTAATATTCCTAAAGGATAAACCTATCATGCGCAAAAAGAATCATTTAAATCGGACAATACGTTTAAAAGATATATAACTTCAAAATTGTTGGAAATTTTTAGTGGTCCGTTAATATTGCTGTTCAGTGTATTTTTAGCCTTTTTTATATTTAAAGGATAGTCTTTGTTTTTTTATTGAAAAGTTTTTTTTCACTTTTTTTTAATCGATCTTGACACATTGCATCTCTATGACAAATGAATTACTACTATAATCTCTGTCGGCAAATTATTTGGCGAAAGTTTTTCGCGAAATATGGACAAGGTTTTGCTTTTACACGCCTCATTTAATTCTGCATTTATGGTCATCAATAAAAAAAAACAATTAACAAATTACAAACATCCAACAAGAAGCAAGGTCCTTTATAATCTGGAAATGCGTGGCCTACAAACTAGCACCTAGTTTTTATCCAAACAACGCGAAGTGTGACGTGACTAAACATAATATCAGGGCTCCGTGTAATGTCTCGAAAATAATGAGGAGTGTCTGCCTCACAAATTAGCAAACCTTCACTAATATTTTATACAACCCTGTCATCAAGTCGGCTTTCTAAAGTAAGTTAAATTTAAATGAGCCCGGGTTAATACATTAGGAACTCCATTAAATCCGGCGTTACTATTATTCATGACACCCGTGTTTAGAATTGGTTTTGTGAGTTTAAATATTTAGGATGGGACTTTTGATTTTAAATACCTCATATAACATTATATTTTTTATGTTCTTCCAAGTTAGTTTTACATGAGTTTCTTTGGATACAATATAAATAGACACGTATTTTTTCTGTTATACCGATTCGAAAATCTTTTCGATTCAAAATTGTTCCAAAAAGGCCGTTCGAGAAAAGGGTGTTCTAATAATCAAGATAATAAACATAAATTAATCTGTCAACGTCGCAAACGACGTCTCCTAACAAATTCAAAGTGCGAATCGGCAACATTGCAATAAAGGAAAAACGCCACCCGTCTTCAACAGCCCTTCTCTCTTCTAGCGTAGCAACAAAATATTTTTATTCTATTATACCGGCAAAAGCGCCAAATGTCTAACTTATCGTTAAAAATCATTAGCGTTTTATCCCGCAGTATTCTAATTCTCGGAAAACATCAAGTCTTCTGTAATCATAAAAACGTAATACCTACATGCTAAACTAAATAATATTAAACTCACGTCTACGATAAGTTTAAGTCTTTTCCTGAACAAAACAAGTTAAAATTTAATATAAACCGTTAACCGGTAGCTTTATAATAGGTTTGCGGCTTTGAAAATATGTAAATCAGTTTTTCTATTTGGGAGTAATAGAGTCTTCATTATGGGTTTCAATTGGGTTGCATAAGCAATCATTTTAAACACCCATTTTTTATTTTCTTCCTGTTGGTAACAACACAACATGACTGCTTTGAAATTTCATGGCACACCTACTTTTTGTATTGCGGTAGTGTTAAACTTAAATTATCTGTTTTATACCTATGGATGGGATTATCTTTAGAAGTGAGACATATTTTATTAAAACTTCCAATTACAAGAAATTGAATAAGTTATTTAAATTGAAATGTTGTTTTACTGGTTGTCAGGGTGGCGCAGATGGATCGGGTGGTTTTAAAATACTTGTCAAACTGTCAATTTTAAAGGTATTGGATTGAAATAAAGTGCAAAACGTGTAGTTACAATGGAAGTTTATTAACAAAAAATTAGTAAAGTTAGCTTTTAAAAATTACATCCATCAAATGCCCTCCTTCTCGAGCGACGCATTCTTGGAGTCGATCCTTAACGTTCCGCATTGCCCGCTCAAGCACATCACCAGGAATTGTAGTGATTTCGTTGTGAATTGCTGCCTTCAACTCCTGAATGGTCCAGGGTTCGTTCATGTAGACCCTTGCTTTTAAATAGCCCCATAAGAAAAAGTCACATACCGTGAGATCCGGTGAGCGAGGGGGCCAATGGAAATCTCCATTACGGGAAATCAAACGGCCAGGGAACAGAGCGCGTACAGCTTGCATTGATATCCTAGCGGTATGTGCAGTTGCCCCGTCTTGTTGAAACCACACATTGTCCATGTCGTAATTGTTCTCTTCAAGTTGTGGGAGAAAAAATCCTTCAATCATGTTCACATAACGCTGCGAATTAACAGTAACCGCCTGCTCCCTTTCATTTTCAAAAAAGTAAGGCCCAATTATCCCTACCTTAGAAACCCCACACCAAACCGTCACTTTGTCACTATGGAGAGGCCGTTGGTGTAGGTCTCTTGGGTTAGTGTCGGCCCAGTAACGGCAATTTTGCTTTTGACTTAGCCGTTAATGTGAAAGTGAGCCTCGTCAGACATCATGATAATCAGGTTTTCATCTTCCAATAACTCCAACATCCGTTCGCTAAACTGAAGCCTTTGGAGATGGTCTGTTGGGAGAATCTTCTGGACCACCATTATTTTATAGGGGTGGAATTTCAGTTCTTTGTTAAGAATCCTTTGAAGGCTCCGACGTGACATTCCAAGAGCTTGAGCACGACGTCTCGTTGATCGACGTGGGCTCGTAATGACATCGCGTCTCACACGCTCCACGTTCTCAGGCGTTCTTATTGTTCGATGTCTAGGCGTCCATTTTGGAGCACATGAACCAGTAGTGCGGAAATTATGCACCCAACTCAATATCGTATCTCGCTTAGGAACACTACCGCGAGGTGGGATGTTGAAACGCCGGCGAAAGGCACGCGTTACAGCAACAATTGACTCGTTATTCCGTATAAACTCTTCCACTGCGACAACACGATGCTCAACGGACCACGTAGCCATCGCGACTGACTGCCAGTAGTGCCAGTCTGCACTGCAACTGAAACTTCCCGTCCCCCCACCGCAGGACGAAGACCGCCGAACACCTGGCTTCCCCCCTTCAGACGTACAGTCCACTTCAAAAGCACCCGATCCATCTGCGCCACCCATAATACAGAATATACGTAGGTAACTATATCTTTACTAGGATCGCAAACAACATAACCTAGAAAATAATATGCGACTGTGGTTCACGTATATTTATTTATTTCGAGCACAAAACACTATAATATTCGACTATTAAAATAATAGTGAGACAAAAGTTAAATAGTGCTTATTTAGTTCATTTAATTACAATTACAAATACTGTGGTATTTTCCTTAATTTTATTTCTCTTAAGAAACAGACTTGGGAAGAGATTAGTGATTGTTGTAAATATTTACTGTTACTGTTGAATGTTCGGTGGCGTTAACTGTTATGCCTGGAATATTCTGGGTAGACACAATATTTTGTGTGAGACCTTGCTCATTTATAATTAATCTAGTCGTTCCACTTGACGTTACAGCTGCTGTAGCTGTGGTATTTTGGAATGTACGTGATAAGCGAGGTGGAGATATACCGTGTGAAGATTGTGTGAACAAAATATTTGCAACTTCAACATTGCTTTTCATCGAAGTTTCAATGTTACCTTCGGCCACTGCTGAAGACTTCCAGCCACCATGCTTCTTAATAGGGTTCAAGTCACCCCCACTATTTGCTAAGTGTATAACACTGGACCGTCTAAAACAATGACCTGTGAATAACTTGGGATTTGGTAATTTTAAGTAAGAAGCAATAACAAATGGAGCTTTGCCAATTGTGTTAAGATCAATAGGAGTGTTAATGCATTGTCCATTTCTATAAGTCAAGAAAAATCTGTGACTTGTCACGTGATTTGGTCTAAAACTAAAATACTGTGTTACCATTTGTACCCAGTCACTATTTGTAATTATAAATTGCCTGGATATGTAATATTTAGTTTTGGGCACAGTGATTATATCGTCCCTAAATTTAATATCATCTACTGACATATTTGTAATATTTGTAATTTCTTCTCTGCCATTATAGCCCATTATAAGAATAATCCAAAATTTATATTCAAGATCAACTGCATTTATTATGAGTAAGTTTTTTTTTGTCGATACCTATTGCATTTTTGTTTGAAAGAAACGTATATCATTGCTAATGCTGAGAAAGCTATTTTGAAGCAATAATTTTAGGAATTATTCCAATCTTGTTAACTGCATTCTTATTTATAGCAATACTTACAGCTTGTCCAATGAATCGATTAATTTGCTCAGTCTCTAAAATTTTTGATTTTTTTGGCGTGTAGCCCTCGAAAGCATTTTTAAACATTCCTGTATTTTTTTATATTTCGACATACCTATCAATATTTCTATATATATATAAGCAACTTCTTAACATTGAGTATTTGGACCACATCGATGAAGTCTTTTTAGTTTTACTCTCTTTGTTAAAAAATGCTATCGGGACATTTTCTGAAATATCTTTTACACTATTTTGCTCACACCATAGCTCAAAATCTGCATATTCTTTTTAATAGACATTGCGAGATTTCTTCGGTAAGTAATGTCTAAAATTTTTAATTTTTTTGGCGTGTAACCCTCGAAAGCCTTTTTAAACATGCCTGTAATTTTTTATATTTCGACATACCTATCAACATTTCTATATATATTTAAACAACTTCTTAACATTGAGTATTTGGACCACATCGATGAAGTCTTTTTAGTTTTACTCTCTTTGTTAAAAAATGCTATCAGGACATTTTCTGAAATATCTTTTACACTATTTTGCTCACACCATAGCTCAAAATCTGCATATTCTTTTTAATAGACATTGCGAAATTTCTTCGGTAAGAGATTATTTGAATTATTTTCCGCGATTTCTCGTAGTTTATTCGTTTTTACTACTAAATTATTAAATAATATTTAATGATCCAATACAGCAAAAAATGACAATTTATTTAAAATATGTGTTACTTTTCAAATAATGGCGGGTGGGGTACCCAATTTTTTTTTCTGTAACATAGTGTTGTCAACCTTAAAAAAAAATAAAAATTTTAAGTTATTAACCACATTTTTTTTAACTTTCCTTAAAAATTACCCAAATAGAAAAAGTATTATAAAATATTCGTTTAATAATAAGACATTTTAGAGCACTTATCTCATTAGGAATTAACTTGAACTAACCTCCACAAACGCGTGCTCTAAAATTGTATCTTATAAAACTTATGTTTTAATATACTATTTTGTGATGTTTTAGCCGACAAAGGGCAACATCATTTTAGTGCTTCAACGGTTGCTTCAATTTCCCTATTGGCAGTAAACAAGTATGGCCGCCAACCTAGGCGGACGCGACATCCGTTGGTTGATCAAGAGGGTCCGCGTTACCACATGAGGCCGGTAAACCTCCCAGACCAGAGCACTGTAGCAACATAAACAAATGAGTGTTTATTAGATTTACAGTAAGCAGATTCACCACGTGGCTGAAAAGATAATATCACGTGTTTTGATCTGACATGTGTGTCAAACAAAGTGATTTTCTGATATTAAAGTATTTGATATTTTGGGGATGCGCGCCCAGTAACACAGGTTACTATTCTTTTAAACGTACAGTAAAAGTACCGTGAATTTCGCAGCTAAATAGACTACATTTTTTGTGTTTGGTTGAGATGTGCATGAAGTTGCGCCTCCGTGTTTGGCAGTTCGCGTAAATATGTGAAATATCCGTTCTATACAAAACATGTCTTTCTAACCCTCATGATATTCAGACTGCAATGAGGCGAAGTTTTGATTCATTCTCTACGGTAAAAACCAATGAAATCTATCTCGGTGCAGTTCGTTAGGGTTGTAAGGATGATGTATTCCTGTATAACAATGTAAATATTGTAATATTGTAACGGTGGTCCAAAAGTGGAAGAATAAAAAGACATAGAAAAATAAGTTGTGCTTAATTGATCTAGCAAAAATAAAGAGAACCAACCTTATACTTTGGGTGATATAGTGTCTATGTGAGGCCAGGGTGAACTCCTGTCTAATACAAAGGCATCCAAAGGCACCCTGAAGATGTTTAGTTCTTAATGTTCTCAATACTAATAAACATTCAAACTTGAAATTTATAGGTACTCTAGTAAGCTTTACACGCTAAATAGAACTACTGTGGATGTCAACAATCTTGAAGTGGCGCCAGATATAGGTAGGGCCAGCGCTAGGATTTTCGGGCCCAGGGTCAAGGTACTCAGGACCTGTCTCCCTCAAAATTACTCCAAAATTTGGTTTCTTAAAATTCTAGCGCAAGAAATCAAATAACACCTTTTTTTGGGAAAATATTTTAATGCTCGCAGTTTTAAACACGGTAGTCAATATACAGGGTGTTTTATTAATATTGCGAAAAAATTCAGGATGAATTTCTTTGCTTAAAAATATGAAAAAGTTCCTATGTCCGGAAATGTTTCGTTTTGGAGATACAGTCTTGCCTTTGACTTTGACTTTGGCAAACAGAAAGGCTTCTTACCAAAGACTCAATAAGGATCATATTTTTTTAAACACCTTGTGATCAGCACATACCGGAACAGCGAGGATTCCCCGGTTTCATAAGCTCCTGTCATAGCGGTGCACTTACTCAGTTGGTTTTTAGTAAATATTAAGATTACATAGGGTCTCCAGAAACTCTCCTGACAATCTTTAAGGGGTGATTCTCAAATAAGAAATAAGAAGAAAGTTTCTATTGACATAGGTGCGCCATCGCTTTATTTATTTTTGAGATACAGTATGTTACAGTTCTTAAGCGGAACAAAAAATATGTTCGTCACTGTCGTCTTCTCTTTTGATAAAACTAGGCAGTTTAATGGCAAGTGCGAAGTACTTTTTGACATTGTATTTGTTCAGGAAATAAATGTAATTTTGTCAAACTAGGATATCTTCTCACGTAGGAATGATAGAGAAATTTATTTTTTTACTTTTATATAAAAAAGAAACCTTAAAATGTGAAATTATTAGGTGTTTAATTTATTATTTGTTAAATTGTGGCAACCTTAAACATTTTTCATCTTTGTTGTGAATATTTTGATGGATAATTTGATGTAACCTTACCATATCCAGACGGTCCAGGCAATTTTCCATCCCGATTAAATTTTTGCCAGTGGTTTATTTAAATGTTGACCCAAAAGCCATTGTTCGAAAATACAATTTTATTTAGTGATGATTCCATTAGAAATTTTTCAAATCAGTTTTACGCAGAAGAGAATCCTTATGCGATAGTCAAAAGTCATTTCTAGTATCAGTTTACAGTAAATGTGTTGGCCGGCCTTATTGGACACAATTTGTTGGGGCCATTTTTCTGCCAGGAAGATTAAACGGGCAACATTATCGTCAATTTTCGAAGAGAAACTATCGGTGCTATTAGAAGAGGTACTACTTGAACTAAGAAACCAATTGTGGTGTATGTATGATTGTGCACCGCCACAATTGAGTTTGGTGGTAAGGGAGTTATTGAATCAATACTAAAGCCGTTGGATAGGTCGAGGTGAACCTCAGCCATGACCTCAAAGGTCCCCGTATTTAAATTGTCCAAATTATTTTTTCTGGGGATATTAAAATCATTCGGGTATCACACTCCTACCCAGAGAGAGGAAGATTTGAGGCACAGAATTATAGCTTAACGTCAAATATTTCGCAATAACAACGGGATATTCGAGAGAGAGAAAGAGAGAGAGAGAGAGAGAGAGTAGATTCCTGCATACTAGCAAGAAGTAGGTCATTGTGAGCAGTTCTTATAAATTTTTTAGTTTTTCGTGTAACGTCAGAATTAAGGCGGCGTATATTTTCCTATTTTCAGGGAAATTTTGATATGATAACATCGAGAAATCTGTCCTTTTAAAAATTGAGATTGTCTTAAATATATTATATAATAAAATATATTAACAATATTTTTCTGTTATATTGCTGACCTGGTTTCTTATATTCAGGACTCATTTGAGAACAAAGCGTATACAGCTTCGGTCTTCTGTGACCTAAGTAGGACCTTAGACTGCGTCTCGTATGACATTCTCCTGAGGAAGCTGCGGGCGTACTCATTTGTTCTCATTAGCATAAATATTTTGAAATCCTATTTTTCGGGTAGGACGCAGAATGTCAGGGTTGGAAGGGTGGGATCAGCACCGAGCGACATAAGTACTAGTGTCCCACAAGGATCACATCTGGGACCAATTCTCTTCTTAATTTACATCAATGATCTCCCAATTAACGCTACGCATGAGAGGTTTACACTTTTTGCTGACACAATATCCCTGCGTGCGCCAACGCTGGAGGCTGCTTTGGAGGGGTCTGTGAGATTGCAGGAGGAGGCCGAAGTATGGTTTTCCTCAAACATGTTACTGTTGTACAAAGAGACGATCAATTGAATGGTGTTTTCGCTGAGGGACGTCGGCGAAGTCGATGCCGGCATTGAGCAGGTTAAATTTTTGGGAGTCTGGCTTGATCCTGTGTTACTCTGGTAAGCACATATCGACTCGGTGGCAGTGAGACTCAGAAGTGCGATATTCCTGTTGCGCACTCTCCGGGGTTCTGTCTCGGGGTGCACACTGCTCTCAGCTTACTTTACCATTTTTCGCTCTGTTAGGTCCTACGCTATTCTGGCCTGGGAACATGCGCCGCAGTCACGGAGGCCCTATGCTTTGCAGAGAAGAGCTGTCCGGCTGGCGTATGGGCCAGGTTACAGGGATGGCTATAAGACTGCTTCTCAGCGACTCAGAATTGTTACCCTGCCTTTAGTATACATCCTGGAAGGCCTATTATATATCAGGAAGAATGCCGAGCTTTACGCCACAAATGGAAACATCCATTCATACGAAACTAGGGGTAGGGGCGATTTAATTGCGGGATATTGCCGTCTAAGGCCAGTGTCAGGATGGTCTGAGATATTAAGCTATAAAATTTTTCGATAAGTTACCCAACAACATCAGAGAACTACCCCCAAAAAGAATTGAAGACCTAAACGAAAAAAATATTAATTACAAAAAATGCATTCTTCAGTTTTGATAAATTTTTAAACTGTAATCCGTCTTGATATAAATGTAAGCTGTGATTGGTTTCTCTTATTTCAAATTATTTCAAAATCAATTTTTTATTACGTAATATAAAGGCATCTTTATTTATTTATTTATTTATTATTGTCTCCTTTTAGTCAACATTGCTTTACCCTAGAATAACATTTTACACATTCTATTTTATATATTTATATTTCAAATTTTTGTATAGCTGACCTGGCGAACAATATTCATTGTATTGGCATAAAATAAATGATTATTATTTTGATTTTGTGTCTAAACTAAAAAAAAAACTAGACTGGAACGATGACAGATACAATAAAAATGTAGGGAATGAGAAGAGAACGGGGACTCAAAATGTGATGTTAGTATTTATATAGGGTATCCAACTTAAGAGTGAAAATATTGCTAGCGCAAAAAATGTAAGACTTTGTATGCTAACTCTGACAATTTGGACATATTATTGTTGTGATTCCGAAAACTAGTAAGTGTATCAAATTTGTCGCTCCCTTAAATATCTACATGACATTTATTAACACCCTATATAATATATGTTACCAAAAAGGAATGCATTAAATGTCTGAGTTTTTTCTTGTTTCTAAGTTTATAAACATTTTTTTGTAACCGTGAAATGTCCTACAATAACCTAGACAACAAGTCATTTTGCTAATCAGCGAGAATGATTTGTTACGATTTTTTGTAGAATGCTAATTTCATGATGTTAGATTCTTAGTAGAGACTAGATATCAATATTATTATAAGTGATACCTACTCGTAATTATTTATGTTGTATTATATTCGCGTACATTTATAGCAACAAGTTGGATTATTTATAAATGACTCTATTCAAAGAAACACATTAAAATCTTTATAATAAAGGAGACAGTTGATGAATTTTCTTGCCAAAATCAAAGGTTGAAATGATAAGTGGGTTCAAGAAGGCAACAAAATTGACAATTTGGGAAACGGAGCGACATGAAGAGAATGAAACGTGTTTTCGGAGTTCAGAAATCCAATTTGTCACTGCCTGGCGTAATAATTTACTGAAGTTAATATAAAGAAAAAATCTTTTAACCTTATAAAATTAAGTACCTAGTGTTGTTAAAGATTCGTCCATTTCAATTGTATACAGAGTGTCCGAGAAAATATTGGAATCTCTCGGATTCAGATAGAGCATAAAAAAACAAGATGACAAGTTCCTATAAAATTTTTTCTTAGAGACCCTCCCTACAGAGATAGGTGCCCCTAAAGGATGCCGCTTGAAATTGGTTTCCCTTGAATAACTTTCAAAGTACCCAATATAATTTAATAAAAATTTAATGTGATGAACACTGGTACGGACCTCTTAAAATAGTTTCCTTCAAATATATTTAGCTTTTTTAGTTTACCAGGGGCGCACTAAGCTTACTTAATGAGGATACGCAGCCCCAACCAACTTTAACCGTCTCCAATCCCTTGAAAATCGACTATGATATAGGTGCCCCGCACCCCCACAAACGCCCCCGATACCAACTCCTTTAGGTATAGCCACCCCCCCCCCCCCCAGTGACCCCCCAGATATTTCTCCCAAAACCTTCTAAAAACTCATATGCCCGACTCCATATGAACAGCAGAGTTTGCTGTTAATGGTCAGACCCTGCGGAATAGACCGCAGGGAGGCGAGGCAGGTAAGCCTGCGGGGAGTAAGCGGAGATCAGAGCTCGTGATAGCTCTGGCCCCCGATAACTCCTTCATGGTGGGCTCACCTTACTATTAAAGAAGACGCGATACCTTCGTCCTTCCGACTTGTCACCTCCCATATCATTAGGAGTACTTTTACGTCTTATAGACTCAAAGCCTCTCTCTGATGAGAGTGATGAAACTAACCTGAACTAGCCTGCTGTGGCTGAGGTGTCTGTAAACTACCTTGAAGGACACACCGATTAGGGGGGATGGGCTGACTATTTCTTTCAACAAGGGCGGCTTTAGTACTTAGCTGATCAATCATAGTTAGCGTTTGTGCTATTAATATTTCCCGTACTCGCCCTGCCTCAACTGTATTCTAAGTGATGTTATCAATCCTTCCCAGCACATGAGAAAGTTTTGTATTATTCTTCGCGAACGCGCCATTTTGGCTCGTATCAGCAAATGAATCTATTACAGGAACAAGACCATCTAACTTCTTAGTTACTGTCTCCGCATCTTGCGCGAATGTGCACGGATCAGCTGGGTAGTGTAGACGTTCACCCGTCCACTTATCCTCCTGAGGCGTAGTATAAGTCAAACCCTTCAGGCCACAATCCCCTAAAGCCTCTCAGGCTACTAGCGCCTTTTAGCCTGACAGCCCCCAACTAGATATGCTGGGTTTCCTCCAGGCTACCTGGTAACAAACTGTAAGTATTAATATAAGAATCTATCTTTTCTAGCCAGCAACCACCCAGTTCTGACAATATGTAAAAATTATCAAAATCGGATCATACATACAAAAGTTATGAACTATCAAAAAAGGGTTCAAGTTAATTTGGCCCACAGTGTATATCCTGTTCTTATAGTTATGTATAAAAGGAGATGCTGGCCAGTTGGTTTAACCAGAGTTATAAAACAATAAAAAGAAATCTGTCGCATACCTCGGAATTGCATCCAGGATCTACCATTATTTTGAAACATCAATATATTATTTCAAGTCTGTTTGCTCTTGCCAGCTTTTAACTTAATGCTTTTCCCGTAAAACCTCTAGGTATGTGAGACTGCGTTATGTGACTCGCCGATTGCCTATATTCCTCAAGACTTATAGGCTTGTTCACCTAGCATAGTCACCATATTATTTTTTCCTTTTAGGGGAATAGTCCTTTTTCGCATATTAAAATTTCCATGAAATTGTTACGACACTCTATGTTTCAATAGTATCTCTCTACTCAATTAGTTTTTCAATTCGAGCCGTGACCCTATCAGGGATATGAATAAGTGTCCAGTAATAGGAAATATACGTTCTAAGTTCATACGCTGGGAGTGCAACATTGCACCTAATAATAAGCTAGCGCAGTCAAAATTTAGGACCGTGAGGATGTAGCTACTTAAGGTAAGCTGTGAATGGTTGTATTGGAATAAAAGGATTTAAAAGCAAACAGGATTTTCATCACAAATATTGTAGGAATTTACTGGATTTTAACACGTAAACGTCACGAAGAGCTATGGAAAATTAAAAGACCTTTCCATAACCGCAAGTGCTTTATATGAACTTGTTTTATAGGCGCCGCGTATCAACTAATACAAATATCAATATATTTCCCCGAGATATATAAACTCCTGGACAAAATTAACGCAACATCATAAATTTTACATTTATTTGACGCCATTTTTTTTCTGAACCTATAATCCGATTTGAATGATTTTTTTTTTAAATTGTAGGTTGGTTCCTTAGCAATATCATAGTTTTCGCTATTTGTGATAAAAAATGGGTTTTCATATTATACCGGGTGTAATAAAAATGTTATGTTTTTTTCCGAAAATTTAAAACACCCTGTGGAGTATACTAGCAACAGTAACACATAGCAGTTACAATTACACTGTAGGTCCATCTTTTCCTAATATTCTCTTTTGTGGTTTATTCAATTTTCTCTGTTATTAGAGGAGATATACCGTTTTATAGCTCAACATGTTCTTACAACCTTTATTTATATTTTGTTTGCTTTGATAAATAAAAATAAAATTAACGAGTAACTTTATTTAATAACGATAACTTAATAACAAATGAATTGAATTGTAAACTGTAAAATTGTAATTGAAATTACATGTATGAAATACAAACTTTTTTTTTGGAAACGAAAAGACGAAAAAAAAAATCATCGAAAACATAAAATTGGTCATTTAAATGTGACATTAATATCGTGTATGTCCACCTCTACTTCGAATCACAGCATTCATACGCCTCGGCATACTGGAAATTAAATTTTTAATTGTATCCTGGTGCATATCCTCCCATTCTTCAATTACTGCATCCACCAATTGATTGTGGTTAACCGGTGCGGGATTACGGCTTCGAACATTTCTCTTAAGAGCATCCCATAGATGCTCTATGGGATTTAAATCGGCACTAAGAGGTGGCCATTCCATTAACGGAATAGCTACACGGTTTAAGTAGTCTATGACTTGCCTAGCCACGTGGGGACGAGCATTATCCTGCATAAATACACTATTCGGTTCCAAAAAAGGAACAAAAGGCATTACATGTTCAATTACAATGTTTTCTAAATAGAAATTCGCATCCATTGATCTTACACGTATAGGGACTAGTTCTGTGCGCCCGTTGAAACAAATTCCCCCCAAAACATAACAGAGCCTCCACCAAACGGGATTTTTGGAGAGATATTGCAACTTGCAAATCTCTCTCCAGCCCTTCGCCAAACACGTTCGCGCCCATCAGGAGAACTGAGACTAACTCTTGTTTCATCAGAAAATAAAACCTTCTTCCAATCATTAACAGTCCAATGTTGATGGTTCCTGGCAAAACGCAATCTGTTAACTCTGTGCTATCTGGTGAGTAATGGTTTCTTTGCCGGTCTTCTATTGCTTAGACCAGCTTCATTTAAACGTCTTCTGACTGTTCGAGACGATATTACATGATGACGAGCCGTCCTAAGTTCACTTTTTAACACAGTACTAGTGACCCTTCTACTTCTTAGAGCAGTTTGCCTAAGAAAACGTTCATCTCTTGGATCGGTACATCGTTTTCGCCCTTGCCCTGGCCTTCGAGAGTAAGATCCTGTCTCGTTAAATCGTTCAACCAGACGACTTATAGTGGAACGATGTCTTCCGATCACATTAGCAACATGACACATTGAATAGCCCTCATCCACCAAAGTTAATGCTCTTACTGCTTCTTCTACCGACAAATTTTTTGGTCGATTTATTTTTCAATTTGAAATACTCGTATGCAGGCAATCGCAACTGGGTACACTAAACAAATGATAAATAAGCAGTTTTCGAACAGATTTTTGTCAGTGGGGCAAACTTTATTTCACCTTTGTAACTTTAAAACACAACATTTTGTTGACATATTCTTTGAAACGTCACAGGAGGTCCACGGCCTGCTTGCAAAACAGTTAACAATGAACGTATGGAATAATAAAGGTTTTAAAAACATGTTGAGCTGTAAAACGGTATATCTCCTCTAATAACAGAGAAAATTGAATAAACCAAAAAAGAGAATATTAGGAAAAGATGGACCTACAGTGTAATTGTAACTGCTATGTGTTATTGTTGCTAGTATTCTCCACGGGGTGTTTTAAATTTTCGGAAAAAAACATAACATTTTTATTACACCCGGTATAATATGAAAACCCACTTTTTATCACAAATAGCGAAAACTATGACATTGCTAAGGAACCAACCTACAATTAAAAAAAAAAAATCATTCAAATCGGATTATAGGTTCAGAAAAAAAAATGGCATCAAATAAGTGTAAAATTTATGATGTTGCGTTAATTTTGTCCAGGAGTTTATTTATACCTTAATATTGATTTTACTACCCGTGAAATTTACTCCCTAATTTGCTACCGAATCCTCTTATTATGTTCTACAATAGCAATTTAGAAATCACTTCTCCCTTGTTGACCTTTTATCCTAAATTGCCAATTTCGTCTTTCTCTTGTTTCCACTTAACATTCCAGTCTTTGATTATAAAAGACAACTTATGAAAATTGTCTCCACGTATTTCAGTTTGATTATTCCCGTGTTTTATAAAGAAGAAGAAAAGCTAACAAGTGTTACTTAAATGAACACATTGACTTAATTTTTTTATATTAGGACGAAAACAGCTCGGAAATTTTGCTAGCTCTCTTTTACAGTAAATTTACTTTTCCTTCGTTCATCATTAGGGTTTTCTTAGGCATAGTCAATATAGTCAATGACTAACTTCTTTTTGTTTATATTATTGCTATATCAGTGGGTCTTCCATGGGAGGGTTTGTTATTGAGCTGAGCGGGTACAACGCAGTAGGGAAGTATTCACTTTTGAGTCATTTAATTCTATTTATTCGAAGGCAAGTTAAGGTGCAGACGGGAGGAGGAAACGAGGAATGAGCCACTCTCTCGGTAATCGGTATGGTTTTAAAGCTGACGTGACGTCACGACAGTGGCCCAAAGTCTGTTGAGCTCTACTCGCCTATACCTGTAGAGAGTCGATTCCTAAGCTTCACCCGAAGCTCTGACATAAACTGGTTATATCTCTACAGGGATCCGAAAACCACCATTGAAGAAAGGGTAAAGGTAACTGACGCCTTGTGTGTGGGTCACCATAGAAAACCTGTCCAAAATCTGTATTTCACTACTAATTACTTCAAAGTCATTGAAACTATTATTTTAATTTTCCTTCGTAAAAATAATTGTTAATTTGAGAAGAAAGTCATTCAAACTATTTTCAAATTTTCCTTTGTGAAAATCTTTGTCAAACTACACTTATATAAATAGACTAATTGTTAAGTTGAGTTGAAAGTGTGTTTATTTCATACGGAAGGGGACTATTAAAATTTAAACTCGAACTTACCACGCCCTGCCCTGAGTTAGCAAAGCAACAAAAGGTAAGAAATTCGCACTCAACGACCAAATTTTCATTACAAAACTCAAAGCCTCTATCTTGGGTCCTTACCCGTCCACTGATCCTCCGGAGGCGTAGTACAAGTAGAGCCCTTCAGGCCATAATCTCCTAAAGCCTCTCAGGCTAATAGTGCCTTTAAGCCCCCAACGAGATTTGCTGGGTTTCCTCCAGGCTGCCTGGTAACAAGCTGTAAGTATGAATAATAGGATCTATGTTTTTTAGCCGGTGTTTCATTCACGCTCCGTTAGGGAAACAATCCCCCCACTTGTAACAATATGTAAAAATTATCAAATTCGGTTGATACATACAAAAAGTATTACTTATTAAAAAAGGGTGCAAGTTAATTTGGCACACAGTGCAGACGGGAGGAGGAGACGAGGAATGAGCCAGTCTCTCGGTAATCGGTATGGTTTTAAAGGGTTTGAATGTATATGTGAGTGTGTTATTAAGGGGTTCAGGGAAGTGTCAGTCCGTTTGTAGTAGTCCACTATAATTTTGTCCATGTACTCAGTTATTGTCGGTATCTGTAAGCCATTATGTAAAGTATGAGTCATCGTATAGCGGGGCGCCCCCGTCAGGATTCTTAAACATTTATTCTGGAACCTTTGAATTTTGAGAAAGTTAGTCTTGTTTATGGTACTCCAGATGATAATATCATATAGAAGTACAGGCCGAACGATAGTCTTGTAGATTAAAGTTTTTGTATGCAGATCCAAAGTACTTTTGCTGTTTATCAGAGCATAAATGATTGACCGTTTGCTTTTTTTAAACGAGAGGCTGTGTTGTCGTTCCAGTTTAGCGGTTTATTAAAGAGCAGAGAAATAGATAGCCTGTGTTTTGGTATCATTCAGACGAATTTTCCATTTATCAAGCCATGCCTTAATAGGTTTTGTATGACGTTACAGTTTTGAGATTACCAAGGGAACTTTCAAAAGAGAAATGCCGATTTTCTCTTGATTTTTCTTTATAAAAATATGTTAGAAATATAAGCATTGTATTCTTCATAAAATTATGCAACTTTATGTTAGGAATCGTTTTTTGCTATTTTCAATAATAAAGTGGTGGGAGAAGGTCAAACTTTTTTTTATTTCAAACGCTGATATCTCTCCTTTAGATAAACCGATTTTATTCAACTTTATCTTGAAAAAAAGCCCTTCTTTTCCTCTACACGTAGATCTATTAACTATACCATATTGATTCTGATGATGGCCACTAGATGGCGTTTTTCCTTAATTCCTCAATGAATAAGGATTTTCTCAAAAAAATAAAATGTTATGATATGACTTTTTCATTATATTTTATTTTAGGATTATAAAGGCTATTATATAGTGGAATAAAAAATCCAGATCCGTATTTAAAATCAAAAAGTTGATGGTCGCTCGAATCCGAAACGTCGGATTAAAAAACTAACCCCATCAGCTTGTAGAGGAGGAAAAAATACTATCAGAAACTGAAAACCGCAACGTGATATCTTTTGTTAAACTAGAGAAATTAGGGATAATAATAATTAATATGGAAAAATAGGCCATTTTTTAAAACATTAATTAATCAATTAAATCTCTGGTTTAATGACGTCCAAGATGCTCATTTTTTTTATTTTGATTTTTCTTAATAAAAATATGTTAAAAATATAAGCATTGTATTCTTCATAAAATTATGCAAATTTTTGATAGGAATCGTTTTTTCCTATTTTCAATAATAAAGTGGTGGGGATTTTCTTTCAAACACTGATATCTCTGCTTTGGATAAACCAAAACAAGAATTCATTGAGCGTGTAGAGTTGCCTTTTATCAAGTAAACTTTGGAAACAAGCAAAACACCAAGCTTTGGAAACAAAACAAATTTCCTAATGTCAAAAGACATTATTTTTTATGCTAAAATAATTAATAACCACATTCGCAGTTAGATTATTGATTAGGTTATTGTTATTTTGTGTTAGTAAATTGTTATCGTGCTAGTTAGTTAGTTTGTTAGTTAGTTATAGTGTTAGTTGTTGTTTAGTTAGTCATTAGATTATATTTTTTGAAAATGCCTTTGTCGCTTCAAGAAGCGGTTGATATTATCGCCGTTTATTTTGAGTGTTTTCAAAATTCGACTGTTGCTGCAAGGATATACGCTCTTAGATATCCTGAAAGGCGCCAGTACGGAAGCAGAATGTTCACTTGCCTAGCCAATCGCTTCCGTACTACAGGAAGTGTTCGTCCGTTACGCCGCAGAAGGAGTCGTACCGCCAGAACTGAGGAAAATATTATCAACGTTTTAGCGTATGTAGAGTTCAATCCTCAGCTAAGCGTTCGGCTAATTTCAGTAGATTTAGATGTTGCTCAGACAACAGTATTTCGAATATTGAATGACCACAGGTAATCATTAGATTGTTGTTATTAGTAGCTACCTAATGTAGGTATGGATATTAAACCATCCATTGATAATCGCAATTCATAAAAAACTTTATGCATGATTGATATTTTTGACATTTGATAGGAATATTAACTACCCATTATTGTTTTTAAAAGAAACAGTTGTTTTTCGCTTAGGTATTATAGCCTGCCAGGTTATAATAACGCGTCCGCGTGTGGCGGGACGGAATTATTCTAAAGATTTAAATCGACAAAATTTTTGGTAGCGGTGTGACCGAAGTCTTCAAGTGTTAAATTCCGCATCGCCTAATTAATATCTAAACTATTAAAAGATCGCATTTATACCTGGCAAAAACACTCTTGTAGAATCTGGATGTTTACACGATGTCTTGTAGATTCTTGAAAATATCTCAGCAAGGAATTAGTAATTTTAGTAATTATATCCTATACACTTACCAAACTGGACCTTACTCAGCAACAGCTAGTTTTTTGTTGTGGCAACCTCTGATGTAGAAGGGCAGCTGACATAACGATTCACGATTCGCGTACGCGATGTTCGTGCGAATTGTAAACTCTTCTGTCAAGTGACCCTTTGTTTAGTATGGTTGGGAGAAACAAGATTTGTTTTCAATAAGATAACTTCTCTTCTCAAATCACTTAAAATTTATTTGCAAAAGAAAATTAAATAAGAGAACTTTACAAAGGTAAAACTTAAGTTATCTATGGTAAATCTTATATCTAAAAAGAAAGAGAATTTCTAGAGATTTTTATCCCCACTATAAGTTACTCAGTGTTAAACTGATTAACTGACATGAGTTCACGTTTTTATGGATAAACCCCACAACTAGGAAAAATAAATGAAATTAATTTTTCAATCAAAGTCCCTGATTAAAATAAATTAATCAAACTTTGCCCAGGGTGTTTGGTCCTTTGACAATAGGAAATATTTACAAAGAAATTAATCTTTAACCAAATAAAATCCTAATAGAATATATGAACAAGTCTGTCCAGGGTGATCGGCCCTTTAACAAATTGTAAAATATTATTTAATTCTTACCAAAACTTTAACAAAAAGAAATAGAGAAATTTAGTTTGCTTTTTAAGAAGAGTCACTTCACTAGAGAGCACTAACTGGATAGCTTAAGAAAAACTTCGGAACTGAACTTAGTGACTCCGTGAATTTAACTGCTAACCTTAGGGATACACCCCCGAAATATTATAATAAATATATTATTTCTTAAAAGCCAATTACATTTCTCAAGCTTAAATAAGGGTGGGTTTCACATCTCCAAAATCACATTGTGTCGCCAATTAGAGCTTTATGCGCCCCTCTGTCTTAACGACTAAGATCACGCCCTTATGCGATTAGCTGTTTAGCCGTAAGATGGCTCACCTAATCCACGGGAAGAATATATTTTAATTCTTCTATATTCTCTTAAAAAAAATTAATTAAAAATTAAGTTTACATAAAAGGATTAATATATAATACTAAATATCTAAAAAGAAAGTTAGAAATGTTTAAAAAAAAACTACAACGTAGTTAATACGTGTTTCTTCGTTTTCGGGCTTTAGTTGTTATTTAGGTAAAAAAAAACAGATCTAAAATCTTTTGTACAATGTTAGAAAAGCTTAGGTCACAAATTGCAGTCTTAGAAATTAGAGTATTATCTATTTTTATATTAAAATATATTATTCAAACGGTTGAACAATTTCTTTGTTTCCCATGACTATTCCAGATGCTCGAGACTCCCCCATTTCGCACCAGATGGGTCGAGGGTAGTTAAGGATTATTTATACTTCAGTTATTTGAAGAGTATATTTTTCTGGGTGGTGAATCGTAATCAAAATAAGCTTTCTTAACTTTTTGATGTTTTGTGTAATATAAAGATAAGATGCAATTCTTGTTTAGGTTCTTAGACAACAAACTATCCACTTGAACATTGACAAAGACAATACGGGTGTTTGAAAAGTTTTGGTTTCATAGATTCTCTGTTTGTTTTTGCAATGTTATTATCCTCTTAAATGATGCAATATGTGGATACAGCTGTTTCTTAAAAGCTTCTTTGTTTAGCAACTGATTTTAAAATATTAAAATATCTAATGGAATATTTTATGCTGTTACATGCGTAAATAGTACTAATTAATCTTTACCTTATAGGTTACATCCCTATCATATTGTGTTGCATCAAGCTCTTACCGTCGCAGACTACGATCGAAGGCTAGATTACTGTCATTGGTTGATATATATGATGGCAGAAAACCGAAATCTCTTATCGCGCATTCTCTGTAGGGACGAAGCTACTTTCCGTAGTGACGGTGGAGTTAATACCCATAATACGCATTATTAAGCAGCAAATAATCCACGCTGAATGCAAGAAGTGCAGCACCAGGGAAGGTGGAGCGTCAATGTTTGGTGCGGAATTTTGGGCAATAAAATTATAGGCCCTTTTATTTGGGATGAACCGCTTAGAGGAGAAAATTATTTGAATTTTTTGGGAAATAATTTACCAGTCCTTCTGGAAGACGTACGATTGGAAACCAGAAGGACCATGTTCTTCCAACATGATGGGTGTCCAGCCCATTTCGCAGTAAACGTGCGTAGGTTTTTGGATCAGGCGTTTCCTGATAGGTGAATCGGGAGAGGTAGCTTATTTCCGTGGCCCCTAGGTAAAGTTAACATGTTGTTCTTAGTAGGTCACCTACCTACTAATAATCACAAGTTTTCCTACCTATGTTTTTGTTGCAGGTCACCGGATCTAATTTGCCTAGATTTCTATTTATGGGGTCGAATTAAGGATCTCGTTTTTACTACAAGACCTATAACAAGGGAGGATATGATTCAACGGATCTTAAACGCTGTTCGAAGCATATCAAGAGCGGAAATAGAAACAGCTGTCTTGTCAACGAGGGAACGATTGGAATTATGCATTCAAAATGATGGGAGACAGTTCGAGCATCTTGGACGTCATTAAACCAGAGATTTAATTGATTAATTAATGTTTTAAAAAATGGCCTATTTTTCCATATTAATGATTATTATCCCTAATTTCTCTAGTTTAACAAAAGATATTACGTTACGGCTTTCAGTTTCTTATAGTAACTTTTCCTCCTCTACAAGCTGATGGGGTTAGTTCTTTAATCCGACGTTTCGGATTCGAGCGACCATCATCAACTTTTTTATTTTAAATACGGACCTGGATTTTTTATTCCACTATTTAATAGCCTTTATAAGCCTAAAATAAAATATGATAAAAAAGTCATATCATAACATTTGATTTTTTTGACAAAATCCTTGTTCATTGAGGAATTACGGAAAAACGCCATCTAGTGGCCACCATCAGAATCAGTATGGTATAGTTAATAGATCTGCGTGAAGAGGAAAAGAAGGGCTTTTTTTCAAGACCAAGTTGAATAAATTCGGTTTATCAAAAGCAGAGATATCAGCGTTTGAAAGAAAAGAAGTTTGACCTTCTTCCACCACTTTACTATTGAAGATAGAAAAAAACGATTCCTAACATAAAGTTGCATAATTTTATGAAGAATACAATGCTTATATTTTTAACATATTTTTATTAAAAAAAATCAAGAGAAAATCGGCATTTCTATTTTGAAAGTTCTCTTATGCCCCCTAGCGGTCATTTTTCGAACTTGAAAAAGTCCTAGCATTATTACTTTCTGAGATATAGCCGATTACCACCTTGGTGAAACACCCGGTACGGACCCGGCGCAAGGGGGGAACCCTGCGGTACTTTGACTCTGACGTGTCGCACAGTTGAAAACGCATTCTCTGACGAAACTGCGAAAATCTGGTCCAATAGGAACGAGTGAATTACCTTAATTCGGTAGTTTGGCATATTTTATTAACTTTAGTATTAGTCCATCATGTCAGACCTTATCAAACGCTTTACCGACATTGAAATAGACCGCTTCAGTTGTTTCAACGACGGTTGAAGCCTGTCTGTATATTTCGAGCCAATCTGTTGGTCTGGCGAACCGTGCAATGATCAGAACGGAAACCGAACTGCTCAGGTGGTAAAATATTGTTTTAAATATGAAATCTTTTATACGATAGAGTATAAGCTCTTCAACAATCTTGCCTAGACATGACAGAAGTCTGATGGGACGATACCCTGAAACTAAAGTTTGGTCTTGACCTAGCTTTGAAATCAAGATAACTTTGACTTTTTTCTAAAAATGGGAAAAGCGGCCCTTCTCTAAATTAGCCTGTGCTATATTTACTACGTCCATCAATCCATTGTCAGGCAAATTTTTCAACGCTTTCACTTTTATACAGTCAAAACCCGGAGCCTGTCTAGGTTTAATGAATTTTATCTACGACTATTTAATAATAGAAGCATAATGTGTTTGTTAGTACATATGTGGTTCATATTACCATAGTTACTCATATTCCACAGCCGTGGAATATGAGATTTCATATTCCACGGTCCCAACAAAACAAAGTTACCTGAATTACGATAAAAACGCACCAGATCTAGTTTAAGCAGGCGTGAATGGTATTAATACCATAGCAACCGATTGACAAGTAAACGAATCATTTTTTTCCTCAGTCATTTAAGTTTCGCTGTGACATTTTGTTGTTGATTTCAAAGTAAAATATCATGATTTCGGATGACGAAAACGAAATCCAAAGTACCCCTCCTGAAATTCGGGCTGCAGCGCATACAGCTTCCCTGGAATTACTACCAGAAAAATCACGCAAGAACTATACGCTAGCGTACGATAATTTTATAGACTAACGACGAAAAAACAACACAAATTATTTTTCTGAAGATACCGTGCTAGTATATTTTAAAGAATTGTCAAAAAAATACAAGTCAAGCACTTTGTGGACAAATTATTCCATGATAAAAAGTACCCTTATGTTAAAACATAATGTAAATATTGAACCTTATGGAAAAGTACGCGCTTTACTGAAAAGGCAATCTGAAGGTTACCAGCCGAAAAAAGCAGAGGCTTTTACTGGGGAAGAAATTAACAAGTTTATGGAATGTTAAATATCTAGCTACAAAGGTAATAATGCATTTGATTTAACACCTTTATCTAAAATAACTAAATATAATATTTTTTTATAGGTTGCATTGATAATGGGGGTAATGGGAGCTTGCCGTTCCAACGAGCTGTATAACATGAAGGTAGAACACATACAATATTATGACGGCTGTGTGCAAGTTCTTGTTCCAACGACGAAAACAAAAATTCCCAGGAATTTTACGATTACCGGAGACTATTATAATATTGTCAGAAAATATGCGGATCTTAGACCATCAAACGTGCCAAATTCTTTCTTTTTAAACTATCAAAACGGCAAATGCACAAAGCAAATAATTGGCATAAATAAATTTGGACAGATGGGTAAGACGATAGCGGAATTCTTGCAACTAATAAACCCAGAAAAATATACCGGCCATTGTCTTCGCCGATCTTCAGCTACATTATATGCTGACGGAGGAGCAACTATGACAGCCCTAAAACGTCATGGAGGTTGGAAATCGGCCTGCGTAGCTGAAAGTTATATTGCTGAATCAAAAAAAAACTAAAATAGACGCTGCTAATAAAATTTTAAAACAAATAAACTCAAAATTATGTCCATCTACATCTACCACTGTAAATAATGTTAGCTCCGAAACTTTTTCCATTACTAATAAGAACGATATGAATATAAGTAATATTCCTGCTCCCATTCATTTTCATAATTGCTCTAATTTTACAATAAATTTCATGAAAAATTAGAAATAAGTAATTGTATTTTGTTTAATTATGGTTAACATCGTTGAATTGTATTTTTTAGTTAAGAAATACCATTAATAATAATCCTATTGTAATAAAATGTGTTGCTCTGAATCCATTTTCTAACTTCTTGAATACTGAGTAGTCGTAGATAAAGTATAGTATTTGACTCGCGTATAATGGCTATATTACACTCGAATCCTTAAAACACGAAAAATCTCGTGTAATATAGCCTTCATTATACGCTCGTTAAATAATGTATTATTATAACGTCTTTAACTTCATCCATAGAAATATTGCGTATATTCTGTATGGGGTGCTCGATAGAACTATAAATTCGTATTGTTCTGGAGATCCTCGCGTTCCGCTCAGGATCGGTTGTTGGATATTCGTTGAACTTCTACTTTTCCTTCAATGTACGCAAATTATTTGTAATGTTAATGTTCAAATCATAGACGTACTTTTCTAGCCTGTATCTAATCGTTTATAGAGGTATAGTGGTGGTATTGGCCTTTATTTTAAAAATACTCATAAATGTGAAACCTTGTAATCAGTATCATTAGATTACATGGAATATCTGTGGGTTAAGCTAGAACTTAATAATCAGTTTCCACTAGTAAGTTCTATATACCTCAGTTTTGTAATTGCGTTGAAAACTCTTTCCCTACTATACAAGGTGATTCAAAATAAATGTGAAAACTTAAGGGGGCTATTAATTGTTTAAAATAAAGATTTTGATATTCAGCGTGTCCAGAAAAGTTCTAGACATATGGGAATTTTCTTTATTGTTGATTTTACAAAAAAAGCTGTTCTTTATAAAAAGTTCTGCTTGATGCGCAAATAATATTGACATATTTATCAAAACTTAAGACATCATGTACAAGGCGGCAAAAAAATATCGAAACACAGAATTATGTTAAGAGGGAAGTACCCTCAATTTTTATTTTTGAGCAAATTGTTATAAGAAAACTTTACTAAGAACTACAAAACGTGGTCAGATACAATTTTCCGTTGAAATATTTTAATTAACAGGGTACCATCAAAAAGTCTTTGGAAAATATTTTTTTATTTTATTTCTTTAACCGCAACAATTTTGCAACAACTATGTGCAATACTATAGTAACGAATATTGACATGTTAATCAAAAATCGTTTACTATTTTTCGACTTATCAACAAGAGTTTTTCGTTAGTTTCGTTATGGTTGTAAAGTTAACGCTGCAGGAGAAAATAGAAATTGTAGTTATCGTCGGAGATCACGATAAACCTATTAGGGAAGCCGCACTCATATTTAATACTAGACACCCTGACAAAATAGTATGTAGCGCCACTATAGCAAGCGTAATGAATAAATTTAAAGCTACTGGTTCCGTACGTCAAAAAGTCTACTGCTAGTAAAATTTTAAAAATAAATGAATTTCATCATATAAACCGAAATACAATCACACGCTTCTTCCTAGAGATTTTGAATCCCGTTTCCTATTTTTGATGATATGATATTTTGATCCTTTTTTTGCAAGAAAAATATTATTTACAGATGAAGCCATGTTTACTTCCAACGGCGTGGTATGCTCCCAAAATTGTCGGTGGTGGAGCGACAACAATCCAAATTTTATATATACAGTGTAACAGGATCTAGGTACACCCCCCGTATCTCCGTTAGTTTTAAAGGTAATTAATTGAAATTTGGGATATCCCATATACATAATAAGCGGCACTCCTTGACCTACAAATGATTTTTTTTCCGGTTTTGCCGGAAATGACACCAACTTTCGATTTTTAAATAGAACACCCTGTATATTATTACATTCTTGAATTCTGCATAATTTTCTGAATCCAATAATACCACAAAAGTGACATTTCAAAGGTAAAAATGTTCTATTATTTAATTTTTAATTTACAGCTAAAAGAAAATAAGAAAATACAATTATTTTGTTCTAATTTAATGCTAAGAAGTTCCTAAGGTGGCTTTGGAATACAAAAAATGAACAAATAACATTACAACAATAATTGTTCGAAATGCTGGCCATTAACGTCAAAGCACTTCTTAACTCGCATAGCTGTTTTTTGAAGAACGTTCGCTAATTGCTGGGCCGTTATACTATTAATTGCACGTCTTACTCGCAACTCCAGGTCTTCGCGGGTTGTAACGGCGGTTGCATAGACAATGATTTTTAAATGGCCGAAACAAAGAAATCAAGAGGTGTTAAGTCGGGTGACCTTGGAGGCCATCTCACAGGACCATTCGTCTAAATTACCTTTTCTTTGAATGCCTGTTGAAGGTAATTACTATTCTTGAATTATGGGGGGGAGCTCCATCTTGTTGGAAATATATTCCCTGTCGTAAATGGACAGGTAATTCAGTTAGACTGTCCTCAATTTCAATTTTCAGAAATTCTAAGTATCTAGCTTCAGTCAAGGGTCCTTCAAATATTATTGGATCAATAATTCTACGACCGAGTAGTCCAAGCCAAACATTGAAACCGAACCGCACTTGAAAGTTGCCCACCCACAATAAATTTTGATTGCCTTGTGACCAATACCTTGTATTTTATCGGTTAAATAATCCCATATTTGTAAACCTAGACTCGTCCGAAAATAAAATCCTTCCCAAAAAAGCATTGTTTGGCTGCACGTCATTCTGCAAGATCCAATTGCAATATTCCATCCTACGTTCATAATCAGTTTCGTACAGGTGCTGGTGCAATTGATATTTGAAAGATTTATAATTATGTTTGTGCAAGATTCGGCTCACCGTTTGGTGACTAATTTCCAACTCAAACCCAATTTGCCTTAAATAAACAGTCTTATCAACTTCTATTCGAGCTAAAACATTAATTTCCGTTCCTTCGTCAATGATAAAGTTTTCTTCGGGATCATGGTAAGGCTCTCTTCGGAATTGATTTTCAAGACGATTAAAGTAATTTCTCGCTGGACATTTTCTATCAGGATATCGGTCGGCATAAAGGTTTCTAGCCGCAACGGCATTTTTTCTACATTCCACATAAATAATTACCATGTCCACTTTTTATCTCTTGTATAAATGTGCGACATTTTGAACAAAAATAACAACAATTGTAAAGGCTTTTCCAATACACAATAAAAACACCGATAAACCACCAAATACTTATTTGACAATCTGAAGGAATAATTTCATCGTTTTCAAAGTCCTCTTAGTAACTTCTTAGCATTAAATTAGAACAAAATAATTGTATTTTCTTATTTTCTTTTAGCTGTAATTTTGATTTTATTTATCTCACATGTTATTACTAGGTATGAATAGATTCCTTATTAATAGTACTAAGAAATGATACCACGGTACCAATATGGTTCCATTTGAAAAAAATTGAGTTTTACCCCAAAAACGATTACGATGAACTTTATTTGCTTATAAAAAACGCAATTTAGTATTTTTGACTGATTTTTCTAGCATTCGACGGGTCAATTGGAATAAATCGGAACCGTCATGGCACACTTAAATGGAAAATTAAAAATTAAATTTCTTACGTTTGAAATGTCACTTTTGTGGTATCATTGGATTCAAAAAATTATGCAGAATTCCAAAATGTAATAATATACAGGGTGTTCTATTTAAAAATCGAAAGTTGGTGTCACTTCCGGCAAAACCCGAAGTGAAAAAAAATCATTTGTAGGTCAAAAAGTGCCGCTTATTATGTATGTGGGATATCCCAAATTTTAATTAATTACCTTTAAAACTAACGGAGGTACCATGATCCTGTTACACCCGGTATATATATCTATTTTATAAATCGAATGCCGTAGTCAATATTTATTTAAAACCAATGTTTGATGTGACATTTTTAATGATCGGATCCTTAGACCATACTTTTTCCGACAAAATATAAATGCTGCCATTTACCTGGACTTCTTAAGGAACCAGTTGTCTTAATTTCTTGACGAACTGCCTCTAAATATAAGACGTACTATTTTGTATCAACATGATGGAGCCAGCCCCATGCCATAGTACTTATACAGTAACTGGGTATTTGAATGAAGTATTTCCGCACCGTTGGATAGGCAGACGTTCAAATAATCCTTGGCCAGCCAGGTCGCCTGACATCACACCCCTAGACTTCTTTTTATGGATCTGATTAAAAGAAATGGTGTATGGGCATAGACTTTTTCAGGATAATAACCATCTTGAAGCAGTAATAACAAACTGTGTCCAAGAAACCACTCCCAATATGATACGGGCGACAGTAAGAGAAATTACAAGGCGTACTATATATAGTTTGCATGGAAAAAGAAGGGGGACATGTGGAGACATAACAAATATTGTTTATTGTTCACATTCACAATTTATTTTTGCTCTAAGGAAATTAAATGTTTTTATTATTCCTGATAGGTAGATAGGTTGATTTTAGAACATGAAATAATCTCGCATTATTTTTTTTACGTTATTGGTTTCCAACAAGAGGTAATGAATGCTCAACGTGTTTTTGATGGTACCCTGTAAATTAAAATATTTTAACGAAAAATTGTATCTGACCACGTTTTGTAGTCCTTAGTAAAGTTTTCTTATAACAATTTGCTCTAAAATAAAAATTGAGAGTACTTCCCTCTTAACGTAATTCTGTGTTTCTATATTTTTTTGCCGCCCTGTATATGATATCTTAAGTTTTGAGATATCAATATTATTTGCGCATCAACAATTTTATTAGGAAGATATCGCGGTACAAAGACGGCGGTAAAATAATGTTTTTATTTTTTATCTTAAAAAAAGAAAACCGATAGAATAATAAAATTCTGTGGAAGTATTACTATTATGAAAACACACTTTTTTGCTGACTTTTGACCCAATGTTCAAATATCAAACTACCCTTTATTTTAAACAAGGAGTCGCCCCCTTAAATTTTTCGCATTTGTTTTGAAACACCATATCCAGGTTATGATAACATTCTATGTCTCGGTGATTTCAATGTTAAGAAATTTAATTACAGTTTCAGGATCTCAGCTAGAAATCAGTATTTTTTACTTTTAGTATGAGACATCTTATAAGAGAGCCTACATGTGTTACAATAACTTCTTAATCTCTCTTAGATTAGATTCACTCACATAAAAGTCATAACCCATGTAATTGTGACTGATTCTAATACTGCGAATTATTATTTAGTCTCAATAAAAATTAATTGAAGTTTGCTCGCTGCGTAACCCAAATTTTTATTCATTATTTATTAAAAATCATAAATACCAACTTAATATTTCCAAAAAAAGAATCCATGCGTTACCAAATTATTTAAGTAGTTTTAATAACATTCATAACATTTTGCCAAAACACAGTAACATATATCCTAAGCAAGAGTTGGTTAACTTTAATAACAATCGTAATTCTGATAATATTGTGAAATTTTAAATATATTAAATCTTCTTCTTCCGGTGCCCTGCCTGTCTTCAGACGTTGGCGATCATCATAGTGATAACATATTGAAAGTTGTTACGGTCGGCGGCCGCTCTGAAAAGTTGTTCAGGTTGCAGTCCTGTCCACTGCCTTATGTTCCGCAGCCATGACAGTTTTTTACGTCAAATCCAACGTTTGCCTTCCACTTTCCCTTGGACAATAAGGCGGAGTAAAGAGTATTTGGGTCCTCTGATGATATGCCCGAAATATTCAGTTTTTCTCGCCTTTACTGTGTTTATGAGTTCCCTGCTGGCATTCATCATAAGAAGTACTTCCTCGTTGGATGTGTGGGTAATTCAGGAGATCTTCAACATTCGGCGATAACACCATAGCTCAAATGCCTCAAGCTTATTATTTGTCGTTGATGTCTTCAAGGTCCACGCCTCGCTGCCATAAAGTAATACGGACCAGACATAACATTTGAGGACTCGTTTCCAAAGGTGCATGGAGAGATTTCTGTTGCATAGTATAGGTTTCCAGGATGTGAATACTCGTCGAGCAATTGCAATGCGTGTAAGTATTTCCTCGTCAGAGTTTCCATTTTCGTTGATCTAACTACCTAAATATTTGAAATGGCTGACTCTTTCGAGAGGTCTACCATCTAGTAAGAGCTGTCCGTGTCCTACATCTATTTTTTCTGCAACCATCCATTTTGTCTTACTAACATTTATCTTGAGGCCCCTAGTTTTGCTCGCCTCGTGCACTGAGTTGAGCATTGTCTGTAGATCATCCAGGTTTTCAGCTAATATGGCGGTGTCATCGGCGTATCTTATGTTGGTAATTATTTCTCCTCCGATATTTACACCTTCCCTCCTATCCATTAACGATTCTTTGAATATCTCCTCTGAATAAACATTAAAAAGTGTTGGTGATAGAACACATCCCTATCGCACACCACGTTCAATTGGTATTTTCCTTGTGAACATCTCATCCACTTTGATGGTAGCTACCTGGTTATAATAGAGATATTTCAGTAATCTGAGATCGTAGTTGTTTATATCTTTCTGTTCGATATTAAATAAATAAACACAAAAGCGACGGGAAGTGATTAAATTAATGTAACACCTTTTCTGCTCATACATAGTTCCTTAATATTACGTGCATAATAAACGAATGTATTTTAACTTCTCACTTTCCAGCGCTATGGAAGAAGGGTCAGACTATTCCTTTACCTAAAACTAATAATTCCACTGAATTAACTCACCTGCGGCCATTAGCATACTGCTGACTCTATCTAAAGTTCTTGAAAGGAATATGAGAAGGCAAATGGTAATATTCTGTCATTTAAATAACATTTTGCCTGCTAAACAATCCGGCTACAGCTATGAGAGTGACATAATGGATGATATCTTAAGAGCGACCAATGATGATATTATAGTGTGTGCTTTAAAGTTACTTGATTATAGTAAAGCCTTTGATATTATTGATCATAAAGGAACATACAGGGTGACAATTTGAAAACGAACAGCATTTAATATTGCCTCTACCAATGATAGTATGAAAATTTGGCGAAACACGTCAATTGATATATCAAGGGGGAAAATTTTTAAGGCATTTGTTGTCGTGTTACTTTCATCCCCCTGACCCCCAGGGCACCTACCCTAAAATTTTAAAAGGCAACCCCTATTTATTTTGCCATTTTTGTGTTCCTTATAAAATTTTACATAAACTGTATTATTTTTTTTCAAAATTGTGATTATTAACCTCACAAATTAATGAAATGTATTTAAATAAACATTTAAATAATGCAACTCCTTGAAAAATTTTGATAATGATAATGAAATACTGGAAAGCTCATCTTTCCTACTTTATGAATTGTTCAAAATGGGTTCCATTCTTCTCCAAGCACAAGTACAGCCGGTATTCAAACTGGTTTCGGACGTTTTCAAGAGTTTCAGGTGAAATAGCTCTACACTCCTGTACAATTCTTTGTTGTAATTGTTCAATGGAATCTGGTTGAGTTTCAAATACAATGTATTTCAAGTGACCCCATAAGAAAAAATCCAGCGGTGTCAGATCTGGTGACCAAGGTGGCCATTCTATGGGTCCCCTCCTACCAATCCACTGCTCTGGGAAATGATTATCCAACCACTCTCTTACTGGGCGTACATGATGCGGAGGCGCTCCGTCCTGTTGGAAGTGGAGCAAATGTTCATCTAGAGCAACATTTCCATTGGCGTCCCTTTGATTTTCCACTTTCACCATTTAGATTTCCATTGATAAAGAGGGGACCGATGATACTATTGCCTAATATACCCGCCCAAACATTTATTTTTTGTGGGTATTGCGTATGCCCCTCTCTAATAATGTGAGGATTGAGGTCGCTCCAATAACGACAGTTTTGTTTGTTGACCTTGCTATTTAAGTAAAAAGTGCATTCGTCACTAAAACAAATATTCTTTATTAACCTGGGCTGAGTAATAATCGTATCCGTCATAACTTCGCAAAACTCAATACGTCTGTCCGGGTCATCATCCCCTAATTCTTGAGTAATTAGGAGTTTGTATGGATGAAATTTGTGAAGCTTTAATACTTTCCTGACTGACTCACGTGACAGTCCAGTTTGATCTGCAACTTTACGAATGGACGTAGTGGGAGCCATAGCAACTTCACCAAGAACCTCAATCTGAGCGGCCTCATTGAGCAGTCTTGGCTCATTCCTTTTCTTATTGCAAACAGATCCTGTTTCTTTAAATTTAGCTGCTAACTTACGGATGTACTTATGTCCAACATTTCTTTCACGATGTCTTTTGTTGAATACGG
This sequence comes from Polydrusus tereticollis, assembly GCA_963920685.1. Lineage (NCBI taxonomy): Eukaryota > Metazoa > Arthropoda > Insecta > Coleoptera > Curculionidae > Polydrusus > Polydrusus tereticollis. Next base: position 165,152,897 of record OY987327.1, read on the forward strand.
CCCCCGTTCTTGCAAAGCAACGATTTTCAGCTCCGTAAATGAAAATCATTTCTACGCGTTCAGCAATTGTGTAAACCATTTTAAAAAACGACACTAATAATTAAAAACTATTGAAATGTTTATGAAATTAACTTTTACAGCTTATTTCACTGATTCTAGAAGAACATGAAATAAATAATGAACACCAGGAGTCGAAAAATAAAGTACCTACTAAGGACTTATCATTTGTTCGAAATATCAGAAATAAGCAAATCGAGAATCTTGTTTTGTCGAAAACGGCAAAAAAATTAAATTATTTTATGTTTTTTAGTGGCGATATCGAAGACGAAATGTAAATAATTAAAAGAATTTGGAATGTAACTATTGGTAGGTACAAACAATTTTAAACGAAGTGCTATGAGGCGGTGAATGCAATCCCTTTTAAAATTCGATATTACATACATTTCATTAATTTGTGAGGTTAATAATCACAATTAAAAAAAAAATAATACAGTTTATGTAGAATTTTATAAGGAACACAAAAATGGCAAAAGAAATAGGGGTTGCCATTTAAAATATTAGGGGAAGGTGCCCTGGGGGTCAGGGGGTTGAAAGTAACACGACAACAAATGCCCTAAAAAATTTCCCCCTTGATAAATCAATTGACGTGTTTCGCCAAATTTTCATAATATCATTGGTAGAGGCAATATTAAATGCTGTTCATTTTCAAATTGTCACCCTGTATACAAGTGCGAAATGTTGCACGTGGCGACATCTCGCGGCAATCGAGCAAGTTACCCAACTAGACCAGTGGGCTGTTGAACTGCACTGTCAGGTCTCTTTCCTTTTCGTCAGACGCCTTGTCGTCTTGTCGATAAGCCGTACTGCGGTACTTCATCCAATCGTACTTAGTAAATTTTTGTTACAAGCAGCACTCTCTTTTTTTATATGTTCATTCAGTAGTTCCACACAGGGCATCATTTTGGGTCCATTGTTGTATACAATTTCAACTGCTTAAAATCTCTTCGGCATTCAAACTAGCATTTCTACGTGGGTGATACCCAATTATACTTTTCCTTCGATGAACAAGACCTTAATAATACTGAATATATCATAAATCCAGATCATTAAATTTTTATAACGCTGCTAACGCAATAACTGATTATCTTCTAAAACTAAATCCCAGTAAATCTTAAAATATTCGTGCCAGAAAGAAAATTTCCAGGAATAATTTAAGCTTGCGTAGGATTCGGTAAGAAAATTTCACACCACTTCACACCATAATTTGGAAAAAAATTATTAATCCAACCTGACATTTTAAATTAATTTCACTGCTTGTCAAGTTGGCCAGCGTATTGTTGTTTTTGACATATGTTGATTTGTAATTTTTGTTTAACCGGTTCTGTCACAAAGCTATTATAAGCTAAGTATATTGGTTCAACATGAAATAAATTCTAAAAAAATGATATAGGTATATCCATCGACCTAACACAAGATGGACGTAGCCAGTCATTCATAAAAAGGTCTATCGTCTGTCTCAAACAACAAACAGGAAAGGGGGGGTGAGGGGTATTTACTGCGGCTTCTACTTAGAAGCTGGATTCAAACTGTGATGAGACAAAAAGCGCAACGCTGCAAAGCATGGTCATATTGGTAAAATTACTCAGTGGCGTAACAGTTTTGTGTTAATTTGTAATCAGTTTGACAAAATATGATCGAAAATTTTAGGTGAAGTATTTATAAATTCAAAATACTTTTACGGTTTCTAAGTAACATGAAATTGCCTTGCGGCTGAACTAGCCTGCCAAAATTCTGACAGTAGATGTTTAGGGTTCAAAGAAAACTGATGATAAAATATTTATCCAATTGCAAAATCTGAATGATTCCTTTATTTTTATTTTTTTTATCAATAAAACCGCGTTTTTTTTTAAAGAAAACAATGGACCTAGCTCTAGATATAACCAATTTTTTTTTGGTTTGATAAAATAAGAAAAGGTAGGCGGGTATGGGGTTTTTAAATAAATCATGTAAATGAAATTGGAGTAATTTGCTTTATTTACAAAACAAGTGTTACACAGAGGGTGTCCGGAAATTCCTTTCGTATATTTCAAGGGGATATTCTACATATGAAAATAAGATCCTATGAATAAAAGTCCTTAAATGTCTTATAAGGAAGTTATGACTGTCTAAAGGTGACCTACAAAGACTACTTTCAATTTTATTTCTTTGCAACAGCTTAAAGGACCCGTGTGCCTTTTAGCATACGAACTAGTATTAATAAACGCTAATTTTTGATATTGTGAGTTAACATTAAATTTGATCAGTCCTTAAAGGACCTACATTTATATAAACTTTTTTTCATGTAGAATATCCCCTTGAAATATACAAATTCAAATTGAATTTCCGGACAACCTGTATATAATAATAGAATGGAATAGAATTTATTCATAATAAAAAACATATATAGTTTTGGAATATTATATAAAGGTATTTAGTAAATAATTTAGGTTAATTCTAAATTTTTAGATTAAAAACTAATTTATTCCTAAACTATATTAAAAAAAAAAACAGACTTGTTGAAGAAATCTTATACCAAGATTGTAAGTTTATATAATTTAACAAATACATAACAATAATAATTTAAGCCTACCACCATCGAAGCACTTCTTTTGCCTCCGGTAGTATCTAAACGAGTATCTAAATTAGTACCAATATTCACATAACCAGTATATTTTGTTCCTGACCACCCTCTTTGAGAAACTTGAGTAAGCCAGTTACAGTCATAATCCTTGCTCTTAACCTTCATATAGTGGTATTAAGTCCCTTAATTTTTTTTCTGTTTTATTATTGTGTTTTCATCACCTTAAAATTCCTTTTAGGTATACTGTCACAATCTTCCAATGACATATCTCCAAGGTAGTTTCCTTTCCTACAACAATTATTTTCCCTTTGTCAACTCCACGCATGGACACACTGTACATTATATTATGTTTACATAATATAATAAATAGAGTAACCTGTGATGATTATTAGTCATTATTGTTACCAAAACTGTCAAAAAATATTTACCTCTTTCCTGATCTTCTTACAAGACTAAGCTTTCCTTTGAAACCTGATTTTAGCCCCACAAGTTCTTCGTTAGATATACATACTATTTGAAGCTTTTCCTATTTTTTTTTAATATCTGAACTTCTGTTCCCGAACCAGTTAAGGTTGTTGAAGATCCTACTGAACTAGGACTTTTGATGTTCAACCTTTAAAGTAGATGGGGAATCTAGGCTTCGATGTGAACTTTGTGGCATCCACACTTGCTGATGGTTCGAGGTGGGCTAAAATCATTATTAGTTTAAATAGTTATGTAATGTTTTAGTTTTACTTGTCAAAATAAAAATATAATAGTAAAAACTTATGTTACATAATATCTGAAAATATATCCACAGTATATTTATATTTTTTTACTTTGTAAGTTTAAAAGTTTAAAGTAAAAACATATTTTGTGTGCCTAGCCTAGTTACCTGTCATCTGCAACGGAAGGCACAAATGGTTTCTTTGGAACTGCTTCTTTCTTAAGTATGCCCTATAAGTAAAATCCTGCTCCTCAAAATGCTTAGAACATATTATGTCAGCACTCTTCGGAAGGACTTTATCTTGAAGATTTAAAATTTCGAGCCACAGTGCTCGCCTACTAGGGTCAGCGGGAAACCTAAAAGTTGCGATACGATTAAATCATAATAGGTACTAGTACCCCAGAAAACCAACCTAAGTGAGATATAATGGGTAAAACAAACGAAAACCGCAGTTCACACGCCTATGTTAGTAAACCTAACCCCAACCTTCAAATTACCTGTGGAAACTTAGATTTCGACGTGAATAGTCTATTTTTCTGCACACTTGGCACTGTCTGGGCATTTTCTCTTTAAGTAGTATCACAAACTATCACAAAAACTTAGAAAAATACAAAAAACTGGAAAAAAGCTAATAGCTGTCAACTTCACTTCAAGAGCGAAACCTTATGCTTGTTGAAGGTTTTGCGTAAATACGTAAAGCGTTGTTGCCGGATTTGTGGAAGAAATTTTTTTTAAATCGATTTACTTCTTCTAACAGAGCTAATAATGAACAATGTAACGTTGCTAATTACCAAAGCCTACCCAATACACTACTTAAACGAATAATTATTGCCATTTGTTCAGTCCATCGCCCTTTCATAATTTTAGGTTACTAAAGGTGGTAGAAATGGTATTATGGCGAATAATAAATAATAATGTTAATTCAGAAATTTTGCTTTAATCACAGGTATATCTACATTATTTATGATTACCTTTTCAACTGTCAAAAAATTTTCACTTAAATATCGTGGCGCGTCGAAAAATTTCCCGAAATTTTTTTAGTTACCATGGTAACTAGTCAAAATTAAGGTATCTTAATGGTTAAAAAGTAGAGGTGTGAAATTTTCGAGTTAATTTTTGACTAATATGACGATTAAACTAAAAGATGTGTTTTAAAGAGCATGTTACAACAAAGTTAGGAATAGCATAATGAAAGCATAAAGATGCTAGAATGGTCATATATACTGTATTTTTGAAAAGACCCGAAGACTACTGTGTAATGCTGCTTATTTGCCAGAATATACTCATTGCAGTGCAGTGTATGGGCCATGTTTAGATGTTGGGGATCGTAACCGTGTACCGGAAGGTACAATATTCCTACCTACAAAAACGTAGAAATGATATTTCTTTACTCATTGCCCTCTTCGGGTGGCTAAATATGCATAATAGATTTAACATTTTATTTCAACACAATTATTAAATTTAGATTGCCCCCTTACCGTCGAAGGCAACGAACAACTGTACCATAACATCGTAAAGAAATATTTAAAAGATTTTTTCTTAGAATATTTTCCATAATATTAACTGTAGAAAATTTAGACCTTAATTAATCATCTGGGAAAAGGGGAAAGAAAGTCAAAAAGTCTTTCTTTCCCTTTTCCCTATATTTCAACTTCACTTCCAGAATGGACTATTTCTTTAAATTAATCATCTATGTTTTACATAAAAGTAAATTTAAAAAAATTTATTATTTAAATCAAAATAACTTTGTTTGATCTGGTGTTAACAGCGCACTGCATTTGTCTTATGTTTTCTTTCCTTTTTTTCTTCTCTCCTCTTATTCTTACTCTTTTTCCTTATAATTCTTCTGTCTGTTAACAATAAAATTTTGCAAATTTTATATTTGCATGACAAGGTCCTACTGGTTAATTAAATTAGGTTAGGATAAGTTCCAATTTAATTTTATAATTTAAGGCGTGAACAAAATCTTGATTCTATCTAGATGTATGCTCCCCATACGGCCTATTAATAGCCAATTATTAATAATAATGTTAAATACTGATTTTTCCTGTACCGGGTGTTTCTCAAAAGTGGCTCACCATTATTTTTACATTTTAGATTTTAAATGCTCGTCAAACTAAAAGAGTGAAAAAATATGACATAATTTTATTTTTCAACTACTTCACATAGAACATTAACATTTGCCTAATTTTAATACTAAAGACAACTTTAAAATGCTACATAATGCGAATAAAGGCAATAAGCTGAATTTTTTAGAAAATATAGAAATAGCCAAATTAGAAATGAATAATCAGATTGAGTGTTTGAACGATCTACAGAGAAGCAGCAAAAATTGTGAATGAGTTTAAGTAGTGATTGTTTGTTTAAACGATCGTACCTCTTTTTGTGCAACCTAGATGCCGCTCTGGTTTGGTATATTATGTTGTATTTTTTTTTAATGTTCTTTGGGTTTATCCCTTTGATCAATTTTATATAGTTAGTTAACTTGTGTTCGCCATGGTGAACTTGTTTGTGTCCTTAATGTAAAGTTTGTAATTATATTATGTAAGTAATACCTAATAATTTTGATTTTGAATTGAGATTAATATATAAATTAACTTTTTAGACAGCTCCTAAAAATGGTTTAAGAAACCGAAACACGTAGAGCAAAATATTAAATATTTGTGAAGAATTTTGGATTTTTCTTTCCTCTTCAATATGAATAATCTTCACCCCGGAGATATCTATGATTCAATATTATCAACATGTTTGGACCTAGATTTTTTATTCATTAATTTATTTATTATGTCTTTGTTATAATTAAAGAGAAAAAAATTACACAATACGAAGTTGAAGCAAAGTTTCCTCACTTAACTTAATATTCTAAACTATGACGTGACTAGTACTCACTAAAGGAACAATAAATTGAATGAATTTGTAAGATACAAACTATAAAATATATAAAAAAAAATTAGCACTGCCATTTTGTGCACAAATCGTTAGTAATAAATGACTTATTACAATATATAACATGATTTTATAGGAATATATTTTTGTTATAGATGACAGAGGATAAAAAAATATACGATCCGTATTTAAGACAGCAGAATCGGTTACGTGATTTGTATGCCGATATGACGGGAGAGTATGGATCAGATGAAAATTACGTAACAAGCGATCAAAGCGCCTCTTCAACTACATTATCAGATGAAAGCAAAATGTCAGATTTAGAGGAACTAGCATCGTCAACTGTACGAGCAGCCAAAAAGTACAAGACTGACGTGATGCAGCAGGGTACCTCAGCTCAAAGTACAAGAGTCACACAAATCAAGGACACTTTGCAAAATATTGGAAATGACATATCCGAGCATCAGCAAGAATCGGACAAAGACATTACGCAACAAAATTCAGAGCATCAGGAAGGCTTGGATGACGATATCGCACAACAAACTTCGGAGCAAGAAAACGTTCCAGAACTAGATGATTTAGCATGAGAAGAGACAACTACTGATATACCAGACTTTAATTTTAATGAAGCCACAAACCGTTTGAAGGTAGATATAAATCCTAATGCTGGTCCTCAAGATGTTTTCGAATATCTATTTAAGGAAACCATAATGCAATTTGCAGTGGAGTTATGGAAAAGCATTAAGCGCAACAAATGGACCCAAGACTAAAAACTCGCGAGATGCCAATTTTCGTCCAGCCACTTCTGATGAAATGCAAAAGTTTTTGCCCGAATTAGTACGTTTTTTTTCCTACGCCGATGTTTCGTATTTTCATCCCATGTTCAGTTACGTCATGTCGGGGAGGAGGTTTGAACAAATATTGTGTGGTTTATATTGTTCCACTACCTTTTCAAAGAAAACCATTTCTAAACCTGTTGATTGTGTCAGTCTGTTTATGGTCAGACTAAGCAGCTCTCCTCCGACTAAGCAGCTCTCCTTGGATGAATCCTTGTTACATTTTCGCGGCAGGCTTGGTTTTCGAGTGTATGTTAAAAATAAGAAAGCAAAATACGAAAATAAATTTTACGAGTTGACTACCTCAGATGGTTACCTTCTAAATTTTAATACTGAAATGAACATTGGCAAGATTGAAAATCAAGACGAGGATTCCACGAAATTAGAGCCTCTGGTTCTAAGATAATGAGATCATACCTTATGCATGGACATGAATTGTTTATGGATAACTTCTATAACAGTTTTCGGCTCTCTGAAAAAGTTCTTGCTTTAAGAACTCATAGTAATGGAACTTTGCGATCTAACCATAAAGGCAATCCACGTGAGTTGGTACAGAAAAAACTAAAAAAGGGTAATCACTGTTGGGTCCGCAGAAAACAGGTATATGTTTCAAAATGGTGCGATAAACGCGACGTATTAGTCATAACGACTCGAAATCATCCCCGAATGGTGCAAACCAGAAACAGATATAGCAAGGAGATGACAAAACCTAAAGAAATTGTCGAATACAATCGTCACATGTCAGGTATTGACAGGTGCGATCAGATGACGGCAACTTACTCGACGCCACGGAAAACAATTCGGTGGTACAAAAATAATATTAGTATAATATATAATGTAATATTTCACATGCTCGATGTTACCATATGGAATGCCTTTTATCTGTACAAGAAATTCTGCAAAAATAATGCACAATCCTGCAGGTGTCTTGATTTTCGTGACAGCCTTATAAAGTCTTTCCTAAAGCTTCCAGATAATATTAAGGGGAAACATTTAATTCGACCTGATATGAAACATGACAATAGAATGCAGGAAAACGTCTTATATGACCTCGAAGCCTCCACACGTCAAAATTCATTGGAGGGCCACTGGCCTAAAAGAATTGCAGGTGAGCCGTCGGCTAAATCTAACAAGAAAAAAGTATTTTTGAAATGCAGAATTTGTACAAAAAACGGTTTGCGTAAAGAAACAGCCTATATATGCAAATGATGTTTAGATGCACCGCCCTTGTATCCATAATGTTTTGAAGGTGTTTGACTAATATGTTGTTACATATTAAAAGTAGTATTAACAAAGTTTATTTTTTTAAGAGCTGTTTTCGTTTTATAAGAAAACTGACAGAAATAAATCCACCCACTTTCAATTAAACGATTAAGAACGCTACGTGGTGTCCAACGCTGCTCGGCGTTTAGTCAAGATAGGGTTATCAAGTATAATATGACAGAACGCTGATCACCGTCCTATTATATTCAAAGCAAAAAGTACTGTATCGGTTAATCACTTTCAAAATGACAAACTGTCCGTCAACGTGTTAAAGTAATTAATGTTTAGTTATAAATTATATTGATATTACTATTTAATTGCGGTTATTAATAAATAATGTTTAGATACATTTTTAATATACGGATGCGAAAATATATTTTTTCTGCTTTAATTAATAATAAGAATATATATTTATTACCAATATCTTTCAAAATAAATCAACAGTAATATAAGAAATGTATTTCGTTGCGTAGTGGCATTAGGAAAAAATAAATCATAAGACCGAATGTGACAGTACTTTTTACAAATAGGTCTACCAATCTCAAAGACTGATATGCTAAAAGGAAATCAGCAGGAAAATATTGACATTCGGCAATAAAGAAAAGAAAAAACAATTTACTTTCAGACACAAAATTTCACTATGACATATTTGAGATTGATTTGTATATTTATCTTCCTCACAAAACAAGGCGGATTTATCAATACAGATTTTGTGTTTCAATGCTTTTTAACAGAAAATGATTAAATTATCTTAAAAGGTTTTTTAAGGAAGCACGAGAGCAACAATTTTGTGTAAGTATTATTATTGACAATTTATATTTTATAATTAGATATCGGTGCATCATACGTGCTGTAATAATGAAATATTCTTGTAATTAAAAACGGATAATCATATGAACCTACAGTGAGGAGTAAATTAAGAAGTAGTAACGAAATTTGACACTGGTTTTAGATTTGAAACTGGCTCTTTTATAAATAAATAAAAATGTCTTTATGTTACGTAAAACACAATGACAATAAAACAGGTCTGCGAAATAAGAATATTTGAAAATTGTTTGTATTTTGAAAGCTGATTTGCAAGTGATTTCCAGTGCTGGTTTCAAAAATAACATCAATTTTTTTCTTTCATGTCAGGTTCATCTCACAAAAAAGCTACTTACTTTGAATAAAAACTAAATTTAACGGAAATTTTACAATTGTTCTTAGGATTCTAGCTTTTATTCAACAGGTAAGAGATATCAAAGTTTACATTTACACAACTGGATATTGAAAAATGTTAGATTCTCATTAGTCAAAAATCCTTACAGAAACGCTTTCGCGTCCCATCAGTGCTCTTCTTGCTGTGGGCACCTTCACGATCGTTCCTTTTTAACATCGAGCAGTAATCCTCTATCATGTTAACATTCCATCTTCCTTGGTACCTTCTTTCTATTTCCTTGATGTCTTGATGGAATCTTTCGCTCTGCTCTTCACTGGCATCACCAAGATTTGAAGGAATGTAGTCAAGTGTGAGTGGAGAGAATGGAGTTTTATGCTCATATTACAGCCCAGCTTCTTAAAGTTGTCCACCATGTCAGCGACGATTGCTTGGTAGTTTAAGTCCCTTGTGTTTCCCAAAAAATTGTCTACAACTAGTTAGAAGGATACCCATGCTGCATTTTCTCTTGCATTCCTTAGTTACTCAAAGTTAGCTTCCCTCATAAGTTTTCTGATATCAGCTCCAGTGACCACTCCTTCTTTTAGTTTTGCCTCGGTTAATCCAGGAAACTGCTGACAAAGATATGTAAAACATTCTCCTTCTTTCGGTAATGCCTTCACAAATTGTTTCATTAACCCCAATTTAATGTGAAGTAGTGGAAGTAATACCTTTCTAGGATCTACAAGACTCTCCCTCGTAACATTTTTAACTCCGGCCTGCAAGGTCTTAGTGGGCATTCTTTTTTGACATAGTGTTGCTTTCTGTAACGACTATCCCATTCGCAGAGATAGCAAGGAAACTTTTTGCAGCCACTTTGTTGGCCAAACAACATCGGAATCACTATTAAATCGCCACACATCGTCTATTTGTGATCTAGTAAGAAATTGTGTTCAAGATATTAATAGCATTATTTAAAATGGACTGAATCTCCAACAAGCACCGAAGCATACTTATTGCCGCTATGTAAAACTGCTTTTAGGCTTCTCATAGACGTATCAATAATAAGTCGCCATTGTTCTGGTTTATATTCTATCCTAAAACTTGCCGTAACTCCAGGAACATCACTACAATAAACGAGGTCACCATCTTGAGAGAAAAAAGGTACAAACTATTTTTCTCTACTTCGATACCAATAAAAAGAAGTACCTGGAGCCAACAATTTTTTTTTCTTTTAATCTAGATCCTAAAAGTTCCGCTGAGTCCTTTGGAAGCCCTAAGTCTCTAACTAAATCATTCAGTTCAGATTGAGTGAAAAAAGTCGGTTCGCTTCTATCAAGTTTGTAGCAAGGACTTGCTTCACGGTCATCTAAAATATCATCCAGGATATTTGGATGAGAAGGTATTGGTACTTCGGCTCCATCGGGAATAGGGTGAGTGGCAGATGAAATGTCAGACCACGAAATCTCCTCTTTTTTTTTAAACTAATACCCAGCAGGTTACAAGAACAAAAATAGCAGTCGTCGCCATGATTTTTAGGTTCTCTCCAAACTATTGGTATTCCAAAACAAATGGACTGTTTTTTTTTTTATCTGAAACCACTGTCTTACTAAAACTAACAGATGTGTTGTTTGTTTTCAAAGCTAAGATATAATGTTCATCGAAAAACCACAGAATGCCTTCGTAAGTTGGAAGTTTACTAACAGGTAATTTTTTTGGGTGACCAAATAACGGGAAATTAAACTCGCTGTGAGCTGCGAGTAAAGGTCTTAGAAACAGCCATAGCAAAGTAATTAATATGATCAAATTACTAATCCCTTTCAAATAAACACTATATTGAAATCTTAAAAACAACAAACCGCCCGAGTCATTGTCTGGTTGAGCACGCATTACCAATGAAGACTAAGGTTAAAGAAAGCAAACACCCATGTTATTGAACCGATGCACGCATGTCTAATTAAATGTCAAAATCAGCGGCCATATTGCAGTGTAGCTGTGACAAGCGCATGCGCGAGACCGGCTCTTTCAAAAAAATGTTTTCTTACATTTTTATTAAAGCTTTTTTAAATATTTTAGGGTAATTAAACACAAAACTGGATGGTTTAAAAACATCTTTAATTCAATAATATGAAAATAAATATACTTAACAATACAGTTGAATGACTAAATCTATACTACATAAAATAGGGTAACATCATTATAATAATAAACAGCCCCACATAAAAGCAACATACAATGTTTATATAATTAAACATTTTTTTTAAAACATATATTACATATGAGAACACTCAAAATCTGTTATATACCTAAGTAAAAACAAATGTATACATACTTTCTAATAAAATAGTAGTTTGGACTCGGAGGACTGGAAACTGATGGTCTGGCTGGTTCGGTGTAACTATAAAACCATGAAACAAAGGTATTACAGGGATATCGTGATGAAATTGATAGTGGGAATAGTCGTCGAGAAGTAATATTTACAGTTTAAAAACATACATTGCAATCGGGGGCACTGATTCAGTATTTTACAACTTCTCCGAGGGACACCTAAATTATATTTTATTTACATTGTCACTATCCTGTGGTATTCACAGTAATATGGTTAAATGTACTATTTATTATTTAAAACAAGCTCTAAAATATAAAAAAGTGGGATGGAAATCAAACAGGAAAAATTGTTTAGAAATGTTGCAAGGTTTTGGGAGGTCAATGACCAATTTTGAGCGATTTCTTTCGAATCTTCCGATGTAATAGTGATGTTTGAGCACATTTAACCAATAAGTGATTGAAATGACTTACCTGCGACAAAAAGACCCATTTTCTGCAGAAAATTGGAAAAAGATAATAAAATCACAAAAAGGAAACGTCAACCTCACCCAACATTTATTAAAAAATCCGAAGATTAACTTACGTATAGTCTGAATTTTTAAGAGTGAGAGTGATGGAACAACTTCAAATAACACATTGTAAAAAAGGATAACCCGAAAAATGTCAAAGAGTGTGGCGATTCTTTCTGCGGTTTTTGCAGTGTAGCTTTGTGACAGCTGTCATTCTTCTGCTTCGCTTCCTCCCATTTGGGTCTCACCGGGCTGCGCATTACATTGTGATGACAGGAGCTATGTTGGTTGGAATATATAGTTGATAGTTAAAATTCACTATATATATTTTAACATTAAATTGATCGCACCAGCCAAATCATAGTAAACGGTCTGTAATATAGCAAGTTTTTAAGATACGTGTTAAACGGACATAACTAATTTAAAATTCAATTTAATGAGTGGAATCGTCAGAACTCTCAGAACTGGAATCGTTTCCAGGTTGTATTACTACTGGCGCTATAGGTGGTGAAGCAAAATATCCATTTTCTGTTTTTATAATGTGAGCTACGCAATTTTTCCATATATCGCTACTCATCTCGTTATTGCCTGCCGAATATTATTAAGGACAACTACGCTTAAAGTTGATTATTGATTACTGAGTGATATTCTTTGCTGACAGGAGCAACACATTAGGTACAAAGCCATCTTTACTTTCGGTATGAAAAATACCAACGCGTTTTCCTCTCGAACACGGTGTACCAAAAGTACTGTCTGCCCAACCATACTTAACAACATAATGACTAACAAACCAAGTCTCGTCTAAATAAATTAATTTCTTAATTCCGAGCTTGTTTTACTTTCGATGTCTGGTACCGACTCATTATATTGCTCCGATAATTCACCTTGACCTTCTGTTTCAAATTGTAGCCAAAAAGCAATACTGATATAATAAAATATACGTACCAAGTAAAAACCTACTTGTCTAAATCCACACAGTTATAGCAGAAAATGAAATATGTAAATTACAGTAAATCGTTTCAACCAGTCACGCCACTGTCCGATTCACAATATCGCATACCTCAAACATCGACTGATTTTAAAGCTGATAAGGGATTGACAGAACCTTAAACTATTTGCTGTTCTTGTCTACAGTATATAAATTTGTACTTATATGCTGATCTATTTATTTTCCCACTAAAAAAAAATAGTTCGCTCTTCAATATTGGTAGCGGACGTCGACGTTCTGTCTCCAGGGTGTTGCCAGTTCCACAAAGTTTTCATAAGTATAGAAAGAACATAATGGTTTGTTAATTGTTTATTTTTTTTTGTTTAACAACAGTGAAAATCCTTTTTATCTTAATGTAAATTATTTTTATGTAAATAATATTTCTGAAGTAATAAAAAAATTATTATAATATTCATGATGGCTTGTTGCTTCTTTCTTTGACATTGAAAATTACCTGTTTCAAAGTACATTTGCAAACTAGCTTTCAAAGAGAGTTACTGACTATCAATTAAATACTAATATAAAAAAACACTTATAATAATAAAAATTTAAAGAATTTTTAAAAAATGATCTGACAACCCGGATTATGATACCGGTCCCTTTGAAGCCCGATCCAAGCTTTTTTATGTCATTAAACTGACTTTTGAAAAACTATAATTTCATTTGTTTTTTTTTATAGGAAAACGCTATGTGAGAATGCCGAATATTCTTACTTATGTAAAAAAAATATGCTGGAAATAACTCATCCATTAAATGTCTTTAGATGAGTCGGTGACGCCTCAAAAATAAATAAACTATGCTCTCGTTTACTAACGTTATCTAGCATATCACACAATGGGTACACAAGGTGTTTATTTTTTTTTGAAAAACTGCTCGGGCACGGGTATTTATATATTAGGTGGTCTTGTTAATTTTAAAAATATTAATACAATGTGTCCTAAGTAAGAGATAAGACGTTATTGAGAATTAAGCTGAACTAACCCTAGCTTTTTATTTACTATTTTTAAACAGCATATTAACTTACACATAACTGCCAAATTTTAAATTTTTATTCCTTGTTATTTATAAGATATTAAAAAAAGAATTATTTTATTTACTTTAAATGAAACCGAAAATAGTTCTGTTCGTTTTTACAATTTTTTTGTTGATAAATGCTCAAAATGTTGTCCACTTATTATCTGACAATATCCTAAATAAAAGAAAAACTCGTTTTGAACATTTCTAATAACTTCGGGACGAATTAACCGGCACTCATGTATTATTTGTGCTTTCAACTCCTCAACACTTGCAGGTTTCGTCTTAAAAACTTTGCTTTTTAGGTACCCCCATAAAAAGTAGTCTAAGGGAGTAAGATCTGGAGACCTGGGTGGCCATTCAATGGGTCCCCTTCTACCAATCCATCTGTTTGGAAATTCTGCACACTGTATCAATATTTTTTAAATAAAGAAGACCACACCTTAAAATATCAATACCCGTTTTTATTCTAAGTTACAAACTCGCACTGAATAATAACTGTCTCTGGATATGTAATAAAAATATATCCAATATACACTATTGGACAAAAGTAGAGCAACAAAGTGCTTTTATTTCTTTGAGTTTAAAAAATTAATTATATTATTGTGATCCCCAGCTAATTTTAATGAAATATTATCCCCACAATATTAGTAATTTTTCACAATATTTCGGTACACTTTAAACAGAATGAAGGTAGAGAAATATTTATAATTATAAAAATCGACAAAATGAAGTGCGACAAAAGTAAAGCAACAAATTGTGTCAACAGTATTTTATTTTACATATTACGATAAAAAACCATTAAGCATATTAAATAATTACAATAGCTTGAAGTATTATGTTAATAGTCAATAGACTATCCATTATTATATCAATTTTTAAACAGTATTTTCGGGAAGGCTTGTCCAAACTTCATTGATTTTATTTACCAATGATTGTTTATTTGGAAATAATTGTGTACGAATTCCACGTTCAACTTCTTTCCATAGATTTTCAATGGGGTTAAGGTCTGGGGATTGTGCCGGCCACTGCAAAACCCGAACGTTATTTTCTTGAAACCACTCTTGAACAATTCGTGAAGAGTGTTTTGGATCATTATCCTGTTGAAAAATAAGACGCAACGGCATTTCCCACTATGCATAAGGCAACATTACATTTTGCATTTTATCTCTATAGACAATTGGCCGTCTTACACGCTTCATTCCATCAGAATTGAAATTTTTATAACGCGTTTTATCGCTAAACAAAACTGTTTTCCACTCGTCTACTGTCCAATTTAAATGTCGGCGTGCAAATTCAAGCCTAGCTACCCTATTTCTCGCCGAAATAAGGGGCTTTTTAGCCGGGCGTCTACTAAATAGCTTTGCGTCTATCAACCTTCTTTGAACTGTCCGTGGACTAACCATAATTTCGGGAATTTCAGCAAAAATCTAGGTGCAGACATCCAAGGATCGTTTTGAGAAATCCTTTTAATGCGTCTGTTTGTCCAAATTGTTGTTTTTTTCGGCCTTCCCGATTTCGGTAGATTCTCTAAATGTCCCCTTTGAATGTTACTTAAAATTATTTTGGATACGCTGTATCTTGGTAAAACAAGCCGTCTTGAAATTATGGCTTGTATTGTACCTTCCAAATGTGCATTCACTACTCTCTGCTTTAATTCTTTTGAAATTGGAATACCTCTTGGCATGATTAATACAGTACAGAAATATTACTTAAACATAAAATAAACTCTGCAAAAATACTTTAACCTTTACTTTTACTAAAACCTTTCTTTTTTAGGAAAATATTAAAATGTTGCTTTACTTTTGACGCATTACAATACTGTATTTGAAAGTTGACGTCAATATCAGTTCATTTGTTTTGATTGTTGGAAAAAGCTGTTGTCGCAGATAACAGAAGCCTACTTTGATAGTTAAGACACGATGTATTTAAATACGATATCATGCATTTAATATTATAAAATCGAGATTTCCTTCATTTTTCGAAAGTGTTGCTTTACTTTTGTCCGATAGTGTATATCCAATATAGGTTCAAGGAAATAAATTATTTTGATAGATTTTATTAATCTAAAATACACCTACACAAAGAATAACTGAAACTACTTTCAATAAAAAAAAATCTAGAGTGTATATATAATGGCTTCATTATTATCCTAAGCTGTCATTTGCAACGGCACTAAACAAAGAAAAATGAAGTCTTCAAGAAATTATACTTTTTTTTTCGGCCTACAATAGCACCACTTTTCATTAATCTTGGCTGGTTAACGCGATAACCTTTAGACGCCATGTCTTTATGAATAGTGAATAAATAGATGTCACCTTAATAATATTTCTAAGAGATATAAATGATGATATATGGATATAAGGGATTTAGAGACCTACGACTTTAATATTTCATCATTTCATTCATCATTAATCATTACAAATAAGAAAATAGGATTTGGCTTTCCATTTCAATTATTTCGTTACTTACCTTACCCTAATAATTAATTTTTAAGCCAGATTTATGTTATAAATTGTATAGTTACATAAATAATTATGTTATAAGTACAACATTCTTATTTTATTTTTAAAGATGAACGTCTAGGTACTTGCTGTTTCAATTTAGAATTCAAATACTGCGGACCACCAGACTTACAGACTTAAGAGGTATTCTCAGTAACCTGCATATTGGTAAAATGGTGTGTAAAACTACAAGAAAACTATTATTTCTTTGATAAAGTTTTTAATTTAGCTTAGAAATTCGATGCTACATGACTATATTACTTTTAATTTTCGAAAAAATAATTTAATTTTTTCCTAAACGGTAAATATCGTCTAAATTGGGAAAATTGGGTAATATTGTCAATTTTGAATGTATTTTCTTTACTATACAGGCTGTTTCAGAACTATGGTACGTAACATACGGCTGTAATTACTTATGACATTCTAAGAGAAAAAGTTTATATGAACATGTCTCCTGGGTTGCCTTGTTTTTGATATACAGGGTGTTAAAGTTTTTAAAAGACAAATCGGTTTATAATTTTCTTAAATTTCCTTTACCCGATTTTATTAAAATTTAGTACCGTCATTCATAATGATAAAGGACTTAATTAGCCCTAACTAGATTAAATTTATTAAGTCCAGTGGCGTCCCGGGGAGCACCATGACGAATAATATTGACAAGATATTTTATGTACGCCACTGCCCTTTTTCTAATTTTGATATTTTTCTTCGGATTTACCAACTAATGCTACAACTTTTTTGATCCTTGAATTGTTTTCGTATCTTGCTTCGTTGTCGAGGGAAAAAATGAATACCAATTTATTGCATGTACAGGGTTATCCAACCAAGACTAGACAAGGCGATTTTTTGACTTTTCCTGTACTTTTATAAAAAAACTGAAATAGCCATCTTAAGTCATTTTCTCCCGCGAATTCGAATATCTTCAGCAAAAAACAATTGAACATCAAACAAAAGTACTAGGGGTCACTTTGATATTTTTTTAATTGGGATGCCGTATTTTTAATGAGCTTATCCGATTTCTCATATAAATTTTGATCTAAAATGTTGGATTTTTAATTCAAAAACGCCTTTTTTCTTCAGTTTTAAATTCGGAAAATGTTCGTCTACTTAAGAGTAATACCTGTTCACCCTTTAACCTGCTTTAAAGCGTCCGTCAGTTAGACAAAATAATCAAGTTTCAAATTTCTATATATTTTTCACGAATTAATTACAAATAATGAAATATTCTTTAGAAGAACGGCTAAATGTAATAAAATTATATTACAAAAGTGGAGAGAATGCTCGACAAACACAAAGACATTTTTTGAGAGTTTCCAGAGACACATTTCAGTGGATACAATTCTCAGAATTAAGACCCTATTTGAAGAAAGTAAGACATTGAAAGATAAGCCAAGAAAGATGAAAAGACGGAATATAAGGGATCGAGCTATTGTTCAATATTTTACTATAAATCCGAAGAGTTCTATTCCGCAAGCGGTACGAGAAGTAAGGTATGGTCCAGGGCTCCGGAGAGTAAGCTATGGAACAGTTCACAGAACTACTCATCTCGTTATTGCCTGCCGAATATTATTAAGGACAACTACGCTTAAAGTTGATTATTGATTACTGAGTGATATTCTTTGCTGACAGGAGCAACACATTAGGTACAAAGCCATCTTTACTTTCGGTATGAAAAATACCAACGCGTTTTCCTCTCGAACACGGTGTACCAAAAGTACAATTTGTACTGTCTGCCCAACCATACTTAACAACATAATGACTAACAAACCAAGTCTCGTCTAAATAAATTAATTTCTTAATTCCGAGCTTGTTTTACTTTCGATGTCTGGTACCGACTCATTATATTGCTCCGATAATTCACCTTGACCTTCTGTTTCAAATTGTAGCCAAAAAGCAATACTGATATAATAAAATATACGTACCAAGTAAAAACCTACTTGTCTAAATCCACACAGTTATAGCAGAAAATGAAATATGTAAATTACAGTAAATCGTTTCAACCAGTCACGCCACTGTCCGATTCACAATATCGCATACCTCAAACATCGACTGATTTTAAAGCTGATAAGGGATTGACAGAACCTTAAACTATTTGCTGTTCTTGTCTACAGTATATAAATTTGTACTTATATGCTGATCTATTTATTTTCCCACTAAAAAAAAATAGTTCGCTCTTCAATATTGGTAGCGGACGTCGACGTTCTGTCTCCAGGGTGTTGCCAGTTCCACAAAGTTTTCATAAGTATAGAAAGAACATAATGGTTAGTTAATTGTTTATTTTTTTTTGTTTAACAACAGTGAAAATCCTTTTTATCTTAATGTAAATTATTTTTATGTAAATAATATTTCTGAAGTAATAAAAAAATTATTATAATATTCATGATGGCTTGTTGCTTCTTTCTTTGACATTGAAAATTACCTGTTTCAAAGTACATTTGCAAACTAGCTTTCAAAGAGAGTTACTGACTATCAATTAAATACTAATATAAAAAAACACTTATAATAATAAAAATTTAAAGAATTTTTAAAAAATGATCTGACAACCCGGATTATGATGCCGGTCCCTTTGAAGCCCGATCCAAGCTTTTTTATGTCATTAAACTGACTTTTGAAAAACTATAATTTCATTTGTTTTTTTTTATAGGAAAACGCTATGTGAGAATGCCGAATATTCTTACTTATGTAAAAAAAATATGCTGGAAATAACTCATCCATTAAATGTCTTTAGATGAGTCGGTGACGCCTCAAAAATAAATAAACTATGCTCTCGTTTACTAACGTTATCTAGCATATCACACAATGGGTCCACAAGGTGTTTATTTTTTTTTGAAAAAATGCTCGGGCACGGGTATTTATATATTAGGTGGTCTTGTTAATTTTAAAAATATTAATACAATGTGTCCTAAGTAAGAGATAAGACGTTATTGAGAATTAAGCTGAACTAACCCTAGCTTTTTATTTACTATTTTTAAACAGCATATTAACTTACACATAACTGCCAAATTTTAAATTTTTATTCCTTGTTATTTATAAGATATTAAAAAAAGAATTATTTTATTTACTTTAAATGAAACCGAAAATAGTTCTGTTCGTTTTTACAATTTTTTTGTTGATAAATGCTCAAAATGTTGTCCACTTATTATCTGACAATATCCTAAATAAAAGAAAAACTCGTTTTGAACATTTCTAATAACTTCGGGACGAATTAACCGGCACTCATGTATTATTTGTGCTTTCAACTCCTCAACACTTGCAGGTTTCGTCTTAAAAACTTTGCTGTTTAGGTACCCCCATAAAAAGTAGTCTAAGGGAGTAAGATCTGGAGACCTGGGTGGCCATTCAATGGGTCCCCTTCTACCAATCCATCTGTTTGGAAATTCTGCACACTGTATCAATATTTTTTAAATAAAGAAGACCACACCTTAAAATATCAATACCCGTTTTTATTCTAAGTTACAAACTCGCACTGAATAATAACTGTCTCTGGATATGTAATAAAAATATATCCAATATACACTATTGGACAAAAGTAGAGCAACAAAGTGCTTTTATTTCTTTGAGTTTAAAAAATTAATTATATTATTGTGATCCCCAGCTAATTTTAATGAAATATTATCCCCACAATATTAGTAATTTTTCACAATATTTCGGTACACTTTAAACAGAATGAAGGTAGAGAAATATTTATAATTATAAAAATCGACAAAATGAAGTGCGACAAAAGTAAAGCAACAAATTGTGTCAACAGTATTTTATTTTACATATTACGATAAAAAACCATTAAGCATATTAAATAATTACAATAGCTTGAAGTATTATGTTAATAGTCAATAGACTATCCATTATTATATCAATTTTTAAACAGTATTTTCGGGAAGGCTTGTCCAAACTTCATTGATTTTATTTACCAATGATTGTTTATTTGGAAATAATTGTGTACGAATTCCACGTTCAACTTCTTCCCATAGATTTTCAATGGGGTTAAGGTCTGGGGATTGTGCCGGCCACTGCAAAACCCGAACGTTATTTTCTTGAAACCACTCTTGAACAATTCGTGAAGAGTGTTTTGGATCATTATCCTGTTGAAAAATAAGACGCAACGGCATTTCCCACTATGCATAAGGCAACATTACATTTTGCATTTTATCTCTATAGACAATTGGCCGTCTTACACGCTTCATTCCATCAGAATTGAAATTTTTATAACGCGTTTTATCGCTAAACAAAACTGTTTTCCACTCGTCTACTGTCCAATTTAAATGTCGGCGTGCAAATTCAAGCCTAGCTACCCTATTTCTCGCCGAAATAAGGGGCTTTTTAGCCGGGCGTCTACTAAATAGCTTTGCGTCTATCAACCTTCTTTGAACTGTCCGTGGACTAACCATAATTTCGGGAATTTCAGCAAAAATCTAGGTGCAGACATCCAAGGATCGTTTTGAGAAATCCTTTTAATGCGTCTGTTTGTCCAAATTGTTGTTTTTTTCGGCCTTCCCGATTTCGGTAGATTCTCTAAATGTCCCCTTTGAATGTTACTTAAAATTATTTTGGATACGCTGTATCTTGGTAAAACAAGCCGTCTTGAAATTATGGCTTGTATTGTACCTTCCAAATGTGCATTCACTACTCTCTGCTTTAATTCTTTTGAAATTGGAATACCTCTTGGCATGATTAATACAGTACAGAAATATTACTTAAACATAAAATAAACTCTGCAAAAATACTTTAACCTTTACTTTTACTAAAACCTTTCTTTTTTAGGAAAATATTAAAATGTTGCTTTACTTTTGACGCATTACAATACTGTATTTGAAAGTTGACGTCAATATCAGTTCATTTGTTTTGATTGTTGGAAAAAGCTGTTGTCGCAGATAACAGAAGCCTACTTTGATAGTTAAGACACGATGTATTTAAATACGATATCATGCATTTAATATTATAAAATCGAGATTTCCTTCATTTTTCGAAAGTGTTGCTTTACTTTTGTCCGATAGTGTATATCCAATATAGGTTCAAGGAAATAAATTATTTTGATAGATTTTATTAATCTAAAATACACCTACACAAAGAATAACTGAAACTACTTTCAATAAAAAAAAATCTAGAGTGTATATATAATGGCTTCATTATTATCCTAAGCTGTCATTTGCAACGGCACTAAACAAAGAAAAATGAAGTCTTCAAGAAATTATACTTTTTTTTTCGGCCTACAATAGCACCACTTTTCATTAATCTTGGCTGGTTAACGCGATAACCTTTAGACGCCATGTCTTTATGAATAGTGAATAAATAGATGTCACCTTAATAATATTTCTAAGAGATATAAATGATGATATATGGATATAAGGGATTTAGAGACCTACGACTTTAATATTTCATCATTTCATTCATCATTAATCATTACAAATAAGAAAATAGGATTTGGCTTTCCATTTCAATTATTTCGTTACTTACCTTACCCTAATAATTAATTTTTAAGCCAGATTTATGTTATAAATTGTATAGTTACATAAATAATTATGTTATAAGTACAACATTCTTATTTTATTTTTAAAGATGAACGTCTAGGTACTTGCTGTTTCAATTTAGAATTCAAATACTGCGGACCACCAGACTTACAGACTTAAGAGGTATTCTCAGTAACCTGCATATTGGTAAAATGGTGTGTAAAACTACAAGAAAACTATTATTTCTTTGATAAAGTTTTTAATTTAGCTTAGAAATTCGATGCTACATGACTATATTACTTTTAATTTTCGAAAAAATAATTTAATTTTTTCCTAAACGGTAAATATCGTCTAAATTGGGAAAATTGGGTAATATTGTCAATTTTGAATGTATTTTCTTCACTATACAGGCTGTTTCAGAACTATGGTACGTAACATACGGCTGTAATTACTTATGACATTCTAAGAGAAAAAGTTTATATGAACATGTCTCCTGGGTTGCCTTGTTTTTGATATACAGGGTGTTAAAGTTTTTAAAAGACAAATCGGTTTATAATTTTCTTAAATTTCCTTTACCCGATTTTATTAAAATTTAGTACCGTCATTCATAATGATAAAGGACTTAATTAGCCCTAACTAGATTAAATTTATTAAGTCCAGTGGCGTCCCGGGGAGCACCATGACGAATAATATTGACAAGATATTTTATGTACGCCACTGCCCTTTTTCTAATTTTGATATTTTTCTTCGGATTTACCAACTAATGCTACAACTTTTTTGATCCTTGAATTGTTTTCGTATCTTGCTTCGTTGTCGAGGGAAAAAATGAATACCAATTTATTGCATGTACAGGGTTATCCAACCAAGACTAGACAAGGCGATTTTTTGACTTTTCCTGTACTTTTATAAAAAAACTGAAATAGCCATCTTAAGTCATTTTCTCCCGCGAATTCGAATATCTTCAGCAAAAAACAATTGAACATCAAACAAAAGTACTAGGGGTCACTTTGATATTTTTTTAATTGGGATGCCGTATTTTTAATGAGCTTATCCGATTTCTCATATAAATTTTGATCTAAAATGTTGGATTTTTAATTCAAAAACGCCTTTTTTCTTCAGTTTTAAATTCGGAAAATGTTCGTCTACTTAAGAGTAATACCTGTTCACCCTTTAACCTGCTTTAAAGCGTCCGTCAGTTAGACAAAATAATCAAGTTTCAAATTTCTATATATTTTTCACGAATTAATTACAAATAATGAAATATTCTTTAGAAGAACGGCTAAATGTAATAAAATTATATTACAAAAGTGGAGAGAATGCTCGACAAACACAAAGACATTTTTTGAGAGTTTCCAGAGACACATTTCAGTGGATACAATTCTCAGAATTAAGACCCTATTTGAAGAAAGTAAGACATTGAAAGATAAGCCAAGAAAGATGAAAAGACGGAATATAAGGGATCGAGCTATTGTTCAATATTTTACTATAAATCCGAAGAGTTCTATTCCGCAAGCGGTACGAGAAGTAAGGTATGGTCCAGGGCTCCGGAGAGTAAGCTATGGAACAGTTCACAGAACTTTAAAAAAATGTGGTCTAAAACCATATTGCATCCTTCCCGTTCAATACTTAACACAGCTTCAAAAAGAACTGCGATTTCGATTTGTTGCTTCAATGCTGATGAGAGAGCAAGACGAAGATTATTATTTATGTAATAAAATTCTATGGAGTGACGAAGCGTCATTTACAACATCGGGGGTATACAATCGGAAAAATACAAGATACTGGGCAGCAGTTAACCCTCATAGATATGAAATAATAAAGTTTCAAGGTTGGAGCTCACTTAATGTTTGGTGTGGGATGTTAGAAAATCGAATTATTGGACCACTATTTTATCGTGGCTCTTTAACAGGCCAAAGATACCTCCATTTTCTTCATAATGATATCGAGGATTTCTTGGAAAGGTTGCCATTGCAAGCCTACAACAATATCATTTGGCAGCAGGATGGTGCTCCGCCTCATGCAGTTCGAGAAGTGGTAACATACCTAAACGAGCGTTACAATCAGTGGATTGGCCGTAACGGAACAATTCATTGGCCACCAAATAGCCCCGATATCACGCCAATGGATACATTTTTATGGGGTCATTAAAAAAATGTAGTTTATCAACGACCCAACAGAAGTCTGGAGGACATTCAGCAAAAAATTATAAATGAAATTAATAGACTTAACCAGGACCAAAATATTGTAAGAGATTCTTTGGAGAGATTGAAAAGGGGGCATCGGTCATGTTTTGAAAATAATGGAGGACACATAGAACAATTATATTATTGAGATTAAAGTTATTCACTTTAGTTTATAGTTTTTTCTAATATGTCATACTTTTTTTATACGTAAGCAATAATATATTTGCAAAAACTACTAAATTTGTAATTAATTCGTGAAAAATATATAGAAATTTGAAACTTGATTATTTTGTCTAACTGACGGACGCTTTAAAGCAGGTTAAAGGGTGAACAGGTGAAACGGGTATCCATCTATTAGGTATTAATCTTACGGTAGACGAACATTTTCCGAATTTAAAACTGAAGAAAAAAGGAGTTTTTGAATTAAAAATCCAACATTTTAGATCAAAATTTATATGAGAAATCGGATAAGCTCATTAAAAATACGGCATCCCATTTAAAAAAATATCAAAGTGACCCCTAGTACTTTTGTTTGATGTTCAATTGTTTTTTGCTGAAGATATTCGAATTCGCGGGAGAAAATGACTTAAGATGGCTATTTCAGTTTTTTTATAAAAGTACAGGAAAAGTCAAAAAATCGCCTTGTCCAGTCTTGGTTGGATAACCCTGTACACAATACCTGTATTTCAAGGTTAATTAAAACATGAAGTAAAGGTAAGTCTTGATATCTAATTTTCTTGTTTTGTCAATAACAAGTAAAAAATTAATATTTTACTAACAATGAAATGGCCCAGATGCATTTTAATTGTGGCCTAGCAAATGAAAATGCTGATAAAGCTCGGCGAATTTATCAGTAACGTTATCCAAACAGAGCACTGCTATGTACTAAAACATTTGGACAGCTCTATGCAAGATTGTGCGAGACTGAGAGTATTAAACGTAGATGAACTTCCTGACAGACCTGCAACTGTAACCACGCCTGAGTTAGAAGAGGCTATACTTCGAGAGATAGAAAATGATCGTTCAACTAGTGCCAGGTAGGTAGCAATGCAACTTCAAACAAGTGTGGAGGATCTTGCATCTTTATCAACTATACCCATACCATATTCAAGGTTTGATTTTAGTAGGTGGTTGCTGCATACAGTAGCACATAACAACAATTTTTTACCGAACATTTTATTTATTGATAAGGCCCTTTTTTTAAAAGAAGCTAATATGAATTTTTATAACGAACATTTTTGGGCGGACGATAATCCTCATAAAATTAGAGAAAATCGTTTTCCGGATCATTGGTGACTATCTTATTGGACCATACTTTTTACCACCTCGATTGAATGGAAACTCCTATAGGCAGTTTCTATCTGAAAGACTTGACGTCCTATGAGAAGACGTACCTCTACAAATATGTGGTTCCTGCACGACGGCGCCCCAGCTTATTTTAGCCTAGTTAGTCATCAATTCTTGACAACACTTTTCCTAATTGCAGGTCTCCAAAGTTATTCAGCTCGCAGTCCCGACTTGAGTCCTCTAGACTATTATTTATGGGGTCACCTAAAGTTCCTTATATACAAGACGCATGTACTAGATGAAAACGACTTAAGAATTCGAATTGTTGAAAGTTGCAATGCGATACGATATAGTGCAAGCATTTCTGAACGTGTAAAAGAATCCGTGGTGAGACGATTGCATCCGTGCGTTTTATCAAAAGATCATTTTCAGCATTTGCTTTGATTAGCATTTTTTCTTGTATCATTATTTAAAAAAATAATTTTATTTTTAATTTAAAAATGTTTTAATTAACTTTCAAATACATAGATCTTTTGTTGTACACGCAAAGAGTGGTTTTTATTCTTTCTCTCGAAAACGAAGCAAGATACGAATTAACAGGGAACAAAAGAGTTGTATTATTAGATGGTAAATCTGAAAAAAAAATGAAAATTGGGAAAAGTCTGCGGAGTATTTTTTTGTCAATATTATTCATTCAGATGCTTCCCAGGACGCCACTGGATTTAATAAATTTAATCTAGTAAGGGCTAATTAGGCCCCTTACATTTTGAATAATAATACCAAATTTCATTAAAATCGGAAAGAGGATATTTAAGAAAATTATAAAGAAACAGCGTTTTCTTTAAACTTTAACGCCCTCTATATCAAGTACGATATGAACTTTTTCTCTTAGAATATCATAGAGAATCACGTCTTTAAGTAACGTACCGTACTTCTGAAACATCCTGCATATAATTTCACTTAATTCGAATTTTGGTTTTGATGTAAAAGAATGTTGAAGCAAGTTTTTTACAAAAAAATACCGAAAATCAGAACTATCTAAAGGGATCGCGCAACACCGCGGCTGATCAAGAGCAGCGCGGGAACTCCAAAGTCGTAGACCCTTGACTCCCGGACCGGCGTGATTAACCGGTAATCAGCCCTATGATGAAACACATAAGTTATAGTTTTTCCAAGCTTAACTTGATGACATAAAGAAGCATTGAAGTCTAGACCATAGGTGTCGCTTTTACCAAATAATTAAAATGCGGATTGTTGTAAATTTATAATATGATTAAATAGTATATATTGCAGCTTGTTCATTATAGTTTTTATCGATAAAAGGTTTGTACCCGTGACATCGCGTGCAGAGAATATTCTTAAAATGGTCTCTGTAAAGAAAAATGCTAATTTTGCCAAAAACGATTTAAAAATATAGTCAATATCGATAAGAGGATTGTACCCGTGACTTCGTCTGCAAAGAACACGCGCATTTCATATTTTGCCGAAAACAATTTACGAAAATTGTCTTTATGCAGCCAGGACCGTCAGGAGGTATGAGTTCTCCTTGTCAAGAAAGGATAGGGACAGGTACTCTGTTAGTTGGAATATACAGTTAGTAGTTAGAATTCACAATAAATATTTTAACAACAAATTAATCGCATCAGCAGAATCACAGTGAACGTTTTCCAATATAACAAGTTTAAGGTACGTGTTAAACGAACATAATTAATTTAAAATTCATAAACAATTTGTTGATAGATATAGTAAAATGTAGATACCAAGTAAAAACTTATTTATCTGAAACTGATAAAATATGTAAATTAATCGTTTCAACCAGTCACGCCGCTGTCCGATTCCCAAAATCGCATACCCCAAACATCAACTGATTTTAAAGCTGATAAGGGATCACCCAATTGGCAAAACCTTTAACTATTTGTTGTTCTTGTCTACAGCATATAAATGTGTATTTATATGCTGCTCTATTAATTTTCCCACTTGAAAAAAATAGTTCGCACTTTAAATTGCCAGTGAGGCTAGACGATCTATCGCCAGGGTGTTGCCAGTTCTAGAAAGTTTTCGTAAGTGTTGGAGGAATATAATAATTTGTTAATTGTTTATTTTTTTAATAATTGCTGTATCGTCAGCAAAAAGATAGAGCTGCGTAAATCTATCTCGCGGAATATTATGAGTATAAATGTTATACAACATCGGAGAGAGAGGTGAGCCTTGAATAAAAGAACTCTTTCAATAATGAAAACTTAAGAATTTTAAAAAATAATACTTAATTTGTAATTTTTACATACCAGCGAAACCGTCTATTATTTTTATTCGCGATTTTCTCAAACAAGGCTGACAATTCTTCTTCCAGAAACTGCCGGTAATTATGCCCATTTAACCTCTTATGAAGAAATAAGGGTCCACTTAAATAATCATCGCATATTCCAGCCCATACGTTAACGGAAAACTGCTCCTGGTGACGGGATTCCAAGATTGCATGTGGGTTTTCTTCAGCCCAAAAATGATTATGGTGAAAGTTTTGGATGGCGTTTCTAGAAAAATTGGTTTCATCGGTGAATAAAATTTCAGTCTCGAATAATGGATTTTCAATTACGTTTTCAAGCAACCATTGGCAAAAGTTCATCCGTAATGGCAAGTCACGTGGGAGTAGAGCCTGAATACGTGGGATACGGCAGGGATATAATAAAAAGTCATTGAGATTTCTCCAAATAACACGGAAAAAATCAAATCTGTATTCAAGAATAATCATATGCTTAAAATTTTACACTTGTTCCAAGTATAATATTCTTTCCACGATTATAACAAATATTTGAAGCCAATATACTCTTATACTTGTTTTTCAAACATAGTTATACTCAATTTAAATAATTTTGTATTAAAAAAAAAGAATAAATTGTCTTATATTTAAGAAGAAGATACACTCATAAAAAGTGAATATTTTCTTTAGAGAAAAAGAAGGTATTATTTAATCAAGTATAAATACTTTTAGAGAATTATAAATAATCTTGATTTTAGTTTAATTATTATACCTAAAGTCAGTGTAGTAGGACATTAAATAAGTATACTATTCTCGGCGCGAGAATAACACTACATTTCCAATAATAACTATTCTCGCGTGTATCATCTAACGCAACATGCAAGAACAAGAACTACGCAGTATGCATGCATTCTGCATTTCACCGGCGCCATTGCTCTTTCGCGGCTTTTGCTAAAAAGTGTTACATTGTTACTTAAACTAAACTAAAACTTAGGATCAATCGGAAACGGTTGTTGTGGAGGATCTCCTTTCTAAATGAGGCATGGACGATTTAACGGAAAAATTTAAAGGTACACTAGGTGCAGTAATAATTTTACCTTATTTGACGACATTGGTTTGGGGTTTGGGGGACTTTACAATTTACCGCATAGATACAGTGATGGTAAAAAATGTACTTGGAAACGCTTGCTTCAGACGATTTATTGTGTACCTACCCTTTTGAAAAGAATAAGAAAATCTTTCGTATTTTTTTTATCACAAGAATAATATGCACTATAACTGAAAAACAATTTCAAAATGGCAGATTTTTTACGTTAAAAATTAAAACAATTTTTATTATTGTTTCCAATTACCGATGCCGCCACTATATTTAGTTTACACATTTATTTTATTTTATGGTTATATGGTAAAATTGGTAGGCATAGATGTATTTGGCTAATCTAATTTAAAAGTACTAACGATGGAGGTTGTTTCATCGCAATGAGACACTTGTTAATAATATAGGTAATAAAATCAGTTAAGCGTAGAGTAATATAAAGCAGCATTTTCAGGTCAATGTCATCGTCTTCAACTGCGTTGGCGCGTAAGTTGTTTATTAGTTTTTGAACGTCGTCGTTTGTAAATGGATTAAATTTAAAACGATCAATGTGATCAAATGAATTTATTAGTGTAGCTTCTATCGCCATTTCAGTTCTCTTTAAACAGAAACGAACGAACAACTTTATCACCGTAGATCCCAGTCTATACATTAACACTAAATCGGCCTTCGTTTCTTAGCTCTCTTCGCTCCCTGATAAAATTTCCTTACGCAGGTACTGTAGTCCAAAAAGAATGATTGCCACTGAATCCAACAAATATCAGCTTTTAGCATGTCAAAAAGTGATTTAAATTTATTCAAATATTCTTATACAATAACTCAAACAATCGCAACTGTGCATCAGGAAGCTCAGCAGGGGAAAACTATAATTCACTGCTGCAGTTGACCAGGAGAAGCCAAAGACTAGCAACAAAAGGTCTTTCAGGATACTATCAACTGAAAAGATACCTCTTTTGGAGAGCATGCAGGGAGGGTGAAGAGACCCCTTATCACATGCTAACACGCCCATTAGCAGTGTCATGGAACACTTTAGAAACATTTGTTTAATTGAGAAAGCACAATAAACCACAATGGAGCTGGAACTGTGGTGCGGCTCGAGTGACCCACTTAAGTAATGTTAAAGTTTGCAATTTTGGCAATCAACAATTAATAAATAATTGTTAAACATATTTCTGATAATACAGCGTTAATATATATATTTCAAAAATATTTTTTGTGATTATCAGTTGCCTTATAATATACAGTTTTCTTGTTAGACCATGACTATAAAGTTTTAGATGTAAGAAGATTTGTCAAACATACCTTGCTAAAATTTGGTAGCGGGTTAGGCCTAGTTATAGATTCCAGGTTTAAATGAACTCAGTAGGTACCTGAAATCTTTCCCATTTGGAATAAGTCGCTATAATAAAATATGTACTTATATCAAAAGTTGTAGCTCTTGACACTAATGCATTTAAATTAGTAAAGCCCTGTATCACTGGAGATCAGTTAAATCGTGATTTGAATCTATACTATGTAGTATTAATATTACTGTACTTAATTTAGAAACTGTTATGTCTTTTAGTTTAAGCTTTAAAGAAATGATTTTGTTTGTTTTTCAGTTCACGTAATTTTACAATTACTGTTATAATATAAGATATTATTAAAAAATAGAAAATTATATGGTTTCAATGTAAACTGAAAAACCCTGTATTACATTATAATTGACATATTTGTGAACGACAAATCTGACACGTAAAAGTAGGCTAAGGTGATTTTTGTTGTTATGGAATTGATTAGCAATAACAATTTGAAGGCAGTAAATAAAATTATTTTATCCAACACTTACATATAATGTGAACATTATTAGTTTGAACTTGAAGAAGTAGTCCATTACAGTGGAGTTGATATAATCAAATAAAACAACGGCAGTCTACCTCCACAATATGTATTTCAATGTTTATATCCTACATGTTTCGGACATAGAAATGTCCATCATCAGGGATAGAGTAGTCGATTACGACAGCTCTATCTTGCATAAGCGAAGATCAAAAATATGTTAAAATTGAAATTGTAGGTTCTAATGAATGTTCAAGACTGAATGAGATGTGATATTTGAAATTTTGGTCAAGGTATCTTTGAAGAAGGGGATTCCCAGTCTGCAGCCACTGAGACAGGTGGTGAAGCAATTATGTCATTTATAGCTATTGTAACGTTCCAAGGGGTGAATTTACAACAAAGTTCAATAAGGACTCACTTGTTTGTTACTGATAGGGTTTATTAATATACGTTATGCACCTTACAATTTATGAGCCTTGTATAAAGAATAAATTAGTAAGTTAAGGTTATAATTAATTGCAACCCTTGCGCAATTTGATTGATCAAATTATATATAAAATATGTTAAATATGTTATATGTTATATCACAGTTTCCTTTAAGTTTCCAGGTACCAATTTTATAATATTAAATACCTATGTGGTATCAAGAAAATCTCCCTATCAGGTTAAATTAGATTATTTTATCTACTGGACTATTCCTATACTACAAACTACATATATAACACTTAACGATTAAGAGAAAAAAAAAATATATAAATGTATAAAAACGTAGGACAGGTATTAGGACGAAGGACGTAGCTCTACAAAGTAAATCACGGGGTATCGAAATTTATTAATAGAATTAAGCACTTATCTTGTTAGTGTTACTGGCTGAAGACGACTCTGGTCCAGACGCAGTAATGATGATGAGGAGATGATGAGAGGAGCCAGTACCAGTAGTTCGTTACACGAAAAACCCAACGAGTGTTGACCTTGTTTGTCCTTCAAACGGTCCCTTGCATTGGTTGAACATTAAACCCCAGTAATATTTCTTCCTTAGTTATCGAAATTTAATTCTTATAAGCCCACGATCTTGGTCTATCGTTATGCAAATATCATTATCAAGTTACTACCATTAGCTAGAAGGATAAAACCCAATTAGTTTTCCCGAGTAGTCGAAACACGCGGTATAGATGTATTCTTTTTTTTAATTAAAGTTATTTTTCCTCCAATTTAATTCAAATTTATATGATTAAATAAACCACACTCACCCTGAATGTTTGACGATCGTGTCATATGTCTTCAGGCTAATAAAACTTGAATAAGTTGAAAACTTTAAATTTTAATCACATTTCGTGTTACTTGTAGAGCTATCAGGACAGAAAAGATCTAAATTTCGGGCGTTATCAGTAAGGCGCCGTTTAATCCGCGTTCCACACTTTTTCTATCATTTTTTTATATTTCTAACTACCTCTCTCTCTCAATCCATATCACCATCCCTGTCAGTGATTTTTAAGATTTAATATTTCTATCATTTAATTCTGACGTTTGAAATGTCACTTACTTGTCTAAAGTGACATCTGGGAAATTGACAGTGTCAAAGATGGAAATGTAAACATTGATTAACTTACAAAATAAGATACAATTTCATTAAGAATTAATAAGATTACTTATGTCACCGTCGAACAGCCCTCAAGACTTTGCAAAAGGGTTTCAGTGTGCAGTCTGATCAAACCGGGCCCTCGCCAACACTTACCCGCCAGGGAAGCACACCCTCACGGTTCCCTGCATCAATATGTTAAATTTAAATACTTTGAGTAAGTACTGAAAGTACGATCGTTGCACTATTTAGAGGAGATTAATTTAAGTGAGGTGCTCAAAGATGCTTCATCTAACCGTGTCTGGGGTGTGGTCAACAAAATACTGGGTTAAAAAAGGTTAGACGTGTGAAAAACATTCTTAGGAGATCAACATGAAATAAAATGAAATTATACTACTTTAAGGTTAGAATTTATTAATTTGAAGCCAATGGGCAGGTGGTGAAGCAATTATGTAGGTTTGTAGCTAATTAGAAGAAAATAATGTAGATGCAAAGATGCTTCATCCAACCATGCCTGAAGGTTTGGCTAACAAATTGTTAGGTTAAAGGGGGGTAGAAAATGAACACAATGTTATGGTTAAAAAAGGGAGATTTAGAAAATTAAATTGGATTTACCATCGTGACTAGAGGTGAAGTATTTATGTTAAAATCACATTGTTTTAGCTAATAAGAGGATATTACAGCTCAAAGATACTTTACTTCACCATGCTGGCGTCCAGGAAAATGTTGGTTGTCAAATGGTCATGACATTTCTATGTCCGAAACATGTAGGATATAAACATTGAAATACATATTGTGGAGGTAGACTGCTGTCTGTTTTATTTGATTATTAGTTTGATTTTCGACTAATAAAGTAGCTTATAACTTACACGTGGGTTATAACCATAACTCACGCAGGCACATCTTCTATCACACCAGTCGATAAATTCTTTGAAGGTTTTGTCATAACTATCTCTTCTTGACTTGTGGGGAATAATAAATGAACACGCTAGGTCAGCTTCTTCGTGAATTTCGGCTGGAATTTTTTTATATTTTGAAAAACCACCATCGAAAATGACAAAAATAATAATTTGATTTACTCTCTTCAAATTTTTGTTATTAATCAATTTTATAACAACGATAATCACACTAGCCTACTTTTACGTGTCAAATTTGTCATTCAAAAATATGTCAATTAAAATATAATACAGTGTTTTCCAGTTTACATTGAGACAATATAATTTTCTATTTTTTATTAATATCATCAAGTGTTGGATAAAATTTTGTATGACACTCGTGTGTTAGGTCATATAAGTCACTTGGAATTAGCCCTCTCGGCCTACGGCCTTGAGGGCTAAACATTTCCCACTGTGACTTATATATAACATAACACACTTGTACCATAAATAACTAATTTTTGCGATTTTCAAAGGTAGTTTTTCAAAATACGGAAGAAACCTTAGCAGAAATTCAAAAAGAAGCGAACCTTGCGTGTTCATTTATTATTCCCCACAAGTCAAGAGACATTTATGACAAAGCCTTATATGAATGCATATTTTACCACAACCCACCAGTGAGTTATAATCATAACCCACTAGTGTGTTATGATTTATAACTCACTAGTGTGTTATTTGTTACTTTACTTGTCTAAAATGATATAAATAATAATTCTATAACTAGCAGACGTTGGATAAATAAATAAAGAAACCTCAATAACCTCAAACATAATGTTTTTGTGGCTTGATTATTTCTATGCTACAGATTTGCCTCACTCCTGTGGCTTACAAAGACAATTATTAATATTACTAAATAATACAATGCTATTTTGCACTTTGGAGAATTTAATACCTTTCAAATAGAGAAGCAATTACACCAAATGAGATTTTATTGTTTTAATGCATATCTTCTCCAACTAACTCGCAAGCCGATTACCTTATTTCACTTTTGTTGGCAGAGTTGGATAGGCAATTTAATATCCTTTGCAATTATTTATTTGAATATGTGGATAATTTATAGATGATTTTGTGGTTCAAACCAAAAGTTAATCTTTGCTTTATCGACCTTTTCAAAAATGTTCATTTTACAATTTTCTGTTACCCGCATAGGTATGTTTTATCACTATTGTCATCGTGATTGCCAAAGACTTATTTATATCCTATATGGTATTGTTTGTCTTGTTGAAAAAATCTACATCTTCCTCACTAACTCTTTCCGCGTATATCATTTAGAAAATCCATTTTCACCCAATAATTTCACAAATCCATGATTTGTAGTTGCCTACTTAAAAAAATTTAACTTCCACGATATTCAATGCTGAAAAACCCTAATCTTATTTAATGAATTTTGAATTAAAAGTTGCATGTTTATTTCCAGTACTTTGTAACTGAGGCGAGGCATGCATAGCCGATTTGAAACTATGTAAATATACATAACATTTAAAGTTGTACAAGAGGTATTATATAAAACTAATATCGAAACAATTAAACCACGTTCCTAGCGCGAATATAATAGTTTTATAATTTTGTTGCCGAACAAACTACACAATGTACACAAATAACATAATAGCTTCAATATCTACCTACTCGACTTTAATAATGACTAAGAGAAACTTATCCTCAGTAAATTCCTGATAATAAATTTGTAGTTAAAAGTTGTTCTATTGTTGTAATTTAAAAACTTTTTCATTCAAATTGGTTTACGAATAATTACAAGTTAGTCCATTGCTGAATAATGAATTATTAAAAACAATGAGGAGGTCTACAAGCTATTTCGCGAAACACCTAACCTAAATGTTAAAAAGTCTATATTTAAAAGAGGATATTTTATTAGGAGATCTTACTTTAAGTGGATACCCAGTTGCACAGGTCTCCACCACGTACACCTATACCGGTACAAGGACTATTGTCTTATACACAAATCCCGTCTTTGATAGTCCTATGACTACCAAAGCCCCCGGGGAGTAGACGATCAACCAAAAATTATTAAAGTACCTGACTTATACTATAACCTAACCATACCAATGAGAGACCTTGTCTCTTATGTTCCCATGTTTGAAACAACGCAGTAGAACATTAGAGTCCCGGACAGCAACACTGGACATTTTCAAGGTCTTTAATTGAGTGTTGCATAAGGGGCTCCTAACTAATGTGAGAGCATACGGTTTACCGGTTCAATCTTGTTCATGACTATCAAACATTCATAAAGACCGTTCCCTGTGAGTG
Organism: Polydrusus tereticollis; assembly: GCA_963920685.1. NCBI lineage: Eukaryota > Metazoa > Arthropoda > Insecta > Coleoptera > Curculionidae > Polydrusus > Polydrusus tereticollis. The sequence goes on from OY987327.1 coordinate 165,188,550, forward strand.
GTGATGGACGAATTCCTTTCAGACACATTTAGCATCAATATCGCAGTGCCTCAACGTTGTATCTTGCCTCCTAGTCTGCCACCATCTTATATTAAGGACCTTTTAGAAAAAACTAAAAATCTGATATATAGCTTTGCTGACGACGGTACACTTCTTTCATTTTCACTTTGGATGCTTCAACATTCACAAGCAGCAAGAAGTCTCAAATCTCAACAAAGACCTGGAAAAAGTCTTATGGCGACAGTAACTGAGTAGAATCTATTTCTCAAAAACCCAGGCTACATCTTTTTCTAAAACAAGTCCATGTTAAAAATCACATTTACTGAAGGCGGGACACTCGACTCCCTTGACTTCATCAATTCATTTATTGGGCGTCAATTTGGATAGTCTCATGTCTTGGCATAGCCACGTTGCGGTCATCGCTAAAGCAGCTTTGCAGAAGCTTGGGATACCTATCCGAGCAATCAACCTCTATACACTCCAATAGCTTTTGACGCTATATAAAACCCAAATTTGACCATCGCTGAAGTAGTGCTGACACATTTGGGGTTCTACTCCTAAACATACTCTGAGACTGTTGAATTCCATTCACGTAATTAGGGGCCATGATCTGACAAGCAATCTTGAAAGCCTAGGTACGGGTTGGAGAGATTTCGCATCTGTTTTAAATTTTAAGTTCGAAATGTGTACATAAAATTAACTTTAAGTTTATCAAAGAATCAACGATACCTTTAAAGCGTCCACATGATAAGTGATATTTCAATAATTTTGTTCTGAACTTGAAGTATACTTTTTCCAAAGTCAGCTTGATGACATAAAAAAGCTTTGACTGAGCTTCAAAGGGACCGGCATCATAATCGGTGTTGCCAGATCTTTTTTTCAAAATTTATACTATTAAAAGTGGTCTTTTATATCAGTATTTAATTGATAGTCAATACCTTTCTTGTAAGCTAGTTTGCAAATCTACTTTGAACCAAGAAATTTGCAATCTCAAAGAAAGAAAAAAAAAGCCATTTATGAATGTTATATTAATTTTTTAAGGTACTTCAGAAATATTATTTATACAAAAAAGCAGTTGATGCTTGAGGTTGAAATTAAAAACTCAAAACGGCTGACAATACTAGGTACAAGGGATTTTATTCTGCGAACTATTTACAACCTTTACGAGGATAATATAGTGCCAACTTTAGAACTGGTTCGTGATAAATTGCGAGGTTACAACAACATTGCGTGATGTTTTGTTAAAATGTGGTTTCAAACATATAAAATAATATAGATAATCTAATCGAATCCCTGCGTATCATTGAACTACGACAGGACCATTTGCGCAAAATAAATGAGTACTATGAATTCGATAAAAGTATAATTTACTTAAATGAAACTTGGTTTGATACTTATGATGTTGTTAAGTATGGTTGGGTAGACAGTACAGATTGTACTTTTGGTACACCGTGTTCAAGAGGAAAACGCGTCATCTTGCCGGAAGCACAGTATAACGGAACTATACAGTAGCGACACGAGGCGATTTAGACAGACCCAAATTTCTCTGCGCAATGCGCGTAGCGGCCATCTTTTTAGTGACAAATAAGTCAGTCAGAAAGGTAAACAAAGCTTGTGTGGATTGTAGTTTGTTTAGTTTTTGTAAATTTATTAGTTTTTATCGTGCGTTTAAGTGTTTGAAGGTGCTTTGAAGTGTTTGTGCCGAACTTTTGCTGATTTTCGATGGATTCCCAAGAAAAAATAAGGAGCAGATGTGCTTTAAATTGACTTTCTTTCAGTGTAAAAGCGATTTCAACATAAAATTTTATATGTTTTCTCAGTGTAATAGAGGACAATACCGTCATCCGCGTCATCCTTCTGTCACTGAAACTGACCCCTGGAGATCAAAGGGACCGACAGCTCGTGTCGCTACTGTATAGTTCCGTTATACTGTGCCGGAAGTAGAGATGGCTTTGTACGTAATGTGTTGCTTTTGTCAGCAACGAATATCACTCAATAATCAATCTCCAACTTTAAGGGCAGTTGTCCTTGATATTATTCGGCAGGTGATAACGAAATGAATAGTGATGTATGGAAAGATTGCGTAGCTTATGTTATAAAAATAAAAAATGGATATTCTGTTTCACCACCTATAGTAGTAATCTAACCTGGAAATTATTCTACTTCTGAAAGTTCTGACGCTTCCAATCCTTAAATTGTTTATGAATTTTAAATTAATTATGTTTGTTTACCACGTATCTTAAAAACTTGTTATATTACAAAACGTTTACTGTGATTCTGCTGATGCGATTAATTTGTTGTTAATATATATATATAGTGAATTCTAACTACTAACTGTGTATTCCAAATAACATAGTACCTGTCCGTATCCTTTTTTTTTTCAAATTGTTTTCGGCAAAATAAGCATTATTTTTACCGAAAGGCATTTTACAAATACTAAATGCAGGCGAAGTCACTTGTACAAACCTATTATCGATATTAACTATATTTTTAAATAGTTTTTGGCAAAATTAGGATTTTTCTTTACAGCAAGGCCATTTTAAGAATATTCTCTGCAAGCGAAGTTACGGGTACAATCCTTTTATTGATATATACTATAATAAACAAGCTATAATATATACTATTTAATCATATTAAAGATTTACGGCAATCCGCATTTTAGTTATTTGGTAGAAGCGACGCCTATGATGGTCAGGAGTTTTACGCTTTTTTATGTCATCAAATTAAGCTTGGAACAACTATACCATGGTTGGGATACCTCCCAATGATTTATCTACTCTTGAAATAAGTATTTTTGTATTCACTGGTGAGGTTTCTCTTCTGATAAGAAATAAAAACAAAAAAGTTTCAATATAACGTTTTACGATACACTAGAAACCATCCATATAAATGAACCTGTTATATTGCGAAAGAAGTAAGATATTTTCTAAAAATCAGTAATAGTCGTTGTAGAAAGTCAACTAGATGTGTTCGGGAATGGCATTTATGTTCCAGTTTAAGGGTTTTTTCGAAATTAAAAGACGTTCGAATATAGAAAAAGTATTGGCTACGTCTCATGATAAACCCCAGGGACGCAGTAAAATATATAACCCCATTCCTCCAACCCCATCCATAATGTCCTACATATTGGTGATATAAGTATAGTATTGTATTAAAGTTTGTTCAGTAATGACATCGCTTCAGTTACTAATGGTAACAATACTGACGTACATCACAAAAAAAAATTAATTTATTTAGACTAAATGTATATAGACAGAAAATGATCTATTATTGTCAAACTTATCTAACATAACCTAACTTTTTTTTCACTTCTTACTCTAGAGACAATCAGTATTGACCGTTTAGTAGCCTGCAAAATTGTTTTTTTTTCCATCTTACTCCATAATGGACCTGTATACAGGGTCCTGCAATAGTGCGTCAGGCTTCCATAGCTCCTATACGAATTTAGTTAGGAATTTCATTCATATGCTAACTTATACTGTATCATACGGGGTACTTCAGGAAAATATTTTTTTATATACAGGGTAGCCCAAAAAAGTGTGGACATAAAAAGTTTTGATTTTTTAAATGGGATACCCCATATTTTTTTGCATATTTAGATTTATGCTATTGTCCTTTATAAATGCCTAAAATTTTGTTTGATTTGCTTTTTTAGTTTAAGAGCAATCAATTAAAAACTAAAAAAAAACATATTTTGCAGTCGTGAAAAAAATATCAAAAAAACAATCTAAAATTAGTTTTTCAACCACGGTATGAAGTGAGTTTAATGACAAGAGGTTTAAAGATACTATGAATCGAATAGTATTTATCTATTTTATACAGGGTGTTCATAATATGGTTTCAAAAATGACACATTTCAAACCTATTTTTCTCAACTTTTCCAAATGGAACACCCTGTATATTATTTCGGTATTTTATATAAAATACACAAGCAATTTTTTTTTGTAGTTGAAGCATATAAGTTATTTCCAGCCGTTTTCGAAATAAATGCAAATTTCATAAATTATGTTGATTAAACAGAGTTTATTTTTAAAATTAAGCGTAGGCGACTACACCTACTAATAATTATAAAGTATAGCAAATGTTTAAAATATCTTCCATTTTGATCTGTGCAGAAGCCAACATGTTTTTGAAAAGGTCTGTTTACTTTCCTTTTAACATTTCAATTGAAATACCAGCAAAAAGGTTCATTAGTAAGTTTTATCCCTAAAGCCCATAGTAGGCTTTGAAATAAAACATGGATTCTTATACTTAGTTTGACAAGTTCTTTAATTCATTTTAAAAAGGTGTAATATCGGGCGAATAAGTTATAAGAAATTAAAATGAATTTTAATAAAAATGAGTTGGTCGATATGATTTTTGTACTTGGCGAGAGCGAAAAAAATTGCTTGTTAGCAACTAGAATTTATGGGTCACGTTATCCAGAGAGAAGGCGCCCGGAAGAAAAAAGTTTTAAAAGATTATTACTAAGATTTGTTGAAACAGGAAATGTTGTGTATACAAAAGAAGAAAGAACAAAGACGGCTACTAACGAGGAAAATGAACTTGCGGTGTTGTTGACAGTCACAGAAGATCCACACGTAAGCCAAAATAAAATCGGTAACGCAACAGGTATAAGTGAACGATCTGTGCAACGGATTTTAAAAAAGCATCGATTCCATGCCTATCATATTCAATTGCATCAAGCGCTCAGCGATAGAGATTTTCAAAATCGATCCGAATTTTGTGCCTGGGCAAGCACTAAAATACAAGCGGATCCAATGTTTTTCAAGTATGTTTTATTTTCCGACGAAGCAACCTTCCATAACACCGGTAGTGTAAATAGACATAACTTTCATTATTACTCCACGGAAAATCCGCGATATATGAGACAAATCGATCACCAGCATCAGTGGTCATTAAATGTGTGGGGTGGAATTGTTGGTGAAGCTATGATAGGTCCTCATATCTTTGAAGGTCATCTTAATGGACCCATGTATTTAAACTTTCTACGCAATGATTTACCAGGTTTATTGGCAAACGTTCCGCAATATACAAGAAATAGGATGTGGTTTCAGCAAGATGGTGCTCCGGCACATTTTTCACGGGAGGTAAGAAATTATCTTGATGATACCTTTCCGAACCAATGGATCGGTAGAAATGGACCCACGGTCTGGCCAGCTAGATCGCCGGATCTTACAAAACTAGACTTTTTTTTATGGGGACACGTAAAACAAATTGTTTACAAAGATCCACCTACAACTGCTAATAATATGCAGCAAAGGATAAGAGACGTGTTTGCGAGCATTTCCCCTGAAATGTTAAGAGAAGTAAACAGATCTTTTGAAAAGCGTGTTGGCTTGTGCACAGAACAAAATGGAAGACATTTTGAACAATTACTGTAGTTTTTAAATATTAGTCTAGTCGCCTACGCTTAATTTTAAAAATAAACTCTGTTTAATCAACATAATTTATGAAATTTGCATTTATTTCGAAAACGGCTGGAAATAACTTATATGCTTCAACTACAAAAAAAAATTGCTTGTGTATTTTATATAAAATACCGAAATAATATACAGGGTGTTCCATTTGGAAAAGTTGAGAAAAATAGGTTTGAAATGTGTCATTTTTGAAACCATATTATGAACACCCTGTATAAAATAGATAAATACTATTCGATTCATAGTATCTTTAAACCTCTTGTCATTAAACTCACTTCATACCGTGGTTGAAAAACTAATTTTAGATTGTTTTTTTGATATTTTTTTCACGACTGCAAAATATGTTTTTTTTTAGTTTTTAATTGATTGCTCTTAAACTAAAAAAGCAAATCAAACAAAATTTTAGGCATTTATAAAGGACAATAGCATAAATCTAAATATGCAAAAAAATATGGGGTATCCCATTTAAAAAATCAAAACTTTTTATGTCCACACTTTTTTGGGCTACCCTGTATATAAAAAAATATTTTCCTGAAGTACCCCGTATGATACAGTATAAGTTAGCATATGAATGAAATTCCTAACTAAATTCGTATAGGAGCTATGGAAGCCTGACGCACTATTGCAGGACCCTGTATATGGAGAACACTTAAACAAATTATTTCGTTTGGGCTATGGCAATAATATTTGTATAAACCTGAAATAAGGTGTGTATAGTATTTTTCACCTAAGAAAGAAGTTCGTTGAGGTGAGACTTTTATAACATATGTAACTTTCTAGTTGCTTTTATTTTGGATGTACGTTTATGCTGATTCAGGACCGGATTTAATAATTTTTTATATTAATCAAGAAAATCAATAGGTAATGGCAAAGAGGTAATTAACTTGTGTTGGGATACATTCTTGTTGAAACTGTATATTTATTATAGGTGGCAATAAAATTACTTGTTAACCTGACTGGAACCGTTTCTAAATATAATAAATTATAATTAACTTACTATAATAGGACTAAGTTCATGGTGTTCTTGTAGAAAATAGGACTATACAATTGGAACAACTTATTTTGCTGAAGAAGCGAATAGTGAGAAGTCGTAAAAAATTATGACATTAAAAAATAGGGACCCAAAAGGTTAACATGCTGTTAGTCAGTGGCGTAGCCACAGGGGGGCGACCGCCCCCCTTTGCCTGGCGCCCCTTTACTACTTAAAAAATAATTCTTGAAAAACAAGATCGGTTTTATTTTATTTTTAGTAAAGAGGAGCGATGAGAATAAACTTTGAGAGCGTCCAATCACATTAAATTTACCTTTTTTATATAGCCCCAGGGAGCATGAAGAAGATGAATTCCTACGAAATTTGGCGTGGTCCCAAAAATATTTTGCCCACGGCGCTTTAGCTTCACGATCTGCGGCATTCCGATAGTCCCCCCCCCCCGGCCCCAAAATACTGGCTACGCCACTGCTGTTAATCGTTGTAGATAATAAAATTGTTGCTGTAATTTTGCTGATTTTAAAATTAAAATTGTACATGCGTAAAATATTAATTGGACAAATTACCATTACTTCATATCTCATTTAAGGGGTACTGGAAAATCGTGATCCATAAGTAACTTTCTAATTTTCTCACTTAACTATATTATCACACAAAGAAGCTGTCTCAAAAAAACACTAAAAATAATAAAGAAAATATACGGAACGAACAATCGAAATAATCAACAAGAACAAACGAAATAAATAAAATACGCCGGAATACGATTCTGGTTCGACTGTACTTTACAGGTAAAGTGGGAATCAACTCACCGACATGCGAAAAAGATTGACACGGTTAATGCTGTAGAGCAGGGGTCTCCAAACTAAGGCCCGCGGGCCAAGTCCGGCCCGCTAGCAACATAAATCCTGCCCGCAGCACGGAATACACTTTTAGTAAATTTCATTCTGGAAAAAGTTTTTTCGCAGAGCTAAGTAGTACCAAACACGGAAAACACCCTTGAGCAAATTTATGCAATTGTTCCAACTGAGTCAGTGGAAGATTTTTATAGAATTCTAGCAATGAATTGATTATTTCCATTTGAAATTCTGGGGCAAATAGTGCTTCTATATCATTACTAAAAGGATTCTGGAAAATCTTGACATTATTTGAAAAAGACCTGAAAAAAATTGATTTTTAACGCACTCAACAACAAGAAATTAGTTCTCAGTTTACTGACTGAATATTTGACATGTATTAAAATATATGTAGCAATTTTTGGTCAACTGAGACTGAAATAATATAATTTTTTGTCGGAATGACTTAATATGAGTGCACAAATCAGACAGAAGCTAATTTTCGCTTTGCAATGGTAAATTAAGGTCATTCATGTGCTTAGTTCGATCTGTAAAAAAGTATAACTTCCACACCCACTCATTATCTCGTCATTAAAACAAAATTTAATTTCGGCCCGAAGTTCAAAATGTGTAATATGGTAAGTAATTTTCTCCCATCTCTTCAAGACATTCGCGAAACTGGCGATGATTTAGGACATGGAATCTGATGAAATTATCAGTAGCTCAAGCTTCAGGATTATTAACATATATAAGTATTTTTCGCATAAAACTTGCTGTTGAATGATGCAATGTAACAATAATGGTTTTATACCACCCACAGCTTTTAATATATAAGCAACTAAGCCTTTATTTTCTCCACACACGTTTTGCCACCATCCGTGGTGACACACTTTAATTTCTTCAATAGCAAATTGGTCTTATGAATAATATTTTTTAGACCATCAAAAATATCCTCTCCAGTGGTTGTTCCGTGAATGCCATGGACGTCAAGAAGTTCTTCATGCAAGTCATAGTTTTTACCTACACCTTAAAAAACACTAACACCTTAGCAGTATCAGAAACATCGATAGATTCATCCAGGGCCAATGAGAACTAGAATAGTGCTCTTAAATTAACAACTTTTTCTGGGCTCATTTCTTCTGCTTTAGAAAGCATAAAGAGCTTAATTAGTTCTCCATTAGTAAATGGTTTTCCATGTTTCGCTATTAAATGTGCAACGTGTAACGTGTACACGAATAACTGCTTCTTCAGTGGTTGTTCCGTGAATGCCATGGACGTCAAGAAGTTCTTCATACAAGTTATAGTTTTTACCTACACCTAGAGAATACACTAACACCTTAGTAGTATCAGAAACATCGATAGATTCATCCAGGGCCAATGAGAACTAGAATAGTGCTCTTAAATTAACAACTTTTTCTGGGCTCATTTCTTCTGCTACAGAAAGCATAAAGAGCTTAATTAGTTCTCCATTAGTAAATCGTTTTCCATGCATGTTTCGCTATTAAATGTGCAACGTGTAACGTGTACACGAATAACTGCTTCTTCAGTGGTTGTTCCGTGAATGCCATGGACGTCAAGGAGTTCTTCATACAAGTTATAGTTTTTACCTACACCTAGAGAATACACTAACACCTTAGTAGTATCAGAAACATCGATAGATTCATCCAGGGCCAATGAGAACTAGAATAGTGCTCTTAAATTAACAACTTTTTCTGGGCTCATTTCTTCTGATACAGAAAGCATAAAGAGCTTAATTAGTTCTTCATCAGTAAATGGTTTTCCATGCATGTTTCGCTATTAAATGTGCAACGTGTAACGTGTACACGAATAACTGCTTCTTCAGTGGTTGTTCCGTGAATGCCATGGACGTCAAGAAGTTCTTCATACAAGTAATAGTTTTTACCTACACCTAGAGAATACACAAACACCTTAGTAGTATCAGAAACATCGATAGATTCATCCCGGGCCAATAAGAACTAGAATGGTGCTCTTAAATTAACAACTTTTTCTGGGCTCATTTCTTCTGCTACAGAAAGCATAAAGAGCTTAATTAGTTCTCCATTAGTAAATGGTTTTCCATGCATGATTCGCTATTAAATGTACAACGTGTAATGTGAACACGAATAACTGCTTCTTCAGTGGTTATTCCGTGAATGTCATGGACGTCAAGAAGTTCTTCATACAAGTTATAGTTTTTACCTACACCTAAAGAAAACACTAACACCTTAGTAGTATCAGAAACATCGATAGATTCATCCAAGGCCAATGAGAACTAGAAAAGTGCTCTTAAATTAACAACTTTTTCTTGGCTCATTGCTTCTGCTACAGAAAGCATAAAGAGCTTAATTAGTTCTCCATTAGTAAATGGTTTTCCATGTTTCGCTATTAAATGTGCAACGTGTAACGTGTACACGAATAACTGCTTCTTCAGTGGTTGTTCCGTGAATGCCATGGAAGTCGAGAGGGTCTTTATACAAGTTATAGTTTTTACCTACACCTAATGACTTATTACAGCAGGTCTGCCGCACTAACGCATCAAGCCATACCTCCACCAAACCGACGCCGACGCAACGGCCCACTTGACCGTGCCCTAAGCCAACCCGTGCAACGGTGCTTTCAATTTGTCAAATAAACCAATTGGGTTTAAGTTTCTAGAAAATACTAAAGCTTCTTAAGCAAGGTCTTGACTCTTTCGACTTTGTGAAAAAGTCAGTCTGGCCCTCCTATCAAAAAGTTTGTAGAGCCCCGCTGTAGAGCATGAAAGGAATTAAGTGATGTCATGTCAGCTGACTCGGATCTTTTTAGCAACAGATTCTTTTAATTTTTGGGTTGTGTTTTTGAGATACTACAAAATGACATTAAAATCATTCAATTCTAACCTCAACTAACATATTTCCAGACAAGAGTCCTTTTTTTGTATATTAAAATACCATAGTTCAACCGATTTTAAAAAAGGGTGTCGAGACTGACCTGCATAATATTTGTTTGCATTTACCGCACTATTACCGGTATATTCAGAAGTTATCCAGAGAGCAATTTATCGACGACTAATTGCATTCATGCAATATTCTTTTTATCACAACAATTCGGATTTAGTAAGGTTTTGTCAATGCAGCATGCAATCGTTGTCCTGTATAATAAAATCTTATGCCGGGCTTAGACGACTCATGTAGTAGTAGTAGGCAATTAGATGTCACTCGGGGATACTTGTCAAGTCGTGTGAGCGGTCTAAAGTTCGCCACACGGCTGGTAAGCTCCGAAAGAATGCGAGCAAAAAACACCAATTGTTGCCGTAATCCTCTGACTAAATATCCATAAAATGTTAATTGTATGTTATTCAAAAAGAGAGATTTTATCAATCATCTCTCGACAGTAATGAAATACTTGCCGCCTCGGTATGTAATGTACTATTATGGGGTTGCTCTATTTTCTATTTTATATTTTGTTCCATTGATGATGGCAATATGTTATGTTTACTTGTTCTAAAGGAAATAATTATTAAATAAATATTACATTTACTATGGGCTCCATTATGGCCGTCGCTTCTAAAATCCCTTGGTGATTCGCGCCTCGATATTTAGTATTGCCCGTTAGGCCATTAACGCGTCTTTATAAACCTTGTTTATTACTATTAGTATTACGTTATTTTAAGGTGCGTCATAATGCTTTCTTATTTTTAAAAAGGCAGGAATAAAAGTCTGCCTAAGTAAGTAAAGAGTCATAGTATTTAAGATAAAAAAATATTTTTATTATAGTGGTTTAATAGTTTTTTAAAATAAAATTCATTATTGTGTGGTTAGATTGGATTAATCTATTGTTTAAGTTATTAAACTAATATGAAAAACTAGGGATGTGAGAAATATCCCTGATCAAAAAGCATCATTAGGCCATAAATTTTCTGATTATGAATTTCTTTTTTTTTGCTCCCTAAATACTAACGATGTCTTCGCTCATTATTGGTTTTATGCGTTTTTTGAAAATTGTCCAATTATACACACCTATCAATATTTTCAACCGAAACATAAAGAAGATTGCCCATTAAGGAGCAAATAAACTTCAATTTAATAGCACATTAAAAAGAAAATAGTACAGTAATATTTGAAAATAATTTTGCCTAACTTATATCACAAAAACTTTAAATTTACATGTTAGTGCCAGTGGAAAAATTATATATGATCCACAATTATTAAGACAATTATTATGGTCCCTGCACCAACGCTTGGGTTGTAATAACACCTGCCGAAAACGATTGCAATTTTAAAATTATTATTACGTAGTTTTGATAATAGCAAGAAAACACATAAACAATACACTTTAAAACCATACTAAATATAAACCACCATGCACGTTTTGATCACACAAAAGAAATAACAGAATGGAAAATAATTTAGACGGCAGTACAAGAACTATTTCGTTTTATGGTGTCCTTGGACACGAAACAGTCGTTAAACTTTTATTACTCCTTTAGTCATTTTTCACATACTGAAATTTTTGTGTGGCCAACTTAGATAAGAGACGAAAACATTTAGAGCAGCACATTCTTGTTTTATTGCGTGATCAGATAAGGAAGATGGTATAACATGTAGATTTTACCGGGTGACATGCAGTGGCGCGACCAGGGGGGCGATGTGGGGCATATGTGGTGTGTACATTTTAAAAGAAAGTAGAAGAGTGATTTGTGACTTTGTGAAAAAAGCTTATTTGGCCTATTTAGGTGTGCACTTAGGGGACCAAAATAAACCCTTAGCTCCGCATGTTGTATGCAAAACCTGTGTCGAACACCTGCGACAATGGACAAAAGGACAAAGAAAGTGTTTAAAGCTTGGTGTTCCGATGATATGGAGGGAACAAAAAAGCCACTTTGACGATTGTTATTTTTATCTTGTGAAGATAAAGGGCATTAATCGTAACAATCGGCATAAGTGGAACTATCCTTACCTGCAGTCAGCAAGAAGACCTGTTCAGCATTCTGAAGAAATACCAATTTCAACATATGGCAGCCTGCCTACGTTACCAGAGGATACAGTCGAAACGTCATCTGACGAGCTGCAGAGTGACCGATTTGAAAAAAGGGACAGCGATTTTGCAGCATATTTAACAAGTCCCGGTATAAACCTCTCAAAAGAGTCTGCCGAGTTACTTGCCCCCAGACTAAATGAAAAGAATCTTCTTTATCCAGGTATCAAAATTACGTACTACCGTAACAGAGAAAAGGATCTTTTGCCATTTTTCTCCCAGGAGAATAATATGGTTTTTTGTAATGATATTAAAGGTATGTTAGAGAAAATAGGTATAGCAGAGTACACACCAGACCATTGGCGTCTCTTCATCGACAGTTCCAAACGAAGTTTAAAGCGTGCCCTTCTACATAACCGTAACATATATGGAAGTATTCCAATTGGGCATTCTACAAAATTAAAAGAAGAATATCGTTAGTGCTTAAAAAAATTAAATATGACGAACAGTAGATAATCTGTGTTGACTTAAAAATGGTGAACTTTCTTCTGGGACAGCAAGGTGGTTATACAAAATATCCTTGTTTCCTGTGTCTTTGGGATAGCAGGGCTAAGGATCAACACTGGATTAAAAGAGAGTGACCTTGTAGAGATGCTTTAGTACAAGGAGAAACTAACGTATCGAAAAAATCATATTGCCTTCCTTGCATATTAAAGTAGGACTAATGAAACCATTTGTAAAGGCCTTAGACCAGAATGGTGCGCGTTTTGAATACTTGTCCAGTGAATTTCCTGCACTCAGCAAGAAGAAATTAAAAGCCGGAATATTTTATGGACCTCAGATCAGAGAGCTGATAAAAGATTCAAATTTTACAGAATCGATGACCGAACTGACTTAAATACATGGTCCTCTTTTGTTAAAGTTGTGCAAAGTTTCCTCGGAAACAAGAAATCGGAAAATTACAGAGAGATAGTGGAAGATATGCTCAACAACATTAACCAACACGCCCGTAATATGAGCATTAAGAGTTATTATCTCCACTTAGTAAAGAACAGGGGAACGATTCCACCAGAATATAAACACTATGAAAGATAGATATTAGGGTAGATGGGACATTCACATCATGGCCGATTACTGCTGGAGTCTTCAACGAGACTGTCCTTTTCAATCTCATGCAGGCAAATCTTATAAAAGGAAGTTTTTGGGGGATGCAGATTAGCTCATTTTTATTTATTAGTTTATGTTCATTGAAATTAATAACTTAAGTTAATATTGTTCAAGGTGTACAATAAACATTTTTCTTTTCATTCCTGAGTTGTTTTTGTTTTGTTTTTTTGTTTTTTTGCGGTGATGCATATATAATTATGCGATATAAAATACCCTTAATCTCGAAAATATAGCTTTTGGCCATAGTTTTTAAAAACGATCTGATGGAGCTAATCTGAGGTTATATTTAGGTTTAGCAGACCTAAATTACCTAGAAACAGTAAAAAAATTGCCGGCACCAAATTGTGTGTTGACCAGTGATTATTTATCCACAAGTAATTGTATTTTTGAAGGCTCGCAAACTGCCCGCGAACAACTGTTTCACTTTTTACATCGCCCTTGTAACCTCGGACATCATAGTTGATTACTCGCAAGCTTCGCTGCCAACGAATTAATTGATAAGGTAAGGCAGTAAACACTTTTTGAATTAAGAGAGAGAACCAGTAGATTTTGTGTTATAAGTGTATAATCTTCTAAATTTAATGCAGAGCGCTTTCATCAGTGCTTCTCTGTCAGAAAACAGGAACAGTTTATTGATAAAGATTTCAAGTCGGACATGAACACGACAATGTAAAGAACTCATCACATAAAACATTCAGTTTGTATAAAATTATACAGGACGAACATAGTGGACGAACCACTTTCTGAAAACTTTATCTATTACTTATCATTTTTATTCTTTCTTTTCATTTTTGTGTTTCACGTGGAATCGTGCTTGCAAATCAAAAAAAATTGACGGTTCTTTTTTAAGTATAGTGATTAAATCTGTATTGTCATTGCACTGATATTGTTGACGTTGTTGAGAATAAAAAGCGGGTTATTTGAAAATTTTGTTAAGGTTGTAAGATATTTAAATTTTAAATATTAATTTAGAAGGCGCCTGTGTAGAGGAACAAAGACAATTGTCCGGTATTTCCTTTATAATTTCTTTTGTCTTCCATGAAATCGAGTCTACTGAAATTTTTGGAATATATGTCATAGATGATCCTTGAATTCGAGGAAGGGCTGAAAGTGTGATGAGAAGAAGAGAATCTAGAAATGTGTTATTTATGCGTGTCTTTAGGGGTCGACATGTGTGACCAATATATGCACTGTTGTATGAGTTGTATGAAATACCGCTCTTTAACAGATGGTCAATTCTCTCTCTGAAGTTTACGATATGTGTTGCTAAACTATTTCTGGTTTTATAGGAAGCACTAAGATTCGGGATAGATTGTGTTAGTATTTGTGTAATATTGGAGTTAGTGTTTTGGTCAAGGTAAGGTATAGCAATGTATTTTTTATCAATTGTAGTGGGAAGAGTATAATATATCTTTCCTAATTCCTCTGCATTTTGTTTTTGATGTCAAGGAGTCTATCATATTTGGGTCATAGCTATTATTGAAAGATATTTCTTTTAATATTTTTACCTCGTTATGGTAGTTTTTTTTTGTCCTGGGGTATTGAGTAATCTATTTATATAGCAGTGAAAAGTTGCTAATTTATATTGTTGAGGGTGATTTGAATTGAAGGGATAACATGGTCTGTTTGGGTGGGTTTTCTGTAGATTTGAGAAGGTAAGTTAATTCTTGATTTTAATATGGTAATATCTAGAAAATTGATTGTTTTATTGTGTTCTTTTTCAAGTGTGAAAGATTAATTAGGGTGTATAGTTTTATGTTTATTGAATAATTAAAGGGCTCCTTCGGTATTACAATTCAAGAAACATAAGCAATCATCTACGTACCTGTACCATTGAAGGATTTCAGAGTTGTTTTCTGAGACTATGTGATTATTTTCCAAAGGATCTATAAAAACATTCGCCAGAAAAGGAGATAAACAACTTTCCATGGCAAGTCCATCTGGTTGTTGCTAAAATTTGTTGTTGAAACAAAAATAATTTTGGGACAGACAAAAATTAAGTAAAGATAAAATATTGACTACCAAGTCTTCATCTAAGTTTTTTGATCTTAGGAGATTTCCAACAATATCAACTGCCTCTGACTTGGGGACAGTAGTGAATAAGTTGGTTACATCAAAGGAGACAAGTAGAATATTTTGAACTTGTCTCCTTCGACGTAACAAATATTCCTTACATTTTTGTTTTTCTTCATTTTTTTTTTATTTTACGCCAGAATAGGCATAAAATAAATGCACTAAAAGGATAAACATTTTAATAATTTGATTTAATAATTGTGTTTGATATTAAATTGATAAAAACTATGACAAGATAGTTATTTATGTATCTAGGGAATTATAATGGTCTTAATTACCGAGGGCAAAGTTTACGTCCCGAGGGCCTTTGGCCCGAGGGACAGCAATTGCCCGAGGTAATTGAGACCCTTATAATTCCAGTGATACATAGACAATTTTATTTCTGACCGATTTTAGTAACATTTTGTTCATTTTTAAAGTGGAATAAATGTTTCAATAGATGACAATCAAATTGACATTAGATGTCAATCGTTTGATTTTATGTCAAATTTTTCTTAATATCCCAAGGGAGTTATGACCCTTATAATTCCCGCGTAACTAAGACGTTATAAGCTAATAATATACCGGTCAGAAATAATAGTTATTTATGTATCTAGGGAATTATAATGGTCTTAATTACCGAGGGCAAAGTTTACGTCAGCAATTGCCCGAGTAATGTAATTTTGTAATGTAATTATTTTTGTGCCCTTTAAGCTGAATTGTAAAAAAATGGATCATGCTATTTAATTTTATAAAGAAAATTAGAAAAAACTAAATCCTATGTAAGTAGCGCCACCTAGAAGACGCGGTATCTAGTAGCGACCGCGACTAAAGTCGATATTTTGATAAGTATAAAAGTGTCTCTTAAACGAGCTTAAGCTGATTAAATTTGGGTTGTTAAGCATAATATGGAAGATAAAGCAATTTAAAAGTATTTTTTCCAGAAGCTTCCCCCACCCACATTTTCAAAGATACAGGAAAGTATTAGGAACAAGTTTCCGCGAAAGTTAAGGAACTTTTTATTTCCGTCTTCAAAACAGTACCTTAACATAGGGATTATCTGCTAAAATTTGACTTTTTAGATATATCCTAGTAACTCTGCCCCCTAGCGGTTATTTTGGAAACTTGAAAATATTTTCCAACAATTTGTTTTGGCCGATTTAGTTAATATAATTTTTATCCGAAGCCGTTTATGGCTTCCATAATATTGTACCTTGCCGACCTTAGTGGGACACCCTGTATACAGGGTGTTAAAGTTTTATTTTATTTTTGTTTTTTCTAAATAATTTTTGGAATTATTTTTACTAAAATTGGTATCTAGGGGTTTTTTGAAATTCGAAATTTGAATTAGATGCTAGTACGGCTCTCACTTGTAAGTAGAGGGCGCAACCTACATGTTCTTTTACTCTTTTGAGGAGTCATAATTTTTTTATACGTGCTTATCTTACATTCGTAAGCAAAAAATAGGTTTCTCTATCATTGCTACGTAAAAAGGCATACTTGGTATAGTTGTTCCAAGCTTAATTTGATGAGTTTTCCATGCCAAGAATGGATAGGGGCAGGTAACACTATGTTAATTGGAATATACAGTTAGTAGTTAGAATTCACTATATTTATATTTTAACAACAAATTGATCGCATCAGCAGAATCACAGTAAACGTTCTGTAATATAACAAGTTTTTAAGATACGTGTTAAAGGAACATAATTAATTTAAATTTCAAAAACAATTTAACGAGTAGAATCGTCGGAACCTTCAGAAGTAGAATCGTTTCCAGGTTGGATTACTACTGGCGTTATAGGTGGTGAAACAGAATATCCATTTTTTGTTTTTATAACATGAGCTACATAATTTTTGCTTACATCGCTACTGATTTCGTTATTACCTGGCGAATATTATCAAGGACAACTGCGCTTAAAGTTGGAGATTAATTATTGAGTGATATTCGTTGCTGACAAGAGCAACACATTAGCTACAAAGCCATCTTTACTTCCGGCATGATAACGCGTTTTCCTGTCGAACACGGTGTACCAAAATTACAATTTGTACTGTCTACCCAACCATACTTAACAACATCATGAGTATCAAACCAAGTTTGGTCTAAATAAATAATACTTTTATCGGATTCAAGGTTCCTTTATTTTGCGCAAATAGTCCGGATTCCATTAAAACAATTGGATTATCTAATTTTTTACGTTGAAAGCCACATTTTAACAAAACACCACGCAATATTTCCCAAGATTGTTACTTATAATCAGGGTAACCTCGCAATTTATCACGAACCGGTTCTATAGTTGATATTATCAACGTAAAAGCTGTAAATAGTTCGTAGAATAAAATCTCTTGTAGTATTGTCAGCCGTTTTGAATTTTTGATTTATTGGTTTGCGCTTTATGGAATCACCGGTTACAGTCCCCAAATTAATTACGTTATAAATTAAAATCCAAGTTGTGGTAATTCATTAAAAGTACATTCTTGTACAAAGCGCATTTCCAGTTTTTCCCAAATTTTCTTCCTTTAAACACGCGCACATATTTAAAATAATGCGCTGACATTGACCATGTAAATGTTTGTTTCTTAATTCCGGACTTATTTCGCTTTCGATGGCCGACTCTGGCACGGACTCATTATATTCCTGCGATAATTCACTTTTACCTGCTGTTTTAAATTGTCGCCAAAAAGCCATACTGATATAATAAAATATAGGTACCAAGTAAAAACTTACTTGTCTGAAACCACACAGTTGTAGCAGAAAATGAAATATGTAAATTACAGTAAATAGTCGCAACCAGGCACGCCGCTGTCCGATTCCCAATATCGCATACCTCAAACATCAACTGATTTTAAAGCTGATAAGGGATCACATAATTGGCAGGACCTTGAACTATTTGCTGTTCTTGCCTACAGCATATAAATTTGTATTTATATGCTGCTTTATTAATTTTTCCAATCGGAAAAAATAGTTCGCACCTTAAATTGCCAGTGGGCATCGACGGGCTATCGCCAGGGTGTTGCCAGTTCTACAAAGATTTTGTAAGTATAGGAGGAATATAAGGGTTTGTTAATTGTTAACTTATTTTGTTTAACAACAGTGAAATTCTTTTTTAGTTCCATTTAAATTATTTTTGTATAAGGTATATTTCTAAAGTACTAAAAAAATTATTATAATATTCATGAATGGCTTGTTCTTTCTGCCTTTGACATTGAAAATTTCCCGGTTCAAAGTACATTTGCAAACTAGCTTTCAAAGATAGTTACTGACCATCAATTAAATACTTTTATAAAAGAACACTTTTCATAATGAAAACTTCAAACTGACTTTGGAAAAAGTATAGAAGTAGCTACAAACAACTGAAAAAGGATAATAAAAAAATAAATATTATTTATTTGCATATCGCCATGTCCATCAGAGCTTTATAAAATTGCCTTTATCTCCTAAACAAAGCCGACAATTTCCTGACATAGGTTTAAAAGAACTTTTTTCAATATTTTTAAGACGAGAAACTAATCCTGAATTTTTCGCAATATTAATGAAACATCATGTATATGTTCTTTTGATTTAATGGAGTTGATCCATGCTAAAATAAAATGCTGTTGGTTAAATAATGCCCAACATTATTTTAGTTTCTTACATGCTGAAATTTATTTTTTGGGAACATTATAATACCACGACAAAATCCATTTTTCGCACTAAAATTTCGTTCTTCGCAGAATCACGCAAAACCCATAAACAGGATATGAGAAAAAAGTTCATAAAAGTAACCCAGAGGCACACGTATTCCGCTGGCAAAATAAAAAAGAAAAGACAAAATAATTTAGAAGCCATGAACATTCTGCCCTTAACGATGATATCCTGTGGACACGAAATGGGTGTAAACTTAGTAGGTATTATTGCGCTATTTTTATTAAGGGTTAATATAAAAGAAAATGAAAGTGAACTCAAATATGATTTTCATTGTGGAGTCTTAAAAATAAATCTGGGGTTCTGTGATATTGTGATAATTGTGTTTATAGGAACTCCTTAAAACTAAATCATTAGCTAATAAATTTGAATTATTCTTTAAAAATGAATGAATTTAGTACTTTATCACATAGTTTAATATTTTTAGTTTGTAATTTTGTATAGTATTATAGTATGTATAGTATTTGTATATTATTACCGAAGAGTATGTAATAGACGACAAAGTATCTACTACATTAATACAGTAAAACTTCTCATTTCGGCCACCCGTTAAAAACGGTCACCCCTCTGAACGGTCAGTTTTGGCTTCTTAAAATAAATCTTATAGCATTTTTAATAATAAAAGACCCCTCGAATACCGAAACACTTCTAAAACGGCCACGGTCACATGAATCCGTAACTTTTAAGAAAATTACCTTGAATTTTTACCCTTAATTGCGGTCGTCTCGACCCTTCTGGGAATGTTTGCACCCAGCCGGTACTTTATTACTGGTACTATTGGAAATACCGGAGAATGATAAAACCTAATTATGTAAATGGGTTTTTAAGTACGTACAAATATAATTTGTTAAATCTTAAGATGTTTTCATAAAAGGTAAAATTTTATTCCGTTGCATTTTAACAGCACAATAGTCGATCATGTCTCTGAAACGTAAACGTTTATCTTTTAAACAAAAGTTCGAAATCATCGCGGATAGTGAAAAATATGGTATCAGTGCTCGAAAGATAGCGAAAAAGTTTGGTGCTGGAAGAACGCAAGTAAATGATATTCTAAAAAGTAAAATTGAACTGAAAAAACTTTATGAAGAAGGAGGAGTTAATGCAGATCAAAAACGGAAGTTTCCAAAAACAGACGGACTTGCGATTGACCAAATGGTTTATGAATGGTTTTGCAAAGCAAGAAACAAAAACATTCCAATATCCGGACCACTACTAAAGGAAAAAGCTCTGGAAGTGTCAGAAAATTTGAAAAATTGAGATTTTAAGGCATCAAATGGCTGGATAGATAGATTCTGCAAAAGACATGACATCAATTTTAAAACAATTTCTGGTGAGTCTGCTGATGTGGATGAAGTGAGTGTTCAAGATTGGTTCACTAAGTTAAAATTAATTATCAAGGATTATGATGATAAAGATATTTTTAATGCAGACGAAACATGCCTTTATTATCTCGCAATGCCAAACAAAACTTTTGCCTTAAAGAGTGACAAATGTGCTGGAAGAAAATCAGCTAAGCAACGAGTGACAATTCTTTTTTGCAGTAGCATGGATGGTGAGAAGGAGACCCCATTAGTTATAGGAAAAGCAAAAATCCGCGATGTTTCAAAGGAGCTCATGTAGACAAATTACCATTAGAATGGGTCTCCAATAAAAAAGCTTGGATGACAACAGAGATAATGATTTCCTGGCTAAAAAAATTTGACACCAAAATGAAAAAACAAAGAAGAAAAGTACTTTTATTTTTGGATAACGCAAGTTCTCACCCGAAAATACAACTGGAAAATGTTCGAATTGTTTTTCTGCCTCCAAACACTTCATCTTACTGCCAGCCATTAGATCAAGGCATCATACAAAATTTTAAAATGATATACAGAAAATATTTGATAAAAAGACTTTTAACTTTTACTAACACCGCTACCGAGGATGCGTTTGAAAAAGCAGAAAAGACCATAAATTTGTCAAGTGCTATATTATGGATTGTTTCAGCATGGAAAAATGTTTCATCTAAAACGATTAAAAAATGTTTCCAAAAAGCTGGATTTATAGAAACTCTCCCAGAGAATGAGATTTTTGAAGAAGAAGACGATATTCCACTAAGTCAGTTGTTTTCCGGTATCCCAGGAAATCCAAACCTGGAAAATTATCTTCAAATCGACTCAAACATTTCAACGGAAAATCCCAGTATGGAGATGCAGGAAATAATTCAGGAGTTTACCAGCCAATCTTAAACTACCGAAAATGAAGACTGTGAAAGTAAAGAAAACCAGGAGGTTTTTAGTTCGTCTTTAAAAAGCATGAGTGAAGTTTGTGAAAAAATAAGAGACGTACAAAATTTTTTATTAGGCAAAGAAAATGGCAATTTGGCCATTGATATTTCAAATATCCTAATGAAATGTGAAAATGAAGCAGCAAAAATTAAAATTAAAAATATGAAACAGACTTCCATTGAATCTTTTTTTCACAAAGCATAATTTTTTTTCGTATGTAGTGCACATTTTTAAACATTATTATGTATACATATTATGTAGGAGTTATGAAATAAATAGTTATGTCTATATATTTACAGTTCATATTACATAATAACGTATGTGCTTGTAATTAGCCTTTTATTAATTAATGAAGTTGAATTTTATTCACATGATACATATGTTATATTGTAGATATGTAATTTATTTTTTTCCTTCCCCTCAAAAACGGTCACCCTCTCAAACGGTCAATTTGTAATGAAATTTTTAGTGGCCGCTATTGAGAAGTTTTACTGTATTAACAGATATCCAAAAAAAAAAAAAAACAACAATATGGCCTCGCTGACGACAGCATACTTATTTTATCTTTTACTGTAGAAACATAAACAACGGTTGCCGATAGATATCACCAGATAAACGAACATCCCTACTATGTGGCCACAATAACATAATTTGAGGAAGTGATCTGCAAACCGCAGTTTTTGAAAAATTGGTAAAATTGAGTTAGCCATCAAATATTATATTTTCAACAGTCCTCTAAGCGACAAACCCAATTTGGAACGACAAGTCGCCGTTTATTACTCCATTCTTAAAATAGTTATTTTCCTAACAAGTGCGGGAAGTGATACTTTTCCGCACGCGACTGCATTTGACCCGTGGGGTCAAGGGCGGGAAAGACACTTTACGCATTAGTTAGGAACATTATTTTTTCTACGACCGTATATACAAAAAAGTATAGATACCTACTTATTTTTCAAAAATTATTTTATTTCAACATATATATACAAAACTTTAACCAAAAAGCTACTAATTATTATGAATGTTAATAATAAAAACACAATTTGTTGCAATCTGTAAATTATTTATTATTGCCGGTCCAGTGGAGATATTTGGTGTTAACTGGTAAGGCATAAAGATGACGTCGATGGGGAAGGCATCAAAACCAACATTTTTTGTTTGAGAAACGACGTTAACTTATGGAAGTTCCCTATATCCAAATTTTGTTTTATTTTCACTAGACTTTTTACCATCGAATGGCGGGACCTTAATGTATTAGATTTCAAAACCTTACTTAGGTCTGAAAAATTCGCCAGAAATACCTCTTCCTTATAGGTTTTTGCCCCTTTCTCCTTACATCATGTAACAAAATGGTCGTATTGCTTTTCATACCTTAGTCTGGATTTGGCAGGTAACAGCTCGGAATTTACTTGATCTGCAGCCTACAAAATGGCTTCGGGAAGTTCTTCGTCGGATCAATCCATTAAATATTGCTTTGATTCGGTTTAATTTAGAAAAAGACTGTATACTGTCACTTCGAAGACGCTTTGAACAACTTTGACGTTTTAGTAACAATGACACGCCTTGGTTGTCATAGTAAATGATATCAAACCACCCGTCACAGGTTGGTTTAATAGTCATTCTGTGACATGACTTTAAAGAAATATACAAGGTTATATAAAAATATCTTCAGTATTTTATATTTTCAAAAAAATTAAAAATACAACAAAAAGCTAGAAAAGAGGTAGATTTTATTAGATGGACTATTTCGTAAATACTTATTGGCCTATTGTAACAGTGGTTATAACTTCTAAGGTAGAAAACTATCTAATAAAGTCATAATTTGCATAATTTTACTTTCCCGCACTAGTGCGAGAAAGTGACACTTTCAAAAGTATAATGCGTGCGGGAAAATGGGTTAAAACGCACGGTCGTAGAAGAACCCATAATACATTGCGCTGGCACGATAAAAGGCAGTATTTCTTGGAATAAGTGGGAGGTAATTAAGATCAGCTGTGAATAATTCAGTTATATAGGCAGCAAGAGGTCTCACATCTCAACAAAGACCTAGAAGAAATTCTCTCTTGGGGTGACAGTTACCAAGTAGAATTTAACACTAAAAAGACCCAGGCGGCAGTTTTTTCTAAAAAAGTTAATGTTGAAGAAGAGGATATAGTTATGGCGGGACACTCGATTCCCTTGGCTTCATCAATTCATTTATTGGGCGTTTATTTGGATAGTCATATGTCTTGGCATAGTCACGTTGCGGCCATTGCTAAGGCAGCCTTGCAGAAGCTTGGAGTACTTTTCCGAACAAAGAACCTCTATACACCCCAACAACTTTTGATGCTCTATAAAGCCCAAATTCGACCATCGCTGGAGTACTGTTGGCATATTTGGAGCTCTGCTCTTAAACATACCCTGAGATTATTAGATTCCATTCAAAGAAAAGCCATTCGCTTGATCGGTGACCATAGCCTGACAAACAACCTGAAGAGCCTTGAACATCGAAGGCAGGTTGGCGACTTGAGTCTATTTTACAAATATTTTCATGGTAACTGTTCAACTGAGGTTGCCCGCTTGATACCACCCAGAGCGGTGCATGGTAGAAACACACGACGAGCCACTGCAGCCCACCAGTACATGGTTCAGCTTAGTGTCCCTCGAACGACACTGTTTCAAAATTCTTCCATCTGGAGAACGTCATCACTCTGGAACGACCTCCCTGAGATCGTGTTCCCCAACGAGTGTAATATCCAAAGATTCAAGACCAACGTGAATAATTTCCTGCGCACACGCACCGCTCCCAGAGCGCCATAAAGGATTTATCCTGCAGTGCTGTGCCTTATCATAAAAAAAAATATTGTTTACTGTCAGTTCTGTGTATAATATACTTTTTGGTTCTTTTGCTGCTATGTTACGTATCATTTTAAAAGTAAAAATGGATGATAGTGGTTTAATGTTAGTTAGCGAAGCATCTATGGTTCAAGAAAAAGAAAAGAGGAAGGGAAAGACGAATGCGGTAAGTTTGAAATTAGGTTATTATTATTTTTGATTACACGAATTATATGCCTAATGCGGAAGATTTTCTAGTGAACTGCAAACATGTTAAGACTATGCTTCGGTGCCATGAAATTTCTATAGAAGATGTTAAACGTATTAAAGAGTGTGTGTATAGACAACCAGTAAAAGCTACTATAGATGAAAAAATATCTCTAATGGTTAAAGTAAAACAGCCTAAAAGGAAAAAAAGTAAGGTAACATGAAAAAATAAAGGTCAATAAATTAGACTAGATCATTATTTAATAAAAGAATAATCTGAGATACTAAGAGGCCAATTTCGCAACCTTGGAAAAGATTCTTACCGAAAGGAAAAGACATTTCTCTATCCAATCAAATTTGTGGTTGTGTTGACATTTTTGAATATGACATTTTTCTTCTGAAATATCTTCCAATTTATGTTGAAATTTCTGTTTTACTAAAAATTTGATACTTTCTTGCGGAATTTCATTTAAAATGGTTAGTCAAGGTTCAAAACGAAAAATTAAAGGAACAAACTGTGAGTAAGAATACTAAAATCTTGCGTAACTAAACCTCATTACACAGAAAGTTTTTCATTATTTACCTGGGTGATTATTAAATATCGTAATTTCCCTAGCCAGAGAAATTTCATTTCTCATTAGAGAGTTGGAGCAAATAATGGCCATATCTCAAGTTAGTAGAAGAAAGTAAATATTTTTCAATTACATCAAAAAATAATAGAATGAGCATAAAAGTTTTACAAGGTTTTTTTTCTGCTGAACGTCATAAAAATTTTCCGACTTCTAAGTGCTATGTTTTGTTTCCCTATTTCTTTTCTTACCATATACTTATATGGGCTTGGGGATTACTTTTATGGCATATTTTGTTTATGCATTTTTTATAATTCACCGGAAATAAAATTTCCTATTTGAATATGACAGGTTGCGGCCTTTTTGATACTGGGTGACCATTATATATGGGATCTTCCATGTGTTCGTAAGCTAGGTTAGACCTGTGACTTCTTTTCTTTCCTCGTCTACTTTGTCGGTATTGTTCATATGTATTTTATTTTTGTTCGGCAGTACTTTATTCCTTGGCGAGTCGTGCGTGGTTATCTAGGATTTTGATGCTGCTTGTTTTTGGCGCCTTTGTTTACCGTTCTTAAAACAGTGCTGTGTTGATAGTGCTTCTCCACTATTTCTAGTGCCTCCCTACTGTTAAATGGGCTCGCCAATAGGAAGCCAATCTTTAGGTAGTTTGTATGTCGAGTCAGGTCTTGCTCTTGTATGTGACTGTGTTATGAGTTCGTTGGTCGAAATGTCCGTCTGTTTGTAGTAGTCGGTTATGATTTAAAAAAAAAACTCCTTTATGGTCTGTATTTTAAAGTCATTGTGTTGAACTCGGTTCATAGCATATCTCGGTACATTTGCTATTAGCTTTAGTGCTTTGTTCTGAACTACCTGGAACTTGTTCAGCTCCGCCTTGCTTATGTTACACCACGAGGGCGTGGGTGACCATTAAATCCGCGCGCGGACTGATACAGATACAGAAAAAGATCTCTTAAAAAAGTTGTACAGGTTAACAAAGTGTAAATCGAACACAATTTAATTTAGCACTGCCTAAAATAATTATTAATCTATTTTTAAAACTAGGTAGAATAGTACAATAATATGTATTTTTAATACTTCTGGACACATGAAGTAAGTCATCGGCTATATTAAATCGCACACATCGTTGTCGCTTGATTGTGCTTGTTTGATTTAAAAGGTTTTAGTATTGCAAAATTTCGGCACCTGTTCTATTGACTCTGATATTGATAGTGCCTCTCTACTATGGGATTGGATCAACAGGGAGCCAGTGTTTCGGTAGCTTGTATATGCTATTTGGCCTAAATCTCGTGTGTGAGTCCGTGATTAATGGGTTTGTCGATGCGTCTGTAATTGTTTTTTGTAAATAATTGAGTATATCAGCAATATGTTTTAGCGCCCTGTTTTGTAATACCTGGAACTTATTAAGCTCCGTTCAGCTTATGTTGCACCACGAAGGTGCACCATAAGTGAAAACTGGCCTGACCAATACCTTGCACAGGTTAACCTTAGTCCTTTTAACAAGTCTACTCGGCCTGTCAAGCTGGGGATAGATAGAGCGTTATAGATGCAATGCTAGCTCAGTCCCAGGTATCTTACCTTCCAGCACCAGTTAATACGAAGCCTTAATTCAGGCCTACTAACATTGTTTTTCGAGAAATAAATAGCCTTCGTCTTGTAGGGATTCAATCAAATTTTTAAGCCGAAAGCCATTTCTCCAGCTTTATTATGTGGCCCTGCATCGGGCTAACGACATGTCGCGGCTGTTTGGCAATTGAAGTGATTGCGGTATCGTCAGCGAAAAGATAAAGCTGCGTAAATCTATCGCGCAGAATGTCATGAGTATACATGTTATACAGCATCGCAGAGAGAGGTAAACCTTGCGGTACTCCCGCCCTGATGTGTTAATTCAAAGAAAGTACATTCCGTGACGAGACCGCAAAACCTCTATTCTCCAAAAAGGGAGCTACCAGCTTGATTAAGTAGTTCAAAGCTTCGAATTTGAACAAGAGATCATCATGCCAGACCTTGTCGAATGCTTTGCTTATGTCAATGAAAACTGCTCCCGTTGGCTCTCTCTTGTTAAAGTATTTTATTATGTTTGAAGTTAGTCGCGTCGTCTGCCTGACTCTGCAATATTCAGGCCGAAACCCAAACGGTTCGACAAGCAGAACATTACGTACAAACACAAAGTCATTCAGTCTATTCAAAATTAGTTTTTCCGTGATTTCCCCTAGACTCGACAGCAGGCTGATCGGCTTACAGCTAGCCGGCCACCGTAGGGTTCTTAGCTTATTTATATATTACGATGATTCTTTTTCTTTGATTATTGCCTGGGATATGCTTACTATGTTTCCCAAAGCTTTATTAAGTAGATTTCGCAACGGGAAATTCATTGATTTATAAATTTGTATCTTTGTTGAGACCCTCTCATCTCAAAACGCGTCATTGGGTTTAATCTTTAATAAAATTCAGCGGTGGTATAAAACTTTGGCCACGAGTCGACACTGTTCGGGTCAGGGTTAATACCTCTGAATTTTACAAAGTCACTACTAACTATGATGAATAAGCTAGGACTTATTATCTCCGTAGGGAAGGCCTGCAAGAAAAAAATTTACAAAAACTCGTCACATTATTTTTTCATATTCTATCTGAATCCGAGAGATTTCCCACATTTTCCCGGACACCCTGTATACAGGGTAAGTCGAGAGGAACCGACCAAACTCCAGAAGTGTAATGCATACGTGAAAATAATGTGAAAAACCCCATAATATGTGCTAATCCGATTTTCACTTGTTTTCAAGTAATAGCGTAACTACATTTTTTTATCTAACGTTCCACTTGTATCCACATTTTCGCATATTCAGAGCGTGTCATGTCCGAGACTCAAAAGCATTTGTTAACTTTGTGGTTTTGACAATGTGTCAGTATACTCTGACAGTAACTAAGCGTTTAATTTCAAGTTTGAATGATTCAAGCTGGATTTATAAACTCGAAAAGTTGGCGAGGTTGAGGTTCAGTTGGTGTTGGAAATAGGAGTTAATTTTAAACTAAAGGGAACTTTCAGTTCCATTTATACACTCGTTCATGTTGTTGATGTAAGGCTCATGTAAGGTTCGAAAACTTACCGGGTAGTTCGAAATAACCAATTTTTACGCTCGAAGTTCGGAATATCTAACCTCACAAACTTGATCATAACTTCAACCTCACCAACTTTTCGAGTTTATAAATCCAGCTTAAAGTGTTACAAAATGCCAAACACCTATTCAAATTTAGAATATGCAAATATGGTGTTTGTTGCTGTGGAAGAATATCGTCAACGGTTTCCACATCAGAGATATCCTAATAGAAACGTATTTATTATAGTTTTCAACAAATGTTTGAGTTTTGGTTTGTTGTCAGCAAAATATCTCGTAGCTTTACTGTTTTGGTATAGCATTGTTGTCGTTAATAACGGAAAATACCTTGTAGTCTCTTCCTTAATTTAAACTGTCATAATTAATGAAAAAACTGGAAGGTTTTGTAGGTATGACTAATATGCACAACTTATTTTACTCTTGACATAACGTTGGACATCGTAAATACAAAATCAGAATTTGCCTAAAAAGCATTACTATAAGTAGTTCCAAAAATATTTCCTGCTATATTATCAAGAAATGGTTTAATGTGGATTTCGTCCTTTAATAGTATTACAAATACTATTTTCTTTTTCCAGTGTAGGGTTAGTCAACAAGGAACTAACTGCAAATATATTTTAGTGTATCTGGATGAGGTAATATAAGTACACCAAAATGTATAAAGTATTTGTAAGCATGCGGACTTATTGTTTGAAGGATAGAGGCTAAAATCAAAGTATTATTTATATAACATCTGCCTTACTTGCTCAGATATAAAAGCTGAAGCACTTTATTCATATTAATACAAACAGTGTATTTAAATCAGGTTTAGTGACATTTCGGAGAATTTGTATTTTGCGGCCTTACAAAAATGTATCTACTGGTTAATGAGAATTTATGATTACAGAATATGTTATTACAGGCCCAGGACAATATTTTAACCTAAACAATGTAACTTTTTGCAGACTATTAATAAAAAACAACAAGAAACTTTTTAAAATTGGTATACGAAAATGCTTTTTGATAAGCTTCAATGAGAGTTTCAAACTCAGTTTTGCTATCTTTAATCGCTTTGGCAAGAGTTTGATTTTCCAGTTCCTGGAGTTTATCTTCACGGTTGAACGCAATTTTATAGATTGAGATACTGCATCACGGTTTAGTCTAGGAATTTTTAAAGTTACAGTTCTAGTTTCGTCGGCTTTTGAATCCGTTGCTGTAGAACAATTTCTTTAGCAAAATATAGCTCACAAGCTCTCCTGTATTTAAATATCAGATATCGTTACATCGCTTGCAAAACGAAAGGCGTGTATCTTCGGTCCATTACTGTAATTTCCCCGACATCCCAGGCACAACAGGAATAAAGAATTTTAAGTATATCGGTAAAACATATCACAATACAAAAATATCACACAATTTATTGCTTTTTAATTAAGAATCGAGCAAGAAATAACCGTTTTCTTCACTCTCGCGCACGAGACAATAATGACGAGTGACTGAGACGATCAGGCGCGACACGTGCACCTCGCTGTGCCTACGTCATGCGGCTCTGACGTCAAAGCACCGGGTTCCTGTATTGTCGGTGCTCTTACCAGGGTACGCTAAAGGAAAATAATTTACGGGAACGCAGTTATCATTTGTAAACATTTTGTTTAACCTGTATGCTTAATATTGGTTGGATATTAAAGAAGTGTTTGATAAGAATGGTATATTGAACAATGACAGCTGTAGTGTTGTTTATTGAGAGTTGGATGTAATAGATGTTAAGGAATAGTGTATTACAATTGGTTGAAATAAAGTGTTTCATTTTTAAAAAGGACATTTGAAAATCTGCCGCCAAGTGACTTTTGCAAGTTTTTGCAAGCTGGCAAAAGATCGCCAAAGTCAGCAAAAAAGGAACTACGACTCTTAATTAATAGGGGCTTCAAAACACTATAAAAGGCTTAGAGATCATGTATGAAGTGGAGTTGCTCACATAACGAGGTGTTGAAAAAATTGAAATGCCCGTTGGGTTTCCAAAAATAATTAATTTAAATCACAAACTTTATCTTTTATGTTACTGTCAAAATGGCAAACCTAGCACCCGAAGCTTGCTACCTGCCAGCGGCTTCTACTGCGTAAGTTATTTCATTTATTATTTATTTTATTAGTAAAAATTGTATGATTATTCAGTAAAATCTCTTATTAGCGACCACCCTTGGTAAATCAAATATTGGTCGATTAACAGAGGTGGTCAGTTAATAGGAAAAAATTAAAGCAACTGCTCTGAATTTTACAGTGTTTGTTTATTAATGAGGATACATTAATCAGAATTAAGATTAAATGAGATGAAGTCAAGTTACCAATATTACCAATATGTATATACTGCATGTGCAATGTGCATACTTACATATATATTATACAGTGTACTGTATGTTTGGGTTAGTTGTCATCTTTCAATGCATATGTTTTTGTTAGCAATGCACGATAGTAAGAACCTGGCTCATCTGCATTAAATACGTCTCTTGGAGCATAATCCTTTAAATGGTCAATAGCCCTTCTTTCCAAGCAGTTACGTCTTCTATTTTAATATCGGCTGATTCTCCACATAGTTTCTTGACGGTAATATCGTGCCGAAAACAAAATTTTTCTAACCATCCATTTGATACCTTGAAGTTATCTAGTCCTAGACATTAAGCAGATTCTAGGTCTTTTGCTTGAATTATGGGCCCGGATATTGGCTAAGTGCTTGTTTCGCGCCTTGGAAAATAAGTTAAATGTTTCTGCTTTATTTTGAAGCAACGTAGTCACTCGGGTATTACCAACTTTTTCGGCCAATTCCCTTGTACTTAAACCAGTTTTTTTTCCTCGATTATTTTAATTTCTTCGCTTAAAAAATAAGGTATTTTCTTTTTCCCGGTCTTCAAATATTCACGTTAGTCCCAAAACACACAAAAACTGTTCAAAACAAAACTACTGTGAACAACCGATTTATCAGCCTTTAAAGCAAATTAAATGGGTCTTCCGGCAATAATAGTTATTTATGTATCTAGGGAATTATAATGGTCTTAATTACCGAGGGCAAAGTTTACGTCCCGAGGGCCTTTGGCCCGAGGGACAGCAATTGCCCGAGGTAATTGAGACCATTATAATTCCAGTGATACAAAGATAATTTTATTTCTGACCGATTTTAGTAACATTTTGTTCATTTTTAAAGTGGAATAAATGTTTCAATAGATGACAATCAAATTGACATTAGATGTCAATCGTTTGATTTTATGTCAAATTTTTCTTAATATCCCAAGGGAGTTATGACCCTTATAATTCCCGCGTAACTAAGACGTTATAAGCTAATAATATACCGGTCAGAAATAAAATAATTTGTGTATCTACCTATATTTTTTAAGAATTGTCGGGTCGGGTTCTACTGGCCCCCTTGGAGGATATTTTTAGCATAAATGATAACTAAAAATTCCGATAAATTCCGTTTAATGCAGGTGGTCACTTTATAGAGGCGATCACAAACAGAGGTTTTACGTTTGACTTAAGTTTTATTTTGTAAAGAGTCTAGCCTGACAACTTAGGGGTTATCATCCTTTTGGTGAGTAGTTAGACTGTTTATTTGTTCTTTTTTATACCGACTAGTAATTATCATGCATGTATCCGCTTATGCTTTCTTGCTATTTAATTAATAAAGGAAAATAGATAAAAATAATCTTACTTGTATTAATTAACTGGTTAAAAACCCAAAAATCAATTTTTTAAAGATTATTAACTAAACTAATCAACTTTACTAAAATCATACAATCTTCTACAGTTTAGACGTTATCAAAGATAAACACCTTATTGACGCAACATACATAATGTATATTAATGAAAGCAGCGCAGTAACAAATATTATATTTGAAGTTTTAGTACAGTTAACTAAAAAATATCTTAACAGATATGAAATTTCCTACGGAGGTTTGTATACGGTTTTATTTACAGCCATCAACATTTTGTAACAGTAATACAATTTACGTGTTTAAACTTCAAAAATTGCAAAGGTTAGTTTTTGAAAAATTTTAATGGTTGCTATGAGATGAACAATTAGGCATAAATGTGTTATAAGCATCGCGGACATTACGAGTGGTCAAATTTTGTGGTGAATATATACAT
The DNA here is from genome assembly GCA_963920685.1 of Polydrusus tereticollis. Taxonomy (NCBI): domain Eukaryota; kingdom Metazoa; phylum Arthropoda; class Insecta; order Coleoptera; family Curculionidae; genus Polydrusus; species Polydrusus tereticollis. Next base: position 165,220,749 of record OY987327.1, read on the forward strand.
CAATTGTACTTCACCAGATGTTAAAGAAAAAGCTGGGAAAGCGGGGAAATGTTTAATTCCCGAAAAAAATCATAAACGTTACGGAAAGTGTATTAAAATATATGAAGACTGGTGTATGGAGAAAAAAGTAAGAAAAATAGCCTAAGAGACACGTCTACACTTTGGTCAAGGGATAGGATTATATAATTCATGTTAGTTTTCAGGGAGAGAGTTGACATTTCAAAATTTAGAAAGCTTATTGCATTCCTAAAAACACAAAATAAGGGCTATAAAACAACCAATTCCAACATATTTTCAAGGAAAAATATAGAACATTTTCTTTAAGAAACACAACAGGAATCTCTTCCTGCCAAGGTAAAAAAAAATCCTTTCAAAGATTTTAAAAATGTTGAAAATAAAATTTAATCTTTTTTTTGTATAATTATTTCAGAAATAACGTCTCTAAGCAGTATATTATGTTGTATTGTTTCAGGTGGGGCTTGTAATCGGTGTATCCGGAGTTTGCAGAAGTGATGAATTAAACACATCGACTTATTGGGAAGAAAGATGTCAATTGAAATTTCAGATACAAAAACTTACGTCAGTAGATCTTTTTTGATAACAAATCCAAGTTGGGTCAAAATTCTTCAACAGTTTCTACATTGCCGGGAATATATTATAAATCATAGATATTTTATTCAATGTCGTTTTGGAAAAGCACCTAACCAACTTTTCGGACATAATTTAATCTCACAATTGCCAAAGAAAATTACGACGTTTTTGGAACTCCCACAAGCCAAAAGGTTTCCAGGACACTCATTTCGAAGAACGGCTGCTACATTATTTGCTAAATGCGGAGCAGATATTTTACAGCTTAGACGTTTAGGCGGGTGGAAATCAAGCACTGTCGCTGAAGGATATATGGATTCATCTTTGGACAACCAACTTAAAACAGCAATAATGCCCTCCAATCCATCGACGTCTTATACTAGTCCCAGTCCCAAATTTACTTCAGAAAACAACAATGACAACACGAAAGGGAAAAATCAAGAAATCACCGTTTAAACTACTGAGACTTGTCAGCAAGTTGATTTATTCATATCTATTGAGGCATACAGTAACTCAAATGTAACTATTAATTTTAATAAATAATGATTTGCTAGTTTATTTGAACTTTAAAATTTTTTAATGTAATTTATGGTTGGAAGATTATATAGTTTCTATTTTAAAAAGTTTTCTATAAAAAAGTTCGTAAATAATACAGCATTTTATTGCTGTACATTGACCCAAGTGTAGACCTTTTTTTATTTCCTTTCCGCCTACGGGAAGAAAGTAAACTTTCCTTCCGTGGGCGGTAAGTGAAAGTTAAAAAAGGGACATTTTCAACCTTTAGAAGGTCAGAAATGTAAACATAACATACAGGGTGTCCGGTAAGTGCCTCCTAATTTCTGGGGAGCATACAAAAGAAGCTAAAATAATCGTAATATGTTATAGACAAAGAATCCCGCTTAACGGAGATACAGTACAGAGCCCCAAAGGAGTACCCAGCGATTTACCTTTTTGGCTCTAACTTTTGAACCGACTTGAATAATTTAATGAAATTTTATTATTTGATAGAGGCCATAAAGGGTCATTAAACCATACTACAGTAAATGTTTTACATCGTCAGGGAAGTCAGAAATGGACTTGCCACCATACTCATTAGTCCAAAATTTTAATAGGTGTCGCTTGACAGAGATAAAAACTGATTTTTAAATACTTTGTGATTCCTTTTCAAAAAAGGTACTCTCAAGTTATTTCGATAAAACTCACGGTTTTCGAGATAAATCAGTTTTTATGCGAAATACTCAAAAGTTACTAATGCTAAACACAAACAGGTAAAAATAAAATACGCAGGGTATGGTGATGTGCATTTAATTTTTGGAAAGTGCTTTCGAACTCTTAGAAGGCAAGAAGACATTTTGTTGAAAGATTTCTACCTCAGACATTGTCAAGTCCAAAAACACTTGAAAGGGTTAATCGGAGCTTGATTAATTTACAATGTTATTAAAATACAAATGTAGTGAAAGCGTTTAAATGTTATTTTGGCAAATGTTCAATATGTATATTCCAATGCTTTCCCGCTGTACTGCAAATAATATTCCGCCATTATTACGAACTTCTTTTAGATGTCCTCAGAAGTAAAAGTTTAAGGGATTTAGGCCTGGAAACATTCGTGGCCCACCTCGACCTATCCACTGTGGACCAAAAACGCCTGTTAAGTATTGACTTACTATGCGGTTATAATGACGTGGAGCACCATCATGCAAGTACCATACTTGCATTATTGTATCAAAGGGCAGGTCTTCTAATAAATGATTCGAATTTGGCTGCAAGAATTGTAAATAAATCTCACTATTGAGTCTCACTTCCAAAAGAAATGAACCTATATAAGGTTATTTCCGATAATACCAGCCCACACATTTACCATAAATCTTTGTTGGTATTTGTTTGGAATTATGGCTTGCAGTTTTTCATCAGCCCAAAAATGTAAATTGTGTGAGTTTATTACACAGACGATAAAGCAAAGATGGACGTCGCATGCTCCTTTATCATAACAAGCAGTCGAGAGGTCAGATGCAAAACTCCGCCAGGTTCCATGCGAGTTCCAATGTAAAAATATTTGTACACTGTTGCCGATGAGTCCAAAACTTACCCCTTTTGGGTTTTATTTCTGCTTAAATTGACTCAATTTGTAACAATTTGGTATTTACTAGTGCTATGGCCGCGCATAATGCGGGTTTTAAGAAAACATGTTGACTGGCAGTAGTGGCAGTCAATCAAAAATTAATTTTACAGTTAGAACGGCAGCTATATAATTCGGACTATTCGACACTGGTGTAGAGTCCGCAAAATGTGGCAACGTCTGCCTCCTAGCGGTAGCAGGCGAAAATAAGAAAATAAATGTCACAATTTTGACACTATAATTATTACAAAGCATTTTCGGCTTTATAAATTAATTTAGTGGTTAGATTATTGTGATTTATAGTTTTGTGAGATAATTATAATTTTACAATATGGTGAGACAGTGTCAGGTTTGCAAAATAACCAATTCAGTGCCTGGATTTTCTTTTCATAAGTAAGTATTTATGAGATAAATATTTCATTGATAATTCGACCGACAGTAGCGGTGCATGAAGGTATTTTTTAATGTCGATGTCAAACAGAATATTAATTTAATTTTAACAGGGCTATTATAAATAATTGCGCTTTGAACAACAAAGTCACTATTGTTTTAAATAGGTTAGATTGGCAAAAATTGTAGAATAATTAATTAAAAATACAATAATGAAGAATCTTAATTTGTTAGGTACTTGTTTTAAAATCGGCGTAAAAAGTTAAGGTCTATGTTTATTATCTTATTAAACTCCATATTTTAGTTTTTTTTATGGTATAAAAGAGCCGCCGGCCTCTCCTGAGATACCACTGGGCATGAAATAAGTGTCCTTGTATTACAAGTTATTTACCTACTATTATTTTAAGCATTACATACTAATGTACAAATTGTTCAGTATTTATACATTGTTACAGGAAAATGTTTAATCAATAAAATAGATTTCAATTATTATTATATTTAAGGTTTCCAAGTGATCCCGTACATAGAAAAAAATGGTTTACTTTAGTCGGGTTTGAAGAAGATAAACCATTACCACAAAGAGCTTTGGTATGTTCAAAGCACTTTAATGAGGACGATTTTTGTATTAAAGAAAACGGAGTGAAGTACTTAAAAAGTGGAGTTAACCCGAAGCCATTCTGTGTAATATAAGGTACGTGAAATTCTATGAATGAGTATTGTATGGGAAAATTCAATAGGAACAACCATTAACACTTTTAAGTAAACTACTAAATATTTCCTCTTAAAACTTTGCATGTTTTAATTTGTGTAAATGCCTCCTTTAAAAGATTTGCAATTTCCTATCTTGTGTGGTTATAGGAAAAGTAGCTGTCAGCTTTAATATTTTAAATAGGATGATAATTTTTATTGTGCTTTTATATTTTACTCACACACAGATTCTAAACACATTTTGTTCTGAAGCTATCTGTAAACTTTCGGGTGACCTATACTTCGTGTCAGGCTTAGTAAAAAAGAGAGATTTAGAGACACGACAAAGAAATACCTAAATATAAAGATTTGAAAAAAAACAGAAGGCACTAAAAAATGCTCATTTGTATGAAATAGTGTAGATAATACAACACATTCTCGATACAGTAATTAACTTAATAACAATAGGTACTGTTAAGATTGTGAATTTATTGTTGTAATCTTTCTTCCACTTTAGTATTATAATGTAATCTTTGGCAATATGTAATACTATTAAGGTTGCCACCTCTCCAGGTTTAGCCTGCAGAGTCCATGATTGAGCCCTCAGGCTCCAGCCTACGAGTTATACGATAATTTGCCCCAGGTCAAGTATTATTTAACACTTAGGTAACAAAGCAAATTCCGACGTACTTATTTGATTAAATTGTAATTTTAAAATATTGTTATTATTTATATGTTTTTATGTTTAATGTTAACCTGAAGCACTTTTTTCTCATATTTTTATAATTTTTGGAAGCCACGAATTCATTCGCATATCGTCATCGTCTATCAAAATATCACTTTTTATTTTCATTCTAAATACAGCAATGCTCTTGCCAGTTTTTAGAAAACGATTTGGCCTGTATCATGGTCATCTATTTTTATATAATTGTTATTAAAATGATATTATTGATAATTTTAGCACAACATTAAAAATGCTTTGAAAGTGATACGCCACTGCTAATTCAACCTCGTAGTAGCGTGCCCATGCTATCGTCCTCTTATAAACACTGAGTTGTAGGCTCGGCGCAAAATTACGTACATGAATGAGATGCCTGGTCTATCTTTGCTTTATCGTCATTGGTTTATTATGCCGTCTCCTGTAAAATCGGCTTCATCGATGAGCAAAGTAAGGTTAGAAAAATTTAGATTTACGTTTCTTATGCTGTTTGAAGGAATGTCAGTAATATCTTGCAAAATTTGTTCGTCCATGTGAGAATCTCATGCCCTTTTAGGAGGTCCCTCACTGCCACTCCGAGGCAAATATTACACTGAATAAAAAATTTCAAAATGTAATTCGTTAACTCTAATAATTACTTTTTAATCATCTTTTACCTATTTTCCCTTAGGCTCCGATTAACCCTTTAAAAAGTATTTTGACTAAGCGATGTTCGGGCTGGAAATCTTTCAAAACATAGGTAGTCTTCTTACCTTCGAAGAGTTGGACAGCGCTTCACCATAAATTAAATGCATATCAGCATATTCTGCGTAAGAATATTTTTCCCTTTTTTTAATTGTTTTTACTTGAAGGTTGTTTTGACAAGTTCTGTCAATAGCAATTCATTATATAGGTATTAGCATTAACAACCTGACTTTTATCTGTTTGTGTTCAGCATAAAAGCTGGATTTATAAACTCGAAAAGTTGGCGAGGTTGAGGTTCAGTTGGTGTTGGAAATAGGAGTTCAATTTAAACTAAAGGGAACACTCAGTTCTATTTATACACTCGTTCATGTTGTTCACGTAAAGCTCATGTAAGGTTCGAAAACTTCCCGGGTAGTTCAAAATAATCAATTTTTATGCTCGGAATTCGGAATATCTAACCTCACATCTTGACCATAACTTCAACCTCACCAACTTTTCGAGTTTATAAATCCACCTGTCCTAGGTTCTTCAATGTTTCTTTACGTCAGGAGAAACTCCTTTGACATCTATTGATTATTCGTTAATGCTATGTAGCTCTATGGTTTGTAGAAATTTTTAATAAGCTGTTTGCTTGGATGTTTGTGCTTCTTACGGATTTATTTTAGAAGTTATGTTGCAAAAATTTTAGCGCCTTTTTGTTAAATATATAATATTTGTGTATGTCAATTTTAGTGCCTCCCTACTATTGTGGGATGGGATTTAAACCAACAGGGAGCAGTCTTCAGGTAACTTGTACGTCCCGATGTGTCTCGATCTTGTATGTGAGTCGGTAATAAGTTAGTTTGTCGATACGTCTGTACGTCCGTAATAATTTCTAATAGTTTTCAAGAAGAACTCCTTAATGGTCAACATCTGAAAGTCATTATGTAACACTACATTCATAATGTATCTGGGCGCGTTTTCGATAATTTTCAGCGCCTTGCTCTGAATCACCTGGAACTTATTAAGCTCCGTTCTGGTTATGTTGCACCACGTAGGTGCACCATAAGTTAGAACCGGCCTGACCAACACCTTGTAGAGGTTGACCTTAGTCCTATTAGCAAGTCTACACCGCCTGTGAAGCAGGGGGTAGATGAAGCCTAATTGTCGCAATGCAAGTTTTATTCTATTAATTGAAGTGTGCCTCCAATTCAGCCTTTGGTCGAAAATAAGTCCCAGGTATTTCACCTCCTGGCACAAGTTCACTCTGTGCTTTTTGAAAAGAAGATGACCTTTGTCTTGGCGGGATTCAAGCGAATCTTCCAAGCCGAAAGCCATTGTTCCAGCTTGATTATGTGCCGATGTATCCAGCTGACGACAATTCGCGGTGATTTAGTAGTCAAAGTAATTGCTGTATCGTCAGAGAAAAGATAGAACTGCGTAAATTTATTTCGCGGAATATCGTGAGAATAAATGTTATACAACATCGGAGAGAGAGGTGAGCCTTGTGGCACTCCTGCCCTGATGTGTTTATTCAAAGACAGTGCGTTCTCTGACGAGAACACAAAACTTCTATTTTCTAAAAAAGAAGCTGCCACCTTGATACCGAGCCTTATTAGTTTTAACTAGAGACCATTGTGTCAGACCTTGTCGAATGATTTGCTTAAGTCAAAGAAAACTACTCCCGTACGCGCTCTCTTGTTAAAGCATTAGTAACCGATTTATCTCGAAAACCGTCGGTTTAATCTAAATAAATTAAGAGTACCTTTTTTGAAGCGGAATGACTAGAACATTTAAAAAATCAGATTTCAGCTCTATCGAATGACACCGGTCAAAATTTTGGACCAACGAGGGTGGTGGCAAGTCCGTTCCCTGACGATATAAAACATCTACTGTAGTATGGTTTAATGACTCTTTATTGCCTCTATAAAATATTAAAATTTCATTAAATTATAGTCGGTTTAAAAGTTAGAGCCAAAAAAGTAAATCGCTGGGTACCCCCATGGGGCCTTGTATTTCCGTTAAAGGGCACTTTAGGAAAGAATAGACATAAGCAAGTTTTTGAAGCTACGTGTTTATTTAAAGAAGGAAAATGAAGGCTACACTCCCAAAAAAGCTAAAGTATTTACCACGGCACAATTTGAAAATTTTCTATCTGGAGCTCCTAATCAGAAGTATTTGGGAATTAAGGTAAATTTAGATATTACGTCAAAGAATACAAGTTTTTATATGAAATATATTATGGTATTTTTAGATTTTACTTGTTATTGGGATTTCTGGTGCATGCCAATGTGAAGAAATTGTACAAATGACCGTTGATGGCATACAAGACTTAGGATCTGCCATTCACATAAGAATTCCTGATAGTAAAACTAGAAAACCGCGATCGTTTACTATTGTTGGAGAACAATATTTAAGCATGTATAAAAAATATGCATCATTACGCTCAGGAGGAATGAATGAAAAAATATTCTTTTTAAAATTTGTAAATGGTCGCTATTGTCGCATGGTAATGGCAACTCATGAGATAAGTACTGTTCCTAAGGAAGCTGCAGTTTTCTTAAAATTACCTGATGCCACAGAATATACCGGTCACTGTTTAAGGAGAACTTCAGCTACACTGCTTGTAGATGCAGGTGCAGACATTACGTGTTTAAGGCGCCACGGGGGATAAAAATCCAGTAGTGTAGCTGAAGGGTACATTGAAGAATCGATGACCAACAAGATATTGCAAAAAAAATTTTACAACCTCATTTTACCAATCCCTATTAACTTTGACATAAATTCAACAGGAAGTGGTTCCACGGAGGGTTTAACGCTAGAAAATACAAAAACAAGTCAGGATCGCAACATCGCAACACCTTGTGTTCATTTTTCAGGGGCCACAATAAATAACTGTACTTTTAATCTAATGTTTAATAAATCGTTTATTGTTGTATCTTTTAAAAATAAATAAAGTATACAAATATCCAATATTTCTTGTATTTTTCAATATTATTTATTTATGACACACACACACTTTTCTTCCGCTCTCAGCGGAAGAAAAAGTACTTTTACTTCCGCTGCCTATAGCAACCGTCTACTGTAAAAAAAAAGCAAAACTTTAACGTCAAAAAATTAGTAGAAGAATGTCAAGTTTATTGACGTTTGAAGAAAAAAGTTATTTTTTACACTTTTTTAATGACAATGCGTCAGTTTCGACCGATTTAATTTGTTTTCTTCCATGCTATAAATTACCATTCTGAAAATTTGCTATTAAAATAGGCCGTAATTATTTGTAATAAAAGCAACCCTTGTTCTACTTTTCATAAATATTGTTTATAATTTCCTTGATTTGTAAATTTTGTTTTCTTCGAATGAACTAATATTAATTAATTATCTAATCGATAGATATAGCTGTATAATCCCAGCATTTAATTAAAGGTTAGCACAGAAACAAAAATATTAATGAATGAAGGACGAATTTAATGATTAATTTAATTCGACAAGTTTATTGTATGCATATTCAATAGATGTAGCCGTTACTTGATGAAGATCCATTATAGAAACTTGATAGGAAAAAATACAAAATGTATAAATCTTTACTTATATTATTTATTGCACACTATAACAATAATTGTTAAAACTAATAATAAGTTAGGAAAACTAATCGAAAATAATAAAAGCAAAACTAAAAAAGAACATAAATGTGGAGTTTATAAACTAAAATGTGGCAGTTGTACTAAAATTTACATAGGACAAACTGGCAGAAATTTTGAAAAAAGACTTAAAGAACACAAAACAAGCTATAATAAAAAACATAACAAATCCCATTACGCGTTACATCTTAATACCGAACAACACAATTTTGACGATAATCTTGAAATATTGCACGTAGAAAACAAATCAATAAAACTAAATTTTTTAGAAAGCATGGAAATAAACAAATGTAAAAAATTAGATATTTTATTAAACGATCAGCTCGACTTAAATAGTTCCCCACTGTTAAATTTATAATCAGCCGGTATTTCCAGATGTAATCATAACAATAGTTCAATAATATAATTTGTAAAAATAATTAGGAAAAGGTGTGTATTCATAATTTAAGTTTTATACCTTATTAACATAATTATTGTTAAGCATAAATTTGGGTACCTAAACTTGGGAGTGTGCTCTATATTGTAAAAGGATAATTTGTTATTCAGTTTCTACTATCCGACGAAGACACTGTGTGTCGAAACAATTGTTATAGGGTGCAATAAATAATATAAGTGAAGATTTATACATTTTGTACTTTTTCCTATCAAGTTTTTATTGTATGCTGTGAAATTATTATAAGGATTAGGTTCATAGCAGTTGTAAAGAAGTTATTTTAAATTACTTTGACAAACTTCGGGAAGTGGCTGGCGTTAATTTTAAGGCAACAACTTACAACTGATTAAGCTTTTAACCGTTTTCATATTAAGGAAGGAGAGTCGTTTTTTTTTTGTATTAAGTGTATAATTTTGAAATATATAAAATTTGCAGAGCGCTTTCGGCCTTAGGCCATCTTCAGTGCTTCCTAAAAGCGAGGAAAATCCAATTTGTAAAATTTATTTCTAAAATTAGTTTAAGATGTCGTTTTTAGAAAATTGATTTAAATTCTAGTTATTTACCTATTTTATTTGTTGAAAAATTTTTGTTCTAAGAAGTACTAAGGAATGTATTTTCTGGTTTTTACTCACTTTGTCAGGAAACAGGAGACTTCATTAACAAAATTACACAAGTGGGCCCTCATCAGCACAATGTAAAACTAATTGGTAAAACATTGTGCTGATGAGGGCCCACTTGTTTAATTTTGTTAATGAAGTCTCCTGTTTCCTGACAAAGTGAGTAAAAACCAGAAAATACATTCCTTAGTACTTCTTAGAACAAAAATTTTTCAACAAATAAAATAGGTAAATAACTAGAATTTAAATCAATTTTCTAAAAACGACATCTTAAACTAATTTTAGAAATAAATTTTACAAATTGGATTTTCCTCGCTTTTAGGAAGCACTGAAGATGGCCTAAGGCCGAAAGCGCTCTGCAAATTTTATATATTTCAAAATTATACACTTAATACAAAAAAAAACGACTCTCCTTCCTTATCTTTTCAAAAAGTGTACACAGCCCTACCTGATCGTTTTTATATTAGGTTACGGATTGTTAAAATTACAAAAAAATTAAGTACCTACTAATGTTTAAAAGGAGCGAAAGCCTTCTTTTCACTTTGATATTTTTAAGTCAAAGCAGTTTCAATTTAGTTTCCAAAAATTTTTCTTGCATTATGTAATTTTGTTATTGTAAAACTGGATTTCATTTTCCTTTTTTTTAAAAAGGCACATCACTGCCAGATTGATTCTTTATGGCGATCTGCGAGCGGTACGTGTGCACGGGAAACGATTCACGTTGGTTATGAATCTTTGGAGATTATACTCGTTGGGGAACACGGCCTCAGTGAGGTCGTTCCAGAGTGTTGACGTTCAAGGGACACTAAGCTGAACCACGTACGGGTGGGCTGCAGTGTATCATCGTGTATTTCTACCATATACCGCTCTGGGTGGAATCAAGCGGGCAACCTCAGTTGAGCACTTGCCATGAAAATATTTGTATAATAGACTCAAGTCGCCAACTTGCCTTCGATGCTCAAGGCTTTTCAGGTTGTTTGTCAGATCATGGTCATCGATCAAGCGAATGGCTCTGCTCTGAATGGAATCTAGCAATCTCAGGGTATCTTTAGGAGCAGAGCCCCAAATATGCAAACAGTACTCCATCGATGGTCAAATTTGGGCTTTATAGAGCATCAAAAGTTGTTGAGGTGTATAGAGGTTGTTACTTCCAAAAAGTATTCGAATTTCTACGAGTCTGCCTTAGTAATGGCCGTAACGCAACTATTCCAAGACATATGACTATCCAAATTGAGGCCCAATAAATGAATTGATGAAGCTAAGGGATTCGAGTGTCCCGCCATGACTATATCTGGTTCTCCAATATTAACTTTTTTTGAAAAGCTGCCGCCTCCGTTTTTTTAGCGTTAAATTCTACTGGATTACTGTCACTCGAAGACAGAATTTCTTCCAGGTCTTTGTTGAGATGTTAGACCTCTTGCTGCCTATAGAGATGTGCATTGACGGCCGATGTCCGAGTATCCAAAGTAAAAGTAAAGCTATATAGAAGATTTTTATTTTTTCCAAATGGTCGTTAATGTATAGTAAGAAGAGGGTGGGCGACAATATAGAACCTTGAGGGACTCCGGCGTTAATGTTAAATGTGTCTGAAAGAAATCCGTCCATGACCACTCGCAGAGAATAGTCTTTAAGAAAGCTTGGCAGTCATGAACTGACATTCCGTATGCTCTCACTTTAGTTAGGAGCCTCTTATACCATATTAGGTCAAAAGCCTTGGAAATGTCTAGTGCTACCGCCCGGAACTCCTCATGATGTTTCATTACGTTGCTCGAAGTGTGAGTAACATAAGCAAGAAGGTCTCCTGTTGATCTAGACTTACGGAATCCATACTGGCGGTCACTAATAATGTTGAAATTGATTACGTGGGGCTGTGTACACTTTTTTGAAATATGAGGGAAACAACAATCGTTTTGTGTATTAAGTAGTTGTATATTTGAAGATTATACACTTAATACACAAAACTATTGTTGTTTCCCCCTAATAATGTTGAAGCCTTCCAGGTACTTCAATAATATTTCGTTGATAACCTTCTCCATAACTTTTGATATAACCGAAAGCAATGCTACTGGACGATAGTTGTTTGGCAAGGTCTTTTTGCCCTTTCTGGGTATGGGCTGGAATCACGCAGTTTTCCAGCAAGAAGGATATATTCCTCATGTCTTAATTACGATGACTGTAATATCATCAGGAACAGAAGCTTTTTTGGTGTCAAGACTCCTCAAGATTCGTTTGACAGGGCGGTGCCGGAAGAAAATTTCGAGCGTTCTCGACTCTACATGGGGAATGTTCGGTGAAGCTTTTCCCTGAAAATTAACCGTTGAATGTGAAGCGAATAGTTACGCCAGTAAGTTTGCTTTTTCCTGTGCTTTAGTCGCAATGGTGCCATCAGAACGTGTTAGAGGTGGAATGGTTGACTTGGTAAAGTTCTAACTGACGACCTTAACTTCCGACCAAAATGATCTTGAGCCGTTAGAACATTCGATAAGTTTGTGTTTTATCCTCTGGTTGTGTGCTTCTTTGCTTTGATTTATCGTTGCCTACAGGGGTTTTGAGCGTTGGCAAGGATGGTACGATTTTCGGAGGAAAGATTTTGACGCCATTGTCGGTAGAAATAATTTTTTGATTTAACAACTCGTTCGCAATTTTTGGTAAACCAAGACTTGCCGTTAGAAGGGCACTTTTTTGAGAAAGTGATGAAGGCTTCCATACCAGTAAGGATAACCTGCGATACTTCTCTGGCACAGGTGGATGGATCATCAGAGGTAAAACAAACGTTCCGCCAAGGAAAGGTTCGAAAATGGTTCATGAGAAATAATAACAATTTAACGGTCGGCAAAGTTTGACCAAATTACGTATGAAAAAATAAAATGATAACGACTGCAGAAAGACACATTTAAAGAAAATAAGTTTCTTTTTTTAGACACTTTTTATTATTTTTGATTATGGTAACAGATTCTGATCTCAAGTTACTTACTTCCTATTTAAATTAAAATAATAACTGAACTACTAAATGTTTATTATAAAAGTTTACTAAGAGCTGGTGGAACACTGATTTGTAAATATTTAGTAGTATAATCCCGTAAGTTTGAATATATTTTATTTAAAGTTGGAAACGATTTGCCATATAAATTATTCAACGAATTTGACCGAATAACCACAATATATCTGACGGGGGATGTAACGGCAAGAACTAGGAAATGAAATAGGATGTAACAATTTAGCTTTATTTGATCGAATTTCATTAAATAATTGATAAGGTTCTTAGAAGTTTGTTTTCTTAGGAAGAATTTTATATGTCCTACGTAAATTTATTTTGATTAAATTTTCTTGAACTTAATAATATACAGAGTGTCCGATACGTCCTATAGTGTCCCTTAGCGACTTACTTTTTCGGCTCTAACTTTTAAACCGACATGTATATTTTAATCAAATTTTATTATTTTATCTAGGCCATAAGAACTCAATCCATACTGTAACAATTTTAAAATTGCCACTATTGACATTGTGGGACATCTTAGACTTACCTTTGATTCTTACAGTCATATTTCCACAAAGTGCATCTATCTTATGCAGACTGGCAAAAAAGTCGCACATAATGTCAGTAACTTTTGAACTACCTCGTATACGAAAAAGTGACCTTTATGAAAGTTGTTCAATAAATTATTCCCCACATTTCTACCTGCATTAATTTTTTCTGTCATTTCTGGTTTGGTTGCCATAGAGACTAACTTACTTTTTTTAAATGAAACACCCTGCATATGATTGCATATTTTGATTCTACTAGGAGATCTGTAAATTTTCTTTATTTCAAATTTTCACCTATCTGCAAGCGTTTCCGAGATAATGACAGCTCAAAAATAAAAAAAAAAACTTCCTAATTATAATTATTCCTACCTAATACCATAGACATCGTAACTATTAGACCGAACAATAACAAATAAACGTGTTGTCATCATTGTATTCCAGTAAATAAACATACACGCTGCTCTCCTCCACTTGGTTTTCCAGACTTACGCCACAGAAAACGTAGTTTTCTGGGCTTACTCTGTTAAAAGTATTAACTTTTATGATTTACTAGAATAACATGATGTAGGAAATATATACCATTGCCTAAAACCTTGTAAAAAATCTGTAGTAACGCAACGCAGCAATAAAGAATACGCCCAGATCCCATCATTTTCGTGGCCACCCGCATCGACTCGGCAATACTCGGCATAGCGGATGTTGTTTTCCTGGAGTTTTGTCGCATGCATATGTAAAGACGGCGTAATCCACACTCCCGGCCCCACCTAGCTCCTCACAGCGTCTCGCCACCAAACGATTTTGGCATCACAATTTTATAGCATTTATGAATGGCGTGTCGGATCTATAGTTACGGTGCCTATGCCTAATACCCACCAGTTGAGTCAAGGTGTTTTCATGACAACGACCTAAGGGGTGTCAATTTTGATTTCCTGTTTAATTTTCTGTTGCCTGATTTCTAATTTGTTTACACTATGGTTCATCTGAATAAGAAACAATGAGTTGAACTTTTAATAATAAGCGGTTAAGGAAATATGAAGAGATCGCAAGATCAGGCTTGTCAAGTTTTCAATGAATTATATCCAAATAGGCCTCCAATAAATCACTCAACGGCGTGTCAAGTGGTAAAGAAATTTCAAGAAACAGGCAGTGTTAAGGAAGCTGCTAGGTCAGGTTGGCCTAAGGCGGTAACCGGGAGAGACAAAGCTTTGGATATCATGCTCTCAATATATGAAAATCCAACACAATCATCCAGGTCAATGGCAGTGGATTTTAATGTGTCTAATCAGTCAGTAAAAAATTTGTTTAAGCAGGAGAAGTTGCATCGCCAGAAGATAAAGTTGGTGCACGAGTTAAACGAGGACGACTTTGATAGAAAAGCCGAATTTTGTGAGCTGATGATGGAAAGATGCAACAACGATAATAACTTCGCAACAAATATCATTTTCTCTGATGAAGCTACTTTCCATTTAAATGGCATTGTTAATAGACACAATTATCGTTATTGGTCTGCTGAGAATACTCTCTGGTTCCAGGAAGGTCATACTCAGAGGCCCGAAAAAGTTATTGCTTGGGCGGTCATAGTTGGTAGACATATTGTGGGACCTTCTTTCATAGATGGTTATTTGAATTGCGAAAAATATCTAGACCTCCTCAGGAATCACATAATTTCTTTTTGCAGAATGGTTTTACCGGGTGTAAATAATGGCATAAAAGAACAGGTATGGTTCCAGCAAGATTGAGCGAATTATGCGGAAAATGTTAGACAATACATAAGCGAACAATTTCTAGGACGCTGGATAGGCAGAAGAGGTGCTATTGACTGGTCAGCGCGATCCCCGGACTTAAGCCCTCTCGACTTCTTTTTGTGGGGACACTTAAAGAACAAAGTCTACGTTAACCGTCTAAATGACTTAAAATCTTCAAGAGTTAAAAGAATAATTAGTGCTGAAATTCGAAGCTTTTCAGAGGAATTCCTTTTAAACGTTGTAGATGGGTTCAGGGATCGACTGGCGCTTTGCTTAACAGAAAATGGTGGTAATTTTGAACAGCTGATCCATTGAATAGGTTTCACTTATTTATTATTCCGATGTTCAATTTTGTAGGCTATTTGTTTTGTTATTATAAGGTTTGTTACAATTTTAAATAAATAAAAATTTGAAATACAAAATATTCAGACTTTCCCCAGTAGAATCCAAATATGCAATTATATGCAGGGTGTTCCATTTAAAAAGTAAGTAAGTTAGTCTCTATGGCAACCAAACCAGAAATGAGAGAAAAAATTCATGCAAGTACAAATGTGGCAAATAATTTACTGAACAACTTTTATATAATCACTTGTTCGTATACGAGGTAATTCAAAAGTTACAGGCATTATGTGCGACTTTTTTGCCACTCTGTATAGTTACTTTGTTCAAAATTTGTTTATTAAATTTTGTCAACTCTGTTTACAGAAAGTTAGTCAAAATATGTTGGGTTATAAGTACTGCGTTCGACGAGGTCTCACCCCCTTTTAGAGGTAAGCTCTTCTTATTCCTTCTTGTTGTTGGGAACTCAAGGGGTAATTTTCCTTTTTTTGTTATTTTTAGGCGTTCTGTTGGTGGTTTGGTTTGTTGTTGGTTTCGGCTGATTTTGCCGTTTTTCCTACCGTTTAGCACTTATGTAGATTAAACCACATAGCTGACATGCCACATGGAATTTTAATGCTCACGTAACGGCCTAAATTTGTCCAGATAGTCCCGAAAAGTCTAATTCCACCTGGCCTTCCATAAGAAATTACATGAGGCCATACTGCTTATTGAGGTAGCCGCATAACACGGTCCATCATAGCTGCCCAGATTGATGCATTTTTCTGGTCTTCACTTCAAAATAACTCAAATTTAATCAATATTCTCCTTTTAATAATATAAGGCGATCTTGACTTGAGGTCACATTTTTCATATAACCAAAGGTAACAAATTGTATTATAGGTTCTAGAATCTTCAGAGGTTTTATTGGTACATACATTTTTTTTATAAATCCTTGGGTCGAGAAAAGCTAATTTTTTGTACTTTAATCCTAAATATAAACAATTTTTAACTCAGACTAAATTTTAAACCATTTCAACATTATCATAACACTAGCATAAACTCTTCCTTGTTTTATCAAGCATTTCTTATTTAATAGAAACCTTATTGTGTGTACGGGAAAATAATGGTTTTATTTATCGAATACATTTCCAATAGCACCAACATTCGGTATATTTTTCCTGGTTTGAGTTCCTATCAAACCAGGGACGCCCAAGGCAAGCTAATGACGAGGGGAAGCTGTAAGTATGTAACGGACCACGAGCTAGTGCCTCCACAATAAAAGCTACCGTACGCAGAGAGTGACAACCTGTTGACGAAAGGTTGCCACTGTCCTTATACTACAGAAGATGTTTTACATCATCAGGTAAGTTAGGAATGGACTTGCCACCACACTAGTTGGGCCAAAATATTGACAGGTATCATTTAACAGACCTGCAAACAGATTTCTTAATTACTATGGCCGTTTCTTTAAAAAAGGTACTATAGATTTGTTTAGATAAAATTAGCCATTTTCGAAAAATACAGATTTTTTGAATAACTCGCTTATGGGCTACGTTTACGGACGGCATATAGCAGAAAATGAATTGTGAGTTTATTTATAGTCCAATGGATTTCAAACTTGGAATGGTAAATACATAGATAAAAACATACGCTGAATTATACGTTGTCACATTTTTTTTTTGAACGACCTAGTTCTAGTTCTGATTTTTTTTCACAAATTATTAAAAAATGTTTAAAAACGTTCTACGGCAGCACAGCTTTTACCATTTTCTTTACATTCAAGAAAAACAAATCAAATTTTTTTTGTAATGTATGTACTTAAATCATTTTCCCTTTGTTTTTAAAATACGGTAGGCTACCGACCTCTTGCGGATTTCAAGGCGAAACTTACCGCAAACGCACGTTTGCCGCTGAAAGGCGAAGCCAACTGTGTACGGACAGACTGAGGAATTATTTTATGCTTAAAGTTAAATGTAGTTTTAGGTTGTTAGTCATTTTATTATAATTTTTAAACTGTTTAATAATAAATTTAATGATGATTCCAGAGTAAGCAGCATCATAGGGATTGTCAGTGCCTGCATGTTTTTGGTTTAAGTTTCTATGAGAAGAACATATACATTTTATAAAACAGCTGAGTTTTAGTGAAAACGGTAAAAGTATGTTCACATCTCTAGCCATTGTCACTCCTAATAGTTTGTATTCCACGAGTGTCAAAAAATTTCGATTCTCAGCTTGGATGTTTGTTAATGCTGAATAATATAAATAGATAGAAATTGGATTTAGTGGTACCACCTAAGTTAGTTAGAGTCCAGGTTCGATCCAAATGGGAATTCAACCCTAAAAAGCCAAAAACTCCCGTTTTAGGATTTTTTCGAGCAAATAATTGCCTAAAGATTTGCGGGTGTTTCTGCTGATGTAAGTTTGGAAGGGTGTATGGGGACGTTCCCTCAGTGGTTTGGCAATAGTTGCAAACCCTGCGGGTAGGGGTGAAGGGGTTCTGCTTTAAAAGTTATTAGTCTTTATATGCATTTATCTCCAATTATGGATTACTTTAAAGAAATTTGAAGAAAATGCAATAAAAACGAACCACAATGGTAGTATACCTACATTGTTAAAAATAACTTTTTTTAAATTTATCTCAGGGGATGTCTGAAATGACGCTATACTAAGTTTTATTAATTTTTTGATAATATTTGAATCTTTAGAGCTTGTATATTGCAATTTTTCTGTAATTTAAAACTTTAAATAAAAATTTAGATACATAATATATTAGTTCTGGGTTTTCTAATACTAAAGGAGTAAGTAAACCTATATTATCTATATTTTTATAAGTTTGCATATAGGTACTTTCTTACGTTCGAAAATAAAAATGTTCTCTTGGTATAAATCAGTTAAAAGTGAGATGTGAAATTTAAAACGTTTATACTCTAGACTTGCCTAAATCAAAAAAAGAAAATCATAAGTGCTTGAAAAAAAGCAGCTACTGCCGTATAAACATCTTATAAAAAAAACATATTATTATCTTTAATCGTATTAAATTAACCATACGTTTATAATATTATACAAGCAAGTTTAATATATTAAATGCAATATGTCCAAACTACACTTCTCGTCAAAATTAGCGAATACTCTAAAATCCAGCAAAAGTTTGCTCTTAACTATCTTATGAACCGCTCATCCGATTTTGACGAACTAATGTTTACAGTGTACCTTAAGATGTTACAAACCATTTTAAGTTCCTAACGTTAATCTGTAAAACGATTCTACTGATATACAGGGTGTTATTTGTAGAGGCGATTTTGTGCCGTAAATTTGAAACATTCTGTAGAGTAAACTGGTAAAGCTAGAAATTCCCGGTATGTGCCGTTAGTAAGATGACATCAATATCTCCAGACCTTTTTGCCAGTTTTTTGATAAGTGTCTTTTGGCAATAGATACACTATTAAACAAAAAATGTGCCAAATTTTGGTAGGAAAATCTTTAAAACGCTGTATCTTGGCAATGGTTGAACAGATTTCGACCAGTATTTAAGATTTTGAAAGCTCTTTTCATATAGATTTTCCGTGATACAATAGTCATTTTTAAAGATGGCCATTTCCTTATTATACAGGGGTCGAGAAAATCATAAATATAAAATTGCTAAAATTATGGTAACTGTGTTTATTAAATCTATGCCAACCGGGCTGTATGCTTTTGTTTTGTTTCAAAATTTGTCATTTGACACTTTGGGTCAATATTTCGGGACGTTTTTTTTCCTATTTGATTAAGAGCTATTTGGCAAAAGATACACTATTAAACAAAAAATGTACCAAATTCTTCGTAGGAAACCATCTAGAAGGTGTAAAATATCAAATTAATCACTTATCTATCATGCTGTATACGCAAAAACATGTGTCATTCATGTGTCATTTAGTATGTAGTACATTTGCGTCAAATTTGAGTCTACGTTTTAAAAATGAACCCAATTCCATTGAGAAATCGCAGTTTATCCAAAGAGGAATGTGCAAAGAGGAATGTGCTATAGTTGTTGCGCTTTCTCAAGAGGGTTTTGCCCAAATTCAGTTAGCTCAGCGTTTTAATGTATCTCAAGCAAACATTTCCCGAGTGTTACAACGTTTTAATGCAACTGGAACCAATAGTCGAAGACAAGGTCAGGGTCGTCACCGAATAACAAACCCGAGACAAGACCAGTTTATTCGTGTCCAAGCGTTAAGGACAAGATTTACAACCAGTACTTTGTTACGACGGCAATATTTAGAACGCTATAACCTTCCAATAAGTCAAAGTACCATAACAAGGAGACTTGCTGAAAACCAAATAAGACCTTATAGGGCAGCCACTGGACCTTTGCTTACTAGAGAGCATAGAAGAAAACGTCTAGAATTTGCACGTGAGCACCTTAATTGGCAAGTTCAGGACTGGGCTCACGTATTGTTCTCAGACGAGTCCAGATTTTGCCTTTTTAGTAATGATAGGCGAAATATGGTATATAGAAGACCAGGAGAGAGATACGCCCAATGCAACTTCCTAACTACCGTAAGTTATGGCGGTGGATCAGTGATGGTGTGGGGGGGCATTTCTTACGAGGACAGAACTGAACTGGTGTTGTTAAATGGTGGAAGATTAACAGCTCTTAGGTACATTACCGATGTAATTAATCCACAAGTTTTACCCTACGCATTATTTGTGGGTGAACAATTTATGCTTATGCATGATAATGCACGGCCACATGTAGCTAGGGTGGTGCAAACCCATCTGCAAGAAGTCGGCATCGAAGCAATAAATTGGCCGTCACGCAGCCCTGATCTCAACCCTATTGAACATTTATGGGATATGATGGGTAGAAGAATCAGAGCACTGCAACCACAACCCGCAGACTTAAATGAGCTAGCAGAGAGTTTAAATGGAATATGGCATCAAATCGATCAAGGGGAGATTCAACGTCTAATTTTGAGCATGCCACGACGTTGTCATGCTGTTATTGCAGCAAGAGGTGGAAACACCCGTTACTAATTATTAGAAAGTTATTTTTGTGTTTTTATGTTGTAACGTTTTTGTGAATTTATTTAATAAAATTTGGCTTCAAACTTGACGTTTTAATTTTTTTTGTCTCTCAAAAACATATATACATAAACTTTCAAAATCTATAATACTGGTCGACATCTATTTAACCGCTGTCAAGATACAGCTTTTTAGAGATTTCTACGAAGAATCTGACACATTCTACGAAGAATTTGACACATTTTTTGTTTAATAGTGTATCTTTTGCCAAATAGCTCTTAATCAAATAGGAAAAAAAACGTCCCGAAATATTGACCCAAAGTGTCAAATGACAAATTTTGAAACAAAACAAAAGCATACAGCCCGGTTGGCATAGATTTAATAAACACAGTTACCATAATTTTAGCAATTTTATATTTATGATTTTCTCGACCCCTGTATAATAAGAAAATGGCCATCTTTAAAAATGACTATTGTATCACGGAAAATCTATATGAAAAGAGCTTTCAAAATCTTAAATACTGGTCGAAATCTGTTCAACCATTGCCAAGATACAGCGTTTTAAAGATTTTCCTACCAAAATTTGGCACATTTTTTGTTTAATAGTGTATCTATTGCCAAAAGACACTTATCAAAAAACTGGCAAAAAGGTCTGGAGATATTGATGTCATCTTACTAACGGCACATACCGGGAATTTCTAACTTTACCAGTTTACTCTACAGAATGTTTCAAATTTACGGCACAAAATCGCCTCTACTAATAACACCCTGTATATCAGTAGAATCGTTTTACAGATTAACGTTAGGAACTTAAAATGGTTTGTAACACCTTAAGGTACACTGTAAACATTAGTTCGTCAAAATCGGATGAGCGGTTCATAAGATAGTTAAGAGCAAACTTTTGCGGGATTTTAGAGTATTCGCTAATTTTGACGAGAAGTGTATATAAAAAATTTAGCAACTATTATTTTATACCTACTAGGTAGTACTGAACCCTGAATATATCAGATAGCCTGACTCGATCTGAGACCTACGATGATAAATAAAATAAACAACAATAATTATCTTTAGTAGACTGTCAATGAATTATACTCTTTGGTTTTATTAATTTTTACAATTCAGCCCATAGAACTACAAGAACCTCAATTGAGGCAGCAGTTTCAAGTTTTAGTTGATGAAAATCCAGAAGTAGAAAAATTGGATATAACTTGAACATGTCAAACATTCTAGTTTGGAAAATTCTTTACGATTCCCTGTTATACCTGTATCACATTCATCGGGTCCAAGCCTTACTTTTACGAGATATTTCCGTGCGAATCTTCTTCTCTCAATGGCTTTTGGAGAATATTGCGCGAAATCCCTTGTTACACTGTGAAATATTGTTTATAGGCGAAACTTCTCAAGAAACGCTATGAGAAATATCAATATTGATGTTTGAACAAAAACCCCGCATGAGTTTATAAAATCTAACCATCAAGAGCAGTTTTCGTTGAATGTCTGGGTTGAAGTTGTTAAAATCACTTAGTTTGCCCGTTTTGACCAGAAAGGCTAAAAGACCACAACTATTGCCAGTTTCTAGAGGAGGAATTGTCCATATTGCTTGAAGAAGTGCCAATTTTAATTGGAAATAGAATGTGGTTTACACATGATGGGTTAGTCCAGACGCCAGAGAATATTCAAATCGAATATTTTATAACTAATTGTAGGTCATGGTTGACCCTAACATTGGCCCCCGAGATTCCAAGATTTAAATAGTTTGGACTTTTTCTTACGGGGGCATCTTATAGGTTTATGGCACTCCCGTTAAGTCTGTAGAAGAACTGAGGAATCGCATGTGATGTAATAGGAAATTATTAAAAGCATTCTTCGAAGAGTACGCACTAATATGAGGAGAGGAGCTGAAGCATGTATCCACGGAGGTGGAGGGCATTTTTACCAACTTATTATAATTTCCTCATTATTTTTAATTAATTTAATCAGAAACGGTTATCAGTTATCTAGTCGTTAAAAAAGTATTTTAATAAAAGTGTAAAGAGGTATAAAATACTTCATTTTTACATAATTATGGACAGTTGTTGTTCTCTACTCTTTTCCTGAGAGATACGAAAAAAAAGCAAGAGATCTTCTTTATTACAACATTAACAAAATTATTATTGCTTTTAAAAAACTAGTGGCGTATCATTTTGTTCACCTAAAATAGTCAATAAATTTAAATTAAAAATTAATTGGGACGCGCCTGGTTAAAACTTAAAATCCGATTTTTATAGAAATGATGTTACTGAAAACTTACTCTGCATCCAAGGGCAAAAAGAGTATCCTGGAGAAGGCACTGCGAGAGTGTTGAAAACACCCCAGCATGTGCCAGACTCCAAAAAATACTCTCAAAAAACAATCAACAAACAATAAACTCCCTGGTTACAGAGACAGGGGCGTACACCTCTAACGGGGAAGAAACAATGACCGAATTATTTCGGGCTCACTTTCCCGGATCAACGATACTAAGAACACCACTGGAGATCTGGAGAACTCAAGAACCGGATAGGACCACAAACAGGGCAACCCGGGAAAATTGGCAGATCGCAAACAAAGTGGCAACGTTCGATAAAATAAAATGGGCAGTAAACTCATTCGAACCGTACAAATCTCCGGGACCGCAATGCTACAGCAGGCCCCGGACCTTCTCATTAGCAAACTGTGTTTAATACTAAGAGCCAGTTTGGCGTTAGGATACATTCCGAGATCATGGAGGCTGACCAAGGTGGTGTTTATACCAAAACATGGGCGCCCAAATTACTCGAACGCCAAGGCATTTCGGCCCATCAGCCTAATGTCCTTTGTACTTAAAACGCTGGAAAAACTGTTGGATAGACATACAAGGGATGATGTGATGGGCGAAGCACCATTCCATCAAGACCAGCATGCCTACAGGACAGAAAGATCAACAGAAACGGCACTCCACCAATTGGTGAAGGGAGTGGAGAGAACGTTAGAAAGTGGCGAGGTAATGCTTGGAGCATTCCTGGACATAGAAGGAGCGTTCGATAACACTTCTTTTGCTTCCATCACAAGAGCAACCAGAAACATAGGACTGGAGGAAACCTGCTGCCGATGGGTAGATCACATGCTTAGGGGCAGGGTTGTGTTCACCTCTCTTCTGGGCAAGACTCAGGCGGTTCTAGTGGCAGGGGGGTGTCCGCAGGGGGGAGTTCTCTTTCCACTGCTCTGGAACCTTGTCATGGATGGCCTTCTGAGGGAGCTAGTGGGGCGGGGCACTCAATCTTGGGTTATGCTGATGATCTGGTTATCACGACACAAGGTAAATTTAACACCACTGTAAGAGATAGAATGCGGGAGGCCCTTAAGGTGGTGGAAAAATGGATAAGACGGGAAGATCTAAACATCAGCCCTCAAAAGACCGTTATAGTTCCCTTCACAAAGCGAAGGAAAAAAGAGGGATTAGGGCCTCTAACCCTTTAAGGAGAAACGTTGCAGCTGGCTGGGGAAGTAAAGTATCTGGGAGTTATCCTGGACTCTAGACTTACTTGGAATAGCCACATGGAAAAAATTATCCGTAAATCTGAAATTACTCTTGCAGTAACAAGGAAATTGTACAAAAAAAATGGGGTTTATCGCCCAAGATGGTGCATTAAATATACACCAGAGTGGTGATACCCTCAATTACCTACGCATCCGTGATCTGGTGGCCAAAAGTTCTGCAGAGGACCTCTATGCTCAGGCTAGGAAGTCTTCAGAGACTGGCCTGCTTGGGCATAACAGGTGCAATGAAATCGACCCCTACTGCAGCGTTGGAGTGCCTTCTTGACCTCCGTCCTCTTCACTTGACGATACAGGAGGAGGCGAGAACGGGCCTTCACCACCTTCAGATGATGCTGCCGACCTCCAGAATAAAGAGGGTAGGTTACGAACTCATACAAGAAATAGCACATGTGCCGGAGATGAAGATGAGATCAGACCACATGACACCAAAATTTGTTTACGATACACCATTTGAGATAACCATTCAGGATCGAACCGTGTGGACAAACAACGAACCAGATTTTCTGTCTGGAGCTCTGGTGTGGTTCACCGATGGGTCCAAGACTAGAGAAGGTACAGGGGCTGGGATACACGGATTAAGACCAAGAAAAAACGTGTTCTTTCCCTTGGGAAACTCCCTACAGTATTCCAGGCAGAAACATATGCCATACTACAATGCGCATGGGAAAATAATAGAAGAGCCTACCAAAATAGGCGAATCTATATATGCTCAGACAGTCAAGCGGTCCTCAAGGCTCTCACGGACCAGAGGGTAACATCAAGGCTAGTCTGGGAATGCCAAAATGAACTGAGAACACTGGCGGACAGAAATACAGTTAAACTATTCTGGGTACCGGGTCACAGTGGCATTTCTGGCAACGAAAGGGCAGACGAGCTCGCGAGGCAAGCATCAGCTGCACCATACATTGGTCCTGAACCAGCACTGGGAGTGCCTAAATGCACAGCACGAGAGGCTATTAGGCGATGGACCAAAAATGAAAACAATGTCTCCTGGAACAGCAGACAGGGACTTAATTATAGCAAGAGAGTTATGGGGAGCATCAGTCCTAAATTCTCAAAACAGTTGCTCAACCTTAGCAGGAACCAACTAAGAACAACAACGGGAATCCTAACAGGACATATGGCTGTCAAGGATCACCTGAACAAAATGAAGATATACAATGGAGATCTTAGCTGCAGGCTCTGCGGCAAGTATAGGGAAACTATTTATCATGTTATCTGTCAATGCGAATCCTTGGATCGCAGACGCTATGGCATATTCGGGAGAGTAAAACTGGAACTGAATGAAATTACCACTAAATCAGCAGTTGACGTGTATAAACTAATACACGGGACCAAGATAACGGAGTGGATACAATAAAACGAAGGTTTGCACAATAGGCCTACTTATGGCCGCAGTGCTCCGGATAAGGACGGGCCTAAGGAAAAAAAAAGCCTAATAATTACACAAAAATATCTAATGCAGTTTATCAGTTAATAAAAAAAACAATTACAAACAAACAAAACTTTTATCACCGTGTATTATAATAAGAAAGCAAAAACGTTTTAACGGATATATGCTTGTGTGAACTTTGTCTTAAAATCTTACACAGATTATCCCGCTTCAATATCGACATTCATTTATAAAACACCCTGTATATTACAGCAAATACACCAAAATAATACATACTTCAAAGTTTCTTGTTCAACTAAAACAAAACAAATTTAAAGGACAAGGCCATATATTATTATATCTATAAATTAAACTCGCATTAATTTGTTTAGTATAATACAATTAATTCATTATTACTGTATTACTATGTCAGTAAAAACCAAGTAACGGAAAAGTAGGCAGAATTAGGTACCTATCTAATTAACTAAGCAACAACCCTAACTATTTTCAAAACCCCTTATTCCTTTTAAGAAAAAACGTTTTTCTACAAACCTACCAAGAGTCGTAGCACTTAACAGAAAAGAGTATTATCATTTGTTTAATTGGGTCTATTTCATTTAAAGTGATCAAATGGAAATTAAAAATACGATATTTTTAATAAAGATGATTGATTGCATGTTATACAGAGGGCAGTTGAAATATTCAATTTTTTCTTATATTTTCAGGCATTGCAGTAATGTTTTTGAGGACGAAATATTATTAAAATTTTAGGCAGTTTAGAACGTTTACTTATACATACTTAGTAAAAAAACGGTAAATATTTTAAAGGTGACGAACTTGACATGATGTTACGCTCTTGGTATCTTTTTTTTTTTAAATAATCCTCCTTTTTCCAATTCCAAATTCCAACCATAAGCAGCAAAAAAGAGGTACTGCAAGAGTTCCTTAGCCAACATGACCTCTATTTTGAAGATAATTATACAATAAAAGAAACTAGTTGAGGTACTAAAAACTAAATCGTATGATAAAATATATTACGTAGATGAGGCTATAAAAGCATCCGGTAACATACCCCTACCATTGCGACTTGAATCTTATAGAAATGATATGATCCGAATTAAAAAGCAAAGCTAGACGCAATAATGTGAACTCAAAAATATCCGCTAATGTAATTGAAGTAATTTAAACTCGGTGTGAATTAATACCAGAGAGCAGTTGGAGAGCCTGCGTTAATCATGCACTTGAGGTCGAAAATAATTATAAAAAATTTTGGGGAAACGTAAAACATTTAAATAGGTATATCAGTGGATGACAGTGATAGTACAGATTTATACTATTGAGATGACTTATTGTACTTATACACATTTATACAGGGTGTTTCACGTAGAAGTTCCGCATTTTCAACCCGATAATTACACAGATGTCAAGAAAGCCTTTGCCATTCGTTTTCAAACAAAGAAAAAATTATTCCGCTATCTCAAAAACTAAAGAAAATAAAGGGGTTGGAATTTCTACGTGTGACACCCTGTATAATAAAAATTATATATCACGGCTTACTACTTTTACGCATATTAATAATTTACGTCAAAGTCAGCAATGCACAATAAATTTCTGTACAGTATACAAACATGGTTTCAATCTTCCTACTACCACCCTGGACCGGAATGATTTTTTTGTCAAAATAGAAGGACAAGCAGATATAAAGTATAAGGGCGTTTGCGTATGTTAGTCATGACCATTTATTATGTGTAGTACTTTACCTAACGTCCAATAAACTTACGCACCTTTCCCTTAGTAACCACTCTGCTTATTGTTTATTGTTAAACTTGAAATGCTGATGACACGTTCCCTAATGAAATACACCAAGCAAACTAAGACATCCTTCATGGAGGTAAAGTTTAGTAAGTACTTAGCCCCATCTCGTTTTTAATTTAAGAACTACGGAATGTGACGAACCTGACATTTAAATCTAGGGACTCTGCTTTGAACGCCGTAATTAGAAATAGAAAGTAAAAAGTTAATACAGATTTTGTAATTTAAAAGAACTTTTGTAAACATTTTTTAACTAAATTTTTGTCGTATACAACTTTGAAGGTATAATAGTAGGTATATGGGACCGTGACGCAAATTGACATTCTTATACTTTAAAAAATTGCGATAAATCAGAAAAAATTAAATAAAATTTTCCTATATATTAGATTTAAACTAGGTCTCTTTGGCTTTATATGCTTATAATTACCTATAATAAAAAGTTAACGATAACCGAAAATTTTCTGGGGATAGCAAATTGCGATCTTAAATGAGACAGACCCAACTATCCATTAAGTAAACATATTATCTTTGTAAAATGTTTTTTTATTAAATATTAATATGGCGGTTTTAAAAAATAGTTTTCCTAACTGTTGGTAACAAAAACTGACTTACATATATCAAGTTGACATTCTATATGTCAAGAAAATATTATTACTATGGAGCACGAAAACAAAATTATTATAGCACTAGTGTGACAATAAAAGTGGTTATAATACTAAAAAGAATGCTAGATTACAATAACAACTGTGTACTTACCTAACTTGTTTAGTGTTTGTGAGTAGACCAATTACTAACCTAAAGAAAACAAAGACAATTTTAACACATACACGTACATTATAATACAATAATATATCTACAAGCACTATTGAAAAGACCGTAAAGTCACCAAGAATTATAGCAATAGAACCGAAAAATTTTAAAATGAGTGAGGTAGCTCAGGCTCAGCGCCTAATCTTGACATAGTATTAACAACCCTTCTAGTATTGGTAGTAAGTCTGCATAGAAATCATCGTTACTTTTAACATATTAAAACTGAATTAGTTAATTAAAAAATGTATGATTTTTAAAACCGATGTCCTAAATCAACATTTCTAGGTAGCAATAATTATTATTAATATGAACTCTAAAATAGAGATACAAAACTATCGATAACTATCGATAGTAGGGACTATTGAATTTTATCGATAGTTTTTCAACAATCGATTTTATTATTTATTTTCGGTATTACATTATATTACTTAACGAACTTCACACTATCGATAGTTTAGTTTGGAGCAGGAACAGACCCCAAGTTAGAAAAATGAAGAATAAATGCGAAAATAGGAGAAATGCGCAAAGCAGAAAAAAAAAAAGAAAAAGAATGTAGACGTACGAAATAACCTAAAAATTCCGCCACAAGTTTTATTAAATTCAAATTCCCGCCAATAGCACTTTTTTTAGAGGAATTATGGATAAATTCATCACAGTTACTATTAAAAATAAGAATAAGCCTAAAAGCAACGGTAAGAATGTTAATGTGTGCTGGAATCTTAAGATTTAGTTCAAAAATAATTTTGTATCTCCGAATCATCGATTGAATCAAAAAGGAACTTTAGTGCAGCGGGACTAGTTTAAAATGAAAGATCGAGGCTGAATTCAAAATATGTTGTTAAGCAAGTCAAGTGTTGTTATTTAACTTGCGTTAACAGTTCATGAGGCTTTTATGTTCCTCGATTGTAGGTTAATTTCACTGATTTTCTTATTTACTGAGTGAAGGAATTAAACGAGATTTTCACTGTGGTAATTTGGCGTTTATTTCTCCAAATCACACAAAACTTCTTTAGTACATGATTTTACAAGAACATACTATAACATAAATAATTCACTACTGATTTTCAAACACATAACTAGTCACTACATTTGTTTAGTACATTTGTTGGGTGCCTTTTTTTTAGGCAATGCTATTTTTTTCAATCCGACGGAAAGAAACCATGTGCGTTTGTTGACATACGACCTTGCTTTATCGAAGCCAAAAATCTAGTCGTATACAAAATGGAAAACTATACCATCCGACAGCAAGGCAACGCCTCTGTTGTCATGACGATCAACCAACAATGCACTCTGATAGGCTACACAACCGCCATGTTTTCTTTTAACTAATTGGACGGTAATCAACAAAATGTACCGTGCGGTCATATCAACATTTTGAGGGGGGGCCATGCTGTGGCGGCTCGTGCCAATCCAGAGAATCTGTGCCAGAAAAAGTCTTAGCGCCGTAGGCGAAAAATTTTTGGGTGCCACGCCCTTTTTTGTTGATGGTTCTTGGTTTTCAAGTAGGAAAAATACGCAAAAAACGGCTAAGTAAATTTTAAGAAAATTATAGATACCTATATTATATT
Source organism: Polydrusus tereticollis (assembly GCA_963920685.1). Classification (NCBI taxonomy): domain Eukaryota; kingdom Metazoa; phylum Arthropoda; class Insecta; order Coleoptera; family Curculionidae; genus Polydrusus; species Polydrusus tereticollis. The sequence continues at coordinate 165,250,311 of OY987327.1, forward strand.
ATACGTACTTACTTAATTATTTTTATTAATATTTTTTGCGTTTGAATATTTTTAAAAAATTAAGGGATTGACACGATTGGTCAGCTATGTCCCAGGCGCCAAGCGCTGTTGCCGTAGTTCATAAAATTTATGGAGGCAGGGCTTTTATAATGTAAATCGACGCCAAGGGGGGCCATCCCCATGCCCCCCCCCCCCGTATGACCGCCCCTGCGTGCGGTGTCACCTTTTTAGAGCGCTAAAACACCGTCAAAGGGTTTTCGGATATACAAGATTCTAAAAAATATACTCTTAACATCAAAATGTAGAACTCTTTTTTCCTGGAATAACGGTCGACTAGCCGCTTATTTAGGAGATATTATATGTGTTATAAAAGATGACATTTGCAAGTTTTATGTTTATCCCGGCGATAACACTATTCGTTCCGCAAACATTGATACATTTTGCTTCTTTATTAAAATAATATTGAAATCAGATGTTCTAACAGTAGTATTGATTCTAAAAGCATTTGTTGCATTTAATTATATTATTTTTTAATGCATTTAGATGATCGTTTCCCCAACATATGTTGATCAGTTAATTTTTTTAAACAAAATATTTTTGTTGCTAACCTAATTTGTTTTCTTTTATTGCTTGTTTAGCACTTGTTTACAATTAATAATACACAATAGGTAAGGCAGAAACAGAAACCGTCTGACTATATTATAAAATAAGAATCCTTCTAAGGCATATAATGTAATTTTATTATACCTAATTAAAGTAATATCAAAACCCTTATAAAACAAACAAACAAGGAGAGATGCTGGCCATTTGGTGTAAACCAGAGCCATAAAACATAAATAAAAAAAATAAAAAATAACATAACCCTTTCTTACTATCGATATTTATCAGTAGTCGAAGGAGCGACTATCGATAATTATCGGTGGTCGTAACTATCGACAGTTTCGTATCTCTGCTCTAAAATGCCCACTGGGGTGGGCTGAATTTTTTTTAATTTTTTTTTTAGACTCTATAGTGCAGAAAGCTTGCCTCTAGGGTAGCTTAGTGAAATGCAAAAAAAAGATAAAAATAAAATTTCACATCTGGCGGTCGCGCATCGACCCTAAACTTTGAGAAAATATACGATTTTAATTATTTTTCTAATAAATGGAGGAAAATCAATTAACTTCTATAACAAGGAGCTATAGGCATATTTTAGTTAAAGAAAGTATAGGAAACATAAATAAAGCAAAGAAGAATACATTTTACAAAGTATTATTAACGATTTACGTTAAAAAAAAAACATTTCACAAAACTTGGCAAATCTCTATTGAAACAAAAAAAATTCTGATTGTGTAAAATTTTAGTATGTAATGAAATATAGTCCTTCACTTATCTTCACTTTCTTTTGGGAGTCTAAAATAAGATTTGCTTGAAAAGCCTTGGTATTGCACATCTTGAAAGAAGTATAGTTCTTATAAAACCATCTCTGGAATTGAAGCCGACGACTTTTTGTGACGCCTCGGTTACCAGCTTCACGCATCGTTCAACTGATTGAGTTTGACATGGGAATTTATTAAAGTTCTACTCAGCCGCCGTTTCACCTGATTTGACTTTTGATCTAGTCTTTGCATCCTTTACACTTTGCAGTAAAGGTGGTAGTAAAAGTGTAGTGATATTCCAATCAATGATTTCTATGTAGTCTGTAGCCAGGAAGTTAATTTTGGGTGGTTGATAATTATTACTGATTGACTGCCTTTTAGAAGATAGGCTTCTAGCCTTTAGAATTCTTCGAAACCCAACTCTCTTATATGATCCCTTTTATCTACTATCATAGTCAAAAGCTAGTTTTCTGGATGGGAAAAAATGCGTTTCTCTCAATTTCTGGGTCAATAACTTTTAGCCATTTTTCTGGCAGAAATCTTGACGATTTTATAACTCCAAAAATATGTTCTGGACTATTTGCGAGGCACTTACTTTTCTTGATATGAAACCATACATTATGTATTATGATTTTAGGATAAAATAAACTATTATCTTATGTGCATCTGTTTGATTTTCATTACTAAAATACAATCGAAGGACTCTATTCGCCATTGTTAACCATCTTGCGTGGCAAAGTGGGCCAGGTTCACGAACAAATAAATCTTCAGGACAAGACTGCCTGATTTTATAGCGTAACGTATGTTCAGCAGGTACTGTTGATCTTTGCTTAAAATTGTTCGATAAGCTCCTGGAATCTCACACTCAACACTGTCAAAATTTATCACTGGGAGTTTCTCACATTAACTGAGCTTTGTGCCAATCGGCCCACTAAATGATTTTGGCTCAGTCGTTTCACCGTTGAAACAAATGCCGAAAAGGCAATTCACTGAAATGTAAAAGCCATACCCCCAACCGTAGTGGTTTTTAACTTGTTCCTAATTATGCGAATAACACCCGTTTTCCACCCCGTATTAGTAACCGTGCGATCACATCCAATTACGTACAGTTCATAAATAGAAAATCCAGCTTCAGTTAAATAAGAAAGAATGCTATTGGCAATGTTTCGAGCAGACCCAGAAGAGGGTGAAGCATAATCAACGTACACAGAACCTGGATCTTGTAAAATTGAGTTATGTTTCTCTTTTAGGGTTCTTCGAAACTGCTTTGACTTTACTTTCTCAGTCATGAGAATGCTATACTTCCTCTCATCAAAATATAGTTCTTGAATTGGGTTATGTTTCTTTTTGTTCTGATTTTGAAGTTCTGAGCGGCTAAGATATTTTTCCTTTCTAAGCTTATTTTTGTCAACAACAAGGGTATGGTCATCATCACTTACAATACCAAGATCTTGCAACACACTTGAACCGACAGTTGCAGCTACTATGATAACCGAAAGCGATCGCTAGTTAGCGCAGTATTTTTTAATTTAGTGCGCATTTGCCACGGTGATTTAATATCAGGCATCAGTTCTTCGAAATCTTTATAGCTGTCAACTTCAATTGGTTTACATGAATCAGAGTGTAACTCATTTGGTAGGATAGTTTCTATATCTGCCTATTTTAAGCAAGACGGCTGTAATAATAAATTACCAGTGGACTGACCTCTTTTATGTTCAACCGACTTCCTTTCATGTCTTTGGGCAATTTTTTTTTGTTTCCTTTACGTCCGCAATTCCAATTTTACCTATGCCATGCTTTCTTTGAAAGTACAAGAATTTTAGTTCAATGATGGATATCTTGTTTGCTTTTTCACAGTTACAAGTAATAGACACAGGACACTCGCAAACCTCAGTGAGCTTTTGGCAATTGCAGTATAATATTATTTTGCACTTACATGCAGAAACATGAGGTAGTAACAAAGATTTTTTTTTTTTTAATTCTGCAAGTCTCGTTTTAAACTTTTCTTTATCACGCTTAAAAGACTTCATAAGATTACGATAACTGTCATGATATGCGTTTATTAACTAAATAATTCTGTAATTCATTACTGTTGAAATTAAAGCTTTATCAAACACAGATTTAACTTGTTGTGCCACAATATTTGAAACTTGAGAAAACTAACAGACGTGTTGTTTGTTTTCAAAGCTAAGATATAATGTTTATGGAGGAAATACTTCAGAACGTCTTCGTAAGTTGGAAGTTTACTAACAGGTAAATCTCTTGAGTGACCAAATAGCGGGCAATTAAACTAGCCGCGAGTGACTTTCTTAGGACCAGCCATGGCAAAGTGGTTAATATAATCAAATAACTAATCGGTTTTAAACAAACAATATATTGAACTCACAGAAACAACAAACCGCCCGAGTCATTGTCTGGCTGAACAGGCATTACATTCTGGGGACAGTCCATTGGCACTGAATAGAAGAAGCGGTGTAGGGAAGACCACAGGAATTGACGGACTGTAACACGCAACAAAGAGCGTCGCGCGGGTGCGTCCTAAATGCCCTCAATTAAGAATTTTTAAATGCTTTGCGCCACCTTAAATTAGTAAATTTTGGTTGTTTTTATATTCCAACGTATTTGTTTGGCTTTCTTTTAAAACTTCTTTAGAATAGCAGTTTCTTATCTTATTCGTCTATCACTCTAAAATAAACGAATAAATTAATACTCTATTTTTTCAATAAATTTCAAATATTCAAGAGCGATGCGCTACCTCCAGAGATAATTTTTTATATTTTTTGCATTTTACTAAGCTACCCTAGAGGCAAATTTTCCGCTCTATAGCATTTAAAAACAAACTTTCGGCCCACCCTAATGCCCACTTTTGATAGCATTAGTAAAATTATCAATTTTAACTGTATTAAATCAAATTACATAAATAATTTTTATCAAAAACTCTAAAAATATAATATGACAAAGGACGATATTTTGCTTATTGATATTTTTGATAAGAGTCGCTCCTTCCACAACATATAAAAAATTTACAGAATATTTCACCGAAAACCATTTTCCACAAGAAAAGTGCCAGAAGATATTCCGTCAAATTTAATATTCAAATTGGTTTGTGCGGTTTTTCAAAGTTAATCCCTTTGGACCGGCGGTATTTTATCACCGCTATCGCGGTCTGTTGTTTCTTTAACCCTAACAGGATTTGTTTCATCCATAATTCAATAAATTCAGTCCGAGTAAACAGAGCGTCATCATAAAGTCGGATATTGTGACAAAAACTGGAAAATTAAATTTATTTTCATCGCGATAATCTGAAATATTGTATCCCTGTTTGCTAAATATATTTGTTGGGGTATAACGTTCTTAGGGCTTTGTTTATGTATCAGTTCCCATGTTGAATGTTTTTAAAACCATGTCGGTTTAAAAAATATACAGTGTCACCATTATACTCAGCACCATAATGGAACTTTTTATTATTAATGAGGTTAGTTCAAATTAAATTTAAATTTATATATTCAATTGTCGCCATCTGTCATTCGGTATCTGTTAAAAATTAAATTTTTGTCAAAAAATGCTGAAAAATGGCATTGTTTAACCGAATTTCAAAAAATGTTATTAGAAAAAGTTGTTTCCGGAATAATTCTAGGCTTATGTCCAGTTTTCGTATGTTTTACGGGTTATCTGCGTTATTAGTAAAGATAGAAGGTTGCGGTTTTCGCGATCCTGTGTTATTTTTTTGAAAAAGAAACGATGTCATCAACAGAATTTTTATAGCCCCCTTAGTTTTTAGATACGGGGTGATTTGAAAATTTTGCATTTTGGGACAACTCCCCTATCTTGGTTACGCTGCAACTTATCAAAAAGGTAAAAAATAAACTTATTAGTTCTTTTCACGTAGAATCCAGTGGCTTAGTCAGATTTTTTCTATGGATAATTGTTTTCGAGAAAAAGAGCAAACTTGCATTTGTTTAAATGAGCCACCCTATATATTTTTAGCTATTATGATTCAGTTTATCACAAGCTTTTCAAAAATATATAATACTTTATAGCTGTTTTCAATGTGATGCTCAAAATTTACATTTTTCAACAAATTTACATTTTTTTTTAGTAGGCCATGACGGGTATTTAGGAAAACAAAAGGTGACGGGCTTGCTATCTCAAAAAATCTTTATTTACTGTCAGAATAGGTTATCCATTTTCTGTTCTTTATTTCTATTCAGTTTCGATAAATAGCAGTTTTTTCTTAATTATGGCTGCAAATGCAAAATTCGAGAATTATGAAAAGTACGATATGTTCGTTTGTTATATTCAGTGTAACGAAAATTTGGATGAAGCATTAGAAGTTTATTTTAACAGGTATGGGCATCTTTTTATATTTTTCATCATATTTTAAAATTTATAAAAACGTAATATTCGCAGATTCCCAGAAAGAAGATAGCCGGATAAAAGAATATTTTTAAAAATAAAATCAAACTTAATTAAAGTCGGTTCATTTTCCAAACCCCGACCTAGTATTTACAATAAGGAAAACCGGGACATTTGTGAAGTAAACGTTTTGGCTTCAATTGAAACAAATCAAAGTAGTTCTTGTAGAACAGTGGAAGGTTCTGTCGGTGTTACAAAATCAAGGGTTCAAACTATTCTAAAAAAACACAAGTTTAAGCCATACAAATTTCATGTCGTACAATACTTACATCTCGGTGACGCAGAGCGCCGCGTAGAGTTTTGTAATTGGTATTTACAAAATGTAAATAGAGAAAATCATTTTGAAAGAACGATTATATGGTCTGATGAGAGTCATTTTACCAGTGCCGGTATATTAAATCGGCAAAATACTAGGTTTTGGTGCCAGGAAAATCAACATGTTATATTTCCACGGGAACGGCAAGGCAGATTTGGGTTTAGGGTTTCATGCTTCATACTGGGAAGTAAAATGTTATATAATATATTTGATTTACTGCAAATAAACATTTAGAAATTTTGGAAAACATTGTGCCCGAAATAGTAGAGAATGTGCCCCTAGCTCATCTTAATAGCTTATATTTGCAACAGGACGGAGCTTCCACTCGCAATGCTCAAATTGTAACAGCATATCTTAACAATAATTTTCCTGGCCGCTGGATTGGAACACATGGACCTGTAAGATGGCCACTCAGGTCACCCGATTTAACGGTTTTGGATTTTTTTTTGTAGGGCTACCTAAAAAATAAAATTTATACCGTCCAGTACCAAACGATGGCAGATTTAAGAGAAGCCACTGAAAGAGCCTTTAGGGAGTTACAGGCACGGCCTTTTGTTATTTTAAATGCACTGAGGCGAATCAAAACAATATGTGAAACATGTCTTAGGCATAATGGAGAACAGTTTGAGCAATATTTATGAGACAGTTTCCTAAATCATCAAATAATTGTAGCTTTTAATTTTTGAACGTAAAACACAACTGAGTTAACTGTTATTTATATTTATAAAAGTTATTGTTATAGGTATATATTTATAAAATTAGTGTTTTATATTTGTGAGAAGCTTGTGACAATTGTTTAATCTTAAAATTTATACGGTGTGCCGTTTAAAAAAACGTAAATTTGTTGAAATGTAAATTTTGAGCTTCACATTGAAAACAGCTATAAAGTATTATATATTTTTGAAAAGCTTGTGATAAACTAAATCATAATAGCTAAAAATATATAGGGTGTCCCATTTAAAAAAAATGCAAGTTTGCTTTTTTTCTCGAAAACAATTAAACATAGAAAAGATCTGACCAAGCCACTGGATTCTACGTGAGAAAAACTAATAAATTCATTTTTAACCTTTTTGATAAGTTGCAGCGTGTCCCAAAATGCAAAATTTTCAAAATCTATCTAAAAAACTAAGGGGGCTATGAAAATTCTGGTTGTGGCATCGTTTGTTTCTCAAAAAAGTAACAAAGTTCCGCGAAAACCGCAACCTTCTATCTTAACTAATAACGCAGATAACCCGTAAAACATACGAAAACTGGACACCCTGTACAAAGCTTCGGATGTCTAGCGCAAAGTTGAATTTTTTGGCATTCTTTCGAATTAACATGTTTTTTTATAATGTAAGTTAACTTAATGGATATTAAACTATTTGCTTACACCATACTCAATATTTTATTTAGTTTGTAAGCTTATTTTTATACTAGAATGCCATTTTTTTTCGAAATATAAAATTACAGGCAAAAAAATTTGACACGGGTGGTGCAAAGTTATCATAATTTAACAATTTTAACAGATAGACGTCAGATGTTCCATTTTTTCTTATAGTAAATACACGTACAAAGTTAAAAAACTAATAAAATTCGCAGATATCAGATTAGTTCACAATTTAAACGCATTTTTACAATAAAATATCAAGGCAATTTCGAATTTTATAAGTAGGCTATGGAAAAAAAGGAATTAGAGTGCCGAATAAATAAAAGAAATGTCATAATTTGAAATATTTTTGCAAGTTATAGTTTCCAATGTTGTCCATTCAAGAAAAAATAGAAATTGTCTTAATTTGTGGAGAAAATATGCCTCACCGGCAAGTATCTGACATTTTTAATGAGAGGCATCCAGAAAGAAATTTGCAGCATAGCACCGGTTCTAGAATAATGTCAAAGTTAAGAGAAACTAGATCTGTTCAAAATAATTTTAAAAAACCTTACGCAGCAAGTAAATACGATGAAGAAGCACAATTTGATGTTTGTTTAAGTGTTATTGACCACGGTCAAACTAGTACGACTAAGGTAAGTGATTCAACAGGGTACAAGAGGGAAAGTGTTAGAAAAATTCTTCAGAAAAATCGATTTCGGGCATATAACCCCAAGTTTAGAAACACATTGAAAGAACGCGATTTTGATATCCGTCTAGATTTTTCGTTTCGGTATCAGGGTAAGTACGAGGAGAATATTATTTTTCCATACAAGATCTTATGAAGAGATGAAGCCACTTTCTCTTCGCATGATACCGTGAGCTCACAAAATTGCCGATGGTGGTCCCAAGAAAATCTCAACTTCACAACTGAATGTCGCGACCAGTATTATTTTAAAACCAATGTATGGTATGTGATTCTGAAAGATCAGCTTATTGGACCATACTTCTTTAGAGTGAACTTAACTGATGTAAGGTATCTGACTTTTCTTGATAATGAAATTGCCGAAGATTTGGAAAACATGCCCTTACATAATAGACATAACTTATGGTATCAGCTTGATGGTCCACCCACCCATACATCAAACTGCAGCAGCGAAAGAACGCATAAATCAATTATTTTAAAACAGAGTTATAGGGCGTGATAGAGAATGTTACTGGCCACTCAGACTTCTTCCTGTGGGGTTAACTTAAACAGAAAGTTTATAAGAATCGACCGCTTAGAAATAGCGAGCATTTGGAACAAACGACCAAACAGTGTTGTGCCGATATAAAACCAAGTTTTTTACAAAATGCTGTCAAAGACGTTTATAGTCGGACGACTCTTTGTATAGAGCGAGAAGGACGTCACACAGATATGTGAAATTTTTTGTTCCTTTAAATAATAATGTTAGTAATATTACAATATATTTAGTATAAAATAAAATTTTTATTAAACATTTAGATGTATTTGTCATTTGAAAAATGGAACATCTGGCGTCTATCTGTTAAAATTGTTAAATTATGATAACTTAGCCACTACCCGTGTCAAATTTCTTTGCCTCTAATTTTATATTTTGAAAAGAAAATGGCATTCTAGTAAAAAAATAAGCATACAAACTAAATAAAATATTGAGTATGGTATAAGCAAATGGTTTAATATCCATTAAGTCAACTTACATTATAAAAAGAACATGTTAATTTGAAAAATTTGCAAAAAATTCAACTTTGCGCTAGACATCTGAAACTTTGTACATAGGCCTAAAATTATACTAGAAAAAACTTTTTCTAATAACAGTTTTGAGAATTCGGTTAAACAATGCCATTTTTCAGCATATTTTGACAAAAATGTCATTTTTGACAGATACCGAATGATAGATGGTGACAATTGAATATCTAATTTTTAGTCTAATTTGAAGCAAAAACGATTGCCCTTATTTAATTTGGACTAACCTCATTAATATTAAACAGTTACATATGGTGCGGAGTTTAATGGTGACACTGTATGTAAATTTTCGATATGCTTGTAAAGAAATTAACCATATCTATTTACGTACATAATGGAGCCCCATTATGGATTTTGTTTTCTTATGATAAGCTGTATATTATTTCCTCTGTAAGGAATGAAGTAAGAATTCGAAATCGGTCGAGTGATCAAAAACTTCTGGGACAATTTGATTTCGTCACTATCACATCATAAAAATTTGCGTATTAATATTAACTAATATCGCATGATATTTGATTTAATTTTAGCTTTAAAACTGGGGGGAAGTACAATTTTGGTTCCTGTATGAAACACCCACCTAACTTTAGCGGCTTTACCTTGGTTTTCCACCTAAGGTTAGTGACCTTCTTTTCAGGGTCTTTGGCTAAACTTGGAATTTCACTTTGCTCATATCTTAATCACCCCTTTTTTTCCTTGTATTAACTACCCGAGGGGTGCGACACTCCTTAAATAGCTGTTCAAATTGTCAAAATGCATTTATATAAATATATTTAAATACAAATAAATACATCTAAATATGAATGAACACAAATGAATGCAAATAAATTCAAATAAATACAAACAAATTCAAATAGATACACATAAACATAAACAAATACATGCATGTAATGCGGTTAAATATGAATTATTAATAACATATTGGACAGCATTTACGCATCCCAAGAAGAGCTTAACCTGAAGGACTTTAATCGCGACATTGAAAATTTTGAAAATTCACCATTCTTACAAGTTGAACTTGGAACGGGAAAGCTTATAGCTGTAAGAAAGAGTTCTCTGTGTTGGTTACTGCAACAGGATCAAACAAAATTGAGCACCGATAGTAACATCAGGGTAAGAGGCGTCAAAAAGAAATCTAAAAGCAGCAAGGAAACAATTTTACAAGAAAAACATTAAAATTGGATCACGGTATTTTTAACGATCTGAAAATACCTTGCTTATTTACATTGGACAGGTGTTGGGATTTTTTTTTCAAGAAAATGATAAAAATGGATGATTCTATATAGAAACTTGTGGTATTATATATAAAAATATTTTATGCCTTAGAACCTGTTAGACTAAAAAAAGTTGTACCTTAGAAATTGCAGAATACCAGTCCCTTCTAAAGTAAGTTGTTATGTTTGTTGGGAGCAGGATTATTATAAAATTGACAAAAATATAGCACAAACAATTAACGAAAACATCAGGAAGTTTCAAGTACAACATAAAGTAAAAGGAAGAAGATAGATGAAACAAAAATCTGTCATACAAAGCTTAGATAAAGATACGTCAACTAGTGATGACGATATTACAGAGAAAGACATTTTATTGCATGATTCGACAAGCGAGGAGTCTGATGGTGACTCCAAAGATGATGATAAAAGAAGAGATATTAATATTAAATCCGAACAATATTCCGCTGTTTATTATGACACATCTATGAGGTGATATCGCGTCCTGTCGCTGTATTATATGAAAAAGATTTATTTTTTTTGAAAATTAACGAAGACAACCATAATAAACTAAGTATATACATTTTAAATCAAGAGAGAGAGAGAGAGAGAGGGAGCTCTAGCTCTAGATTATAATAATAAAATACAGGGTGTTTCATTTAAGAAATACTACAAACATTTTCACATTTTAAAATTCTTTTATTATTACTTTTCATGTATACCCAACGGCACCTTAACTACGCACCCTACAGTGGGTTCTTAATGCTAACTTAACCTATCCTAACGTGTTCACAAATATAAGAACCTAAATTACTGCTATTATTAGGGTTTTCAAAATATAATAAACAACAATAAACCAGTTCTGCAAATTGGCGTAATAAATTCTAAGTACCGTACTAAGGTAAAAAAAATGCGGCTAAACCAGGGTCCTTTTTGATTTTAGTCTGTCAACGTACACTGTTAAGTTTAGTTTGTTTTTTGAAAATGTTTCGTCCTTGATGCTCTAGTGAGATCTGTGAAAGCAATGAAACTGAAGTAAATAACAGAGTGCATTTATTAACAGATGCCAAACAGATTATGTTGACCATCATGGAGACACAACAGCCGAGTTATTTGAAAATTGGTTTAAAACTAAATTATTGCAGAACATTCCACCAAATAGTGTCATTGTTATGGATAACGCTAGTTATCAAAGTAGACAATTAAACAAAGCTCCTTTTTCAAAAGACACTAAAGCCAATATTCAAGAATATATGTTTGATAATGATTTATATTTTCATGAAAACTATAGAAAGAAAGACTTATTAGAAGTGCTTAGAAGTATATCTATTCAAAAAGAATATTACTGCGATGAACTTGCGAAAAGCATGGGGCACATAGTATTGCGGCTACCGCCTTACCACTGTATATTTAACCCTATTGAACAAATATGGCACCAACTTAAAGCTGGAATTCGTCGCAATAATATTTCACTCACACTTAATTCTAGTGTAATAACTCTAATTCATGATGAAACTAAAAAAATTTCTGAGGTGAACTGGAAAAACTGCGTACAACATGTAAAGAAAGTAGCAGAAAGTTGCATTTGTGTTAGGAATGCAAGAGAAAGGTTTATTATTACTTTAGATGATGATAGCGATAGTGAAGTAGATTTAGTTGGGTAATTTTTTAATTAATATAATAATTTAGCATTATAAGTGTAAGTGTAAGACCATCATTATATTTTTATATTTTAAATTTAATAAACTTAAATTAACATCAGTTACATTTTTATTTGCTGCTAAATTAAATATTTCAATAATATGTATTTTCTAAGACGGTCCTAGCTCAGTCGGCATTGTGTCAATACCCCTATTTAGGTAGAAATATATAAGAGTCATTTGGTCAGTTTCCTATATTTGTAAATACACTTTACCTAATCCTAAGATCATCCGACAGGCAGCTAAGTTATACCGGGGCCGATGACATGGCCCTATGGTTGAGACACTCGTTTCGTATGAGTGAGCATTATTCCAGAGGGATTTATACAACTTAAACGAAGGAAACTGTAAATCATAAACTGTAATACGGCTGGCATTTGGGAAAAAAGCTGCCAAAAAACCCCATCAAATTTGTATTAGTATACCAGGTTATTTTAAATTTTTAGGTTTTTAATGCCTTTTGGTTTTTTCTGATAACGGATTCTGAATGTCCATAGAAAATACTTCAAAATTGCAAATTTACACAATCATCCTGTACATATTTAATAAATAATACTGTTAAATTAGTTCTATTTTTAATGGTTTGGTTTGTATAATACTGGGTTTGTAACTATAAAAACCATATGCGATCGATGTTAGATACTTATATAATAATTGCAACCAAATACAAATAAAATTAAATACTTTGATTACATTTAAATACTTTTGAATCCATTTGAATACATTAAAATACATTTAAATCCATAAATACGTTATCTATTTTATGTATTTAAAAGTATTTATAAATAGATGTGCAAAATTTTGGAAGTGGCGCACCCCTCGCAACTACCATATCATTTATTCCTTTTAACAGTGTTTTTCTGCAGCCGTCACGAAAATAAAATTTTCGGTATGATTTTTTAAATAAAATAAATTACTATTTTCATGTTAATTCCCGATATTTTTTTTTTCGTGTTTGGATAGTAATTGTCAGTTTTAGTTCAAAACTTTAGAGGTTAGTTCAAGTTAACTTGATTCTTTCCTTTCAAGAATGCTAATGGCTATATATATGGAGCTGTGCTTTGTCGAATTTCGAGGATATTGGAACTATTGGTTCTTTAAAAAAATATAGCGAGGTTATATTTTCACTATAAAGATTAGACCAATAAATAAATGTAAGTGCTTTATTTTACTTACTTTAAATACCTGCAATCAAGTTTGCATGCAGTCACTCTTCCTCCATATTTGTATTTCGGTAACAAATATGTCATAAATACATATGCGAGATGTTACACGTGGCGACATCTCGTAGCAATCGAGCTATCCACCCAACCATACCAGCGAGGTCTTAGAGAAGACCAAACGCTGGAATGGATCCCGCATAAGCAGGTATCTAATGTCAGGTGGCGCTGAAAGCCAATCGTCGGTTTCAATGAACCGAAAACATGATATAAAAAAGGGAAAAACATCTTTCTTTAAATATGTCATATTTTTGTGTTTCAGTGGCAAAGGTATCATGCTTACTGTGTCACTTCTCTATACCCATATCTCGGTATGCTGTCACTGTGTCGTTCTTCTATAGTTGAATCTCGGTGAAGAATTGTTTATCTTTCCTTAAGTATTTTGATGCCTTTTGACATTTTTGACGGGTGACACTTCGTACAATGGAAATACTATTTGTGTATTAATAGCGCAAAGTGATACAATGCCGCTTTGAGCAAGAAGTTTGCTATCTCTCAAATTACACACACGATTTTTTCTGCAACCTTGTTTTTGTAAAAATGTTTGTTAAAATGTACTTACTGCAAAATAAAAATTTCAAATTGCATAAGTACATATTATTTATTTAGATACCGTCTTACTGGTCATAAAATTGTTGACATGTGTCAAACACCCCTCAACGCCTGTTTTGAAAACTGAGTCAAACATAAGGAACACCGGCGGCGACAAAGTGAACCAAACGCTCGCTCCTTGGAAACGAGCTACTTTGTGCTTTCCTTTGAAAGCGCAAAACTGTACCTTGCGCTCGGTTAGGAGAACATATTTTTTTGTAGTTCAATTTAGATTCTGTAAAGTATCTACATATCATACTGTCTAAACAAAACACAGCAAATTTGTGTTATAACCTAGTGCTCAGCGGGGTATATAACTCAGAGATTAGCTATTCTAGGATGATTTATTTAGTCCTTAGTATAATGTGTCATAGGATGGTTAGATAACTTAAACTCATCAGACACGGTGCAATTTCTACATGTATTTTTGCATAAAATCATCACAGGGTGAATAGTATTAAATTGTCACGAAAACATAGCACGCATTTCTGCAGGAAAAATATTTAGAACTTGCTTCATTTTTTTTTGGTATAAATGCGCGTGAATCGACGAAAAAGCTTATTTTGTAGAGTCAATTTTTGTTAACCACACTCTCAAAATAGCGGTTGTCGACTTATATTTGGGTTGTGCTTTGTAGTGTTTTTTTTTTTTATGATAAGGCACAGCACTGCAGGATAAATCCTTTATGGCGCTCTAGGAGCGGTGCGTGTGCGCAGGAAACGATTCACGTTGGTCTTGAATCTTTGGAGATTATACTCGTTGGGGAACGCGATCTCAGGGAGGTCGTTCCAGAGTGATGACGTTCTCCAGATGAAAGAATTTTAAAACAGTGTCGTTCGAGGGACACTAAGCTGAACTACGTACTGGTGGGCTGCAATGGCTCGTCGTGTATTTCTACCATGCACCGCTCTGGGTGGTATCAAGCGGGCAACCTCAGTTGAACACTTGCCATGAAAATATTTGTAAAATAGACTCAAGTCGCCAACCTGCCTTCGATGTTCAAGGCTTTCCAGATTGTTTGTCAGACTATGGTCACCGATCAAGCGAATGGCTCTTCTTTGAATGGAATCTAGCAATCTCAGGGTATGTTTAGGAGCAGAGCCCCAAATATGCGAACAGTACTCCAGTGATGGTCGAATTTGGGCTTTATAGAGCATCAAAAGTTGCTGGGGTGTATAGAGGTTCTTTGTTCGGAAAAGTAGTCCAAGCTTCTGCGAGGCTGCCCTAGCAATGGCCGCAACGTGACTATGCCAAGACATATGACTATCCAAATTTACGCCCAATAAATGAATTGCTGAAGCCAAAGGAATTGAGTGTCCCGCCATAACTATATCCGGTTCTTCA
Source organism: Polydrusus tereticollis (assembly GCA_963920685.1). Lineage (NCBI taxonomy): Eukaryota > Metazoa > Arthropoda > Insecta > Coleoptera > Curculionidae > Polydrusus > Polydrusus tereticollis. Next base: position 165,265,577 of record OY987327.1, read on the forward strand.
ACATTAACTTTTTTAGAAAAAACTGCCGCCTGGGTCTTTTTAGCGTTAAATTCTACTTGTTTACTGTCACCCCAAGACAGAATTTCTTCCATGTCTTTGTTAAGATGTGAGACCTCTTGCTGCCTATAGAGATGTGCATTAGCAGCCGATGTCCGAGCATCCAAAGTAAAAGATGAAACAAGTGTGCTGTCATCAGCGAAGCTATATATAGGATTTTTAGTTTTTTCCAAAAGATCGTTAATGTATAGTAAGAAAAGGGTGGGCGACAAAATAGAACCCTGAGGGACTCCGGCGTTGATGTTAAATGTGTCTGAAAGAAATCCGTCCATCGCCACTCGTAGAGAACGGTCTTTAAGAAAGCTCGACAGCCATGAACAAAATTGAACCGGCATTCCGTATGCTCTCACTTTAGTTAGGAGCCCCTCATGCCATACTCGGTCAAAAGCCTTGGAAATGTCCAGTGCTACCGCCCGGGACTCCCGATGGTGTTCTATTGCGTTGTTCCAAACATGAGTAACATAAGCGAGAAGGTCTCCTGTTGATCTAGACTTACGGAATCCATACTGGCGGTCACTAATAATGTTAAAGCCTTCCAGGTATTTTAGTTATTTTTCGTTGATAGCCTTCTCCATAACTTTTGATATAACCGAGAGCAATGCAGTGTGGTATATTATGGTCTGTCTGCTATCCTTACCGCTAGATTGGAAAACAAATTTTAAATTAAATACTTAATAATGTCCTAGGGTACGTGCATAACGGAGCTGTGATACTAGATGATAGCTGTGCTTTATGGAAATATACTACATATTTAAATGTGGGAAATAGAGAACCCGCAGTCACATTCGCAGATGTATTCGTTACCCGGCAATACGTCTACCACGAAGGACACAAGCTAACAACAATGAAAAGGAATGGGTTGCTGCGCAAGATATTTCTTGCGCAGCAACCCATTCCTTTTCAATCAAGAAGTGTCAGCCGACTGACGAGAAAAGTAGATCGCAACGACGGCGCGATAGCTAAGAAAAGACGAGATATAACCATTTACGACGTTACGGACGCTGTTCATTTATATTTTATGACTTTCATTTAATTATAATCAATGTTTCGATAGTACTAAATAAAGTGTTAAATCCATTTGTTGTTTGCCTAAATTGCAAAACATCTCGAATGCAAATCAAATCCTATAAATTTGGGGCTCAACCGGGATTGATTCAACATTAACAAATCTATAATATCATATCAGATTGGACTGTACGCAAAAGAAACTTGTTTTGTTTGGTTCTGGAAACATAAAGTGAACTTTCAGTGACTAAAAGAAAAGTGATTAGTGAACTCTTATGACGAAAGGCGATGACGTAAAGACGATGATGTAAATACGACCACTACCATACAGTAAAGATTTAAGGTAGCACTACGATGGACGACTCAAGGTAGGAGCTTTAGAATAATAATTTTAAAAGACTTCAGCTAAAGATTATTATTAAGACTGTTAAGGCTGTAAGAATTTCATCAATTGAAAAATGCATACATTACAGAATATACCAGGGGTAGCCGAAAATATTAAAGCTGCGCAATTAAATGTAATAAAAAAATTGTATAAATTAATTTATGAAGAAGACGGTGACCGAAATAATAGAAAGAAATTTAAAGATTTCAGTGGATTTAATTTTGACCTTGGCTCTGAAGAGTATCATAATGAAATAGCTTATATTAAAGATAATTTTTCAGGTAATGACCTGATATCATTTGCAAATATTTTGCGCATAGATAATGGAATTAAACCAGAACAGCTAATTGAAAATATTTGTAAACATTTAGTAAATTTGGCGTTTTTGCACGAAAACAGCGAGAAAGATGTAGAGAAGAAAATGTGACGATGACAACACAAAATTTTATGTTTTCCATGAATTATTGAGATGTGGAAGATTCTATTCGAAAGTTTGACGGAAGCAATGGATATTCAATAGGAAAATGGGAACAAGATTTGGAAGACATGCCGATCTAGTTGGATGGAGTGATTACAATTCTTTATATTTGGAAAAAAATCGCTAGATGGATTAGCCAAATTATTTATACAGGGTGAGAGAAGAATAAATCCTTGGCCACTGTTAAAGCTAGCACTTGATATTATATTTGGTTCCCGTTTAAATAGTGCAAGTCTTCATAAAATGGCTTGTGACAGAAGAAAAAATAAGAATGAAAACGTACAAGAATATTTTCTTGTAATGAAAGAAATTGCAAGCCGTGGTTCGATCGAAAATGATGCATTTATGCAGTATGTTACGGATGGAATTCCAGATGACCTAAATAATAAAATTATTTTATATTATGGTGCAAAATATATTACCGAATTGAAAGAAAAACTTAAAATACAGTGTGTTTATAAAATCTGGAAACGGCTTAATAACATCCCAATTTATTGGGCAACATTTTTCTCAGACTTTTTAATAAAAAAAAATATGACGCCAAAATGAGCAAAAATAACTAGTTAATGAACCTTTTGACAAAAGTTGTAGAGGACAAAAACTCTACAAGATAAAATATTAAGAGACAGGGTGTGTTCCATTTGAAAAGGAAAGTAAATTAATTTTAATATGTGAAAAGTTGACACGTTTGTAGAGCACACCCTGTACAAAATATGGAATGTTCTAAGGGTCTTAAGTCTAAATTAGTCTTTGTCTTTGATTCCCTCGAAAATTTTTCGAATGTCTTGACTTAATTCAATTATATTTCAAATCTTAAGGTGCCAAGTTTTTTCTTCCAAAAAATAATATTTTTAAATAATTTGGCAACATGGCAAAATAATTAAAAACTATGTTTGCCACGATACGCGAAATATCGAGGGAAATTTAAAAGTTCAAAAATATACAGGGTGTTCTATTAAAAAAAAAAACTTGTTCCTCTTTGTTGAGCCGCCCTATAGAGTCAAAAATAATTTTACGTTATAACTACAACTTTTATATTAACATTTTGTGTGTATTATACAGCGTGTAACAGAAGTATGGAACGCTTTAAATATCCTTAATACCGTTTGTCCGATGTAGCTCAAATTCGGTATCCGTATATAAGAGGTTATCGCGGAGCTGCTAGTGACATTTGCAATTTTGCCAAATTTACAGTTTTTAAGCAATTTAAAATATATATTTTTTAAATGGAACACTCTATATATTACAATATTTTTGGATTCTACATAAAATTGCAATTATTTTTTAATAAGTGCATTATAAGTCTAAACTTAATAGTTTTTGAGATATCGAGTTTTGAGAAATGATTTTTTTGAACTTTGACAGCGTCTAGCTTTCTAACGATACACCATATAGCAAAACGGGTTACATGTTCCTATCTTACTTTTTTATTATCTTTCCAAAAATGCCAACTTACTGTTAAACCGGAAGTACTATATTTCCGGCTTTTGAGCTACATCCGGTTTAACCAGAAGTTGACACTTTTAGAAAGATAGTAGAAAAGTAAGATAGGGACATGCAAGCCGTTTTGCTCTAAGACGTACCGTTAGAAAGCTAGAAGCTGTCAAATTTCAAAAATGTCATTTTTTAATACTATGCAGTTACTAATAAATAATTGTGTTTTATGTAGGATCCAAAAATATTGTAATATATAATGTGTTCCATTTAAAAAAAAAAAAAAATTAAATTGCTAAAAAACTGTAAATTTGGAAACATTGCAAATGTCACTAGCAGCTCCGCGATAAGCTTTTATATACGGGTACCGAATTTGAGCTAAATCGGAAAAACGATATTAAAGATATTTAGAGCGTTCCATACTTCTGTTACACGCTGTATATACAAACGAAGCTATTCTACTTTGCCACTCTAAACGGCCACCCTGTAGAGTAACACACAAAGTTAGGTTAAATAGGCAAATAATAATAATGAAACGCGTTTGTTAGCTTAAGAAGGGCAATAAGATTATTTAATATAAAAAATTGTAATTATTTTATAGATTTTAAGACATCTAATTTGATGCGATTAATCTTTAATACTGCGTAAAACAAATCTCCTTTAGGTTTTGGGGAAAACACTTGAAATGGTCATTGGTAAAACGCAAACGGCTGGGAAGGAGCGGTCTTATGAAAAAGTAAGTTCAATTTTAATATTAAAGGAGAGTTGATTTTCCATCGAGTTTCTGATTGATTTGGGTAAAGTGGATTCAGGAAAAAAATTGAGACGATTTGGTAAAAGCAAAGAAAATGGAAGAAATATGCTAAATAAAGCCAGTGTCAAGAAGGTCAAGATAATTTTTTTATGTAGCCCTTAACGCAAAACACAACCGTGATGTTTTGATATATCTTTTTTTTATCTCAAACTCAACTCAAGCGCAAACACTAGCTTTATTTTCTTAAAGAAAAAAAATGTTTCATTGTCAAAACATGTAGTTGAAAAAGTAGAGCAGAAAGGCTAAAATAAAGTTAAAAAAAATATCTAAAAAATATATAGGGAAAGAAATTTGCAATGTATATGACATGATATTAAAAATTACAATGAGGTACTGACATATTGTATAACAGATACTTATTGTGGGACTACACTTACGGGAATAAGTAAAAAAATTAACAATAATTATTCACGTTCTACAATAAATAAAGTCAAAACAAATAAACAAAGTATAATAACCTAACAAAGATCAGACACCAACCCAAAACAAAATGAATTAAGGGTTGTGGTCATAAAACTCATTTATGGTGTAATACGCCCAGCAACGAGGAACTGTCTTACTTATCCTTTAAGTTTCCCATCATATTGAATTTGTTTAATATTGAGTGGTAGCGAATTAAAAAGTCATTGTAGAAAATAGAGTTTTTAGTATTAAAGTTGGGTCAGGAATTGGTAAGGTTACAGTGACAGTGTTACGTAAAGGGTATGTTAGAGTTGTTCCAATGTTAGCCTTTTTTTTATCAGACAAGCCGTTTCAAGGATAAATAAGCAAGCAAGCGTTAGTATTTTGTGTTTTATAAAAAGTGGCTTACATGAGTCTCGAGGCTTAGAAACCTAATAGCTCCTTTTTGTAATCTGAATACCTTATTAAAATTGTAGTTAGAGCATGAACCCGAAAACAGATGCCGTACCTTAAGTGGGACTTTGTTAGAGCCCATTAGACATTGCGCCCTACAGCAAATTTTTAATTTTGAGACTAAGGCATAACATCCGCGAGCTATTTTATTATTTAAATTTAAAATATGGCTTTCAAATTTTAGTTCTGAATCTATGAACGAACAGTCCCAAATACTTATTCTCTTTTAAATTCTGAACAACCTGAGCATGTAAATGAATATCTTTAACCATAGTCAAATATTTTTAAGGGTTTCTTCCAGAATGTCAATATTTAAGTTATGCCGGAGTATCGTTGTATCGTTTGCGAATATGGTAAATTTTCCAGTAATATTTAACATTTGCAAGTCATTCTCGTAAACTAAAAACAGTAACGGCCCTAACACATAACCTTGAGGTACTCCTAAAGTAATTTCAAGTGGAGCAGACATATTATACTCAGTATTTTACAAATCTACATAACTATAAAGCTTGTCAGTCACGGTGCAATTTCTACATGTATTTCTGAGTGTAAGAGAAAAAATATTAAAAAAAAATCATGTCGTTTAATCTGGAATATTTTTTCCGTCAAGTACGGTGCAAATTTAACTGGCCATTCTTATTTTGACAATTTATTGTGAATTATTTCTAATCTAATTTTAAAATAATTGTGCTCTGTGACGATCTGCAAGTTTTTGTGCCACTTATAGTCCGTCGGATAGCTCCGGCTATGATGCATAAAAAAACCCGAGGTATAACCAGATGGGACCTTTACCATTTCTGATACGCTCTCTCCTCAAATACCCCCATAGAAAGAAATCTAGTGGCGTACGGTCCAGAGACCTTCATGACCATATCAAATTGCGTGTAAGTGTCTTTGCACATATTCGCCAAAGTACGGCAGTAACTCACCAATAGAGCCAATTTTTACTCCAGCAGAATTTAAAAACAATGCACCTCTTACATACATTAATTGCTCACATCAAAGAGACTTGTTGCAAACGGGTCCTGTAACAATAAGGATTGAATTTGAAACAAAAAAAAATTGCTGCTAAAACAGCAGCCTATTGTCTCATAATACATGATAAAATTTTTAGCTATAATCCACTCACAAAAATTGTTAAACAACTATAATCCCCTCCCTTATAAACTAAGCTTATTTAAGTTTCTTAACTAGTACTTGTGTAGTCATAAGCATGTCTTTACCTAACATGCAACATATTGAAATTTTTATTCAAAAATTACAGATTTTAAAAAATCAAATTCAAGAATATACATCTAAAAAACTTATCTTAAAGAAATTTTCTTCTTTGAAAATGTGCGATTAGTTTTGGATGTGCAAGGATTTAAAGATGCGCATAACAAGTTTATTCCAAAAGAGTTGGCAGCATATGATGAAAATAGAATTAGTCACTATGTGTTTAAACAGCCATTTCCATTAAGTTTACTCTCACCCGATTTACACAGGCAAGCTGTGTGGTTAACGAAAAATTTTCATTGCATAAACTGGAATATTAGATATACCCCTCTTCATTATTTTTCTACTATTATCGAGGAGTTGACCAAAGATGTAGAGTTCGTTTATGTTAAAGGAAGTGAAAAAGTTGACTATATTAAGAAATACTGTACCAAGCCAATAGTAGAATTAAATGAACAACCAATTATACGTTTATCAACACCTAAATGTTTTTTTTATTCTAAGTCACCAGCTGTGTGTGCACTTTATAATGTATTTTATATGTATAATAATTTTTTCACGAATTAATAAAAAATCAGATTTTATTTATTGTTTTATTTCATCACTAATTTTTTTTGAGTGTGGTTTAGTGGGTTTAGGACAGAAAAACAATTCCTTTTATTATGAAATTGCCGACGTTTCGACCTATATTGGGTCTTTTTCAAGGCTAAAAACAAACATACATTTCCAGTTAATCCTTAAGGAAGAACACTGTTATGGTAAAAATATGTTGACAATCAAAAAAAAAAACTATATAAATTTATACCCATTTTAGGGCATTCACAATACATTAATAACAGCAATTACTAGAGAAAACGAGAACAAAACACATTTATCAAAATATATGAAGTAAAAATAAAATTTGTAAATAAAATTGACACGCAAGACCACTATTCCATTAAAACAAACATTGTGTATAACAAGTAAATTCGCACCCCACATGACAGGTTAAGTTTTCACTTTAAAAAACAAAAGTATTAAATACTAATTTGGAGAATAAAAGAACTTACCTATTCAAAAAAAATTAGAATTATTGTCATTATAAATATAATTCATCTCCATAACAACACAGGGACATAATATTTTATTAAATAAAATATACATCAAACGGTATCAATACCACAACGAGAACTGATAGAACAGCAACTTTAGCGGACTTTCAATCTTTGATCATAGTAGGAATCAAAGATTTAGAATACTGTATCAACGCACAAACGGCTGGCGAGAATGATAAAAACAATCTTAGAGCTTCTTGCATAAATACCTTCACTAATCACATTATACGTAACAAACATCATAAACATAATCAATTAAGTACTATTGTTAGAGATTTCGCGATATGTAAGTCATTTCTCAGATCACACCCAGAATTGGTGGTCATGCGCTCAGATAAGGGTAACTCTACGGTGGTAATGTTGAGGGATGAGTATATGAACGGCATGCTGGCTATGTTGGATGACGATCAAACCTATAAAATTTTGACTTCTGATCCAACTGCTAAATATCAAACACAAGCGAATAATTTAGTTAAAGAACTGTGCTTAAATAAATATATAGATGACGAACTAGCTAAAAAAATCAAAATACATAATAGCGTCCCTCCAAAACTGTATGGGCTACGAAAAACACATAAAGACAGTTTAAGTTTGAGACCAGTAGTTAGTTGTATCAATTCTCCTTCGTATAATCTGGCGGTTTTGTACATGAAATATTATCTAAAGTAACTACAACTTTTGAATTTAATATAAAAAATTCCTTTGAGTTTGTTGAGGTTAGCCGACAAGTTAGGTTGCCAGAAGGCTATGTACTGGTCTCTCTCGATGTGGTTTCTCTTTTTACTAATGTTCCTAAAGACTTGGTCATGAGTATTATGAGGAGGAAATGGCGCTTTATATCATCATATACGAATATACCTTGTGACTTTTTTTGCCGAATAATAGAACATCTTTTTAATACCAGCTATTTCTCTTTCAATAACAAATTTTATCAACAGTTGGATGGGACGGCAATGGGAAATCCTGCTAGCCCTATGTTAGCGAATTTAATTATGAATGAATTAATAACGCAAGTAATCAGTAATCTTCCTTTTTCTTGAGTTTTATTAGGTTGTATGTGGATGATACATTGTTGGCTTGTCCGTTAGACGAAGTGTCAAATCTCTTAAATTACTTCAATAATTTCCATCCTAAAATCAGGTTTACCATGGAAAATGAGGTTAACGGGGTTATTCCTTTTCTTGATACTATGGTAATGCGAAATACAAATGGCACTTTATCCACTAATTGGTTTATTAAACCCACAGCGTCTGGACGCGTGATCAATTATTTATCCTCGCATGCAACTAATCAGAAAATTGCCACAATAAAAAATATGTTATACCGCTCTCATAAATTGAGTAGTCCAGAATATCACTCTCAAAATGAAGAGACCATTAGGAATATTTTAAGACTTAATAACTACCCTATGTCACTAATTAATAGAGTAATTAACCAATATAAAAATAATCTAAATAACAATGATACTAAAGTTGATACAGATAATTTTAAATATTATAAATTTCCTTATGTTTAGGGTTTATCAGAAGAGATTGAAAAACATATTAAAAAATGTAGTCCCAATTGCGGGTTGGCGTTTTATAACACTAATGTGGTCAGTGCTGTCTTTACGAGGTTGAAAGATCCAGTACCACTCGATTTTTCGTCTGGTTTGGTATATAGGATTCCTTGTTCGGGGTGTGATAAATGCTATATTGGTATGACCAAACAGTACTTAAAAACCAGAATTTACCAACATCGTTACGATTGCAGAGAGATAAACAGAAATAAATCAGAAAAAACGGCTTTATCCCAACATCATTTTACAGCGGATCATACATTTGATTTCAATGAGGTGTCTATCTTGGACCGAGAAAGTAATTATTACAAGCGGTGTTTGAGTGAAATGATTTACATAACGCTTAATAATACGGTTAACTGTCGGGCAGATACACAAGGGCTCAACATACAGTATAATTATTTGCTTCATTTGTATAAAGAATTTGGGCCTAACGTAAATAAAAATTATTAAAAAAAGATCGGAACAATGTGAGCAACAATGGCTATTGTAGTGTTTTTTTTTTTTTTTTTTTTTTTTTTTTTAAGTCCGCTAAAGTTGCTGTTCTATCAGTTCTCGTTGTGGTGTTGATACCGTTTGATGTATATTTTATTTAATAAAATATTATGTCCCTGTGTTGTTATGGAGATGAATTATATTTATAATGACAATAATTCTAATTTTTTTTGAATAGGTAAGTTCTTTTATTCTCCAAATTAGTATTTAATACTTTTGTTTTTTAAAGTGAAAACTTAACCTGTCATGTGGGGTGCGAATTTACTTGTTATACACAATGTTTGTTTTAATGGAATAGTGGTCTTGCGTGTCAATTTTATTTACAAATTTTATTTTTACTTCATATATTTTGATAAATGTGTTTTGTTCTCGTTTTCTCTAGTAATTGCTGTTATTAATGTATTGTGAATGCCCTAAAATGGGTATAAATTTATATAGTTTTTTTTTTTTTGATTGTCAACATATTTTTACCATAACAGTGTTCTTCCTTAAGGATTAACTGGAAATGTATGTTTGTTTTTAGCCTTGAAAAAGACCCAATATAGGTCGAAACGTCGGCAATTTCATAATAAAAGGAATTGTTTTTCTGTCCTAAACCCACTAAACCACACTCAAAAAAAGTTGATATCAGGACGCGAATGATAATCACTAATTTTATTAAATTCTTTGTCTTTAAAAAGTTTAAGCAACCCTTGGCAGCTTTTTTACAGAGCGCAACATGCTCCATATAGTCTATGTACCATGGAAAATTTTGTGCTTCAGCATCATCATCACCCACTATAGCATAATAACGCGAACAAGCTTGTGACATAATAAAGTTTTCATACATTTCAGTAACTATTGTCTCCATGTTTAATATTTTCACTTCAGTAATCACACATAATAAAATAACGGACTGGGACCCATCTCAGCAAGTCGCGCCTCTTCCACAACACTTAATATTAGTTTATATGCAGCCGTATCATTTGGTGACACAAATTCTTTAAACTCGAACAACTCTTCAATAAAACCATTTGTCCTACAATCTTCAACCAGCTTGAGCATATCTTCTGTTTCATAGTAGTTCTGTATCATTTCCACACCACGTCTAAAATAATCAGCATCACTTTCGTACATATGACAGGATTCTGGATTGCACTGCATCGCATTTTCTACACATTCATTAACTAGATCATAAAAATCTTATTCAATTTTTTTTAAGGGTTTCAAATAACCTCTCTCGCACAGGATCTGCCATTATTCTAAACTAACCTTAAAGATTTGTAATATCTTTTGTACATCTTTACCACTGTCTAGTGGGAATTTCTGTCCTTGTTAATTGAGTATAGTTGCTGTGTGTTCTTTCAGTACGTTAAAAATGTGGTATTTGCTACAATTTTAAAATGAGGCAGAGGAGGAGGATTTTGCCCCGTCCTATGGAGGAGGAGGATTTTGCCCCGTCCTATTTGGAGGACCTCATTGTGTTCCCCGTGCTTTATTTTACTCCTCATTCCCTCCTCTTTCCCCAACAATATACTACTTACGCTATTTTGTTGAAATCATATTCTATTATCCTCGTTAATTTCCATAAAAGTGGAGAGTGAGGAAAATTATTAGCGTCATTTAAGCCAGTTAAAAAAATATTATTCTGTTAATAACTTTTCAATTCTTCCACGCTTCACTTTATTAAGCAACTTCCCTACCGATAATGACATGGAACTTCAAAGCTCCTCAGAGAATGTTAGGGTAAGTGACAATCACAGTAGTTCGCGTGTGCTTAGAAGACATAGTTTAAAAAATTATATTTAAACAAAGGAAATTGTCTAGTAATTACTTCTTGATTTTTATATCTTCCATGAAATCGAGTTTATTGTAATTTTTGAATTTAACATGGATGATCCTTGAATTCGAGGAAGGGCTAATAGTATGATTAGAAGTTTTGAGATGTTGACCAAAAGCGAAAGACGATCTGGAAAGGTGTTCTTTTATGCGTGTCGTTAGGGGTCTACACGTACAGCCAATATAGGTACTGTTGCAAGAATTACAATATAATTTTTAAATATCATTCTTTGAAAAAGGGCCAATTATGTCTTTGGAGTTTAGGATATGTATTTCTAAACTATTTCTGGTTTTAAAAGAAATACTATGACTGAGGTTAGGAGATGTGTAACAAATTACAAAGAAAATTGCTATAAAAAAATATGATTAAAAAACTTTTTATACAACTTAGATTTGAACCCAGTATCTCGAGGGTATCCGTCGAGAGTTTGACCGTTACATCACGAACTCATTCATAAACTTAAATTAGAACTTATAAATCTTGATCGTTTCTTAAGTAATTAAAAACTAAACCGGGCTCCAAATTAAAAACATCATTCACACAGTTTAGAACAGGGCTCTTTTAAGCTTTTGTTATTTCTAACTTTTTACTCTAACTCTAACAAATCAAGTTCTTTAACCTTTGATTACTCGTGTAGAACACTAATGCCCTCTTGAGATAAAAAATGTTCTGTGCATAGGAAGTGGGCAGCGAGGGTAGAGTTGGTTTCTATAATATCAGTGCTCTCGAATTTCTTGACAATGTTTAAAGGCTTTCACACACCGACGCGGCCACGGCCACGGTAGCGGTAGCGGCCGCGGTGGCGGCCAATCTAAACACATAGAAATAAATGAATGAAATCATAACAACGCGGGCAGGTCTAGATCAAGCGGCCTAGGGCAGCGTTCTGATATGCGGTGACGGTCAAATACAACGTGTCAACTTTGACTGCGAAAAGTGACAGTAGTAATGGCAAATAATATAATAGAATTATTAATAGAAAATGTTATATTATTTCCATACTTTTTGATTTAAGCCATCCAAATTATAAAAATATAAGGGCTAAAGACAAAGTGTGGGACAAAAAGCTAACAGTAACAAAGTCTCTTCTTTCACATCGTCTATCATAATAACGAATAATAGAAATAAAAATGAACCTGGACGTTTAAAAATATATTTTCGTATACCTAAAATCTGTAAACGGCAACTACCTCACAGTTCCACTCACCGCTTTGGTGTGAATACGTCCGACCGCTAATATGATCGCCACCGCGGCCGCCACCGCTACCGTGGCCGTGGCCGCGTCGGTGTGTGGAAGCCTTTAGTGTTCCAGCACCCGGGTAGAGATTTTCCTCCCCGATTGTCCAACATACACTGCATCACAGTTTTTGCACTTTAAAGAATATAGCAGCCAGGCGGCTTTATGAGGAAACATATCATAAGCGTGCTACCCAGCATCATACGATGTTAATAAGGTAAAAATAACCTTAATATTCGCCTGAAAACGACTGGAGACATTACACAGTTGAAAAATAAATAATGACGATGGAAGTCCAAAATCCATACATCAGCCTTGGAATTACGTTTGAAAGCTTTCAGCACTTTCTCAAAAAAGTGCCCTTTTAACGGCAATCCGTGGTTTACCAAAAATTACGAGCGAGCTGTTAAATAAAAAAATTATTTCTACCGACAATGGCGTCGAAACCCTACCGCCGAAAATCGTATCGTCTTTATTATTGCTCGCAACTAATGCAAGCAAACGATAAACCAAAGCAAAGGAGCACACAACCAGAGGATCAAAGACAAACTTTTTCAATGTCCTAACGGCTCAAGATCATTTTGGTCGGTAGCAAGGCCTTCAGTCAGAACTTTACCAAGTCAACCACCTCTGACACGTTCTGATGGCACCATTGCGACCAAAGCACAGTAGTATATTTTAATTAATTTTTGTGATTGTTGTTTAGCTGACAAGGACTCTTCACAAAAGAATTACCCCGGTTATAATTACCAAGAGCTTTTGCTAGCTGAGGTAGGTTAGTTCAGGTTAGTTAACCATTGAAAATACCATCAGGCTTATATTGTTGCCACCAATAAAGGTTAGGTTACAAATGTTCCCGATAAAGTGCAAGATGAAATTTTAGACCTGCAAATGAACTAGTGCACTTTGTTGATCCCACTTCTATTAAATTATTAAAATAAACGACGTCTTAGGTCGAATAATAAATACATTTTTATGTAGTTTAAAAACTTTTGAAACTGGAATTATAGGCCATAAAAACTAAAAATAGAAGTTCACTTGGTTCTCAAAGGTATAATTTATCTTTGAGTCTAGGGTAAATATTAAACTTCTGGTAAGCACGACTGAAATAATCTAACCTATTTTTCTTCTTTCTCTAGTAAAATGCTTAGCATGCAAAGATACTGAATGTATAACAAGAATGGCACGATTTTATTCTCTGTTATTATAAAAATATAGTCGGAACTGTTAACAACAGATACGGTGTGTCTCAATTTTTATTACTTCCATATCGAAACTTCAGTCGTAACAATAAAAATTTTATTATAGGCTTGTTCCATCCAGCAATTCAAGGTTTTTAAACAGAAATAGAGTCAACCAGATAAATATGACATGTAGACCTCAGGATGCCTTGTTAAGTCCTACAACTGGTTGATTGTATTCGACAGTTTGAAACTGTCAGGAACTGATGGTTGAAACAGACCTATTAACAACACATGAAGTGTATAATGACGCACCGGCAAAGATCCACCATGCCAGCTGTGTATTTTTGTACTCCGTCCTTTTATTATTTGCTAGAAGGTGTTCATTTAAAGGCTAGTTTTTGGTGATTTAGCTTTAGAAAGATTAAATTCAAGGCCGCACTCCGTCCTGATTTCTGTCACTTGGATGAACATTTTCGAACGAAACTTTCTTCAATGGTAGTAGTATCATGCCACGCGATGTAATTCTAACTTTCCTAAGAAACTTTAAGGGGTGATTCCCTAATTCAAAATAAGAAAAAAGTTTCTATAACCCTTTAAGCCCGAAATTACCTCATTTTTGAATTGTTTAATTACAAAAATAAAACACAATTAAAAACTGAACACAATAACTTTAACTAAGTAAAATAAAATACACAGTGTTAGTACTTTTTTCAAAAAATAGTGGTTTAATCGGGCAATTCTATTCAAAATTTCCTGGTCACTTAAATATAGTTAAAAATCATTTACTGAACAGAATATAAAAATCAAAATGACGCAAATTATGTAAACAATTAGCTTTTATGATGATATCCTATAATAGTATATTATGTTACAAGGACGAAAAATGCAGTATTTCGGACGTATTGCGGGAGATTACTGGACGAGGCAAAGCCGAGGCCAGTAACCCGCATAGTCCGAAATACATTTTTCGTCCGTATAACATACGTTATTTTTTATCCGATTGTGTTTTTGCTCGGATTATAAAATAATGTAAAAATTAAGAAAACCAATATATTTCATCTTGCATTGTAATTTTTTGTCCCTTGAATGTTTGAACAATGAAACCTGTAATATGCGTATCCATGGATCTAACAAATAATTAAATTAATATTATCAACTGACGTTTTATCAATCAGGCGATAGTTTTAACTAATCTTTCGTGTTCTGCTAGTTTTAAAACCTGAAAAACACAATTAAAAATGGAAATAGACGATGATCTTATAGAAGGTACACCACCTGACATTCAAGAAACTGCCAAGGAAGTAATGTTACATTTGTTGCCACAAAAATCTAAGGAAATATATGAAAGAGCTTATAAAAAATTTATGGATTACCGGCAAGAAAAAAATATACAGTCGTTCTCCGAAAACGTCTTCTTGGTCTATATGCCGGAATTATCGAAAACTATGAAGTCATCTACTCTGTGGTCGCAGTATTCTATGCTACGTGCAGTGGTAAATGTAAAACAGAATATTGATATATCTAAATACATGAGATTACGAGCATTGTTGAAACAAAAAAGTGTTGGATATTGTCCAAAGAAATCAAGGATCCTAACTAGAGAAGAGGTTCACAAATTCCTTTGCCATGCTCCAGATGACAAATACTTAATGTTGAAGGTAAATGTAACTATATAATAGTATTTTAAATTTCTGACTAACAATTTTCTTAATTACAGGTTGCTTTTATTTTTGGAATCGCGGGCGCATGTCGTCGAGAAGAACTGGCTCATATGAAAATTGATGACATACAAGATTTGGGAACGGCTTTGTTAATAAAAATTCCCTATAATGAAACAAACAAACCGAGATCATTTACGGTGACTGGAGAATATCTAAAGTATTATAGAAATTATCTGGCTTTACGTCCAACAAATATGAGTGATGGGCGATTTTTTGTGTCTTATCGCAATGGAAAATGCCATAAGCAAGTTGTCGGTATACACAAATTTGGCTCTATACCTCAGGAAATAGCATCTTACTTAAAACTGCCGAATGCCAAGGAATTCACGGGACATTGTTTCAGAAGAACATCGGCCACATTACTTGTAGATGCGGGAGCAGACATAACTTCTCTAAAACGGCATGGAGGCTGGAAGTCTTCGGGAGTAGCCGAGGGCTACATAGATGATTCCTTAAGTAATAAGTTAGAGCTGACCAAGAAAATATTCAACATTCCACAATCTGACCTGCAGTCAGTCTCGACTCAGGTGTCGCAATCCGTCTCCCAATCGAGTTCAACATTGGAGAATAATATCATAACGGAGACCAAAAATAATAACACATCCTCAAAATCAAATTTACATCACCCCGTTCTTGTTCAAAATTGTTCTAATTGTACATTTAATATAAATATTGTAAATAATTGAATAAAATAAACTGTTGAAAATATTTTAGCGTCCGACAAAATGTTTTTCGGACTAGGACGACAAAGGTTGCCTAGCTACCAGCGCAATAATCAATACCTTATTGAAAAGGTTACCTTTTCGTCCAAATATCTGATCTATAAAACGTCATTTTTTGACACAATCGGATAAAAAACAATTTCTCTTATCATTTAGACACAAGTCAGCTTTATAAATGGTACAGCTCCACATACTACTATGTGCCCTCTTCATGCTACATACTATACAACATCCGGATGTCCAATTGGTAAGAATAAGCTTGTAGGAGTACATAACTTTGCAGCAAGTGGTTCGTTATCACTAAAGGGCGGAATATATGCAGTTAAATTCAGTAAAAATATGCGCATATCATAACAGATATTTGTCTGTAAAAGAATGTATCTACTATAATACCTGAGTAGTATTCAGTGAAGATTATCAGAATTAGATAAGCGACTGAGATGAACAATTCTTTTCTTTATTTAATGTAAATCGTTTATAACGTCATTTATATTGGTTTAAACTTTCTTTTCCTTTTCCCTGGTATAGATTAATCTCTTCTTAAAACTTCTGTCAACTTCAAATTATATTAACCTCTTCGGGTGACTTTGTTACCTCTTGTCAACTTCAAATAGGGTTATCTTCTTCTGGTGACTTTGTTACGTTTAAATATGAATAAAACCTAAAAATGTAATTTTTGACAAGTCTAGAAAATGATTTTGAATATAATAAATCAACAAGAATCAAAATTCTCTATTCTGTCAAATGTGCCAAAAAGTGACAGATAAGACGAATTGTGAATTTTGTGGACAAAATACATCTCAAAAGATTGTTAAATTTACGGCGGAAACAATAAAAAAATGCAAGAAGGTTTTGGAATATCGTCGGAGCAAATCAACTCTCAGGAAATTTTCGATAAAATCAAAAAAACGGATGGGGATTTTTTCAATTTCTAAGACAATTTTTAAAATTTAAGAAAAAAAAAAGCGGTCAGATTAAGAAAATCCTTCTAAATAATCGTCAGATTATGGATCAGCACGACCAGGTCATCAAGCTGAACCGTCCGTATTTTTCTTTAGTCCAACCGATGTTCAAGAAATAAAATTAATCATTTTGGAAATAAAAAATAAAAATTCTGCTGGATGGGATAATTTATCAATAAAGATTTTTTCACAATTGTCTATTCCTGCTTTAGAAGCTTTAGCGAAAGCAATAAATGTTTCTTTTGATAATGGAATATTTCCACAATGCCTTAAATCAGCTATTGTTATTCCAATTCATAAAGGAGGTGATTGTGAATCTGCTTCTAATTTTCGACCAATTTCTTTACTTCCAACACTTTCTAAAATTATTGAAAAACTTGTTAAAAATAGAATGATTTCTTTTTTAAATAAAAACAATATTTTAAATACAAACCAATTTGCATTTCAAAAAAATAAAAATACTAGTGATGCTATTTTTTCATTTCTTGAACATCTTTATTTTAAATTAAATGAAGGAGATTTTGCTGCAGCAATATTTTGTGATATTTCTAAAGCTTTTGATTGTGTTAACCATAATATATTATTAAATAAGCTTGAGCTTTATGGCTTTAGAGGTATATCGTTTAAATGGTTTAAATCATATTTATCTGAAAGATCTCAAGTAGTATTGTTAAATGGTAAGAAATCAAAAAGTAATAAAATTGATTGTGGAGTACCTCAAGGTTCAGTTCTTGGTCCATTACTATTTTTAATATATATAAATGACCTTGCGTCAATTTTTATAAATGGTAAATTTACAATATTTGCTGATGATACAACAATACTTTGGCATAGTAAATATTCTAATGAATTAATTAAAATAATTAATGAAGATTTAATAAATGTTAAAAAGTGGTGTGACTCTAATTTACTCTCATTTAATATTACTAAAACAAATATATTAACTTTTAAGTGTACACTTAATAATATAATTTTTGACAATCTAATAATTAATAACCCCAAATTTATAAAGTTTTTAGGAATCTATATTACTCAAAATCTTTCTTTTAATGAACATATCAAAAAGTTATGTAGAAAATTAGCTTCAGGATGTTATGCCCTGAGAGTACTTTCTCATGAAATGAATATGGCGGTTCTTCGAAATGTTTATTTTGCTTTAATAGAATCTCTTTTGAGATATGGAATTTGTTTCTGGGGAAATTCAAGCCAGTATCTTCTAAATTCAATTTTTATTTTACAAAAAAGAGCTATCAGATATTTGTGCAAAGCTAGATCTAGAGATTCTTGTAAAACTCTATTTATCTCACAAAAAATTTTAACACTAACTTCAATTTTTATATTGGAAACAGTTTGTTTAATTCATAAAAAGCATAGAAATAGTATTAATTTACATACTTATAATACAAGAGAAACCTTTAATATATGTTTACCTATTCCTTCTTCAAGTCTTGTAAAAAAATCCATAATTTATGATTCTAAAAAAATTTTTAATTTTCTTCCAGTTTTTATTAAGAAAATGTCAAATTTTAAAATGTTTAAAAAAAATGTTAAAAATATATTATTGGAAAAAGCTTATTATACTCTAGATGAATATTTTGGTGATACTCTGTCATAATTATTTGCATTTTTTTTGTTTATTCCGATATTTTAAGTTTTATTATATTATTATATTTTATTGTTAATTTAATTTAAAAAAAAAGGCTTTGTCGATAAAAATAATTTTTTATGACAATAAAGCATATTTTGATTTGATTTGATTTGAAATCTGCATTCGGTACTTTTCCAGTTGCCGGCTGTGGTAGCTTGCATTGTCCATCACAATAACACTGTCTTTTGGTACATTTGAATGCAAACTGTCTTTAATCCAGCATTCAAAAAGAGTGGCGTAAGTAAAGTCTGTGCGTTTTAAGAAGTCCGCTAAGCCATAAAACCTCTTGAGCATTATGTCGGTGGCTCTCAAACAATAAATTATATTGAAGGTAATTTTGGATGTTGATGAATTACATTTTCTAAATAAAATAATTTAAAGTAAATAAAAAATTAGTTTAGGTAAAGAAAAATAATAATTTTTTAGCTTTTGTAGTATTCAGACAAATTAGTTTTACGAATTCTTTTTTATAAAGTTTTGGTTCTAAAAAGAACCGATTTTGTAGTATTGCGACAGAACGTACCTACTTGTAGATAGGTACTACTAAAAGTAGTCTTCCTCTGCATTTGAAATTTCACCCATGCTTTCAGACTCATCAGAATCAACATCATCGTCATCATCATCATCATTCGTAATAATTAACGGTCTTACTTCGTCTATAACCTGTTCTGTCTCATAAGATTCAAAAATAATTTTTTCTGTGTGTTCAATGCATTTCCGCCATTCTTCTTTGCCCGCTTGGCTAAGCGCCTCCTCCCATAACTTTATAACGCTAGGCTTACCGATATTTTTACAGGCATGTTTGTCATAATAGTTCTTGCTAATACCCCATACCAATTCAATTGCGTTGTAATGACAATGGTAGGGCGGCAATCTCAAAACTTGATGTCCATATTTGAGGGCTAGTTCGTCAACAACATACTTTTTTTTAAATGACTGCTCTTTACACTTGCTTAAAAGTTCACTTTTTAAATATAAATTTTCATGGTTTATGTTTTTCTTTGACAACCACTCTTTTATTTCTTCCTTTTTCCAGCTGCTTGTAGGGAATTTCTCTTCGAGTCTCGTATGGTAAGAGGCATTGTCTAAAACAATTAAGGAAGGTTTTTCTAAACTTTTTAAAAGTTTTTCCTCGAACCAATGCTCAAAAATTTCAGCATCCATATTGCCGTGATAATCATCAGTTTTTTTTGTTGATGAAAATATCAAACTGGCATTTAAAACAAAACCTTCTTCATTACCAGCATGTAATATAATATACCTTTTTCCATTACTTGCACGGGTACTTGAATAACAATGCTTTGAGTCATCCTGCCAAGACGTTTTTGTTGAAGTTCCGTTTGCAAATACCCATGTTTCGTCAAGAAAAACAACTTGTCTCGACAATTCCGATTTTTTGTTGTTTAAATAATCCCTTAAAAATTGCCATCTTTTCGAAACAACATTGGACAGCTCGCAAAGCAGTTTTCTGTTGTTCGTTTTTTTATATTTGAAACCCATATGTTTTAAGATGATGGACAAACTGTTAGTTCCAATATCGCAAAGTTTTTTCTGCTTTATCTTTTCAAGAATAGCTTTGAGGGTAACATATTCCTTGGCTTTATACATATCATAAACAATATTCCTAATAGAGAGTTTTATCCCTTGGGATAAATCCAAGGTTTTTGAATGGAGTCGAACCCTTTTATATGGTCTGTCCAAATCCTCTTCACTCTTTTTTCGAAGTCTTCTTAAGGTCTTCTCTGAAATGCCGCAATCATCAGACGTTCGTTTTTGCACTGCCAAAACAGACTCTAACGGGCCCGAGTTATCTTTTTCTAAAGTAAAATAACGTTCCACTTGTAATACCAAACGGCGTTTACCTGGAGATAAATGCCTTCTAGGCGATGTGCCACCTTGCTGAACATTTTCCATAACTTTGCTTAATAACTGATTTTAATTCACACACAATGAGAAACAAACTAAAAGTGAAAAGCACAACTACTTATTTAAAATAAAGTAGAACATACCATCCCGCACTTCAGCAAATTTTAATTATTTCTTGGAAAATAGTAATTATTATATAGATTTAACTATAATAATAGCAAAATAATTTAATTATCTATTTAATTATTATTTATGCTCAACGCGTAATTCTAAGATAATTTTGTTTTGAAACCTCTGATTTCGCCCAGTAATAGAATACAGTAAACCAGTGGGATGTTTGGTGTGACCAAGTATAGCGAAGGTGCGAAGATATTGTAACTTAACCGACTTACTGTTTTAAAAGCGATAACATCCCTTGGTGATTTAATCCGATATCGGACTTCTTAAAACGCACAGACTTTATCTTCATGATAGTCCAGACTTGAACCCTTTATATTTTTTGCTGACAGTAATAAACAACTATGGATCCATCCATTCTCCCAACCTGCATGAATTATTGTTATTCGTTTTGCTTTATTTAAAGGGGCTTCATTGTGGCATTTTTCAGTAAAATCAACCCATCCCTTTTTGGCAGTCTCATGAGTGTCAAACCACGTTTCATCCAGATAAACTATTGAACGTTTTCCGGATCTAGACTTTTTTATTTCCCTAAGGTACAGAAATCTCATTTGTCTTAATCTTTCGGACTCATAATAATTTGTCTCTTGTTTATTATCCTATACTTAAGTCCCATCTCTTGCAATGCTACATGCTATCGTTGTATCGTCAGTTGTTAACCGTGGTTTTAAGGAATCTAACGTGGGCACAACATTTTCTCGTTACATTTGATATATTTTCCTGCGAGTAACATGTTTGTCACAATCTGTGCACTTCATTTTTCCGGTATCTTTGCGAACTTTTCTTTTAAAATGTCATTTTAGCATAATATCTCGTACCGTCGATAATGGAACTTTCGTCATTTCACTGGTATTTTTAATGGCAATTACTTTAGGGTGGCCGCTCTTTAATAACGATTCACATACATTTTTCACGATCACTTCAACGTTAGAAGATAAATGCTTCCTGAAATGTTTAGCGTAGCTAGATATCGCATTAACTGGTTGCACACTGTTTCAAAGTAAAATAGATAGGTACTAATCTATATAGAATATTATGTTTACTATTTATATAGGCTATATAAACAGGTACCTGTAACTAAAAAGTTTTGAGAAATATCCTAATAATTAAGTTGTTTCTAGAAATCCTTAATTAGACATTTTATTATTTTGATAACAAATCAAGTAATGTACCTATCTATTGTTATTATAAACTGCCATTAAAAATAAATGTGGGTTGATACCTCTCTGCAAAAGCGAAAGCCGAATTTACGAAGGGTTTTATTGCAGTCATTAAACCAAATGAAATATGTTGGGAAGTACTTAATGACCAACGAATTTTGATCAAAAAGTTAATGATATTTATTGGCATATCGCTATGCCCATATCAGAGTTTGATAAAACTGCATTTATTGAATAAACAAAGCCTACATAAATATGTCAGTAAAAGAGAATACGGCAGTGGCGTACATATTTTGTGTTCCGTATAAAAATCGTAACACCCTGTAACTTGAAAATAAAGCGGTTGCGGACGTATGTTTATAGAAACTTTCTTTCTTATTTTTTATTTTAGAATCACCACTTAGAGTTTTTCAGGTGAGTTTCTGGACAACCTGAATAATTTGCTGAATAACGAAAAAATCTCTGAAAAAACATTTTTTACTGACGACAAGGCAAAAATGTTTATACTTTTTTGATTATTTATATTCCCAATAAATTAATAATAATGTGGAGTTCTGAAAATCCACTTTTCTTTATGCATTCCAAGAAAGTTGGCGTGTGGGTGGCCAAATTAAAAAGTTGGTTATCTGGATCGATTTTTTAGGGGATTCTATTTGTAGATATTAGCTTAGGAGATTTTAAAGAAAAATCAATAATTTGTTTATTTTTTTCACTTAATAGTATACTTTATGACTCGCATTTCTCTAGGAGTTAAAATTTTTTATTTTATGATATACATTTTATATTTCAAAATTTGTCGAAGAGAGAAAATGTTTCCTCAATTTTATGACGGAATAAGAGTGAACACTTTTTTTGAACCAATTAATACCTATATTCCGCAGCACGAGGGTAGCAGTATAACATCTGAAGGCAAAAGGAAATGAAAACCAAAATATCGAGTTTTACACAGCGTGTCATAGTTCCAACGTGCCTGAATATATCGATGCATATTTGTCAAAGTAACGTAAGTTACAAAATATAAATTTTACTGGAACCTGTTTTTCTTACTGTACTGGAATAACCGGTGACTAACTAAGCAGGATTTGACTATGTAATTTTGAAGCGTGATGTTCACCAAAAATTAGGTTAATATTGATTTTTTTTACATCATTTATTGGTTTGATAATATATGATATAAGAAAAAGTTTGTCTTTCTAAATATTAACTTAAGTACACGCTTACTGAATTCTTCTTGGAAATTTATTGCACTTGGAGTATTTTGAATGTGCTAATAATATTTCAAAACCAATCTTATTGAAACAAATTTATTAAAACAAAAAAAACTAACATTTTTAACAAAATTAAAAATTAACATCTACAAAAACAGCATAGTATTGCAAGTTATTTACTTTTCATTAATCACTTTCTATATTTAAATTATCATTACGTCCGTCCTCTATATCGGTTTCAGGTAATTTACTCCTTACCGTAGACTTTAGTTTTTAGAATGCATTGTGAAATCTGAGAGGTATTATATTATTTTTGCAAAACTTTTCTAAATCATTTGTTTCAACTAAGATATTAAAAGCATTTGGTTGTAGATTTTTTCGGGCTCCAGTATAACATCATTAAAATTAAGAAAGTAGCTCATACTTCAACAATCAAGCCTTCCTACAAAAAATTTGTTGATAAAAAAATGTTGGTAATGTTCCCTACATGTTTTGGGCGTCTAGACGTCCATTCTAAGGGGATACTAGAAGGGATTTTAAATTGGTAAGACCACCAGTTAAAATTGAATAAATAATGACTTACCCAAAATCGAGTTGAATAAAATTATTTAGAATGGCCTGAAATTCATGAGTACAACTAGAAGTGAGTAGGAACTACAAAAATTTTTGAAAACGGAGTAAACTTGCAAATTAAATTATGAAATTGTTATGTCGATGGTATAAAGATTTTATGTTATGAACTATGAAAACGCATTTTAGTTTCAATAAAAAATTTTTGAATTTAAGACATTTTAAATTTTGTTGAGTATTTTTTGACGGTCTATAAGGAATTTTTTTTTATTTATGAAGAGGAAATTTATTTTAGAGACATGCTTCGTGATGAACGATTAATTTAGAGAAAATTGAAAAATGAGGCTATGCCCCATGGCAACCAATAATGAAAAAATAAATTTTGTTTTAAAAAATGAAAAATTTATAAAACTTTTTTAAAAAATTTAAATAGTGCTGATCACCACCGTGTTTACTCAACGGACTTGAAAGCGGATGTGACATCATCAAAATTGACAACCATCATAAAGTTCAATAGGTTTGCAATAGACTCAATATTCGGTTTACAAAATCCGCGAGGATCTGTCAATTACTTATGGAAAAGAACTTATAAGTTGTGATCACTGGACGCTTAAAGCACCTGAAGAGTGACTATACTGAAGACATCTCTCAACAAATGATTGCATTGTATTAGGCAATCCAACGATGTGTCAAATTACGATTTGCCTGCAACGGCCATATTGAATTCTTTCCACAGACCTCAAAAACATTCAACAAACCATTCAGTATGGCCGTTGAAGGCAAATATACACGCATTCAATGCTTAGTTTACAGTCGAGTCCTGTGCTGTGTATAGATATACACTTGGCATTGTTAACATCTCCAATAATATCATCAACTTTAAGTATTATTAAATATAAATAACGGAAAAAAACTCATATTGAACAACAATAACTTAATAAAATACACAAAACCAAAATCGTGGTTTACACGTCAAACTGACACACCCAAAAATACAGGTTAGTTTTTCTGACGTTTGCCGTCGACGGCCATATTGGAAGCACTTTGTGACTCCAATATAAACGTGGCAGACAAACATAACCTGGTTTGGATTGCCTAATAGTTTGTGTGAAAATGAGGTTATAAATGTCCAAAAGAGGGAAATAAGAAACTGCACTCAATTTACGAGTCGGAAAGGGGAAAAACATTATAGTAACACTAGATAGTGCACTGAATTATGAACAGATATACCTTAGAAAGCAAAGGAGTGTGGAGAAATAGTTTAACTTCCTTGGGGAGAAAGAATGGGTTATGTAGAGATAGTAAGAGGTGAGTTTTATTATAAAGAAAATTTAGTTCTGATTATTGAAGATGTATGGCAATGAAAACACTTTTGCTGTTGTGAATGTTTTGGTCCTTAACTCAGTTAATAATTAAATTAAAAAAATATAAGAATTTAGTGCTGTTATTTATGGACACATGCCTTAAAGTCAGATTTAATTTTAGAGGAAGATAAATTTATATTTGATGCTCTTTCTATCTCTTTACGTTCAATAATGAGGGTCCTAAATTTTCTCCCTGTTTGTCTAACATAGGAGGTAGAACAGCCCTCAGTCAAACAATATACCTCGTACACTTCAAACTTGTCTTAAGGGGGGATTTTGTCGTTGGAATTACAAATGAAAGAGTCAAGTGAATGTTTGGCTTTAAAGCTAATATGAAAGTCAAATGATTGAAGTATGTATATTTTATCAGAATTTTATTTGGTGGTTCTTTATTAACTAAATGTTTGTTTATATGTTAAGTAAGATGTTTATATATATTTGATTTGTGATGGGCTACATGCTTGGTGAAATGGATATTCCATGGTAGAGGAAATTAAAGTCGTACTTGTTATATTTCACAATTTAATTCAGTTTCCTGACACGTGTTTCAATCCTTGCGGATAATTATCAAAGGCATATAAGACAATACTAAATTCTACATCTCATTAAAATACAAATTAACAGATGATTGGTTATTTCGGTCCTTAATTTACAGGTATTTGCCAAAGGTACAACTAAATTACAGGTGTGATTATAGAGGTATTTACATCTAAGTAATAAAATTAAGAAAATGATATTGTGTATATAATTATCGGTTTTTTCCATCGTAATTATTGATAGTGTTTATTGCATATTTATCTTAAGATATTAGGCTATTAACTAAGTAATAACAAGGGTAGAAAACTCAACCTATCAATCAAAAAAGCCTTAAAAATCGATGTAATGTTGTTAATAATCAAACTGAAATACCTATAGGTGCCAATCTAATTCTTATTAGCCTAATATCTTAAGATAAATATGCAATTAACACTGTCAATAATTACGAACGAAGAACCCATAATTATATACACAATATCATTTTCTTAATTTTATTACTTTGATGTAAATACCTCTATAATCACACCTGTAATTTAGTTGTACCTTTGGCCAATACCTGTAAATTAAGGACCAAAATATCCCATCATCTGTTAATTTTTATTTTAGTAACAAGTAGAATTTAGTATTGTCTTCTATGCCTTTGATAATGATCCGCAAGGGTTAAAACACGTGGCAGGCAACTGAATTAAATTGTGAAATATAATATAACAAGTACGACTTTAATTTCCTCTACCATAAGATGTTTATCGTAAATTTTGTTTTTTGTTAGGTAATCTCTGGGGATAGCCATTTTTTATGCCAATTTGCCTAATTACGTTCAATTCTGATTTGTCTGATTGAGTGGTGTAGAGCAAAGTAACTCCGACGGAAAACCTAATTGGTTTACACTAGCAATGCGGAATAAGGAGCGATGTTCCGTTGGGTTTGGCGTTAATATTAAAGAAATGCTGCACTCACTGTTTAACAAATAAAACAAATTGATGGAAAAAACAGTTATTTGACTTACTGGGACAAATAAGCATCGATATATTTAGGTTTCAGTAAAAGATTTTTTTCTCTTTTCCTTCTGATGCCATAATGCCTCGTGTTGCGGACTATATACGTCTATCTAACCGAGACACTAAGTATAAAACAAAGCAGTTCGCATAAAGCAATAATACACATTTTATAAAAATAAAAAGTTTGTTAACTAACCTGAACTAACCTAAAGATTAAGGCATGCCTAATAAAAATAATATCCTTTTGAAACTAAGAAAATGAAGAACGACAATAAAAGCAAAATCCTTAAATATTTCCAGTGTTTTTAAAAGCGTGAACTGAAAGAACTAGGACAAACTAAAAATAAAAATGCTATTTTAAGGTGTAATTATTTGTCTTTGTGTCCGATATAAATACTTATGTTGAGCACTTTCCTGAAAAGTAATCTACCTTCCTTGTGTACATAAGTAAAATGCTCAAAAAGCAATATTACAAAAACAAGAAATAGTTGCCGTACTTTGTACTTGATATAAAGGGAACCGGATATATTGAAAACATTTTATATTACTCGCCAACATAATTTACCATAGGACGAGAAATTTAAGAGCAGTTTTTATTTTTTATCCTTTAGTTTAAGTATTCAGGTAATCAGGTTTTCATATTTTCTATGTACTAAATAGTTTGAAATACCTAGTACTATGTAGTCCTCAAAAGAAATACCTTTTAACTTTTGTAATATTATAATAGATATTTACGTTATAAGTCCGGTAAATCAACTTTTATAGTATGAGTGAAATGTTTCGAGACGAGGCGACGAAGGAGCCGAGTCTGGAATTTTGAAACGAATACTGTAAAGGATTTGCCGGACGAATGACGTACAATATTTTATTTCATACTGTTCCGTTGAAAATTATAATTATGTTTTGAAATTATAATGAAGTTTTATTCTGCGTCGTATATTTGAAAAGTGCTTATATTTACTGGTGGTAACATTGTGTGTTTGACATTGATTAAACTAAAACTTACAAATTTCAGTCCGGTAAAGAAATTTTAAAGGACTAGTCCGGTAAAAATATTTTACCGGACTTATTGCTGTAAAACCCTATTTTCTGGACTAAATTCAAATATGTAAAGGTGTGTTTTACAATACGGTATGAAAAAAAAATTATTTAAAACAATTAAGATAATTATGTTATATACAACATATGATGACTATGATTTGATGCTCTTTGAAGTGGTATAATAACCTTCATTACCGCACTAGTGCTTTTTTCAATTTATTTATTTACTAAATGACATATAAATATATATATTTGAGAGGGTAGTCTTTGCTGACTAGTTAGAAAACAAACTAGTAGAATATTGGGGTGTGCAGCAATATGAAAGGATACTCTTTAAAGTTTTATTCCAAGCTTTCGGAATTATTTATTATCAATTCCATCTTCAGGGAGACTACAAAATGAGGAAAAAAGTAACAGTGAGGCTGCTATACAATTATATAGTGTTAACTACTTACACTTTGTTGAGGGTGATCATGTGGATCTTAGAAATTCGTAATTGGAGCATCAAAGTAGCAGTAAAACTCGTTAAAGACAAAAAATCAAAGGTTCATATAAGTTAGGTAGGTTTTAAAATTGTATAAGGACGAAACACGAACATGAAACTGGAAAATTTAGTTACGTTCACATAATTAATAAGAATTATTTTTTTTATTTAATTTATTAAGTTAGCTTAGCCAACTTTAAAAGGTATGTCAGTCATTTGGCGCGAATGAACAGACAAAACGTGCAACCACCGTGATAAAGACAGGTTATGAATCTCCGTCAGATTTCATTTTTGAAAAAATTGACAGTTGATGTCTGTCATTTCATATGACTTCTTTGAGACAAGCCATTAACAATTTAAAGAGGAAAAAGGAAGACGAAGAAAGTGGAATCCAATCACCATGTTGTGCAAGATTGTCATTTATATTTTATTATACAGTAAACTATTGACATCGTTTGATTTAATTTTAATTTTATGTAGATAAATTATTTAAATTATTATGATCCAAGTTATTATTCTTATTTTCGTAATAATTATGTAAATGTATATATATATGTAAGAACTTTGTTCTCTAGCCACTTGCTGAGGCCTTATGCAATAAGGATTAACCAAATTATGCTAGAACAGCTATTTTCTGGGCTATATGCCCCAATGGGCGCTAAATTATATAGCAAAATTTGGCGTACTTTGACTAACACTGTTAGTTCTAAAATACAAACTCAGATTGCAGAAACTACCGAATAGGAAAGGAATAAATCTTTATTTCCAATGATAGGATGCTACACTGCTGCTACCTGTAGAACGGTTTCGAACTCTTTGGTTCTCATTGGAAATAAAGATTCATTCCTTTCATTTCCGGTAGTTTCTGCAATCTGAGTTTGTATTTTAGTACGAACAGTGTTAGTCAAAATACGCCAAATTTTGCTAAATAATTCAGCGCTAGTTGAGGCATATAGCCCAGAGAATAGCTGTTTTAGCATAATTTGGTTAATCCTTATTGTATAAGGTCTCAGAAAGTGGCTAGAGAACAAAGTTCTCACATATATACATATTTATATGTCATATTATGATTACCCCTTGCCAATTAGTATTATTTTGCTATTTATTGTACTAAAGTGTTAATAACTTCTTAAATGAAATTAAGCTCAAGATATTCTTGAAATTTCTTCCGTGATTTATCTGGCATAAGATTCTAAACAACTTTATTCTTAAAATCAGATGGAAGATCATCCTATGAACTCGTTATAAAATGTGCAATTTTCAGACAGAACTGTTACAATGATTGAGGGAAGCAATTTAGTGACAATCGTAACTACGCCTGTTGCTAAGGTAATAATAGTATATTATTAACCAAGGTTTAGACAGCCATCATTATTGCCCGAGCGGCGAGTTTAAATCACGAGGAGCGAAGCGACGAAGGATTTAAGACGCGAGGGCTATAATAAGCTGTCTAAACCGTGGTTAATATATTATTTTTTTCACTACTACAAACTTTTATATGACATTTATCTTTATAGTATTAATAATTATTATAAAAAATTATAGGTAGGTATAAGTATATTTTTTAATCAAGTTACCTGCGCTTTGGAATTGGCAAAATATTTTGTTGTTTTGTCAGGTGGCTTTGTCAATGTCAATTTGTATTCATTTGTGTCATCAGATTTCACGAGTTTTGCGTTTTTTTAAAAAATGAGCGAAGAAAATGTTAGTGATAATATTATGTGTACACCTCCCGAATTAAGGATGGAAGCAGAAAAAATGTTGATTGTATCGATATTTTACAATATCAAGTAATCTTATATGTATTGATAATTATCTGGTTGCCTAACCACAATGAATTGATGTTGTAGAATTAAAAAATCAAGTTACCTGCGTTCAAACAAAATTCGGTTAAGGTCAAAGATCGGTCAATAATGGATTTCAATGGCTTATTATTGACCATGGTCAATAGTGACTTATAAGGTAGAGAAAAACGATTTCTAGCGTTAATAATCGGTCAATAATGGCGATGTTATAGGTTAGTAGTGGAAAAAAATTCTTACTACCTATATTCTGTATTCAATTTCTAAACTAATTATTTTTTTCTTCAAACGTCATATAAGTGATAACTTATGTGACGTTTCTCAATGACATTAAATGTCATTTATATGACTAGGAGTATACGTATTTATACTCCTAGGCGTAAAAATATATTATAGTACTATAAATTTTGGCTTATAACCTTCTCCTTGCTTTTTTAAAAAAGTGCGCAAATTGTTGTATTTTTCAATGTTCACATTATGCTTCAAATTTAACACGGACCTTATCATTGAATAATGAGCCCACAAACTAGAACTCTTCATTTTCAGTGCCATTTCGTTAAAATATGCCAATAAAACGTTTTCAGAGTAATGCATTACTTTTCTTCCATTCAGTGCACCATTTGTTGAACTTGACAAAGGCAGCTTCATATACTGCACAAGATTTCGTCGGCAGCAAGTTTTGAATAGCTATTCTAGCTGCCTCTACTACCTCGGGAGGATCATCAGGCACTTCTAACCTCATTTTCTGTAGATTTATTCGGTCTCAACTGACGCGACACCGAACTTGAAATATTTGTTTTGATAGATGCCGAACAAGTACGTATCCATGATAACGATACCAACAAGAGAATTTACAGTGAAATAAGTTAAAAATTCAATCTTGTTATCTGCCAATAAAACGTTCTCAGAGTATTGCATTACTTTTTCTCCAGTGCACCATTTGTTGAACTTGACAAAGGCAGCTTCATATACTGCACTAGATTTCGTCGGCAGCAAGTTTTGAATAGCTATTCTAGCTGCCTCTACTACCTCGGGAAAAAAAATAGGCACTTCTAAACTCATTTTCTGTAGATTTATTCGGACTCAACTGACGCGACATCGAATTAGAAATATTTGTTTTGATAGATGCCAAACAAGTACGTATCCATGATAACGATACCAAAAAGGGAATATACAGTGAAATAACTTAAAAATTTAATCTTGTTATCTTCATTAAAAAATTCGTTTTCTTTTATTGTTTTATCTCGAATAATATGATGCACGTTTGAAGAAAAAATAGTATATGATATTCGGAGAATGAGATACTTTATGTGCTTCGCACGGATACGTTCGTCAGACAAACTTTCCACGCTCAGCACATAAAGTATCTCTTATTCTCCTAATATCATAATGTACTATTACTGAAATAATCATTATAATAATAATAGTCATAGTTGTATCACAGATTACTCCAACCAGATACGAATCTCTTAATAAATTCCCTATACCACCTTTTCGTGACCTTGATGACACGGGTAGTACAGAAAGCCGCTTCGAGTTTTGGAGCCGAGAACTTTACACAATTCGTATCGTTTGATTATACGAAAATTGTAAATTGGCAAGTTGCGCCATGGGTTTTAATTTAGAATGGAAATATGATATTGTGTTATACAGGGTGTCTCTAAATGGTGCAGAAAAATGCTACTACAAATTTCTGAGGCTTAAATATGATGATCTAACCCAACTTACCTCAGTCCGAAAGTGGATGATTTCGGAGATACAGAGTGTCAAAAGTTCAATTTGGTTTTAGTTTTACACAAATAATTTTTCTAATAATTATTGTCACAATATTCGGCTAGGGGTTTTTTTTTTATTCAATATAAGGGTTAATATATTCAAAAAATATCGGTTTGGAATAGCAAAATAAACACCCTAAGGTGTAATCTTTTCATCTGCGGATAGCGTTATTCGTCGAATAATATCCATGGAAACAATTAATTGTCGACACAATTAAAACTATAGCAATTATTTTAAAAATAAAGATATTCGGACGTGAAAGTACCGGGCCAAAACATATCTGTACCTATACCTAATGTATACAGAGTTGCAACAACGTCACGCATAATGCCTGTAACTTTTGAATTACCTCGTATACGAAAAAGTGACATTTATGAAAGTTGTTCAATAAATTATTCCCCACATTTCTACCTGCATGATTTTTTTTTGTCAGTTCTGGTTTGGTTGCCATAGAGACTAACTTACTTCTTTTTAATGGAACACCCGGCATATGATTGAATATTTGGATTCTACTGGGAAAACTCTCAATTTTTTGTATTTCAAATTTTTATTTATTTAAAATTATAACAAACTTTATAATAACAAAATAAATAGCCTAAAAAATTGAACAACTTAACATCGGAATAAAAACAATTGAAACATTTTCAGTGAATCAGGTGTTCAAAATAACCTCCATTTTCTGCTAAGCAGAGCGCCAGTCGATCCCTGAACCCGTCTATAACGTCTAAAAGGAAGGAAGAACGGCCCGAATTTCAGCACTAATTCTGACTTTTAAAGATTCATTTGGACGGTTAACGTAGACTTTATTCTTTAAGTGTCCCCACAAAAACAAGTCAAGGGGGGTTAAGTCTGGGGATCGCGCTGGCCAGTCAATAAGACCTCTTCTGCCTATCCAACGTCCCGGAAATTGTTCTCTTATGTATTGTCTAACATTTGCCGCATAATGCGCAGGTGCTTCATCCTACTGGAACCATACCTGGTCCTTTATGCCATTATTACACCCGGTAAAACCATGTGATGAATTATGTGATTCCTGAGGAGGTTCAGATATTTCTCGCCATCCAAATTACCATCTGTGAAAAAAGGTCCCACAATATGTCCACCAACTATGCCCGCCCAAACATTAACTTTTTCGGGCTTCTGAGTATCACCTTCCTGGAACTAGTGAGTATTCTCAGCAGACCAATAACGATAATTGTGTCTATTAACAATGTCATTCAAATGGAAAGTAGCTTCATCCGAGAAAATGATATTTGTTGCGTCACAAGTGGGGGTTGTTGCCCTAACGGGGTGTGAATAAAACGATCCGGCTAGAAAACAATATAGACTTTAATTTTCTACTTGCCAATTATTCACCAGGTAGCCTGGAGGAAACCCATCGTGTCTCCGTGGGGGTGTGGCACTGTCGATGGGGGCTCTCAAGAGAGGTGCCTGAGGGGCTTCTGGAGGGTAACTGGAGAAAGATCAGGAGAGTGGCCTGGAGTCTTTAAGACACATGGGCGCTCCTGATCTCAGGGAAGGTGACCAGTCGTTGAGACGAAGGTACCATGTCCACCCAATGTTCGGGTATTTATACACCGAAAGTGCTGACTCTTGTTTAATTAAACTTGACATATGAGTTTATAATTAATTATAATGCAGAGACCGCCATTTTGGTTATTATCGTTATTGCATCTTTCCATCATCAGCTCACAAAATTCAGCTCTTCTATTAAAATCGTCTTCGTTCAACTCATGCATCAACTTTATCTTGTAGGGATGCAACTTCTTCTGTTTAAACACATTTTTCACT
The DNA here is from genome assembly GCA_963920685.1 of Polydrusus tereticollis. Taxonomy (NCBI): domain Eukaryota; kingdom Metazoa; phylum Arthropoda; class Insecta; order Coleoptera; family Curculionidae; genus Polydrusus; species Polydrusus tereticollis. Next base: position 165,299,034 of record OY987327.1, read on the forward strand.
GACTAATGAGACACAATAAAATCCATTGCCATTTGCCTGGATGATTGTGTTGTGTAGAATTCACACCTGTTGGTTCGCTGTCATGAAAACACCTTGATTGAACTGGTGGGTATTAAGTAGGAATAATTATAATTAGAGAGTTTTTCATTTTTGAGCTGTCATTGTCTCGGAAACGCTTGCAGATAGGTGAAAATTTGAAATATAAAGAGTTTCCCAGTAGAACTCAAATGTGCAATCATATGCAGGGTGTTCCATTTAAAGAAAGTAAGTTGGTCCCTATGGCAATCAAACCAGAGATGACAGAAAAAATTCATGCAGGTAGAAATGTGGGGAATAATTTACTGAACAAATTTCATAAAGGTCACTGTTTCGTATACAAAGCAATTCAAAAGTTACAGGCATTATGCGCGACTTTTTTGCCACTCTGTATTGACAGATATATATTCTCTTTCTATAATAACGTTTGCGTCGGTGTTAATAAAATAAAGGAGGCATCTAAAACGGTATTTGTATTGCTATTTTTGAACAGATTTTTATTCCCTAATATAATATGTAATTCTATTATTCAATAAATAATACACAATTAGCTAAAAAGAAAAGAACTTCACAAAATAATAATCTTTCTTGCTGGTTCTCCTTCGTTAGAGTGGACACAGAGATCGCATGAATGATTCTAATTGCGAGAAACTTTTAAAATTGCATTTTGTAACAAACGCTTTCTTCGAGATATATTAATAAACTTTTTTTCAAAATGTTTCGTGCACAATCGAAAGTTATTAATATTTTTTCCAATTAGATCTTTGCTATTATCAGCTTTAAGCCAAGCTTTACATCTGAAAATAATTTTATTTATTTATTTATGTAAACTAGAATAAAAAAGGCAGTTTTGTACATAACTATTTATAACGATCTTTAGATAGCTTAAAAAGTGAATACACTTCTTCAGTTCTTGACGAACAAGACTTGTGCATACATTTACATCCAGTCATTTTGTGTTATTAACAAATACAAAAGGTGCTTACATCGTTTATCCATACTAATATTACGCTATAACACAATAAAGTCAACGCCACAAATCATGTATAATAACAACTGCTTACTATCCATTCCATCGACATGGTGGCAAACGCTGGCACGTTTACTTAACGTTAACCGACAGACTAAGTAGGGTGCTGTTGTTGTCCAACCTATAGTTGGGTCAAGCAAATATTTGACGCGTGACACTTCCATATTGTCATGGGTGTCAAATACGGCAGGCCACTCATAATATAAAAGTTACTAATGGCTAATTTATATTATAATAATTACCACCCACTCGAAGTATTTGTATCTTTATCCTTTTATATGACTAAAAAGAGATATAGATAAACCGAGTTACCTTCTCGTCGATTTGGTCAAATCATATGGGCTGCAGATCCGCATTTTATTTATTAATTTAATCGTTATACACTACTAATCGTTATACACTACTAAGATTGCTTTTGTTAAGACCTGTGATATTAATGGTCAATTCTGAATCCCACTATTACCATGCACAGAATTTATCAAAACAAATTTATTTATATTATAATTCATATTCTTAGACCAATTTCCCAGCAATCATTTTCTGCAAAGGTTTATAAATAACAATATTCGTCAGTCCGGCCCTGACTAAGTATCAGCTGTAATAAAGTTGGTGAAATCGAAATAACCTAGTATTGGACAAATATGACAAGATGGAAGTGTCACGCGTCAAATATTTGCTTGACTCCAACTATATCAATGTATCAATTCTATAAATTTGCTCACCGTCTGAAGCGTAAGTTTCTTATCTGCTAGGAGTAATCTGTAGTTGCATATAAAATTTTGTACAGGATCCTTCCGTATATTTTGAAGCACCCCAAGAGCATTTATTTTAAATACTAGAAAGAACTTTAAATTACGAAAGTTGAATTATTTATCCTGAATTGTCAAAAATTGTCATCGCATATAACAAATGAACATCGTAAATTTGTTTAAGATATAAATCTGTTGTTTTTGTAAATGGGACACCCTCTGTATATTATTGAAAATTATAATAGGTCTTAAAATTCCTTTTTCAAAAATATATATTTTGTTTACCATAATCGCTTCGATGGTTTTTGAAATATTTAATTTAAATTAATCATGTTTCTTCGAAACATACGGAGAAACCATGGCTCGATAAAAGTAAACAAAATATATATAGTTACCATTTTGGAGACAAATTTGCATCCCAAAATGCTATTAACTGACAAGAAACTTATCTTTTGTTTACTTTTCTCGGTGAATATCCATGGTTACTGCGTTATATTTCAAAGAAACATGATAAGTCGAACTGTTTGCGGACAATTTCTACGAGCAGTTCGACGAATACCCAGCAACCAATCCTGAGAGGGACGCGAGGACCTCCAGAACAATACGAATTTATAGTTCTATAGGGCACCCCATTCAGAATATTTACAATATGATATTTCTATGGAAGAATGTATAAAAATGAAAGTGTTAAAAAATGTGCCTGACAATGTATTGATTGAACGTAGTAAATATAGCACAGGCTAATTTAGAGAAGGGCCGCTTCTTCCAGTTTTGAAAAAAAGTCAAAGTTATCTTGATTCCAAAGCTAGGTCAAGACCAAGCTTTAGTTTGAAGATATCGACTCATCAGCCTTCTCTTATGTCTAGGCAAGATTGTTGAAAAGCTTATACTCTATCGTATAAACAATTTTGTATTTGAAAACAATATTTTACCACCTGAGCAGTTCGGTTTCCATTCTGATCAATGTACCAGGCTTTAACCGTCGTTTGGGCAACTGGAGCGGTCTTTTTTGATGTCAGTAAAACGTTTGATAAAGTTGATGACGTACTTATACGCAAGTTAATAAGATTAGGTATACCATACTACCTAATTAAGGTAATTCACTCGTCTTTATCGGACCGGATTTTCGCCAGAGAATGCGTTATCAGCTGTGCAAAGCGTCAGAGCCGGAGAACCGCAAGGTTCCCCCCTTGAGCCGGCTCTGTACAATATCTATACTAGCGATTTTCCAAAATTCGCTTAACTCAAGTATACCTGTTTGCTGACGATACTGCGATTACCGCCACCGCCAAAAAGCCTAGTTTGGTAATCCACAAACTGCAGCGTCATATAAAATTTATCGAGTCGTGGCTTGATAAATGGAAAACTCGTCTAAATGATGCCAAAACACAGGCAATCTATTTTTTGAAGGGCAGAAGTATTCAACCTACATCCAGATTGCTTGTCCAAGGCACTAGGATAATCTGGTGTCAAAATATAAAATACCTGGATCTGCTCTTCGATAAACAACTAAACTGGAACGACAACACAGTCTCTCGTTCGAAAAAAGCGAACAGTCAACTAAGTGCCATTTATGTCCTGATAAACAGCAAAAGTACTTTGGATCTGCTTACAAGAACTTTAGTCTACAAGATTATAGTTCGGCCTGTACTTCGTTATGATATTACCACCTGAAGTACCATAAAGAAGACAAACTGTCTCAAAATTTAAAAAAGTTAAAGTCATTGACTATACTTAAGAAGACCCTAATGATGAACAAAGTAAACATATAATTTTAAAAAGGGAATTTTAATACCTAATAAAATATGCAGTAATATACAAAGTGTTCCATTTAAAAAAACAAGAAATTCGTGTCTTAAACAAATTTAGGATGTTCATTTGTTTTATCCGATGACAAATTTTGGCGGTTCAGGAAAAATAATTTAAATTTCGTAATTTCTAGCACTTCAAATAAAGGCTCTATAGATACTCCAAAATATACAGAAAAACCCTGTACATAACACGTAGGATACTGCATTATTAAAGCACGTTTTTTTCTAGTATTTTTATTACCCAAAGATGTACTTTTTAAATTTCTAATTATTTTAGACACCTCAACTGTAAACTTATATTTGTATCTGTATTACTTATAGGCAACTTCCAATGCAAAGTAAATTTTGAGTTGTTTTAATTAATAAAAAGCTTGTTAAGAATCTAGGCCATTTCTTAATTTTAAAACGTAAAGTACCCTTATAAATCTTTTAGACGTTTTATTCTCTTAGGAATATTTCCACAAAGTATGCAGGATGTTTCACGATGGATGGGACGGATGGAACATTAGACGTTTAAGGTAAATCAGTCAACGGGACGCTCCAAAAATCTGACATACTATACGCAGGTAGAATTTTCAATAATGCGACCACCTTTGTCAGAAAATTTCCTTGATATTTTCATGTATCTGTCTGTTACTTATTTCGAGGTTATCGAAAAACATTTCCTGCAACAAAAGCTCTAATATTGATTAGAAGTTAGGCAATACCCGGAGGCTTTTTATGTAATGACCATATCTTAGCTGAAATATAGTGGTTAAAATGCAGAATACTTTGGTTACTTGAAAAAATGTCTAAAAGTCGATTTATTCGAACGAAACACAGTGTGTTATACCTAACTGTACTCTAAGTCCAAAATTTTTACCCGCGACATATCACTAGCATATAGAGAGCTTCGGGTTGTACAATGTGAAGGGAAGAACTGCCAGTTGCGTGTGCTTTTCAAAAAATAATCAATGTTGAAAATTTGTCGGAAGGTCATACAATTTTTCATAAATAAAATTGTATTTCACTAACCCTTAAAACCTGATCATATATGACAGTTTCCACTAGGATCTCTTAGTCCTTGTGAAAATTAATCTATAAATGCCTGCCTTGAATTTTTAATATTTAGATATTACCATACCTTCTCAACAATGTGCCATTCATTGAGCCATGTTTTGTAATACAATTTTCCCTTTTTCCCAAAAACGTATTTTTTCTAAATATTTTCGCCGCCATACAATAATTTTTCGATTTCGTTTAGTACACCTCAGATTCATTGCTTCTAAAGTTCGTTTAATAAGTCTTAATGATATTTTAGGTATAGACGTGTCCTTCTTAATTTCAGTCATAATTTTTTTTTTAATGTGGATATTTTATTTAGGAAAAAAAATTCATGGGTTATGCGACGAAAGACATATTTTGTGGCATGAATCAGGAATATTTTTATCCCATCCTCTTATCTGGGCTTCTCGACTATTTTCCTTTTCGTCATTTTCTTGAAGGACTTTCAAAATCCTCAAGACAGTTTAGTACCTGTCGAAAGTTTCGTTCAAAGTAACACATATTTCTGCAGCATCCAATGTGCTTAGCTTAAGACTTCGTTCCCGTATTTCATGGTATACGTTTTTAACTATTATTTGTTCTTTTAATGTTACTTGAATGTTTTTTGTAAGCAGAAAACTAGTTGATGTTCGTTAATATCCAAAGTTTACTCAATTGAAAGCAGTTGAGAATACTAAATTAAGTTTAATAACTATATATTTACACAAAACACTATCTATGAGGGCGACCTATACTTATACTGCGAAACCTGAAAACAGCTTACAAAATCAATCGACGAATTAATAATAAAAGTACAAATTAATCAAGGAGGGCGAAACCCCTGCCAGCACGTTTACTTTAAGTCTTTTTAGTTGTGATTTCAATCTCTGTGTGTTGCAAACATTTATTTTCTCCGCAATCAGAATCGCAGTATCGGAATCGTTGTGCTTATTTAAATGCATTCTATCGTTCACTTTCGTCTTATAGTATCTCTTACTAAGGTAGTCTTTAATCCCGTCTATTGCGTATGACGTCACTCTGTAGCTCAAAAGCTTTTTAATTAGATCATCTGGGTTGATCGTTTCTAACGCAAGTTTAAGGTCTATGAAAATACTAACTATATTATTACCTTCACTAATATCTTTACGCCATTTGGTGCAAATATACTGCAGAAACATTTATGTGGGTCTTCACCACATAAATGTTTCTCCCGAAATCCGGGCTGACCCGGGAAGATGAAGCTCTGTCCTTCAAAGTATGTACGCAACTGTCTACACACAACTATTTCCAGAATTGTATTGGCAACTGGCAGAAGATTAATTTTCCGAAATTCTTCAGATTTTGTTTGGCCTTGCGTTTTAGGTATCGGTACTATTACACTCACTTTAGCATCTCTTGGGACTTGTCCAGTTGACAGTGAGGTGTTTATCAAGTGTAGCAATCATTGAGGTAGAAAAGAAAGGAGAAGCCATCACGTGACAAAAGCGGCATCAGGTCCGCCATATTGTTACGACTCTTTAGTCATTTGTCAAGCGTGTGCTATTTTGTTGTGTTTAGACCAGTGTTAGACTCTTTTATTTAGAACTTTGTTGTTTTTTCGAAAAGCAAACATGGTTTCTTGTGCTGTACGTAGTTGTAGCAGAGACTGCGTTGATAAAAAGAGATCATCCGGAAAAACATTTCATAGGTTAGTATCAACATTATACAGGACCGTGCCCAAATAAAGTTTTCGATTCTGTTAGTTTTTAGATATTTTTTTAAAGAATATATCTGATTATCTATATTTATAATTATTTGTAGAAGTATAGTGTGCTTTGTAGCAAACATTTTATTGAAGAATGTTTTGATAGAATATCTCAAGTTTACGTTCGTTTGAGGCAGGACGCAGTGCCTACAGTAAACCAGGTAGGTACCTACACTAAATTGTAAAACTTACGATCCCATATTAAACCATAAAAAAAGTACATTGTCAATTCGATGTGTAGAAGTCTTTAGTTCATCGAAGGTTGTATGTTACATCATAGCTTGCATCTGTAATTATTTATCATCGTTGACGTATGTGTCATAATAGAGTTGGAAGAGTGTGACCTAACATTATACCTTCGATGAACAAGCTTTATGTCCATCTTCTATTTATGTACAATAAACTTGAAAAAACTCTGAAAACAAGTTATCGTAAAAAAATATTTTATTTTTTTTTCTAGTATATGTATACTTTAATAGTATTAAATTGTTAATGCAGTTAACTGTTTGAATGTGTTAAATTCGTTGATCCAAATCTAAACTACTAAATGTCCCTCGATTCTGGTTACATGATTCGATTGTGTGTTTGTGTAAACTATTAATTTGGTAAATTTTCATTATTTTGTTCCAGGAGGAATCACCAATACCTTCCAAAATACAAATATTATCCGACATAGTAATAAAACCACCATTGAATGTAGCCGAGCCAGAAGCCAATACATCTTTGGCAGTGCCCTCCGAGGTACATTCACAAGAAGTTTTACCTACAGCAGCAGTGGCTCTATCAACTCCTACAACATCCTCTGATGGAACTCCAAGAAAGAGGAAATTGTTTGCCAAGATACGTCACATACAATCAATAAGTGACAGTAGGAAAAGAAAACTGGTATTATTAAGAAAAAAATTTGCTCGCACAGAAAAACGAATATCAAACATGAATTCTATTATAGCTGATTTGCAGAAAAAAAAATTTATGGAAGATGAAAGCTTGGACATTATATCAAGACTGGGGGGCCTCAAGAATTGTATTTTAGGCAATATTAAAAAGGTTCCAAGAAGGCTTTACCAAAAAAATATTCGGAGGAGCTTAAAGTTTTTGCCTTAACTTTACATTATTATTCACCTGCGGCATATAAATATGTTCGAAGAACTTATAACACTTGCTTACCTCACACAAGGACTCTTAGTAGGTGGTATCAAAGTATAAATGGATTACCTGGATTTACTAGTGAGGATTTTGATGCATTACTTCAAAAATCGTCTAGTTCCAGCGAGCCAATAATATGTTCACTGATTATGGATGAGATGGCTATTCGTCAGCATGAAAAATGGGTTCCCAGTCAAGGCAAATCTTTTGGCTATGTGAACATGGGAACTGGCTCAAAGGAAAGTACTATAGCTATCGAGTCATTAGTGTTCCTGCTGAACTGCATAAATGGAAACTGGAAAATTCCAGTGGGATATTTCTTAATAGCAGGAATAACAGCTGATCAGAAAAAGGGGTTGGTTTTAGAGTGCCTCAAGAAATGTTATGAGGCCAGAATAAATGTTGTTAGTTTAACATTTGATGGTGCTCCGGCAAATTTAACCATGGCCAACCGACTGGGCTGCAAGCTACAGCATTCCAACTTAAAAACCAGTTTTAAGCATCCCGCATGTGAAGAAGAAGTTGCTGTTTTCTTAGATGCGTCACACATGATAAAACTAGTGAGAAACACATTAGGAGAAAAAGGTTCAATGGTAAATAAAGACAGTAAACTCATTGACTGGAAATATTTCAAAAAACTTCATGAATTACAAGAAAGTGAGACTTTTCATTTAGCAAGTAAGCTAAAGGGTGCTCACATACAATTTCACAAGCAAAAATGAAGGTTCGCTTAGCCACTCAGGTATTTAGTGATAGTGTAGCCACTGCTTTACAATTCTGTGCAGACGTGTTGCTAGTAGAAGAGTTTAAAGATGTGTCTGCAACAGTGGAATTTACGAAAATAATGAACAATTTGTTTGATATTTTAAACTCACGGAATCTTTTGCAATTTAATTTCAAAAAACCTTTGTCAAAAATAAATTTTAACACTGTCAGTGACTTTTTGGATAATGCGGATGCATATATTAGTAGCTTGACAACACATGTTAATGGTCCTTTGATACTAGATAGTAATAGGCATACAGGTTTCCTCGGGCTTAAAGTATGCATAGCCAGTACTTAATTATTATTTTAAAGTTTAGTTGAAAAAAAAAGAATGGCTAAAATTTTTACCAATGTATAAGTTTTCTCAAGATAACTTAGAATTATTTTTTTGTTCTATTCGATCTCATGGAGGATACAACAATAATCCCACTGCAAGACAGTTTCAGTCTACTTATAAGAAAATGCTTGTTCATCTTGAAGTGCGTGAAAGTTTCCGAGGAAACTGTATTCCTTTGGAAGAACTTAGTATATTAAAGTGTAATACTGTACACCAAATAAATGTTACCTCAAAAGAATATTCTGTTTATGGTGCAGATCTAGATAGTTATGATTGTAGTTTAATTGAAAATGGCCACGATTATTTGCCTGACCCATTGTCACCATATTCAAAATATATTATTTCTTATATTGCTGGGTATATTGTACACTATTTAAAGAAGAAGATTGTCTGTGAACAATGTGTTGTCTCTTTAAGTAGTGACACCAGAGACTTATTTATGTATTCCTTTATTAATTTAAAAAACAAAAAAGGTCTGCAATATCCTTCATAAGACGTGGTAAAAATATGTATGAAATGTGAGAAACATTTGAAGAATCACCTTGTCATTTCTGGCTTAAATGATATCTCTATTATTGCTTTAAAACATTCGATTTTAAAAGAATTTGTTAATTCCGGTGTGTTTCTCAGATTGATCGTTCACAGTTTTGATCACTCTGTGATAGACAGTCACAGAATTCTATAAATAAAAAGCATTATAGAACGATATTTAAATATTCGAATGATTTATCTAAGTAAAAATAAATTAAATAAGTCTACTAGTATAAGACACCAAAGAAACAAAATTGTATTATTTAAAGGTCAATAATTTATAATAAACATTTAAAAAAATAATCGTTTAGTTTTTCTTCACTATCCCCTAATAATGTATTATTCCTTAATTTAAATCTGCATCGCAGAAAACTGGTAAACAATAATAAACTGTTCTTTTAATTAAGCCACAAAGTATTACTTTTTGTTATTTTCAAAGCAATATTTATATTTTAACATGTTTACGTTCGCGCATTTTTAAACCACCTATGATAACTTAACTGAATTTTTATTTTTATGTTCAGAATGTTTTATTTGCACTAACATATACATTTAACTCAAAAGTTTACTTTCAAATGGGTTGCTTCGGATTTTTGCATTGTGAATACCTAAGCTGCATCCTAAAACCCGAGAAAAGCAACTTAAAACCTCATTTTGATCTAAAATAAATAAAAAATTAAAATAAAATGTAGTCCGACTCTGTTAAGCCGCCACATTGTTCCTACTATTAGCCCCACCCAGTGATACCGTTATTTATTAAAGAAAGAAAACAAGGTCTGTCTGTACCACCAAAATAAAATATATTTGTCCTTTTAGGGTGAAATAAGGGTTAAAGAGTGTACATAATTTAATTTGACATTAGGTTGTACTAGTTTCGACTTTAGTCAAAGTCATCTTCAGCAACCAAGTAATTAAGAATTATGTTTTTTAGGATGTACCTAAATAAACAAACTAAAACAAATTATAATAGGGGACGAAGTGGTTCAACAATACATGGTCATAACGTGTACCTTGTGCAGCCAATGGATTCAACAGAAGATAATCACGAACATGATGCTACTTTAAGCAATGAAGGAGATTAGATGTAAAAAATTGTAATAGTAACTCAGTGAGGGGACATGATTTATATTTTGGTGGGTCAGAATTTTAATAAGAAAAAGTAAAAAGAGGGGGGGGGAAGGAAATTAAAATGAGTTAAAAACCATTTACGTCATTGAGTAAAATTGGGGTCATCAAATTGTCAATATTCAAAGCTTAAATTTCTCGATGGATTTATTTTAGAATAATTATATAAATTTAATGAAGCCTATGTTGCGAATTTTCTTCTTTTCTTTTTGGCAAATGAGGCACAAATTAGGAACATGACTCAAGATTGATGCTGTTCAAAGCAAATGTTGAAATAAATAGTTATTTATTACCTTCTTAAATGGTTATGGCGCCTCCTTGTTTTCCTACCTCAATGGTAGCAATGAATACCCCACATCATCAGCTGTCGACTTCTTTTTCAAATTCAAAACAATTTGTCTCAGCTGAGATAAATTTATATAATCAAACCTGTCAAGGTTTACACTAAGGAGGAGATCATCATCAAATTTTGGTGGTTGGATCGGAATACTTTGCGCTATTTCTATAATACTGTTTACATAGAAATTGTTGAGGTTATTTTCTAACTTGGCCATATTCTGCGGAAACTTTACGTTTTCGAACACACTCCACAGGTTTTCTTGCTGCTCAATTCCTTTAAAGTTGGTCACATTTTTTCACTGTTTCCTTTACACATATCTAAATTTTCTTCATAAAATGCAATTTTTTACTTCTAATGACTCCAACCACATTGTTATGTTTATTTTCGTAGTCCCTCCAATCATTTCCAGATTTTGTTAATTTGAATTTTCAAATGCATTATCCCTTTAATTTTGTGAAATTTTCATTTTGTTGTTTGTCCCCAAATTATTGTTCTGTTTTTAGTACTTGTTATTATTTTTTCTTTATTGCAACGTTACATTAGGTTTAAAATACCCACGTTTCATTTTTATAATGTTTGTTTTAAAATAACTTGTTTTGAATCTAGCAAAAGTTATACAGGGTGTCCAGGTTTCGAAGGTTTTACGGGGTACCTCCGTTATTAGTAAAGATAGAAGGATCCGGTTTCGCAGCACTATACTACTATTTTGTAAAAGAAAGATGTTGTAATCAAAATTTTTCTAGTCCCCTGTAGCTTATTAAAGAGAAAACAAATGGTATTTTTGTAGTTTTTTACGTAAAATCCAGTGACGTACTCGGATTTTTTCTACGTTCAATAGTTTCCGAGCAAGAAAATAAAATGGGTCACCCTATATATTTTTTAATAATATAATTTAGTTTATAACAAGCCTCTCAGAAATATATACTACCTTATTTTTATTTTTAATATTAAGCGCGAAATTTACGATTTATTAAAAAATATACATTTTTTGTTAGTAGGCCATGACGGGTATTTAAAAAACTATTACTGGTCTGACAATTAATGCAGAAGAAGTATATTTTGAACTCCTTAATTTAATTAGCAGTTATATTTCAGTAAAAATAATAACAATGCATTAATCGAATTAGAAATTAGAAACAAAAGCTGAAACTTTATAGAACTTCTTCATAAATATTGCTCAAATTGTTCTTCATTATGCCTTAGACATGTTTCACACATAGTTCTTATTTGCCTTAATGAATTTAAATAAATAAAAGGCGGCGTTTGTAACTCCCTAAATGCTCTATCAATGGGATTTTTTAAATCTGCAATTGTTTGGTATTGAATAGAATAAATTAAATTTTTAAGATATCCCCACAAAAAGAAATCCAAAACCGACAAGTCGGGTGACCTTGGTGGTCATCTTGAAGGTCCATTAGTTTTAATCCAGTGGCCTGGGAAATTATTGTTTAAGTAGGCCCTGATAATTAGCGTATTGTGAGCGGGTCCTCCATCTTGTTGCAGAAGCAAGTTATTGAGACCCGCTAAGGGTACGTTAAGGCTGCCTTCGAATATATTATAAATTATTTTGCTTCCTTGCATAAAACATTAAACGTTAAAACCAAACCTGCCTTGCCGTTCGAGTGAAAATATTAGATGCTGAGACCAAAACCTCGTATCTTGCCGATTAAATATACCAGCACTGGTAAAATGGGCCTCATCGGACCATATAACGGTTTTTTCAAAATTATTTCCCCGTTAAAATTTTGTAAATACCAATAACAGAACTCTATACGGCGCTGTGCATCACCAGGATGTAAGTTTTGTACTGGGCGGAATTTATATGGCTTAAGATTGTGTTTTTTTTTGGATCATTTAATTTTGATTTAACTAATCCGACCGAACCTTCAACCGTTCTGCAAGAACTTGTCGAATTTGTTTCAATTTAAGCGTAAACATTTATTTTATCAGTCTCGGGGTTTTCCCTGTTGCAGATTTTAGGCCGAGGTTTAGAAAATGGAGCGTGTTTAATAAAATGTGATTTCATCTTTAGAAAAATTATTTTTTCCGGCTGTCGTCTTTCGGGAAAGCTACAAGTAACCTAAGGCGTTTAATAAATGTTCATAGATATACTACAAAAAGGCGCATATTTACTTATTAAAATACACTTCTATAGCTTCATCTGCATTTTCATTACAATGTCCATAACAAACGAGCATGTCGTATTTTTCATTATTTTTAAAGTTTACATTTTATGCCATAATTAGGACAAACTGATTTTTTACTATTGATTAGATATTTTAAAACAACTTAAAGAACCTGAATACTCTGACAGAAACTAAAGAAGTTTTTAATATGACATAAATGACTGTGTTCTTTTCGTTTTTCAAATACCCGTCATGGCATACTAACAATAAATATAGTTTTTTTTTATAAAACCTAAATTTCGTGCCTAATGTTAAAAATAAAAATAAGGTATTATATATTTCTGAGAGGCTTGTTATAAACTAAATTATATTATTAAAAAATATAGAGGGTGACCCATTTAAAAAAAGCAAGTTCGTTTTTTTTTCTCGGAAACTATTAAATGTAGAAAAAGTCTGAGTGCGTCACTCGATTCTACATACAAAACAATAAAAAGAACATTTACTTTCTCTCTGATAAGCTACAGGGTAGCCTAAAAATGGGGGGGGGGTGTAAAATTTTCAAAAACATCCGGTATATCAAAAACAAGGAGTACTAGAAAAATTGTGATTACGGCATCTTTTGTTTCACAAAAAAGTAGCACAGTACTACGAAAACTGTATCCTTCTATCTCTACTAATAACGGAGATACCCTGTAAAACCATCGAAAACTGGACACACCCTACACCGTCTTAGATTTACCAGAATTCACTTGATTGTCAACCAAATGGCTAAATGTTTTGATTGCATTACATTAAATAAATCTTAAAAACTAATATTTAATTTCATTCATTTCATTTTTAAGAAATCTAGCAAATTAATATTAAAACAAGAAAAATATATTAATATTTGGGATTAGTTATGGTTATAATTATTAGTATGCAGATGTATGAATATATACTGCACACAAAAATATTATTTTATTTATTATTTCGCTTAAATGTTTTAACAATATTTACACATGCTAAATCATTTAGAATTATATTAATATTTGTCACATTTATAAAATTACAAATATGTAAAAAACGCAACAATAAATTTATAAGCTTAAAACTAAAATCAATTTTATTGTTCCCAATTTTAAATTAATTATATTATTTTGTGGAATTTATTAAAAGGTCAAACAGGATTTGTTTTAAAACAAGAACAAACAAGTTAAATTAATTGAAAATCAACCTAATCTAACCTAAACTAACCAAAACACGAATCTTCTAGTTTTGAATAAATGTTTTGATACAACTAGTTTTAACTAGTGAAAACTAGACGATGTCGTATTAATTTATAAAGTAGGCATAATTTCATCAAATTTTTTATTAAAGATTTAAAAAATCTAGTTAAGTTAAGCTTTAGTGAAAAAGAGAAATTAAGAAGTGGCTGACCAGTTCCCAGTTGCCATTTAAAATAATATTCACCAGTAAATTACGTAACAAGACCAAAAAATATCCTGTGAGTTCTGTTAACGTAATTTCCGGATATACCGTAGTCGCACGGTTTCATCGCATCCAAGAGGGCTGAAACTACTGAAAAAGGTAGGGCTTGGTTTAAATCACAATTATAAGTACATGACATATCCAGGGCCGTAACTAGGTGATATTCTAATATAGGCAAGGTTTCTTTTTTTCGCTCCCTAGAGAAATGTGCTGCAGTAGGGAGGGGGGATACTTTAACATTTGTTTAAAGAACACACAAAATTTATATGTATAACTTTTTTTAGTTTTTATTAAAGTTTATTATTATTCTTTGGTTTAAAATTTTTTTTTATCAGGTATTTATTAAGATTACTTAATAATGAGAAGATTATATATGCATTGTAAAACTAAAAAAAAAAGAAATTAAATAAAAATTGGAAATATTTTAAATGTGTAGGTATAAATAAAATACTTATAAATAGACTCTACGCGCTACCTTAATATTTGATTAGGAAGATAATTTTACAAACAGTATTTTCGGGCTTTTTGTGTTGCAAAATCTGATATATATTTATCAAAAGAAATAAATTCTGCAATAAGCCTTATATGGATAATATGGCAGTATTAGAAAATCTTTCTTAGAACATGGTCGATCTTAAATAATTTTTCATAAGTTTCAATTTTGAAAAAAATCTTTTACAAGAAGCACTGGTGACTGGAATTGTAAGAAAAATTTGCAATGCTGTAGCAAAATTGGGATACTTTACCAGTGGCTCAAATTTATGTAGGTTTTGGTACATTTCCAATGCAGATTGACACTGGAAATCAAAAAGTTTTTGCGCTTGAAATTTAAAACTTTCTGTTTCCTAATTTTTTTTTATTTATCGTAAGGCTACAACACATGAGTATAATTATATTTATTTTAATTTTCATATATTTACATTTAGCTTTTCTATCCAAATAATAGCAGTTGGGGTGGCTCTCAGGAAGTCCTCGATTGTACAGTGACTAGGCCTGTTGATGCAGTCAAGGGCAAGATGATGCACTGTTTGTCTTTCTTCGCCGCAGTCACATGTGCTGGTCTCGGATTTGCCCTATCTAAATAGGGAATCCGCACATATTCCACAGTTGGTTCGGACTCTGTTTCCTAAATAATCTCATTACAATTGAACTCGTTTGGATATTTAGCGCACAAATCTTTAATGAATTCTTCAGTATCAGAAATACTCACTTTGGAAAGAACTGCTCCATTAAGAAAACTGAAATCAATTTTCTCAATAGGTATTTCTCTTATTGTATTAACAGCGAAATTTACTTCATTATTTAGTTTGTCTTTCAAATAGCTCTATAAAAAAAATATCTGACATTGTTAAATCTAGGTAATTAGCGGCCACATCTATATATGTCAGAGAAAGGTTTAGTTGTCTAGTTGTGAAAGTACGGCAACGTTGCTTTTTATCACCTGCTAAAAAAATATCGTCGGTGCATAGAAACCACAAATAATAAAAGTTCGTTAATTTCGGTTAAATTGTAAAACGTATTTTAACTACCAATAGTAATTTCTTAGACATTAAGCCGAAAGCGGACCAGTAAAACTAACTTCCAAGAATAAATAAGATGACCTCTCTGCAGGAATCCGCGGCAAGCGGCAATCTACAAACGAGCGGCCTTTTATCAAACATAAGCGGCCTTTTACCAAACAACACGGTCGAGGTGAATACGGTGTAGGAAGGGTACGTTGCTAGTGCAACTAGAGACACGTGCGGGATGGGTGAAAGTAGTATGACAAGACTTTACTGTATGTACGAGAAGGAGGGAAGACTTGACATACTAACTTTCCAAATTAATACAAATCGAAATCAGTCCGACATCAGAGTTGAAAGCAACCAGGCGGGCTGCCCGTGGTGTTTATACGAGGTTAGTTGATTCACGACACACGGGCAGTGAAAAAGAGCCTCTCACAGCACTCCTTGTAGAAAGCGCATGGGCTTATCTCGCGGCATTTTAGCTCAGTTTTAGTTAATTTACGGCCACGACGCAAGTACAGTTAACTCTTGTAACTTGATAAAGCCTCAATAGTTTAAGACTAAAATATTGTATCCAGAGAGAATTGTTGGTTCAGTGATGTTATTAGTGATGTACTATGTATATGTAAGTAGTCATCGGATTAAGTTGTAACAGTGACCCTACATAAATTTGAAGATGAGTAAATGACATACCAAAATTTAATAGATATATTTTTGTGTAAAAAAAGCCTTTTATTTCAACTGACATATTTTGAACCAAACAATTAACCTATGGAAATACAGTACACAATTTATGCTTGGCCTAAGCAAAACAAGGCTACGTCAACAATATACTATATCTACCAATCCATAAAGAAATAGTTTTATTCAGAAGGGCAGTTACTACTACACTGTGTGGCAGCCTCGCAGAAGCTTGGAATACTTTTCCGAACTACGAACCTCTATACACCTCAATAACTCTTGATTCCTATTAAGCCCAAATTCGACCATCGCCTGAGTACTCGTCTCATATTTGGGGCTCTGCTCCTAAACATATCATCAGATTGCTAGATTCCGTTCAAAGAGGAGTCATTCGTTTGATCGGTGACCATGATCTGAGAAACAACCTAGAAAGCCTTAACCATCGAAGGCAGGTTGGCGACTAGTGTCTATTTTACAAGTGTTTTCATGGCACGTGCTCAACTGAGGTTGCCCGCTTGGTTCCACTCAAAGCGGTGTCTGGTAGAAATACACGACGAGCCACTGTATCCAACCCGTACATGGTTTAACTTAGTGTCCCCGAACGACACTGTTAATAAATTCTTTTATCTGGAGAACGTCATCACTCTGAAACGACCTCCTTGAGGCCGTGTTTCCCAACAAGTATAATCTCCAAAGATTCAAGATTAACGTGAATCATTTCCCGCGCACACGCACCATTCGCAGAGCGCCATAATGATTTATCCTGCACTACTGTGCCTTAACACTAAACAATACGTTAATATCATGTCTGTAACAAACCAGTAGACTAATATATGAAATTATCTAATCTTTACCACAAGTCATAAGATTATGTCCGGCGTTTTGACAACACTTTACTTAACAAAAATGTCTAAATAGGAACATGATTTCTTAACCCATGTAAAACAATTTTCTGTTTTTTAAATAAGTAACTGAAGAGTGAAAATCGTATTTAAAATATCTGAATATTATTCAAGATTCCTCTATTGTGTAAATGTATGGTTATCTATTGTATTTTAAAAGCCAAGTAATTTAAAAAACTTCCTTCAAACAAACAGAAAGGAAAATCTGTCTTAAA
Organism: Polydrusus tereticollis; assembly: GCA_963920685.1. Classification (NCBI taxonomy): domain Eukaryota; kingdom Metazoa; phylum Arthropoda; class Insecta; order Coleoptera; family Curculionidae; genus Polydrusus; species Polydrusus tereticollis. The sequence continues at coordinate 165,316,567 of OY987327.1, forward strand.
AATAAAGTTTTTCAAAAATTACTTAATGTTTCCAGAGACCCAACAAAGCGATACTTATTATACTTTAAAACACATTTCGCAACATGCGTAGCTCATTAAAACTTGGCGATAAGTTTCCTGAGAGGGTGAAAACTTTTCCAAGAATCCTCGGGGTGTTGTTAAAGGTTTAAATTTGGCCAGCATACAATGTACATTGTTTCATTAAGTTAATTCTGAAATACTCTGCAGATATTTTATGGTATTGTTGCATTTTTCTTTTAACCTCTAAATGTTCCTTTTTACACTTATAGTGAAGATTGATAAAATATATATTTATTTATTGTTCAGGGTATTTCCTTAAATTTTAACAGCTTCTAGCGACTTTATTATTCCAAATAGAAAAAAATTGTTGAGATAAAAATTGTAGGGTATCATACAAACCGTCCGAATTTACTACTTAAAGAAACAATTCAGCATCACTGGTGAACTTTTTGAGTTATTGTATACTTTTTTTAATAGAACACCCTATATATTATGTGTATATTGGATAGCCCTTAAAATTCTCTTTTCAAAAATATACAGTGAGGACCAGAAGTCCTGCATAAATTCGATAAAAAATTAGTGAAGCATTTTTCGGAAAAATGCTTGAATACGTAAATTTTTATTTTCATTTACGCATTTTTTGACGTGACAGTTTAGTATACAGGGTGACACATGTTAAAGATATGACGTAATTTGTTATTTTTTCTTATGGAATGGGTATATTTTCGATTTTTCAATTCTAGTAAACATTCTAAACATATCTGGTATAGCATACCCTATGTCTAAAGTGAAAGATTATCGAGAAATTTTCGATTGAATTATAGTATTTTTAAAGTCACCTTGAGTTTTATTATTTAAATAGGTATAGACCAGTCCTTCAAATGTGTTGTCATTAGTTGTCAGTTTATAGCTGACAGCTATCAAGTAACATTTAAGTAATCTTGTCTCATGCAGCATTTCGTACTACTTAACTAAATAAAATTGAAAATTCACAAAAGAAAATGGTTAAATTGACTGAAACTCAGAGAATAGATGTTTTAATTATGATAGGATGTGGTGATCCTATTAGGACTCAAAGGGAAATTTGTGAACTATTTAATATAAAATATCAAGACATTCAGATATCTCAGTCCAACGTAAGCAGAATCGAGAAGAGATTTAGAGAAATGCGACAGGTACGAGATCTTCCTAGGTCCGGTCGGCCTTCAATTTCAGAAGATAAACAATTAAACGTTATATTATCCATTGAAGAAAATCCACATAAACCTACTCAAGAGCTAGCATTGGATAACGAAATTGGAAAATCGTCTGTAAAAAGAATTAAAAAAAAAAGAGAAATATCATCCATATAAAATAAAATCAAATCCAGCTTAACGAAGATGATCCAGATCGTCGCTTAGAGTTTTGCGAAACTCTAATGAATATTTGCAATAATGATAATTTTTTTGAACGTAGGATTATATTTTCTGGCGAGTCGACCTTCTGTCTGAATGGGGTGATGAACAGACAAAACTGTCGCTACTGGTCTTCTACTAATCCACACTGGGCTGTTGAAGCTCACACCCAGTATAAACAATCTCTTAATGTTTGGGCGGGTATTGTGGGCGACAGAGTCATAGGACCGTATTTCTTCGATGGCACGCTAACAGGTCAACGTTACTTGGAGTGTTTAAGAAATTAAATGATCCCCGCCTTATGCCGTTTGTTTCCAAATGCGAACAATCCTAATATTCCTGGAGATTTTGTTTGGTTTCAACAAGATGGCGCGCCTCCGCACTTTTCTCAATAAATTTCTCGATAATCTTTCACTTTAGACCTAGGGTATGCTATACCAGATATGTTTAGAATGTTTTCTAGAAATGAAAAATCGAAAAATATACGGGGTGGTGTTCCATAAGAAAAAATAACAAATTACGTCATATCTTTAACATGTGTTACCCTGTATACTAAACTTTCAAGTCAAAAAATGCGCCAATGAAAATAAAAATTTACGTATTCAAGCATTTTTTCGAAACATGCATCACTAATTTTTTATCGAATTTATGCAGGATTTCTGGTCCTCACTGTATAAGTTGCCTATAATTGTTTAAATATCCGCTATTAAAAATTCAAAATATTACTAATTTACTATATGAAATAAATCACAGTAACCATTGGAAAACGAAGTTATCAAATGACATTACTGGGGGCATGCGACATGGAACATTAAGTTGTCAATTCGTTTTTAAATTTTGATAATATTAAGTCGCAAAATGGGTTATACTGAAGGGGAAAAGAGGGAAATAATTTATTTCTTTTATAAGAATAATAAAAATGCCATTGCAGCACAAGCCCATTATCGAGTTTTTCACAAAGGTATGCCGGCGCCGTCAAGAGGCACTTTCTATAACATAGAAAGACATTTTAGGATTCACAAAAATTTGCGAAGGAAAAAAAGATTTGTGAAGATAAATGAGGACGAACAATTAGAGATTTTATGATATTTTCAAGGTAAACAACTAATTAGGAATTTTGTAAAATTAATTTAAATGTGTGTTTGTAGAAAATCCTACTATTTCAACTACTGAAGATGCCAGTAAATATTCCAATAGGTCTTAGAAGAAAATTAGTACTACCCTTCGTAAACATGGATATCATCCATATAAAATTTTACCTGTTCAGAAGTTGACCGAGGAATAAAAAGTTGGTAGGCCAAGTATTTGCAGAGACATGCTTCAAAGGAAATCAAGGGATAACGATTTCTTTTAAAATATATTATGGAGTGATGAAGCTACTTTTACCATGGCTGGGATGTTTAACAGGCCAAATAGTCATTTATGGGCATTAGAAAACCCCCGCGGAATATATGAAATTAAATTCCAAGGCCGAAGAGTAGTTCATGTCTGGTGCGGCATTCTTAACACTCAAGTTATAGGTCCTATTTTTTACGAATTTAATTTAAATGGTGAAAGATTTTTAGAGTTCCTTGAGAACAAGATAGAAAATAATTTGGAAAGTTTGCCTATTCGTCAGTATAATGACATAATCTGGCATCAAGATATAGCGCCACCCCATAATGTCTTGGTTCTCCGCAGTTTTCTCGACAATCGATATCCCTTATGGATCGGTAGAAATGGCAGCATTGGATGGCCACCCAATAGCCCTGATTTAACAATATCAGATTCTTTCTTTCGGGGTTGCGTGAAAACATAGTTTATACAGAACGGAGCGCATCGTTGGAGGAATTAAAAATTAAAATTATAAATTGCGTAAATAATTTAGTCGAGGAAAAGCCGCATTTTATTATTAATGCTATTGATAAAATAGAAGGTGTTTGCACAAAGTGCCTAAATAATAATGGCAGGCATATATAAAATTTGTAGAAACTTTATATTGTTAATGTTAAATCAAATTTTTTATTGATTTTTTAATAGCGGCAATTCCACTCATATATAAATAGTCCCATTTAAAAGGTCAAAAATCGTAGTTTGCTGTCGGATAAAAAGGAAGGAAGAGGAAATGTAACTGGATAAAAAAATCGGATATATTTTCTGCTCCTCCAATCGTTACCGTGGTAACAATTGCATTTTAAACTAGTTATTAAATCATCTGTCAGGCAATTGTCACAAATACTAAATAATTGTTTAAGCTGTTTTAAAGTTAATTTTTAAATAAAAAAGTATTTTTTAACATGCAGCGGTTTGGGACAATTGACGAAAAGGAAATAAATAACGAAATAGAAAATTCCATTCCTATTCGTGGAATTGCCTTACTAAATACCATTCGAGCTCAGATTATGAGACTGATATTTTTTATGCTTGCTATCTCATACGTACTTTCAGAAAATTTAACTCGATCTGTCCGACAAAATTACTCGAGCTACGCTCTCGTGATTTTATCGGAACAGCTCTCGTTAAATTTTCTGAAAGTAAGTGTTCGATACCAAGCATAAAAAATATCCGGCTAAATCTGAGCTCTTATGGTATTGCTTGTGGATATTTCAATAATGAATGAAGTATTTATAGGCAGCTTATATATTTTTGAAAATAGAGTTTTAAGCGCTATCTAATAAACACATAATGTATAGGGTATTCCATTAAAAAAAGTATACAATAACTCAAAAAGTTCACCAGTGATGCTCAATTGTTTCTTTAAGTAGTAAATTCGGATGGTTTGGATGATACCCTACACTTTTCATCTGACAATTTTTTTCTGGAATAATAAAGTCGTTAGAAGCTGTCAAAATTTGAGGAAACACCCTGTACCTAGCCAGGGACTTTATACCAAAACTAAGTCGAAAACAATTAAATTAAGAATAACAGCACTACATTACAAGTACCTAATATGTTGCCTAGAGCCTTTCCTCGTATTTTATCCTATCAAAAATATTAACTTTCTTAATGCATAGTAAAGGAAATTAAAGTCGTACTTGTTAGATTTCACAATTTAATTCAGTTTCCTGACACGTGTTTCAAACCTTGCGGATCATTATCAAAGGCATATAAGACAATAATAAATTCTACATGTCATTAAATTAAATGTGTGTTAAATTTTTAATGACATGTAGAATTTATTATTGTCTTATATGCCTTCGATTATGATCCGAAAGGGTTGAAACACGTGTCAGGAAAGCATGTAGCCCATCACATATCAATTATGTCTTGATGCAGTTGCAGGTCCCAAAACACCCTATTCTATTATGTTAGTCCGTTGCTTAATGGTTGAAGATCATTAGTTTTTTATCCCGCAGTATTCTAATTATCAGAAAACATCAAGTCAAGTATTCTAAACTAAATAATATTAAATTCACGTCTACGAAAACCGTTAAACGGTAGCTTTGAAATAGGTTTGCGGCTTCAATAATATGTTAAAGTAAGTTCTGTAATGTTTTAACCGACACACGGCAATATAATTTAATGAGTTTATGGCCGCTAATCTGTGCAGACGCAACCTCCGTTGGTTGGTCAAGAGTGTCCAGGTGACCACATAGCGCACCTCCCAGACTAGAGCGCTGTAGCAGCATAAACAACTAGGTGACCTGCTAGACCTACAGCCAAGCAGATGCTCCACGTGTGTCAGGCAAAGTGATTTTCTAATGTTAAAGTAAGTTATATTTTGGGGACGTGTGCCCGGTAACACAGGTTGCCATTCTTTTAAACGTACAGTAAAAGTACCGTGAATTTCGCAGTTAAATAGGCTAAATTATTTCTGTTCGGTCAAGACGTGCACGAAGTTGCACCTCAATGTTTTGCAGTTTGCGTAAATACTTGAAATATTCCATTCTATTCAGACCACATCTTTCAAGTAACCCTCGTGATATTCAGACGGTATGTGACAGCAACTAATTAAAGTTTTGATTCGTTCTCTGTGTTAAAAACCAATGAAATCTTAACGATATTTCGGTGCAGTGCTTTGGAGTTGTTAAGATGATGTATTCGTGTTTATTAATGTAAAAATTGTAAAATTGTAAGGGGGGTGAAAAGTGGAAGAATAAAAAGACATAGCAAAATAAGTTGTGTATAATTGGTCTAGCAAAAATAAAACGAACCCACCTTATACTGTAGATGATACTGTGTCTATGTGAAGCCAGGGTGAACCCTTGTCTAATGTAACGGTCTTAAGATTTGTTATACTCTATTTGATTTATAATAAATCTTTAAATCTACTTTTTGTCGACATTAACGTCGCGATGCCGACAAAAAGTTATTTGGAAAATTTTAGTCGATAAAATTAAAACTTTCTTGCAGCTGAAAAATATAGTTAAAGTAGATAAAATATATACGAACATACTCCTCCATTTTTCAGCGTTAATAAATATTTACCACCATCGACTAAAATTTTGCAATTGACTTCTTGTCTGTATTACCACATAAATGCTTATGAAAAAAGTAAATAGATTTAAATATTTATTGTAACTCAAATAGAATATTGTAAAAATCTTAAGTGCTGTGTAGTATATATTCCTTAAAAAGCACGTGACTAAAGGTTGTAACTATTGTTACTTTTTATCAACAAAATGAAAATGGTTTTATTGTTAATATATTTGTGATGACTAAATTATAATTTATAATGTACAAATTTCTTTTTATATGACCAGATTAAAAATGTAGCCTTGCTTTAAATCATATTTTACCAAATATCAGCCAAACCGTATAAGATATCAAAATAGTGCAAGAAATAAAAAAGGTAAATGATAAACCAAAAAAGTGTCGTATCAAAAAAAAGTTGGGGTGGTCGCAGTGGTCGTGCCGCCCCAAAAAATAACACCCTGTAGATGGTTCTAGATGACAATAGGTTAATTCTTTAGATACTTTAATATGTAACAAAAGTACAGAATTTGAATACATTCTCTTTAAGCACGCATAAAATAAATAGGAAAAACCGAAAAAAAACTAAAAGTTTAACACCCTGTATCTTACAAATGAGGGGTTTCTGGACCTCCACTAATGGAAACTTTCTTTATTATATTATTTTTTTATCAAGAAATCACCTGTTTTAATTTCTCCGTATAATATTGAAACACATACGGTTGGAAAACATCACTTTATAATAATAAAACAGTAAAGAGTTTTTAGCAAAGTCACCTTTTCTACTGCAACAGAATTCTTTTTGGCACCTATTTAAATATACTTTTTAACCACCGTAAATAGCAAACTTGCTGGGGGGATGAAAAAATTTTCTCAGTGTCAATCTTACAATATTTCTGGATTCTACATAAAATTATAATTATTTTTTAATAAGTAAGAAATTAATAGTTGCCGAGATATCGACTTTTTAAAAACAATTTCTAGCCTTCTAACGGTACGATTAATTATAAATCCAGTATTAATTTGGCAGGCAAGCATTTAATATTTAATTCTAGCATCGAGTCAATATAATAGCCTTCATCATGGGTTTTAATTGGGTTGCATAAGCAATCATTTTAAACACGCATTTTTCTTCTTCCTGTTGGTAACAACACAACAGGACTGTTTTGAAATTTCATGGCACACCTACTTTTTGTTTTAAGAAATATTTCGGTAATGGTAAACTTTAATTATCTGTTTTATACCTATGGATTGGATTATCTTTAGAAGTGAGACATATTTTATAAAAAATTTTATCACAAAAAATTAAATAAATTATTTAAATTGAAATGTTGTTTTACGGGTTGTATAATACAGAATATACGTAGGTATGTCTTTACTAGGATCACGCTCACGCTGCTTTACATACATCCACAAACAACATAACTTAGAAAATATGCGACTATGGTTTACGGATATTTATTTATTTCAATCACAAAACACTATAATATTAGACTATTAAAATAATAGTGAGACAAAAGTTAAATAGTGCTTATTTAGTCTATATTTAGTTACAATTATAAATACTGTGGTATTTTCCTCAATTTCATTTCTCTCATGAAACAAACTTGGGAAGAGATGAGTGGATATTGTAAATATATTTACTGTTACTGTTGAATGTTCGGTGGCATTAATGGTTACCCCTGGAATATTCTGGGTAGACACAATATTTTGTGTGAGATCTTGCTCAATTATAATTGATCTAGTCGTTTCACTTGACGTTACAAATGCTGTAGCTGTGGTATTTTGGAATGTACGTGATAAGCAAGGTGAATATACACCGTGTGAAGATTGTGTGGACAAAATATTTGCAACTTCAACGTTGCTTTTCATCGAAGTTTCAATGTAACCTTCGGCCACTGCTGAAGACTTCCAGCCACCATGCTTTCTAGTAGCGTTCAAGTCACCCCCACTATTTACTAAGTGTGTAACACTGGACCGTCTATAACAATGGCCTGTAAGTAATTTGGGATTTGGTAATTTTAAGTAAGAAACAATAATGAAAGGAGCTTTGCCAATTGTGTTAAGACCAATAGGAGTGTTGATGCAGTGTCCATTTCTATATGTCAAGAAAAATCTGCGACTTGTCACGTGATTTGGTCTGTTACCATTTGTACCCAGTCACTATTTGTAATAATTATAAACTGCCTGGTTATGTAATTTTTAGTTTTGGGCACATGTACAATGATTATTATCGAAATTCAAGATCATCTACTGACATATTTGTAATTTCCTTCTCTGCGGCAGGCACCATTATAGCCCACCTAAAATTTATATTCAAGATCAACTACATTTATTATGGGTAAGTTTTTTTTGTCGAGACCTATTGTATTTTTGCTTGAGATAAACGTATATCGTTGCCAATGCTGGGAAAGTTATTTTGAAGCAAAAATTTTAGGAATCATTCCAATCCTGTTAACTACATTCTTATTTAATGCAATACTTACTCTAATTGCTAGATGTATTCTATCATCAGCTTGTCCAATGAATCGATTAATTTGCTCAATCTCAAAAGTTTTTAATTTTCTTGGCGTGTAATCCTTCGAAAGCCTTTTTAAATGTGCCTGTAATTTTTTATATTTCGATACATCCATATTTCCATATACAGGGTGTTATGGAAATGACTTATTATATTTTAAGGGGCCACTCCTGGGGTGGCCTAGAGTTACACTTGATAGTTTTTTTTTTCTAAAATCGGAAGTATTTTGAATTTTGTAAAATACCTTAAAACCGGACCATCTGTGCCTCTATGAAAGTTCATTACCCCTAAACACGTGTTTTTGACATGACAAATTGGCGGAATTTCTACAGACAGCTGATTACCTTGCGACGTTGCCAAGTATTCGGGAAAATTTTTTTTTTAGGTTTTTTAAAAAAGATTAAATCAAAAACTATACTGCGATTTCAATTAAACAAGCCTTATTCAATAGGTATAGTTTTTACTCACCCCATGAAATTGTATTGCTATCATAATACTTCGCTGAGTAAAAATCGTAGATACCAACAACAAGCCCTATGTCTGGAAATTTACACAGATAAACTATCACATCACAAAACATTCCCATCACATGTGTATCACATTATTCAACAACTATACACTCCAGCAGCAAAACGCAAACAAATTTTATGCCGTTGCAAGTAAATGAATAATAAGAAATGATATTAAAAACAAATTTATGAAGCCACATATGAAGCCATTGACTTTGAACTGCTCTGTACCCAATCACAGAACAGCAACAAATCACATTTCCCGCCCCCTGGACTATCGTGTTTAAATGTTGTGTGTCCAGTTAAGAGGACTGGATTGGATACCGTAATTATTATTCTTAATTGCAATGGCCACCTGTCTTGACGACAATCAGCCAGCTGTTATCATTACCAAGAAGAACAGAAGTCACAGAAGAAGAGAAAGAACATAACCGTAACGTTATTTGTTGAATTTAGATTGTTCTTTCCGTGAGCTTTTTTACTGTAGAACACGATCTCGGAAGAAGGAACGAAATGCTTCTATTACACTCCATTTTAAATGCAATGCAATTTTATAAAGGTAGGTATGCAACAATTTTTAAATTTTATTTTTCCAGTTCACAGAAAACCATACCGCAAATAATTCACCTTACGTTATAACATAAAAATACAGTTTTAAATTGTGAATAAATCTTTATTTTATCGGTTAATGATAGTTATATAATTGGAGATCTGCCCCATGTATACGATTTTCAATATCTGAAACTAGTTTTTGACCTCCGTGTAATGGTAAATTAAAAAAAATGAAAGATACAATATACTTTTAGCTTTAGCAGAAACTAGCTATGTCAAGGACAATAATTGATCTCGTAGATGTCTTCAATCAACCAAAGGCAGAATATGACATAGAAAATTGTGATTTAATTGAAAGTAAGAAGTGAGGTAAGTACAGGACAGTCAGTCACACACCCAAGTTAAAAATATGCAATATTTTAGCCCCACCTAAGCCGCTGGTCTGGTGCGTTAAATTAATAATAATAAGCTCACGGAAAGAATCTTAATAATAATAATATTATTATTATTAAGATACTCTGTTAGTACATTTAAAATTTTCATTTTTTATTAAAAAAATAAAAGTTTAGGTATGTATAGGCACATTTAAAAGTCCTACTCTTTGTAAATTTATAAAACCACTTTTAACATTCATTACTATACAGGGTAAACAAAAAAAAATCAACATTATAAATATACAGTTTTATTTTATAGTTAAATCTTAAAAGATGCTTATTTTTAGAATTTAAATTCTCACAGGTCATCACAGATATATTATTGTTCTTTAAGTGATTTGTGAGATTATCAATAGTAGAATCTACTCTCAAGTTTCCCACATATAACCATGATTGCTTAGGCCGCTGCCAATCCGGAGCTAGTTTTATTACTGCTCTTTATAGCTTGATTTGATAAGTTTTTTGGGTTATATTTAGGTTTGTGTTCTCAGCAGCTATAGCCTCCGTAATAGCTGCAGCGGCATGTTCAGGGTTAATCTTGAGTGGTTTCATAGATTTTGATATACTTCCTTTTCCCTTTTAATATACTACTTCCTCCGATTTCAAAGTAGACAATCTTGTAAATTATATAGTCTGGTAGGTATTTTGTTAAAGGCCTTTTCGAAGGCAAGATAATTCACATTGATCGGTTCATGGTTATCATCAGCTAGTGTCCATTCATTAAGTCTTGTTAATAGGTTGGTCAATGTAGATTTTTCAGAAGAAAGCCGTGCTGTTGAGCTGGTATGATATGTGTTGACTAGGAGGAAATCTTAATTATTTTGCGATAATCTTTTCCATGCACTTGCATATTGCGTTGATCAGACATATTGGCCTGTAGTTTACAGCCAGTTCTTTGTTTCCTTTTTATGTAAGTATAGGCATTGTTACAACACCCGTCAGACAATATTGTCAGAGGTAGTGGACTAGAGTGGTCATGTTCACATCCGGCCTATTCTTGAAAAGGGTTTTGTTTGAAGCAGAGAGTGTGTCCGCATTTAGTGTGTTCCATTTGTACACAACACGATTCGACAGGAAATTTTTTCTAATCAGGCAAAAGCTCCTCTCCTTTTTTTACTTCTTCGTGTGACCTCTTAGTTGTTCGTTGGTGTTGGTTGTGAAGATTTGCAAGTATTCGCACGGTTTTCAGAGGACAATGTTCGCATAACATCATTTGTACTCGACTTGGTAGAAACGCTGTGAAATTGTTGTGAGGAGATCTCGTGGTCTGTTTGAAGTGGTGCATTTGTTACCTGACCTACTATGCTAAAGATTTCATGCTTTGAAATTTAAGGTACGACCTATGTATGAATAGAATTGCTTGGTGTTACTGAGCAAGTTGTGCTCATAGTTTCTTCTGGCTATTACTAAGTATGTTTTGGTTCTGTTATTTTGGTATTGATCACTAAGATAATTTATTATTATTATTATTACAGAGTACTTAGTAGACGGCGCATGCCGATGGGACTACTCTGGTTGCTCTTTGTATTAAAAAACGACTCGTATCAAACTTGACTTTGCTATCACAGGCTATATCACAGGTTGGTAGCACATCTTAACCAGGATATCACAGATAATAATAATAATGGACTAATGTAGTATTGATAGACTTCAGGTTCTGGTCCAGCCTGTTTTTGAAGCTGTTTATGGAGCTTGAAGAGACAGTGACCTCGTCCAATTGGTTCCAGGCATAGACCACTCGATTTGTAAGTAAGTTTTTACGCGCAAGTTTTGAGGTTTTTTCCTTCGAGAGTTTCTTACTGTGTCCACTAAGATAATTTCCATCGGTTCTTTTGAATTTCCTTAAAGTCTTCCTTTGTAAGCCACAGTTTTTGTGCGTTGACTTTCTGAGGTTTATTGGGTATGTGTTAGTCAAGATGGGCTCTGCTTTGCTGATGTTTGTCCAGACTGGTTGTCGATCATTAGCGAGAAGGATGTGTCCATATTCGATAGTTGGTCGGCATATGGTTTTATAAATCTGGACACGTGGCAATTCCTCTGTTTTTGTAATTGAGTATTCTGAAGTGTTTTGCTCTAGACGTGGCCCGCTCTTTGTTATTCTAGAGTGGCTATTAAAGTTAACTTTGAGATCAATATTAATACCTAAGTATTTTGCGGAGGGTGCTGGATCAACTTGAGTGGTATCTGTGTTATTCTTGGGGATGTTGGAGATATTTTATGGCTGAAAATTATAAAATGCGATTTTATTGGATTCACAAGTAGTCTTTTCTTGAACCATTTTAGTGTATACCTAGTTGACTTGGTTTTGTAGGCTCTATTGTCTATGTATATGTTTCTTCCATGAGCTATAACCGCTCTGTATCATCGGCAAGCGGCCGCAGGTAGAAGTCTGGATTTTGAAGTGGAGTGAGGTCGCAGCAATACAGGTTGTACAAAAGAGGTGATAGTGGTGATCCCTGGGGCAATCCTTGTTGGGGTACAAATTCTTCCGACTGTGAAGTGTTAATTCTAATAGATAATTTATGGTTTTCAAGATAGTTTTAGGAGCCAAATGAGAGTATCTGGAATCTGAAGTTGTTTGAGTTTTAATAATAGACACGTGTGCCAGACATTATCAAAAGCCTTTTAATGTCCAGAAACAGTGCTGCAGATTTTTTGTTGTTGTGTTTTTCGCTTTGTCTGTTGGAAATTAGTATAAACCGTGTGTAAATGGTGGAACACTTAGGTTTAAAGCCAAACTGGTACAAAGGTATTTGTTGGAATGTTATATTTTGTAGTAAGTTTTTGACAATTTTATCAAGAAGTTTACCGAGCACTAGTAATATAGTGATGGATCTGTAATTTTTTGTGCAATTATGGTCAGTATTTGGTTTTGGTATATTGATGCCTCGATTTATTCTAACCTCTTTTTTCCATTTTTCTAGAAACGTTTTGCTTGATAGGCAGAAGTTATATGTATAGTCTTATAATATTCTTATAAATTGGGTAGTCAAGTTTTTTTTACAAAAGTATCCATGGTATTTTGTCTTATACTGGTTAAGTATTCTTTTGATGGTGTAATATTTTAAAATATTCGCCCTCATTGACTGAATTCTTGAGAGTTGATGTTTGAGTTGTTAAAATACTCGTGAAACCATTCCTCAACTGTTCTGAAGTTGTCGTTGTCAAAGTTTGGGCTTGGCTCAGTGCTGTAGTGTTTCTGGTAATGTTTTAGAAAACTTTGGTTTTCTTTGAATCCGTTACAAACGTGGCGCCATCTTCAGTGATTGCTGGAACAGTTAGCGCTGTCCTGTACCTTGTTAGTTTCTTCACTTTATGGTAGACATTTTTTTCTTTTGCCTCGTTCATTTCTTGACATCTGTTTAGCCAACTTATGACGATTAAGTTATTATTGTATTATTAGGATGTACATATTCTATAACCATTAATTTGTTTTTATTTTCTTTGTTTACATTAAAATCACCAATAATTATGGAATATTTGTTTAGTAATGCTTTTACAATTATAGTTTTCTCAATTCGAGAGGTTGGATGCATATAAACCAAAAATATGTGTAATTGATCATTTTGGAAAGGGATGGGAACATGCACGCATTCGTTTAAAAAATTGTTTATTTGGGGTGTTTTAGCTTTCTTCATTTTTAGTGAAGGGTGCACTTGTGCCATACTTCCAAACCCGAGTATTAGTTATCATATGTCCTTGCAGTTGGTGGATTCTGTGGTTTTTGTCTCTACCAATAAAATGCAGTTTATTTTTTCCCTTTCTACAGTATTGTACAGAACACTTTTTTGTCTCTATAGCTATTTACGTTGTTGTCAATAATGTAAAGATGATTATCCATCAAACTGAATACTATTTTCTCCGTGTAATGGTTCTGTTGGGTCGTCATCATCTTCTTCCTTGAAGCCGGCTTTACTTGTATTCATTTTGTTACAATCTTTAGCAATTTTTTTTTTACGTCGAAGTTCGAACCTTTGAGTACTGCCAATACAATAATAAAAATGTAATATTTTACATTTCTTAACTTTTAATAATTGGTCCAACTAACTTTTAGAAATGTATATTGTTACTTCTAGTATAACCTAGGGTTTATCCAAATCATTTTGAATTTTAAAGTTGCATTATACTTCTAAGTGCTAGTTTTAAATACAACTCCATATTTTTATCACACTTTAAATCAAAAAATTATAGAAGGGAGATTACATGGTGGTGAAGTTTATGTCCTCTTGGAATTATTTTTCTTGACATCTGCCCTCCATCATAGCTCAGGGTCTAAGGTGACATCTAAGTACATAGATGTGTTTAAATTGAGTATTAAGTTATTATTTATGCTGGATAACTTTAAGGTCAAAAATATTATGTACTAATTGGGTCCCATTTAATTTTGTCCCATCATTAATCTGGTTGCAACTGCTAAAATAACAGTAACATCAGCAAAGTAGCTATAGAATCGTTTCCTAGTGTAGGTATGTCACAATTGTATAATAGGTACAGTACCGGGCCTAGTACGTACACCTACAGTACACTAGTACACACACTTGATATACCTGCTATGAAGTCTGAATGGGATTCTTGTTGTATTCTGAAGTATCTTTCTGGGATGTAGAATCCAAGAACTTGCTAGTGTTGTTTGGGAAGAAATAATCTGAGATTCTATAATAATTCAGACTTTTCAATTATTGGCTTTAATATAAATGATGTAAGGTGAAACTTCGTGTAGTGGTTTTTCTGGCTCTGTGATCAAATTTGTTTAGAATATAAACATAAATGGATGAGAATATTCTCAAACCACCGCAAAATGCGTTATACAATAAGGATTAAACAAATATTGCCAGAAACAGGTACTGTCCGGGCTATATGCCTCTCGAGGAGCACTGAGTTATATAGAAAAATTTGCTGTATTTTATTCTAACACAGTTAGATAGTACAATACTAGATTCTAATTGTAAGAAGCTACCAAAAAAAGGAGGAATTATTTCTCTAGTTTACAATAAATTAGATAGTCGTATACAGTGGCGTAACTAAGGGTATGTGCGCTCCCCCGCAAAATTTTGAAAGCGCCCTGCTATTTGGCACCTGTCTGAATCCTTCACACTTACACCATAGTAAAAAATATTGTCATTTGTAAGCGTTGTTTAATATAGAAAGATATAAAGTATTGTAGAAAACAATTTTTTGTTGTAAAAATAATGAAATTTTAAAATAATGTAGGTACTGTTATTGGGGTATAATAATAAATTATTGAAATTGTTAATTATCATTTACTACGTTACCCTTATTTTATATCTACTCACATATTATATTATTTCTCATTCATTATTGTTTATTTTTAATTTTAATATTGTGACAATGATGAAACAAGGGATTTGAGGGCGCCTCTGGCTTTGCTGCGCCCCCCCCCCCGCCTGCGGGGGCGGTTTTTACGCCACTGGTCAAATAAAAATGTAGCAGTACTATCTGTTTTGAAACTTTTCATTCAAATATTGATTAACGATTCCCGCATTGTGACATGGAGCTCCATCATGTAAAAGCCACATATTTTCCCTTACTGCAAGAGGAACATCTTCCAACAAACCTGGTAAATGGTTACGTAAAAAGTCCAAGTATCCTTCATCGTTTAATCGTGCCGACAAGATGTAGGGCCCTATAAGGTGATTTTCGACTATCCCTGCCCAAACATTTAAAGTGAACTGCCGTTGATGGTGCGTTTCACGGTACGCGTGAGGATTTTCCCTGCTCCATACGAGTATTGTGCTGATTGAAAATTCCGTTTCGAGTAAAGCCAGCTTCGTCTGTGAACAGCACATTTCGGAACCAATCGAGCTCGTCCTAACTTTTCTGCGCGAACCACCTGCAGCATTTCCGACGGGAAGCATAGTCCTGCGGAAGCAGAGCTTGTACTTTTTGTAAATGGTAAGGGTGGAGTTGTTCTTCATTAAGAGTACACCAAGTAATATAATTCGACGCTCGCCCGACTTGCGTTGTTATACGCCGGGTACTTAAACTGGGATTATTTTCCACTGCGTTTAAGATTGTAGTGTAACGTATTTGCAGCTCGGGGTCGTCCTCTGTCGCATGCAGCACCAAAGCCGTGAAAGGTTCCATGGTCCCTAAGTTGCTGAGTCACAGATACCAATGTTCGTTCACTAGGCGGATCGCGATCCGGAAAGCGTTCAATATAATTAACCTGCGACTTGCTCCAAAATTAAATCCTAATCAATATCATCTGAATGGAATTTCAAAAATAAACAATAATTTAACAAGTAGGGGCATAAACAGATGGCTGGAACTTATTTTTTGTTTTAGGGTCTTCACTTCTACGTTTCTCAGTATCAATCCTAGAGATATTGGATGCAGCAAGATGATATCAGAAATATTAAATTATCCTGAGAGTGTATTCTTGGAAGGTATTTTAATTTTATTATTTTATTAATGATTAAATCTTAATATTAATATACTATAACCTACACTCGGGATGAATGTGCTTTATGTTAAATATGCTTTATTACCAAAAGGGGTACTTTTCTGATTGACAAAGTAAAGTACAATAAATAAAATTTAAAAAACAATATTTTTAAATTTTATAAAGGAAAACAAGACACATCCATATTATGTAAAAAAAAAACAAAAAAATAGATAGGTAGGTACTTATCGCCCCAAGACAAATCAGTAAACTCTCACATTCTTTCTTTGGTCTAAATTTATACTATGAAAAATAAATAAATAAAATTTATAAATCGCGCGGACAGTAAACTAAAAAGTTTTGATTTTCCCGGGGGTAAGTCAGAACATTTGTACTGGACGTACAGCAGACATGAAGAGATCCATTCCTACATATTGCAGAACATTTGTGTTGTTTCTTCAAGTCCTGCGTAGAAATACTATTGTTAACTAAATAACAGTCTACTCATACTGATACTTTAAAGAAAATACTACAAAAATGTATTTATTTTTTGATAATTAGTATTTTTTACTTGTAGGTACAGATTATGATGAGACTTAATAAGAGAAGGGTTCTAAAGGTCCTTCCAATCTGGAGGATTCCCATTTCAAAGCAAGAGTAAATACCACAATCGCTTATGGCTGTCAAAATGTCTCCCGTATTGTAAAAGTCAGAAAATAGGTAATGTTAATATAATTCATTACAACTAGGAGACTATTCTTTAATGTGCGATAAGTGAAATGATATGTTTCTTACAACCTTTTAACGTTTTGTTTTAGGACAATCAACAGGTTTAAGGCCTTACAAGTAACGACAAGACATGAAGAGGTTATACAGAAAAAGCTTGATACAACAATTTTTCATTTAAAACAAAGAAAGCGTTCCTACCCTAAAAGAAGAACATGAAAAAACTAAAGAAACGCAATACATAAACTGCAAGGGTGTAAAACATACCTTAACAAGTAACGAGCAATCCACGACTAAAATAAAAAGAGAAATGAGGCTCCAGTAGGTGTAGGTCAAAGGTCACCTAACTTATAACACAGAAAAGAATAGAAGTGAAGATGAAAATATAGACAGATAGCCCTGACCTTCCGGTTGTTGTAAACGAAAAATTAAATAAGATAATTAAAGACTAAATGGGACTTGAATGTAAACACATCGTTCATACAAGTAAGAATGGGGCTCTCCATGGCTCGTCCTATTTCTAGCTTCTCCAGTTAGTCAAGTTTTTTGCCCCTATTGTTTTTTGAACTTTTCCAGGTGTTTTGCAATCAAGTTTAACTGTAATGGTGCGTCGTCACGCTTGGTGCAACTTGCGCAAGTAGACTTGTCATGCCAATTTGCGCAAATGAACTGAGTCATTGAATCCTATTGAATCCTTTTGAATTCTGTTGAATTCTGGCTGGTGCAAGTTAACGATTTTGGTTTTCACACAACAATTTACTTGTGCAAATTTGCAGGTACAAACCTATTTGCGCAAATTGCATGAACGTGAAAACGCACCATAAGAAAATGGTTGGCAAAAGCAGAAGTACTGACTGAACTGAGAATCCGGGCGTAAAATTTCCACTAGAGTTCAGGAATAACTTGGTTTAGGACCATTTTTTATTGCTTGTTTTCCTTAACAGTTTGTGAATCATAAAATAAAGAACTATTGTTAATTCGCTTATTATTTTTAAACATTTCCCACATCTCGGGTTGAAGCATTCACTGCCAAAATTAGACCTTGAGGGCTTGTAAGCCCTATCTGTGATTTGCCTTGAGGTCCTTTTTTTGAAAACAAAAAATTGAGCTGTTCAATCAATTACTTTCTAAAAATTATTAGCAAAAAGGGCTTACAAGTGCTTCGAGGTTCCTGAAGGGTTTCAGGCTATTTTAAACTAAAGTGGTCCCTACTACCCATCTGAAAAATCTACGTGGATACACATACCAAAGGAAAGGTGTAAAATTTTAGTTAGATAGTCTAAACCGTTAATTTTAAATAAACTAATACTTTATCCATACCTGCACTAAACACGATTCGGTGGCCCTACTTAAAAGGCAATTACATTATAAAAATATTGGATAACTTAGATACCAAGCCCTTGATATTTACAATACATTTAAATACTTTTATTTGAGTGGGTAGGTATACAACTCTGCATTCTACTTATACATTTTTTTAGAGCAAATAGTGCCAATATAAAACTTCTTTTGAATAGTTTGTGGTCAGTAAATATTAGTTACGACTAGTAATGCACAAGCCTTCTTAAACAATGCGAGTGCAACAAAGTGGGTCAACATTTTTTTCCGAGGGCCCTCTCAAAAATGGTCGTTTTATTTTTTTATGGATATTGCCTTTCTAAAGTATTAAAACTCAAGACTCATCTGTAACATTAAATATGTATGCTGCTATCCTATTCTAACACCTAGAAATTCCTAAATTGATATCATTTTATAACATTTTTTAAATTAACTCATTTAAATCGCGCGCCAATTGAAAATGACGACCAATCGGCTTAGCGAGCGCTTGACCGCATCTGATTGGCTGATTTACATAACCGTATCAAACGTGTGTCTGGCGGGGCAGTAATGCCACCGTCCAAAACACGTTGTTTTCAATCCGGATTTTGTTATAAAGTATTAAGTCTATAACTAGTAATTTCTTGTATTAATAACACAGAATTAAAGAGCTAATAACTTGATAATGTCCCGAACAGTTAATGTGTTGTTAAAGTGAATAAATGTCCCGCTAGAATCATTTAAAATGGTAACGGTATAACGTGGATTTCTTGCCGATATGTTTTTTATTTCAAGGTATGTACAAATAAAACTAGAGCAATACGTAGACAATTTTTCGTGTAATAGGGTAGAAACATTAGCATATTAAAGTTAAGTAGAAAAAATTAAATATTCAAAAAAGGTTATCTGATGAAACTGATGTAGTAAATGTGGCAACACTGCTCAAAACACATGTTTTGGGCTGACGATATCTAAAGACAATATCTGACAGTAACTGTCAGATTTTTGTCAACAATTTTTTTTTTGACAAGTAGTACGAATCAGCTGTTTGATCATTGGCGCGTAGGTGTTTTGAGCTAAATTTTTGAAGGCATTTTTCTCGAATTTCTAGCTTCGAGCGCCATTTAACGCAATTTTTCCCCAATTCGGCTCGACCTATAGATTTACGGGTTAAAAAATAATAAGTCATTTCCATAACACCCTGTATATTTAAACAACTTCTTAACATTGAGTATTTCGACCACATCGATGAAGCCTTCTTAATTTTAGTTTCTTTGTTAAAAAATGCTATCAGGACATTTTCTGAAATATCTTGTACGCTATTTGGCTCACACCATAGCTCAAAATCTGCATATTCTTTTGGATAGACATTGCGAGATTTCTTCGGTAAGAGATTATTTAAATTATTTCCCGCGGTTTCTCGTAGTTCTGGCGGGATATGTCTTCGGTATTGGCTCATTTTTATTCGTTTTTACTACTAAATTATTAAATATTACAAAATGATCCAATACAGCAAAAAATGACAATTTATTAAAAAATATGTATTACTTTTCAAATAATGGCGGCCCAATTGTTTTTCTGTAACATAGTGTTGCCAGCCTCAAAAAAAAAATAAAAATTTTGACTAGAAATTATTAACTAAATTTTTTTTAATTACCTTACCAATGACCCAAATAGAAAAAGTATTATAAGATATTCGTTTCATAAGACATTTTAGAGCACTCGTCTCATTAGGACACTCCCCGCTTAAAACTGTGTCTTATGAAACTTATGTTTTAATATACTAATATAATAATATGACCGGTCACAAAAGTGTAAATGTAACGCTTAAACAACGATTGCTTCAAAGGTAATGCAAATTTATTTTATTTCATCCGACAAATATACAATCGGTATATTACCGCAAAATGTTTGTGACATAAGAGTTACCCAAAATTACTTATAGCCGAACTTACTTGTGAAATAAAAATTCTGGGTTTAAATTATTCAATTTCTTACAGGCGTAGCACTGCCATGCCATCTTTAATTGGTTTTCACAAAAAGGAAAACACAAAAATTCTAAGCGAAAACGTTAAAAACACAAAAACAAAATATACCTCTGACCGAGCAACGCCGCTTTATAATGTAAATAAACATAGAACTCATCAGGGTCTCCAAATTCCTTGTGGCATCGGCATAGCAAATACGATGTGGACAGATTGGCCATATTTTTTTTATATCCCCGCAAAAAAAAGTTTAATGAGCTATAAACGGTAAAATAGGACAAAAAAGTATTTAGTTATTAGACAATACATTAAATATACAGTGTGGTCATTTAAGTGTGCAACATATGGGAATTTTCTTTATTACCGATTTCTCAGAAACTTTTATTCCTGATCAAAGTTGGTGCATGTTCGATAATCATATTAGGTGCACTTGAAATGGTTGCAAGTCAAACGGCGTACAGGGTAGGTCAAAAATATAAAACTTGTACAAAAATAAAGTACCTCTATTTCAGAAAATTCAGCAAAATGTTATTAACAAAATGTCTTTAGAATTAAAAATAAAAAAATATTTTTTTTTCAAAACATTAATAATTTCCCAATTTTTTTTTTATATTCACCCTAAGGACCTTCTTAAATTAATTTAAATCAAATCAATTTCACATATCTTTGTTTAAATTCTAGCATATTTGTAAAATTAACTTGAATTTTTAATTTATTAATGAATCACAAACTTCATGGTTGTTGCAACGACATTAAACACAACTTTAAAATATTCTAAAAATTATTTTTAACAAGAGAAAACATTAGTAATTAAATTAAAGAACTCTCATTTAAAGTGCCAAATTTTTATAAGAAACTGTACAAATTTATCGACAAGCATGAAATCCTACTAAAACATTATGATAGTTTGTGGCATTATTAACAAAACAAATAAAAAAGAAATAAAACAAAAAATATTTGAAATGCAAAAAAAAATAACATTATGTATGTGTAAAAAAATTATCGACGCGTCAGTGAAATCGTATTGAATTTTCAAGCTCCCCAACATTATCAAACGGTCGATCCTTGTAAAGTTTTTGCTTTAAATATCCCCATAAAAGAATCTAATGGGGTGAGATCTGGAGAACGAGGAGGCCACCGTGGATCGGTATTTTGTCCTAACCATTTATCACCAGATTCCCCATTCAGAAACAATTCTAGCAGAATGAGCGGGACAACCATCATGTACAAACCATAATTTATGTCTTTCTTGTATTATACTCATATCATCCAAAAAATCCGTCAGTTCGTTTTCCAAAAAATGTAAATAGGTATCACCAGTTAGGTTTTGGCGAAAAAAAACCGCCCTATTACTTCGTCGTTAATAATACCGCACCAAACGTTTGTTTTTTGGTAAAACTGGTTTTTATTGTGAATGACAAAATTTGGATTTTCGTCCGACCACCACCTACAATTTTGGAATAAACAACGCCATTTGTTGTGAACATGTATTCACCCTCAAAAAGTATGTGTCTATGGAAATCACGTTGATCTTCTATTTGTCCTTGAATCCACATGCAGAAATCATACCGCAAGTCATAGCCACGTCTTTAAAACGTGCAGATAAACATTGACTTATGGGCATGGTATTTTTGTTTTTTAAGAATCTTTTTAACAGACCTTTTTTTCATACCTGTATAAGCATAAATATCTTGGATGGATCTTCTAGGGTTTTCAACAACTGCTTGAAGTACTTCTAATTGATTTTTTTCAGTACATATGGTTTTGGTACGTTAATTCTTATATTTATAGTCTAAAGACCCTGTCTGTTTAAAATTATTTAAAATTCTGCTTACAGTTGAATAGTAAACTTGTTTATCTGGATGTCGTTCATTGAATATATTTTCTGCTTCAGGCAATATTTTATAGTTTTCTCCATATATTAACACTAATTCTGCCTTTTCGGCTAACGTTAACTGTATTGGAGGAGGCATTTGAAATCAAATAACAACAATAATTATTTAAGAACGAATAATGGCACCAAACTGTCATAATCTTTACTTTTAATGTGAAATTGATTTGATTTTGATTAATTTATGAAGGTCTTTAGGGTGAATATAAAAAAAAAATGTTTTTTTTTTGGAAATTATTAATGTTTTCTGAAATAGGGGTACTTTATTGTTGGACAAGTTTTATATATTTTTTAACTTACCCAGTTCGCCGTTTGGCTTGCAACCATTCCAAGTGCTCCTAATATGATTATCGAACATGCACCAACTTTAATCAAGAATAAAATTTTCTGACAAATCGGTAACAAAAAAAATTCCTAAATGTTGCACACTTAAATGACCACACTGTATACATAAATTTTATATATTAATTTTGATTGAGTGGTTTCATAAATTTATAATTACATTATATTTGAATATTCATTATAATGGTATAGGTAGCCACTTATTATAAAATATTTTGGTAGTTTGGCAAAAAAATCTGAGTTTGCCAGTTTGTTAAAGAATCCAGTCCACCAACTTTTTAGTGTATATTGAATGATAGCTTGCCTTAAAAAAGGTAAATCAATGGGTCTATTCTTATTTAAAAGTCTCTGGATGTTATAAAATATAATATAGGGCTAGACAACGCGGCAAGTCTGACAATAATAGACAGCTCAATTTCACGGCTGGCTCCCAACCAGTTATTTCTTAACATAATCTGAACCATTGGGAATTTCCAAAAATTATTTGACATATATTCTTTGCAAAACAATTTCGGTTGTACGTCATACCCTTCGAGTGACGTCAGTTATCGGCAGTGTTGCCAGCCTGTAACCAAAATAACCGAGTGAGGAAATTACACTTTTCTTTATAAAGACAAGATAAATTAAAAAAAATTAACCTAAATTTATTGGAATGGTCATATAATTTTGTTGTTACTTTTTTTATATATACTTTGGTTATTAATCTATTTTATTATTTGGTATTTTTATGAGAGTAGGCGAGGGAAAAATATACCTAAAATTTCTTATGTAGGTAGTCCTTATTTAAAGACTCTAATTTTTTTAGTTTTTTGGCTTTAACATTAAGAATAATAAAAATAATAATGCAAAGATGAATCATCAATCATCCTTCAACTCACTTAAATGACTTTTTATTCACTTCAATAATAATATGTTGAATGTTCAGTCTATCTTATACAGTGTCACCATTAAAGTCCGCACCATATGGAACTTTTTTTTATTAATGAGGTTAGTTAAAATTAAATTTTGGCAATCGTTTTTGCTTCAAATTAGACTAAAAATTATATAATCAAATGTCACCATCTGTCATTCGGTATCTGTCAAAAATTACATTTTAATCAAAAAATGCTGAAAAATGGCATTGTTTTACCGAATTTCAAAAAATTTTATTAGAAAAAGTTGTTTCTAGTACAATTCTTGGCCTAAATACAAAGTTTCAGTTTTCTAGCTCAAAGTTGATTTTTTTGCCATTTTTTCTAATTAACTTTTTTTTTATATAATGTAAGTTCGCTTAATGGATTAAACTATTTGCTTATACCATACTCAATATTTTATTTCGTTTGTATGAGCTTTTTTTTACTAGAATGCCATTTTTTTTCGAAATTTAAAATTAGAGGCAAAAAAATTTGACACAGGTGGTGCAAAGTTATCCTAATTTAAAAATTTTAACAGATAGACGTCAGATGTTTCGTTTTTCAAATGACAAATACATCTAAATATTTGATAAAAATTTTATTTTATACTTAAAACTATCATTATTATTAAAAGAAACAAAAAGGAACTTTAATCATTTTAAATAGATAACACAAAAGCAATATAAATTTCACATTTCAGTGTGACGTCCTTCTCGCTCTATACAAACACCCGTTCGTCTATAAACATCTTTGACAGCATTTTGTAAAAAGCTTGGTCTTATATCGGCACAACACTGTCTTATCGTTTGTTCCAAATGCTCGATATTTCTAAACGGTCGATTCTTATAAACTTTCTGCTTAAGATAACCCCACAGAAAAAAGTCTAGTGGGGTTATGTCAGGCGACCTGGGTGGCCAGTGACATTCTCTATCACGCCCTATAACTCTGTTTTGAAATAATTGGTTTATGCGTTCTTCCACTGCTACAGTTTGATGTATGGGTGCACCATCAAGCTGATACCATAAGTTATGTCTATGGTGTAAGGGCATGTTATCCAAAACTTCGGTAATCTCGTTATCAAGAAAATTCAGGTACCTTTCACCAGTTAAGTTTACTCTAAAGAAGTATAGTCCAATAAGCTCATCTTTCAAAATTCCACACCAAACATTGGTTTTAAAATGATACTGGTCGCGACATTCAATTGTGAAGTTAGGATTTTCTTGGGACCACCATCGGCAATTTTGTGAGCTCACGGTACCATTCAAAGAGAAAGTGGCTTCATCTGTCCATAATATCTTGTATGGAAAAAGAATATTCTCCTCATATTGTCCCTGATACCAAAACGAAAAATCAAGTCGGATATCAAAATCGCGTTCTTTTAATGTGTTTATAAACTTGGGTGTATATGCCCGAAATCGATTTTTCTGAAGAATTTTTCTAACGCTTTCCCTCTTGAACCCTGTTGAATCACTTATCTTGGTTACACTAGTTTGACCGTGGTCAATAACAGTTAAACAAACATCAAGTTGTGCTGCTTCATCGTATTTACTTGCCGCGTGAGGTTTCTTAAAATTATTTTGAACAGATCCAGTTTCTCTAAATTTTGACATTATTCTTGAAACAGTGCTATGCTGCAAATTTTTTTCTGGATGCCTCTCATTAAAAATGGCAGATACTTGCCGGTGAGGCATATTCTCTCCACAAATTAGGAAAATTTCTATTTTTTCTTGAATGGACAACATTGGTGATAACACTGAAAACTATAACTTGCGAAAATATTCAAATTTATGACATTTCTTTTATTTATTCGGCACTCTAATTCGTTTTTTTTCCATAGCCTACTTATAAAATTCAAAATTGCCTTGATATTTTATTGTGGATAAAAAGAAAATGTGTCTAAATTTTGAACTAATCTGATATCTGGGAATTTTATTATAAGTTTTTTAAACTTATTAGGTGTATGTACTATCAAAAAAATGGGATATCTGACGTCTATCTGTTAAAAGTTTTAAATTAGGATAACTTTGCACCACCTGTGTCAAATTTTTTTGCCTCTAATTTTAAATTTCGAAAAAAAATGGCATTCTAGTAAAAAAAAGCTCATACAAACTAAATAAAATATTGAGTATGGTATAAGCAAATAGTTTAATATCCATTAAGCGAACTTACATTAAATAAAAAAAAAGTTAATTAGAAAAAATGACAAAAAAATCAACTTTGAGCTAGAAAACTGAAACTTTGTATTTAGGCCAAGAATTGTACTAGAAACAACTTTTTCTAATAAAATTTTTTGAAATTCGGTAAAACAATGCCATTTTTCAGCATTTTTTGATTAAAATGTAATTTTTGACAGATACCAAATGACAGATGGTGACATTTGATTATATAATTTTTAGTCTAATTTGAAGCAAAAACGATTGCCGAAATTTAATTTTAACTAACCTCATTAATAAAAAAAAGTTCCATATGGTGCGGACTTTAATGGTGACACATATGTTATTTTTCATACCATTTTAATATCTCGCTTCCTGTGTGCCGAATTTATTTTTTCCAAATCAGGAGAAGCCGTACGCAATGATTTTCTCCACATATTCATACACTCAGTTTCTGTAATGCCATCTTGGCCAATATGTCTATTATAATAATTTTTGTTAATCCCCCAAATATGTTCAATCGAAAGAAGCCGTAAAACTTTATGTCCATATTGCTCAGCCAGATCATCAACTAAATATATTTTGGTGGCTTATGCCTGGAAAGAATTTAAAGATTTGTAAAAGTTCGGCTTTGAACATTGTATACTCAAATTCAATTTCATTAGTAGTTGACCATTCTTGCATTGCATTCCATGACGTATTAGGTGTTTTTGTTAACAACATGCTATGATATGTTGTGATATATTGTAATCACATACGGCGTTGTTAAATATTGCAATAATTGATTTTCGAACCATTGTAAAAAATTTTGCTGATTCACTTCTTTATGGTAGTCACTCAGCTTAGCTTTAGAAGAAAAAAATTGCCTCTGCGCCCTCAACCATATCATCTTCACCAACAGCATAAAGTATTATGTGCCTTGAAAAATATATCTTACCTAGGTAAATTTTCAATAGTTTATATATTTGTTTACTGCATAACACCTTTTACCATCAACTTTAGTAGATCTAACACTTCTTCTATTTTCATCTTGCCAAGATCGACTAATGGTGTCATTCTGAAAAATCCTTATTTTATTCAAGAAAACGAATTGGTACAAGGATGCTTCTTTCTCCTTGATTTATTCTTTCAAATATACCAGTCACTTGATAGCTACATGGGAAATTTCCATAAGCCCCCGCCTCGGTTCATCTTTTTTCCAGCCGAAGCACAGTTCCTTTAAGAAGCTTCATAGAGAGTTAAGACAACCATCAAACAGTTATCTCTCTTTTAATTTCTTACTTAAAGTTGTCAAAGTTACATGGTGTTTTGAAAAAAGTTTCAGCTTAAGCATAACCAATGTAAAATATTATAGTTCTTGAATAGTACAACTTACTTATTTCATACATTCCATAAGTAGTGTCACGGATAGAACTTATATCCAATCTTGACACATTTACAACTCTCTCTGAATGAGAACGTTTCTTTTTTAGTGATTCTTTGTTTTTCCTAACTTTTGTTGGAACTGCGCTAACAGTGCAGATATTCAAATTTAGAGCAGCTGCTCAACGCCAAAAATTAGTACAGTAGAAATAAAATATGTAGACCTTAACATACTCTTTAAAGTTACTTCTCTAATTGCTGTCAAGGATAACAATTGGCCATTGTTCCAAGTTCTTTTTGAAAATAGCTTATTAGAGAAGCTATTAGCTCATTCCACCGGCTATTTAAATGCCTCCGCATTTTTCAGAAATAGTAAACAACGTATATCGACAGAGATATGTATGTGCACTATGAACAGTTTTTAAATGATATTTATGAAAAAATCTAGAGTATTTTTAAAAAATAAATTCACAATAACACGAAACCACAGACCAATGAAGGTTAGTTTTTTTAGGAAATGTAAACAAAACGTTTGTGGTGCATTCAATATCGCATGATATTTTAATAATTTTGCCAAAATTTAATTCTCTCATGATTTCTTACGAATTTACAATTATCAGCTGATTGATGACATCAATCATCAAGCATTGGAAATTGTCTTGCATGATGTTAATATTATAAACTACTCATGCATAGAAAAAAATCATTTCTTTGAAGTGACATAGTGGGATACCTCCAAACATAATAATATGTAAATACCTATTTGTTGGAAAATTAGAGGAAGTATTAATTGCAGTTTAATATGTATTAAGTTTTCCGCTAGCTTGTAATATAAAATGAAAACGTAATTAATAAACTTTCATTAGTAAATTGTTCGTATATTATAATATCGTCAATGGTTAGTTAAACGAAGCAGGCTGTGTGAATAAGAACAGCCTTAAACCACCCATGGGAGTTCTGAAAAGTTTTAATCACCTAAATAGATTGTGAAATTTAGGATTAAATTGAATTGTTAGTTACTTGGAAAGTGTCTTGCTGTATTTTTTGTTTTGTGGGCAGGTTTTTGAATGATAAATTACTAATTGATTAATAAAAAAAAAGTGTGGAAAACATTCAGGGCGTAGGAAATTTCGGCCCCGGCCAGGTAGCAGCCCGATTTTGACAGGAACTTTCGGCCCCGGGATGGAAGGGTCATGTTTTTATTACAGGCATTTTCGGCCCAATGGTCTAACGTTATAACATTTTAATTTTTTTATGATCTTTTGTGTTTTGAATCATTTATAAAATGAAAATGCAACTAACCTGAACTAACTCAATTTTTGACCTGCAACTCGGCTAATGCGGTTTTATAGACTTATATTGGTTAAACAGCGCTAACACGGCATCTAATCCACCTTTATGGTTCCAATTCGCCTTTTTCAAGTTCACCGGGGAATATTATTATTAATTGTTTGCCCCTTTTATAGACTTATATTGGTTAAACAGCGCTAACACGGCATCTAATCCACCTTTTTGGTTCAATTCGCTTTACCTGCAATGTTTGGGGCCGAAATTTCTTGAAAGATTACTTGACCTAAAATTTCTAGCAGGTACCTTACCCAATATGGGGCCAAAAGTTCCGCCGCCCAACATTCACTAAGGAAGAACTGTTCCTTGGGCCACTTGAAAAGTTTAATTGATTTTTTGTTAACTGTGGCATTACAACTTATATTTTTTTAATCGAGTGAAATATATTGCCGGGAAGATATTAACCGAAAAAAAAATAGTTGATTCAATAAAATTATTTAATTGCTGAATATTTTCTTAACTTAAACGAAATTTTGTTGGGTCAATTAAATCTTGTTAATTTTCTTTTCTACGTAATTTCTTTTATTAAGGCTATATTATTAGATTACAATATTAGTTCCTTCAAACATTAGATGCAAAAACAATATTATTAAACTTTTCTTCCCCGTGCAATTATTCCTCTATTTACAGTTGCCAAAATCATAATTTAATTCCCATATTACAAATGTGGTTGTCCGAATAAAAGTTTTATAATACGGGGTAAAGTCGGATAGCGCGGTTATAACATCGGGTGTACCTCAGGGATCGCACTTGGGACCGATATAATTTAGCATCTTTCTTAACGATGTTGGCCAGTGTTTTAAAGGCTCGAGTTACTGTCTGTATGCTGATGACCTAAAGTTGTATAGAGCGATAAGTGGTCACTCGGATATGGTCGGTCTTCGGGATGATCTTTCATATATATATTCGCAGATTATTGCACAGTTAATCGGTTGTATTTGTATACCGATAAGTGCCAAGCAATTGTTTTTTCCAAAAAACATGTTTTACCTCCTTACATCATGGATCTGTATATAAATAATATTGTGGTAAAGTCTGTCGACTCCGTAAAAGATCTGGGGGTGATATTGGATTCCAAACTTTTATTCGAGAAACATATAGAGAACATTGTTCAGCGTGCTTTTCGCAATTAAGGTTTTATCCAGCGTATGTCTCGGGATTTTCAAAACAGTCAATCGTTCATTTCGCTATATCAAAATCTTGTGAGGCCTATTTTGGAATACGCGACACCAGCTTGGAATCCAATGTACCAAAAATATATAACCCGTCTCGAAGCTGTGCAGAAAAAACTTGTCAGTACTTTAAACTATAAGTTTAATAGACAGCGACATTCTTTCAATTACAGTTTAAATTTGCAATATTATAGAATGGAAGTCTGGAGTCGCGAAGAAAATAATTTGATATCTTCCGATTGTATAAGATTGTAAATAATATACTCGACTGCGAGTATTGCACTAATTTTCTAAGCTTTAATGCAGGTTCTTATTCACTTCGTCATAGACTAGTATTTTATTTGGATCGTTTTTAATCGAATTATTATTGTAATTCGCCACTAATTCGTTGTCAACGTACCTACAACGTCTTATGCCACAATGAAGATATTGACATGTTTGTGTGTAACTTTGCTAAATTTAATAGACTGGTTAGGAAGCACTTTAATCAATTTTTATTTCATAATTTAACATGCTAGTATTATGCCTTACCAAATTGTAATTATTATATACTAACCTTTTATTGGACAGCTTGCCTGTGTGTTGGTTGGTCAGTTTTTTTAAATAAATATATAAATAAATAAATAATACAGTGGTCACGTGACCATCTTCTACCTCGTTTGCGTTCAGTAATAAGCCGGCGAGATGTCGCGCGGACGCGCTATTTATGTGTTGTACAGGGTGGCGCCTTCTCGACGTACATTGAGGGTTTGGCGCATATACAGGGTGATGATAAAGAAACGGATCAGCCTATTATATGAAATACCGCCCACTTAATCAGAAATTGCTCGGACCCGTCAAATATATTTTTTTGAAATGCATTTTTTTTTAAAAAGATGTTGTACAGGGTAGATCATAAAAGTGCTACATGTGTCAACTTTAATTTTTTTAATGAAACATATTGTTTTTTTTTTACATTTTTATATTTTATAATCAATTCTAGACGTTTACGAAATAATAACACTTTAATGCTGGTATGCACCATTGGTATGTTTCTCGACATAGCAACGTTCTGAACTTAAGTCACAATCCTTTGACTATGACAATTTCTTATTTAAGTTTGAGACGTCAAAATATGATAGTGAATGTTAATCAACTTTGAATTTTGCTCTGCTGATATTTCATCAAAATGCGCCTCGCCGAAGATGAGCGCATTGAAATTTTGATTATGTTGGGTTGTGGAGATAAAAGTAGAAGTCATAGGGAGTCCGTGATATGTTTATTGAAAAATACCTAAATCGCCCGCCTATTGGTCAATTAACAGTGTCTAGGGTAGCAAGTAAGTGGAGAACTTCCCGTTCTATTAAAGATAGTGTTAAAAGTGGTCGTCCTGGTATATCTGAGGAGAAAAAAATAAACATATTATTATCACTACAGGAAGATTATTATAGCTCAAGCCCATAACTTGGACTGGACTACGATATTCACCAAACCACCGTATCTAAATTTTTGCAAAGAGAGAAGTTTCATCCATACAAACCAGTATTTTTACAAGGGTTATTGGACGATGATCCTGATAGGCCAGACGAATTTTGTGAAATAATGATTAAGCTAACAGATAATTACGCAAGATTTGTCCAAAGAATTTGTTTTTCAGGTGAAGCTAAGTTTTGTTTAAAAGGGTCAGGTTAATGGACAAAACTACAGATACTGGGCACTGGTTCATAGAAAATCACACTCAGTATAATGAAAATGTTAATGTTTGGGCGGGCATTGTTGAAAGTAGGATAATCGGATCAGTCTCACTGGAAAAAGATATCTAAATTTCCTTTAAAATGATCTGGTTCCAGCTCTTGCCACTCTGTTTCCAGATGACAATGATCCTGATTTATCAAGTTTAACCTTATGGTTTCAACTTGGTGGTGCTCCCCCGCATTATGCTGTTCATGTAAGGGAGTACTTAAATACAATTTTTCCGGGGCGGTGGATAGGTAGACGGGGTCAATAGAGTGGCCACCCAGATCGCCTGATCTTAATCCACTGGAGTTTTTTTATGGGGCTACGTAAAAAATTTAGTTTATAAATCTAAACCCATCTCGGTAGATACACTGAAGGAGTCTTTTCGACGAGTAATAAGAGAAATATCTCCACAAGTAGTACTAAATGTACAACAGGAATTTCTAGATCGATTAATCTACTGCAGAACAGTTAGTGGAGGATATTTTCAACATCTTATAAAATAATTTCTTTTCATTCTTTGTTGTTTGTTTATTTTGTTTTAAAATTGTTAAAAAATATAAAAATATTTCGTAAACGGCTAAAGTTAAGTATAGGGCATGATTAATAAAAAATGTCTAGAATTAATTGTAGAATATAAAAATGTAAGAATATACAATATGTTTTATTAAAAAAATTAAAGTTGACACATGAAGCCCTTTTATGATCCACCCTGTACGGCATCTTTAGAAAAAAATGCATTTCAAAAAAATAAATTTGACGGGTCCGAGCGATTTTCGATTAACTGGGCGGTATTCCATATAAAAGGCTGATCCGCTGATCCATTTCTTTATCATAACCCTGTATGTATTAGTACTATATGGCTATTACCCTAAGTAAGTTGAAGCAGCAACTGAGATAGAACATCCAGGGTAATTTCGATTTCTGCACTTGCTCCGTAATGGCATTGCCAAATGTACTTTTATTTCTTTAGACAGAACACAAGAGTGTGCCATAGAAAATTAGAGCAATGATCAAATTAGCAAAAATCTTCTTAGAAATTTGCAAAAAAAAATGTAATGTAATATGAATCTTTTTAATATAGTTAATAGGTGTGCTGATTTAGAACCCCCAAATGATTGACACTTGACAGTAGGTACGTTAAAGCCTCTAGACACGACCCAATCTGCAGGGTCTAATCTGCAGGGACCCTGCAAATTGGGTAGTGTGTAGGCATGTCGGACCGACAAAATCCAGATCGGACGGTTGGTTGAGCACAGTTGGGTCAATTTCATCGATGTTTGACGGGGCACGTCATGTATTAATTCTGACATATTTGCCACAAATTTTTCGTATTTTGAATCCAAAATGTCTGAAAGGGAAAAGCAAGCTTGGAGAGAGATTTTTGAGCTTTATAGGAATATGCCCTGCCTGACCTTCAAGTTATATGTTTTCATTTGTAAACTAAAACGCGTCAAATAAAGATTTCATTTAACTGGAGACTGACAACGTGACAACGTCGTATTGTTACTCGACGTAACCTCGAAATCTCTAGCAAATCTTGATTTGGTTGACAGCTCGTTTTGTCGAGTTGTGGTTTTATTATTGTCAACAACTTTTGTGTACTGTATATCTTTACTTTTCTCCAAATTTTGTTTGTGTGTGTAAAGTATGATAATTTGGTAACGATGTCAAGGCAAAACACAATATTGTACATTATTTGCAACAGGTAAACAAAGCTGAACGAAGATTTATCGTTCCACAGGTATGTACCCGGACGGGATATTTCTTTTTTCCTATCTTTTAATATACTTACGTTAATTTCGTGAGAAAACAATAATTATGTAGTCTAATTCTTATTAATTATAATTTTCTCTACTGCCGTTTGTGCCGTAAAATTAGCTTTAGAAGGCAACTTTACGTACCATGGTGCGAACGGCAGCTCTTGTGTCGGAGGCTCGGAGTCCTTGCCTTAAGCAGTTGTACACTTTTTTGATGTCTTGGACGCCACCTATTTTCAATGGTTAAAAAACTTAATACTTAGAAAGCGTTTTAAAATAGGAAAACCGCTTGCTTCTAAAGATGGTAATAAATCGTCTTGCAGTACAATGAGCAACAATAAAACACAGATATGTAAAACAACAATGGGAATTAATTTATTAGGATCACTTAACTGGATTCCACCAATGAGATTAAATATTTTATTGAAATCAATAACTAATTTAAATATTAAAGTTAAAAGATTATATTCTCATGGGAAGACCTGAAGGGTATTTACTCGCCTGGTAACTGGTTATCACCTATAGTTTATAAAAATGGGGAAAAGAGAATGTTCTAGAACCTTCATACTTGTATGGTCATAATACCTAGATTCGTTCTATATGTTACCAAGGTGGTATTACAAATTAAAGTTATATTTAAAGTGAAATTTACGGTGTTAAGGTTATAAAGAAATTTAAAATTATTACAATACACTGGCCTTATTTCCCAGATGTTCCAAATCCCATGTGGTTTCTGCTTCAAATTAATAGACTCCTGCCTCCAGTCTGGTGGACCCGAACAGTAAAAGACAGCACATATATACAGGTTACAGGCCATGTGGTCTTTGAACCAAGATTCAATTTCAACAGGTGGTTAAAATGAATATGAATATGTAACGCCTGTAACATATTCAACAATTAACGCTTCGATAGAAGCAAAAGGAAATTGCAACTAAAATCTAAAAAAACCCTAAAATCGAAACAGCGAATCAGATATCTGGTTAAATCAAATCGCAAATATATCCTACCTCATTGGTTGTCTGGTGCTACCATCTCAAAAAATATACAAAAAAATGGGGCCTCATGTGCAAATCTAAAAAATGAAATTGCACATGTTGGAGAAAATTGAGGTTATAAAAAAATTAAAGAGACACAAAGAAAAGAATTAAAGAAATCTTACCATCAAAGAGATGAGGACGCTCTACTACCCCTGAGGTGCCAACTACAGTTGGGGCGGCGGACCTGCTCAAATCACATAATAGTGGGCCCCTTTTATAAACCGCGACTTCAACCTTCAAGAGTGATCTTAAATGAAGTAACGTAAAGTCAAAATCTCCTCGAAAAAGGTAAAGATCAAATGACAGGTGTCCCTTAACTGTCATGTCAAAAAAATTGGTACGTTCAGACAATTGATGAAAGTGGTCTCAGTTCGATAAAATGACAAAACCAAACCAACTTGACATGTGGAAAACTACTAGCAGTTTACCCTCCATAATATGCAATTTAAAAACCAAATAATGGCATACCAATTTATCGAATGGTGAAAAGTGCAATATCATCAATGTTCTAGAGTGAACTAACCAAGGTTCAAATGGAGCAACTCAACGAACATACCATAGCCAAATGAACTACTGACCGGTTATCATAAACGAACATAACCCCAAATTTTGACAATAAAAATATTTAAATATTCAGATATCTACTTCGTTCGAGTTAATTAATAATAAAAGGAATTAAGGATGTACAAAAAAATATTCATGATAGGACCGTGGCCTGTAAAACATGAACCTCTGCACCAAAGCATTAAACTTAAAATCCACAGGAAATATAGAAAGGTAACGTAAAAAAATATCTTACACAAAACCATGTAGCATCCTATAAATATTTATCTATAGCAAAAATGAATGCTACACGTTGTTATAATTAGGTATTTATACTTTTTCAAAGTCAGTTTGATGACATAAAAAAGCTTCAACCGGGCTTTAAAGGGACCGGAATTATAATCGGGGTTGTCA
The DNA here is from genome assembly GCA_963920685.1 of Polydrusus tereticollis. Taxonomy (NCBI): domain Eukaryota; kingdom Metazoa; phylum Arthropoda; class Insecta; order Coleoptera; family Curculionidae; genus Polydrusus; species Polydrusus tereticollis. The sequence goes on from OY987327.1 coordinate 165,351,448, forward strand.
GATCTTTTTTTAGGTGGTAGTAGCTATAGCGAGTCACCTCTGCTGTCCAATATTCAGCCCTATGATCAAACACACAAGTTAACTGTAGACACTAACTGCAAAATTAACTGTTTTTCAACCACAGTGAAAAATTAAAAAGTATCAGATCTTTTTTTAAAAATTCTCTAAGTTTTTATTATTAAAGGTGTTCTTTTATATCAGTATTTATTTAATAGTTAGTTACTCTCTTTGAAAGCTAGTTTGCGAATGTACTTTAAACCAAGAAATTTTCAATGTCAAAGAAAGAAGGAACAAACCATTTATGAATATTAAAATAATTTTTTTAGTACTTCAGAAACGTTATTTAAACAAAAATAATTTAAATCAAACTGAAAAGGAATTTCACTGTTGTTAAACATAAAAAAATAAACAATTAACAAACCCTTATGTTCCTCCTACACTTACGAAAACTTTGAAGAACTGGTAACACCCTGGCGATAGACCGTCGAGGCCCACCAGCAATTTAAAGTAACAACTATTTTTTCGGAGTGGGAAAATTAATAGAACAATATATAAATACAAATTTATTTGCTATGGGCAAGAACAGCAAATAGTTAACGGTTTTGTCAGTTGAGTTATCCCTTATCAGTTTTAAAATTAGTTGGTGTTTGAGGTATGCGATATTGGGAATCGGGCAGCGGCGTGACTTGTTGAAGAGAGGCTTTTTGGCGACAATTTCAAACAGAAGGTCAAGGTGAATTATCGCAGGAATATATTGAATCAGTGCCAGAGTCGGCCATCGAAAGCAAAATAAGTCCGGAATTAAGAAACAAAGATTTACATGTTTATTGTAAATGCAATATTTTAAATATGTAAGCGTGTTTAAAAAAAGAAAATCCGGGAAAAACTGAAAATCTACTTATAATGAATTACCATAACTTGGGTTTTATAGGAATTTATAACGTAATTAATTTTGGAACTGTAATCGGTCATTCCATAAAGCGCAAACCAATAAACCAAAGATTTAAAACAGCTGACAATACTACAAGGAATTTTATTCTGCGAACGAGGATAATATAGTGCCAACTTTAGAACTGGTTCGTGATAAATTGCCAGGTCACCCTGATTATAAGTAACAACCTTTTAAAACATTGCGTGGTGTCTTGTTAAAATGTGGCTTTAAACATAAAAAATTAGATAATCTAATGGTTATAATGGAATCCCTGCGTATCATTGAACTACGACAGGGCTATTTGCGCAAAATATAGGATTACCAAGAATTCGATAAAAGTATAATTTATTTAGACGAAACTTGGCTTGATACTCATAATGTTGTTAAGTAGAGTTGGGTAGACAGTACAAATTGTACTTTTGGTACAGCGTCTTCGAGAGAAAAATGCGTTATCATGCCGGAAGTGAAGATGGCTTTGTACCCAATGTGTTGCTCTTGTCAACAAAGAATATCACTTAATAATTAATCTTCAACTTTAAGCGCAATTGTCCTTGATAATATTCGGCAGGTAATAACGAAATGAGTGAGTAGCGATGTATGGAAAAATTGGGTGGCTCATGTTATAAAAACGGAAAATGGATATTCTGTTTCACCACCTATAGCGCCGAGTAATCCAACCTGGAAACGATTCTACATCTGAAAATTCTGACTATTCCAGTCATTAAATTGTTTATGAATTTTAAAGTAATTATGTTCGTTCAACACGTATCTTAAAAATTTGTTATATTACAGAACATTTACTGTGATTCTGCGGATGCGATCAATTTGTTGTTAAAATATATAGGGTGTCCCATAACTAATGGTACACAGTAAAACTGCAGATTTCTGGGGTAAAAATATTGCGATTTGGCCAAACTTAGCTTAGTTCAAAAGTTGATAATAACGAGATACAGGGTGTTCAAGTGAAAATTTTATTTTCGATTTTCCTAATTAACTTTTTTTCTAACCAATATTTTAACATAAAATTTTGTGATTGGGGGTTTTTCGGGTCGAGAAATTTAAATTTGTTAAGAATTTTAATGTAGATTGTAGAGGGCGCTCTCTGCAATACTCTAGGTACATAGAAACAAGTGTAACTTTTTTGTGCCTTAGTGTATTTATGTTTTTATTAAAAATATCAGTTTTCTCACTAATTTTACGCAAAAAATGTGTACTTTGTAAATGTCGCTCCGAGTAACGGTTTTCGAGATTTATACATTTACAATTTCTATTGCATCCTTTTAAATTTTGATTTGCATGCGTGAATTTTTTTAAAGTAGGCTTTGATAAAAATAAATGCAATGAAAGCGCTTTGAAACTTTATTTCTGTCAAACTCCCTTGTGATTTGTCAGCATTGTGGGTGTTTTTATAGAGTTTTTAAAGAAATTGTTATTAAAAGTTAAGTTAAAAATGCCACGACATAATTTGTTTTCTATCGAAGAAATACGAGACATGGTATACTTATACGCACAAGACAATTTTAACGGACGCAGAGCACATCGACGATATTTGGAAATGTATCCAAATCGAAGGCGGCCAGATTTTAAAATTTTTAGAAACCTTTACGACAGACTGGGAGAAACAGGATCGTTGCGTCCCAAACGTAATAATGGGGGACATCCAAAGATTATTACACCCGAGCAGGAAGAGGAAATACTAGTTCGCGTGGCTGAGAACCCGGAAATTAGCACAAGACGTATGGCTGCAGTTACTCCAGTAAGTAAGTCATCCGTTTCTAGAGTTTTTAACCAAGAGGGGCTTTATCCATACCACTTTACGCCTGTTCAGAATTTATTGGATGTTGATCTGCCAGCCAGACTGGAATTTGCCCATTTCTGTCGTACCCAGCAAAACGCTAACCCAATGTTCCTGAATACAGTTTTATTCACCGATGAAGGGACTTTTACACGAAATGAGCATTTTTTTTAATAAAAGACCATTTTAAAAATATTAAATGCATGTGTTCTTTGCAGGCGAAGTCAGGGGTACCAACCTCTTATCGATACTAACTATATTTTTAAATTGTTTTTTTGTCAAAATTAACATTTTTCTTTACAGAAAGACCATTTTAAAAATATTCTCTGCAGGCGAAGTCACGAATAATGCACTCTATAGTACTTTTACTGTATGTTTACAAGAGTGGCAACCTCTGGCACACCTCCCCAATATATCACTAACTTTAACATCAGAAAATCACTTTGCAAATATTATGTGAGATCAAGACACATACTATTATTGTTTTAGCCATGTAGAGCACCTTCAAAGTCTAACAGGACACTTAGTTATTTATAGCGCTACTAATCTGGGAGGTCCACCAATCACATATGGTCTCGTGAAACCTATTGACCAACCAACGAGAAGTGACCGTTGAAGCATTATGTTTACAGAAGACTTGATGTTTTCCGAGATATAGAATATTGTGGGATAAAACACTTATAATTTTTAACCATAGGCTAGACATTTGGCGGTTTTGCCAGTAACTAGAATAAAAATATCTTCTTACTACACTAAAAGCCCTCTTGAATACAGACGACGTTTTTCCTTCATTGCAGCCATATATGTATTAGTACTATATGGCTATTACCCTGAATATCTTAAAGCAACAACAGAGATAGAAGATCCAGGGTCATTTCGACTTCTGCGCATGTGCCGTAAGGGTATTGCCAAATGTACTTTTATTTCTTTAGAACAGGGAAGAAGAGTGAGCCTTAGAAAATTAGAGGCAGTGATAAAATTATGAAAAATCTTGCTAAAATATTGCAAAATATTTATTTTTTTCTCGCGCATGCGCACTGCGAAATGACCCTGACGAAACAACGAACCTCGGCTTTACTACGTTTACATTGGTTAAATGGGAAAGGCACCATATAGTACTAATACATACAGGGTCGTTGGTATGTATGGAAACGGTCGATTATTTCTTAAAGTATAACAGTTAGCAAAAAATGTGTTAGACAAAAGTGTTAGGGTTTTTTGAGGTCTATTAGAATTTTAAATAAATAAGTATACAGGGTGAGTCAGAAAACCGTAGAGACGCAAAGTTACTTTTTTTTAAATGGAACATCCTATATCTTAGAATATTTTTGGATTTTACATAAAATAAAAATTATTTTTTAATAAGTGTAATATAAGCCTAAACCTAATAGTTTCCGAGATATCGACTTTTGAAAAATGACATTTTTGAACTTTGACAGCTTCTAGCTTTCTAACGGTATGTCTTAGAGTGAAACGGCTTACATGTCCCTATCTTACTTTTTTATTATCTTCCCAAAAACATCAACTTCCGGTTAAATCGGAAGTACTGTATTTCCGGCTTTTGAGTTACATCCGGATTAACCGGAAGTTGACACTTTTAGGAAGATAATAAGAAACTAAGATAGGGACATGTAAGCCGTTTTACTCTAAGAGGTACCGTTAGAAAGCTAGAAGCTGTCAAAGTTCAATAATGTAATTTTTCAAAAGTCGATATTTCGGAAACTATTAGGTTTAGACTTATAATGCACTTATTAAAAAATAATTGCTATTTTATGTAAAATCCAAAAATATTCTAAGATATAGGGTATTCCATTTAAAAAAAAGTAACTTTGCGTCTCTACGGTTTTCTGACTCATCCTGTATACTTATTTATTTAAAATTCTAATAGACCTTAAAAAACCCTAAAACTTTTGTTTAGCATATTTTTTGCTAACTGTTATACTTTAAGAAATAATCGACCGTTTCCATACATACCAACGACCCTGTATATGATTGCAGCATTGCCGATTGCGACGCTGACAGATGCACTTAGTTGAGCTTCAACATACGCCAGAGTACCTAGTATTTCATCAAATTCCTGGTTTTTCTTATTATATATTTTTGGCCTGGGTTTGTTAAATGATCCATTTGTTTCTAAATTTGTTTCAAAGTTTTTAAATATGCGGCAATATGATTGTCGTCGTTCCGGATATCGCTAAGCATAGATTGGATGCAGCAACAATATTTTTACCACTTTTATTATTGCATTCTAGCATATTAAACTTTTACAAATTATTGTACGCCATAATTAGTGTTACTTGTTTGAGTTTAAGAAATAAAGTAATTCTACTAGCTACATACTCATATGAAGTTACTTTTGAAAATGCAGTAGATTTATATGTTTTTAGGTCATTTGGAATTCTAGAAAAATAAAAGGTCACGCAGAGTTTTAATTGATAATTACTGAAAGTAAAGACGCCTTTTAGTTATTTAATAAATATTTTAAACATTATAATCAATTAAATGCATATTTTTTTTAAACAGTTAGATAAAAAAAAATATTTTCGTTCGCATCTTATATGCTTTTCATCTATAAGAGCGAGTTTGGTTTTAAGCTTCTATGTATGCCCAATTGTAATTATTTATAGGTAAGATATCGTTTTTATGGAAAATATCGAATAAACAGTAAATCGTAGTTAGGTATACCAGAAATATATCACTTCACTTGACCAAACCCGAAATAATCAAAATGTATGATAAAATGTTTATTTTTTTTTTGTTTGTAAAAGCCAATAAAAGTTAATCATAACGTAGTATAAAATAATTGTATGCAAAAACAAATGCCTCAGAACCGTTTACTATAAAAACAATAATTTAATATTAATGACGGAAATATTAAGTTTTTTTTCTAAATAGCTCAAAAACCTATACAGGGTACAGTAAAAGTGGCCAAAAAAGTTTCGAAATATTTTAGATTACGATATTTCATTACTTTCATCTAAAAACATATTTATTTATAAGGACAACTTTTTAAATCCTTATCAAGGTAGAAAGTGTTAAAAACTTCCAAGGATCCCACTTGAAGTCGTTGACAACACTCTAAAATTTTATTTTTTAAAAAGTTAACAAAAAACAGCATATTTTAAATAGTAATTTAACTAAACTCAACCCGAATTAGGGAGAACCGGTACACTAAAAACTACCAAAAGCATTAAAATAAATTAGTGACATCGCTCTTTAGTGTAAGACGACAAAATATAGTGTTTTTTAAATGACTTCCTTTTACACACTGAAAGAAATCAGCACTTTGATGACTTAAGAAATCCATGAAAACCCTACACAACAAAAAATCTTCATCACATCATTTTTTAACGTAGCGGACCTTATTTTAACGATCCTGAATTTAATAACTATTTAATAATAACCAGAAAAACATTAATAATAGGTATCTATACATGTAGGTACATAAAAAAAACACTTCGCCTAAACAAGCGTCAAACCCCTACAGAATACTAAAGTAACGTCGCTGTAGTGTTACATTATTATAAAAAATTGAGTTAAAGTTTTTAATTTCTACGCTACTTTTTTTAACTCTGTGTATTATCAACATACAGAAATGAGACGAAAAGACTAAAAGAATGTAAGAAAAACAAACTTTTTAAACCTGAAAACCTTGAGCAACCTAAATTAAAAAACGTTTTATTGGAACGTCCTTAACATATGAATTTTCGTATTTCATTAGAATTGGCCTTTTTCTCCCAATCCATGTCCAAATAACCCTGCTCATTATTAATATGCAAAAAATAATGTTCTGTATATGTTTCCATTTAATATGGATTTTGTTCAAGTCAAACATAATTTATTGGGACACCCTAGCGTCCATCAAAAATATTAGAAAATATTAAATAGCATCGCAAAAGTTGGTTGGTTAAGAGTTTAAAATTTTTACCTGACTTATTTTTCATTATATATAATATATAATTGTATAAAATAAACACTCATTTATTCCAATAAAGAGGTAGCTTTTGAGCAACATAAATTCAAAATTTACAATTTAAAGGGAGATAAATAATATTACTTTCCAAAAATATTGTTTACACAATTTCGTGTCTCATATGGGTGAATAATAAAATATATATATTAAGATATATTAAGACTCACACAGAATCACTAAAAAACAACGTACTTGGATTTTATTTGTTTAAAACCAACGTAATCACTCTCTAGGTATATGGCTATTGCATATTAAATTTTATGAAATAAATACGGCTATTTGTAGAAAAATGCGTCCACTAAATGAAGAAGAGAAATTAAAACAAATATATCACTTCTCGCAAGTCCCGCACTATGTAATTTTACCACAAATCTAACATTAAAAATCGAATTTTCTGACATCTTGACTTATATTGTAAATTTAATCTTTGCCAAGTACAAACTGTTTTTCATGGCAAACTCTTTAAATTTAAGAATGTTTAAAACTCCAAAAATTCGCAATGTTTTGGCAGTTTTCATGGCATAAAAATTATACATCCGTAAAATTGAAGTAGTATTTTCAAAACAACTAGATGAATGCAAATAGAAAATTTTTATTAAAATCAACTTGAAAACTATAATTTTTCAAAAATCTCATCCCGTAAAAATCTGTACTCCAATATCTGCAATTTTGAACATTTTGACTTATTATGAAATGTGAAGGTGCATTCATCGATTAAATAAACATTCCGGGAGAATTACCTATCCTCTTTTACCCTTTCCATATCTTTAAGATAAAATTTTGCTCTTTGTGTTTCATCACCCTCTTTTAACTTCTGATGTTCTTGATATTTATACGGATGATATCTATACTTATGTAATTTGCGCAGTGCTGTGGAGTAATGCCTTCTTGCACTTTTGCCAAGAAGCCTGGCGCAAGTTCCATTAATTTCTTCTACATTGAGTAAATGTGCTATATCTGCATTATTTTCTTGTGCTTTACCATCGAGTTCATCATTATTATGCTCTTAGTAGTTACATTTATTAAAATTTACCTGTACTAACCGTTACTTTTAAAATTACGCACAATATTCTGGACTTGTTATTGACTTGGATGGTTATTTTGTTTGGAACTGATCTATCATCGCAGAGAACATTTCGGACACTATCAAAGACTATTCTTCATGTAGTACTACTTAATCATTGTTATTTTCTTGAAGACTGTAAAACATATTAATACTAATATAAAATAGAAAGTCTTGTAATATTTGCCATTATCATAATTATTACTGGTGGTTTCATTGAGGCATATATCAGTCGTATTCAATTTTTAAGAATTTTACGAAAAGTTTTTTCTAAATAACTTTTAATTTTATTGACTTGGCCGATACTTGCTGGAAATCCATAACTAGTATGTTTTTTGGAAATGTAAAGACTTTTACACACTTTTTTCCAGTTATTTATTAACACATATCACATAACATGTTTCGCTACACGGTAGCTTCTTCAGATGTACTCAGTTTACAAATAGTGGATATATTTATATGCATAATAATGGTCTAATTAGCAATAAGGATTTTACAAAGTATATTTAGAGTAATAAAACTATTAAGATTAAGGGTATTTCCTAAATAATTATTCAAAACATATTAAGCAAAGGAGAATTATTAAGGTCTAATTGTTCATTTAACAAATAGTCGGAATTTTTAAGTTTGTTTATCTCAAGCGACTCAAGCAAATTTAAGTTTATACCTTTCTTTTCTAAATGTAAAATTTGATAGTTATCATTAAATTGATGATTACATTCTATTAGATGGTTCGCGTAATTTGAATCGGTTTTTTCTTTGATAAAGCTTGAATGATGTTCTTTCAATCGTTTGCCGAAGTTTCTACCTGTTTGTCCTATATAGGTATTAGGGCAATCATTGCAAGTTAGTTTATATACTCCAGATTTCTTATTTTTTTCCGTTTTTGTTTTATTATTTTTTATAGCTTTACCTAAAGAATTGTTGGTTTTGTAAGCAACTTTAAGTTCTAAGTTATTTAGAAATGTACCTATTTTGTCACTCGTTTGTCCTACATATGATACTAGTTTAAACTGTTCAAATTTCTTTTTTATATTGGGATAAACCATGTCAATTTTGACTTGACATGGTTTATCCCAATATAAAAAAGAAATTTGAACAGTTTAAACTAGTATCATATGTAGGACAAACGAGTGACAAAATAGGTACATTTCTAAATAACTTAGAACTTAAGGTTGCTTACAAAACCAACAATTTATTAGGTAAAGCTATAAAAAATAATAAAACAAAAACGGAAAAAAATAAGAAATCTGGAGTATATAAACTAACTTGCAATGATTGCCCTAATACCTATATGAACAAACAGGTAGAAACTTCGGCAAACGATTGGAAGAACATCATTCAAGCTTTATCAAAGAAAAAACCGATTCAAATTACGCGAACCATCTAATAGGATGTAATCATCAATTTAATGATAACTATCAAATTTTACATTTAGAAAAGAAAGGTATAAAACTAAATTTGCTTGAGTCGCTTGAGATAAACAAACTTAAAAATTCCGACTATTTGTTAAATGAACAATTAGACCTTAATAATTCTCCTTTGCTTAATATGTTTTGAATAATTATTTAGGAAATACCCTTAATCTTAATAGTTTTATTACTCTAAATATACTTTGTAAAATCCTTATTGCTAATTAGACCATTATTATGCATATAAATATATCCACTATTTGTAAACTGAGTACATCTGAAGAAGCTACCGTGTAGCGAAACATGTTATGTGATATGTGTTAATAAATAACTGGAAAAAAGTGTGTAAAAGTCTTTACATTTCCAAAAAACATACTAAATAACTTTTAATTGAGTTTTTAGAAAATAATAAATTTTATTGTAAAATTAATAGAGGAGTTAATATTTGAGGGTAGCAAGATTTGCATAGGATTTCCTACGTCCAGTCTGGCGGTGCACCACCCGGTATATCTTTATGCGCGGCTTAATATTTTTTTTTAAACAAAAATTTAAATATTGAAACAGACATGTGATTATGTCGCCTGCTGATTTTGCTAATGCTTGGCGTCGTTATTTAGATCAAGAATATAATATTTTAAAATACCTCATTTAAAAATGCTTTGTACCATTAAAAATCATTTAAATTCAATCCTGCCGTATTTGAAAATCAAAAGAGATTTTGTATAAAAGCGCAGAAATACGATATTACTACAAGGATAGCAATAATAAAATGTCTGTTATTTCGCGAATTTTCGCGGAATGATTGATGTTTCGCTTTTCCTCGGCTTTAGAGATTTATTTCGCGCTATTATTTCTATTCCCTTGCAAATTTTTCGTTTTTATTACCGGATACCTACGAACAAAAGTTGTATAGGTACTTTTTCTTTTAGTTTTTTTGAAGTTTTGCCGACTATGGATTTAGAATTAAATAACGCTTTTCTGTCGATTTACCGATTAAACCTTTCAACCAGTAACTGTTATTATAAAATAAATATTAAGCAATTAATGACTTGTCAAAGTGATTTATATAAATGGTCAATCACAGGATCATGGTTAAACGTAAATATTTAAGAGCTGAATTATTATAAAATTTAATTACAGTATTAAAGATTCAAATGAGGAAAAGAGAAAAAACACAAAACTACTTCAATATCTCTATAGAGATGACCATTTAAGTAAGATTTTTATTAAAATTATCACAGGTCAACAAAAAATTTTTTTTTTGTTGTTACACAAAGCTAAATGGCATATTGTGGTAGAATGGACCTATCCAAATACGAAAATGAAAAAAAAAATGTTGTAACACGTAACGTTTTCTTGTTACATTAATACAATTATAGTACCACATTAAATGTTACAATATTTAAGATCTATTGAAAAAATAATTTTAGAATTTTCTAACTGTGTATATCGACTTTATTTATACTGTTTCACCTACTAAACATACCTTACATCTAAGAAAAACACAAACATTACAAATATTAACTAAACACACTAATTAAATTTTATCTTTTCCTTTTATGAGGGGTCATATCTTCTCTTTTTAAAAACCAACAGTAATCACCCATCATGGCTGGATCCCATCGTCCTTGATAGCGAATTTCCATTGTCCTGATATCCTGGTGAAACCTTTCACCCTGCTCGTCACTGACAGCTCCCAAATTTTCAGGAAAAAATGAGAGATGGGAATGAAGGAAGTGAATTTTTAATGACATTCGGGCACCAAGCGATTTGTAGGAATCTAAAAGTTCATCGACTAACTGTTGATAGTTTGCATCCATATTGTTGCCCAAAAATCCCCTTGCTATACTAACAAATGAGTTCCATGCTCTGAGTTCCTGCCTGGTAAGCTTCTCTGTAAAGTTGACATCGTCCAGCAATTTTCTGATGTGTGGCCCAATAAAAATGCCTTCCTTTAATTTGGCATCACTTAACTGGGGAAAAACTTGTCTTAGGTATTTGAATCCATCACCGTCTTTATTCATAGCTTTTACAAAGTTTTTCATCAGCCCAAGTTTAATGTGAAGAGGAGGCAGAAGGACATTTTTCGGCTCTACGAGAGGTGCAAACTTAACATTTTGAGACCCCGGCTGAAATTCACTTCTTTGTGGCCAATCTTTTATTACATAATGCTGATCTACTGCACGACTGTCCCACAAACAAAGAAAACAGCAATATTTTGTAAATCCTTCCTGAAGTCCTACTAAAATTGCTATAACTTTTAGGTCCCCACATATCTGCCATTTATTTATTATTTAAGTAGCAATCGTCAACATGATTAGTGGGCCATACCATTGGAACTGCAAAAGGCATGCTTTTCCTCTTCCCATTCATCCACTCCACCAATGACACGCTGCAACTAACACAACACACATGGGGAGCCCACTGCTTGTCTTGATCTCCAATTAAAACACCTAAATATTTAAGGTATGCTTTTTTTACATTTTCAGAAAATGGCCTGGCTTGTGATTTCACCATAAATGCTCCACAAATGTAACAAAATCTGTCAGGAGAAATTTTGCAACTACGGCGCGATTGACTCGACATTTTCTTTCTTAAAAACACTTTTTATCTATACACAGAGAACCACTCACTTCGAAACTGAACAGAATACTAATGTTTAATGTTGATTTTATGTCTAATATTGTAAATAATACAGTTCAGGTAATTTTTCTGTTATAAAATGCAGCCATTTTAACCGTCCCCTAATTAAATTGACTACCTGCTAATGTAAAATGGTCTTATTAAGCTATTGAAAAATGGTACGTGTTGGGGCTTTCCGAATATTTTTTCTATTATTAGAAAGGTATTTCCATTTTAAAAATAAAGATCTGACCTGTGTTAGAAAAATCTTGTCGGCCAGTGAATCTAAAACTCGCAAAATATTCCTAAAATCTGTAACCTCTGTAATGTATCTAGCTATATGAAAACAAAACCCATCTGAAACAAAAGTGGCAGAAAAATCATTTACACTAGACCTTAAAGGATAAAACTTCAAATAAAAAAATTAAAGACGTTTTTACCTCTATTTACGTCACACTGTAAATATTTCGTTTAACCCCTTTATCCTTAACAGTTTTAGCATTATGAGCAGAAGCCCCGTCCTGCTGCAGCCACATATCCGTTCTGTACTCAAAGGATACCTATTCTAACAGTTCTGCAAGTGTAAAGGTAATGTGAATGAAGGGCTGTTATTGTAACATCACAGAAAATAGTAACCGGGTAGAATTTTTCCTGACCGGTGGTTCACAGGAGGACTGCAACACTGCCTTTCAGGGCCAAGACTACTAACTCATCAGTTGCTAATGCTTGGCGTCGTTATTTAGATCAAGAATATAATATTTTAAAATTCCTCATTTAAAAATGCTTTGTACCATTAAAAATCATTTAAATTCAATCCTGCCGTATTTGAAAATCAAAAGAGATTTTGTATAAAAGCGCAGAAATACGATATTACTACAAGGATAGCAATAATAAAATGTCTGTTATTTCGCGAATTTTCGCGGAATGATTGATGTTTCGCTTTTCCTCGGCTTTAGAGATTTATTTCGCGCTATTATTTCTATTCCCTTGCAAATTTTTCGTTTTTATTACCGGATACCTACGAACAAAAGTTGTATAGGTACTTTTTCTTTTAGTTTTTTTGAAGTTTTGCCGACTATGGATTTAGAATTAAATAACGCTTTTCTGTCGATTTACCGATTAAACCTTTCAACCAGTAACTGTTATTATAAAATAAATATTAAGCAATTAATGACTTGTCAAAGTGATTTATATAAATGGTCAATCACAGGATCATGGTTAAACGTAAATATTTAAGAGCTGAATTATTATAAAATTTAATTACAGTATTAAAGATTCAAATGAGGAAAAGAGAAAAAACACAAAACTACTTCAATATCTCTATAGAGATGACCATTTAAGTAAGATTTTTATTAAAATTATCACAGGTCAACAAAAATTTTTTTTTTTGTTGTTACACAAAGCTAAATGGCATATTGTGGTAGAATGGACCTATCCAAATACGAAAATGAAAAAAAAAATGTTGTAACACGTAACGTTTTCTTGTTACATTAATACAATTATAGTACCACATTAAATGTTACAATATTTAAGATCTATTGAAAAAATAATTTTAGAAATTTCTAACTGTGTATATCGACTTTATTTATACTGTTTCACCTACTAAACATACCTTACATCTAAGAAAAACACAAACATTACAAATATTAACTAAACACACTAATTAAATTTTATCTTTTCCTTTTATGAGGGGTCATATCTTCTCTTTTTAAAAACCAACAGTAATCACCCATCATGGCTGGATCCCATCGTCCTTGATAGCGAATTTCCATTGTCCTGATATCCTGGTGAAACCTTTCACCCTGCTCGTCACTGACAGCTCCCAAATTTTCAGGAAAAAATGAGAGATGGGAATGAAGGAAGTGAATTTTTAATGACATTCGGGCACCAAGCGATTTGTAGGAATCTAAAAGTTCATCGACTAACTGTTGATAGTTTGCATCCATATTGTTGCCCAAAAATCCCCTTGCTATACTAACAAATGAGTTCCATGCTCTGAGTTCCTGCCTGGTAAGCTTCTCTGTAAAGTTGACATCGTCCAGCAATTTTCTGATGTGTGGCCCAATAAAAATGCCTTCCTTTAATTTGGCATCACTTAACTGGGGAAAAACTTGTCTTAGGTATTTGAATCCATCACCGTCTTTATTCATAGCTTTTACAAAGTTTTTCATCAGCCCAAGTTTAATGTGAAGAGGAGGCAGAAGGACATTTTTCGGCTCTACGAGAGGTGCAAACTTAACATTTTGAGACCCCGGCTGAAATTCACTTCTTTGTGGCCAATCTTTTATTACATAATGCTGATCTACTGCACGACTGTCCCACAAACAAAGAAAACAGCAATATTTTGTAAATCCTTCCTGAAGTCCTACTAAAATTGCTATAACTTTTAGGTCCCCACATATCTGCCATTTATTTATTATTTAAGTAGCAATCGTCAACATGATTAGTGGGCCATACCATTGGAACTGCAAAAGGCATGCTTTTCCTCTTCCCATTCATCCACTCCACCAATGACACGCTGCAACTAACACAACACACATGGGGAGCCCACTGCTTGTCTTGATCTCCAATTAAAACACCTAAATATTTAAGGTATGCTTTTTTTACATTTTCAGAAAATGGCCTGGCTTGTGATTTCACCATAAATGCTCCACAAATGTAACAAAATCTGTCAGGAGAAATTTTGCAACTACGGCGCGATTGACTCGACATTTTCTTTCTTAAAAACACTTTTTATCTATACACAGAGAACCACTCACTTCGAAACTGAACAGAATACTAATGTTTAATGTTGATTTTATGTCTAATATTGTAAATAATACAGTTCAGGTAATTTTTCTGTTATAAAATGCAGCCATTTTAACCGTCCCCTAATTAAATTGACTACCTGCTAATGTAAAATGGTCTTATTAAGCTATTGAAAAATGGTACGTGTTGGGGCTTTCCGAATATTTTTTCTATTATTAGAAAGGTATTTCCATTTTAAAAATAAAGATCTGACCTGTGTTAGAAAAATCTTGTCGGCCAGTGAATCTAAAACTCGCAAAATATTCCTAAAATCTGTAACCTCTGTAATGTATCTAGCTATATGAAAACAAAACCCATCTGAAACAAAAGTGGCAGAAAAATCATTTACACTAGACCTTAAAGGATAAAACTTCAAATAAAAAAATTAAAGACGTTTTTACCTCTATTTACGTCACACTGTAAATATTTCGTTTAACCCCTTTATCCTTAACAGTTTTAGCATTATGAGCAGAAGCCCCGTCCTGCTGCAGCCACATATCCGTTCTGTACTCAAAGGATACCTATTCTAACAGTTCTGCAAGTGTAAAGGTAATGTGAATGAAGGGCTGTTATTGTAACATCACAGAAAATAGTAACCGGGTAGAATTTTTCCTGACCGGTGGTTCACAGGAGGACTGCAACACTGCCTTTCAGGGCCAAGACTACTAACTCATCAGTCGGCGAGTGGCGTGGGTAAAAACAAACAAAAGCGCCACCTGTTTTGTGACCTTATAGTTAAGACGGTACCTTCGTTATTAAAATAAAAACAGAAAAAAATCCTATCGGGAAGAAAACACCAGATTTAAATAATTCCACATTAACTTATATATTACAATAAGTAAAGACAAAAAAACAATTAACAAACCCCTGGTATAGATCGATACTTTATATAGTCCGCAGGTCGATGCCGTATGAAGCACCTACCTACCAGACAGCTGACTCTAAAGTTAGGTTAGATGATGGTATATTTATATTTGATATTATGATAATTAAATATGTGTTGTTTTGTTTCGGTTATTTAATCAAGTTTACTAGCATTTCTCAAAGTTTGTGTTCTAAATAGTCTAGATACCGAGCGTAAACAGGCCTGTGTATTTTCAGTTTACAATGTTGACTGTACAAGTTTTAGTTTTGTATTCTAAAATATAAGAAGCCGGTAAAAACGATTTAAATAAGGCTCAATAGGTATAATATCTTATACTTAGAAAGTACATGAATGTTAATATCAGACAGATCAAAACTGGTTCTGCTGTTACAGTTGTGTAGGCTGATTTTATGCATCGGGGCCTGCATCAAAGCTCGAACTTGTGACTTGTTGACGCTCCTAAAGGTCTAACTGGACGTCTTCCTTCGAAGAGAGAATGACTTCTTTCAAAATACACCAATAAGAGGGCGGAAACGGTATTCACACAGGGTGCGGAACAAATAATCGAACAAGACGGAGATACATGAACTAATAATTGAAAAAGAAAAGGAAAGAGAAAAAGGCCTGTAACAAAACTTAGTGTTAGTTTGAATGAAATTATGTGCTAAAGTAAGGTAGGAACACTTTAGATTTAGTACAAATAGGACTAATAAACTTACCGAAGGTGGTACATGGCCTTCCAGATGTGATAAAAAAAAACTGGAACGTAGGATTCACACTAACTAGCAGAAAATCAGCACCATATGGGCTTCTTAGGCTCACAAAGCTATGTGACGACCTTAGAGCTAAATAAGAGCCTATATAGGTTTCATTAAAAATTAGCAAAAGATGCTTTAAAAACTCCAATGCAACACTGTAGAAAGGACGGTTTTCACAACAGAAAAACAAATGAAAAGGCGGCAAGCTCCCAACGGTCAACGGTGTCGGGATTGTAGTGTATACCTGAGTTATCGTCAATATTCCAAAGCGAACTTGATTACATTTTCAGGGATGTTATTAGGAGTGTGGTTTCTTAGAGCTAGAGAGTTGTGAATAAAATCTTACAGGGAAGTGAAGCTTTGAAGTTTAAATACATTAGGATGGAAATGAACAAACATTTTCTTTTGTTTCCAAACAAAAATAAGCTACAGAAATGAAAATTGATGGGTAAGTGTATTCAATTTAAAACTGTAACATTATGTCCGATGTCAGATCTGTATCTGTGAGTTGAGAGGGGTTCGGCTAGACGGGTGTTACGTGACGAGGTTCTAAAATTCATCGATCTTAGTAGGTCAGGATAGTCTATCTCTTGATTTATGATTTTAGGACCAAGCAATATTGTTAAGAAGATCCGTCTTGTCTCCAGACTATCGAAACCAAGCATGCTCAGGCGTTAAGTGTAGGAGAAACTTGTTTCATCAATACGAAGTTTTTTGAGCAAGAGCTGACGAATTTGGACTGTACTCGTTCGATTTTAGCAGAATGGATTTTATAGAAGGGAGATCATGCCATATAGCAGTACTCAAGGTGACTTCGGACTAGTGAATCTTCAGAGCATTGATATTGGTGAAGCTAAAGCAAGTTCGTTCTCATTATAAAACCTGCCATCCGAAATGATTCTGAGAATATATTTTATATGTGTTCCTTGAATCCTAAGTGGGAATAATTAACAGTATTGATTTCACTTTACGAGTAAATGTTATGACCTTACATTTGGATAAGTTTATTTTCATGTTATTTGTACTACACCAGTAATGTATTTTGATGATTCCATACTGCAGCTGCAAGCAGTCATCGTCGTTATTAATCATTTTGTAAATTTCCAAAGCGTCAGCGTAGAACAAAAATAGAACGTCAAGATGTCAGAAAATTCGAGTTTTAATTGAGTTGTATTGACAATATTAAATAGTGTTGGACTTAAAATTTGTTAAAAAAAAAGTTTTCTTTTAGTGAACCCAGTAACTTTCTTGAAATAGCCGAGTATATTTCATAAAATTTACTATGCAAAAGTCGTTGTAATTTTTCTAGTGACCATATACCTAAAGGGTATATACGTTTCTTTTTTCGTGATTTCGTATTGTTTTTAAACAAACAAATGATCCAGGTACATTACTTTTCAGTGATTTTGTATAAGTTTGAAAATGTCGTTTAACGATGCGGACTTTTATTGTATGCCCATAAGAAACACAAGATTGTGTAAAAATGGGCAAAATTGATATTCGTTTTTGGTAAGTAATATTAATCTGGCTTTAAATTGTACATTTTTAATTTATGTTGCACTTCTGAAGTATAATGAATGAGGATTTCAGATTTGAAAAGTAATAACGCACTTAGATGTCTTTAGACTATCTGGCTGATTTATATGTGTTTATTTTATATAGGATGAAAAATAAGCCGGGGAAAAATATAAAATTCTTAACGATCCAACTATGGCGACCTTATTTAACATTTTGTAACATTTTTGACCGGTTAGTGTACCGGGTGTACAGTGATTATCTATGGAAATTTATTGGTAGAGAAAGGTCAATTCTATTTAAATACGAAAATTCACATATACAGGATGTCCCAAAAAGTCGGTTTTTAATTTATGTGGCGCTAAAGCTAAATCAATTGTCTTGATTTTTTTAAAAACAGGTAACTATGAAATGTAAAAAAATAACGAAAGAGTTTTATCAAAAATATTTCGTTACGTTTTTGAGTGACTTTAATGTACCGGGTACATATGGAAGTTTAGCAAAATTCATCATGTTAATCGGGAAATGAATGCAGAGCTGCCCTTTTTTAAATATTTTATAATAAAAACGAAAATTTATTGGTAGAAAATGGCCAATTCTGTTGAAATACGAAAATTTACATAATACAGGCCAAACAGGCGTTTTGTATAGCTTAAGGTCTCCGGGTGTGAAAAGATTTTTCTTACATTTCTTTAGTCTTTTGGTCTCTTGTTGGTGTATTGATTTGTTACTGTGTTGAAAAACAGTCATGCAAAAGTTAAAAGTTTAGCCAAGTTTTCATAACAATGAAACACTATTATTACACCAGTACTAGTGTTTTTCTGGTTATTAATAAACAGTTATTAAAATTCAGGATTGTTTAAAATAAGATTTGCTTGATAAGAAATTATGTGATGAAGATCTCTTGGGAAACACATTTCTTTGATTTATGGACAGTTTTATGAGCAAGACAAATATGTTTCTCTGCTAATAGATAAAATTTATATTAACCCTTAATTAAACTATGAAGTAAAAATAATAATGGACTAATTAAATCATAGATATCTCCGGGGTGAAGATTACTCATATTTAACAGGAAAGAAAAATCCAAAATTCTTAACAAATATTAAATATTTGTGGAGAATTTTTGATTTTTCTTTCCTGTTAAATATAGTAATGGATTATTAGCAACAACTGTATACATACTATGATTACCAGTATTTGTTTAAATTCCTCTTTCCTTTTCATCTGACCCTATAGGTTAGCTGATGAGCTGCTATGTGGCGAAATGCGTCCAAAGATTGGGTCTGACGGAAAGGAAAAGGGACGAACCTCTTAGGTTTGCTTAATATGGTTTTTCCACTACTAACCTATAACATCGCCATTATTGACCGATTATTAACGTTAGAAATCGTTTTTCTCTACCTTATAAGTTATTATCGACCATGGTCAATAATAAGGCATTGAAATCCAATATTGACCGATCTTCAAGAATTTATTTGAACGCAGGTAACTTGATTTTTTGATTCTACAACATGAATTCATAAACATGAATAACCTGAAAGGTGATTTCTTGTGGTAAGGCAACCAGATAATTATCAATACATATTAGATTATTAGAGATGCTTGATATTGTAAAATATCGATACAATGAATAATTAATATAGGGTATAAGAGACAATAATTCGCCATATTCATTAGGAGGACAGATTCGGATCGTAATAAAGCTTAAAATCAGTAATGTCAAAATAATTTAATTAAAAACGGACTTTGTCACTTTAATAAATATTTTAGAAGAATATCGACACTTTGATATATTGACGAATAACTTAACATTCCTAACAGAACCTAACCTTATCTCAGGATCAAAGGAAAATAAAATGAAAACATTAGTGAAGAACACTATAACAACAAACTCGTGAAATCTGATGACATAAATGAACAAAAATTGACGTTAACAAAGCCACCTGACAAAACAACAAAATATTTTGCCAATTCCAAAGCGCAGGTAACTTGAATAAAAAATATACCTTTACCTACCTATAATTTTTTATAATTATTATTAATACTATAAAGATGCATGTCTTATAAAAGTTTGTAATAGTGAAAAAAATATTATATTAACCACGGTTTAGACAGCTTATAGCCCTCGCATCTTAAATCCCTCGTCGCTCCGCTCCTCGTGATTTAAACTTGCCGCTCGGGCAATAATGATGGCTGTCTAAACCTTGGTTAATAATATACTATTTCAGTATACTTTCTGAACATTATGTTCTTGAACCACAAAATATAAATGTAAAAAATGAAGATGTCGTTTTATGTTTATAACAATGTCGATCACGGGTACAATACAAATGATAGTCAGCTCCAGTGTTCAAGGTCAGGCTTGTTAATTTTGTGTAATAATATTTTGTAAATAAATTAATCCGGAATGGTTATTTTGAAAGGAAATTATTAATCTTGACTTTTTCGTGGTTTATATTGCACACTGCCGTATAACTGTGTGTTGCTTTATTCTGGATATTTTGGCTACAGTATTGTTTGGAAATAAATATTGGTATTCAGAAATATAGTTTGTGATTTATATGCCTTCCTTTTGAATTTGCTGTTTTCGAAAAATATCTGATTTTGATTTTATCGCGAAATAATTACTCGTACCTACTAAAATTTAAAAATAAAAATTTTGTGACATAGGTGTATGTTTATTTGTTGGTTTAATACTGATTACTGTAAAACCGTAAAGGGGAGTATTAAGAAAATATTTTTTAGCTTTGAACGAAGCTTAGAAATATTTTAACATTAAATTAATATAAAAAAAATTATAGGTATATACTTTTCAATTTAAGACCAAAGCCTGGAGAGCCAAAGGAAGACATACCCATACGTGCATTACTACGCCACTGGCCTCTGATAATAAGTATTTGATGCCCTCGCTTGGGGTTTATGCCCTCGGTAAGTTCCACAAAGTTTTCTTTTACTTAAAGCTACATTTATACCTCGCTCTACTTATTTACATACCTTTAAAATTTTATCTTAAACTCCCTCATACTTTCGCAGGTTTAGAAGGTACAATAATGAATTTAAATTTATGTGTCCTCGCCATTATACCAGTTAACTTGGACGAAACAGACAATGGGACGTACATAAAGAATAATTATCAAGTGAAAGTAATTTGCAACACGTGTTACGACATGGGTTCTCACGTGTTAAAAGCAGGTTAATTTTTGTGTGTCTCCCTTTATACTGTTGTAAATGTAAATTATTCGACATTAGAGACACATTTTGTTTTATGACAATGGCTCCTAATTTATTGGTTAATATTTATTTTATTGGACTGTAAAATGTAGCGCTTTGTTTATAAGGGGATATGTCTAACCAAATCTAGGTTAAAGTTGTGTGTGTCATATTCATATTATGACATGATATGCCAAGCTGATGGATATTAAACTAAGTAAACAAATACAAATTTATTTTTGTTGCTTACAAAATTAACAAAGTAAGAATGTATAGAAAGAAAAATAAAAATTATTGAAATTGCTGAAAGTGACCACTGCCATCCTGCAGGTATAAATTCTCTCTCTTCATATTTTTGAAAGCGTTGACCAGCACCTCTGAAGAAATGTTACCACATTCTTGGATAATTCTTTCTTCTAACTGTTTTAAATTTTCAACCGGTGTTTTAAAAGTAGTCTTCTTCAAATGAGAAAAAATAATCCATAATCGTCAAATAAGGTGATCTGGATGAGAATTCAATTTCTGTTCGGAAAGTGATCAATCTGTCATTGAAGAAATTGTGTAAGTAGTTAATAGTTTCGGCGAATTTATGGGCGGTTGCACCGTCCTGTTTAAAATCACCAAAACGTAGTTCATCGTCAAGCAATTGCTCCACCAATGGATTCAAAATATTGTCCTTATGCCGCTCAAAGATCGTTAATGTATAGTAAAAAGAGGGGGGGCGACAATATAGAACCTTGAGGGACTCCGGCGTTGATGTTAAATGTGTCTCAAAGAAATTCGTCCACAGCCACTCGCAGAAAGAGGTCTTTAAGAAAGCTCGACAGCCATAAACAAAATTGAACCGGCATGACGTATGCTCTCACTTTAGTTAGGAGCCCCTCATGCCATACTCGGTCAAAGGCCTTGGAAACGTCCAGCACTTCTGCCCGGGACTCCCCACGATGCTCTATTGCGTTATTCCAAACGTGAATAACATAAACGAGAAGGTCTCCTGTGGATCTAGACTTACGGAATCCATACTGGCGGTCACTAATAATGCTAAAGCCTTCCAGGTACTTTAATGATTTTTCGTTGATAGCCTTCTCCATAAATTTTGATATAACCGAAAGCAATGCGACTGGACGACAGTTGCTTGGCAAGGTATTCTTGTCTTTTTTGGGTATGAGCTTGACTCGCGCAGTTTTCTAGTAAGAAAGAAATATTCCTTTTTTGTAAGATAAGTTTAAGAGCCTACAAAATGCCGGTATTGATTCGTCGGCGCATGTCTTAATTACGATGACTGGAATATCGTCAGCACCAGACTTGGTGTCAAGACTTCTCAAGATTTATTTAACATGGTGGTGCCGTACAACAATCTCGGGCATTCGTGATTTTACAGGGGGAATGTGCGGTGGAATTCTTCCCTGAAAATTAACCGTTTAATGTGAAGAGAATAGTTTCGCCAGTAAGTTTACTTTTTCTGTGCTTTCGTTGCAATGCAATGGTGCCATCAGTACGTGTTAGAGGTGGAATGGTTGACTTGGTAAAGTTCTGACTGACGGCCTTAGTTACCGACCAAAATGATCCTGAACCGTTAGGACATTCAAAAAGTTTGTCTTCGATCCTGTGGTTGTGTACTTTTTTGCATTGGTGTATCGCTTGCTTGCATTGGTTTTGAGTGTTATCAAAGGCGGTAGGGTTTTAACGCCATTGCCGGTAGACATAATTTTTTGATTTAACAGCTTATTCGCAATTTTTGGTAAACCAAGGCTTGCCGATAGAAAGGCACTTTTTTGAGAAAGAGATGAAGGCTTCCATGCCAGTAAGGATAACCTCCGATACTTCTGTTGCAGAGATGGATATATCATCAGAGGTAAAACAAACGTTCCGCCAAGTAAAGGTTCGTAAATGGTCCATCAGGTCATTCCACTTAGCTGATATATGGTATAATACCACATCTTGCGTAGTTTAGGAGGCTGCTTGGCACTAATTGGTAGTTTGTTCAGTGCCGATATAAGGTTGTGGTCAGACGTTACTAACTGAAGCTTCACGGTGACAGTGTATAAGTCGGGGTTTGAAGTTAAGAAAAGATCCAACAAACGAACCATCTCGGTCTGGAATCCGACTTGGTTCACCGACGAGTTAAGTGAGGCCAGAGCTGATGGCTAAGGATTCGGTTTCGCGACTTTGCTCGTCGGTTATATTTGAATATTGGAGCCGAGTGACATTATGAACATTAAAGTCGCCAAGGATGGCAACTTCGGAATTTAGATGGGGGGTTTGCAAAAAGACGATAGTATTAGCAAGAGAGGAGAGCAAGTCTCTATAATGGGTATCGCTTGGCGGCCGGTAAAGGCAGCAGATGAATTTAGTAATTCTCTGTGTTGATATTTTAAACCACATTACATTACATTACAAAGTCGTTAGGTCGGAGTGTCAAAGAGACAAAGGCCAAAATTGCGCCTAAACCGGTGGTGGAAGTCGTACCCAGGATATAAATAGCTGATCGTACTAATCGATGCTGACCTTTGTTTCGCTTAGTGCGAGTACATGAGGCTTGGCAGAGTGTATATGTTGATGGACTGCATTGATGTTCGATTTCAGTCCTCTTATATTACAGAAGTCAATTTGGAAGCTGCTAATCTCGGGTCTTTTAACAACTTCAGTTGTCACACCATTTTCATTTTGAATATTATTCAAAGGACCCGCATGTCCATTGGACATGGTGGATGTTTGGATAATTTTGCTTGATGAGGCACCTGAACCCGCCCCCACCCGGAGATCCGAACGGGGGGCGATTTTAACTCCGGAACATTTTGATCTTGGAACAATCATCAGAGCATTTTTCATACATTTTCCACCCTGGAAACCGGAGACATCGGCACAGCGACGAAACGTTACCTCAAAGAGTAACTTTACGTCACCTAAGCCGTGGCGATTGTATTTCACCAGGCGATGTCGGGTGAGCCAACATGTTCCATCAACATATCTACGCAGATAGTCTTTCAGCTACTTTTTTTTTGTTGTAGAGAACATGTTTCTGTAAATAGGACCACGGTTCTTCTTAGGAAATGGTAAAAGTCCCTAGCAGTAAAAGCGACGTTAGGAAAATTTTTGCAAAAATCGTTCAGGATCAAACGCTTCCGTAAAACCCATTGCGCGAATTATTCCAGAAATTGGATAAATTAGCGATTAATCAAATTACTTGTAACCATTGTTAAAAATAACGGAATAAGTGATTGAATAATAAGGCTGATATTAAGCTCTACTGCTAAGCAGTACGGCTTAGATGTAAATCACACTTTGATGATAATAATTTGTACTCGCACGGTACAGGCAACAATTTGTTGTAAAAAACAATATCAGAATATTTGAAATAGAGGTCTAATATTATTTTAAACAAAGTTTTGACATTTACTGCTGACAAGAAAAGTTTTTGAAAGCTTAGTGAGCGCGCCCAACTATCAGATAAAACGACAAAGACAGAAACGCACAACTACCGGATGATAATGAAATATTTGGACACAACCCCGCTTTACTATCGTTTAATATATTAAATTAAAATTTTTGTAGTAATTATGTTTCAGGGAGATGCAAATATTCCATTAAAAATATTATAAATACCACTTCCGGTGTAAATGGAAGTGAGGTAAACTCGCGTATTTTAACTGGCAGCTTGTATATTTTTTAGATTTTTGAATAAAGCTCTAAATTCCCTTTACAATGACGTAATATATCCCACGTTATCATTTATTTTTTAAATAGCTGCGTACGATACGATTTCCTGATATTTTAAATGGCGACGCCAACGTATTTACTGCCTGATATAAGTTTTTACCCAACAAATTTGTAAACTGGTAAAATTTGATTATTTTTTTTTTTCAACTTTTAGTAAAAATTATGTAAAATATATTTTTTACTGTTTCATAGGTTAGTTCGAATTTTTATTGGACATGTGTACTTTCCAACCTGATTTTTTTTCCATAGTTTTTAATGAAAAGTACCAAACGTGAAATTATCTTGAAATACTATCACGAGTTTATGACGAAGTCACATTTAATATTAAAAGGCGGAATATATGCAAAGTGCATATTATTATATAATGCATTTTTTGTTTTTATTATTTTATGAGCATATTTTTATGTTTTCAAAATACTAAAAACGCCCGGTCATGAAAACTCGTAGACTCATAGGTTTAATGTCCAGTCCGGCAATTGTTTCAGGAATTTTCCATTCTGAAGATAATTATACAGTGAGGACCTAAAGTCCCCCCCCCCCTCTAACTTCTAAACCGTTCGGTATATTTTAATAAAATATTGAACGATACCATTTGAGTAAGTCTTGCATTTTTTGGCATACCAATGACAGCTGTAAATGTCAAAATGCAGCTGGGTCCGCTTTTGGAATATTAAATGGAAAGGGGGGTTCCAATGACACCTCATTTTGAAGGTCTTTTAATGCTTAAAACATTCTTCAATTTAAAAAACATTTGGTTCAGTATTTTTTAAATAGAAATCAATAATATCGGTTTCTACGTTATAACTACCACTGTTTATAACACACTTTTATTTACCTATTAGTTGTCTATTGATTGTTGCTGTCATACTGTTTTTAAATGTCTGATTGACAGAACACTGTATAATAATTAATATTTACATTTTGGTTATACACGAGGTATTTATTGGGGGTTTCCGGGGTTCGCAGGTATATTGTTAGGGGTTATTAATTGTCATTTAATAATGCCTTAATATTACCTGCTTAAAAACTGAATTATTATCGGGTGGTAATACGTACTTCTGTTTTAGTTTGTCGAAATATTTCAGTATTTTCAGTGTGAAATTAGTGATTGCGTTTAAAATGTTTTAAGTGGCGAAAACGTGTTTAGTGGAGAGAAAATCTTCTGTAAAGCTTGTGCAAAAATTATTATTTGTGAAAAGAAGTTCCAAATCGACCATCATTTGAAAACACCGCTGCATAAACGAAAGTTAATAAAAATAAAATCTGAGCCAGTTCAGCTGAGTGTAAAAAACGCATTTCAAAATGTTTGGGAAAAATCCAAATCTGAAAAGGAAATTTTTAAAGAAGACTTATGCAAGGCTTTGGTCGCAGCAAACATACCTTAAAAATGTAAATAAAACGACAATGTCTTCCTCCACAAATTTAATAATAGTAAAATTATTGCTCCCTACATGTTTCGGGCGTCTAGACGTCCATCCTCAGGGGATACTAGAAGGAATTTCATCTTTATAAAACTAGTTAGAATCATGGTGAACATTGACTTACCTATAATCGAGTTGACTATAAAAACTTTAAATGGTTGCCTCAAATTAATGAGTACAGCCAAAATTGAGTAGGAACCTCAGAAATTGGGTGGACATGTGAAAAATTATAATTTGTATATTTATAGAATGAAAATTTTTATATATATATATACAAATTATAATTTTTTACATGTCCACCCAATTTCTGAGGTTCCTACTCAATTTTGGCTGTACTCATTAATTTGAGGCAACCATTTAAAGTTTTTATAGTCAACTCGATTATAGGTAAGTCAATGTTCACCATGATTCTAACTAGTTTTATAAAGATGAAATTCCTTCTAGTATCCCCTGAGGATGGACGTCTAGACGCCCGAAACATGTAGGGAGCAATAATTTTACTATTATTAAATGTGTGGAGGAAGACATTGTCGTTTTATTTACATTACGTAAACTTCACTGCAAGTATGGACTACTTTTTCAATTTCAATACCTTAAAAATAATTTCAAATTCGGCAATTTAGAGGATTTTTGCAAAAATATGGTCAACAAACCATTCCTGACGAATCCACGATTAGAAAGAAGAATGTCCATTCAGTATACGAAACCGTTTTAGAAGGAATTAGAACTTCACTGGGTGATAAATTTTTTTACATTATTGTTGATGAAAGCACGGATACTTGTAGCAGATATATCGCACATCTTATAATTGGAACACTTCAAGAAGATAAAGCAACAAACCCATATTTAATAGCTTCTAAGTAGCTAGACAAAACTAATAATGTGACCGTAACCCGATTTATTAAGCAGTCCCTATCAAGTTTCTTCTTACCAAATCCAGTACCAGATGAGAAGTTTTTAATGCTTTTGTTTGATGCAGTACCGTATATTGTAAGAGTAGGCCAGAACTTAAGAATCTTAATAAATAATAAAAATAAACCGAGTCTCATAGACCGTCAGAACTGAATATTCTTTAGTAAATAAATTAATTTCAAATGTAAAAAAAGTGTTTCTAAAGCACCTCTAAGAGTTCAGATGTATAAGGAGAGATTAACAGGAGTTAGTTTACCTCCAGAACCTGTAATTAATCGGTGGGGAACATAGATTAAGGCCGCAAAATTCTACGCAGAACATTTCGAAGTCATTAAAGAACTAATAATGGATTTAGATAACGATTCGCAGTGTGTTGTGCAAAGTAAAGAGTTGTTAAAAAGTGCAAGTGTAGTTAAAGATCTTGTTTTTATTAAGGTTAATTGCAGTTTTATACCGAATAAAATATCCCCGTTAAAAAGTAGAAATTTAAGTTTAAGAGACTTAATTAGTATTGTTAAAACTTTTTCCGTTCAGTGTAACAACATTCCCGGTAAAGTAGGAGGTCAAGTAATAAACAAACAAAAACCATCCAACGAAGTTGTATCTTGGCCTTATACTTTACTACCTAAGTTGCAGTATTGTTCCATTACATCAGTAGATCTTGAAAGAAGCTTCTCTTTGTATAATAGTATATTATTAACCAAGGTTTAGACAGCCATCATTATTGCCCGAGCGGCAAGTTTAAATCACGAGGAGCGGAGCGACGAGGGATTTAAGACGCGAGGGCTATAATCTGTCTAAACCGGGGTTATTATAATATTTTTTCCACTACTACAAACTTTTATAAGACATTTATCTTTATAGTATTAATAATTATAAAAAATTATAGGTAGGTATAAGTATATTTTTTAATCAAGTTACCTGCGCTTTGGAATTGGCAAAATATTTTGTTGTTTTGTCAGGTGGCTTTGTTAATGTCAATTTTTGTTCATTTATGTCATCAGATTTCACGAGTTTTCCGTTTTTTTTTTTTAAATGAGCGAAGAAAATGTTAATGATATTATTATGTGTACACCGAATTAAAGATGGAAGCAGAAAAAATGTTGATTGTATCGATATTTTACAATATCAAGTAATCTAATATGTATTGATAATTATCTGGTTGCCTAACCACATTCATGTTTATGAATTCATCAAAAAATCAAGTTACCTGCCTTCAAATAGATTCTTGAAGATCGGTCAATAATGGATTTCAATGCCTTATTATTGACCATGGTCAATAATAACTTATAAGGTAGAGAAAAACGATTTCTAACGTTAATAATCGGTCAATAATGGCGATGTTATAGGTTAGTAGTGGAAAAACATATCTTTACTGGCAGAAGACAATCCTTTTTAGTTGAAATATTCAGTAATAAATGCCTTTTATACAAATTCAGGTTAAAAAATTGTTTACTTTTTTTTTTCTTGCATTTTGTTTTGCATTTTTTTTTAAATAAAATAAACATCTCTTTTAGAACCCGGTGTTTGGTCAAAAAAATGCATATTTTAAAGGCAAACAGGGCATATATATATGCACATATTTTGGCTGAATTTAAGTGCATATATTTCGCTCTTTATTTATTGTATACAAGTTGTACATAAATAGGAGGCAAACCGCCGGAGGCGAAAAATTTTTTGAAGACCACGCCCAAATATTGGCAATTTTTTCACGTTTAAATACAGGTAGAATACCGTCATGTAGGTACTGTCGAAAATGTGTGATTATGTTATTATGTACCTATGATTTTTTAATATTTCTTCTATTTTTTAAATGGCTAGGTACCTATGTTTTTTTTTATTAATTTTTACGTAACTTGCCCGTCGGAAACCAATTCTTTAGTGACCCAACCCTGCCTAAGAGTCGTTAAAAACAAGTTAACAAAATTTTATAACAGAAACTAATACAGAAAACTATCTATACATTTTTACTTTGAATTCACAGTTTGATTTAATTTTAAACGGATTTTTTAGCCGCCTTCACTTCTGTCTTTAAATTAAAATCTGGTGTAGGCCTACCTATTGCAATAATATTCCTTTTTTCATCAAAGAAAAGCGTTGAAAATCCTTTTTCCAATAACTTGCATACAGAACAGATACACTTTACATTTCCCGAACTCGATGGGCCGGCAATTGGTTGCTCCATGGCAAAATAAATCAAGAAGTAAGATAAACAAAGTCAAGTCAGACATATCCTCTACCGTGTAGCGCGTATTCCTGGCAAAAAATCGCGAAAACAATCGTAACTGCCGAGTACAAACACGTGGAAACTAAATGTTTTGGCGGCTTCGTTCCGGCGTCGCATCGCGGCGAAGGAAATACCGAAGTCTAACGATTTATCCTTTACTTGGCACGGCAGACCATATTAATTATTACTCGTATACGCGTATAGAGTGTAGTATACACGTATTGAGGTCACTTCGATTCTTCGATACATTTAATATTGCGTTGGTCAGGGATGCATACAGGGCCGGATTTGGTTTGGAAATTAGATAGAAATAAATACTTGGGTATTTTAATTGTATGGATAGGTATAGATTAATATAAAATTTGTTTTGTCTTATGTCTTATGAAAGCGGTAGGGGAAGCAGTGCTTCCATCGCTTCCATGGACCGCACGCCCCTGAGCGCGACGTATAAATTAAATAATTTAGCTAATTAGTTTTCCCCAAAAGAGTTCAAGTGACGTAGGTAGCAGACTCTCAGTGCGAAATAATAAAACCAATCGCAAGATTCACTTCCCCAAAGTACCGAGGTACTGGTGGGGGAACGTGAATCTAGCTCGAACATTGAGAACACCGAGAGAGAAACTAGTGATGGGGTGAATCGGATATTTTCAAGAATCGAGTACTAAGGGATCGATAACTTCGCGGAATCGAGTACTGAGTACTTAGCGATTTGTTTTCACGAGTTAAGCGAGTGAGATTTTTACGAAGATTCTTTAGATTTACATTTATTTTTCCCGCAAAGAAATCGCTCTAACCAAAAGAAACCAAATTTTGTTTTTTATAAAAATAACATGTTTAAAAAATATTTTTATTACGGTCTTTTAAACGGTAAAACCTCGGGTTTAAGTATATTTTGTTAAATAAAATAAAACATTCCAAAATAAATAAATAACAAAAATAAATAAACGTTTTTTTATTTTAGCATATTATTATTTTGGAGAAATAAAGTAAAAGTCTTAGAAACCAAAATATTTGAAACAAATTGTTAAAGTAAACTATAAAAACGACTTAAAAAATTTATTTGGTTAACGTTTTCTGGCAGTAAACGATTTTGGCGTATATTTGTTAATTGTCCTGCTTTAGAACATACTCGTTGTGAAGGGACCTAGGTTCTTCAATGTTTACGTCAGGAAAAACTCCGTAGAAATTTATAATTGGTTGCTAAGGTACACGTTATGACCATGTATTGTTAAACCACTTCGTTCCCCCTTTTAATTTGTTTTAGTTTGTTTATTTAGGTACATCCTAAAAAACATAATTCTTAATTATATGGTTGCTGAAGATGACTTTGACTAAAGTCGAAACTAGTACAACCTAAAGTCACATTAAATTATGTACACTCTTTAATCCTTTTTTCACCCTAAAGGGACAAATATATTTTAGTTTGGTGGTATAGACAGACCTTGTTTTCTTTATAATTAGCTGTTTGCTTGAATGCTTGGTTCTTACGGATTTAATTTAGAAGTTATGTTGAACAATTTTTGGCGCTTTATGTTAAATTCAGTCAGAATTCGAATATTAACGATTCCTATACTCGAGTACTACTCCCATCAATAAGAGAAAATCAAGTCCCGTCTATCGTACGGACTTGACCTGATATCCGACCGACACCTAACTCAACTCCAGCCTGCTGTACCGTTTATACGAGTAGTGCCGTCATTCAAAGCACCATCCGTTAAATTACTGCCGTAAGCATTATCCTAAATATCGATATTAAAAATAAATATCGATATGTTCGATATATCGATATTTTATTTTATAAATATCGTTATTTGATATATCGATATATCGAATTTTTACCCACCCCTAGTTTTCACCATTAAGTTTGTCATTGAACTGAGCCTCAGACACAGGCATCAGGTTTCATCTATGAGGAGTTTCCCATTAAAAGTGTTCAATTTCTTACTTTGTACGTTCACTTTAGCATGGAACAGATAATCCTACTCACCGAATTAAATACCTCATTTTTCGTTGATTTATTCGGTAAAAAAATATTAAACAAAGCACAACCTTTAGGTAACACGTATTGCCTAACCTCAATTCTTCTTTATTTTCAGCTCTTTGTTCGCATTTTTCCACGTTGCCACACCAGCCGCAACAATGCTAATTAATTTCCATTGTTTTCAGCCCTAAACTTACAGAAACTCGCAAATTTAGTGTAGAATTATAAGGCTTGTAAGCTAAAGCCCATTATAAACTCCTGCTTTTGGGTGCGAAAGCTGAATTTTGCAGCTGCCACTTAATCCTTTGAAGCGCCGAAAAAGGGCAATTTTTTTAACTCTTTAAGTAGAAATGTCACCCAGTTAAAGGAAAACAATTAAATTTAACATTTTTGTTTATGTTACATAAATTTCAGTATAATTTGTGTTATCAGTAAAGACCGGATTATATGCAACCAAAAACCTTAAGAATATGCGCATATATATGCAAATATTTTTTAAAATTTATGCAGGATATATGCAAAAAGACGTATATATATATGCAATGAATATGCGGTAATAAAACAGCTGAATTTTGATATTCTAAATTAAGTTTTCATTTAATTAAGGTATTGAATCAAGATAAATTCAAGTTATAATATACTTTACTAAATCAGTTAACACCTAATACAGTTTTTTATATCAAACTTATACTGATATTAATTTGAAAAATTATAAAACGCACCAATTATTGTGTGTGCTTCAAGGTTTTGAACTAAAAAATTGTGGCGTCTATCACTAAAGACATGTTTGCAAAAAGAAAACGATTTTTCTACATCTACTAAAGTTATAGGGCAAAATTTTAATTTCGGAACTAAGGCAGGTCCAATAGCTAAATTATTTACAGTTTTCCCTCACAATATATTTACGACCTGCCTTAAAATCTTGAAAGCTGTGTGTTTTTCTATTAAATTTTCTAATTTTGCCACTACTGTTTTTCCTACCTCACCTCGTATTTGTTTGCAATTTTGTACACATGTTTTAATTATATATTATTATATCCATCGACTCTGGTAGACTTGTACACGATTCCTCTAGTTGCAAAATACTGTCTGCTATAAACGCATAGTTACACTTAATATACATTAACTGTTTTTCCACTTTAGCACTTTGAAATATTTCTTTAGACTTTAGGATGCACTGTGAATCATCACCTGGTATTTGTGAAATTAAGTCTTTCAATTTTTGGAAATTATCTGCATAAAATATTGCCGCACGAATCCAGGTGCCCCACCTGGTCACGACAGGCTCAGGTGGTAATGGTACTCCGGAAAAATTCTCGTTGTAAAATTGTACTCTTAATTGAGCCTTTATGAATATCTTTTTTACATTTGCTATTAGGTCATTGACCAATGGAAAGGAAACTCTAATAGTTTCCGCAACCCTATTTAATCCGTGAGCTAGGCCAGTTACATGAATCAAATTTTCATAAAATATTTTTAAATTCTGTCCTGCCTTTATTATATACGGCTTAGCATCGGACAACAGGACAAGAATTTTATCTGTAGGAGCTGAATTCGGCAAAAAGAAATGTGTTAAGGTTTCTTGAATAAAACGTGTAGCTGTGAGGATGTTTGTTTTCTCCACTTCGTTTATGGCTATAAAGTAAGCTTTTCCAGGTTCTTCTTCTGTGAGTTTTCCGATCATTAAATTAACTATATAACGACCAGATGAATCAGTTGTTTTGTCGAGGACAATATACATGAGGCCTGCCTTTCCAAAATGTTATAAGTGCCATTTTTTGAATTTTACAGGAGGAACAAAAAACTGATTTAACTGGTTAAGTTTACCAATATCACACTTGTTTTTTTTTTTAAATAAAAGTTCATCACATCTTATAAATTTTATCACGGAGTAAATCAAGCAAACGCATATCGGTTATCAGAAAAAAAAATTTTACATTTGTTTAATTCCAAAACGTTGTAAGTAATAAACCATGGCAACCTGCATGGTTCTATCGAATAAATCTAATATGGCAGATTTCAAGAAAGAAACGAAATTTTGTTTTTTTTTATTGGGAAACTACAACTTTAATAATTTTAAAACTAAAAAAATGTGAAAACTGGAATAGTTTTGTCACTCTGGATCGCTCCTGTCCAAAAGTTCGGAATAAAATTGTTTTGCTTCCGATGCCAAGTGAGGAAGCATGGCTTTAATATGGGCAAGTTTTTCTTTTGGAATGCCATGTTTAGTTGGTTGTTCAATGACTTCAATCGTTGCAAAATCATTTACAGTCTTGACTTTTCAAGAAATATTAGTTTTTATAGACGATTGTAAGGCTCCATGAGACTTCCAGATTTCAGCTATACCAAACTGATCCTTAGTCAACTTAATTTGAGCAGTTTCAGATATTTTTAATCTGGTTGTATTTAAATTTTTCTTGGTTATAGATTTCCAGTCGTGAAAACCATCAAATACCGCTACAACGAAGGGATTCTTTTGTTTAGCAGTAGCAATGGTACGTACAGCATCCATAGGAACTACACATTTACATTTTTTTTATGCTTCTCGATAACGCGAAAGTCTCGATCGCATGCTAAGAATGTATGACCTTTTACAGGAAATTTATGTATGATTTCGGTAAAAACTCCTTTTGCCAACAATGCCAAATACTATCTGGTTCTTATTTTGTGCCCCGCAGTTATCACACCACACTATTAATTTTGTTTTCTGCGTGTTGATCTGCTTTGTCAAATAGGTGTAAACACAATGCGCGACTTCCAAAGATCCACGTCCTCCGACAGTTTCAGGCCAAAAGCACATAAATCCATTTTTTATTTCGGACTCATGTATACCCAAGTTACAGCAAGTTACTTGTCTGGAATAATACATTTCGGAATGTGTAAGTTGTGGAATATACATTTGCTGTTGCATATCATACGATATAACATAAAAATTGGAGTTTTTGGCATTTTTTGTATCTTCTTGCATCGCTTGAGTAGCACGCTCATGTTTTCTGTGGTGGATTTCTAAGGCTATTTGAGCATCTTCTCTTTCTATATTGTCACGCCCTGCGGGTGCGACTGGGGACGTTGACCTAAGATCGGAATAAAACACTAAATTTTATATAACAATAACAAATTAATTTATTTACAGTTAGTCTGTTTCAAATAAATCATTACAATTATTTTACACTTCAATTACGTTATGGTTAAATATTACCCTTGGTTACATTTCCTTATAGGTGAGATAAACTATAGTTTCATACTTACAATAAAAGATTAACTTTGAAAATAACCTTCGTGGGGCTGCTTTCGAACGGCGTCTCGCAAAGGGGAGAATCGGGGTAGAATCGATCAGTTACCTTGTCGCCCAACAACTGCCTGTTGGCCATTCATCAAATTTGACTTGATACCTTCCAAACCGTTCGTCAAGTCAGCACTCTTTTTACTATCTTTTAATCTATTTTAGGTAGACGATGTACTACGGTCAATGCATAGGTCGAGCACCTTTGTTTCCTGCTGACTTGCCGAATCGGCTTGATTGGCGTGTATTAACATTTAGTAATAAATGATGGGAAGTTAATTTCTTTACTGAGTGTTTCTTTACTAAAGTGGATTTATGAATTATTGATTTAGGTTTTGAATTATTTTGAGAAAATATTCTTTTTGATTATTCCCTTTGTGACAATATTGTCAACTGTATTTAATACTTTTGTACTTAAAGAATCACATGTGGAACAGGTATCTACACGGGGCACTCTAAAGCTTAGGTTAAAGTTTGTTAAAAAAATCTGGTTATACCATTGTCTGGAGACTGGTTTGTTCGGCAAATCCTTACAATATTGTTCTAGGAAAGCCCTATACATTTTACTGACATTTAAATCTGGAGATAAATACTTCGATTCTGTTTTGTTTAGATTATAATGGCCAATTTCTGACGGAAAAGAGGAAATATGTTCAATGATTTTATTTCTTCACTCTTGCAAATTTTGTAAAGTTCTTGATCCTCCACTTTTTTCACTAAAGTCCATTTTACCTTCCAGAATTATCTCACCTAAAAGCTGAACCCTTCTAGGGGTTATCCCAAAGGCATTGCAAAATAGTTTTAAGCAAACTCTGACCTCAGATTCTCCTGGTAGCATAAGAAAATAATGAAAGGTATGTTGTCTTCTACTTTCGCCTGGATGTTCATACAATCCATGTCTGCGTCGTTTTATGAGTTGAGGGTGAATAAATCTTTGCAGGTAAGCCTGCTGCTTTTTATATAAAGCTATTTCATTAAATTGTTTGAACAATGCTATTCTGCATTCTATCCTTAGCGAGGGACAAGAAAGTTTACACTTGCAGTTAATCTAAAATAAAACATTACAATGCAAAAATTTTGTCTAATTCAAAACTTATCTAACATACCTCAGTAGGCTGACTCTTAGCAGGAATTATTCGGCCACTGCAAGACGTATATTCTTGACCACTATTCTTTTTGGTACTTTTACTATTCTTCGCCAATTTTTCAGGTGATCGCACACGTTTTTTACCCCGTTTTTCTACACGCGGTTCGGCCTCCGCCATGATTCTTAAACAACTGACTATTGCTTTGGCTGCACTTGCACAAGTTACTTACAACGTTTTGACTAGCGCGTCCACTTAAACACGTGTCTCTATCAACTTGCATGGATGAGTGTTTGTGGGAGCGTAAAGTTCGGCACTTACAACACACAATTGTTGAAAAGTAAATATCAAGCAAAAAGGCACTTAAACACGTGTCTCTATCAACTTGCATGGATGAGTGTTTGTGGGAGCGTAAAGTTCGGCACTTACAACACACAATTGTTGAAAAGTAAATATCAAGCAAAAAGGCACTTACAACGTTTTGGAAAGGCAGGCCTCACATATAGTTACCTCCAATTTCTTTCTTTATTTCATCTAGCACGGTACCAAATATCTTTCCAACGACATTTTTTCTTAATGTTGATTCATCTGGAGCATTACATTTCGTATATTTTTGCAGAAAGGCCTTAACTTGCGGGTTGGTTAACTTGTTTAAAGGAATATTAGCAGCCAAGAACATTTTACATAGATCTTCATTAAATTCTGACTGGTCATGGTTTTCGTTTTTAAAAATCTCAAACTGCTTCAGCGTTGACTGTATGGGGCAGGACTTCATCTTGCTAACCTTAGCAATGTGAGACAGCATCTTAATGTATTGGTAAGGCTTAATCCACGAAATACATAGTATTTTTGACATAATCACCGCTTTCACTTTGTTTGCGTTTACAATACTAACTGCGGCTACGACAAACGACAACCTCAATATTACTGACAAACTGTAACAAATGTGAGCAAATAAATAATTATAGAAGGTGTAGATAAACCAGAATAGACAG
This sequence comes from Polydrusus tereticollis, assembly GCA_963920685.1. Lineage (NCBI taxonomy): Eukaryota > Metazoa > Arthropoda > Insecta > Coleoptera > Curculionidae > Polydrusus > Polydrusus tereticollis. The sequence goes on from OY987327.1 coordinate 165,388,006, forward strand.
AAAAAATTCATGCAGGTAGGAATGTGGGGAATAATTTACTGTACAACTTTCGTAAAGGTCACTTTTTCGTAAACGAAGTAATTCAAAAGTTAAAGGCATTATGCGCGACTTTCTTGCCACTCTGTATTATTCGATTTTTTATTTTGTGGTTGAATCTGAGTAACTTTTATCAACCATGTTCTATATCTGTCTTCCATTGTTATTTAGATATTAACTATTTTGTTATTTTTTGCGGCCAAAAAAGGAATAACAAAAAATCAGATATCGTAGTTATCTATTGATCTAACAGTCTCAAATTTTTGAAATATTTAAACAATATATAAGTTTTTTAGTTGTATAACAAACTTGGAGAATATTTTATACAGGGTGCCCAAAAAATAAGTTTCGGTGTGTGTTTGCGAAAAAGTACCAAAAGTTACTTTTTTTGAACGAAACATCCCTGTATATTATTGAACAAGAGATTTCAGTATTATATGTTCCTATACCTATGTTTAATCGTTTTTAATTTTTATTGATAAGAAATTGAAGTTTATCAATAAGTTGCCATGACATCATGACAGGTTGGTTTCAGAAACAAAAAATATGCAAGACAAGTAGGTGTTTTTGTAGTGTATCTTTCATATCAAAGTAATTTGGGGGTGTATTTAATAGGCACAATAATCATTTTTGAGCTTACGTAAATCTACATTATATTAAAGAAAGGGAATATCAGCAAAAAATTAATGTGTTTTGTTTGTAAATAAATGATAAATTTTCAGTTGACATTTTTAATATCTAGAAATTTTAACAACAATTGTTTTGCTTTGGATAATAGGGCGGAAACGAAGCGGAGCTTCGCGTAACGTCACTTTGCAGATGCTGATCGGATGACGGTTCAGATTTACTAAGCGTGTAGCGCGCGTTATTGTGTTTCTGTATGGAAACGGCGTTTGATAGTTAAAATATATATTTTCATCTTCTTGCTGGTTTAAAATATTATGTAAGAAAAAAAATTCTAATAAATATTTTGTGATTCCTGAGTGCCGTAACACTTCCAGAGATTTATAAGCGTACCTTCTGCATCTAGGAAAGTTTGGCAACAAGATATGCATCGGAATGTTTTTCATTTTGAAAAGTCTCACGTTCGTTGCTGTGAGAATCATTTTAACGTAAGTTTAAATGCCAATGTCAAAGCAGTCTACAAAATATATGATATTTATAACCTATTTTAGGAAAAATGCATAGAAAATTATATGTGAATAAAGGCAATGAAGTAAGGAAATATCAGACTTAAGCCAAAAGTAGTATCAAGGCTTTTTTTTTTGATTGTCAAAAAGATTGAATTACGGCCCACAGGTCGAAATCATCGTCACGATTTTTCCAAAAAAAGAGAACAGAAATCCTTGATTAATAACTGAAACTTCAGAAATTTATATTGAGAATGAGGACGTCGAGCAGGAAAGTTCGTAGCAAGGGAGTCTAGTGGACTAAAACATTATTTTAAGGAAAAAGTTTCGAAGGACATAGTACCGATTTAGTCTGTAGTAGTAACAGCTCTACAACAATATTAACTTTATCAGAACTAAGCTTGCTAAATTCAGATTGCGATACTACAAAACATATAAATATTCCAGTAGAAATACAAAAGAGAACATTTTCTTGTTAAAATAAAATCCAAAACTATTCAGGTATGCATATCTATTGTAACTCGCTTAGAGATTAAGTATAATAATAGCCAATGGCTAAACTTCGCCTTTATTGTCAGTGTTCTGTTTCCCTTATTCTAAAATGTGCTCTTACTTATGGAGTGAATTAACAACGAAAGACGTTTATTTTTATTATTATTATGCTAGCAAATGTAAATTGAATAAATTTAATATGTTTCTAACCCTAAAAAGATGAAACTACAATAATTATTCTACAGAATATTAGCTGACGATTTTAGTGTAAAAGTTGCCAAAGTATGTAATATTATTCAAAAAACAGTACCTTTACTAGCAGGTTACGTTTATCCATTTGTTCACTTTAAATCATTATCTGAGGTTCAAAAAAAACTTCCTATCCCCTGTTTTGAAATCTCAATACAAAAACCAGGTGAACCGATACTATACAGTCCCCTTAATGGTCAGAATATTAAGGTTATAACACCATGAAATACGTAATAGCATGTACACCTAATGGTTTAATTTCTTATATTTCTTCTGGTTTTGGTGGTAGAAGTACAGACAAAATGATAGTCAAGGAATTGACATTTTTATATAAATTAAATCCAGAGGTCCAGGTAAATGCCAACAGAGGCTTTAAGCATCTCGAAGACCAACTTGCAGCCGATATTAATCGACTTGTTAGACCACCATCTGTCTCATCCAGCCGAGAAAATTCTAGGCAAAAAGTTAAGGAATAAAAAATAATTGCAAGCTTAAGAATACATGTAGAACGAGTGATTTGTAGAACAAGGGAATTTGCTATTCTTCAACCACATGCTACGTTTCATTTAAGTGTGATTAAATATTTAGATTTAATAGTGTAAATAGTTTATTAAGTAACTGATATGTAGTAAAATAAACAAAAATAATAATTTATATTATTTTATTTAAAAGAATGTCCACCCAAAATTCATTGCTGCAATGACAGTTGTTATATTACAGATTTAACAAGTTTAAAAAAAATGCAATATTTCATTGTAAGTTTTTCTGATTTTTAAAATGTCAAAAATTCGACGCATTCTTTTACTGACAAACATTTCTATTTGAATTTTAATATTTCCATCTGAATCTATGTAATTTGAACATGATTCTTCGGTTGCTGAACTTTTAATCTCAACTGTAAATTCTCTAGGTAGGTAATAATAATAATAACAATTGGAAACAAACACCTCTAGCAAACTCAAACTCGTTCGCATTTGGCGACCCGCGCGCCGTGTGGTTTGTGCAGAATGACGTCACGAGTCGGCGAGGCGCTTTCTACTGAAACCCAATCTTTAACATACATTTTACATAATATCTACGGATTGGATACATTTAGGGAGCTTTAATTTTAACAGCTTATCTAGATTGTTGAATTCTATTAAAAACCATAAAAAAATGTACGAAAAAAATATCGATAACAAGCCTATGTGCCGCTAAGTATCTCCCAAAGGTCTTGTTATCAATTGAATGTGCATTGTACATATTCAAGTAAATAAGAAGTTGAATTCATTGTTTGAAGATCAATGGATAAGACGATTCATTGGGTTGGCCACCGCGGTCTCCAGATCTTACTCTCCTGGATTTATATCTCTGGGGCAAGATTAAAGCAGACGTGTTGTTATACTTTTTCATATATAATATACTACGCCAGTGCAACGTTTTCCCTAAAATATTCTTGGGTGCCAGTATTCACCTTAGGATAAACTAAAATAAACTGCGACAAGACAACCTATCCACCCTTACTGTGGCAAGCCTACGCCCTATGTACTTCAGACAACAGTTCCTAAAAATGTCATATGTCGTGCTGCCTGAAACTCACCCCTTAGCTAGCTCAAGTCAGGGTAGGTTCGCTATTATGTTCTAGATTAAGAGGTTTAGCCCTCTTATATAAGTAAGTTAAAGTCAAATCCTGAAGGCGCCACCTTAGTTTTATTTTACTTAAAAGCCTTTAACTGTTCTAGTGTTTGGCCTCAGAGAAAAACAAACTAGGAAAAAGAAACAAATATGTCACAATCGGTTTACAATAGCTTCTTATAAGCTCTCATTCACTAAAGTGCCTCAAAGTCACTCTATTTAAAAGAAAAGCCGAATACAGATATTTATTCTTAAAGTCGTGTTAAGCCCTTGGCTACTTGGATTTATAAATGCAAGCTCCTCTTACTTTGGTGGACAATAGGTACTTAAAGTTAAAAGATAAGTGAAATGTAATAACAAAAGGGTAGTATTTGGTTTCAAATAAAAGTTCTGAAGGTTTAAATTACAAAAGTTATCATCAAAAGAATAAGTAAAAGTCAAACCCTGTTGACAGGGTCTTGCACAAGACGGCAACTGTCAGACCCATACCATTAAAAAACGACTGTTTGGTCTGATCTGGCAGCCACATAGACCTACATCCAGAACATTACCTCATACTTAGTATTTCCACAAGGTCTGTGCAAGAACCTCTCACAACTAACTAAATTTACCATAAGAGCATTCTTAAAGTACATTACAATATCTTACGAGTACCTGTGGTTACTCAATAAGCATACTAACCACTCTGGCATAGATAAGTTAAAATGTTAAAGCTACAAGTGTTAAATTTAGAAGAAACAAATGGCCTCTAGCCGGGAAACAAAAATATTTACTTTATAATAATAAATTGTAACCATATTTACAACAAAATTAGCTGTAACTGACCACCTACTAGAGACTCTTGTGACGTCTTAACGCTATGTCGACATATGCTACACGTTTACAATGCTCTGTACATAACATGGGCGCAAAACTTTATCAAAACACTGTCTATCGAACAATACGCAAATGCAAAATATTAAGATTTTAGGTTGACTACTTTTCGAAGAGAACTGGTCACAGGGTAATGATACTTAGCTGAAACATGTGCTACCCATAGTTCATGAAGAACTGTCAGTCTGACACTGACCTGCGTAACAAATTATCGATTTTCTCAAAAACAGTTGATTCACGACAGCCGAGACATTTAACCTACATCTCAAATACAAGAAGTTATTTCTATTGATAACTTGAAAAGTTTATTAATTACCAATTAACTAAAACAAAGGTTTGAAATCAAACCTGTCTGCAAGTAGTATTAAACAAGGAAAAGAATAAATCAATCCACTTGGCTATGTCTTAAAAGATACAAAACATTCCTGGAATATAAACATTAACAAAGGTTTAAAACTAAACATAGTGAACTATTGACTATCAACAGGTAATTAAATTATTAATTAATGTCTAAGGTGAAAGTCTACATAGGTACTTTAACAATTTTAAACCGAAAACCAAATATAGATAACCAAACTTATAAAATGCAATTTTTGAACTGTAACAGTCTGTAAGACATCTGTGTGGACCAAAAGAAACTATGCGAAATAGGGTAACACACGCCTTTCAAGAATTTGATCCAGCAGAAATTCAAAGAGCTACAACTGAACATATAATGACTATGATTCATCAGTGTAAATGGCCAGCACTTCAAACAACTGAGGTAATAGTTATAAAAGAAAATGTTACTCCTATATTTTGTTTGTTTTAGCAATTTAAGCTGTTCTTATGTATAATAGCGATAAGGGATTTAGGTAACTCAGAATTCAAAAAAATACTAACGAGAAAAGTTCTAGTGAATAAACTACCGATTTTAATTTTTTTTTTCTACGGTTCACTGACTTTTTTGCAGTAAAAGTAAATTACAGCAGTAATCTTTAATGAAATTCTCTCGGAAACTTTTATATTGGTTCCCGAGATATAGCCGCTCCGTATCCTTATCCGAACATCCTGTATACTTATGACAGACTTTTTAAAAGGTAGTTTTATTAATTTAAGAAAATAATCATGTTGATGTTCATAGTTGGGTCATTTCACCATTAAAAATATTACAGGTCATAAATATTATGTGTCAATTTATCAATCAATGACTAAAAGTTAAATTACAATTTAGGAATCATTTTTTTGAGTTAGTGCTGTTCTTTATTATATGGCAAAAGTCCTTTAAGTAACATACCAAAAAATGTCGCTTTAGTAATACATTTGGAGCATTGACAACGCGTACTTACTCTTCTTTACTGGTGGCACATAACTAAAATGAGTCGATTTAACATTAAACTCGCCCCGAAATCTGTTGGCACTGGACTAGCGTGCGAGTGGAAATCTGCAAATTAATGCAGAATTGCTACTTTGACGAAGGTCAATAAATAGCACCAATTTGGGTCGTCTTGCGACTAAATCTCAAATTATCAATATTCACTTTACGATTAAGGGTGCGACTTATTAAATTAAACAGCCAATTTGATTTTTGCAATGAAGTGGATTATCCAGTTACGATTGAGTAAGTTTTCAAAGATGGTCTTGAATAATAAGTGATAACTAAACGTAACACAAAGTCGTACAGACAACTTACAAGAATAAGTTTACCATAAATCACAACTTATTTTGGACAGGAACAGAGTGTCCGGGAAAATGTAGGAAATCTCTGGGATTCAGATAGAACATGAAAAACGAAGATGACAAGTTCTTATAAATTTTTTTTCTTACATGCCCTCCCTATGGAGATCGGTTTTTCTTGAATAACTTTAAAAGTACCCAGTGTCCCACTAAGAATGGCTGTCGGCCGTATCTCAAAAAGTGTTAGTCGTATGGCTTGCGGAAAAAAAATATTTTAGGTAAAGTGGTCATGAGAAATTGCTGCAAATTATTTTCAAGTTTCTTAGACTGGCGCTAGAGGGCGCAACAGTAACGGTAAATATCAATCACGAAGTTTCCTCAAAAGTCGCCTAGTTAAGGTATCCCGAAAATGACATTTTTGTATATTTTGAAGATTTATTAATAACCTTTACCTATAGAACGTGTTCGTCACTTTTCAAATAAAGTGGTGGGTAAGGTTGTACATTATTTGTAATAAATGATGATAACTCCGGTCTGGCTTAACATAATTTAGTAAACTTAGTTTTGTTAAAAAGGGCATTTCTCACTCTATATAATATCATCTTATCAACTACGGCAATATGTGTTTTACACTAGGCGCTAGGGGGCGCTGTCTTACAACTTCACAAACATTGCGCCTTTTTTCCATAATTGTAAATATAATAGTATATACAATTTCACCTGATTACAAGGATGATTGAAAGTCTAAGAAGTCGAATACCGCAAGTTAATATCTATTTTCAATCCGGAGATATCAACAACAATAATCATAATTACGGAACATTATGATTTTATTTTCAAGTTGCCATTGTAAAGGTTTTTTTTAAGAGTCAAATAGGCCTTGGAATAACAAAATATGAATTGAAACTGTACACGCGTGTCACCTTTCGTTATTACATCAAAATTTTTGTCGTGCCTACAGTGTTGTATCGTATTTGATTTTCAAAATGCCTCTGTTTCTTGAAGAGGCGGTTGACATTATTGCGGTGTATTTTGAATGTTTGGGAAATGCAACAATTGCTGAACGGGTTTACGCAGTACGATACCCTCAAAGGCGCCGATACGACAGTCGAATGTTTAATCGTTTAGCTAGCCGTTTTCGTATTACTGGAAGTATTCGTCGCCCTGTATATCGAAGACGCCGCCGAGGTCGAACCGAGGAAAACATTGTAAATGTTTTGGCATATGTGGAATTTAATCCACAAATTAGTATTAGATTAATTGTTAGAGACTTGGGCGTTACTCGCTCTATTGTGCATAGGATTTTATTAGAAGAAAGGTAAGTAATTATATGTTATAACTCTTAAATAGTTTAGAATAATGCCAATATTTCTCTTAATAGTTTTCAAGTCAATGTAATAAGTATTTTGTTTTGCTTTAGGCTACATCCCTACCATATTGTGCTCCACCAGGCTTTGACGCCGCAAGATTATGATGGAAGATTGGATCATTGCTATTGGTTGCTCAATATGATATTGGAAGATAGAAATCTCCTCTCCAGAATTTTGTGGACTGATGAAGCTACTTTCTATAGTAATGGAGGAGTAAGCCGCCATAATATGCATTATTGGTCGCGAGATAAACCCCATTGGATGCGGAAGGTGCAGCATCAAGTAAGATGGAGTGTCAATGTCTGGTGCGGCATTTTAGGTGGCAGAATAATTGGACCGTTTGTATTTAATGAGTCGCTTACTGTGCAAAGATATTTACATTTTTTAAATTACGAGCTCCCAATTCTTTTCGAAGATGTGCCCTTGGATATTCGCAGAACTATGGTTTTCCTGCACATTTTGAGGCATACGTTCGTCAATTTCTTGACGACACATTTCCTGCCAGGTGGATAGGAAGAGGGAGTATATATACTTCCGTGGCCTGCCAGGTAATATTATAGGATATATTGTGCTACTGTTATTGTGGTACTGTTAATGGAAGTGGTAATTTCTATTTTAGATCACCTGACTTAACATGCCTAGATTTTTATCTATGGGGGAGATTGAAGGATTTTGTTTTCGTTACCAGACTCACCACAAGGGAAAACATGATAAAAATAATAATGGACAGCAGCCGCCGTATCCCTATGGCAGAGGTGGAAACTGCAGTATTATCAACCAGGGCGAGATTGGAGTCGTGTATACAGAACGATGGGCGACAATTTGAACATTTAGGGCGCCACTGAGAATTATTGTTGTAACGATATATTTGCTTGAAACATACGTACCTTCATATTTTGTTTTCCCAAGGCCTATTTGACTCTTAAAAAAACTTTTACATTGGCAACTTGAAAATAAAATCATAATGTTCCGTAATTATGATTATTGTTGTTGATATCTCCGGATTCAAAATAGATATTAACTTGCGGTTTTCGCTGACTTCTTAGACTTCTAATCATCCTTGTAATCAGGTGAAATTGAATATACTATTATATTTACAATTATGGAAAAAACGCGCAAAGTTTGTAAAGTTGTAAGACAGCGCCACCTAGCGCCTAGTGTAAAACACATATTGCCGTAGTTGATAAGATGATATATAGAGTGAGAAATGCCCTTTTTAACAAAACTAAGTTTACTAAATTATGTTAAGCCAGACCGGAGTTGAGAACACTTTCTGAGATACGGCCGACAGCCATTCTTAGTGGGACACCCGGTACTTAATATAGTTAAATAAAAATTTAATGTAATGGACACTAGTAAGAACATCTATAAATAGTGTCCTTGAAACATATTTAGTTATTTTAGTTTACCAGGGGCGGAGTAAGCTTTACAATTTAATGCTTAATTTTTAACACCCGGTTTGATAAGGACTTAGAAAAAATAAATCTGGGTAACCTGCACCTTCGACTAAAAAAATAAAAAAAAAGTACTCGTTCATTTTCAATAAAATGAACCATTTTTGAGAAAAAAATAATAAACGATGTCCTCCTGTGGTTAATTCTTAATAAAAACGACCATGATTTCTATTGTTTCTCGACAACAAAGTGTGATACGAAAGTCATTCAAGGAACAGAAAAGTTTCATTTAAACTTGTTTTATCCGAAAAATACAAAAATTTAAAGAAACGCGGTGATGTAATAGGAGGGACCTTAACGAAATTATTGAAAAACTTCATAAGAGGGTTCAACATGGGCTTCGTGAAGTCTGATACACATACACGGGCACGACGAATTGAGAACTGCTGTATCAACCACGATAACTCAACCTCGGTCCTTATGGCATCAAAATGAAATGTGATTCTCTGTAGAAGTTCCTTCCTAGTGGCGACCGGAGTGGAATACACCAAGTTTCTCAGGTGTCTCCACAGGTAAAAATCCAACGGCGTTAGGTCTGGAGATCGAGGAGGTCAGGCAATAGGTCTACTGACTAACTACTGAATAACGTCTATCCAATGGTTTGGATAGACGTTATTCAGGTGCTTCCGTACACCAACGCTGAAATGAAGTGGTGCCCCATCGTGCATGAAGTACATGTTTCGGCGGGTTTCAAGTGCTCTATTAAATACTAAAAAGCGTTCTGGAGGAACTCCAAATCAAGCTGTCCATTCAAGCGTTCCGGCAATACGGATAGTCCAATCAAAGAATTGCCAATGATTCCTGACCAAATAATAATTGATTGGAACTGATGTTGATGATGCGAAGCAATAGTAGCATGAGGGTTTTCATTGGCCCATACATGTGTGTTATGTAAATTAGTGGTACCATTTGCGGTAAACCTTGCTTCATCCGTGAAAAGAATATTGCTAATGAAGTTTACGTTATTTCGTTGCTGATCCAAAAGCCAGTTTGTAAACTTCATTCTACGAGAAAAATCTTCATCAGGAATCAGCTCTTGTACTTCTTGCAAATGATATAGATATATCAGCTGTTCTTGAAGAACTTGATGTATTATTTAAACTGTTGATAATTATCGAGTGCTCGTTGATGGAGTATCATCCACATCATATAAATAATTTTCCTCTAATGGTGGCCTACGTACGGTTCTTCTCAGACCAGCTTCAGTACGATTTTTTTTAAAGCTTATCTAATATTACGAAGAAAGTCAATAATATATATTACCTTATTAACTGGAATCGCCCACCATTCTCCCTTAGACGTTGGTTAACTCGGTGAAATGTCTTCTGGTTTGGCATAGTACGATTAGAAAATCTTTCGTGATATAACCTGCTGGCTTCTAAAGCGTTGTAAGACACTAGATCATACATCAGATGCATATATTATGCATTCTCAATGAGCATGTATTCCATAGTTCCAATTAATTCACAATTAAATTCACCACGAAATCCAAAAATCAATAAATTAATATTGCAGTAAAGCATCAATATGTCAGCGATGTGACAGATGACAAAGTCTAAAATGCAGGATGTTTTATTTATTTCGTACCATAGTAACGTTTGCAACAACAATGCGTTTGTTTAATGCCGATACATAAATAAAACGCACATTTTTTTGCGAAAATAGGTCTTTTACAACTATTTGTTTGTTATTCTTTTTCTCGAAAACGGTTAATTTTATCAACAATATACGATAGTAGTTTTCTTTTGGTCTAAGTCATACAGGGTGTTAAAAATTTTAGCATTAAGTTGTAAAGCTTAGTCCGCCCCTGCTAAACTAAAAAAGCTAAATATGTTTCAAGGACACTATTTTAAGAGGTCCTTACTTTACCTTATTTCAAAAAGGTGTAGAATAATAAAAGCTCATTAGGTATGCAAAGGGACTACAGAGTGAGCCAACGAATATTTAAGCCACTTTCATAATTTGGCATTGGTTTCATTGCAAAATTCTTTCTTTTCATCAAGTGCAGGTAGTACCACCCGGGTTTGGGTCAATTTATGGGTTTTGCCTATTGTTATCCATTCACAAGTACTGAAAATGGTGTGACGAAGGCGTGCCGGTAGGATATTCGTAAAAAGAAAAGAATTATATTTTTAACAGAATAAAACTAGGCATTATGTACATAGTATTAGGTACACTTGTTTTTTATTAAACATTACAAAAAAAATACAAAATAGAAAAAATGCATTATGCAGAAATTAAATTATAAAAAATCATTATATTCTTCGTCATCTGAGGAACTGTCATCTCCTCTTGACGATGGCTTGATCAAACAGTAGCTTAACGTCTTTCATTTTGAATGTCGTATTGTGTCTTGCTACAAATCCTTTCACTTGCGCCTATATAAGTTCTATATGATTTAGTTCTCAATGATATGGCGGTACGCGCAGCACAGTTACAGTATGTTTTCTGCTATATCTTCCACGGCATATTTCATAAAACGATGTTTGTGTAAATTTGCTATAGCTTATAGTTCCTTTTTTATCAAATTATCATCAAATTCAATACTTTTGGTGGTTAACCAGTCGATAATTTCTTGTTTTCTCCAAGATGAAGTTGGAGTATTCTCTGTGCGTCGTGAATGATAGCTTGCGTTATCCATAACTACTACTGAATCAGCTGGAAGATATTTTATCATTTCACCAAAATAGTTCTCAAAAACATTCGAATTTGTGGTCACCTCCCGTATTGAACGAATGAAAGGTTAGCAAACCTTCTCAATTCTCTAAAATGTTTGGTTAGTTATTATAAATAATTTAATGCACAAAGTTTACCTGCGCCTATGGCCGACACCGAAATTGAGCCGAACTGGACGGAATGTCCCATTTTATACTCTACGCCATTTTGAAATAGGGTATAGTGTCTATCACATTAAATTTATATTAAATTATATTAAGTACTTTGAAAGTTATTCAAGAACAAGCGGCGTCCTTCAGGGGCACATATCTCCGTCGGAAGGGCCTGCAAGAAAATTTTTTTCACATTTCCATGAACACCCTGTATATATTTTAAATATTGGTTTCGGTTTGCGGCATAATTATAGCTGATTAATTTTATTGACGCGTACATCCCAGTTTACGAGCAGGACTACAATTTAACTCATTTGTAACTATTAATGCATAATGTATTTTAAAGCAGGTTGTTTCTAGAATAAATGTCTACTTTTATCTCTGCCTTTTTTCAAATTGCCAGGCCGGTTACAACAATGCTAATTAAAATTCATTGTGTTTGGCCCTAAACTTACAAAAACACGGAAATTTAGTGTAGAAATATGGCTTGTATGCTATTATGAAGTCTGACACTTTTGGGTGTAAAAGCGGACGTTTAGTCTATTCTAGCGTTGGAAAAAAGGAATCGTCGGCCTTTTGATTAAATTTAAATTTCACTAAAAAAGGATATTGTATTAGAGTACGTGTCCACAATAGATTTTTTCTTTCGATTTTCAACAGCAATACAAGACTACATAATATTATACCTAAAAATGTATACGCTAACGATCTTACTGTAACTAATTATTTAAGGCAATATTGGAAATAGGTCTATTAAATATGCTTAATATGGCTTTATTTAATACCAACTAGTATTGTTAAATAATTGTGGCAAGGCAAAAAAATTGTTCTGACACAGGTTGCTTACCAGAATTAAACAAAAACTTGTCTTTATTAAGCAGAGTACTTATTCCAACTAACCTGTTTAATAGTTACTTAACCCATATTAAACTGTATAATTGAATAGGTCAGCCGAACAACGTTGTAAGTAACAAAATACGAATTATTCACCAGAACATATTATTTGTTAAACAAATCCATAGCCATACTGGATGTTTAGATATATGTACACGTTGGTTAAATAATTAGGTAATGATAGACGGCAGTGTAGTTATATTTTTGCTTTTTACCATATATTCGAAGAAAACGCCAAATAATAAGATTACTGGACGAACAATGTTGTAGCTGACTGTCACTTACAACGTTTTTGCAAAATATTTGTTTAAAATACAATGCTTCTACCTGAAATGAATAAAGCACATATTTTGTGTTGTATGTGTTTATTTGTTTCAGTTTAGGTCAAACAAGTTTAATGATAGTGTCTACAAAAATGTATGTATGTAGTAAATTTAGTCATCACTTTGTAGCTCTTCATAAAAACGTCTGTGAGCTATAGGCATATATTTGCACATATCAAGGAGATTAACTTTTTTTGCACTTTTAATGGGCAGAGGTCCATTGTACAGATTCGGAAACCTTTCAATATTAGTCGGTGGCAAGTAGGTATTCACTCGTCCTCTCATTTTCTTTGACATATTATGCAAAATCCATGGCTGCATAATATTGCGGCTTTTCCTCCCTTTTATTGATGTTGGATGGTTGTGATCTGAAGCCAGATATACTCTGTAATCTTAAAAGTCCACCTATTTACGCTATTTTCGATGTTAGATAGATCTTTGAAATCTTCTTGTTTCATTTGGGTTACATGAAAACCTTACCACAGGTATGTAGTCCAAAGGCACAATATACTGACGCTGATTTTTTATTTCTCTCTTTAAGAGCAAAATCACGGTCACAGGGTAAAAAGCTATGTCCTGTGACAAGAATTTTTTGTTCTACCGTAGAGAAATATTTGCGGACAACTAAATTCTTTAACGGTGCTATCATCCGCCAGTTATTGTTTTGACCTACACATCGATCTGACCATAAAATAAGATTTCAAATCTTAGCAGGTCTTAAAGGCTTGAAGTTGATGGAAATGTACTCTATAATACAAGAAGAGATTTAGGCCGAACCCCTTTTTGCTATAGATTTATGCCAAAAGTACATCATGGCAATATTATTGGAAGTATTATGGATTGCCAGATTGTAGCACGAATACTGCCTTTGATAAAAAATAGTTGAGTGATGTAGCTGAGGGCAGAATAGCACTTGTTGGAGGTCTACACACAAGGTCACCACTAATGTTGTTTCCTGACTTGCCACAGAATTTTCTGCTAATCGGTTGTATGCTGCTTCAGCTCTCCTGATGAATGATGATGAACGTTGCTTTCAACTTCAATTTTTTTTATTTCATACTCTGAAGGAGCACCAACAAGCTGAATAAAGAGTTTGTCACAGTAAAAGCAGGCATCGGATTGGACTACCAAATCGAAGATTGTATTCAGTTTTAAATGTGTCTCTGTGAGCACTCTCTGTTAAAGCATTGGGTTGTTGTTCACAAAACATGAGGTACATCTTCCGCAAATTTAGATCTGAGCTGAGAACACGCTTACTACTGTTATTTCGGGAGTAGTAGTAGGTCAACGACTAGAAATTTATTATTGACTCCTGCTATTGTCAATTTTGTCGTGACATATTAAATTATTACATCTTTATTATTTTTTAATAATTCTATGGCAGACACCTGTAGACGATATAAGGTCATCGACTAGGAAATTTTTATTGACTCATGCTATTTCAAATTTTGTCGTGATGTATTAGATACTTAAAGCCAACACACAACAAAAACGTATCCCAACCACGTATACCTTAACAAATCGGGGTTACATCTAGAAAAGTTGTTCAGTAAAAAAGTCTTAAAGCACCGCTTCTTTTACAAACGTAAACGTAACACAGTAACCTAAGTAAGTAAGTAACGTTAGTACGTTTTTGTTCGATTTAGTGTCGATAATGATGTATTTGTAATTGGTAGTGTTTAAAAAATTCTTAACATTTTATCGACATTTGGAAACACAGTTAAAAAGTTGTTGTCTTTAATTAATTTAAGATATGTAGTGCTTGATATTATCGATCTCTTATAAAATATTTAAATTGGACGATCTCCTCAATGAATGATTCATCTAAATTATGGAAATATAAATTTTGGAATAATTTTAAATTAACGCGGATCTCCGCATCATCCATAGTTTTTATATTATTTAAAAACCCAAAAATATTTTTTATTTCGTTATACACTTGGACTCAACGTTCAAGTTCTTGATTCAAGGAGCTTAGAATATTATTATAAACGTTAATCCTAAAATCACTTTTTCTATCGAACGTGACATCTCCTTCAGCGCCTTCATCAAATTGTCTTTGTCTTGTTTTGTTTCTTCATTGGGCTTTTTTTTAATTTTCTTCTTTTGCATTCATATTTTCCCGCTCTTCATAAGAATTATAGTTATAGTTAGATCAAATATACCCTTTGAATGACTTATTAATTTTTACTGCGATAGATAAATCTGTATCGACAGTTTGGAGTGACTCGATCACATTTTTCCAACACGTCGGACCAAAATGCAGTTAAAATTCCCATTTCTAATTAATTAAAATCCTTAAGTAGCCCCGTGGCCTCAGGTCTTATTATCGATTTTTGGAACTATTTTTGGATATAGTTCATAACGCTTCACAAAATACATTGTAGGAAGTTGCAAGGGCTTTGCAAGCATCTGCCCTGGCTGACCGACGAGTTATTGATAAAGCTTTGGGAAGCATAATTTTAGAAGTTTTACTTTCTGTAGACCGATCTCTCTGTAGACGCCCAAAAAAATGTATAAACCTTTTGAACAAACAAAAAATATTCGGTTACACCCAAACAACACTCTGCGGCTGCTGTTTTCAATAAGTTTAAGGAATGTGCAGCGCAGGGCAAAAAGGTCGCAAAACGATTAATTTTTTTTTACGTGCTTGAAGATCGCTATAAAGCCCTGACATATTTAAAGCATTATCAACCGATTGTTTCCTGCAGTCTTCAATTTTAATTTGGTTTTTCTCGATAGTATCTAAAATGCATTTTTCCGTGTCGGCACTTTTATGACCACAATCTTGAACAAATGTTAAAAATCGCTCTACTAGAACACTGGTTAGTTTCTTCCTTTTTTTCTCGTTTTCCCAGGTATCAATTAATTAAAAAGCAAAAACGTCGACGCCCCTTAGGCAATTGCCTAGTGTGCCTAGTGGTAAATCCGGCCCTGATTTACTTACCTCCCTTGCCTACAAATATCACCGCCAATGTTATGCTCAGTATTGTAATTATTATCGTACTATTTTCTAAATAAGAATGCTTCCAACCAAGAACACTACCAGCCTGATATTCTAAACAATATGGATCTTACTGTACAGAAATACGATAAATCCTAGAAACATTTGTAAAGCGAGTAAATTCCTTGAAAGTTCTTTTCTCGTCCGTCTATAAATAAATAACTAACCTCCCAAAAAATATGCTACCTAAAAAGTCTGATTTCTAAGCAAAAAAGAACTGAATTAGTTATAAAAAAAAAACTTTTTTTCTAATAGGAGTTTTCAAATCTACATTATTATGTCAAGTTTAAATTATTCATTAAATGTAACGTAACTAAATATGCGCAAAATGTAATGTGGTATCACCGAGCATCGTTGTTCGGTGGTTATATTAAGCATATTTTACAATTAATTTTAAACACAAAAAAGTAAGTAGGTAAACCGTTTATTTACTTTTACAGATACACAAGCATAAAAACTTTGATGCTTGCTTATATGCCTAAGCTTAAATGTAACTCCGTTAGAGGTACATAATAAAACTCAGTAAACCATTGCGTATGCTTTCTTATGAGGAAAAGTAACGAGTGTAACGAGTCAACTTTACCTACTTAATACTATTACAAAGCAGCAAAACTAACAAGAGCATCGAGTCTAGTTGACTACGCAGACCTTGTTTGACACGTCTTCCAAATTTTGTTGTTTAAGCTAGAAAGTTACCTCTTTCTAATATTAGAAATGAACTCGGACAACTAGCTGTTAGTACTCTAATCAGACATTTCTTTGCTATTTTCACTCCCCCCCCTCTACTTAAATCACTGCGACGCGGTGACCTTCACGCTTAAAATCTTAAATTAATTCAGTGATACCTTGTTTTAAAGGGAATCAAATGCACTTTTTAGTACATTTTTTGAAAGATTTTGTGCGAACTACAAAAAGTTTAAATTTTTTGACGCCTCTAAAGCCTTAAAAATAATTTACAAATATCGACCAAGATTGAGTGAGATGAAACCGGCAGCCAATAATTGTAATTTTATGCCATACTTTACGAACTGCATTGTGGGTGGCCATTTCAAAATCAACAACTACCTTTTCAGGAATAAAATATAAGTTATTAACAGAGCATAGAAATTTTTTCTAAACACAGTCTATAAGTTTCTTCCGTTTTGTCTTTTAGTAAACTAAACACTAGAGGTATGTAATGTCCGTTTAAGTAGCCATGTATAGTGTATAGTGAATAGTTGTGTAAAAAATTTCGTGCAATATTGGAATGTTCCATCCATGTAAATAAATTGCGACTTACATAAAAATTGTAAATTTGTCTTGCAACCCAAAATTATGATACCTTTTTCTAAATCATTTTCTAACAAAAGTTTTCCCCTCTTGAAGTTTAATAAAAATGTTTTGTCAGATAGCTGTGAACCTCATGGGCAGAGCGAGGCAAAGTAGGCAATGTTTTGCGACGAGCATTGTACATATTTTCTTTGATACACTTTAAGTCTCGGCATTTCAATGTTTCAGAAAAATTACTGGAAGTTAACTCCTTGTGCATAATTTTTGTTGGTCTTTCTGTAAGATCCTCTTCGGCTTTTCTTTTGCAGGCAACACTAAGTATTTGTCTTACAATATTTTCTTCAGGCCCGTGGTTATGTTCGTTTCTTACGGTTGTAACAGAAAAGCCGCCAGGTTCTCCCACAGTGTACACATATACATTACATTTCGGTCGTTTAATGCACCTCCAAACAGTTTCATTTGTTGAGGTGCATCGATGTTTAGAAAACTTATAATTTTCATGCACAATTTGCGTTTTTCCGCGTTCACTTTTAATTTCTTTCACAAACGACATGTTGAATACACAAAATACTGTCGGTAAATAAATTTAGATATATATTAGATTTTCATTGTAGATTACTAAGACCTGCCAATTACAGGTTAAATAAATATAATCCTTCTTTAATGACCAAACTTAATGCTACCTGTAACAATCATTATTGAAGGAAGGGTTTTGTGACGAATTTCGGACACCCTTTAATTTTACCTGTACGCTTCACCGGTCCAAATAATAAAATTGTGACGAATTTCATACCGCCCATCTCCTATAGCAAGTCGGGTCGCGCTCGCTGCCGCGTTTACCTGCTGTTTACGACCAAGAGAACAGGACGGTGGCCACTTATACCACCCTTTCTCCGTTGCTAGGTTTGGTAAAAGACAATTTTTGACCCATCTTCAAAAAGTTTTGCCATTGTATTTTCATGGTAGTCCACGCAGGAGATATTCTTTGCATAAATCCACAAAGCATTTGGGAATCAACCGTTTTCTGACCCGGCATGTAAAATGGTAAAGCCTGTCCAGAGATATAAGAAAGTTACACTTTGCCCTTGAATGGGATTATCCAGTCATGGAAAATATGTGTGAGCCCAATGTATCTCAGGAGATAATCACGTCGAAAAGCAGAAAACACTTTTCTGTGGAAACTAAGGAAGCTATAAACAATGTTTATTCAACTCTCATTGAACGTGCGCTCAGCAAGCAAGCAGCTTTAAAAGAAACGGCCACATTAACAAAAAGTCCAACATCAACTGTATGGAAAATTGTGAATAATCCCATTTTAGCAAGGAAAGAAAGAACCGATACTGGCATTTTCTCGAAGGTAGATGGAAGTGATCAAGATATAATACGGCGTAAAATTTACAAGTTATACGAGGAACAAAGCGTGCCTACATTAGATAATTTAATTAAGAGGCTTGAAAGAAATGAAACCGGCGTTAAACGTGGCAAAACAACGTTATGGAAGTGTATCCAACACATGGGTTTTATATTTAAAAAAATTAACAAAAGACAAGTTTTAATTGAATCCAGTAGAATTTGGGAATGGCGATCCGAATATCTACAAAAAATTAGGATTTACAGAGATCAGCAAAGGCCGATTATTTACTTGGATGAAACCTGGTTCGACACATATGATACCCCGAAAAAGAGTTGGGTTAACTCAAGCGGCAAGTGTAAAACAAGCGCGCCATCAAAAAGAGGTAAACGAATTACGATTTTGCATGCTGGATCTAAAGACAGATGGATTCCAAATGGACTTTTTTTGTCTGCAAAAAACATTAAAGATTCTTCTTTGGATTACCATGAGGACACCACTGCTGATTTATTTGAGGATTGGTTTAAAAACAAGCTAGTTCCAAATAAACCTCCAAATAGCGTAATTGTAGTGGACAATGCAAGCTACCATAGTAGGCAGTTGACCAAGACTCCCTGCTCAAATGACACGAAAGCAACAATCCAAAACTTCATGTATGATAATAACATTTACCTTCAGGAAGATTACACCAAAAGGCAATTAATTGAGGTTTTACAAAGTTTAAAACTACAAAACAAATACGTCCGTGATAATTATGTAAGAAATCTAGGGCATACAGTTTTAAGGCTTCCACCATACCATTGTATATTTAATCCCATCGAACATGTTTGTCACCAACTGAAATCTGCCATTTGTCGTAACAATATTTGCCCTACTACTAACTCCAGTGTACTTGAGCTTATAGAAACTGAAGTTTCTAATATCCCTTCACAAAGTTGGGCAAATTCTGTTACACATGTTGAAAAAATGGAAAAATCATATATCCATATAAACAACATAGCACACATAATAATTAGAACAGATGATGATAGCGATAGTTGTAAGATTCTTACCTAAAAGTATACCATTAATCTGGCGTCGAAGAACTTTTTTAGGTAAAACTAAATTTTCGTGTCAAAAGTATTCTATTAATTTTTTTTCTGTCATGTCATTTTTTTTTACAATCAAAAACAAAAAAACAAAAACTTAACAACTTAACAATTAACAAACTTGTTAGAAACTAGTACAAATATGAACAACTGGTAACAGTAACATTCTTCCCCGCAGTAATTGCTTCAAGGATAAGCAATTACTCTTCAATCTTCTTTGCTTCTACTTTAAGTCGGCATATTTTGGTTGCTGGTCTTCTTAATACACTACCATTCGCTAACTTTACATCCACAGTTCGTATTCTTCCGTCCTTCCCAGGGTAGACATGGACAAGTCGTCCTTTGGGCCATATATTTCTTGGACCGTCAGGGTCCATTACAACCACCACATCGCCCTCTTTGAGTGATACATTTTCTTCATGCCACTTCGTCCTTTTTACTAAGAAAGGCATATATTCAGTGAGCCATCTTTTCCAAAAGAAATCTGATAATTTTTGTGCAGCTCTCCACTTTGAGAGAAGATTTAAATTCGTCTCATCGGTAGCAGCACAAGGCAGTGCACTATATGATGGTTCAATAAGAAAATGATTTGGAGTTAAACGTTCCAAATCATCGTGTTCGACAGATATGTGAGTTAGAAGTCGAGAATTTACCATGTTTTCGGCTTCAGCGAATATTGTTTTAAGTACATATTCTTGGGGGAATCTGGTACTTAGTAGCTCGTACATAATTTGTACACATTGTATAAGTCTTTTCCATGTTCCACCCATGTGTGGTGCCAGTGGTGGGTTGAAATTCCATTTCATGTTATTTAAACTGCAAAAATTTTTTATGATGGTTTGATTTAAAGACTGTAATTCATTAAACAACTCTTTTTCGGCTAGTTTAAAGTTTCCACCATTATCACTGTATATTTCGGAAGGAAATCCTCTTCGACAACCAAATTGTCTCAAAACATGTATAAAACTATTTGCCGACAGATCGTGTGCTATTTCCAAATGAATAGCCCTTGTAGCCATGCATGTAAAAATAACTCCATATCGTTTTTCTGAACTTCTTTTGACCGATACTTTTATAGGACCGAAATAGTCTATTCCAGTCTTAACAAAACATCTTATAGTAGGCTCTAATCGGCACATAGGTAGTTGACCCATTAATGGTGCTTGGGGTAAAGTTTCCGTACTTTACATTTTTGACAATTTATAAATGCATATTTTACAGCCTGTCGGAACTTTTAAAATCCAAAATTTTTTTCTTAATTTATTTATCACCACTTCTTGTCCTTGATGAAAACAAGTCTCATGAAAGTAGTTTACTAAGAGACTGGTAATTGGGTGTTTAGGATCCAAAATAATAGGATTTTTAAAGTCGTCGTTCATTTTTTTTTAAATTGTTTAGTCTTCCTTTTAGTCTTATAATTCCATTTTCATCTAATTCAGGTGACAATGTCCAAAGTCGCGAATTCTTTTGAACCATTTCTTCTTTTTTGAACTGTTCCAGTTCATTTGAAAAACAGTCAAGTTGAACTTTTTTAAATAACAAAATTCCTGCATCTTTAATTTCATTAGCATCTAGTTCGCCAAACCGTCTTTGTCCTTTACAATTTTTAACAAATCGTAGCATCCAAGTAGTGGCACGTCTGATTCTATTCCATTTTGAAAAACGTTGAGGTTCCGGTATTATTAAACTTTGTTTTCTTAATGTCAATAAAACGGTGTCATTTTTATATTCCATTATATTCTGACATTCAAATTTTTCTTTTTGCTGAGGCCAATTTTCATACTCTTCCTTTAGAAATTTTGGTCCATACAGTCAAGTGCTATTTTGAGAAAAGTCCAGTGGGCTCTTTTTTGTTGCTTGATCGGCAGGATTTAGTTTTGATGGGACATATTTCCATTGAGTAGTATTGGTTAGATCTTGAATTTCACCCAGTCTTTGAGCTACAAACACTTTAAAACGTCCAGCGTCTGACCGAATCCAGTGCAGTACCGTTTGGGAGTCAGTCCAAAAGAATACATTTGAAATATTAATTCTTAAGTTTTCTTCAAGAAAATTTCCTAATCTTGCACCCATTAAAGCACCTTGTAATTCAAGTCTGGGTATACTTAAGGGCTTTAGAGAAGCCACGCGTGCTTTTGCAGTAACAAACGCTACCCGAATAGCACTACCGTGTTGTATTCTTAGGTAAGCCATTGTACTGTACGCTTTGTCTGATGAATCTGTAAAAATATGAAGCTGTAAATTGCTTTGATTTCGGTCAAGGTCAGAATATTGTCGGGGTAACTGGAAACTAAAAATACCCTTCAAATCACTAAGCCAACAAGTCCATCTTTCAAATAATTTATCAGGAATTTGGTCGTCCCATCCCAAGTTATTTCTAAATGCATCCTGTAACAGCATTTTGCCTTGAATTAGGATGTTTATTAAAAATCCCAGAGGATCAAATACTGACATAACCACTTTTAGAATTTCCCGTTTTGTCGGTCTTTTGTTGTTTTCTAATATGTCTTTATTAATTTTATGAAATTTTGTCTGGAAACTAAAGGTGTCACTTTCAGGGTTCCACCAAACTCCAAGAATTCGTTCTGAAATCAGATTACTGTTTTCGTCCAAATTTTTTTCACCCTGTACCTTTAAACTATTATTGGTTGAGGACAAAATTGATTTGCTATTAGAAATCCAATTGCAAATAACAAAACCTCCATTTTTATGAACATTTATTACGTCTTGTACAAGTTTAATTCCTTCTTCCTCCGTGTCTGCATTACCAAGATAGTCGTCCATATAATGATCTTCGATTATTGCTTTCGATGCGTCGGGATATTGATCCATACATTCTCTAGCATTTTTGTTCTTTGCTTCTTGCGCAAGACATGGTCCACACGTTGACCCAAAAAATACCACAGATATCTCATAAGTCTCCGGATCTCTGTCTCGATCCATTGCTCGCCAAAGTATTCGTTGAGCACACCTATCTTCTTTGCGCACTTCTACTTGCAGGAACATTTCTTTAATATCCGCAGTAAAAGCCCATCTATTTATTCTAAAATTTAACAGAATTAAAAAAAAAGTTATATAAGTCCGGGCCTGTAAGGAGACAATCATTTAAACTTACGCCATGTGATTTAGAGGCAGCGTCAAACACAATTCTAATTTTGTTTGGTTTATTGGGATTAGTAACACCGAAGTGGGGCAAATACCATGTCTTCTGATCAGTCATTTTTGTTTCTTCATATGTCAATTTTTTTATATATTGCTTTTCCGCCATGTCACGGATCTTTTCGCAGTAACTTTGACCAAATATTTTATCTCTATCCATTTTTCTTTCAGTCGAAAATAATCTTTTTAATGCATTTGTCCTACTTTCTGGTAAAATTAAGTTTTCATCCCTCCAAAGTAGGCCTGTCTCCATTCTGTCTTTAGTCGTAGTGCGGTGCATGGTCTTATCGTGAATGTTTTGAGCTCTGACGTCTTCCTTTGACATGGGTTTGTTGACCTTTTCTAGGCCAAAATTGTCTAATTGCCATTGTTTTTTAACCATGTCGTGGATTATGTCGAGATCATCCTTTTCGCCATGTTTTACGTAATTTACCTGGTGCTCCCCTTGTCGTTGGCCTATTTCTTCAGGTATGTTTCCGTGAAGCGTCCATCCTAGTAGAGTCTTACTCATGGCTGGGCTGTTCCAAGGTCCTGTAATAATTTTGCGGTTTACAATTAAAGGCCAGTTATCTTGTCCAATAAGTAACAGAGGTTTAGCATTAAACAATGATGGTAAATTACAACTATTTAAATATGGGTATCTTTTATTAACTTCATTCATATTTACCGTTTGTGTAGGCAGTGACATTCCTTATATTGTTCTCATCCGTCGTAGTTGAAACTTATTTCTACCTTCTGCAGCAGCAGCAGCAATGTCACAGCTGACTACTTGTGAATTGTCCTGTTCATTTGTTTGATTGTTGGTCCATTGAGACAAAGACTATGTCTAGGTTCTTCAAGGCCTAATTCATCAGCTAGGTCTTGGTCAATTAGGGTAACAGTCGATGCGTCATCCAACAATGCAAAAGTATTAACTTTTTTGTCACCTTTACTTAACACAACGGGTAAAATTTTTAATAAAACCGTAGTAGACGTTAACGAAAACCCATTTATTTCAGTCTGAATAGAAGAATTATATTTTGACTTTTTTTCGTATGGCCCAGTATGATAGGAATCATTTCTTGGCTTATTTTCGTATGACCCTGTATGCGAAAGATTGTGATGAGGCTTTACACAACCATCTTTGTCACATTTTTTAATATTTTTGCATGTCTTTATATTATGTTTTGGCAGTAGGCAAGAAAAGCATAATTTTTTAGATCTAATTAAATCCCAACGTTCGTTAACATTCATTTCCAAAAATGTTTGGCATTTAGATAAATGATGAATTTCATTTTTATTGCAGGCATAACATCTCTTATGACTCTGTATATTATCGGTTGACAAGGTAGTATATCGTTTATTACCTGCACCTGCTGTCGGTCTTTGCCTATCATTGTCAGATTTAATGTCTAAATTTTGAATTTGACAAGCAAAAGATGCTTTTCTTTCCAGCCATGAAGAAAACTCTACTATTTTTGGTGTTTGAAATGTCCTGCTAGATATGTATTCGATCCAATTCAATTTTAAATTATTGGGTAATTTGTCAAGTAATTCCTGTAAAAGAATTGGATTTCGAAGATGATCAGTACCGTCGAGAGTTTCTATTGTACCTACTACATTTTTTACCTCGTCCGAAAAATTAATAAGTAAATCAAGCCGATCCGACCGTACAATTGGAAAGTTTCTGACTTTATTTAGAAGCAACATAATAATTTGTTCGGGTCGACCAAATCTTTGTTCCAAAAGATTAACTACATTGTCAACATTTGAAGGTAAAATAAGTAAACATTCGACAATTTTTTTAGCATGACCTTTCAACGACTTTTGTAGTCTACATAGGTTCTCTTCAGGAGTATATCCACAAATAGCTGTCGTATTTCTAAAATTAAAAATAAAGTTTAGCCACTCCATTGGATCACCACTGAAAATTGGCAAATCTTGCGGAATAGATTGTCGGGTCAAAATTTTATTGAGCTGATACGAAGCTATTTGCTCACCATTATTAAATAAATTGTTTGATCCTACCTTATTTTTCGTTTTATTTTTGTCTGAAAGTTCCGTGTCAGGAATGGAAAGTTCCACGTCAGGACTTTGCCATGGATTTTTGCCATTTTTCCACCTTTCAATATTTGGATGATGATTACTCTCTAACTTACAATCTACCGCCGAACCCTCACTGCTTTCTTCGTCTATCTTTCTTAATTGTAGTGCAAGTTGTAGATCCATCATTTCTTGTTGATGCTTGAATTCGAGTTATTTTTTCTTCATTTCCATTTCTAACTGAAGCTGTTCCCTTCTTGACGTCTTGCTGCTACTTTTTGATGTCTTACTCTTGGAAATAGTAGCTGCTTTTCTTTGATTTTCATTACCTTCGATAGTGGACATTGCTCTTGAAGTCGTGAACCGACGCTCTGCTTCATCCTTGTCATTGCATTTGGCTTTTAATTTAAGCCGTTCGCTTCTTATTAAGGCATCTACAGGCAACGACATTCTAAAAGCTTCTTCCAAAGTGCCTTTCAAGGCGATAATCAGTTTTATCCACAGGGCCTATTCTTTAAAGGCGACAAGGACCAGTTTTGTAAGATTCTTACCTAAAAGTATACCATTAATCCGGCTCGAAGGACCAGTTTTGTAAGATTCTTACCTAAAAGTATACCATTAATCTGGCGTCGAAGAACTTTTTTAGGTAAAACTAAATTTTTGTGCCAAAAGTATTCTATTAATTTTTTTACTGTCGTGTCATTTTTTTTTACAATCAAAAACAAAAAAACAAAAACTTAACAACTTAACAATTAACAAACTTGTTAGAAACTAGTACAAATATGAACAACTGGTAACAGTAACATTCTTCCCCGCAGTAATTGCTTCAAGGATAAGCAATTACTCTTCAATCTTCTTTGCTTCTACTTTAAGTCGGCATATTTTGGTTGCTGGTCTTCTTAATACACTACCATTCGCTAACTTTACATCCACAGTTCGTATTCTTCCGTCCTTCCCAGGGTAGACATGGACAAGTCGTCCTTTGGGCCATATATTTTTTGGACCGTCAGGGTCCATTACAACCACCACATCGCCCTCTTTGAGTGATACATTTTCTTCATGCCACTTCGTCCTTTTTACTAAGAAAGGCATATATTCAGTGAGCCATCTTTTCCAGAAGAAATCTGATAATTTTTGTGCAGCTCTCCACTTTGAGAGAAGATTTAAATTCGTCTCATCGGTAGCAGCACAAGGCAGTGCACTATATGATGGTTCAATAAGAAAATTATTTGGAGTTAAAGGTTCCAAATCATCGGGGTCGACAGATATGTGAGTTAGAGGTCGAGAATTTACCATGTTTTCGGCTTCAGCGAATATTGTTTTAAGTACATATTCTTGGGGGAATCTGGTACTTAGTAGCTCGTACATAATTTTCTTGACACATTGTATAAGTCTTTCCCATGTTCCACCCATGTGTGGTGTCAGTGGTGGGTTGAAATTCCATTTCATGTTATTTAAACTGCAAAAATTTTTTATGATGGTTTGATTTAAAGACTGTAATTCATTAAACAACTCTTTTTCGGCTAGTTTAAAGTTTCCACCATTATCACTGTATATTTCGGAAGGAAATCCTCTTCGACAACCAAATTGTCTCAAAACATGTATAAAACTATTTGCCGACAGATCGTGTGCTATTTCCAAATGAATAGCCCTTGTAGCCATGCATGTAAAAATAACTCCATATCGTTTTTCTGAACTTCTTTTGACCGATACTTTTATAGGACCGAAATAGTCTATTCCAGTCTTAACAAAACATCTTATAGTAGGCTCTAATCGGCACATAGGTAGTTGACCCATTAATGGTGCTTAAGGTAAAGTTTTCCGTACTTTACATTTTTGACAATTTCTAAATGCATATTTTACAGCCTGTCGAACTTTTAAAATCCAAAATTTTTCTCTTAATTTATTTATCACCACTTCTTGTCCTTGATGAAAACAAGTCTCATGAAAGTAGTTTACTAAGAGACTGGTAATTGGGTGTTTAGGATCCAAAATAATAGGATTTTTAAAGTCGTCGTTCATTTTTTTTAAATTGTTTAGTCTTCCTTTTAGTCTTATAATTCCATTTTCATCTAATTCAGGTGACAATGTCCAAAGTCGCGAATTCTTTTGAACCATTTCTTCTTTTTTGAACTGTTCCAGTTCATTTGAAAAACAGTCAAGTTGAACTTTTTTAAATAACAAAATTTCTGCATCTTTAATTTCATTAGCATCTAGTTCGCCAAACCGTCTTTGTCCTTTACAATTTTTAACAAATCGTAGCATCCAAGTAGTGGCACGTCTGATTCTATTCCATTTTGAAAAACGTTGAGGTTCCGGTATTATTAAACTTTGTTTTTTTAATGTCAATAAAACGGTGTCATTTTTATAATCCATTATATTCTGACATTCAAATTTTTCTTTTTGCTGAGGCCAATTTTCATACTCTTCCTTTAGAAATTTTGGTCCATACAGCCAAGTGCTATTTTCAGAAAAGTCCAGTGGGCTCTTTTTTGTTGCTTGATCGGCAGGATTTAGTCTTGATGGGATATATTTTCATTGAGTAGTATTGGTTAGATCTTGAATTTCACCCAGTCTTTGAGCTACAAACACTTTAAAACTTCCAGTGCAGTACCGTTTGGGAGTCAGTCCAAAAGAATACATTTGAAATATTAATTCTTAAGTTTTCTTCAAGAAAATTTTCTAATCTTGCACCCATTAAAGCACCTTGTAATTCAAGTCTGGGTATACTTAAGGGCTTTAGAGGAGCCACGCGTGCTTTTGCAGTAACAAACGCTACCCGAATAGCACTACCGTGTTGTATTCTTAGGTAAGCCACTATACTGTACGCTTTGTCTGATGAATCTGTAAAAATATGAAGCTGTAAATTGCTTTCATTTCGGTCAAGGTCAGAATATTGTCGGGGTAACTGGAAACTAAAAATACCTTTCAAATCACTAAGCCAACAAGTCCATCTTTCAAATAATTTTTCAGGAATTTCGTCGTCCCATCCCAAGTTATTTCTAAATGCATCCTGTAACAGTATTTTGCCTTGAATTAGGATGTTTATTAAAAATCCCAGAGGATCAAATACTGACATAACCACTTTTAGAATTTCCCGTTTTGTCGGTCTTTTGTTGTTTTCTAATATGTCTTTATCAATTTTATGAAATTTTGTCTGGAAACTAAAGCTATCACTTTCAGGGTTCCACCAAACTCCAAGAATTCGTTCTGAAATCAGATTACTGTTTTCGTCCAAATTTTTTTCACCCTGTACCTTTAAACTATTATTGGTTGAGGACAAAATTGATTTGCTATTAGAAATCCAATTGCAAATAACAAAACCTCCATTTTTATGAACATTTATTACGTCTTGTACAAGTTTAATTCCTTCTTCCTCCGTGTCTGCATTACCAAGATAGTCGTCCATATAATGATCTTCGATTATTGCTTTCGATGCGTCGGGATATTGATCCATACATTCTCTAGCATTTTTGTTCTTTGCTTCTTGTGCAAGACATGGTCCACACGTTGACCCAAAAAATACCACAGATATCTCAGTCTCCGGATCTCTGTCTTGATCCATTGCTCGCCAAAGTATTCGTTGAGCACACCTATCTTCTTTGCGCACTTCTACTTGCAGGAACATTTCTTTAATATCCGCAGTAAAAGCCCATCTTTTTATTCTAAAATTTAACAGAATAAAAAAAAGAGAGTTATATAAGTCCGGGCCTGTAAGGAGACAATCATTTAAACTTACGCCATGTGATTTAGAGGCAGCGTCAAACACAATTCTAATTTTGTTTGGTTTATTGAGATTAGTAACACCGAAGTGGGGCAAATACCATGTCTTCTGATCAGTCATTTTTGTTTCTTCATATGTCAATTTTTTTATATATTGCTTTTCCTCCATGTCACGGATCTTTTCGCAGTAACTTTGACCAAATATTTTATCTATATCCATTTTTCTTTCAGTCGAAAATAATCTTTTTAATGCATTTGTCCTACTTTCTGGTAAAATTAAGTTTTCATCCCTCCAAAGTAGGCCTGTCTCCATTCTGACTTTAGTCGTAGTGCGGTGCATGGTCTTATCCAGAATGTTTTGAGCTCTGACGTCTTCCGTTGACATGGGTTTGTTGACCTTTTCTAGGCCAAAATTGTCTAATTGCCATTGTTTTTTAACCATGTCGTGGATTATGTCGAGATTATCCTTTTCGCCATATTTCACGTAATTTACCTGGTGCTCCCCTTGTCGTTGGCCTATTTCTTCAGGTATGTTTCCGTGAAGCGTCCATCCTAGTAGAGTCTTACTCATGGCTGGGCTGTTCCAAGGTCCTGTAATAATTTTGCGGTTTACAATTAAAGGCCAGTTATCTTGTCCAATAAGTAACAGAGGTTTAGCATTAAACAATGATGGTAAATTACAACTATTTAAATATGGGTACCTTTCTTTTATTAACTTCATTCATATTTACCGTTTGTGTAGGCAGTGACATTCCTTTTATTGTTCTCATCCGTCGTAGTTGAAACTTATTTCTACCTTCTGCAGCAGCAGCAATGTCACAGCTGACTACTCGTGAATTGTCCTGTTCATTTGTTTGATTGTTGGTCCATTGAATACAAAGACTATGTCTAGGTCCTTCAAGGCCTAATTCATCAGCTAGGTCTTGGTCAATTAGGGTAACAGTCGATGCGTCATCCAACAATGCAAAAGTATTAACTTTTTTGTCACCTTTACTTAACACAACGGGTAAAATTTTTAATAAAACCGTAGTAGACGTTAACGAAAACCCATTTATTTCAGTCTGAATAGCAGAATTATATTTTGACTTTTTTTCGTATGGCCCAGTATGATAGGAATCATTTCTTGGCTTATTTTCGTATGACCCTGTATGCAAAAGATTGTGATAAGGCTTTACACAACCATCTTTGTCACATTTTTTAATATTTTTGCATGTCTTTATATTATGTTTTGGCAGTAGGCAAGAAAAGCATAATTTTTTAGATCTAATTAAATCCCAACGTTCGTTAACATTCATTTCCAAAAATGTTTGGCATTTGGATAAATGATGAATTTCATTTTTATTGCAGGCATAACATCTCTTATGACTCTGTATATTATCGGTTGACAAGGTAGTATATCGTTTATTACCTGCACCTGCTGTCGGTCTTTGCCTATCATTGTCAGATTTAATGTCTAAATTTTGAATTTGACAAGCAAAAGATGCTTTTCTTTCCAGCCATGAAGAAAACTCTACTATTTTTGGTGTTTGAAATGTCCTGCTAGATATGTATTCGATCCAATTCAATTTTAAATTATTGGGTAATTTGTCAAGTAATTCCTGTAAAAGAATTGGATTTCGAAGATGATCAGTACCGTCGAGAGTTTCTATTGTACCTACTACATTTTTTACCTCGTCCGAAAAATTAATAAGTAAATCAAGCCGATCCGACCGTACAATTGGAAAGTTTCTGACTTTATTTAGAAGCAACATAATAATTTGTTCGGGTCGACCAAATCTTTGTTCCAAAAGATTAACTACATTGTCAACATTTGAAGGTAAAATAAGTAAACATTCGACAATTTTTTTAGCATGACCTTTCAACGACTTTTGTAGTCTACATAGGTTCTCTTCAGGAGAATATCCACAAATCTAATCCGCAAATCTTGCGGAATAGATTGTCGGGTCAAAATTTTATTGAGCTGATAAGAAGCTATTTGCTCACCATTATAAAATAAATTGTTTGATCCTACCTTATTTTTCGTTTTATTTTTGTCTGAAAGTTCCGTGTCAGGAATGGAAAGTTCCACGTCAGGACTTTGCCATGGATTTTTGCCATTTTTCCACCTTTCAATATTTGGATGATGATTACTCTCTAACTTACAATCTACCGCCGAACCCTCACTGCTTTCTTCGTCTATCTTTCTTAATTGTAGTGCAAGTTGTAGATCCATCATTTCTTGTTGATGCTTGAATTCGAGTTACTTTTTCTTCATTTCCATTTCTAACTGAAGCTGTTCTCTTCTTGACGTCTTGCTGCTACTTTTTGATGTCTTACTCTTGGAAATAGTAGCTGCTTTTCTTTGATTTTCATTACCTTCGATAGTGGACATTGCTCTTGAAGTCGTGAACCGACGCTCTGCTTCATCCTTGTCATTGCATTTGGCTTTTAATTTAAGCCGTTCGCTTCTTATTAAGGCATCTACAGGCAACGACATTCTAAAAGCTTCTTCCAAAGTGCCTTTCAAGGCGATAATCAGTTTTATCCACAGGGCCTATTCTTTAAAGGCGACAAGGACCAGTTTTGTAAGATTCTTACCTAAAAGTATACCATTAATCCGGCTCGAAGGACCAGTTTTGTAAGATTCTTACCTAAAAGTATACCATTAATCTGGCGTCGAAGAACTTTTTTAGGTAAAACTAAATTTTCGTGTCAAAAGAATTCTATTAATTTTTTTACTGTCATGTAATTTTTTTTTACAATCAAAAACAAAAAAACAAAAACTTAACAACTTAACAATTAACAAACTTATTAGAAACTGGTACAAATATGAACAACTGGTAACAGTAACAATAGTGATATTGATATATTAAGTGAATAACTATAGTACCGAATAATTTGTATATTTTGTAATCATAAATATAATTTTTAATAATAAAATAACTTGTAATTTCACATTTAAACATAAATAAAATATTATTTAATGTCTTACTTATTTTTATTATAAACCATGATTAAATTCTGAGCAAAATACGGACCTGTTCGGCCATTTTTCAATTTTACAGCTGGCCGGGGTCTTTCCTAATAGGGATCAGTTAGTCACTTTCTTATATCTCTGGACAGACTTTAATTATTTTCCCTTTATTTGACGGAGCTCTTGTTTAACACCTGCCGGAGGAATGGCACCAGCCTTTCGATGGTCTGTCATACGTAAATTATTGGACGATTTTTAGAACGATATTTTCTTATCGAT
The DNA here is from genome assembly GCA_963920685.1 of Polydrusus tereticollis. Taxonomy (NCBI): domain Eukaryota; kingdom Metazoa; phylum Arthropoda; class Insecta; order Coleoptera; family Curculionidae; genus Polydrusus; species Polydrusus tereticollis. The sequence goes on from OY987327.1 coordinate 165,419,773, forward strand.
GTTATATACTCACGACGCCATTTTTGTAATTGCTGGCATTCCATAAGTACTTGCTTTTTGTTAATTGTGCGATATCTAAAGCCCATTTTAAACAAAACTCTCCGAAGGCTAGTGCTGTGATGCTACAGCTTATTTTAGTTTCGTCATTAGTGAGCCGTTGCTTCAGAGTTTCTAATGAAGGTACGCGTTGCTCTTCGTACATGGTGTAGACTTTCCGAATTATCAAGCCCTTGTCGGCTTCGTCGAAACATTTACTGGAACCGGCATCTTTACGATTCGAACGGAACCAAATAATTTAAATTAATCACTTTTTCTTTTTTCTAAAATAGTGTTAGAGAAAGTATAGTCTAGAGATCGTATGGAATGGCCTTTCCTACTTGTTGTACTGTAACATTATTCGGTGGTGGCAAAATACAACTGATGTTTTAATATAATGTCTTATTGATTGTGAGGCCACCACCTGCCTCAGCTAGCTCAATTGCTCGGGGCAGTTGCAGTTCGGGGTGGTTCTTATTAATTGGGTCCCTGCCTTGGTCAACAACAGTATGCACGTGTGTGACCCCCAAAGGATGCTGCCGTGCAAGTCCAGATCCAAGATGGAAATTGGGGCGCCACTCACAGTGTCTTATAGCTCTGCCTTGACACAGCAACACCTATTCCTGTGAGCGAGACAATGGGGTCCACACACAGCGCCAAAACAAAAATCAGTGTGTAGTAATTTAATTTAAAATGCTTGAAATATCTGACAGTTCATTAGCTTTTATTAATTTATCTTGTAGCTTGATAGTAAAAGTAAAAGTTGGTCAAAGTATTTATCCAATATTACAGCGCAGCAGTTGCAACCACTTTACAATACCGCTCTATAATGATACGTGAATTTTACTGAGATAAATAACTTATATAGCTAACTAGGCAAAATTGCTTATGGCTCTCTTGATTTAAACGAATAAAAATCAGTACTGTCTATTACTAATTGTACTTATCACTGATCCCCGTGGCTGCTTAACTTGTAGGAATTCCGGCCCTCAAGTGGCTTTACAGTGGCCTTTGATATTCCTACCTCTATCTAGATGGCTGGGTTGGACAACATACTTGATTTTTCCTCTGTTCGGACAGTTGAATTACCCGAGTTCAGATGTCGGATACTTGATGGTATTAAAACTTGAAGTGAAAACTTCAAGCCAAACTCAAATCAAAATCTGTATTAACTGGTATCAAAACTGTATCAGCTCATATAAAAACTGTATTAGCTCATATCAAAACCAATGAAGACTAATCAAAACTGGCCCTATATGTGCCCCGATCTAAATTCAGGGTGGAAAATATGAAGATGGGTAACGATTTCCCAGGTTTTTCCACTAGGCAATAAAAAGTCGGCCAGCTAGCAGAATCGGTGACTAAAAGTGACTCTGATGACAGCCATCCGTCAAAACCAAGCCGCCACCGAAAGGTCACCAAGAAAGCTTAAAATCGAAAATCATTCTGCGCACGGAGGTAGATCCACAAAGTAGATAATACAAACAGAACAACCTGATAGTAACAACGTTACACTGCCCTCCTCCAAAAAAAAGAAAATTGACAAATTTTCGTAATAGAAGTAATTTCAGCCAAAGACATACATAGATCTGATCTTCGTCAGAAACTATGGATACAAAAATTAAAGTTAAAGTAAAAAGGTTGCTACACCTGTATACAGTGCCCAACTTATTCAATTATGCGCAGCACCGAAAAAAACCCAAAGACAAATCATAGGCGGGGTACCGAAAAGAACCTTCCAACTAAGGTGGTAAAATGGTGGATCGTTGGTTTCTTTTGGCACCAAAAACACGAAAAATAAAACCTTTCATTAGAGGTTTCCGAAACAACAGCAAAATATCCTCACACCTGAGAACAACAAAACTCTCCGCCCATAACAGTCCTGTAGGAATCCCACAGCCCAACACACAACAAATAAGTGGCCAAAGGGTCTAAACAGAATTATCAAAAACGTTAATAATATATTTAAGAAAACAAAACAATTTGGCCTTGCGCCCGGGACATGACCAATGCCCTGGCATTTTTGTAGCAAAATGCCGCGCTGAAACATATACTAAATATATGGGATGTGAAAATGAAAACCAAATGGGATACTCCGTGATTAGACACTGTTGACAACCTACCGAACTGTGACAATGATACCCAGGTCGCTATGCCTTCATGGTCTTTCACATGGTTTAACATAACGTTGCCCTATACGAGGCTTCCATCGCCACTGCTTGTCCGCAATGAACTCACAGTTCGAAATCTGCCAACACCTGGCAAAAAACAGTCCCGAAAGAATTTAAACAAAAGTAAAACGTAGAACGTACCTCTCGATACTAAACGACTTCCAAAAGACTGTTGTTAACCAAGGCAGGGACCCCTTAATAAGAACCACCCAACCACCCCGAACTGCAACTGCCCCAAGCAATTGAGCTAGCTGAGGCAGGTGGTGGCCTCACAATTAATAACACTTTTTATAAGAACATCAGTTGTATTTTGCCACCACCGAATAATGTTACAATACTATTAAAAGTAGTAATAATAAGCGTCTGCTTTAACTGAATGAAAAAACAGTAGGCGCATCTCCCTTGTATATGTACGGAAAGGCCATTGCATAAAATCAAAGCGGACGAACTGCGCGAGGTAATGGCGTCACCGCCTCACGAGCGTTTTATTTGAGTTCGATCTTGAATATTTCGAATGCTTATCAGATTGACTTCAAGAGCTGACCATACCTTATAAATCCTTCATCAAAATGTGCTTAAATGTGCTTAAATGTAAATAAATAAATGGTCAATATGCAAAAAGGGTACTATCCTATACTACTATCTCAACAAGACTGCTTTGAAATTTCACTTGTGCGGCCGAGAAGACGGCTATTATCAATTTGTGTTTAGCATCGGTCAAATTCATAGTGATTTCGCTATATACATTTCGTTGTATTCAATAATTACGGATTAAAAACGTATATTTCTCAAGACAGGGTTAAAATTATTTAACTTTTCTTTAGTAGTAACGATTGTGTTTGACTTTCTGCGCTGTCTTATAATGAATTACACCATTACATTCACAGGAACACTTGTCTCATACTTAAGTACGGGAATTGGTGGCAAAACTGAATGAAACAGGAACATTGCAAAATGAAGAAATGTTGAAAATCCTTTGAGAAATGAAGCTGTAGAAGTTGCAATTTCAGGTCAAATTGCAATCGATTAGCACGAGAAAAGTGTCAGAAATAACGGGTGTTTCACGAAAAAAACAGAACTTTGTAACGCTAATACTTTCAGGTGGTTCTGGTTATGTTATATTTTGTGTCGTTATGTATTTTGTGTTGTTTGTAACCACAAGTCCGTAGATCTACCTTCATTCGCACAACCGCTTTTTAATCTACGGTTATGTTCTCTTGGATATAATTTATTCTCTGTGACCTTTTCGGTGGATTCTTGGGTTTGACGGAAAACGGTGTCATTCGGTCAAACGAAATTCTGACCTCTGGTCACACCCTTAGCCCTTGTGAGAAAGTTCGAGAAATCCTTCGCTATCTCTGTGTTTTCCATATCAAATCTGTTTCATACAGGGTAAGTTCACAACGTATATTTTCATGGATTTTCGATATTTTTGAGAGATTTTTGCCACATATCCTGAAACTCCGTACCTTTTTTTAGAATGGCGCTCAAAAGTCAACCATATATATAAGTTTGCACAACAACATCCTTTGGGGGTCACACTCGTATACATTGTAGTTCTACAGGTAAGGACCCTACTTAAAAGAATAACCCCGGTTTACAATTTTATTTAATAACAAACGAACAAACGTAAAGAAAATTCTGTGACAAGAACGTACGTACGTACAAAGGAAAAACGAACAAAAAAAAATAACATGACATAACAAAAGTGCACCTATACTAAAGACCCGCTGATCCCCAAAATCAGCGAACACCTAGTATAGGAGTGTACGCCCACAAACACTGACAACGGCGGTGGGAGAAGACTCCGACTGACGCAACACACTAGATCAACCACCAAATCATGGCCGCTCTCCACCTCCGTGGTGGTTGGGCAGAGGTCATCCGCTGCATAGCATATAAATTGCCCGCTATGGGCGGGCATAAACTGTTATTACCTGAGAAAGTATTACAGGGTTTTTTGCAGTTTTTCACAGATTGTTTGCCATTGGCGTTTCCCTGACTCATTGAACGTTTCGTAAATTGTGATTGTGCTCCACGGAGCAAAATAAACTCATAGCACCCGTAAAGGCTACTGCCGGAACGCGCGTCAGCAATGTGTATGTCTAAAAATTCATGTTTAACCACAGGCCAAGATACCGGCCGCCAGGCTCGCCTGGTTCTTTGGGCGCATTTTGGGCCGTATGCTTACGGTCCATATGCGCCCAAAACCTGTATTAATTTAGTTTCAAATTAGTTAAGCTTGGATTTATAAAGAGGAACAGGAGAATAAAGAGATTTTAAAATGGAATGGTTTACAATTGCCACGAGCTTGAGCTACCTGAGTTGGGTGGTAAGCTTAAACCTCATTTAATATTTAAATTTCCATTGTTTACACTTTGTTACAACCTAATAAGGTCATACCTTCCATTCCTATAAAATAAAACTCGTTCATGAATTTATTAAGGACGATAACGATCGTCGTTTGTAATTTAAAGAGTTAATAAGGGAGAGAATCATTCACGATTCACAACTTGTTTTTACCATTTGTTTCCCCGATAAATGCCCTTTTTTTCTTCATAGCACTGTCAACCGACATGATTATAGGTATTGGTCGGATTGAAACACTATAATCTTTAAAGAAGTGCATACTTAACATCCCGAAAAAGAAAAAGTGTGAGTTGGAATTTTTGGGAGCCCTATATTGGGCCGTATTTTCTACCTGGAAATTTTCCAAGTAAAATAAACCTAAAGTTGTTGGACACCCCTCCTGACCCTGCCTTAATGAATGACGAAGATGACCGTTGTCTACCAGCAAATTCAATTTTTTAGCAAGATAATGTAGCACTCTGGCACTATGCGCTTCCTGTAAAGCAGTTTCTGAATGAAAATTTTCAAGGCAGATGGATTGGGAGAAAAGGTCCTGTTAAATGGCCTGCAAGATCACCTGATTTGTCGCCACTAGACTTTTTCTTGTGGGGGACATATAAAATCCAATATTTATGCCTTTTCCTCGGGCCAGGTCTTTAGGACGAGCGATATTATATAATTGCTAGAAAAACCAGAATTAAATTATACACCATTCATTCTTGAAAAAGCTACAGTGATAGCGAAACTAGTTGAATTTTATAAATAATTCTTAACTTTGAAATATAGCGTAATTGAAGTAAAAAGTGTGTTTACTTTCTCATATAGTTTGGTTATGGAATTCCACCAAGTAACGGCAGGGTCAGTTAATTACTTATGTGACAATTTTTTTAGTTTACTCTTTCTAAATTCTTAATTTATTTCTATTTAAAAGCTTATTATTTTTACTTTTGTTAAGGCTCGAGTATAATTATGCATCTTGTGCTCGCACTAAACGTACTCGAAGACCATATTACCTATGACGCTACACTGCATAAATGGAATAACAGATAGGAATTATTTAGGTAATCTAACCGTACAAACATATCCTATCGCTAATCCTAAGGGAGATGTATTTAATGGATTCCCTTTCATGTGTTGGTGTTATGCATGAAGGTATTATTGAAATTACGTGTGTCTGACATTCGCTAATATTAATGGAACTCTTTTAAATACGTAACTAACACTGAGGACGTTATTAACTAGATATACTAAACAGTAATATTTTTTAGGACGGAATAAACTGCAACTGCAAAGAATATTCGTCTGTCCGACACATTTATTTGCGAAGTGACTATTATAATTCACATACAAACAGTATTTGAATGATTTTAGTTTCACGCTAATAAAATTCATTCTGAAATGCCTCAATAATAAGTAAACTCGACATATCGTTTCGTAAGCATGCAAAATGACAGGTCCCAGTTACATAAACAGCTGTTTTTCTTCAAACGTCAATAAACTTGACATTTTTCTACTAATTTTTTGACGTTAAAGTTTTGCTTTTTTTACAGTAGACGGTGGCTATAGGCAGCGGAAGTAAAAGTACTTTTGTGTGTGTAATAAATAAATAATGTTGAAAAATACTAGAAATATTGGATATTTGTATACTTTATTTATTTTTTTTTTCTGAGTATTATAAACAGAGCGAAGAGGGAATCCTTGTGTGACACACCTACTATACTTTGTTGTAGAATTATTTGTTGATACGTATGTAATGTGGTGCTAGTACAGGTTCTTAATCTAAAGACTAGACTGTACATTGCAATTGACAGATCGAGGTTAAAGATTTGGGCATTTGGCTGGACTCAGAATTGTCATTTTCTAATCACATTGATATAATCATTAATAGGGCTATGCGATTGCTGGGATTTGTCTTTCGGACGCTACGGGAATTTAATAACATTTTGGTGCGCTCAGTTTTAGAGTATGCCCCACGTGTATGGTATCCACACTACGAGGTTCATAGAGGAAAGCTGGAAAGGGTGCAACATAGGTTTCTTAAGAGAATTAATTGGGCTTAAATTACACATCATGAGGATACAAATTGCACTGAGATCATGAAACTTTTGAATCTCACTTCTTTGAAAGTAGAAGAGATTATTTTGATATTTTAACTTTTTATAAAATTCTAAATAGTATTTATGATGCACCCGAACTTCTCGACAAGATTGGCATTCATGTGTCGACAGCTAATATTGGAAATAGGGACCTTTTTAATATTGACTGTCATAGGATCAATTACGGTATGAATTCGCCCTTAAGAATGTGTAGATTAACCAACAATGTGATGAAGAAAAGTGATATAGATATTTTTTATGATTCTTATGGTAGATTTACTGCGAAATTGAAGAGGATTTTGTATGTTTACTCACTCTTGACCTCTTTATTGTTATTTTAATTGTTATATTTATTGGCTACATTATTTATTATACGTTTTAATTTTTATGTTTTGTGACTGCTGAGTTTAGTTCTTAAGAGCTTATATTACACATTTAATATTGTGTCTATATGGATGTTTAACTGATCATGCCTTGTCCAAAAACACTTTTTTTTTAAATGAAAACTCTATGTAAAATGCTAAAAGCGTAAATAAAATTTTGACTTTTGAATTTGAATTTTGAACCAGCTCATTGACACCAAGAAGCGCTTCGATCATTCCCATTCGAAACCTAAATTATTAACAAAAATGCTCACGACCAGGAACGATCGAACAATATCCCATTAAAATTGTTAAATAAAAAAAAAGTACTACAAACGTAATTTAGAATCCATTTTGCATTCCTTCACGATCGAATATTAAGATTAAAAAGTTTTTGTATTCCGTTTTGTTTTGTTTCAGTAATTTTTTTACTTAATTTCCATCTATACATAATTGTAGGGTAAATGACGCACACAAAACTTTTTGTTGCGTGTCTACCGCAGTGTTAAAAACCTTACCTTCTATCTTATATTTAACTTGCTTTGTTGTCGTAAAGTTAAACAAATATTATAAATATCTTACTTTTTTATTTAACTTGTGTGGCATGCGTGTCCCACATGTCACATCTAAATAGATATTTTCCTGACGGGGCAAGGGCCAAATTTCGAAAGCTATGGCACTATACTACGATGCAATTTTAAAACTGGCGAAATATTTGTTCTATCTTTACATTAATAATTAAGCTAAAAATACAACTTTTTTTGTCTCTGGACATTTTATCGTATCTTACTTCGTTTTCCAGAAAAAAAATTAAAGCTACTGCATTTGAAAACGAAGACTTTTTAGAACACATGTTTATATGAACATTTCTACTTAAATTTGGTTGAGAAATTCGCCCTCGGAATTACGGCCTATTATTAAGTAACACCCTTTTTTTCCATATAACTATCATACCTACAACATTTTCGCCATTTTTTTTTCAGCTTTAGTGAAATTATGACATGTTCTAACAATGCACAATCTTTTCATCATAGGGTCTCAAATGATATTTTAATAATTTGTTAAACAAGATTTTATTCCTTCGAGATCTTTTTCTATGACTTTACACGAACTTCTAGTGCCTCTACAAAAGAAATAACGTCCATTTCGTCCCTTTCGAGAGTCTCTTTTATTATATAAAATGATTTGGGACATTTAGGTCTGGGATTTATAAATGATCGATTCCTAATTAAATTAATTTTTAAACTTGAAAATGTTACTTGATTGGGCTGCCTTCTCTTAGGACGTCTATGAAAGTAAGATATCTTATAAGTAAGTTTTTAATTTTTTAATAAGTTAAAGGGTAACCGAGATACAAGGGGTGGTCGAAAAGCCAACATTTTCGAAGCTTAAAAACTAAAAAAGATATGACAATTTTCTTTGCGGCATCTTTTGTTTCACGAAAAGTAGCGTAGTAATATAAAAACCGCAAGTCTCTATCTTCACTAGTTACCGAGATAAATTACATAGAAAAATAGACACCCTGTATATTAACATTTAAATCCTTTAAATTTTAATTCACTTTTAAATGGTAATGCCGCCTCGGTAATACCGTAATATCGATTAAGAAGTTCATAGGTATTATGATCATATTATTATGAAGGTTCTAGAATCTTATTTTTGTTTTAATCTAATTTATTTTATTTAAACTAGTTACCAAGCGAGAAGAAACCCTCGAAGAAACCCTTTGTAAGGCCTGCCCCTCAAGTGTTTGATTTTATTTAAATTTGATTATTTGATTGAATTCTTTTAGAAGTTTTTATGGAAACCTGTAGCGTGTTCTATGTTTTTTGTGGATTTTAAGTTAAGTGCTTTGGTGCAGATGTTCATGTTTTACAGGCCACGGTCCTATTATGAATATTTTTGTTTGTACATCCTTCATTCCTTTTCTTTTTAATTAACTCGATCGAAGTGGATATCTGAATATTTAAATATTTTTATTTCTCAAAATTTGGGGTTAAGTTCATTTATGATGACCGGTCAGTAGTTCGTTTGGCTTATAGTATGTTCGTTAAGTTGTTCCATTTAAACCTTGGTTAGTTCACTCTAAAACATTGATGATATTGCACTTTTCACCATTCGATAAATTGGCATGCCATTATTTGTTTTTAAATTGCATATTATGCAGGGTAAACTGCTAGTAGTTTTCCACATGTCAAGTTGGTTTGGTTTTGTCATTTTAACGAACTGAGATTACTTTCATCAATTGTCTAAAAGTACCAATTTTTTTGACATGACAGTTAAGGGACACCTGTCATTCGGTCTTTAACCTTCTTCGAATGGGTTTGACTGAGCATCACTTCACTTAAGATCACCGATGACTGTGGAAGTCGGCGGTTTTTAAGGACTCACTTTTATGTGATCTGAAAGGGTCCAACTTTAGTTGTCACATCATTAGTAGAGCTTCCTCATTTCTTTGATGGTAAGATTTCCTTAATTCTTTTTTTGTCTCCTTAACTTGTTTCTTGATAACCTCAAACTTTCTGCAACATGTGCAATTTAATTTTTAGATCAGCACATGAGGCCTCATTTATTTGTATTTTTTTTGAGATGGTAGCACCGGACAACCAATGAGGTAGGGTATAGTTTCGAATTAATTTAACCAGGTACCTAATTTGCTGTTTCGATTTTAAGGATTTCTATTTTAGTTGGAATTTTCTTTTTGCTTCTATCGAGGCGTTTTTGTTGAATATGTAACCGACGTTATATAAATTCATCTTACTTTTGACCACGTGTTGGAATTGGCTCTTCGTTGGAAGACTACATGGGCCTGTAATCTGTAATGTATGTGTGCTGTCTTGTACTGTTCGGGTCCACCAGACTGGAGGCAAGGTGCCTATTAATTAAAACAAAACCACATGAAATTTGGAATATCTGGGAACTAAGGCCAGTGTATTGAGATAATTTAAATTGTTTTATAACCTTAACACCGTAAATTTCACTTTTAAATTATTCTTTCATTTCAATTCAATTCAATTTATTCAAGATAACATTAATCCACAGTACATTAATAGTCTTTAAATAGTAGTAAAATATTTATAAATAAGTGTTTTAATTTGTAATACCACCTCGGTAACATTTACAAAGAATCTAGGTATTATGACCATACAACTATGAAGGTTCTAGAACATTCTGTTTCCCCCTTTTTATAAACTATAGGTGATAACCAGTTACCTCATGAGGCCTCATTTATTTGTATTTTTTTTGAGATGGTAGCACCGGACAACCAATGAGGTAGGGTATAGTTTCGAATTAATTTAACCAGGTACCTAATTTGCTGTTTCGATTTTAAGGATTTCTATTTTAGTTGGAATTTTCTTTTTGCTTCTATCGAGGCGTTTTTGTTGAATATGTAACCGACGTTATATAAATTCATCTTACTTTTGACCACGTGTTGGAATTGGCTCTTCGTTGGAAGACTACATGGGCCTGTAATCTATAATGTATGTGTGCTGTCTTGTACTGTTCGGGTCCACCAGACTGGAGGCAAGGTGCCTATTAATTAAAACAAAACCACATGAAATTTGGAATATCTGGGAACTAAGGCCAGTGTATTGAGATAATTTAAATTGTTTTATAACCTTAACACCGTAAATTTCACTTTTAAATTATTCTTTCATTTCAATTCAATTCAATTTATTCAAGATAACATTAATCCACAGTACATTAATAGTCTTTAAATAGTAGTAAAATATTTATAAATAAGTGTTTTAATTTGTAATACCACCTCGGTAACATTTACAAAGAATCTAGGTATTATGACCATACAACTATGAAGGTTCTAGAACATTCTGTTTTCCCCTTTTTATAAACTATAGGTGATAACCAGTTACCAGGCGAGTAAAAACCCTTCAGGTCTTCCCACAAGTGTTTAATTTTTTTCGATATTTAAATTAGGTACTTGTTCATTGCAATATTTAATCTATTTGGTGGAATCCAGTTTGGTAACATTAATAAATTAATTCTCATTGTTGTTCTACATATCTGTGTTTTATTGTTACTCGCTGTACTGCAGGACGAACTATTACCATCTTCAGAAGCAAGCGGTTTTCCTATTTTGAAACGCTTTATAAGTTGGTTAAATAATACAACAATGTGTATAAATCTTCACTAAATAATTTATTGTACCATGACAATTGTTTCGACAACACAGTGTCTTCTTCGGATGGAGAAATCAAATTGTCTAATAAAAATGGTTCTACTTAAATATAAAACTTAATCTTAATCTCTTTACAAAACCTATTAGTTTAATGGTATTTTTACAATACAATTATTAACAAATATACATAAACCTATTTTACTATATTAGAAGGGTGTAATATCAGACAATTACAGTTATTTATTAATGATGGGAAAACCAAACATTATAGATTTAAATTTAACAATGGGGATCTATTCAAGTCCAACTGATCATTAAGTAATATATTTAGGTTTTTGTGTTTATTAATTTCCATACTTTCTAAGAAATTCAGTTTTAAAGATTTATTTTCTAGATGTAAAATTTCAAAGTTGTCATCAAAATTATGTTGTTCATCGTTTAAATGTACGGCATAATGAGAATTGGTATGTTTTTTGTTGTAACTCGTTTTGTGTTCTTTAATTCTTTTTTCAAAAGTTCTACCCGTTTGACCTATATATATTTTTGGAAAACTTCCACACTTTAGTTTATAAACTCCACTTTTATGTTCTTTTTTGATTTTCGTCTTATTGTTTTTAATAAATTTACCTAATTTATTATTAGTAATTTTAAAATTTTGATTCTTTAGGTGTATTTTAATTTTGTCGGTAAGTTTTCCTGTATAGGTAAGGGTTTTATAACTTAGGTTGGATTCTGGTTGTACTATTGGATAAACTAAACTGATTGCTTTATTAAATTGTTTTTTATTGACTAATTGGTCTATTAAATTAGGCGGATACCCATTATTTACTGCAAGTTGTTTAATTATGTTCAGTTCTTTTAAAGAATTAAAATACACCTAAAGAATCAAAATTTTAAAATTGCCTATAAAACTAATAATAAATTAGGTAAATTTATTAAAAACAATAAGACGAAAATCAAAAAAGAACATAAAAGTGGAGTTTATAAACTAAAGTGTGGAAGTTGTCCAAAAATATATATAGGTCAAACGGGTAGAACTTTTGAAAAAAGAATTAAAGAACACAAAACGAGTTACAACAAAAAACATACCAATTCTCATTATGCCGTACATTTAAACGATAAACAACATAAAGTTGATTATAACTTTGAAATTTTACATCTAGAAAATAAATCTTTTAAACTGAATTTCTTAGAAAGTATGGAAATTAATAAACACAAAAACCTAAATATATTACTTAATGACCAGTTGGACTTGAATAGATCCCCATTGTTAAATTTAAATCTATAGTGTTTGGTTTTCCCATCATTAATAAATAACTGTAATTGTCTGATATTACACCCTTCTAATATAGTAAAATAGGTTTATGTATATTTGTTAATAATTGTATTGTAAAAATCCCATTAAACTAATAGGTTATGTAAAGAGATTAAGATTAAGTTTTATATTTAAGTAGAACCATTTTTATTAGACAATTTGATTTCTCCATCCGAAGAAGACACTGTGTTGTCGAAACAATTGTCATGGTACAATAAATTATTTAGTGAAGATTTATACACATTGTTGTATTATTTAACCAGTTTATAATGGATCTTCATCAAGTAACGGCTACTTCAATCGAATATTCGCTTTATAAGTATTTAGTTCTTTAACCATTTCAAATAGGTGGCGTCCAAGACATCAAAAAAGTGCACAACTGCTAAAGGCAAGAACTTCGAGCCTCCGACACAAGAGCTGCCGTTCGCACCATGGTACATAAAGTTGCCTTGTAAAGGTAATTTTACGGTACAAACCAGTTTGGTAAATTAATAAAATATTTCCCATTTTATTTTATATCTGTGTTTTACTTTTACTCGCTGGACTACAAGAGAAACTGTTATCAATTTTAGAAGCAAGCGGTTTTCCTATTTTCAAACGCTTTGTAAGTATTCAGTTTTTTTTTTTATCATTTAAAATAGTTAACGTCCGAGAAGTCAAGAAAGTGTACAACTGCTAAAGGCAAGGACTTGAATTCTCCGACCTAAGAGCTGCCGTTCGCACCATGGTACCTAAAATTAAGGTTAAAATAATGCCTAAAAGTTCACGGCACAAATGATGAACCTTTACAGTCCCCTTCAACTATTTAACTAAGAAATATCATTTTTGCTTTACTTAAAATGAATCATACAACACGAAAACATATTTTATATGTTTTTCAAAACCACATAAATATAGTGCTTTATTTTCCGCCGCAACTTTTATTTATTACACATCCATGTAGCTTACCGACCTTTAAGTTTATTATTTTCACGATTTTCAAAACAATCGAGGAAATTGAATCGGATTGGAAAGGAAACCAAACTTTTAAATCATGGAGCATGGAGCTTTACGGGTCCATACAATATAGTCAGAAAACAATTATTGGTTATTCTCGTTTTTCCTACAATAAAATTTTATTTCTGTACTTTTGTAGTCATTCCCGTTGGGTAACGATCTGTAATATTGAATTAAATAATAGCATTGGTATTTTCTTAATTTAAAATCATTCATTTATTTTTCGAATTAAATTACTCTTTGTGTAAGAACAGGGATGATTTGTGATCGTGTTTTATGTTGTATTTTAATTGGGTTTTAATTTTATGTTAACTAATTTTCCTTTTTAATTTTGCATTACATACATTTGAATGTAAACACTATATTTAAGCAATATTAATAAATAAATATAAGATGTAGGTAAATATAAATACTTAAACGAAGAGTTAGCAACTAAAGGTCTCTAAATTCTACACTATCTATAATAGATACAGATTGAATTCTGCTAGCGGGTAATACCTATACTGCGCGGCTTATTTAACGCATAACGACAAATTTGCCTCAATTTAGATGTTATGTATTTTCCAAATTTGTGGTTCGTTTTTAATAATTTTTTTTTCTAATTGTAGTTTTTTTTCTTAAGCATATCACTGCTTTTATTGTTTTGCTTAAAAAAGGAACGTTGGTATTATACCGGGTGTTATAAAAATGTTGTGTTTTTTTATGGAAATTCAAAACAACCTGTGGGATTTACTAGCCATTGCAAGTTATCGCAATTATAGCCAAATGAAGGTCTCATGTTTCCTTTACATTTCCTTTTTTGATTAATTTGTTTATCTCTTTTTTCATGAAATACACAATTATTAGTTCAACGTGTTTTTGTTGACCTAAAATGCATTTATCGGAAAAGTAGCAGGCTATGAAAATGAAAGATTACACAGAAACGTCATAAAGTGAAATGTAACAAAAGCGTTATCAGGTTTAATTCTTCACTTTATCACTTTTTAGTTTGCTTTGCATACTTGTATTTCTAATTTCTAATTTTATTAAGTGTACCTAATTGAAAACAAAATGGCCCAAAACGCACGTGTAAGAAGAAATCTTTCGCCTGAGAAATGTGCTGGAGCCATAGCACTTATGGTAGAAGGCTTGCCACAATTTCAAGTGGCCCAACGATATAGAGTGACACAATCTGCTATCTCCAGAGCATTGGCACGAATTCGGAAGATTGGTGCTAATGCAGGCATTACGAACTCGGTTTGTTACAAGCACTGCACGCCAGCAGGAATTTTCTTGTCGGTATAATTACCGTATTAGTCAAGATACAATGCGTAGAAGGTTGGCAGAAAGCAGTATTACTCCCTATCGAGCCGCAAGTGGTCCCCTCCTAACCGTAAACCATAGAAGGCAGCGTCCTCAATTTGCCCAGGAGCACCAAAATTGGGGAGCTCGTGAATGGGGCAATGTATTGTTTTGCGATGAGTCAAGGTTTTGTCCTTTTAGTGATGACCGCCGTCGGAGAGTCTATCGACGTCCTGGCGAGAGATATGCTCAATGCAACATTGTCGGAACAGTAAGCTGTGGAGGAAGATCTGTTATGCTCTGGGGTGGTATTAGTTTGGATGCTCGCACGAAGTTAGTTGTGATTCAGGGAGGTCCTTTGACAGGTGACCTCCATATCAGACATTTCAGAACCCCATTTTTTGGGGATGATTTTTTATTCATGCACGATAATGCACGCCTACACGTAGCAAGAGTGGTACAAAATTATCTCCAAGAAACAGACACTTTAACTTTGCCTTGGCCGGCAAGAAGCCCTGACATTAATCCTATTGAGCATTTATGGGATAACATGGGTCGACATGTTAGAGCCTTGCTTTCTCCTCCTAGAAACTGTAACGAAATAAAACTTATTTCGTCACACTGGATTTTAGGTATTGGCGCTGCCATCTATGGATAACTCTGCATACTGCAGAATATCGATTCTTTAGACGAACTGTAAATTTGCCGTTCTATAATATAGATTTCTAGGTTATTCTTTAATATAGATTATCGATTCCTTACATTTAATTGAGTTGATATTGTCTCCGTAGATAGAAAGGCTCTACTGGGAGGGTCTTTTGATTTTCACTTTCGTTTTTATCCTGTTACAGGTATGTCACGAGTTACCTCACCTGAATATGCCAACTTAACACGAATAGACAACCTGCAAGCTCAGCACTTATTTCCCTTTTATTGTTTGTAATAGTGTTTTACAGTCAGTCAGAGTTTTGCCGTCTTAATAGACATAGCTGTAAGACATTAAATTTTCAATTGTAATATTTAAATAAATAAAACTATTTTTTAAAAAAGGACTTCCTGGTTTCAAATAGTTAACTGGCGCAGTCGGGTCGGATGTGATAGAATTGACTTTTACATCGAGTAAAGCAATTTTCGGTAACCGATTAATCTATCAAACGAACATTGTGACTTTTTCGACTAGTGGAGGTGTTGTGTTATACAGAGTGGCTTCTCAAACTTCAGAAAACCCAATCCATCGTGGAACTGTGCAACCCACCATCTGCAGCGAAAGTCTCGGGAGAGGAACGAGCATTGTCCTTTCCGCAAGAAGTTGTTTTTGGTCTCCAGAAAAAGCATCGCTGGACTTCATTATACTTCTTATAGTATAGAAACATGAACAGGATCGTCTACCTAGTTATGTAAGTGTAATTTTTAATGTCTGACGATAAATTGATTGATTCTTTAAATAATTTAACCTTAAATAACTCTTCCGCTGGCTCTGACTTCACTTCCTATCCTCAAGAAGTGCCGCTTGAAAACCTATACCCTCTTATTGGTTTTTTGTGCGAAAATTCAAGTTTAGAAAAAATTACCGAGCGCAGCTCAACAGTAGAAGAACCTAATTTAGATTTAGATTTAAATATAAGTAAAAAAATGCCTAACGTTTTCAAGCCTGAATACTTAAATTGCGTTCCGACGTTCGACGGAAACGCTACTGAGTTAAATAGGTATTTATCGACTTGTGAAACCATAATTAATAATTTTTTCGACGCTGCTAATCCAACAAATTTTCAAAATACATACCTTCTAAACTCTTTAATTGGAAAGCTCTCGGGTAATGCCCGCTTAGTCATTAATATACAAAACGTCACCAATTGGGCTGATCTCAAAAATACACTTTATAGAAATTTTGCAGATCGGCGAGACGAAAGTTGTTTAAATAGGGACCTAGTAATGCTAAAACAAGCACCCAATGAATCACCGCAAAACTTTTATGATAAATGTCTCGAATTATTGAATTTATTATGCAGTTATGTAGACGCGCATGAAAATGCCGCTGCAGCAACCGTTAAGCGAGAACTTTACCAAAAATTAACACTTAAAACGTTTTTATCTGGCCTCAGGGAGCCTTTAGGGACCACTATACGATGTATGCGTCCAGATACCCTAACAGACGCTATACAATTTGTTATTCAAGAAGGAAATGTAAAATATTTCCAAAATAACGCACCTCAAGTAAAAAACTTTAACTCAAAACAAAACATGGGATCACGGCCTACCTACCAAAATTATAATAACTTTAATAGTAATTCTCAACCTTTTAGACCAGGTTTTAATAGCAATACTAATTTTAATCAATTTAAACCGAGTTTCCCTTCACCCCTTCACAGCCGGTACCAATTAGGCCAAACCCAAATTTTAGGCCGCCACAAAGATATTTCACTAATTCCGAAGTATTTGGTAAACAAAACCAAAGAAATGCATTTAAACCAGACCCAAACAAACCATTACCCAAGCCAACGCCTATGTCCGTGTCTACCAGACAGACCTACAGACCAAACAATTTTAATAATAACTACGCTGGTCCATCTCGCCAACAACCACCAAAATTTTCTTTCGAAGAACTATATAATGCGAATACAAATTCTTACAACACAGAATACGATTCTAGTTGCGAGTACAATACTGAATGTGCAGACCCCGACCTACCATACGAGGCTCAATATTGCGAATACCAAGAACACGAGCAATGCTATCCACAGTCGCAGACTGTAACAAACGCGGATAATGCAATTAGCGGTAACACATATGCAAATTTTTAAGATGCTCCGCAGGAGATCGAAGAAACCTAACGCAACAGATAATTTCAATAAACACTAGTAATACGAGTGAACTATCCTACATAACATTTCCAGAATATAACTTAAAATTTTTGATTGATTCAGGATCCACGAAATCATTCATTAACCCAAATTTAGCGTTTAAATATTATTCGAACTGTATAATTAACGATCCATTTATTGTATCAACCGTTTTCCAAAAATCTGCACACCAACACAGTGCAATGATCCCCGCATCAAAAATATTTAATTTACCCAAAAACTTAAAGCTTAAATTCTTTTTGTTTAAATTTCATAATGTTTTCGATGGTTTAATTGGTCTTGACAACCTAAAAATACTTCAAGCTAATTTAAATTTTGGTCAAGGTTTTTTAATCACTCCGTATACTAAATTAAAACTATCCTTTCACAAGACCCAAACAGAATTAAACTGTATTACTATTTCTCCCAGATGCAAACAAGTAATAAAAGTTAAGACTTCTATTAAAAATGGTGAAATTATTATACCACATCAAAAATTTCATAATTGCGAAATTCCCGAATGTTTAACCGTAGCAAGAAACGGTAAGGCCTTAACTACCATTTTAAATAACACTTGCGAACCCATTATATTAGACTTTTCCGAACCCTTGGAAGTCGAGAGATTTTGTAAAAAAAATTTAGAAAATATTGACCTAAATAATTTCGACGATACCGTCAAAACAAAACTAGACTTTTCCCAAATTCGAACTGACCATCTAAATTTAGAAGAAAAAAACGCGATCTCAAAATTGTGCCACAAATTTTCAGATATATTTTACCAAGAAGGTACACCCTTAACTTTTACACATAAGATAAAACACCACATCAGGACTTCAGACGAAGTACCTGTCTATACGAAAACCTACCGTTACCCTTTCATACATAAAAAAGAAGTTGAAAACCAAATTAACAAAATGTTAAGTCAAAATATCATTCGACCATCTAGCTCACCCTGGTCTTCTCCCATTTGGGTAGTGCCTAAGAAACTTGATGCTTCCGGCAAGCAGAAATGGAGAGTAGTTATAATAGATTACCGCCGGTTAAACGAAAAAAGTTTGGACGATAAATATCCGCTACCAAATATTACGGACCTTCTAGACAAATTAGGGAAGTGTCAGTACTTCACCACACTCGATTTAGCTAGTGGATTCCACCAAATCGAACTAAACGAAGCAGATATACCAAAAACTGCCTTTAATACCGAGAATGGACATTACGAATTTTTGCGTATGCCTTTTGGGTTAAAGAACGCGCCCGCAAGCTTTCAACGCGTTATGGATAACATACTACGCGGAATCACCAATGAAATGTGCGCCGTCTATCTCGATGACATAATCGTTTTCTCCAGTTCCCTTCAGGAACACATAGAAAAATTGACCGAAGTTTTTAACCGCTTACGAGAATCCAATTTCAAAATTCAATTAGACAAATCGGAATTTTTAAGAAAGGAAGTAGCATATTTAGGTCATATCGTAACACCAGAGGGAGTAAAGCCTAACCCCGATAAAATCAGCGCAATAAAAAAATTTCCCTTGCCTTCAACAACGAAACAAATTAAAGGATTCTTAGGTCTTCTAGGATACTACCGACGTTTCATTAATAACTTCGCGAAAAGTACTAAACCTTTAACAAAGTGTTTAAAGAAAGGCGCGAAAATTGTACATAATCATGAATTTATATCTTGTTTCGAAACGTGTAAAAATTTGTTAATCAATGAACCCATATTACAATACCCAGATTTCAATAAACCATTTAACCTAACTTGCGATGCGAGTAACGTCTCACTCGGATGCGTACCGAGCCAAGGACCAATAGGTCAAGATTTACCAGTCGCGTATGCATCTCGCACTTTGAACGACTCGGAACGAAATTACTCTACGATCGAGAAAGAATGTCTTTGTTTAGTATGGGCCACTAAGTATTTTCGACCATATTTATATGGCAGAAAATTTAATATCTTAACAGATCATAAGCCACTTCAATGGCTCTTTTCACTTAAAGACCCCTCTTCCAAATTAGTTAGGTGGCGAATCAAACTCGAGGAATTTGATTATAAAATAATATACAAAAAGGGCAAATTAAATACAAATGCTGACGCACTATCGCGTATCGAAATACACACCAAAGAAACAAGCAATCCTTTCGACCTAGGTACATATGTCAATAAAGTTACCCAGTATTCTTTACCAAATTCCCAGAACGATAGAAATAATCAAGCTACTACAAGTAATACAAACATGCCAAACGTTGATAATGAAAACTTAGATCAAATCTCAATGCTAGCACAACCTGATAACGAACCCGTAGATATTTTTAACGAACCAAATGACGATGACCTCACAGTTCACTCTAATGACGAGGAAAATCCTATCGTGGGTGTCCCTATCGCTGAAACACCCGTAAACTACGGCGCGAATCAAATAATTATTCAAGACGTATTACACTCACCAGCTAAACCTAAAAAGACTATATTATTTGAAAAGAAGCGGAGAACTACTGCCCAAATTTCTAAAAATAATTTCGACCAAGATATTATTAATTTCGTTAAAGAAAACGTCATTCCCGATAAACCATACCATCTATATTTTGAAAACCCCGATACCTATGAACGATTTTGCGAAGTAATAAGAAAAAATTTTAAATGGCCGTCCATAAAATTTAAACGTTGCCTAACAAAACTTATCGATGTCACAGAAAAGCAAGATATACCCGAAATTATACAAAACTATCATGAAGGTAAATCTAATCACAGAGGTATTGACGAAACGGAACAAAAAATTAAAAATAAATATTATTGGCCGAATTTAAAAAGTTCTATCCAAACTTACATAAACGATTGCGAAACCTGCCAAATCAGCAAATATGATCGTAATCCCGTTAAAATGCAAATGAATATCACACCTACCGCAATAAGACCTTTCGAAATAATTCATTTAGATACGTATACTTTGGAACAAACAAAATTCTTAACAATTATAGACAGTTTTTCAAAATACGCACAAGCATACCCACTCAAATCTTTAACGTCCACCGAAATTGTAGATAACCTCTTATTTTATTTCTCTCATCATAAAATCCCAAAACAAATAATTGTGGATAATGGCACTGAATTTAAAAATTCAGTCGTTACCGAACTTTTACAATTACATAAAATTAAAATACATTTTTGTTCTCCTAACCATCCAGCCTCAAACGGCGTAGTTGAAAGGTTACATTCTACGCTATCAGAACATATACGTTTATTAAATAACCAAAGTTTTAACAAAACACCCATTACTCAAAAAATGATTTACGCCATTTTGGCCTACAACAATTCGATACACTCTTCGACAAAAATTAAACCTACTGACGTAATTAATGGACACATTACGGATGACAATCCTTTCGATATAAATATTGAACAGTTATTAACAAGCGATTACGTCAACGAACATAAAGAAAAAACGAAAGTTCTATATTCTGAAATTAACGAAAAGCTAATAGGCACTAAAGAAAAAATTATAGGCAAATTAAACGAAAATCGAGACGCCCCTGAAATCTTTACACCTGAACAAGCCGTTTACGTTAAAAAGCACATACGACAGAAAAATGCTGACAAATTCGCGAAACCCAGTAAATTAATTTCCGTGAATACAAAGCGTAAAACTGCAAAAACCGATTCTCACGAGAAAATACATCTTAGTAATATTAAACGTCCGCTGAGGAAAAAGTATAGTTTCAACTAACTAGTATTATCTCTCTTTTCAGAATTCTTCAAATTACACTCGGATACGAAGAAAAAATAACCGTGAGAAAACTAAACGACAACCCCGGTATAATTCCTTTTAATTTAGGCAGTGCAAAAATTCAAGAATTTACTTATACTCTAATACACTATTACGATTTAAATCCAATAATCGTAGAAATCAATAAATTATATATTAAATCTAAAAATATATCGGAGACGATAACTTCCAACTCCGAATACTTATTCGAAACTTCAAACTATTTTAAAATTTTAGACCTATTACAAAATAGGGTTGAAACAAAAACATCAGAAATACTCCCACATCCAAATAGGATAAAGCGAGGATTAATTAACGCATTAGGATCCGTTTTCAAAGCCGTGTCGGGTAACTTAGATGCTTCGGACGGAGAAAGATATGAAAAGTTAATCGCCGAACTGCAATATAATCAAAATAATTTGGCTGAAAATATTTTAAAAGAAAATTCAATCTCTCTTAGTATCATAAAGAAATTTAATACGACTATTCACCAAATTAGTCATAACGAAAAATTGTTGGAATCTAAAATAAATGAAATATGTTTTATAGTACAGAAAACGACATACAGGGAAAATGCAAATCTTGTTAAAGACACCTTAAATCAAATTATTAATGTTTATGAAATAATCGACTCTACCTTACAAGATATAGAAAATTCTATTGCTTTCTCTAGATTAAAAACAATGCATCCTAGCATTATAAAAACAAAGGATCTTTATTTCAAACTATTAAAAATTCAAAAGCAAGTTGGCTTAAAACAAATGCCTTTAAAAGTAACTTTAGAAAATACCTTGATACTCGAAAAAATTATAAAATTAGAATGTTTCATCTTAAATAATAAAATTACATACCTCCTACATTTCCCGATAACCTACCCAGAAATTTTTAACTATCTACACCTTTATTCCATACCTGTCTTTAAGAAGGGTCAATTTAAGGTTATTGTACCGCGAAATAAATTTTTGTTAAAAAACAAATTACACTACGCATATCGAGGTCAAGAATGCCAAGAGGTCAATGTCCAATCATTTATCTGCGAAAAAATGGACCTGCAAGAAATAAACAGAAACAGCCCATGCGCAGTAAAACTTCTAGATTCCACTCAAGACACCTCCACTTGTCAACAAATTGAAGCTACAGTCACTCAACCAATTATCAAACAATTGGAAACTGCTGACCAATGGATTTTTATCTTGCCAAAAGAAGAGATCGTCAAACTGAAATGTCACCAGCAAGAAGAAAGCCAAAAAATATTTGGCACTTATCTAGTACAGATACCAAACAATTGCATTGTCACCATTAACGAAGAACTGATTATTAATAATCAAAATCAAATATCAAACAGCAGCCAACCAGTCCTATTTCCCGACTTTGATAGCAAGGTCAATGTACTACCAACCCTTAACCTCAGCTATCATATTGAAGATGTCAAACTAGATGAACTTTATGAAATTGAAGATAGAATCCAAGAAAATCAACCAAAACTATTTTTCAACAACGTATCAACATTTCCTAGTCTATGGACCATTTTACTTTATGCAGCTTCAATCATTTGCGTCGCCCTTCTTTGCTACAAGAAAAAATGTTTCTTCAACCGAAGAAAGGAACCAAAAGAAGAACATTTGGAACTTCAAGATGTTCAACTACCCCGATAGCCGTGGAGTTGAATCTTCGAGGGGAGGAGTTACCTCACCTGAATATGCCAACTTAACACGAATAGACAACCTGCAAGCTCAGCACTTATTTCCCTTTTATTGTTTGTAATAGTGTTTTACAGTCAGTCAGAGTTTTGCCGTCTTAATAGACATAGCTGTAAGACATTAAATTTTCAATTGTAATATTTAAATAAATAAAACTATTTTTTAAAAAAGGACTTCCTGGTTTCAAATAGTTAACTCACGCTAAGCTTTGTTTCACTAAATTTATATTTTATCTGATATTAAGTATGTAATTGAACTAATTGAACCATAAATATTACTTTCTAGAAACCCATGACCTTTTAAGCTATTTTTACACGAACTAAATTCCACATTTTTATGTTCTAACAAAGAATAAACACAATACATGCCGACCATCATGGCGTCATATTTTAATAATCTTCATTCATCTCATTTATCCTTGTAAAGAATAGTGTTTTTAAAGATCTAAAAGCATCATCTTAACAGACAGAACGCAGTCATAAGATTATTTCTTCAGTCAGTGTGGAATTTCAATCAATATTTTAATAATTTTGCATTCAATTTAAATATCTTTTAAGTTAATCGACAGGTCATGGTTTTGTGTGTTTTTCTTCATCAAATAATATCTAAATTCTCAATTTAACTGTGTTTTTCGGGTCTCCCTGTCGTTCTTATATGTTTAAGCAAATATCGTTGGCCAGTTGGTGCTTTATTTAAGTTCTTGACGAACAGTGGTGAAAACCAGATATAGGGTAAACCTGGCTGGACCATTTACAAGGAAACCGACAGATCCAGGCTCTACAGAACTGGTAACTGACAGAATATTCAAGGAACCTGATATGGAGGAAAGCAGGTGAGTTTTTCTTTTGTTTCTAATCAGAAACCTAAATTGAATTTGTCGGAAGCTCACCTAGTTTCTCTCAAAGATATCTGTCAGAAATCAATTCTAGTTTAACATTAATTTCTCTTAAACTTCTTACTCAATTAGCGTGACATGCTTGTACTGGAGGGATAGTACCTTAAGTCACACTGTATAAACAATTTCTCTTGTACCGTATCTTGAAATTATCTTGTTCGTATCTTACCTTGGGTGCCATAATTAAGACATTAGTCTGGTACGCCAATATCATGTGGTAACGAATGTCTATAGCTCGTTAAACCACATTTATCTTGCAAACGATTGTCTTTTGCTCGTTTTGCATATCGAATCTACACAAAGTTGTGGATGCTTTGAATGCAGTATTTTCTTCTAGTTTTGAATATCTGTATTGTACATTTGTACATTTTGTAGTTATTACTAGTTAAAATTACTTAATTTTTATCTTGTTGGCACAATATATGCTTCTTTTGGATTAACTTAAAACTTAGATACATTTTAAGTCAATCAAATCATTTGTTTTTCGTACTACTTAAACACGAAAGAAAATTTGTTTTTGACCTTATTTAATTAAACATAGCTATTTCATTTCCTAATTTAAAACTTTATGCATATTCACTTCAGTAACAGGTAGTAAAAACATCCTGTGACTATAGTATAGAAATTTAAGTTACAACTGGTACTGTTTACCATAAATATTCATTTTTAAACCTTTATTGCATTAATATTCGCTGGTCTAATGCCACTTTTCTAACATTACATGTAAACAAGCAAACCTGAGGCTGACAAACTGACAAGCTCATCAAATGTCATTACTCCTATCAATCGCTGTCACAAGAATTCAAGTCTAATCAAGTCCTGACATCTTCCTCATCGTCTCCATTGCTGAAGTCTATGTATGGAACACCTTCTCCATTGCTGAAGTCTATGCATGGAACACCTTCTCCATTGCTGAAGTCTATGCATGGAACACCTTCTCCGTTGCTGAAGTATATGCATGGAACACCGAACACCTCATCGAGACAACTTACAGGTGAAGAGGACTGAATTTTGGACACACCTCATGGCAGACAATGCAGAGCTAAGTATTTGTCAGTCAGAAGGGCAACTTTGTAAAGACCAGTAGACCATTGCTATATTTTCATTTTAATTTTCACCTTTTTATACTATAAACTGTTTCCTCAGAAACCAATCTCAACAACCATCATTATACAAGTATAGTTTAATAAACTACTAAGTGTTTTTAAGATTTTGTATTATTTCTGGTAGGATGGCGCCCTAAAAAAATTTGTCAGATAATAAGATAAACCCACACCTAACAACAAAAAAAAAGTCTTTAGCCGAGGCAACTCAACATCATTTGAACAACTATCATTAACGTTACAATGGCGTCCAAAGGCATCGTTATAAAACTTAAATGATCTGTCATTTTGGCTTACGGAAATATGGAATCAGATTAATCAAGACGAAATCAGTAATCTAATTTTAAGTATGCCAAGAAGATGCGAAGCAGTAATTAGAGCAAGGGGAGGCAATGCCCGCTACTAAATGTTGTTATTTAATTTTTTTGATCAACTTCAGAAATTACAATTTTTTTCCCCTGTATTTTTTTTGCTATGCTTTGTGGATTCAATAAAATTAATAAATACCAGATACTCATTCTTTATTTACTTTAGATTTTGTTTTTTTTATTGCTGTTGCATTAATTTTAGCATTCCGTTCATTTCGTATTAATTTTTAACAACACATTTTTTTATTAAAAAGAAGTTGAACTAAAAATTG
Organism: Polydrusus tereticollis; assembly: GCA_963920685.1. Classification (NCBI taxonomy): domain Eukaryota; kingdom Metazoa; phylum Arthropoda; class Insecta; order Coleoptera; family Curculionidae; genus Polydrusus; species Polydrusus tereticollis. The sequence goes on from OY987327.1 coordinate 165,445,459, forward strand.
TGTATTTTATGAAAAAACAGAGATAAACATATGAATTAAAAAAGAAAATGTAAAGGAAACATGACACCTTCATTTGGCTATAATTGCGATAACTTGCAATGGCTAGTAAATCCCACAGGGTCTTTTGAATTTCCATAAAATAAATACAACATTTTTATAACACCCGGTATAATACCAAAGTTCCTTTTTTAAGCAAAATAATAAAAGCAGTGATATGCTTAAGAAAAAAAACTACAATTAGAAAAAGAAATCATTAAAAACGAACCACAAATTTGGAAAATACATAATATCAAAATTGAGGCAAATTTTTCGTTAAATAAGCCGCGCAGTGTACAGGGTCTTTGATTATATTTACGTGAACTCTAGAGCCTTTATTATTAGAGATGGAAAAAAATCTTATATACAAAAGTTCTAGGGTCTTTCTTCTATTATCTTTTGAAGTTATCAGAAAAAACAAAGTCGCATCGGAAAATGAAAAAATATAGGCAACTTCAAGTTTTTTAAATGGAACACCCTGTATATTATGCGCTAAAATGAAAGATCTTTTTTCCGTGATTCTAAATATATATATATATATGTTGATGACATTTGGGTGAGCTATTTTTGACATATCTTAGCTTAAAATATAAATAAATTGAAAAGAAGGTTGATAAACTTGTCAAGCAAACCATCGAAACAATTCATAAAGCGTATGTAATAAATAACTTAACAATTGTTTCCATGGTTTGCTTGACAAGTTTATCAACCTTCTTTTCAATTTATTTATATTTTAAGCTAAGATATGTCAAAAATAGCTCACCCAAATGTCATCAACATATATATATTTAGAATCACGGAAAAAAGATCTTTCATTTTAGCCCATAATATACAGGGTGTACCATTTAAAAAACTTGAAGTTGCCTATATTTTTTCATTTTCCGATGCGACTTTGTTTTTTCTGATAACTTCAAAAGATAATAAAAGAAAAACCCTAGAACTTTTGTATATAAGATTTTTTTCCATCTCTAATAATAAAGGCTCTAGAGTTCACGTAAATATAATCAAAGACCCTGTACTATGATATAAGACAATATTTGAAAAATTTCTTTCACAAAGCAGGACAAATTAAAATTAACCATATTTAAATGAGACACCCTATAGGGTTGTGGTTAAGGATTTTGATCTGCATGATCTCCGCACACGTCACCGTGATTTGTACGCGGTTCCCAGGCATACCCATGCTTTTTTTCAGCGTCGTTTAGTTACACTGCAATAACTATTTTTAATTATCTGCTCAGAAACATCAGAATGGCTGCTGGTTCTGGTGAGTTCTGTAGGAGCGTTCTAGGGACCATCTGCCTGAGGATCGCGCCACAACCTTTTACTGTAATTCGTACACAATGTGCTTAATTTGTTCTTTTTCTCACTTGGCAATTCTTGTGCATCATTTAATAGCTTAGATTAATTATTGTAATAATTAAAGGGCGGAATATATGCATTTCTTGCATATTTTGTCAATTTTATAATAAAATACATATTTTTTCCGAATTAATATTTAATGAGCATATTTTTATGTTTTCAGCTTTATCAAAAAATTAAAAACGCCCAGTCATGAAAACTCATAGACTCATAAGTTTAATGTCCAGTCCGGCAGTTGTTTCAAGGATTTTCCAATCTGAAGATAATAATATAATAATTAATATTTACATTTTGGTTGTGAACAACGTATTTATTGGGGGTTTCCGGGGTTTGCAGGTATATTGTTAGGGGCTACTTATTGTCATTTAATAATGCCTTATTATTACCTGCTCAAGAAACTGCATTTATATCGGGTTGTAATACGTACTTCTGTTTTAGTTTGTCGAAAGATTTCAATATTTTCAGTGTAAAATTACTGATTTAAAATTTGTGTTCAAAACGTCTAAAGTGGCGAAAACATCTTCGTGGATTAAAAATTTCCCAGAGTTAGAGTTTAGTGGAGAGAAAGCCTTCTGTAAAGCTTGTGTAAAAATTATTGTTTGTGAAAAGAAGTTTCAAATCGATCAACATTTGAAAACACCGCTGCATAAATTAAAGTTACAAAAAATGACATCTGAGCCAGTTCAGCTGAGTGTAAAAAGCGCATTTCAAAATGTTGGAGAAAAATCGAAATCTGAAAAGGAAATTTTTCAAGAATGCTTATGCAAGGCTTTGGTCGCAGCAAACGAACCCTTTAAATAATTGCAAAATCCGCAATTTAGAGGATTCTTGCAAAAATATTGTCAACAAACCATTCCTGACGAATCCACGCTTAGAAAGAAGAATTCGTGTACCAAACCGTTTTAGAAGAAATTAGAGCTTCACAGGGTGATAAATATTTTATTATTTAATCCATATTTAATAGCTTCCAAGCAGCTAGACAAAACTAATAATGTGACCGTAACCCAATTTATTTACCAGTCCCTTTCGAGCTCTTTCTTAACAAATCCAGTCCCAGATGAGAAGTTTTTGTTTGATGCAGCACCGTATGTGGTAAAAGTAGGCCAAAGCTTAAGAATTTTTTATCACGATATGGTACATGTGACTTGTCTTTTACATGGAATAAACCAAGTCGCAGAAATCGTCAGAACTGAATATTCTTTAATAATAATAAATCCTACAGTATTGTCGGATTACATCAGTAGATGTTGAAAAAAGCTTCTCTTTGTATAAACATATTTTAAGGCGATTAGAAGGCAATCGTTTTTAGTTGAAAATTTTGAAAAATATTTAGTAATAAATGCCTTTTATAAAATTTCAGGTTAAAAAAATTGTTTACTTTTATTTTTCTTTGTTTTTTTTGCATTTATTATTAAATAAACATTTTTTTTTGGACCCAGTGTGTTTCTTTCCCCTATTTTACTATATTATGTATATAATACAGTAGTATGTAGATTTGGTCAAAAAAATGCATATAATATGACTGCATATTTTAAAGGCAAGCAAGGCATATATATGCGCATATCTTGGCTGAAATTAAGTACATATTTGCCCTTCAGTAATAATCATTTATATCTAGCAGGTATCAATTTTATATTATCTATATCATTACATTTTCATAATAGATTCGATTTTATTATTTATTTTAGTTCTTGCTTTAATCGGGTGGTTGTAAGAACAGCTTCAGTTGGATACCGCCACCCGTAGCTAAAATTACATTATGAATTGTTGCTGATTTCTATTAAAGCCATTATTATTATCATTATTATTATTATTATCATATTTTTTACACGAAACTTGGATCCCTCTTTATTATTTATGTAACCCCAATTGTTTTTCCCAATCTGTTAGGATATTGTCGAGTTACTAATTATTTTCCCAAATCTTCTGCTTTTGCAGGATCGCAATAAATATACCACATTTCGTTTTTTTTTGTAGATAGTTGAATCAGGGTTATACAGGGTGTTTCCTAACCTCTCTAAAAAAATGAAGGAGGTGAATCATCACCTTATTTTAAGACGAGAATGTGGTATAAAAGTTTTTCGCATGTCGCTTCTTTTTCGAAATACAGGGTGTTAAATAAAAATTAGTTAAGTAATAATAATCATTTTAATAATTGATTTAAAAACTTTTAATAATGGACTCACATGAACAAAAGTCAAATAAATTGCTGAAATGTCCTCCATGAGCCAGTAAACACTCATGTACACGACGTGCTAAATTGTCTTTAACGTGTTGGAAAATCTCGGGACTGGCGCGAAGCGTATTAAAACTATTAATAATACGCAGTCGAAGGTCTTCTTCAGGTTAGTATAAACGAGTTGTTCAAGGTGACCCCAGAAATAAAAATCCAATGGATTCAGATCCGGCGAACGTGGTGGCCATGGGTGAGGTCCTCCTCTACCTATCCAACAAGCAGGATGTTGTTGATCTAAATAGTCTTTAACACGTATCGTAAAGTGAGGGGGAGCGCCGTCATGCATGAACCACATTAAAGTTCTCGTTCTTAATGGCACTGCTTCCATCAATTCTGGCAATTCATCTCTAAGGAAGTTGTAATAGACATCACCAGTAAGTCGATTTTAAGAAAAATACGGTCCAATTAAGCTATCTCCAATAATCCCTGCCCAAATATTAAAAGAAAATGTATACTGGTGATGTCCTTCGATGATAGCATGAGGATTATCTTCCGTCCAAATATGGTTGTTGTGAAAATTTATGATGCTTTGTCTGTAAATAGTATTTTTGCCGAAAAACGTGGGACCCTTAAAGAATTTTCTTGAAACCAGTTACAAAAATTAACTCGAGCTGGAAAGTCTCTAGGCAACAAAGCTTGCACTCTTTGTAAGTGATAAGGATAAAGTAAATAGTCCTTTAAGATACTTCACACTGTTCATTCATTCAACTCGTTCCCGATTTTACTCGTACTGGTGCCTGGTGATTCTTCCACCATGTTTAAGACCTCTTTCTCAAGTTGTACGGTTCTAACTGCAAGTGGTCGGCCGCTTATTTTGCTTTTTGCAAAGCTACCTGTTTCCGCTAACCTGAAGTGCAATCTTGTAAATGTTTCTGAACACGGTACTCATCTATTAGGAAGACGTTCTGCATATAAACGTCTCGCCTCTAGCGCATTTCCATTTGCCAAATCGTACATAAAATGAATTTGAGCCATTTCTTGATTGGTAAACTCAGCCATTATGAAAAGTATGTAATATAGTACAAATAAATTCAAAAACAATTCAAAAGGATATTATTTGAAAGGTGTTAAGCAGGAGACCAATGTTACAGAGAAAACAAATGTGGTTGCCATGGAACGAAGCAAAGCCTACTCGTATCACTTGACGCAACATAATGATAAAAATACGAAAAATAAATAAAAAAGTAAGGTACTCTTTTACCCAGATCCCCACCAATGAACTAATTGTATAATTTAAAATTGACCCAAATTGAAGTGCTCTAATCCCTTAAATGTTTAACAAATATCATTAGAAAATCGTTTGGCATTAATTAATAAAATGAAAGAAAAAATACAAAAATTTTCTTAACACCCTGTATTTCGAAAACGAAGCGACATGCGAAAAACTTTTATACCACATTTTCGTCTTAAAATAAGGTGAGGATTCACCTCTCTTATTTTTTCAAAGCGGTTAGGAAACACCCTGTATAAGCGTCATTTATATGATTTTAAGAAATGTGACAATGTAAGGTGCTCTAATTTTACTTCCAAAGCTCGCGAGGTTTGGATTCATTTTAGTCATAAAGGTTTTCTTACAACGTCTATAATACTTCCTGATCCGTCAGGCAAAGTATAATATACCGTATTCTGCCTTATGCCCTCACTTGGGTCAGTATATTTACAATTACGTCTTCTCTTAGCCTCTCCTAAATGAATATGGGACATACAAAATGATCCTTCTGCGTTTAGATCCAAGGAGTAGAAATTATTAAAAAGTTTCTTTTTTTCTTTATCTTTAATCTTTTTGCAACCATCATTATAACGTTTGCATACCATCTAGAATCGAAGATCTTAAATCAGTGAAACACTTTCTGGGCCTATAATTAATCATACTTTAAGTTCCGGTTGCTTTTTTGCTGGAACACTATTTTCTTTACGAGACACGTATTCTTTACCCGGCACTTTAAGTTTTTGTTGCACCTTAAACTTAATTCCAGTTCCACATTTATTTTTCTTAGTATTACCATCGTTTTCTATATTCATTTTATTGTTTACACCATGCACAAATGCATAAACAAAATTTATTCCAAAACAACAAACACTGTGAAATGGATGATGCAGGAAAAACCGTGCCAATTATTTACAAAACGAAATAATACTGATGGCACTTCTTGCGATTTACACAGGTGCGCCATCTGCGTAGCCGACTACAGGAACAAAATATTCGTTTGGAACTTAGTCTCTTCTAGGGGAGATGAAGTATGGCATTTAACGTCCTTTTGTAGAAAAAAATAAAATTTTCTGTTTTTGGTACTTAGCCCCTTATTCAATCCTACTCTTCAATTATAGTTGCGAATTGTTATAAAAAAAACCCTTAAACAATTGAGTGGTATAAAAAAATACAATTACGCCAAACAATAATCGGGTGCCAGTATTCACCTTAGGATAACCTAAAATAAACTGCGACAAGGCAACCTATCCACTCCTACTCTGGCAACCCTACGCCCTGGAGGATGTTCTTAAGACACCCCTTAGCTAGCTCAACTCAGGGTAGGTTCGCTATTTTGTCTCTAGATTGAGAGGTTTAGCACTCTTTTGTAAGTAAGTTAAAGTCAAATCCTGAAGGCGCCACCTTAGTTTTATTTTACTTAAAATCGTTTAAAGGTTCTGGTGTTTGGCCTCAGAAAAAAACAAACTAGGAAGAAAAACACTTGTGACACCATCGGTATACACTAGCTTCTTATAAGCTCTCATTCACTCAAGCCCTCAAAGTCACTATATTTAAAATAAAAGCCAAATTTTCGCAGAGGCCAATACAAATATTTATTCTTAAAGTGGTGTTAAGCCCTTGGTTACTTGGTTTTATAAATGCAAGCTCCTCTTACTTTGGTGGACAATAGATACTTAAAGCTAAAAGATAAATAAGTGAAGTGAAATATATTAAAGTGATAGTACTAGGTTTGACAATGAAATTTCTGAAGGTTTAAATTTATAAAGTTATCGATAAAAGAAAGCAAAAAGTCAAACCCTGTTTGACAGGGTCTTGCACAAGACGGCAACTGTCAGACCTACACTGTAAAAGTGACTGTTCAGTCTAATCTGGCAGCCACATAGACCTACATCCAGGACATTGCCTCAAACTAGGAATTTCCGCAAGATCTGTGCAAGAACCTCTCACAACTAACTAAATTTACCATAAAATCTCTGTTAGAGTACCTACAATACAATATCTTACGGGTACCTGTGGTTACTCAATAAGCATACTAGCCACTCGGGCATAGATAAGTTCAAATTTCAAAGTTACAAGTGTTAAATGTAGAAGAAGCAAATGGCCTTTAGCCGGGTAACAAAAATATTTACTTTATAATCATAAATTGTAACTATATTTCAACAAAAATAGCTGTTACAGACTACCTAACGTTCTGAACTACTAGAGACTCTTGTGACGTCTTAGCGCTATGTCGACATACGCTAGACGTTTACATTGCACAAGCTCTATACATAACATGGGCGCAAAACTTTATCAAAACTATATCAAACAATACGCAAATGCAGAATATTAAGATTTTAAGTCGACTACTTTTTAAAGAAAAATTAACACAGGGTAATGATACTTAGCTGCAACTTTACGTGCTACCCATGGTCTCTCAAACAGCTAACGTAAATATTGCTACACAGCTAGTCTCCAAGAATTCAAATGGTACATGGCAACTGGCACGTCCCGCGTCCAGGCATTTCCAACAAAAGTAAACTAGTACTCCAGTTTCTACTCGGACTTTTAGCCCCTCAAATAAAATACCCTAAAATCGAATTTTTGATATACAACATGAAAGAGAAATCTTTCATAACACTCATCGAGGGTAATTTAGGTACTAAAGTTTAACCCTTTAGCAGTTAGTGGCAACTATAGACGCCACTTACAGTAAGGTCGTTTAACGCTTAAAAATGCGGATGATTTTGACCCATAATCGTTTGTTATACCTCGCGCAACGCTCACTGGTTTCTATAGATGCCATTTCCCTATCCCCGCCAAAATAAAATATAAGTGGTTTCTGTGAATGCCACTAACCATTGCGAGCCGTTGTTTAATTTTGTGTGCACGTGTAGTCTGTTTACATTTTATTGTGCTGTGTTAAAGTGTTTTATATTAGAACAATTGTAAGGATTATTTTAACTGCCTTAATAATATAATACTTAGTCTCTGCTGCATTTTAATGAAACAATATATGCACTAAGGAAATACAACGATTTTCTTAGAGTACTTGCCCTATTTTTTAAGGTTATTACTCGTTTTGTCAGACCGGACCAGTGGCGGATCCAGGATCTGTCGCAGTAAAGGGTAAATATAGGCGATGCGCACGTTGTTCCACCAAAACAAATGTCAAGAGATCAAAAATAACATGTAGTGAGTGTAATGTTGGTCTATGTTTGGAATGGTTCGCAGTATTTCTCAAGAATGAGTAGATTTTCATTTAAGCGTCATTATTTTGCGTTGGTATTAATATTAGCTTGCGAAATTTACCTTTTCTTTTGTATCGTTTTTAAATAAATATGTTTTAGTACAATTTTTGTGTTTTCTTTACCTAAAAAATAAGTGGCTATATTGCTAGCCACCAAACAATAAGTGCTATTGGTGTATGAGAACGGTTACTGGCTTATATAGAAGCCACCTCATAAAAAATGTTCTAACGAAAATGTTTTTATAATTTATTATTTTTTATGAAATAATATTCCATATCAACCAGATCTTACTTTAAAATCTGAGAAAAGTAAGAAAAAATAATTTGCCCGTTAAAGGGTTTTAAACCAACCTCAAATAACTAACGACGGTTCCAATTTACCAACTGGCGTCTATGACCGCTGTTGAAGTTCATTAAAGCATTTTAAATCGGCATTCCGCCCAAAGAATAGGCAAACTACAAAGCCATACCCTTTTTATAGCATTTGTGGATGCTTTATCGGCACTACATTAGCCTGCACGGCAAAAAAAAAAACTAAAACTTGGAGAGCTATTTCCACAAACGTGCTTTAACTTCCAGTCTCCGTGGTCGAAAGGGCCGATTCTTATTTTTCTCCAACGTACATAGTTACCAAAATAAAACAATGACAAAAATTAGTCAACCCTATCTACGGAAACTAACCACTTTTAATAACATAGAAAACTAACGGCGACCGAAGTCAAACCACGCGACCAAGCAAAGATTAACCAGACGTGGCTGTGAAAATGCGCAGAAACTGTCAGTCTGACACTGACCTATTATCGATTTTCTTAAAAACAGCTGATTTCCAATAGTCGAGACATTTAACCAACATCTCAAATACAAGAAGAATTTTATATTGATAACTTGAAAAGTTTATCAATTACCAATCAATTAGAACAAAGATTTAAAATCAAACCTGTCTGCAAGTAGTATCAAACAAGGAACAGAGAAATCAATCCACTTGGCTATGTCTTGCAAGATACAAAACATTCCTGGAATATAAACGTCAACAAAGGTTTGAAACTAAACATAATGAAAATTTTGGCTATTACAGGTAACTTAATTAGTAATTAATGTTTATTGTGAGAGTCTACATATGTATTTTAACAATTTAAAAGCGAAAACTTAACACAGACAATCAAAGATTATCAAACTTATGAAATGCAATTTTCGAACTGTAACAGTTTCCTACGGGAGGAAAATTTGGTGCACATTTTCTAAGTTTCCCATTTTAAAAGACATACAATAAATTTGAATTCATTCAAATATCTGCTATTTAAAACTTTTACCTAATAGAACAATAAGTTTCTGAACACGAAACGAAAATAAAATCATAAAGCTAATAAAAAGTAAAACTGAAAGTGATAAAGAAAAATGTTTGTTTAACTTTATATAATAATATTTAAATGGATTTTCTCATCGTACAAGTCTTGTAAATGTTAAAAAATTGTCACATAATATAGTATAATTACTGTTAGTGAATACCGTGTCTGGATTTGTCCCGTTGTGTATTCCTTAGAATAAATAAATAAATAAAGAAATATTTAAAAAAAAATAAAATAACTAAAAATATCACTTTATTGATGTTGTTGACAGGCTTACAAACATCCTTTCCCTTTCAAAACTTTAAGTTAAAGATTCAAATTTAAGCTAGGCGTTGAGAACGACCATTAATCATAACTAAATGGCGGAATATATGCATATAATATATGCTTTTTTGCATGTTTTGTCAATTTTATAATAAAATGCATATTTTTCCCGAATTATTATTTTATTTTTTATTATATTATAATATTTATATTTTATATTTTTATGTTTTCGGCGTTATCAAAAAATTAAGAAACGCCCGGTCATGAAAACTCGTAGACTCATAGGTTTAATTCCAGTCCGACACTTGTTTCAGGGATTTTCCAATCTGAAGAGAATTATACCGGGTGTTGCATCGTCGAGCGGGACATAGGAAATCCCATGTAATTTTAAATGGGGTCAATTATTGGCTTCCCTAATTATTTTAGAAAAAAATTCTATTTAGGTTTATTAAAGAGCACTAAAACCCACATTCAAAAGAATAACTTTAGATATTTTTGATGAGCCCGTTTACGGGTAATCGCCGATTTCTTTTTAACTATTTCTCCTTTTTATGGTCCCGTATTTGCGGGCACCAGTCAAGGTAAAAGATGACTGTCAAATAAAGTTGTCATTTTAAATTGTGTGCTTTATTGTTATAAAAACTCGTACATCGAAAATATTAAAGGTGTATTTATGAGTACAAATTAATCTGAATAAAACTAAAATAAAGTATCCAATTACAAGGTTAATTATGATATTTTACATGTTTCAATATTTTACTAATTAATAGGTAGGTACTATTAAATTGTTAGAACTTTAGGATTTAAGAAGATGTTCAAATATTCCTCCATTGACTGCTAGACAATAACCGAGGCGATCATAAAATTCTCTTCGTACATTCGCTAGTTGGTAAACTCAAATTCTATTGCATTCGGCAGAAATAGCATTTTTTAACTCGTCTAGATTTGGGTATTTTTTATCTTTGTATATCCTGTTTTTTAAATGGCCCCAGAGAAAGAAATCATTTGGCGATAAATCAGGAGACCTGGCTGGCCAATTTACTGTATGATTTAAGCCAATAACATTTCCATTAAAAGCACAGTTTAAATATTCCCGGACAGCCAGGGTACTATGTGCCGGGCAGCCATCCATTTGGTACCAAACTTCCTGATTTTCCCTGGCGGCATCATGTAAAGTAGGTAAAATATGATCTTCAAGTAGTTCCAAAAAATATTCTGCATTTAAATTTCGTGTAAGAAATAATGGCCCGATAATATTTTCTCCGAAAATCCTCGCCCATACATTAACTTTTTGTGGATATTGCGTCCTTGTTTCCACAAACCTGTGTTGGTTTTCTTTGCTCCAATATCGATAATTTTGAACATTGGGTTCATTGTTTAAGGTAAATGTGCATTCGTCAGTGAAACAAATGTTTTTTTAAAAATTCCCTATCCATGTTTGCTCTTTCCATCATACCAAAACAAAACTCCTGTCGTCGTATTTCGTCCCTATCTCTTAGCTCTTGGTGCTTTTCATATTTGAATGAATAATATTTATGTCGTTTCAAAGCTCGTAACGCTGTGGTGTGATCTAATCCTATGTCATCCTCAAGTTTCCTTGTGCTGATCTTCCCATCATTTTCTTCCACGCACAATAAAACTTGCAAGTCCCTATCATTTCTTGCATCTCTTCTTTGTTCCTGCCTTTCTTCACATCTGCAGTTATTTATTGCAGTGCCTTTTGTCTCAAATTTCTTGATAGTCCTTTCGACTGTAGATTTTGCAGGTATCGGTCTATTCGGATACAGAGCAGCAAACATGTCTGACACATTTTGATAACTATTTCCTTGATAATACCATTTAATCATCAATATTTTTTCTTCAGAAGTGTAATTCATGGCTAATATTTTCGATGTACGAGTTTTTATAACAATAAAGCACACATTTCAAAATGACAACTTTATTTGACAGTCATCTTTTACCTTGACTGGTGCCCGCAAATACGGGGCCATAAAAAGGAGAAATAGTTAAAAAGAAATCGGCGATAACCCGTAAACGGGCTCATTAAAAATATCTAAAGTTATTCTTTTGAATGTGGGTTTTAGCGCTCTTTAATAAACCTACATAGAATTTTTCTCTAAAATAATTAGGGAAGCCAATAATTGACCCCATTTAAAATTACATGGGATTTCCTATGTCCCGCTCGACGATGCAACACCCGGTATAATAATTAATATTTACATTTTGGTTATACACAAGGTATTTATTTTGAGTTTCTGGGTTTTGCAGGTATATTGTTAGGGGTTATTTATTGTCATTTAATAATGCCTTATTATTACCTGCTTAACAAACTGTATTTATATCGGGTTGTAATACGTACTTCTGTTTTAGTTTGTCGAAAGATTTCAGTATTTTCAGTGTGAAACTAGTGATTTCAAATTTGTGTTTAAAATGTCTAAAGTGGCGAAAACGTCTTCCTGGATTAAAATTTCCCACAGTTGGAGTTTAGTGGAGAAAAAGTCTTCTGTAAAGCTTGTGCAAAAATTATTATTTGTGGAAAGAAGTTCCAAATCGATCAGCATTTGAAAACACCGCTGAATAAATCAAACTTACAAAAAATGAAATCTGAGTGTAGAAAACGCATTTCAAAATGTTGGAGAAAAATCGAAATCTGAAGAGGAAAATTTTCAAGAAAACTTATGCAAGGCTTTGGTCGCAGCAAACATTAGAGTTTACCGTCCTTAAAAAAATGCAAAATCCGCAATTTAGAGGATTTTTGCAAAAATACTGTCAACAAACTTCTGACGAATCCACGCTTAGAAAGAAGAATGTCCATTCAGTATACGAAATCGTTTTAGAAGAAATTAGAGCTTCACTGGGTGATAAAAACCTTACATTATTGTTGATGAAAGCACAGATGCTTGTGACAGATATATCGCACATCTTATGATTGGAGCACTCCAAGAAGATAAATAGCTTCTAAGCAGCTAGACAAAACTAATAATGTAACCGTAAACGGATTTATTCAGAAGTCCATATCGAGCTTTTTTTTACTTAATCCAGTCCCAGATGAGAAGTTTTTAATGCTTTTGTCTGATACAGCACCGTATATGATAAAAGTAGGCCCAAAACTTAAGAATCGTTTACCCCCATATGGTACATGTGACTTGTCTTTTACATGGAATAGACAGTCGCAGAACCCGTCAGAAGTGAATATCCTCTAGAGTGCAAATGTATAAGGAGAGATTACCAGGAGTTAGTTTACCTCCAGAACCTGTAATTATCCGGTGGGGAAATGGATTAAGGCCGCAATATTCTACGCAGAACATTTCGAAGCCATTAAAGAACTAATTTTGGATTTAGATGACGATTCGCAGTGTGTTGTGCAAAGCAAAGAATTGTTAAAATGTGTAAGTGTAGTTAATGATCTTGTTTTTATTAAGGTTAATTTTAGTTTTATACCGAACATAATATTCTCGTTAGGGAGAAAAATTTAAGTTTAAGAGACTCAACTAGTATTGTAAAGCATAAAAAAGTATTTGTGAGGGTATATTATCCAACGAAGTTGTATCTTGGCCTTATACTTTACTACCTAAGTTGCAGCATTGTCCGATTACATCAGTAGAAGTTGAAAGAAGCTTCTCTTTGTTTTCAGGATAAAAAATTGTTTACTTTTATTTTCCTTTGTTTTTTTTGCATTTTTTTTTTAAATAAACATCTTTTAAATAGCTTCTAAGCAGCTAGACAAAACTAATAATGTAACCGTAAACGGATTTATTCAGAAGTCCATATCGAGCTTTTTTTTACTTAATCCAGTCCCAGATGAGAAGTTTTTAATGCTTTTGTCTGATACAGCACCGTATATGATAAAAGTAGGCCCAAAACTTAAGAATCGTTTACCCCCATATGGTACATGTGACTTGTCTTTTACATGGAATAGACAGTCGCAGAACCCGTCAGAAGTGAATATCCTCTAGAGTGCAAATGTATAAGGAGAGATTACCAGGAGTTAGTTTACCTCCAGAACCTGTAATTATCCGGTGGGGAAATGGATTAAGGCCGCAATATTCTACGCAGAACATTTCGAAGCCATTAAAGAACTAATTTTGGATTTAGATGACGATTCGCAGTGTGTTGTGCAAAGCAAAGAATTGTTAAAATGTGTAAGTGTGGTTAATGATCTTGTTTTTATTAAGGTTAATTTTAGTTTTATACCGAACATAATATTCTCGTTAGGGAGAAAAATTTAAGTTTAAGAGACTCAACTAGTATTGTAAAGCATAAAAAAGTATTTGTGAGGGTATATTATACAACGAAGTTGTATCTTGGCCTTATACTTTACTACCTAAGTTGCAGCATTGTCCGATTACATCAGTAGATGTTGAAAGAAGCTTCTCTTTGTTTTCAGGATAAAAAATTGTTTACTTTTATTTTCCTTTGTTTTTTTTGCATTTTTTTTTTAAATAAAAATCTTTTTTACAACCCAGTGTGTTTCTTTGCCCTATTTTACTATAATAAATTAAGAAATATTACATACCAGTATCACAGGATTATAGTTTACAATTTTGTGCCAGTATGCATATTTGGTCAAAAAAATGCATTTAACTGCATATTTTAAGGGCAAACAAGGCATATATATGCGCATATTTTGGTTGAATTTAAGTGCATATATTCCGCCCTTCAATCATAACCTTTTCTGTTTTAATTTTTTCACGGACGGTAAACTCTCTCTAGTTTTTTAGAATAATAATACATTTTTAAGTGCAAAGTTAACATTAATTTGAATCCGTATTTAAAAAATTTGCTGTTCTGCTAAAATTTAATAATAAAATAAATAAATTGTTCGTTTATCATTTATTTTAAACTAATACCGCTTCATTGCGCGAGGAATTTAATTAATGCTCACTAGCGACCAAATTAACTTTCATGAACTATGTATATTATAATTTAATAATAAATTCATTAGGCTGCCCAATGGTATAGCGGAAATCACCATTGATTTTTTAATAATACTTGATTGGATATAATAATATGCTAAACAAGCCTAATAAATTACCAAGGAAAATTCACAAATTTGCATTTTTATAATTTATACAATTAAAACAAAAATAAAATTTTAAATCTGAAATTGTCGCATCCAATGAAATGCAAAATTCAGAATGTTCTCAAGCCTTAGTAAGAGATTAATAGTAAATTTAGATTGCTATTTTGCCAATAGCTATGGATCAGGATATTACCAACATAAATGTTCTTATTCAGGGATTAATTACAAAAAGCAGTGAAATACAGCAGCAAGAAACAAGGTAAAAGACGACCTTATACAAGATATTCAAGCCATTTAAAGCGGCCTGTCTAGCGTAAGGAAACATGCAAAGGCAAATCACTGTTAGGGAAGATTAAGCCCTTAAAAGAAGTCGTCTTTGAACCAGACAAAAACCAATTTAATAAAATATGGCTTATTAACACAAGTTATGTAAACATAGTAAACTAATCGAATAACAACATAACTATCATCTCATCTCATCAATGCTCACATTCATTTTATGGACAAGCACTCGGCATTTGTTTGGATGCAAGCAGAATTTATTCTGATACATTTCCAAATCGAAGTGTGCCGCATTAAAAGGGTTGACATTTCGGAAATCACTTAAACGCAAGAATGTTAAAAATGTGAAAGGTTTGCTTCTTCTTGTTTACTTCAGCTTCTGTACCTCTATACATTTTCTTAGCCGACGGATGTTTTCTTACTGGAAACAACATTCCAGGATTGAATTTCGTTGAAATGTTGTGTTATTTTTTCCATCAGGACTTTCCTGTTGTGAACTGGCGTCAAGTATACAAGCCTCTTTAAATTTCTCCATAAATCCAATGAAGTAATGTCGGGCGACCTCAATGGCTCACCTACATATCCATCGATTAAAAAAAGTATTTGATAAGTGCTGATGAACTAAATTGGTAGAATGCACCGTCGTGTATATACTATTTCTAACTTCTTTAAGTTTTGATGCAAAAAATGCAAATATGTGGCGCCATTTAATCTGCGTTCAATAAAGGATGGTCTAGTGAGATGATTTCCAATAATCCCCACCCTCATGTTAACCACGAACCTATGTTGGTGCTTTGTCTGTACTATTAAATGCATGAGTATTTTCTTTATGCTAGATATGCAAATTATAGCAATTTACTAGGTACTCCATCTCGGATAAAGCCGACTTCGTCCGTGAACAAAACGATACTAGTAGAATTATGATTTTGCCTAAATGGTTGCAAGAACTAATTTGCGTAGTTAACTCTTGCAGGATAATCAGCATGTGCCTTTTAGACGCGATAAAGATGTAGCAGTTGTTTTGGAAGGACTCATGGACAACCCAAATGTCGCATGAATTTGGACCGAGATTTTTTTTACACTATTAGAGGGACTTTCAGCAATCTCATCCCTCCTCTAACTGATGGATCTTTGCTCTTCTTGGAGGTCCTTCTCCACCAAGATGCGGCTAAAAACTTAATAAAATAGATTATAAAAATATTAGCTACTTTTTGCTTTACTTTTATTTTACTTGACTTTCAACCCTTTCAAAAGTTCTTTCTTCGGTGAGGTAAACGTAAACTTGGAAACGTCTCAGGATAGATTCTTCTTACCTCCACACAATTGCCGATTGCTGGTCCATAAATTAAATGCATGTCAGCATATTCACTATAGGAATATTCCTCCATTACTTAAGTCTTAGGTATTTGATTAATCAAACAATTTAGAAAAGAGTTGTCAATAACACATTGTTGAAGACATATTGTAGTATTCTGATTTATTATTTCAATAACGATAGCGGCTAATTTTATCGAAACAAATGTAAATTACGATGTTGGTAAACAGGAATGACTAAAGTATTTAAAAAATAAAAAAAATTCAGGTCTGGGAAATGGCACCTATCAAAATTTTGGCGACTGTGGTGGCAAGCCCGTTCCGGTCTTCCCTGACGATGTAGTATTGTATTATTAGTCTTTTTGGCCTACTTAAAACATAAAAAGGTGTCTATATACCCCTTTGGGGCTCTGTATCTTTGTTGCTGGGCACTTTAGGTCAGTTATGGGTCACCTATATAGATAGTGTTTTGTGTAAATCTATAGTTAATCAACTTTATTTAGTATTAGTTACTTGTAATTTAACTAAATTGAACTAATTAAACTATGAAAATTAACGAACCTTTAAATCGTTGTCCGCCTACCAAAAAAATTCAATAGACAATAAAGAATAATTGAAAACATACTATGGAATTCGTGAAAGAAATCCTAAACGAACCACATTGGATACTTCAGAAATATGTGGCACTTTAATGAAACTTTCCTTGTGCACTGTGTTTAGGGTTTTAAGAGGCCTTCATTAAGAAAATTACAAAATAGAAAAAAGTTATGAAGTCCGAATAAGAGGACGGAAAAAATAAACCTGGATGCCACAAAATACGCCATTCATCCATGGACCTTTTCTCCGAAATGAAATATGCGCAATAAAAAAAATTATGACTGAATTTAAGACCGGAGGATGTTGGGTATATTTAACGAAATCGAAAAAGCCTACTTGAACTAATTGAAAAAAATTAAATTATTGTAGGGTGGCGAATATATTTGGAAAAAATACGGGAGTTTGGGAAAAAGAGAAAAATTGTATTACACCGACCAAGACATGGTTCAATAAAGGGCACACAGTTATGAAGATATGACTAGATCTAAATATTAAAAGTTTAAGGCAGGCATTTACGAATGGATTTTCGCATAGAATAAGAAATCGTAGTTAATGAGGTAAATTTAATTTATAAAAAATTATTCTGAAGAAAATTCATCATTTAATATTTTTTGAAATGCACACGCTCTCTATATGCTAATAATGAGTCACTGACAAAAATTTTCGGCTTTGAGTATATATTCAAGACCCAGTCGTGGGTATAGACCCAGTGATTGGCATTCAGATCGTTGCTGTATTAAATCTAACATAAACTCAATTAAGTTATAAACAAATGTCACTACTATAGGTTTTGCATACCTGCAGATTCAAATTGGCTTCAAATTATTGTGACTGGTTTTGTGTTGTGTTCCGTGAGTAAGCACGTCGCCAAAAGCAGATATTTTGTAGGGAAAAGGTGAATTTTAGCATAACATTTTAGTATTTATTACTTTTAAAATCATTTCTGTCTGGGCATATCATTTACTGATTAAAAATCATATTGTGGTTAGTTATTAAAGCGAACTGTTAGTTTAAATGATAAAAATAGTTTAGTGCCAACTACTGGGTCTTATATTTTTTGAAAACCAGTTATTGGAACGGGTGGCAATGATTGGATTGTTCTAGGGCATACCATTACAAATATTTACAAAACCATGAAACGTACAAAGAATATTTTTTTTGTAAAGTACACACTGTTTTAAAAAAATGAAGGGATGTTTTAAAAATATTAAGGGAAATGTTTTTTTATGCTTTTTTATTCTTGTAAATAAGTGTATTTGAAAATTGCATTTAAGAAATAACAGATTTATTCTTTAAAACTGTTTTTTTTTGTTTTCTCACATAATGTGAAAATTACTGGGTCATCTCGGTGCCAATACTTGAGGTAATGGGTCAACGGCTAGGTAAAACTGTGCTGCCAATAACTAGAATTTGGTGCCAACCACTTTAGATGGTGGATTTTGAGTAGAAACACATTTTATAGGCATTTAAAATTACTTTAAATACATAAAATATATATTATTTGGCAGTACAGTCATCGTTTTAGATCCTCAATGCCATTTTATCCAAATATTTTTATAATTGCTTTATTAAAATACGTATATGTAATGAGCTATCCCTAAAAATGCCAATGATTGGGTGTTTTACCCTATCTACAACCTTGCAATTTATTCTATTTCATTGTTGACCGCAGGAAAAATAGTACGTGCACCTCATAGAAAATCATATTCTGGTACCCGCACGCTTGCATCCTCGTCCGAGAATATGGTATTTTCCCTACTAGGTACACAATATACTTACGTAAAATGACATCGTTCTGCATGGAATAAAGCAAAGACTTTTCAATTATTTCACAAATCAGAAACTTTGATGCTCTATATCTCAAATACATAAAACAAATTTGTTTGCAAAATAAGGCACATTGTAAGTGTGGTGAAATAGGAGATTTGGAACATTACGTCATTATTTCTATAAGATTTAGAAATGATAGAGAAGCATGTTTTAGCAACTAAAGTAGTTCGGTAAAATTGCCGCAAAACCTAAAATATACACTTGCACTTGATAATATAAAAATCCACAAATTTTCATTCCGATTTATAATAGAAGCTCAATTAAAACTATAAAACAACCTCTACTTACTTTTTTATAAGTTAGAGAATATAAAAAAGGGGAAAATTAGAAAAGAAATTAAAAATAAAACAAACCACAACCAAAAGAAATTACATGAAAAACAATCCTCTCTGTCGATCTATGTATTTGCATAAGAATGTTATATAGAATATGTTAAGAATAAGAAATAAACTAAGAATAGGAAAAAAGGCTAAAAGTATTACGATTTAATAAGGAACTTTAAAAAAATTGGACATGAAACAAGACAAAACATCTCTCTTTGTTACCATGTGTTATCAACCAGAGCCATAAAACACAAAGAAAACAATATCCTACATAATATATGGTAATTTATAATAGTTACTCACACATTATTAAACTTAGGTCAACTCTGTACCTTAATTATTAATTTCCGAATCACCAGAGTGTTAGTAATTTAGGCCCTCGCTAGTCTGGCGGAATGAATAAGCCAAAACTATTTAATACATAATTTCAGTGGTATATTGCTAGTTTGATCAATGGAATGCAGAGAATTACTGTGGTTAAGATTGACAGTTTGTCGAAGGTAAGACTACATACTAGACTTTGCCACCAATAATTACTGTGAACAAAAAATTATGACCTTGATTCTGCAAGAAGTTTGACATTGACAAAACGAGCGGTAAGAGAGCCGGATCTTGAGGAAAGCAACCAAATTTGGAGCTCCAGAATACTAACTATAGGGGATTGGTGGTAGTGCACATAAACCGAGCCTTCATACAGTAAGTTCTTATGCCGGGTTTACATTCAGCCACTCCTCGTGCTGCCCGATAGAGGACATCGAAATTGCCTCAGGGTCAGCGCTCTGTTTTTTTTTTGAGTTAATTGAACTACACGAGTATTTTGAAAAGAAATACAACAGGAAAAAGACGTCGCGGTCGCCAAAGACGATGGTATCGCATCGTACAGTTGTGTGCATAAAAAAGTCGTACAAGGTTTGTATGGTGTGAACCTGCCTATGATGTTCTAGATTTCAATAAAAAGTAGTACACGTATGTAACATCTATTATATTAAAAAAAAGCATGCTACATTTTGTCCTAAAGTATCGAAATGATTATTTATTATTAAAAAAAATTAAATAGATATAATACATAACATTATAACAACTAACTCAATAACAAAAATTTATCAAAGCTATATTAATTAATATTTGGTCATAGCGCCATTATTTTCTATTATTTTGTTTAGTCTATTTGGTATCGAAGCATAAAGATTTCTTATCAGATTGATGTCATTGGCTAGTTCGTCCCACGTTTCTTCTATAAAATTTATCAGCTCGTCCCTTGTGTTTGGTCGGAAGTTAACTTTGTAGATTTTTTTAGTCATAAGACCCCAAACATTTTCCAAAATATTAATGTCGGGACTTTTGGCGGGCCACATTAGTCGCTCTATAATTTGCCGTTCAAACCATTCTGTTATGATTGCTGCATTGTGGACCGGGCAATTATCTTGTTGGTAAATAAAATTTTGATCGGGAAAATGTTCTGAAATACTAGGTAACATAATATTTTCCAAAATGTTCCTATACGTAATAGCGTTAAATCTTTCATTAACAATCCAGCACACGCCCAATCCTCGAAAGCTTAACCAAGCCCAAACATTTACCGAAAATCTACCGGATTTTTCTGAATTATGAACAAATTCTTTTTCCTCTAGGTCTGTACACTCTTTTATTTCCTGTAAAGCATGACTGGCAAACTTTCTCATCGGTAAATACTACAATATTCCAGTTTTCGCGTAAAATGTTATATAAAGCGAAAATAACTCTTGCCTGTTTATGTTTATTTCCCAGAATTACCTTTTTGGCAGCAGCATAGCTTTTTAGGTGCGATTTTTTAATTCTGCGACTTGCTGTCAATCTTGATGCAGGAAATGCTGTAAGTCGAATAGCATTCCGCGCTACTTCAAAGGGATTGTCCTCCAAATACCGCAAAAGTGCATTATCTTGTTCTTGGGTACTTATTTTGGGTCTCCCAGTTGGCTTTTTTCTATTCACGTTACCCTTGATCTCCCATCTGTGCTTTATGTTTTGCACGGTCTTCTTATTCACATTTATAATATGGGCTATATTTCTTATGGGCATAACATCTTGTAAATAAACAATTATTTGAGCTCTTTTTAAATTATCTAGCTAAGGCATTGCACTATTTGCACTAGGAAAATGTTACTGGAAAAATTGTTCGAATTTTGACACTACTTGTCAAAGTCAATAAGAGGATTAATTATTAAGATTGACAAGTCTGACTTACAATAGCCTATAACTGCTGTACGAGTTTTTTATGCACACAACTGTACATTAACTTTTCATGTAGTAATATTACTAATAGACTTAACAATTTAATTCTTATTTCTTTCAGAGCCAATAATACATCAGTGACAGAGGCTAAAACATTTATTTCTTGTTCTTCCCTGCTTTCCTTTTTGTAGAAATGAGGTCAGCGTTTTGCAAAAGATCCGTGGTCAATAAGACTGGCTTGGGTTTCTTGAAATATTCTTTTATCAGATTCTTGTCTTTCTGGATATCTACAAAAAATTTAAATATGTGACAAAAAGCTAATAATAGACAACAATAATGATTAAAACATTTTTATTTTTATTATGAATATTAATGTTACCTCACAAATGGTTTTAAAACTTACCTTTTAAGATACAGCTCCGAGGCTTAGTTTGGATAAAACAAACATTCATATCGCGTTTTTCAAAATTTTTATATTTATTATTTTGTGCCATGTTGAACAATTTTTTACAGAAATAGAAAGTAAACTTAGAAAATCAAACAAATACCAGTAATATTTGACAATAATCCGTAATGCCGCATTTACAGAATTTGATTTTCTGTAATAGCTACCCGTGATTGACCATGGCGTATACGCAAAATGATTAATTTTACAAAAAAATGCTAAAATTATCCCTATTTAAAAGAAATACATATGGACTTATATATTTCTGAAAAGCTCTTAAAAAGACGAATAGAACAAAGAGATAATATATATGGTGTACCATTTAAAAAAATACAAGTTTGAGTCATAACTCAAAAACAATACTTTTAAGAAAAATAAAACTAAGTACGCCTCTAAATTGTACATAAAAAACTTTATAATAACCCATTTCTACCTTATTGATAAGTTACCAAATAATTTAGATACAGGGAAGCGTCAAAAATTACAAATTTTCAAAATCGCCCTGTATATCAGAAACTGAGAGCGCTATGAAAATTTCGTTTTCGTCAATGAAAGTTTTATAAAAGAATATACTAGTAAGCCGCAAACCCCATCTTTCTATCTTCTATAATAAGGGAGCTGCTATATGATCACACAGCTTTAAGCTGTGATGATAACTCACGAAAACTGGACACCCTGTACTATAGTTTGTGTTGCAGTTTTATTTTTATAAACGATATATTTTCCGCTATTAGTTAATAGTATAATTTCATATAGATATTAGATCAGAAATTAATGGTAATGTCGATGTAATTTCTCTAAATTGAATAAATAATTAGATGATACGAATGGTGGAATATTCCGTTCTCGGCTTCCGCGCTCGAAGGGACTCGTCACTCCGTCCGTGTCACCAGGGCCGCTAAAAGTTTATATAGGAAATTTATCAACCGCACCCTTTCTGTACATTATTTGCCTTACTTAATCTACCATTATAGTGCAATCCTTTTGCATGTTTTATTAACTGCCAATAAATCGATCTGCATTTACCAAAGTAGCTATGAAAATTTCAAAAATTTGTGAATTTAAGTATTAAATGAAGTGAGCGAAGATTGCCACCTGATATTATTATGGCCATTCCCACCGCCAATCTTAGGCTAAACTTAATCTAAGGTTAACCTTCTGATACGCATTATAAATACTGATATCATATTTTTACTCCCCGTTCTCCTTTCATTCTTTTCGGTCCCCTACATTTTCATCGTATGAGTCATAATTTTCTAGTTTTTCTTTTAGCTTAGAAACAAACAGAAATATTGCAACGTTATGACATGAGAACACCTGTAAATAAAAAAAATGAACACGTGTGCCAATTTTCAATAATACTAATGTGTACTTTAAAAGGACAGATTTCTCGATGTCAGATCAAAGTTTTTCTAAAAATAAGGAAATATATGCCGCCTTAGTTCTGATGTTACATGACGAACTGGAAAAATTATAAGAACTGCTGAAAATTACCTGCTCTTGCTAATATTTAGAAATCAACTCTTCGTCTCATAAACTGGCGAACCCTTTCGAATATCCCAGGAGTAATGCGAATTATTTCACATGAAGCTATAATTGTGTTCCTTAAATCTTCTTCTGTCTACATAGATATGAGTCTAGATATTACGACAGTGTCAACCTTTTGTCATGGACAACAGGTTGTGACTATCTGATGACGGTAGTTCTTAATGTGGAGGCACTAGGTCGTGGTCCGTTATACTTACACCCTTCTTTCGTCGTTGGCTTGCCTTGGGCGCCACCGGGTTTGACAGAAGTCCAAACCAGGAAAAATATACCAAATGTTAGTACTTAAGTATTGAAAATATATGCAATAACTAAAATCAAAGTTTTCTCACACAAACATTTAAGTTTTTATTGAATAAAAAAGAAAAGGTTACTCGATAACAAAAGCGTTTGTTAGATCTATATGTTAAAAGAAAATTCAGATTTAGTATTGACTTGTCTTATTCAAATTATATAAGTATGATAAAAAAGAAAAACAGCCTTTCCGGGCGCAAGGAATTAAATTAAAAATTGGGTATAACCTCAGGGAAGATTCTGTAACCTGGTAAATCTTTTAAGTGAGTGGTTAAAAAAGTGTTACCCCTTGCCAAGATAGCCAAATATGAAAAAAAGCTACTAATTAAATTTTATAAAGGGTAGATTGAATGGAATTATTAAGCAATTAAAAGGAAATGATAAAAACTGTGATGAATTTTATAGATTGGTTTAAAAACCATGATTCTTGTGCCCGTGGCTTGAAGGTCTACTGACTAGTGCTGAGACCTTGTGGTCTTTTGCCAAAAGTGGCCTAACGGCGACAGGCTTCACCTTCTTCTCTGAAGGATTTTAAGCAAGTAAAATTAAGGGCCACAAAAACTCTGAAGAAACCCCTTCTCCATCAACAATCAGCTGACACAAAGTTCTGCCAACATAAACATAACCCAAAAAAAAGAAGAGAACAAAGACACACTACAAATGATCAGAACGTTACAAGAGTCTAGGCTTTTACCAGAACATAAATTAAATAATGAAAGAAGGAAAATAATTCCAAACAACTTTGTCTATACATAAAATTGCCAAAAGTAAAAATCTGCTACTTGACGGGAGCCAGAAGCGGAAATACGTGGTCAACCTACTTGCAGCATCTTGTGCAATTAACCAACAGAAAGGCGAACGCACTACTTCTAACCCCACATATTTTGACAAATCTTCTGTAAACAAAGATGACACAAAATTTAATAAACAAGTTTTTGAACAAAATAACTATAAAAGATGCATTTTGTGGAAGTTTGGCTGTAAAAGTCATAGGTAAGTCTAACATTCCCTACAAAGTCAATAGTGGCAATTTTAAAATTGCTACATTATAGTAAAGGTACATCGAAATTTTCCACACTAGCTCAGATGGAATGTTTAAAGTTGACTCAATTTTTGTTATACTTATACCTGGTTCGTTTTCTACAGGATTCAGGACTGCTTCCTTAAGCTCGGAAGTTCTTATAGTGCGATGTGCCCCTGCGCTAAATTAGTGGATTTCTTAAAAGTTCCATTTTCGCACAGGCAAATGTGTACCTGTGCAAATGTTCGTGAATCAGGTTGTCTTCTATTTGGGTATTGCTGCCGATAGAGTCGTTTAGCTTCTAAGGAATTAACATTGGCGAGACCATAAATAAAATACATATCGGCCATATTTTTGGTTTGTGAACTCAACCATCATTAATTAGCTTTGGGAACATCACAGATCACCGAAATAAATTTAGATACGTAAGCTGGGCGTTCCCGCCAAACATTATTATTTTGTTATAGTGGCATCGCACAATTTGGTTTAGTTAAGCTCTTATAGATGGCACCACGTTCATTTGCGATTTGCGATCGAGAAGAAGCGCCCTCCCAGATGTCGTTGTTGTCAAAAAGTGTATTGTCAATTTTCTATTCTCGATTTTCTTTTAAGTTGTGTTGAATTTTAATCCCGTTTGTGATCGTTCGGTCTCTGTGTGTACTATTAGCGTGTTTTTTGATAGTTGTTTTGACTTTTTGTTTCGTTTTAGTGTGTTTTCGGTTTGTTTAGTTAAAGTTCGCGTATTTATTTCTGTTATGGAAGACTACGCACCTCCGTTAAAACCTAAAAAATGTTGTGTTCCAAACTGTTTAAATAAAGATGGCATGCGACACCGCTTGCCAAAAAGAGATCCGACAATTTTTGATCATAAAAATAATGTTTTATTACCTATTTCGCTTTATTTTAGTCAGCTGTATTTTTTTAAATAGGTAGGTATTGCTTGGTTTAAATAACTCCTTTTTTGCTGCTTTCTATTGGAGCTCTTAGTTATACGTTATTTGTTACTTTACTAACAAGGTATTTACCCCAAACTTAAAAACAAGAGTTACAAATAACGTGTATCCCTGAACTAAAAATAAAAGCAGAAAAAATTAATATTTAAACCATGGAATATTTTAAATTTTAAAGCGGCACCAATATCTACCGATAAAACAGATTTTATCGAAAGTTGGTAAAACAGTTTTCATTATTTTTACCCATAGTTGCCAAACAGATTTCTTTCTCTCTCGCGTGTTTTGGATCGCAAATACTAGGACATTAGCGCCAATTAGTTTTTGACAGTTGTAAGAGTCCAGTTGCGTATCTAAATTTATTTCGGTGATTTGTGGGGAACATTAAGAAGCAAAATTACTTGACACTAAACGTCAAAAAAGGTAACCAATGGAAAATAAAACATAATAAGCTAGTTTGATGGGACACCATCCACTTTTTTTTAAATTTTTTTACTTGAATAATACTTGGTTTGCATAGACGGCTATTTTCGTCGACAACTAGAAGACGATGACAGATACGATAAAAATGTAGGAGATTAATAGAATGAGAAAAGATCGGTTAGTCAAAATATGTAATCAGTATTTATACAAAGTATCCCAAACGAAAGTTCAGTAGAGTGAAAGTGTTGGTGGCGCAAAAAATGTAACACCCTGTATACTGCCTCTGACAGGTTAGACGTTTTATTGTAAAGATTCCAAAAACTATTAAGTGTACTAAATTTAAAATAATTATTTCGGAAAATACTTATAAGAGAAAAACGAAAAAAAAAAATATATTATAAATAAAGCTCTATTGACCGCTTGTTTAATAGCATATTAAAGTACAAGTTTTATAAAGCTTGTCTTAGCGCACGCGTCCATGTTAGAAACGGACAAGTGCGCTAATAGCTTTATAAACGTGTGCTTTATACTATTTTTTCTATTTTCGCATTTTTTTCAATAAATAAATCCATTATTTAAAAAGAAAATAAAACATTCAAATTTTCAAAATTTTTAGGCCTGTATTTTATGTTGGTAATACAATCAAATGATTTATCATTGCAGCCTTGAAATCAACAAATAATTTTATTTCCGTGTCAGCAATTTTGCCACGAAGTTGTCTAATTTTTCTAACATACCTATATAATTTAAAAATATGAACAAGATGAATTTAGTTCAACTCCCCCAAAGTTAAGGGAAACTGCGGTAAATTTTATAGTTATATGTTTTATAATATAGTAAATTTGTAAGATTATTTGATATTTTTTTTAAATAGCAAAAGTGTAGACTTTTACAGTTAATATCCAAATATCTAAAATACGGTAAACTCTAAGAGGTATTAAATTAGGTATCAGTAGGAAGGATATCAAAAGGGCTTTCTAGAAATCAAAAAATATACAGGGTATTCCATTTAAAAAAAAGAGAGATATTGAATAGTTTGCATATTGTGTTCACTCTGTATAATAAATGTACTGAACGCAAATATTTCTTATTTAGTGGCGTAAATAATAGGTAAAATTGTGTCGTTTTTTTTTTTTACGTTAGAACAAACTGAGACATATATCATTTTATTAGATAGGTCATTGCTCATTAGAAATCACTAGATACGACATTTTTTTTTGGTCACGACGTTTCTTATTTTGAAAAAATTGTGAAAGTTACCTTTTTTAAAAATATTGCTTTTTCATATATCCACTTTAATATCTAGCTATCTAATTGAGCTATCGACGTGATTTTTTTTTTGTTTTAAAACTCATACTTGAGTGCTTCTTTTCAAGCATAATATTGGTGGTATTTTTGTTTTAAATATGCTAAAAACACCGATGACGTATGGAAGTTCAGCAATTACGCAGGCAAATTTTCAATAATCGAGAAACTTTTTTGTTTTGGGGAATTTTATATAACAGTCTGCGAGGGAAATGTAGCCAAAAGATCAAAAAAGTTTTTAGAAAAAAAAAACCCTCGCAATTCTCAATAGTTTTTATGATATGATTTTTTTAGTTTGAAGGGCAATGTCTTAAGTTTATGACTACGGCGTAGCGGCGTTAGTGGGTAATCGTTCGGCACCTTAAATTTTGCAGGTTATTATCTGGTTTAGGGGAATTTATCTGCAATGCTCAGAAACATAAAAATAAGTAAAAATAACAAGAATCATATATTAGGCTTCTTCATTTTCTGAATCTGATAAATCATCAGTTAAACGTAAAGTATTACTGCATAATTTGCATTTACATTCGTTTATACACTTTAATCCCTGTTTTACGCAAACACATTTACTACTATTACAATTTTTGTCTGAACATTTTATGGATAAAAGCTTTCTCAGGTCTGCCGGTACTGGGTCATTAATAGTAAACTTTGGAACCCAAATATCATCCTTTAATTCTCATCCAAACTTTGCAGGATTTTCATATACTGGGTCTGGTAAATGGCTGAAATACCAAATTTTTAATTGATAAATACACCTAAAAAATAAAATATCAATATCCTCTTTGTCAATTGGTAAAATGCACAACAGACCTTTTTAGATGTAGCCGAAAAGCATCTACTGTCGGCGGAAAGTTCGCAAGCAGCCTTGTTTGAGGTTGTTGTTAGAAGAAATCTAAACTCATTTAAGTTTTTAATTCTTCTATCCTTATTTTTATACAACAACAAAATATATTTGCTGGCAAGTTCTATAGCTCCATCTTCAGATAATATTGGAAGCCTTTCTAGGTCTGAAAGAGTCTCAATATTTCGTTGTAGCGTATCAAAAGCGGTTTTTTTCCCTATTTTATAAAATGCACTAGTATTATCACAACCACTTAAGCAATGAATGGCCAATAGGTTTTTGGTTACTAAAGGACCAAGTTTCTTAACTATATCGTGTATGGCAACGAAGCGTCTATTTTTGCTGTGTCCAAGTTCCATAAACAAGGCACATTTTTCCAGTTCAGGAGTGATACTATCTATAGTAGTGTAGAAGTAATAGTAACACATCAGTGTCTACTGATTTTACCAGAATGAAGTTGCTATTTGATTGTTCTGACAGAACGTGAAGAATGATCCGAGTGTCTGCCTCCTCTTGGCTGCTGTTTAGTGATATTAAGTTTTCGGGATCTCTATTGCAGGTAATTTGATACGCTTGTCTTGGATTTTCGAATCCTCCAGCAATTACTAGTTTTTCATGATTCTTCAATAAATTTGAACTATTATGAAGAAAATAGTCTGTTAAATAAACGAGTAGCGACCCTTTGTTCGAGGATGACTTAAGAAATTCATTAAAATTAGGAACTTTTCGCGTACCAGTCACTTTAAAATCAATAAGATTTGAGTCGCCACGTTTGCACCTCTCGGCATTCTTGAGTGATTGAGTAGCGTATGTATCAAAAACCACTATTATGCTTCTTGCCCCATACTTTCTTCCGTTACCTAAAATTTGTGTTAATAGCAGATGCCCCAAGTCCTTAAAGGTTACGAACGTAGATCACTTCAACTCCTGAGTTAGTACCATGCCATCAATAATATATGAATCTACTGGTGGGCAGGCAGACTAATAAAGGGCTAGTAAATGACTCTAACTTGTGTGCAAGCTCAGATTTTGTTGTCTTGCGCATTGAACCATCTTCGTGAAACAAAGAAGCCGGAACAGAGGAAAGTTCATAAGACAAAATATTGGACAAATCCATTTGTTGGAAACGCGCGGCACATATAATTCTTCGGAACATAAACTCGGAGCCAATAAATGTTTTCTGTGAGGTGGTTTTGGGCTTTTTAATTTAAATCAGATATTTTTTGAGTTTGAGTGCCGAAAAACTTAAAAATAAAAAACCAAATTAGGTAGATAGGTTCCTAATATAATCTACAAACCTGTTTGTATAGATGTTAACTTTCGCTTTTTCTTTGTCCCTCTTCGACTGCAAATAAGGCACATTTCACGTATTTTAAAGGATTCCACGTTACTTCTAGTTTTTGAGGAACCGGCAATGTTTTTGTCACCGTCTGAGCTACTACTCATTTGACAAATCATTTCAATATTGTGTTTGCTAGTGTACACTTTTCTGCAGTCTTTTTTGATAAGTTCTTCAATAAGGATGTAATCTTCCGTCCCTGCTTCGTTGTCGAACCCGGTATAAATTTCCTTATAAGAGCTTTTTTTGCAGTGCTATACCGTCGAAAGAAAATATTGAAAAGATCATTTTCGTATATCTTCACTAAATAAATAATTTAAGTGAGTTTAATATCAATCAGTCACCCTTAACATTTAAGCGGAATGTCAAGACGCGACTACTATTTTGTGGCGGCAATAAACCATTTACTTGTAAGCATCCCTATTTATTGCCTTTCTCTTCAACCTGTTTCTAAAATAAGGTCAAATATAATAAAGTAATAAATGTAACGCGTTGTTGTTAGCAATAGGTTGCATCTATTGTCTTTGGGAGTAATAATTAGTTTGGTTTAATGCATGAAAAGTATTTGGGAAAACCATAGACATCGTAATTATTAGACCGAACAATAACAAATAAACGTGATGTCATCATTGTATTCCAGTGTAAAGTAAATCAACATACAAGCTGGTCCCCTCCACTTGATTTGCCAGACTTACGCCACAGAAAACGTAGTTTTCTGGGCTTACTCTGTTAAAAGTATTAACTTCTATGATTAACTAGATTAACATGATGTGGGAAATATATAACATTGCCTAAAACTTTGTAAAAAATCTGTAGTATGGCAACGCAGCAATAACGGATCCGCCCAGATTTCGTCATTTTCGTGGCCATCCGCATCGACTCGATAATACTCGGCATAGCGGATGTTGTTTTCCTGGAGTTTTGTCGCATGCATATGTAAAGTCAGCGTAATCCCCACTCTCGGCCCCACCTAGCTCCTCACAGCGTCTCGCCACCAAACGATTTTAGCATCACAATTTTATAGCATTTATAAATGGCGTGTCGGATCTATAGTTACGATGCCTATGGGGGAAAACGTCTGAAATGAACCATTGTGTTTGGTTTATTTTGCTTTTCCCATTGGTATTGTGAATTTTGATTCGGCTTTAACAATAAAATTATTAATGATTGAAAAAATTATGACTTTATTACATAAATATTTAATAGTTTTACTTTAATTTATTAATTGTACTTTAATGCACCTTTGTGCTTGTTATTTATGTCAAATTTAATTGTATATTTTACTAGTTCTTGACAATATTAAAATTTATTTAATGTCTTAAACTTTATATGATTATCAATTTCAAAGAGCGTGAAGTATTTTTTTGCTTATTGTGGATTTAGAGTCTTAGGTGCAAAATTTTCCATCCTCCATCTGTAGAGTGTTTATCTAATGTTAGATTCTCATATAATCAATTAATAAACCATGTACCTTATCTCAAGATATAAATATAATATTAATTACAATAATACAATATACCTAAAACTTAGTTTCACTATATTTTATTTGAAATGATAATAATTTATGACAGTTGCTTTAATATCCAATATTATAGGTTACGGTTGACTTCAATCTTCAGTTTATCCGCTGGAATAGGCACCGCTTATTTGTCAGGATGAACTGTGAAAGCGATCAGAATCTATATGGTCCGCCAACGAAGCGGGGATGTAAGATTACATCCTTATCGAAGAACTTATCAAAAATACTGAAACAACATGAGGTCTGGAATTAAAAGTGGCATATTCTAAAAATATTTTACATTATACAGGATGACTAAAAAAAGTAAGGCGAACAAAACTTGTATTCTTTTAAAAGAAACGCCCTATATCTTACACTATTTTTGGATTTTACATTAAATAAAAATTATTTTTAATAAGGGCATTATAAGTCTAAACTTAATAGTTTCCGAGATATCGACTTTTGAAAAATTAAATTTTTAAACTTTGACAGATTCTACCTCTTTAACGGTATGTCTTAGAGCGAAACGGCTGACATGTCCCTATCTTACTTTTTTATTATCTTTCTAAAAATACTAATGTCCGTTTAGTAAGATAGAGACATGTAAGCCGTTTTACTCTAAGACGTACCGGTAAAAAGCTAGAAGCTGTTAAAATTTAAAAATGCCATTTTTCAAAAGTCGATAACTCGGAAACTATAATGTTTAGACTCATATTGCACTTATTGAAAAATAATTACTATTTTATGTAGAATTCATTAATAGTGTAAGCTATAGGGTCTTTCTTTTAAAAAAATACAAGTTTTGTTTGCCTTACTTTTTTGAGCCATTCTGTATAATGTAAAATATGCCACTTTTAATTCCAGACTTCATACTGTTTCAGTATTTTTAATAAGTTCTTTGATAATGATGTAATATTCCGTTCCCGCATCGTTGGCGGACCCTGTATTATCCGGTATAAATTACTAAAATTTTTTTTTACCTTTTGGTAATAATACACTGGCCGACACGATTTTTGTAACACAGTTAAGCCCATTATTTTCACAATGCTAATACCTTTCTAATAATAGCAAAAATATTCATAAAGCCCTAATACGTACTACTTTTCATTGGGCTCATTATACCCTTTTATATTGGTAGATAGTAAATTTTATGAGGGATCGTTTAAAATTGGTGCATTTTAAAATAGAAAGATAACCTAAAATGGAATGTTTATAACATTAAACTTATTGTGCTATTCAGTGTTCTTTTGAGTTTCGAATTGAGTGGTTTTGTGTAGTTAAGGAAGTGTTTTCAAGGACGAAAATGTAAAGTGAAACGCGCCGCAGTTGCTGGCCAGTTTTGTTATATTTGAGGAGAATTTCTGGTGAAGTCAAAAACCAGACCATTTTTTGACAATGTGACAATAGCCTATGTTAGGTATTTTAGTGTTTTATTAAAGTTCAAGACAAACAGTGGGCTCCCCATGTGTGCTGTGTCAGCTATAGCGTGTCATTAGTGCAGTATGCCTTTTGCAGTTCTAATGATATGCGAAGAACCTACCAACCATTTTAAAGCTGTTATTTTTACATGACAATGACTGAAGGTCATTCCAAAAAAGGTAAGCGCAAGATCGAATAACCGAGTTTGCCTTCTGCCATAAGACCTATTCCTTACACTGCAGACATACCAGTACCGACTGCGCCGTTAGATTGGCAAGATATTATTTTGGGAGATAATGGAGATAATAAGGCCTCATCAGGCAGCTCTGAAGAATAGTGTACCGACCCCACTTCTACTCCAGGTCCCAGTTTCGACGAACCACATTTAAATGTTGAAAGTAAGTTAAATGATTTAGTACGTGATTTTGGTTGTCAAAGCAACAGTCAGAACTTCTTGGTCCCAGTCTTAAGGAGTAAAACTTACTAGCCACAAAAACAAAATTACTACGTTTAGGAAAAGAAATGCTACGTTTTCTGCATTTTACAATATGGAAAATTCGGTACATGCATATATTTACATCGATGGTTTAATGCGGGAACCCAATATCGAGCATTCTCATTGTGAGTGGCGCTTGTTAATATACTCAACGAAATAAAATTTAAAAGCTATGTTACTAAATATTGGAAATTTAAAATCATCTATGCCAGTTGTCCATTCAGTGAAAATATGCGTACAAATGGCAGATATGTGGAGATTTACAAGTTATAGCAATTTTAGTGGGACACCAGGATGGATTTACAAAATATTGCTTTTTTTCTGGGACAGTCGTGCAGTGAATGAACATTATGTCACAAAAATTTGGCCGGAAAGGAGTGAATTTTAACTGACATCTCAAAATGTTAAGTATACAGTGCCGGTTTAACATGGGTGCTATTGGGTGCTATAGCACCAGGCGGTAAATGTCTAAAAGGCGGCGCGAAACTTCATGAATGTTTTTTTTGTACCCGTACAACGAAAGATGGAGGAATTGTTGGTTAATACGGTTTTAACAAAATTTTTAATAATAATTTTAAAGTTTTAATGAAACCCCTATGGACTGAGAATAATGCCGAAAGGGCAAAAATTATAATTAAATAGGGCGTGGCACCCAAACATTTTTCGCCTGCGGCGCTATTTCTTTTTTAATGTTACAGGGGGTGGCAGTCACGAGTAGCACCAGGCGCTACAGCACCTTAAACCGGCACTGTAAAGTATATGCCCCTTGTAGACCCAAAAAATGTCCTTTTACCTCCTCTTCACATTAAATTTAGACTAATAAAAAATTAAAGAAGGCTACGAATAAAGTGAGGGAAGGATTTAAATACCTAAGACAAGTCTTTCCCCAGTTAAGTGACCCCAAATTAAAAGAAGCCATTTTTATTGGGCAACAAATTAGTAGTGCTGGATGCAAGAACTTAGAGATAAAAAGTATGTCTAGGGGATGCAAACTACAAACAACTAGTTAATGAACAAATCACATATTTGCCGAATGTCGTTAAAAATTAACTTTCTCGATTCTCATTTATCATTTCTCCCTGAGAAATTGGGCGCTGTTGTGAGCAGGTTGAAAGGTTCCATCAAGACAGCAGAACAATGGAAATTCGGTACTAAGGACGATGGGATCCAGCCATAATGGGTGATTACTGTTGGTTTTTAAGGACAATGTTTAAAATAAATATTTTTGATGTTTGCTTTATTCTTGGATAGTAGATGTTTTAATATAAATTAATACCGTTCTACATGTGGTTAGTTAAGGCAACAAGAATATCTTACGTGTAACAACTTTTTTTTGTACCATTTTCGTATTCAAATAGGTTCATTCCACTTCAATTTGCTATTCAGCTTTATGTTGCAAAAAAATTTTCTTTGCCGCCCAGTGTAATAATAAGCGAGAAAAAAATTGTGTTACCATTACCTATTAATTCGTGACCTAACCAGTTATGCAACAATATTTCTTAACATATCAACTTCAACATAAATATACTTCCAAACCAATAAAAAATAATTATAATTTTCACACCACAAGGGATTTTTTTATAATTTGCATCAAGCCGACTACAGTAAACCCCCTTGATAATTACTGTTTAATAAAAAATCATTCGTATACGGGAGACAACGAAACAAGCTTTGTTGTCATCACTTGATACAACTCTCGATAAAGTACAAGGTGGCTATATGACTTCCCGCTAATGTTCATAATCACCCTCAAATGTTTACAAAACTTACCTAAAAAAATCACGTGCAGAAAATATCCCAATCTGAAAAATTCTTTAACACTTCTCATGTTTTACAACTTTAGTTCACCTGCCACATTTCCAGAAATATAACTTTAGGAGTTTCAAATTCACTTCACTGCGAAACTTTCGCCCTTGCGCGTCAAGTTTCCCTGCTATCCAGGCGCGAGCCAAGCTTTCAGCAACACGGATTCGCCGAGACTGAAAAGTTTCAGAAAACGGCAGTAAAAATATGAAACGCGATTGCGCCTGCCTTTATCGCAACTTGAAGGCAGCTGATTTTTAGTTTCGATTAATAGTTACATCTCGTGACTGCGAATCACTGGAAAATTTGTAAAGCAAGAATTACTTGATTGTATCGGCAGCCTCGTTTATGACAAATATACTTTTTTTGATTCTATACACTTTTTCATGATTAGGTACAGCACCTCACAGAAAAAATATTAATGGCGCTCTGTGAGCGTTGTTTGTACGGAAAAAGCGGTTCAGTTGATCTTTAATCTTCGGGAAATATATATGTAGGAATTTCTTTCGTTGTCTATGTCTAGCAATAAAAGGTCCATGTTTTACTCAACAATCTTGTATTTACTAAAACCGGACCACTTTGATAACACTTTTCACTTTTAACGTCGTTTCGTCTTTACTCCGTGATTCAGCAGCACGGCTATCTGATTTAGTCGTCGTCTCTCTTATTCGTTTCTCTTTTATCAACTTCTGACATTTCCCAAAACACGGAGCAGCCCGGCAGTCTGTCAACCGTCATTCAATTTCTAACAATGTTGCCGCCCCTTGCCAAGCCTCTACAAACTGTTGTACCGCTCTAAATGTATACCCAACTAACCGGTCTTAATTCAAGTACTAAACAGTATGAAAATAAGCTTAGGAGTCGTTTCTTTTTCTACATATTGATGGTGTAGCGCATAAATCTGTTAAGTAAAATTATTGATCAAAATGGGTTTTATCCACCGGGCAATAGGATTAATTTTGTATGAACAAATCTGTTAGTTGAATTTAAAATTTTTTGGGCTAGTAGCGCCATCTGACACATGTTGTAAGTACTAAACCACTACAGATTTCTACTTCATATTATGTGATAATAGCGCTTAACATATTTTTCATTTACAATACAGGATCTTGTTAGGTTGTAAGTACGCACTAACCACATTTGTCTTACTTAAATTTCTACAACTCCAAAATTATTTGGCTTATAATTTATAGTGTGACTGTGAACTGTCTATTTTGTTTGTGTGTGCAATAAAACAAATTTGGGACAGTTATATTTGGTAACTTAAATAAATAAGTGCACAATCGTACTTAACTATGTCTGCAAGAGGCGAGAAGTTAGTTAATATGGTATTAAATAAGGGGCTCGAAGCTCTAACACAAAATGGTAAGTTTAGTAACACTCCGTTTAATTTTTTATTATGGGTTTTCAGGCATTTTGTATAAACACGTGGTATTATTCTTTGACAAGGTAGAAAGTTATTTTTTTTCATTAAATTCATAATGGTTATTATTATAGAGTGACAATATCATATCGAATGTATTAATCAAACCACCTGTAAAGTGTATAGTTCCGTTTTTCCGTATTTATACAATAAGCTGTAGAATTTATGAGGACCATGCACCACATACAATATCTTTAGTTGATGCAGATCACTCAAAAAAGAGTTGTTTATAGGCCGGGACCATCTCGTTGCTATAGAACGCATTGATTCCGAATATGAAAATAACCAGGCTGAGGAACCCTTTGAGGATTCCTCAAGTTTACATCAACCATCCAAAGAAGATGAGGAATCTGATTAATAACAAATACGGGAACCTGCAGAAGAACCAATAATTAAGGCAAGTAAACAGATACAGCACAAGAAAGAAAGCAGAACAGCAACAAAAGAAACGTGACTAAGAAGAATCAATTAAAACCAAAGAGTTAGAGGGCAAAAATACGTAAATCGCAGTGGAAGAGAAATTCCAGATAAAAACCCGGTAAAAGTCACTTGTACAAGATGCCGTTATAAATGCCATGAAAGTTAGTGTTAGGAAGTGAAGTAGCTCAAAGACTAAAAATAGAAAGACATCAAGATCCTACTTTCTGGAAAACTCGAATGGTATTCGAAACGGAGTGTGTCTAAAGTTCTTCTGTACTACATTGGCTTATTCGCATAGGGTCATTGAGACTTACGCAGAGAGTATAAGTAATAATATACTCAAATATAATAAATATGATAGAATGGACAGTATTCCTGTTAATGCTACCTCAGACGAAACCAAACAATTTGTTAGAGAACATATTGATTCATTCTCAAGAATCGAATCGCATTACTGCAGATAGGATTTTGCAAAGCAGTATCCATCTTCGGATTTAAATATTTGAATAATGTACAGGATGTATAAAAATGATATGGTTACTTTGCGTAATAAAATTTAATTTCAAAGTAACTTTTTGATTATTTTATAATGAAGTTAACTATTGGTTCAAAACCACAAATGTGGTAAGTAATACAAATATATGAAAAACGTATGGTTTTTTTCACATTTAAAAAAATATTTCGGAACATGCGGTTTGGCTAGCAATAAACATTTAACCACCACACCCTACCTATTCATCCCAATTAATATTAAGCATTGGGGTATATTACTGAAGCAATCGGAACTTTAAATTTTGTCTTCTGAACATTGTACATTTTTTGCACTTAACACATTTGTGCGCTACAACATATACAGGGTCGTAGGTATGTATGGAAACGGTCGATTATTTTTTAAAGTAAAACAGTTAGCGAAAAGTATTTTAGAGAAAAGTTTCAGGGTTTCTTAAGGTCTATTAGAATTAAAAAAAAATAAGTATATAGGATGAGTCAGAAAACCGTAAAGAAACATAGTTACTTTTTTTTAAATGGAACAAGTACCCTAAATTTTAGAGTATTTTTGAATTTCACATAAAATAACAATTATTTTTTAATAAGTGCATTATAAGTCTAAACTTAATAGTTTCCGAGATATTGACTTTTGAAAAATGACATTTTTGAAGTTTGACAGTTTCTAGACTTCTAACGGTACGTCTTAGAGTAAAACCGCTTACATACTCTATCTTAGTTTCTTATTATCTTCCTAATTGAGTCAACTTCCGGTTAAACCGGATGTAACTTAAGAGCCGGAAATACAGTACTTCCGGTTTAACAGGATGTTGATGTTCTTGGGAAGATAATAAAAAAGTAAGATAGGGACATGTAAGTCGTTTTACTGTAAGACGTACCGTTAGAAAGCTAGAAGTTGTCAAAGTTCGAAAATGTCATTTTTCGAAAGTCGATATCTCAAAAACTATTAGGTTTAAACTTATAATGCATTTATTAAAAAATAATTGTTTTTCCATGTAAAATCCAGAAATATTCTAAGATATAGGGTATTCTATTTTTAAAAAAAGTAACTTTGCTTCTCTACGGTTTTTTGACTCATCCTGTATAATTTTTTTTTTAAATTCTAAGAGACCTTGAAAAACCCAAAAACTTTTGTCTAAAATATTTTACTATTATAGGTACTTAAGGAAATAATCGACCGTTTCCATACATACCAACGACCCTGTACGTACCTCGGAAGGTCGTATCACAAGATCCCCGATGGACTTTTTTCTAACAGTGTCGTTCGAGGAGCACTAAGCTGAAACCCGTACGGGCGGGCTGGAGTCGTTCGTGGTGTATTTCTACTATACACCTACACTTTCTAGATTGTTTACCAGATCGTGGTCGCTAATCAAGCTCTTCTTTGATTGGAATCTCTCAGAGTATGTTTAGTGGTAGAGCCCCAAATATGTTAAAAGTATTCCAGCGATGGTAGAATTTGGGCCTAATTGAGCTCTAAAGCTGTTGGGGTGATAACAGAGTGTCCCAAAAACATACCGACAAACTCTAAGGGGTGGTAGAGCACATGAAAACAGAATTAATATACATATGTATGCAAATAAGCCGTTTTGGAACAAAAAGGAGGAGAAATTATTTGGTTTTGGTTTTCCAGTAATAAATAATCAGTATTAATTTACAAAAAATGTTCAGTAGCACACTAATAAATCACTTTTTGACCATGTTAGACTTTTTCTCGATTAATGATGGTTTTCTATAATTGTTTAAAATGTTAACCATTTGCTTCAATAAAAAGATTGTACCGTCGCGTCGGTTCATTGACTCACGGCCTCTATGGAATACTCCGGGAATTCCTTCTGTATGTGTACAAATGGCCATCATTCTTTGTAAGAGATCTTTCCCATTACGAATAGGTGTTTCGTAGACTAAAGATTTCAGATAACCCCAAAGGAAATAATCCAGGGGATTCAAATCGGCAGAACGCGCGGGCCAGGCCACGGGACCTCCTCTTCCAATCCATCGGCGGGGAAATCACTGGTTTAGAGACTAACGAACGTTCTAACCAAAATGTGGAGGTGCCCCGTCTTGTTTAAATCACATGTTATTTCTAATATCTAAAGGGAAATTTTCTAATAAAAGGGGCAAAACATTTGGCAGATAATTGAGATAAATGTTTGCGTTCAAACCAACAGGCAGCAATTGAACTAATGCCAAATGTGGCTGTTTCAACTATTAAAATACCCATCGCACGTGAAACATGCCTCATCAGAAAACAATAATATTCCTCCTGAAGTAAGGTTCTAATAAATTGTGACCCAAGAGACAATGGCAAAAAGCTAATCGATGAGGATAATCTTTAGAATTTAAAGCTTGTACGCATTGTGGGGGTAGAGAAGTTATTCATGTAAAACACGCTGGACTTCGAGGATCCCAAATGGCATGCAATTGCGCGAACAGTTGTGGATTGATTTTCCTCCACATGGTGTAAAACTTCTTCTTCAAATTCATGAGTTGCTCTTGGACGACCACTACCACCACCAGGACGCTTGAGGTTCTCACTTTCTCTAAGGCGACGATGGATAGAAGGAAAGGTTGTATGATAAGGTTGGCGGCGTTCCGGATATCTGTGTTCCTACAAACGTGCAGCTTGTCTTCCATTACAATTTGATGTACCATAAGCAAGGTGCATATCGGTAAGTTCTTTAAATGAGAAATTATCGTCCATTTTCAATACAAATTTTGAATTAACAATCATTAAAGCTAATGTTACAATTAATAACTCACAAATAATACTACGGTCTTAAAATTGACATCTTTGACATGTTTATTGCGATAAAGATATGTTTTTGCTCCCCAAAAACAAACGTAGTTGAAAAAAAATGTCAAACGAAAGACAGTGCTCTCCAACTAATTCAAGAATTAGTCTAATTATTTGGATATGATTTAAAATATTTTATTGCTCTATGGCCCAAATGGCTCATTTGCGAACATATAGTCATTAAATAAAAAAAGTTTGTTCTGATGTCCTCTACCACAGTGTGGTCATTTAAGTGTGCAACATGTGGAAGTTTTTGTTATTACCGATTTTTAGAAAATTTTATTCTTGATAAAAGTTGGTGCATGTTCGATAATCATATTAGGTGCACTTGCAATGGTTGCAAGTCAAACAGTGTACAGGGTAGGTCAAAGAATATAAAACTTATACAAGAATAAAGTACTCTTATTTCAGAAAATTCAGCAAAATATAATTAAGAAATGTTGTTTAGAATTAGAAGTTATGCATAGATTCGGAAACCTAACCTCCTAAAATGAAAAAATATTTTTTTCTTAAAAACATTAATAATTTCCCGAAAAAATTTTTTTTTTATATTCACCCTAGAGAATTTTATAAATTAATCAAAATCAAATCAATTTCACATAAAATAAAAATTAACTTGAATTTTCAATTTATTAAGGAATCACAAGCTTAATGGTTGATGCAACGACATTAAAAACAACTTTAAAATATCCTAAAAAATCTTTTTAACAAGATGAAACATTAGTAATGACAATATGCAAATTAAAAATCTCTCATTTAAAGCACAAAATTTGTATTTTAAATGTTTATTAAAAAACTGTACAAATTAATCGACAAACATGAAATCCTACTAAAATGATCGCAGACACTTATGGAAAAAAACAAATTAGGGTTAAAAGTAAACATTATGACAGTTTGGTGGCATTATTAAATAATTATTGTGGTTATTTAATTTCAAATGCCTACTCCAATACAGTTAACGTTAGCCGAGAAGACAGAATTAGTGTTAATATGCGTAGAAAACTATAAAACAGTGCGTGAAGCAGGAGATATATTCAATGAACGACATTTAGATAAACAAGTTCACTATTCAACTGTAAGCGGAATTTTAAATAATTTTAAACAGACAGGGTGTTCAGACTATAAATATAAAAATGAACTTACCAAAACTGTGTGTACTGAAGAAAATCAATTAGAAGTACTTCAAGCATTTGTTAAAAACCCTAAAAGTTCCACCCAAGAAATGTATGCTTATACGGGTATAGAAAAAAGCTCTGTTAAGAAGATTCTTGAAAAACGAAAATACAATGCCTATAAGCCAATGTTTATTTGCACGTTTCAAAGACGAGACTTGTTACGATAAATCTCACATCTACCCAAAAACATCCTTAAAGTTAAATATAAATTTCAAATTCAGTAATACTACCGCCACCTGTTGAGACGGGATTGAATTTCAATTAGGGTATCTGCTGCAACCTTGCCACGGCAGATATGGCGGTACCGGTTTTATGTTTTTTATATTAAGATGGCACTGGTCAACCAGGGTAATCTTATTTTTAGTCCGGGTCATAACTGTCTCTTTCTAACATTAAAAGTATTCATGTTTAGCATTTTTCGCCTCTTTCTTTCGCACTGTTAAGATTTGTACAGTTGATCGTACCTTTAGTGGATTTTATAACCACGTTTATACTTACATAACCTGTTGTAATTTAATGAAATGTGCGAAGATTGAATTTTAATTATTTTTGTTTAATAAATTAATAATTAAAATGGATGTTTTACCCGCGAGCGAATCGAGCAAGGTGTAGGCTTTTTTGTGATGAGTGCGTGACCTAAATAGTTATCTGTAATTGGTCCACGTAAGGTCGCAGGGATGTGTAGAGGGGATTTTTCTTCAGCAGGAAGACAGAAAGGTAATTTTTCTGGCTCTCTAGTGTTCAGGCTTTTGCACAGGCAAGTACTAAAATTCTTCTTTCTTAATTTTTTATTTTTTTTTTTGAGTTTTATCATAGAACCCCGAGCTCAGTTGTTTTATTTACTTTAAAATTATCTTTTAATTTTACCCTAAAGATTAATTAATCATTTTACCTACTTATCTTGTCTTAAAGGACAAAAATTGTTTCTTTAAAGACTTACCTGGTCGCCATTTTGTGCATAGGCACATGGGCTCCCCTATCTTTAGTTTTGAATCCTAGAGGTTCATTACTTATTTCATATTTTGGACAATTTAAAGAAAAACTTCACTGCCCTGGTTTTTATTTTTTAAAGATTTTGGAAAAGAGACTAATTGCTCTTGATATAGAGTCGGCTTAAGCCACCTTTGTAGTTTCTGCCCAATGAGTCGAATTTAGAGAACCGAGCATAAGTTTTAAGTTGCTATTATAAATTACGCTATCTTTGGTAATTGATCACTGGGTACTGAGTTTTTTCTGATGTGTTAATATCTGAAGATTTGTCTCGGAGGGTTCTATGATGAAATCTCACTGCATATCTCTTTAAATTTTCATTTATCTCGTGCTAATTTAGTACCTATTACCTGCCTTGCCTGTGCAGAAGCCTCTCCTAGAGCACAATTTAATTTTTTTTGCTCTTATAGCTTTTATTTTTTTTGTTATAAAATTACTATTACCTACTTATCTTGTCTTAAAGGACATAAATCGTTTCTTTCAAGACTTACCTGGTCGCCATTTTGTGCATAATAATATGCACATGGGCACCCCTATCTTTTGTCTTGAATATTAGAGGTTCATTACTTACCTATTTTTTTCATTTTATGCTTGTATAACTACAATTTATTTTTATAATATTACCATTGATTATTTTCATTTAAACCTGGTTCTGTGCAGGGGTTTATCCTAGAGCACAATTTCATCTTGTGTTTCTATAAATTGTATAGCTACTATCTGTTTTTATAAAATTACGATTGATTATTTTTATTTAAACCTGGTTCCATTGAAATAGTTTGCACCAGAAACCTATCTTATTTTACGCTCTTATAGCTTTTATCTTTTTTATAAAATTACTATCATTGTCAAGTTATTGATTATTTTATTTAAACCTGGTCCTGTTGAAAAGGAGTATCACTGCAATTTGACAATTCAGTTTATTATTTCATTAATTAATTAATTAAAATTAAAATATATTTTTTTTTGGTTCTGTAAATATTCCTTTTCAAGCAGAGCAAAGGAAACTGTAAGGTTTTATGTGGTGAGCCTAACACTTTGTCTTTTCTCGGTACCCAACTTCGGAACTTCATTATTGGAGCCGGACAACGTAGCTGACGTGACGTCACGGCAATGGCCCAAAGTCTGTTGAGTTCTACTCGCCTATACCTGTAGAGAGTCGATTCCTAAGCTTCACCCGAAGCTCTGACATAAACTGGTTATATCTCTACAGGGGTCCGAAAACCACCATTGAAGAAAAGGGTAAAGGTAACTGACGCCTTGTGTGTGATTCACCATAAAATAAATAAAAAAAAACTGTCAAAAATCTTTATTTCACTTTTGTAAATTTTTTTTGTCTAATTGGATATATCAACATTGAAATTACTAATTACTTCAAAGTCATTCAAACTATTTTTAAATTTTCCTTTAAAAAAAACTTTGTCAAACTACACTTATGTAAATAGACTAATTGTTGAGTTGAACTAAAAGTATTTTTATTTCATACGGGAAGGGACTGTTAAAATTTAAATCGAACTTACCACGCCCTGCCCTGAGCTAGCAAAGCAACAAAAGGTAAGAAATTGGCACTCAACGACTAAAAAAAAATTTTCATTACAATTACTACAATAAATTTTCATTACAATTTTCTGGATTGAGACCAAAATTTTCATTACAATTGAGCAACGCCAAAATTTCCATTACAATAGGCGCCCAACTTTTCTGGCTTGAGAGCCAAATTTTCATTACAGACTATGACTTGCGGTATCATTTCTGCATATGGATTCAAGGACAAATAGAAGATCAACGTGATTTCCATAGACACACACCTTTTGGGGATGAATCCACGTTCACAACAAATGGCGTTGTTTCTTCTTGTTCTTTTTTTACACATACATAATTTTATTTTTTTCTGCATTTCAAATATTTTCTGTTTTATTTTTTTTTGATGCGTAAGTTATAATAAAAAAAAAACGATAAAAATTGACAAAATCATTGGCACCATATTCAAATACGTTTAAAAACATTGTATTTCTTGAGTTTGCACTAAACGCATACATAATGCATACATTGTTGTGTTAATATTGCTACTAAACTGTCATAATCTTTTAGTACGATTTCATGTTTGTCGATTAATTCGTACAGTTTTTTAATAAATATTTAAAATAAAAATTTTGCACTTTAAATGAGAGTTTTTTAATTTGCATATTACCATTACTAATGTTTCATCTTGTTAAAAAAGGATTTTCAGGATATTTTAAAGTTTTGTTTAATGTCGTTGCAACAACCATGAAGTTTGTGATTCCTTAATAAATTAAAAATTCAAGTTAATTTTACAAATATGCTTGAATTTGAACAAAGATATGTGAAATTGATTTGATTTTGATTAATTTATGAAGGTATTTAGGGTTAACAAAAAAAAATTTTTTTTTGGGAAATAATTAACGTTTTCAAAAAAATAATATATTTTTATTTTTAGGAGGTTAC
The DNA here is from genome assembly GCA_963920685.1 of Polydrusus tereticollis. Taxonomy (NCBI): domain Eukaryota; kingdom Metazoa; phylum Arthropoda; class Insecta; order Coleoptera; family Curculionidae; genus Polydrusus; species Polydrusus tereticollis. The sequence continues at coordinate 165,489,879 of OY987327.1, forward strand.
GTTTTCGAATCTATGCATACCTTTTAATTCTAAACAACTTTTTTTAATAACATTTTGCTGAATTTTCTCAAATAAGGGTACTCTATTCTTGCACAAGTTTTATATTTTTTGACGTACCCAGTACGCCGTTTCACTTGCAACCTGCACCTAATATGATTATCGTACATGCACAAACTTTTATCAAGAATAAAATTTTTTGAGAAATCGGTAATAAAAAAAAATCCCATATGTTGCACATTTAAATGACCATACTGCATTGTTTTTAAAGACACTGTTTTTTTTTATTTAAAGTGCTTTAAAATTTCATTTTGGTTTATGAGATATTTAGAGAATATGTAAAAATTTTCCATTTTAAATTTCTTGTTAAACTATGTTCGTTGTGTAACTTAAGCACATTTCGATTAAAATAAAAGGTAACTCCCGTTCTCACTCTTACTACTAGTTGTAAAAACAAGTTAAGTATACTTTTAGACCGTTTAAAGTTTTGTCGTAAGTTCAAATTTATAGGGCATTATTCAAAGGATACAAACTTTTAGTTTAAAGTCAAACGTTAGGAGAACCCTGGGCTCCAATAAAACTTCTTTTGTGAATAGCAGTTTTGTTTAATTATATCGTCAGTTCTAGAATAATAAATCTCCAAACCAACGCTTTAAACTAAAGTTGACTTTTGAAACAAAATTTAAAGTTGTCGATAAAAATTAATTATGGCTTGATTGCTAAAATTAATAGAATGAACAGCGGAAAGCTACCTCATTAACGTATGAAAAAGCTTATGTTGTGTCTCGTACGTTCTATACGGGGTCTTGATTGGGTTTTTACGTCAGGAGAATCCTTTGACATCTGTTGTCTCATCGAAGACTTTTTGGGTCTTGTGGCTTAATTTTGAATTTTGATTCGGCTATTGCTGCTTTATTGGATGAAGGCTGGAAAGCTGCATAGTTCTTAGCGCCTGCTGCATGTCTGTTAGACGATCATGTTAGTGCTTCTCTACTGTATAATCATAGTGCTTCTCTACTGTTAGAGATTTATGCCAACGGGGAGCCAATCTTTCGGCAGTTTGTATGTAGAGTTTGGTCTGGCCGTCGTATGTGAGTCCGTTATTAGTATATTGGTCGATACGTCCGTACGTCTGTAATAGTCTGTGATCATTTTTAAAAAGAATTCGTTGATTGTCGGTATTCGAAAGTCCTGATGCAAAACACGGTTCATGGTATATCTTGGAGCATTTGCGATGAGTTTCAGCGCCTTGTTTTGAATCACCTGGAACTTATTCAGCTCGGACTTACTTATATTGCACCAAGATGCTGCTCCATAAGTAAGTACCGGCCTGACCAACACCTTATAGAGGTTAACTTTGGTTTGATTACTAAGTCCACTCCGCCTGTGAAGCAGGGGGTAGATTGAGCTTAATTGACGCAATGCTGCCTTGATTCTATTAATAGAATTTAACCTCCAATTCAGTCTTTGATCGAACGTTCTAAAATAATGTCAGTTATTTAAATTTGGGATTAAATTTTTTTCGTTAACTAAATTTAAGATGCTACTCTTACTAGTTAGTATTTATTATTGATGTGCGTTTATTTCATAAAAAGTTGTGTTACCGAAAATTGCATTTAATAAGTTTGGTTATCTATATTAAGTTTTCTGTTTTATATTGTTAAAGTACCTATGTAGACTCTTACCTTAGACATTAATTAATAATGTAATTACCTGTTGATAGTCAAGAGTTCACTATGTTTAGTTTAAAACCTTTGTTGATGTTTATATTCCAGGAATGTTTTGAATCTTGTAAGACATAGCCAAGTGGATTGATTTATTCTGTTCTCTGTTTTATACTACTTGTGGGCAGGTCTTATTTCAAATCCTTATTTTAATTGATTAGTAATTAGTCAATTCAAGTTATCAATATTAGATAATAATTTCTAAACATTGTAATTAAGATGTAGGTTAAATGTCTCGGCTATAGTGGATCAGCTGTTTTAGGAAAATCGATAATTTGTTACGCAGGTCAGTGTCAGACTGACAGTTCTGTGCATTTTCACGGCCACGTCTGCTTAATTTTTGCGTTGGTTGACTTCGGTCGCCGTTAGTTTTCTATGTTGTAAAAGGGGTTATAGTTTTCAATTTCATAGATAGGTTTGATTAATGGTCGACGTTTTGTTTTTGTAACTATGTACGTTGGAGACGAAACAACATCCGGTCCTTTTCGACAATAGACGCTTGAAGGAAAGCACGTTTGTGGAGATAGTTCCCTAAGTTTAGTTTCTTGGGCAGGGAAGGCTATGTAGTGCCGATTAAACATCCACAAATGTATTAAAAAAAGGGTATGGCTTGGTAGTTTGCCTATTCATTGGTCGGAACGCCGATTTAAAATGCTTTGTCATGAACTTCAACTAGCGGTCCTAGACGTCATTTGGTAAATTGGAACCCTCGTTAGTTATTTGATGTGGGTTTAATCTTTAATCTGAATTACCCTCGTTGGGTTTTATGAAAGTTTTCTCTCTCATGTTGTATATCTAAAATTTGATTTTAGGGTTTTTTTTATGGGGGCTAAAAGCTCAAACTGGAGTACTAGTTTTCTTACTGGAATCGCCTGGACGCGGGACGTACCGGTTGCCAGGTACTATTGGAATTTCTGGAGACTAGCAGTGTAGCCAGTGTAGGTGTATCCACGTTAGTTGTTTGAGAGGCCATGGATGTTTCACTGAAGATCGAGTCTTCAGGAAATATGGGTAGCACGTAAAGTTGCAGCTCAGTATCATTACCCTGTGATCATTTCTCTTTAAAAAGTAGTCAACCTAAAATCTTAATATTTTGCATTTGCGTATTGCTTGATATACAGTGTTTTGGTAAAGTTTTGCACCCATGTTATGTACAGAGCTTGTGCATTGTAAACGTGTAGCGTATGTCGACATAGCGTTAAGATGTCACAAGAGTCTCTAGTAGTTCAGAACGTAAGGTAGTCTGTTATAGCTAATTTTGTTGTACCTAAATATGGTTTTAATTTATTATTATAAGGTAAATATTTTTGTTTCCCGGCTAAAGGTCATTTGTTTCTTCTGAATTTAACACTTGTAACTTTAACATTTTAACTTATCTATGCCCGAGTGGTCAGTATACTTATCGAGTAACCACAGGTACTCGTAAGATTTTGTATTGTACTTTAAGAAAGCTCTTATGGTAAATTTAGTCAGTTGTAAGAGGTTCTTGCACAGACCTTGCGGAAATTCCAAGTCTGAGGCAATGTCCTGGATGTAGCCCAACAAACATTTTAAGTTAAATTTACCTTTATTCGACCTCTAAACGGGTCAAATATTTTGCACGACCAATTATATATAGGGATAATTTACCTACATTTGTTTTCCTATTGCCCAATGTGGGGAAAGAAACTAAAGTAATTTTAAGGTCGAAAATAGGTTGATAGGGTTTTTCTGTCCAATAAGTTGAAACGAAGTGAAATAAATATAGACCTATTTTACGTCTAAATGTGGAAAGTGAGACCAACCTTTTGACCTAAATATAACCTAAATAGGAGCAATAAGACACTAGATAAAAATACAGAGAAAACTTATTATATCTGGTGTTAGAAAGAAAAGACAACAACTTAAGCCAACACTTCCAACAGGACAAAATAAAATATAAAATGGAGTTCGACTTAAGTAGATATTTGGAATGGCCGCTTATTATAACTTCAACAATAAAGTATATAATTAAGTTTTATCATTTTTCTGGACCGAAATTTGGATGCGAAAGAAATGTGTTTGTGAATTATGGTGATGATACTTCGAAAAACTAAACGCGCCCTTAAAATATGCATTTTTTTTATGTATTATTACGATAATTTAAAATATTTTTACCATTAACCTAAAAACAGAGTGTCTTCATTATAAACATTATATGTACCTAAAGTTTTAAAAAAACTTTCGTTGACGAAAGATATCGTAGTCTAATGGATTTTCCACTCACCTTATGTAATTCTTAAAATTTTAATTATTGTTTTTTTATAGTTGTCGATAAACAGGAAAACTAATAATTATTAAATATTGCCGCCTTTATATTTTTAACCTTAAAGTTATTTTTTTCTTTATTATTAACTGTACAAGCAATGTTAGCCTTTGAGGTTAATCAGAAAGTTATGAAGTAGCTCAATTTTTAACCACAAAAGATCTATAACTTTGGGAACAATTTATATGGCAAAATTATCCAAAATATTACTTGTTTCTAAAACTACATGGTCAGTAAATTATTTGGACATTTTGTAGGCAATAATTAGGTAATATTTACCTAGCGTAATAGCCAAAAAATTCCTTAATTTTGAACACATATATTAAGTAACATTTAAGTAAATTATTACTTAATCATATTCCTTATTAGGATTAAATATTTTTAATGTCTAAGAGAGGTAATTTATTTGTAATTTTTAACTAGGGAAATTAAACTACAAGTAGACTTCCCTATAACAAATAATTTAAGTTGTAGATATCCAAATTTTGACTTAGCTTTTAGAGTTCGAATCTTTTGTGACTTTTAAGAAAACATTTAAGGCAAAAATAAGCAAATATTTGCCAATTTAGGATTATTTTCCTTCCGTTCTGGTCTACATTACTTAATATGTTTGTTGGGAGGTGTATGTGGCTGCCAGATCAGACTAAACAGTCGTTATTTTATGGTGTAGGTCTGACAGTTGCCGTCTAGTGCAAGACCCTGTCAAACAGGATTTGACTTTTACTTATTCTTTTGATGATAACTTTGGAATTTAAACTTTCAGAACTTTTATTTCAAACCTAATCCTACTACCTTATTATTACATTGCACTTACCTTCCTTTAACTGTAAGTACCTATTGTCCACCAAAGCATTAAATGCAAGCTCATCTTACTTGGATTTATAAATTTTATAAATCCAAGTAGCCAAGGGCTTAACACCACTTTAAGAATAAATATTTGTATTGGCATCTGCGAAAATTTGGCTTTTAATTTAAATAGAATGACTTTGAGGGAGTTAAGTGAATGAGAGCTTATAAGAAGCTGATGTATACCAATTGTGACATAAGTGTATTTTTCTCCTAGTTTGTTTTTTTGAGGTCAAACATTAGAACATTTAAAGGATTTTAAGTAAAATAAAACTAAGACGGCGCCTTCAGGATTTGACTTTAACTTACTTATATAAGAGTGCTAAACCTCTTAATCTAGAAACAAAATAGCGAACCTACCCTGAGTTGAGCTAGCTAAGGGGTGAGTTTTCAGGCAGCACAACATAGGTCATTTTGAGGAACTGTTGTCTGAAGTACATCCTCCAGGGCGTAGGGTTGCCAGAGTAAGAGTGGATAGGTTGCCTTGTCGCAGTTTATTTTAGGTTATCCTTAAGTGAATACTGGCACCCAAGAATATTTTAGGAAAAACGTTACACTGGCGTCGTATTGATGAAGATATTACAGTTGGTATTTTTGTTTTCGGCTGTTTATTTTGTTTTTTAACATGTTAATAATAAATAAAAAAAAAGTCGTCCTTCTTTACGTTCAACATTTTAGCAATTACAATCATAAGTCTGAATAATATAGAAAGGTGATGGTTCTTAAACAAAAAAAGACCAGTGGCGGCTCGGGAGTTGCCAGCCAAGCTCGGCAGTTCGGTACAGGCGTGGATCCAGAGAAAATGTTAAGGAGCGCCGCCGGATGCAATTTGTGGAGACCACGCCCAAATTTCGGTTTTGTCTAATATCTAATATTTGCATTGAACAGATGTATGATAAGTTGTTTAATTGCACTTTCATTTCTTTTATTTCCATGCAAAAAGGTAGGTTTGAGAAAATGTAAATCAAACATTATATATTCATGATAACGTTATGTAGTATCATATTTTTAAGGGGGTCATGACCCCCATAATCCCCCTGGATCCACGCCAGAGTCGTATTATTTTTATTTCTTTAGATATCATAACTTTTACTAAAATAAATATAGAGTTATGTGTTATTTTAATGAGCTATATATTCTAAAGCGCGTTAAAACTTTATAGACACGAACAGCTTCGCTGATATTGTGGGTAAACATAACAATAATATATTAATTTCGGGAACGGTGTTCTAAAATAAATTAGTATATGTTATGCCTAAATAAAATAATACATTTTTCCCAATTTACAATTTGCATTTCTATCTGGTTCTCTACGTCAAAAAAAATTATTGTTACCATTGATAACAGATTTTCCAACAAATACGTACTTGTCGTATAAAAATGTTGTTGTCTACCGAATAAATCAAGTTCTTTTAAATTGTCGTAAAGCCGCACGACGGATTTAAATTTTTTTCTTTTTGATTTGAAAATAAATGTTATGGCCAATTAACAAAACAATGTTAATGTGTCGTCGGACACAACCATTGTTTTATTATTTTACTGTATTCATCAAATGAAAGAAAAGACGAAAGAACAATGAATAGCATCATTAGGATCCCTTTTACCTCTGTTTCAACTTGGTTTTTCATGTAAGTGCGTGGATGCGTGCCTCCAAACAAGAAATTATATTTGAATTTAAAAAAAAATACCTGAGGGCCCTATCCTAAACAAACCCATAAACCAAACCGAAAGTTTTGTCTTTCAACAGATCACACTCACTCTGACCTATTTTACACTAACTCAGTCAAGAATAATAACAAACAACCGATAATTAACGAGTATATCAAGTAACAAATAATAACAATAACTAAGTACCTAACCTTACTTTCTTTAAAGGTTGGCTTCAACCCGCTATTCCATGTTGGAAGGATCATTTCCAGCCTGCCAATTAAACTTTGAACGTGGCAATCGACTATTGCAGTGGTAAATTAGTTGTGCGACCGTTCGGCGGACTTTACTAATAAGGTTTTTGGTCGGGTTCGAACAAACCTTAAATTTACGGGCCAATCAATTTTTGACGATTTTGAAGGTGTGTGAAGTTTTCAAATATTTTACTATATACCTATATTACATATGTATGTTTGGTTGCATATCCTAAGGCCGACCCACCGCATGGATTACATGAAAAGTATAAGGTTCCGGTTTACAAGGGCGATTTAAAAAGTGAAACGGTTATTCGCTGGCAGTTTGAGAGTTATTAAAAATTCACATTTATGTATGTCAATAATAATATTATAATATCTGTTGTCTGTTTGACACTGAGTCGGCAGTGCCTGAAAAGCCGCCAGTGAAAGAGACTTTTAAAGCAGAAGTCCCTACCCAAGCGACATTTTAACGACGTCTGACCAATCTTGTGCTAATTGCGACGTCACATTAAGTTCAAATAATAGTCACCCCCGTGACTATTACTAAACGATGTTGGGGCGACGTTTGTCTGGGTCATATTTGATGTTCCTAAATAGTACCTTCTTACATTATTCAGACTTATGATTGTAATTGCTAAAATACTAAACGTAAACAAAGGCGGCTTTTTTGATTTATTATTGACATGTTAAGAAACAAAATAAACAGCTTAATATAAATATAAAAATAACAATTTTTTATGAAATAAACGCTCAACAATAATAAATACTTCCCAAATAAATTTTCGTTGCACGTGATACCCTTTGAGTGACGTCAGTTATCGGCAGTGTTGCCAGCTTGTAACCAAAATAACTTGGTTAGGGAATTATACTGGTTTTGTTTTCCTCATAAAAACAAGATTAATTCACAAAAATAAACACAAATTTATTTACTTAATTTGTAAAATCTTTCAGGATGACAAAAAACCTAAATTATTTTGGAATAATCATGCAATCCTATTGTTACTTTTTTATATATGCTTTGGCAATTTGGGGGACTTAAATCACAGGTTGGCAAATATGTTTGAAATATGGCGTCGGCCGCCATTAAACTGGTAGCTGGCGTGGAGAATACTTTATATTCATCCACTTCTTCAAGCTGAAAACTATGGTGAAAGTTAGTTTTTAAATTATATTTATAGAAATCTAGAAGTTCTTTTTTCCGTGGATGTGGATTGGCAGCGGCTGTAATAAAAAAGTCATTAATTTTTTTAGCATCTCACAAGTGTATCCAGTATATTAGATTATTTATTCTTAAATATTCAACTTCCGAAGTTCGGTCCATTCTCCTCTATTTGTACAGTTGTTAAATTTGTCTCCAAGGTAAGCTTTCTTTTCACTTCGTATAGCAAAAGTTGTATCATTACGGAGTTGTTAATAATATGCACAATGATCAGGTTTTTCTGTTACTTATTTTTTAACGCATTATTACCTAATTTTTGTGATAATTTTATATTATTAGTTACGCATGTAGAGTATTTGTAACTTCGGTTTCGTTTAAAAGTTTTGATTGGGGCATCAGAATCAAAAACTGTTAATATCATTTTATTAAAAAATTCTATTTTTTTATCAATTTCAGAAATAATATAAATATTTTGCCGTGGTAAAGACTCCAGATCTCTTAAAAAGTTTCTTTGAAAATTAATGCATTTTAACGCTCTAAACGATAACACTAAGAGCATGTGGTTCAGTGTTCAAGTTTATTTTTAAGTACACTGGGAAGTGTGACAGAATGACGTAATGGTGATAGACTTGGTCTAGAGAACGTGGTAGCGTGGAGACCAAGTCAGTATCATTCCGCACAATTTTTTAATAAAGACGTTTCCCTATCTATCCTATAATCTGAATCGGGGCAAAAGCACTCTTGAAGAATCTGGAATATCAGATGGTATCTAGACGTCTCTCGAAGTTCTGAATCTAACAGGCAGTTGTAGCTGGGGGAAGGATCCGTTACTTCTCTGGTCAGCTGGTCAGCAGGCACACGTATAGTATTACCCGCGTCCGCGAGACTACCGCGAACCGCAGAATCCTCGTAAATTGAACCCCCTAAGTAGCCTGGGCAAGAATCCTTACCAGCCAAATAAAACAACTACCTTCCCAAAACACTTAAAATCCACAACACAACGAAAAAGAAAGTGATACCTTACAAAAAGAGCCCTAAATAAATATATTTACAAATAATATCCACACCTAGCGAGAAAGAGAGGTTTCGAAACCAAAGCCCAACTAGACAACCATTCAGTGTTCAAACTGAACAATCGACATGCTTGCAACGAAAATCCCCAAATAAAAGAGAACAATTAATGAAAATCAATTTCGACTGCGAAATCCCCTAATAAAAGAAATAAAGAAATATAACAGAATGCACTATCAGACGACACACGTCCCACCCCAAAACACTGACCAATAAACGATAAGGGATTAAACTGGACTTTACAGAATCAAGAAAAGGACCACTCAACACGAGAATCAGCAAGCCGGAACTGATTTTACTGCGTTCTTGAAAAGAACTTGTGACCATAGTACCACCCCCTTAACTCCCAAAATTCCAACTTTCCAACTTTAAACCAATTAAAAACTCCCAAAACAAGTAATGGTCGTTTCCGCGTCCCACGACTGATGGTACTCTTACCAATCACCAGTGTAATTGCACTTTTAACTTTTAACCCTCATTGACCACCCCCTTAATATTCTTAGGCTGTTTGCCGATAGATGGCTTACCTAACCCACGGAAAGGACATAATTGAAAATATTGATTTCATCTCATAGAAAATGACTTAAACCTATAACTTCTACAAAAAACAAAGTCCTTATCTAATTATACCTAAAAAGAGTTAGGTATGTTAAAAGAAACCTACAAAGTCGTTTTTGCTTGTTTCCTGTGTTATTCAGGTGTTAAGTAGGAAAAAATAATCATCTAAACCTTTTTTTACAACTTGTATAGGGGCAGATACCGGTTGCAGTCTCAAAGTCGCAACTTTATCTATTTCCCTTTAATATCAAACTATATGATTCAATTCCCGCGCATTCCTTGTTTTCGAGAAACGTTGCTTGTAATAAAATACATGTGTTTTCCAACTCCGAGTGGGTAAAGATAGCTTCCAAGAAAGGTTCGGTGTCGAGCACATTTTATGTTTTTAAGTATCTAGTAGAGAATATTTTCTTTTCAATTCAAAACTTGTCGATGTTGGAGATATTTATGGTTTCTGTTGCTTTAAAGTCAGGAAGTACCATAACGAATAAAATTAGGTCCAAAAAAGGCGTTAGGTGTATATTACAAGAAAGATGTTCTATAGTTTGGTTTACTATTTAGCTTTTTAAAAGACAATAAAACCCTTGCTCAAATACTAGCCAAATGTTAACGTATTTATTGGGAAAGTTTTTTCAGTAAAGCAAGCTTTTAAAATACAAATAAAATAAAATAAAATATTCTATGCTGTTACAGCAGTGATCAGATATTTGAATGGTGTGTACTCCAGACAGAATTACGTCCTCCATGTTTGAAAATATTAAGTCAATTAAAGTAGCCGATTGATTAGTAATGCGCGTTGGCTCTAGAATTACTTGTTTCATCCCAAAGGGGTCCCTAAGAGAGTCCAATTGTTTACATATAAAACATTAATATTGAAATCTCCAAGACAAATAGTATTGTCATATTCAGTGTGTATAAGTTTTCGTTAAGATATCTTCCATATGCTCAAAGAAAAAATTTGAATCTGGTTTGGGAGGTCGATAAATATACTCTGTTGCTTAATGCGAGAGATTAATAAAATGTAAATTTGCAATGACAGCACCATTGCCCCCTACATTTCCAAGCCGTGAAGTAAGAAAGGCAACGTCGCAAATCCTGTCAGAGGTAGATCGATTTTTAATAAGTAACTAACGCAACTTCCGTGCAGATTCACCCGTTTAGGCGATAAAAATTACGGTTTATTTCGAACTATTTATTGAACTTTTTGCATTTTACTTCAGTATAGATATGTCTAATAAGTAACAAGAATATAATAATATAATAATATAATATATATATAATATAATAATAGGAAATTTAAATTAACTTAAAAAAATTAGTGACTTTAAAACGTGGAAAGCTTTCTTTTTTTTAGGATGTATTTTGGTGTTGAAGGTCATTTCTGTTTTTTTGTGTAATTGTTTAGTAATATATTGCTAAGAGTAAGTGCTACTTTATAAAACATTTTTCGATAGGTTTCTCCGCAGGGACATGTCTCATTAAGCGGTATCAGAAAGCTTCCACTTTCTAAACTAGCCAAACCTAGTTTAGCTAAAAGAACTTGGTGATTTTGCCGATTCAATAATTTAAGCTTAAGTTCTTTAGTAGCTATAATAAACTGAAAAGCTGCAAATATATGAAAGTACATAATATTTACTTCATTGGTAGCAAGACATAAACCCCCCTTTGCAAAGCATCAAAATATTCATCCTCCACATTTAAACCTATGACTCGAACAATAAGGTTTTCAAAGTTGAAAAAATATTCCATACTTTCAGTGGAGTCAATGTAATATAAATAAAACAATGCAATCTTCCTCCACAGTTTAATTATTAAACTGTGGAGGAAGACTGCATTGTTTTATTTATAATAAGGTTTTTGCAATCCATGCATTTTAATTTCCTCTTTTTGTAGATAGAATGGGCTATATAATACATATACCTATACATTTAAACAGACTCATCCAACTGGTAATCCTTAAAATAATCCGATTGTAATATGTAAGGAAACTCTAATATTTCTGTACTTTCAATATCATGCTTAACAGAGTATTTGATTTTAACACTGTAAAATTTTTTAACCCTGACTTTACAATACTTTGAAGGCTAATTTTTTTTTCTGATTCGAGGATCTGTTTAAATGATACATGACAGTTACAACCAGAAAGGTTCCTATATCGTCCAAATCTTTTTTCAAGGGTATCTGTTTGAAATTTACCAGCTAAAATGTATTTATTTCAAAATGGATAAATGAGTATTCTATAATTTCTATTAGAACTGTGGTACTGATACCTACTACGTTTAATCATAAGTGTCCCTAGTTAAACTCACCCCCTCTGGATCGTTATGCCATACATCAAGCCAAGTCACAAATTTCTTTAGCTAGTTTACCTTCAAATCATTTTTTAAATATATTGGGGTAGTTCAATCGTCCCTTTTTTAAACCTTGCCGTACGCAAATAAAAACATTTTGCCAGTTAAACAAACATTGGAACTAACCTTAAGATTTTCCTATAATGATAACATTGATAACTAAAACTCGGGAAAATAACAAACAACGTATGGGTCAAGACTTGTCGATGCACTTCACATCTTCACAATATCACAATCACAAGCACAAGAACCACGGAACTCAAAAATTTAACAAGAACACAAACAAAAATAGCGAATTACGGTCTATCTGCAACGGTGCCAGACTTTGTCCTTCATAGCTTGGAAGTAAAGGAAGCTGTGACAGCACCCATTAAGCAGGGTGGACAACTTAAAGATTTCATTCGAAATTTTAGGTAAATTGCAACGAGAGTTTTTAAAAATTCCGTATTTCAGATATTTAAGACCTACACACCCCGAATCGGTCCTAAATTAGGGTCACTCCAATTTGTATACAATAGAAGGACGAGTTTGGTGAATGAAAGTAATATGACAGCGGCGTCACTACACGTAGTTTATTTGAATAATAAATATAATAAATCGACCTTCATTTCTTAGTTATCTTCTCTCCCTGCTAAAATTTCCTTACACAAGTACTGTAGGCCAAAAAGAATTATTGCCACTGAATCCAACAAAAATCAGGTTTTAGCATGTGGAAAAGTAATTTAAATTGATTCAGATATTCTTATACAGTAGACAGTAAACGAAGTAATTACTTTCTAAGAAACTTAGCATAATAAGACAGGAATTGGTATCGGCCATCAAGGAATAGACGGAGATGAGGCGGTAAACATGTTTGTTTATAAAAGTGCTGAGGCTACCCTGAACACACTACTAGACTCTCTTATCAGACAACTCAGAGAGCCATACGGGAAAAACTTACTAGATACCATCAAACTTAGTGGATATCTCAGACAATCGCGACTGTTCATCAGAGAGTTCAGCGGGTGAAAATTAAAATTAACTGCTGCAATTGAGCAGGAAGAGCTAGAGATTAGTAAGAAAAAGTCTTTCAGGGTCCTATCAACCGGAAAGATACTTCTTTTGGAGAGCATGCAGGTAGGGTGAAGAGACCCCTCATCACATGCTAACGCGCCCATCAGTAGTGTTATAGAGCCCTTTAGAAACACTTATTTAATTGAGAAATCACAATAAACTATAGTGGAGCTTGAACCACAATTCATTGCGGTCCAGAAAAAAAAACTGAATTTTCATATATTATCATCGTCAAATTTTATTTTCAAAACTATACTGAAACATTAATGGGGAACAACTTTCTGCATTAGCCGATGCGGAATCAAAATTTTAATTTGCTAAAAGGCTTCAATGACTAAATTACCTTTACTCGTCGAATATCGAATTGAACAGAAGTACCTCTAAATAAGTGTGTTTACGATTATTGGATCGAATAACGTGGAGAGCTCAACAAAGCAGAAAATTGTTTTGTAGAAACTCAATAAAATTGCATTAAATTTAATTAGCTTTCGAGAAACAACATCAATACGACAAGTGAAAGTTTTAGGGACTATTGGTAAAAACTGAATCCAGTTGAGGCAGGATGGCAGAGGTCGAGAGACATAATGAACGCACTAGATATTCCATGTCAACAATTTGAGTTATTGTTGGTATTATTTCCAATTACCGTTCTTAATCCAGATGGATTTTTAATAGAGAGCCGAATTTTTCTAATTATCTGTTTTTATAATAAAACAGGGATTCCCAAAATTACGGTGTAATCTATTTACCAATATTATCTTGTATAAACATGTGATAAAAATACTTTCTAAAGAACCTACAACTTTCCAGATAGGGTACCTTGAGAGCCTTTCAGATGAAGATGGCTTTCTTTAATTGCCTCCGAAACTATTGTATGTGCCTAATATATGCATACTACTTCATCTAGTGCATAATAAAGAAAAGCTTTAAATTTGGGGTCCAACTGAATAGGACTGCCGTTCACAGTGTAGAGGCGCAGTACTGATATAGCAAAATTACTACTACATACAGTAATATATAAAATTTTTTATGATTTTTTATACGTCGCCGCTTGAGGGCACCATTTATGTAATTACCAGATTTTTCAGTTTTTTCCAAAAATTTTAAACAAGACCATTAAGCAGGGTGTCTAATTTACCTAATTTTATGCATTTATCAATTTAAAATTACCAAAATCTGTCGACCTAAATTAGATATATATTATCTATATAAAACAATTAACTATTTACTGAAAAAACAATTGCAATACGGTGACCCACTAGCCGACTACGTGGACCTGCACAGTCAGCACAATCATCAGAGTGTCCAACATACAGCGAGAGTGCACATTCAGCAACTCCCGGTAATTTTGTGTGTTATTTCGTTAAATATAAATAGATGTAAAATTTAATAATAAGGGAGTATCAAACCACTATCAGCTGTCCTCACTTCATTCCTAACCATGCTGGGATCATAGATCCTACTAACGGTAGTTCCTGTATACAGGGGATTGCCATTTATCGTCCAATTTCCTACGTCATCGACATAGATCGATAATAAAAGTTTTCTCAAAAGAGGTCATCTTTAAACAGGGTCATTCGAGCAAAAAACTAGAAGAACACGTTGCGATACGCAAACTGCAGGGTGTCGTTATCTGAATCAAATAGGGTAACATCAAGGGGCAACCTCAGAGGTGTATTACAAGGATTTCCAACAAATTCAGAAAAGAAATCGTCATTTCAAGTGACAAACGGTTCACAGAAACCCCCAAAAAAGCAACCCCAGTTTCATCTAAACAACTACAAAAAACACAACATAACACTCAAGTATTTTTTCTAGTTGACCAGTTGACGCTGGCGAAAAAAATATAGCAAAAAAGCTAAGTGGGTATTCTTGTGCCAGTAACCGCTGGCGAGCATATGCACTGACTTTACACCAACACTAAAGTATTTTTCTAGTCGACCAGTTAGCGCTGGTGAGAAAAATATAGCAAAATAAATTAGGTGTTGCAATTACAAAAACACTATAAAGAAACAAGGGACATTTATGGTACGTAAAAAACTAAACAGATCTCACAGACAAAGAAAGCGACAAGAGAAACTTCAGAGACTAACATCTGTCTGCATCGAAGAAATTGAAGTAAAATTAATTGCCTCAGGATTGCCACGTACACCAACAATAAATCAGGGATTATTTACGTATCCACAAACCGAAATTCAGAGCTCACAAACTACCACAGAAGAAAAATCGCTAACAACAACCCCGAGCACCGAAGAATTCCTCTCAAGACTAGACAAAATATTCATCGAGCTCTATGGAAGGGACTAAAAAATTCAAGATGACAGAAGAAGTCAACAAACTAGTTGTCGAGCAGGAGCAGCTAGAAAAGGACATCCAGCGGTACCTTACAAACATATCAAAGGACCCAGCCAACAGAAAAGACGAACAATACTTCGACGAAAGACAGAATACCATAAACGCTATAGGACAAGATATAGAAGAAACAGAGTGGAGATCGCTACATCATCATTCAATAGTCAGCATTGTGTGTTCTGTCATACTCATCATTGCTATAATCGCATTGGTGAGATGTTTCTGGTACAATCACAAAACAAGAACAAAGCCAGCAAGGACAATCACACACAATGATCCCAATCAACATGGAATTCAACTGGAACCAATACACATATTATTATATAACAGTCTACCCACCACCGAAGACGGATGAAGTTGCTGGGCGGCCAGAATTACCTAATTTTATGCATTTATCAATATATAATTACCAAAATCTCTCGACCTAAATAAGACATACATTATCTAAACAAAACAATTAACTTTTTACTTAAAAAAACAATTGCAACACGGTGACCCACTAGCCGACTACGCGGACCTGCACAGTCAGCACAATCATCAGAGGGTCCAATATACAGCAAGAGTGCACATTCAGCAAGTCCCGGTAATTTTGTGTATTATTTCGTTGAATATAAATAGATGTAAGATTTAATATGTCATCTATGAGGACCTAACACGGCCCAGATATGAACTTTTGATGAGTGCAAAAAAGAAATATGGTAACAACCAAGCATGGTCCTCAGGCGGAAAAATATATATCATGGGCAAATCCGGAAAGAAGCACCTGAAGTCTCAAGACGATTTATAAACTATTTTATTTGATTCATACACCTTTATCGGCATGGTTGTAAATACTTCATATCTTCATATGGTACAGTTTTTTTTTTTTTTTTGGACTTTAGTATTTCTACCTGTTTATGTTTATAATACAAATAATGTATATCTTAAGTTAATCGAGAAAATAGTTTATGTTTAACATAAAGAAACAAACAATTATTGCCATACATTGTAGAAATATATGTTTTTCCACTACTAACCTATAACATCACCATTATTGACCGATTATTAACGCTAGAAATCGTTTTTCTCTACCTTATAAGTCATTATTGACCATGGTCAATAATAAGCCATTGAAATCCATTATTGACCGATCTTTGACCTTAACCGAATTTTGTTTGAACGCAGGTAACTTGATTTTTTAATTCTACAACATCAATTCATTGTGGTTAGGCAACCAGATAATTATCAATACATATTAGATTACTTGATATTGTAAAATATCGATACAATCAACATTTTTTCTGCTTCCATCCTTAATTCGGGAGGTGTACACATAATATTATCACTAACATTTTCTTCGCTCATTTTTTAAAAAAACGCAAAACTCGTGAAATCTGATGACACAAATGAACACAAATTGACATTGACAAAGCCACCTGACAAAACAACAAAATATTTTGCCAATTCCAAAGCGCAGGTAACTTGATTAAAAAATATACTTATACCTACCTATAATTTTTTATAATTATTAATACTATAAAGATAAATCTCATATAAAAGTTTGTAGTAGTGGAAAAAATAATATATTAACCACGGTTTAGACAGCTTATTATAGCCCTGGCGTCTTAAATCCCTCGTCGCTTCGCTCCTCGTGATTTAAACTCGCCGCTCGGGCAATAATGATGGCTGTCTAAACCTTGGTTAATAATATACTATTATCGGGTACTTATACTAAGCATCGAACTTGTTATTTTTTTTTGTTTTTAGGATTTATATACTTGCCTTTTTTTATTTCCAATTATCCTAACGTAATTAATTAGACGCAATATTTCGCGATAATAGTATATTTATTAAAAACGGAGTACTTGCTTACATGCCAATTATATACATTGCTAGTATGACAGATGACAAATTGCTGAGCTTCTCCCATTTTAACATTAGATCTTTGCATCCGAGCTTTGACTTGTTTTCAGATTTCTTAGACAGTGAGCAGACTGATGTGGTTGGACTTTCAGAAACTTGGTTAAATCCAAATATTGCAGATTATGCTCTAAATATTCCGGGCTATCAGTTTATTCGAAAAGATCGAGATGGCAGAGGGGGAGGCGTCGCCTTTTACGTTAAAAATTCATTTAAAATACAGTTGTTGAATTACCGGGAAGGCGTCGGTGCGAGTACTTTGGAATCAATTTGGATAAGTATAAAAATGAATGGTAAGAATATCTGTATGGGATCATTATATAGACCGCCCAATGCCAATCTGAATTCATGTTTGGATAAACTGGAAACAATGTTAACTCATTTTATTCCTCAGTTCGATCATGTGTTGCTTGGAGGTGATTTTAATGTCGATTTTATGACTGAAAATTCAAATGCTTGCGTCCTTTTTAGTAATTTAATACTTAAATATGGTCTCTGCCAAACAGTATCTGAGCCCATCCGTGTTACCAACAACTCCAATACATTATTAGATATCATACTTGCTTCGTCGCCCAACGTGCTCTCCAAAACGGATGTTATTGATATGTCTGATATATCAGACCACTGTTTTGTAACTAGCTACTTTGTAGTACAAAAAGAAAAACCTCCAATTAAGTTTCGGACATACCGTGATTATTCAAACTTTAATTATAATATTTTTATTGATGATCTTTATAGCCTTAACTGGAATAGCATTTTTGATCTGGAGAATGTCAATCTTATGTTAGATTTATTCTGTCGCAATGTCCATTTGTTGCTTGACATTCATGCCCCTGTCAGGGTGGCTAAGTGTACGAAATCTCCGGCACCGTGGATGACGGATAACTTAAGATACATAATAAAACTGAGAAAGAAAGCTCTTACTATATATAAGCGAACCAAAACTGAAGCTGCTAAAGATTATTACAAGCAAATTAGAAATTTAGTTACAATGTCAGTCAGAAACGAGAAAAAAGCATTTTTAAATTTCAAATTTAGAACTGACCCTAAAGGTTTTTGGCATACATTAAGATATTTAAATCTCTGTTCTGCATTTCAAGGTTCAACTGGTGCTATCGGTGACCCTGAGACACTCAATAATTTTTTTGTTAATAACGCGCCTACCCCTCATAATTCCAATCACAATTTAATTAATGAGTTATATACTAATAAAATTCACCACAATGTTCAAAATGAGCTAAATTTTAGTCCAGTCAGTGAAAACAAAATTTCTGAAATTATCATCTCAATTAAATCAAACGCTAAATGTGTGGATGGCATAGATTTGAACATGTTATCTCTGATTACGCCCCATCTCACACCACACATAACTTATATTATAAATCAGTGTTTAACAAAAAATATATTTCCAGACATTTGGAAAAAAGCCAATGTTATCCCAATTCCAAAGATAAGCACTCCATCGGATATATCGCATTTTCGTCCTATAAGCATACTTTGTACATTGTCCAAAATATTGGAAAGGGTAATATATGAACAAATCAACTCATATGTGACTCAGTGCAAAATCTTACCAGTCACACAGTCCGGATCTCGCGCCTCTCACAGTACCACTACCGCCTTACTTCAAGTCTCGGATGACTTATTTAGAGCGATTGATGAAAATAAAGTTTCGTGTCTTATATTATTAGATTATAGTAAGGCGTTTGATGTTTTACAACATTCAATTTTGCTGCAAAAATTAAAATATTATGGTCTTAGTGAAAGTGCAATTAACCTTATGGATAGCTATCCAACCGGTAGGGAACAAAGAGTGCTGTCAGGAGCGGAAATCCCGTCTAAATTTTTAGCTACTAATAAGGGCGTTCCTCAAGGAAGCGTCTTGGGACCTCTTCTATTTTCTCTTTACACTGCGGATTTTTCGCATTATCTTAGACACTGTCTTTCGCACCAATATGCAGATGACATGCAAATCTATTTCTCTTTTTCGTCTAATGATATTGTATTGGCATGTCAACAAATTAATAGAGATCTAAGTGGTATAAGTGAAATTTCAGAAGCACATGGACTAATACTTAACAACAATAAAACGAAAATGCTTATTTTTAGAAATAGCTTGCAAGGGGTGCAAAACTCTTGTCTTAGATACAGTCTTGGGCTGCGTAAGTTTGATCACATTACACCCGCTTTTCTGAACTCTACTTGGTTGTACCTTCAGGAAAGATTCTTTATTCACTTAGCACTATTGGTCTTCAAAATATCTAAGGATCAGACACCCAAATATCTGTATGATAAATTGATTAAGGGGAGTGACGTTCATGAAAGAGCTACGCGCCATCGCGGTCTTTATTCCACTCCAAAGCATAAAACTGCATTATTCCAACGATCTTTTACGTGCAATGCAGTCAAAACGTTTAACTCACTGCCCATCGATATCAAGTCTTGCGTATCTGTTGACGGGGTACGAAGAAAGCTAAAAAAGTATGTAATCAATGGAAGAAACTCACTTCATAAATAATATTTATAACTCTTAAAACGTGTCCAATAATTACCTACTCGTAATATTGTGCTCCACTAGTTATCTGTCACTTCTATTCTTGTATGATTAGGTATAATTTTAGAGTATATTTATTTATATTGCAGTAGTGTTTACAGTTTATTGGTCTTAAAGGGTGGTTAGGTAGAATAGCTATGCTAGACCTTGCCACCAAGATATAATATTTTGTTTTGCATCTAGTTTCTTTTAATTAAATAAAGACCTGTTTATTTATTTATTTTAATATTAAAGGAGTATCAAATCACTAGAAGCTGTCCCCACTTCATTCCTAACCAAGCTGGGATCATAGAACCTACCAACAGCAGTTCCTGTTTGGGGATTACCATTTATCATCCAATTTCCTACGTCATCGACATAGATCGATAATAGAAGTTTCCTCAAAACAGGTCATCTTTAAACACAGGGTGTGCCGGGAAAAATGGACCAAACTTCAGATGAGTAGTATGCACGCGAAAACAATGTGAAAAGACCCATATGTTCTTATCCGATTTTCATTTGTTTTTAAGTTATAGCGTAATTATAAATAAATAAAATTTCATACATTAACATTTTCTTAATAATAGCATTCTTTTAATAAATGTTACCGCCATTGACCTCTAAACCATAGACATCCTAACTATTAGACCGAACAATAACAAATAAACGTGATGTCATCATTGTATTCCAGTGTAAAGTAAATCAACATACAAGCTGCTCCCATCCACTTGGTTTGCCAGACTTACGCTACAGAAAACGTAGTTTTCTGGGCTTACTCTGTTAAAAGTATTAACTTCTACGATTAACTAGATAAACATGATGTGGGAAATATATAACATTGCCTAAAACCTTGTAAAAAATCTGTAGTATGGCAACGCAGCAATAACGGATCCGCCCAGATTTCATCATTTTCGTGGCCATCCGTATCGACTCGACAATACTCGGCAAAGCGGATGCTGTTTTTCTGGACTTTTGTCGTATGCATATGTAAAGTCAGCGTAATCCCCACTCTCGGCCCCACCTAGCTCCTCACAGCGTCTCGCCCACAAACGATTTTGGCATCACAATTTTATAGCATTTATGAATGGCGTGTTGGATCTATAGTTACGATGCCTATGTTCTAAACATCTTCTGCTTCGTCTACGAGGAGCGCCTGTTACGCTTCTAATTGCTTCTGTAACTTTGGCTGCAGTATTTATAATTCTTCAAATAAAATCATCCCGAATGTCCACTTTTACTTTATACACTTCATTTTTAAACCAGCCCATAAACAATAGACTAGTGCTTTGAGGTCTGGAGATCTTGGAGGTCAATTAAAAGAACTACCGCGATCAATCCACCGCCCTGGAAATATTTCGTCCAAATGTTGCTTGACCTGACAAGCAAAATGTGCTGATACTACAAAAATGTTCTGATGTTTATAGAAACATCCTCTAGTAATCGTTATAATTCATTTTGTACAAAATGAAAGTAGTGGTCTCATGTAAGATGATTCTTTAAAATCACAGGGCCAATTAAATAACTATCGGGCATACCACAACACACATTTACCGAGAACATATGTTGAAAATTACTTTCGACTGTTGCGTGGGGCATTTTTGATTGACCATGCATGAGAGTTACGAGTATTATTAATACCGTCATGGGTGAATCTTGCTTCATCCGTAAAAGTATACGTCATAGAGTACGATGATTATTATTTATTCATCAACAAAATTCCATGCGTTTAGCATAATCTTCTGGTTTTAGGTGCTGTACTCTCTGTACGTGGAGCCTTGCTCATGGAATGTGTTTATTTCTCTTTTTTGTGGAATGCCCAATTGAGTGTTAATTCTTCGTGAGCTGGCCGTTGCATCTTCATGCAAGCGGGCAACCTCAGTTAAGCACTTGCCATGAAAATATTTGTAAAATAGACTGAAGTCGCCAACCTGCCTTCGATGTTAAAGGCTTTCCATATTGTTTGTCAAACCATGGTTACCGATTAAGCGAATGACTCTTCTTTGAATGGAATCTAGCAATCTCAGGGTATGTTTAGGAGCAGAGCCCCAAATATTTTATTTATTTATTACCACATTCTACAGAAAATTCCAATTATCGAATGGGAAATAACATAGTTTTAAGATAATATGAAGCGTGTAAAGGTTAAAAAGAGGAAAAGAAAAAATATACTTATTTATATAGGTGACTAAAAGAAAAATATGAATAAAATGTTTATACTGTTACAAAGTCATACGTTTAATAGAAGCCACTGTGCAGGTGTGTATATCTAATTGGTCCTGCATTTTATTATATTGGTCACACATTTGATGTAATGGGGAGAATTTTAGAGCATTTGTCCTTGGGATTGGTAAGGCAAAAGTTCGGTGATTTTGCGAGGTTGTTCTTGGTACCTGGAAGTGCAGAAGCTGCAAAATATTCTTAGCGCCAATTCTTCCCGAGAGTATGTTATGCAGAAAGGTAATTTGTGACTTTGTCCTCCGTGATTCAAGACTTTCCATTGAAAATCTTGTTAGGGGACGATCATGTGGGCACCCTATTTCAGGGTAGAACCCATCAAGCTTAAAACTAATATATTTTAAAAAGCGTCTTTGAATTTTTTCAAGGCTGTCAATGTGCGTTTGATAGAAAGGACACCAAACAACCGAGGAGTACTCTAGTCGTGATATAACAAAGCTATTAAACAGCAACTTAAATGTGTTGCAACTCGTGAAATCTCGAACGTTTCTTATAATAAATCCCAACAGTTTAAAAGCCTCTCCAACAATCTTAGAAATATGGTCGCGAAAAGAGAGTCTTGAATCTAGTACCACACCAAGGTCGCACACTGAGTCACATCGCCTCAACATTTCTCCATTTATACTATAATCATATATAATTGGCTGTACCCTTCTAGAGAATGTAACAATACTGCATTTAGATACGTTTAATAATAGTTTATTTCTCTCACACCAATCGTTCATCCGCTCAAAATTATCTTGCAATCTTCTGCAGTCCCTGTCGTCCTCAATTCTGAGATATAACTTAACATCATCAGCATAGATCAAGCTATCGATATCCAGGATAGAGACAAGGTCATTAAGAAAAATGATGAAAAGTAGGGGTCCCAGGTGAGACCCCTGGGGGACGCCTGACGTGGCAACAAACTCCTTAGAATTATGACCATGACATTGAACAAACTGGACGCGATTAGTTAGATATGACATAAAAAATAAAAGTAATTTCTGTGATAGACCAAAGGTGGTCAATTTGTCAGGAAGAATGCCATGATCGAGTCGATCAAAGGCCTTGGAGCAGTCAGTGTAAATTACATCGGTTTGCTCACCCGCGTCAAGAGATTCAGCGAGATCCTGAGTAAGACAAAACAGATTGCAGACAGTTGAGCGGCCCCTCATAAACCCGTGCTGTTGCGCAGATATGTGAATGCTAATCGAATTATATAAATATTCATGTAAAATAATTTCAAACACCTTTGAGAAGTTGTTTATGATACTTATTGGTCCATAGTTCAAAATATCACTGCTGTCCCCCTTTTTAAAGACCGGAGTTATGCGGTATATTTTCCAAAGATCCGGAAATGTAGATGTCCGGAGTGATAGGTTAAACAGGATTGTTAGTGGGTAAGCAAAAATCATAGCACAATCTTTCAGCAGGAATGCCGGAATTTTATCTGCCCCTACGGTGGCCTTAGGTTTTAGTTGTTTTAATGCGGTAGTAACTACCTGTTCCGATATTTTATCAATATTTAAGGGACTCTGCGAGGGATAGAAATCGGTATCGTCACTTCCTTTTTGAGAGGAAGCAACATAGGAGTTTTGAAAAAACGATGCAAAACTGTCCGCAATTATCTGAGGATCACGAATTAGTGTGTTATCGTAGGACATAGTAATAGGTAGGGAGTGATTACTTTTTTTGTGATTAATAAAACGCCAGAATCTCTTTGGATCGCTTCTTATGTTGTTTTCGATACGTGAGCAGTATATCTTATAGGAATTTTTTATGTCATTTTAATATCTCGACGTATATTACGAAATGTTTCTAAATCAAGAGGATTGTTTGTTCTTTTATACCTTTTCCACCATTTATATTTTATCTTTATGCTCTGTATTATTTGACCGGTAAACCATGGTGGATAAGTTCGATTTCTTTTTTGAGTTTTCGGAACGTGCATGTCTAAAGTATTGTAAATAATCACATAGAATTTATCACATGCACTATTAATGTCCGTAAATTCGGTTAAAGCATTCCATTTTATATATGAGAAATTTTGATAAAGATTTACCAGATTTGCCCTTTTAAAGTTATAGAAATTTAGGTTATTTTTTGCCTGTTATTTTTTAAGGCCAAACGGATGCGAACAGTAGGTACTCCAGCTTTGGTCGAATTTGGGCTTTATAGAGCATCAATGTGAGTTTGTTCACATTGTGTTCACGTGTTTAATACACTCCTGGAGTTTGATCCGTTCCTTCCGACTCGCCCTGTATAAGAATTTAATCAATTAAAAAATAATTTAATAATCGAGAAATTTGGTGAAAACCCCATGCGAATATCTTAATTTAAGTCAGAGATACAAGATAAAATAATATGAAATCGGCTGCACAGGTAATCGATATTAAAAAGTTTTGAATAAAGTTACTTACAGTTATTGCTAAGAACCAAATTTCCCGCTAGAAAAAATTTTGGCACAAAAATTATTTTTCATGTAATCCCTGACAGAACCAAATGATAGAGATGCAACAAAGTATCATAAGTAAACAAGTAAATCTCACCTTCTACAAAAAGGCTTTGACACAAACACATAAATAAATAGTTGATAATGATAAAAACACTTGAAACACTTTGCAAATTAAATTATGACTTAGGAGTTAAATTAGGAGTTAAAAAACAAAGTCTTGGTCTCAAATTTCATAAAAGTTTTAATATGCTGTCGATAAGTTTATGTAGGTTACATGTTTCGCCTTCTCGGGCATCATCAGACCTAAAATAATTGAAAACCTAATATACAAAGGGTCTCTAGGCTCTACGAGTAAGAAAAGTGAGGTTAAAAATATGTAAAAATATAAAAATAAAATTACAAAAAATGTATAAAAATTAAACTAAATAAAAACGAAAAACACAGAAAACACAAAAACTATCAGTTTACCTAAACTAACAGTAAAAATGAAACATCTTTACAAAAATACAGTAATGGCGCTAAAATATATGACATAACACAAAAGATAAAAATAATGACAGAGGTTGAATGCATCCTGGAACTAAACCGTGCTCTGGGGCGAACAGCGAAAAGTTTTTCAGTAAATTATTGTTGGAGGTGACTGAAATAACTTAGAAAACAAAAAGAATTGAATGGTTGAGTTCGACTCATGTCCATGTAGAACAAAGTCCTTCATAGGGAAAGAAGAAGAAAAAGATTGACAAATGACATATAGAAAAGGGGCGGGGAAACTACTGGGATTGTTGTTAAAATTCTACTTTCAGGTTATTAAAAATTAAGTTGGATTCAAAATTAAACACCTCGTTAACGCAAGTAAGAATTGGACTCCTCTTAGCTTTAGTGATCTCCATCTTCTCCAACAAATCCAACTTCCTGCCCTTATCACATTCATGCAATATTTTTATGTTTTCAGGTGCTGAAAAATGGTGTTGTGCTGAAAGTAAATGATCAGCGAAGGCTGAATTAGTCACCGATATATCTGAATCCTTATATTTATCGTACTGCTTTATGTGTTCCTTAACCCTAGTTGAGATTTTACGTCCTGATTGGCCGACATAAACAGCTGGACAGTCATCGCACTGAATAGAATAAACACCTGATTTAGTGAATTTATCAACAGGGTCTTTGGTCTTCACTAGATGTTTTTTAAGGGAATTATTAGTTTTAAAAGCAATTGAGATGTTAAATGGCTTGAAGAACTTTGCTAGATGGTAGGAAATATTGCCAAAGAACGTAACAGAACGAAAATTGCAAGTTTGTTTATTAGGTGATTGTATTATATTATAGGACAGTTTGTATCTATTAAGAAATTTATAATAAAGCTTATTAATCGACACTAATGGGAAACCGTTATTTAAGGCTAATTGTTTAATTATGCTCAATTCCCTCTTGAAAGCATCTTGTGTCAAAGGTAAATTGAACAACCTATACAGAAAAGATTTGAAGGCAGCATATTTATGAGAGAAGGGGGAATTTGAACTAAATTGAATCACATTGTCTGTAGCAGAAGGTTTTCTATATACTTCAAACTGTATTTTATTATCCTCTCGTTTTAAGAGAAGGTCAAGAAAAGGAAGTTTAGCCTCGTTTTCAATCTCTATAGTAAAGGTGATTTTAGGGTGTAAAGAATTGACAAATAACAAAAAACTATCCAACTCTTCACTATTACCTCCCCATACAATGCATATATCGTCTACATATCTCTTATATCCCAGTAGGAAACCTGAATAATTACTGCTCATGATCTTCTGTTCCAAGTTGTTCATGAAAACCTCACTCAAGAAAGGGGATAAGCAAGATCCCATGGCTAAACCCTCTTTTTGTCTAAAAAATTTTGAATTAAATTGGAAAAAGTTTTGATTTAGAACTGTTGATAATAGCAAAAGTAAGTTTTCAATCGCAAACCTAGGAACGTGAGCCTTCAATAGGAGATTCTTGACCAAGATAAGACAATCACTCGGGGGAATGCTTGGAAAAAGGTTCTTGACATCCAAGGAGATAAGTTTGGCATTATTAGGGACAACAATATTCTTCAAATAGTTGGCAAATTCAATTGAGTTCTTTGTGGAATAAGTGCTAATAAACCCCGTGCTCGTTCTTAAAGTGTCATTGAGCCATGATGAAAGATTGTAGGCAGGAGAATTAATGAAAGAGACAACTGGTCTCATAGGGATGCCCTCCTTGTGTATTTTGGGTAATCCATACAAAAGAGGGGTTTTTGGGTTCATCGGGTAAAGTTTATTTTTGTTTATACCAAAATACTCCAAAGTGACTCGAGCCTCATCAAGAACCTGTTTTAACCTATTGACTATATATTTGATACATTTGTTTGGGAAACACGTTTTCAAAAAATCAAATTAATAAATAAAAATCAATTAGTTAACGTTTCATCGTAATATTTTAAGTTTAAATCAAAGTGCAGATTGGCAACGCTGTAACAAAAGAACAACACCGCCTGCCATCACAAATTCAATTGACTTCTAGCATAACAACAGATAAATGATTGTGATTGGTCCAAGGAATCGAGCGACCGCGCGATGATAGGTTTAAATCTGACAACGACTTCAGCGCGAGAGAAACAAGCATTAGTAGCGTCCAAGACCCGAGGCAAGGAGCTGCTCCACATTGCCGGGTAGCGGGATCCACTTGTGTTTCTGAGACAAGGTGTTACTCTGGTTTGATCACAGTAAAATGATATTCTTCTTAAAGGTTTTTCTCGGCCAAAAAGGGCAATTACGTTCTGTGTGTTTGAGTATGCAACGAGCTTGCATATCATAATTCTTTCTTATAGGGCTTCCGTATAAGAATTGCAGTTTTCCGACGGAAATGATTAGTTAGTCTGGCCTGGCATTTTAGTAAAAGAACGATGTTGTGGTTCAGTTCTCAGAGATAATAATAAAAAAGTATATTAATTCTACATTCCAGCCTAAACAAGTGGTTGTTTGCTCCAGCATTTTTCCTCATTTGAAGAACAATATTTTTAAAACACCAGATGAAAATTTAGAATGGACACAAGAAAGGATTATCCAAGAATGTGGTACCATTTCTGCAGAGATGCGGGTCAACGCTGTCGAAAATATATCTAAGCATTAGGTCAGACGTATAATATTAGGTAGTATGTAAGAAAATATCTGAGAATAATAATAATAAAAAACACTCTACTAATAAAATAAAATTGGATCCATGACATCTTTAATAAGTGTGTCAATTAATAAAATAAATAAAAATAAACAATGTAGAAGTGTAAGGAAAATATCACTAAATGATTAGTTGCAATATCAGAAATTAATAATGTGCCCCGCCAATTCATAATCAGTAACTATTTTTAAACAGGGTAGATCCAGATCACCTTAGGATGGCTTAATTTAAACCATTATTCTAAAAAGGAAACCCCGATTTATTATTCATCAACACATGAATGAACTACTTAACAATTAAAACAAAACACATCCATTACATAATTCCTTTCCTTATCCTCTTGCACGTAGTAGCTAAGTAACATAATGCAGATAAACATACAAGTTGTCATTAGGCTCGTAATGGAAATGTTAATGCTTTCAACTAAACTTCATGCTCATGCTCTTTAATGTAAAATACGACTGAAGTCCCATTCTGCTATGTCAAGTGAGCCTTTAAATTTAACTATAGTAATGGAATCATGTACATTTTATACAATGCTTCAATAAAATGTCACCCTCGTATTTGAAAGTTACGTATGATAATAAGACCGTTATGCTACTCAGGTTGTCCGGAAATGATGATGGGAAATTTGAGGTAGAGGTAAAATTCTACATAAGAAATATGAAAAAAATTTCATATTAACATAGGTCAGCAGTAGCTTCTATATAAAGCTACAGGCCCGCCCTCAAAGTTTTTTTTATTTGTTGGGATCTAGTTACAGTACAGACGTGAACTTATAAGAATAAGTTAGTCCAATTGAAAGTTAAATATTAGGTAATCCATATACAATCAGTGCCTTGATACAATAGGGTGGTGGGTTATTTAAGGTCACAGTTTTTTCGCAGAATGTATTTTCGCTATTATTTAAATAGATTATTGTTCCCTGGATATTTCTACATAAAAAAAGGTCCTCTGGTCCCATGGTCGGTATAGTCGACCGTTCTCGAGTAATGCGTTACATAATTCAGTAAACAAGTTACGTAAGTAATAAAAATAAGAAGGTGCTTGCGTGCGGTTTCAGAATACAGTAATTTTTTTACACCATTTACCCACAAAAGAAAATAATTTACTGGTAACTAGACAATTGGTACATTTTTAAATTTACCTGCATAGCCTCGCATAGCATAGCACTGCATCGCATAGCATAGCACAGCATCGCATAGCACAGCATCGCATAGCACAGCACAGCATCGTATCACATGCAGTGTGAGCGTACATTACGCATAAAGTAACAAGCGCTTGGCAATAAATCATATTTGGCTCAATTCAGATGCAGTTAAGCAATACACAATGCCAATTTTTTAAAGCTTTAGTTGATCCACCGTCAGTTTGTGACGTGCGTATTTTTACTATTCACTAAAAATCAAAAAATGTATTTGATGATAACGCTCAGCGATGCTCAAAGATTAGATTAAGAAATATACCTTGACAGGCAAGTCCTTGGATTTAATTTTCTTATTAATGTACATAAAATATTTTGCTAAAAAGGATCCTTTAAACCAGATGTCTTAAGTGGTAGATTACGTACCACTCAAACTGTCTAAGCTGAAAAGAGTTCTTGAAATATTCGCACGTAATCTAAGGATAAGCACCCGAAGTCTCGCTATGCAAGAAGGCATTTCAAAGGACTCGGTTGTAGAAATTCTGCATGAAATGTGTCTTTACCCATGCCACATTCAAAGAATTCTGGCTCTAAAACCCCAAGATTTCGAACCCAGGATGCAATTCTGCCAATGGCTAAGACAAAAATGGCGCCGAGATCCCAACGTTATATGTAAAATATTTTTCACTGATGATGCAGGATTTAAAGAACGAATTATAAATTTCCACAACAATCACACACTGGGAAGATATGCATGATTAAAAGAATAAAAAGAAATCGGTGCATTTTTTAATGAAAATGGAATAAATTATTTTCACCTAAGTTGCCATTGGTGGAAAAGAAAATAGTGAATCAAAACGTCATTATCAGAGTATGTTATTTTGCAATAAAATGTTTGTTGTTTTTCATGTTTTTGGGTGTGAGTTTGATGCATAGTTCAATCAAATAACAATAAAATGAGTTAGTTTACAAGAGAAGAGGAAATTGCTATGTTAATTGTTTACGGAGAAAGTCACAAAAATGCCCGTCGAGCTGAAACATTGAGCAAAGAGCGCTCTCCAGATCGTGAATCGCCTAGTTCAAATTATTTCCACAGCTGGACAAAAAAAGTTAAAATCAGAAAGAAACAGTGATCAAGAAGACGATGAGATCCTTGTTGTAAGCAAGGAAGCCGAAATAAATATATTGGATTGCATTGCTATAGATCTTAAATCTTCCTTGCGAGAAATAGGACAACAATGTAATATTAGCCACAAAAGTGTAAGAAGAAAAGTAGAAACGCAGGGCTTTAAGCCTTTTAAATACCAAGTTCACCACCATTTTGAAGAAAACGACCCTGTCAGAAGACTACAACACTGCAATTGGTTTCTAAGGAAGAACAATGGCAATAACGGTTTCCATAGAAACAAAATCTTTTCCGATAAGGCAAGATTTACAAACATGGGTATGTTTAATAAAAATAATACACGGTTTGGGGTCGTTCAAAATTCCCACTAGTTAGAGAATGCGCTTTTCAGGAACGTTTTGGTGTATATTTTTGGATGGGAGTAATGGGATTGAGAATCGTTCGTCCAATATTCTTTCTTGATCATTTAAATTCTGTTCAATATTTAAATATTCTTCAATAACTGTCAAAGAATTTGTGAACAGCTTACCTTTAAACGCAATAAACGAAATTTATTACCAGCAGAACAGCGCCCCAGCCCATAACTCAAGGATTACCGTAAGCTTTTTAAATGAAATGTTTGGCGATGATTGGATTGGGACAAACGGTGTTACTGTTCAAAAATTGCATTTTCATAGTTTGATTATCTATGTTAAGTTCTCGGTTTTAAATTTTTAAAGTACCTAGGTACTCACCTTAGTCATCAATTACCTGTTAATAGTCAATAGTTTCACTTAAATCAGTTTAAAACCTTTGCTGATTATGTTTATATTCCAGGAATGTTTTGAATCTTGTAAAACATAGCCAAGTGAATTGATTTCTTCTGTTCTTTGTTTCATACTACTTGTGGACAGGTCTTATTTCAAATCCTTGCTTTAGTTAATTAGTAATTAATAAACTTTTCAAGTTATCAATAGTAGATAATAATTTCTTAACCTTGTATTTAAGATGTAGGGTAAATGTCTCGGCTGTTGTGGATCAGCTGTTTTAAGAAAATCGATAATTTGTTACACAGGTCAGTGTCAGACTGACAATTCTGTGCATTTTCAGGACCACGTCTGGTTAATTTAAAGATCTTGGGTTAATTTAGGCATATTTTAGTGGTTGACGCGGGTTGTCAAGGTTTTGTTATAAAAAGGGGTTATTTTTCATAGGTAGGTATGACTAATTTGTCGACGTTTGTTTTGGTGACTATGTACGTTGGAGACGAAACAACATCCGGCCCTTTCGATAATAGACGCTTAAAGGAAAGCATGTTTGTGGATAGAGCTCCCGAATTTTAGTTTTCTTGGGCAGGGAATGGCATGTGGTGCCAATAAAATATCCACAAATGATTTAAAAAATGATATGGGTTTGTAGTTTGCCTATTCTTTGGGCGGAATGCCGATTAAAAATGCTTTCTATCAACTTTAGCAAGGTCCTAGACGCCATTTTGCATATTGGAACCCTCGTTAGTTATTTGAGGTAAGTTTAAACTTTAGTATCTGAATTATTACCCTCGATGGGTTTTATGAAAGTTTTCTCTTTCATATTGTACAGGGTTATCCAACCAAGACTAGACAAGGCGATTTTTTGACTTTTCCTGTACTTTTATAAAAAAACTGAAATAGCCATCTTAAGTCATTTTCTCCCGCGAATTCGAATATCTTATGCAAAAAAACAATTGAACATCAAACAAAAGTACTAGGGGTCACTTTGATATTTTTTTAAATGGGATGCCGTATTTTTAATGAGCTTATCCGATTTCTCATATAAATTTTGATCTAAAATGTTGGATTTTTAATTCAAAAACGCCTTTTTTCTTCAGTTTTAAATTCGAAAAATGTTAAAAATAAAAAAATTAAGATGGCTATTTCAGTTTTTTTATAAAAGTACAGGAAAAGTCAAAAAATCGCCTTGTCTAGTCTTGGTTGGATAACCCTGTACATCTAAAATTCGATTTTAG
Source organism: Polydrusus tereticollis (assembly GCA_963920685.1). Lineage (NCBI taxonomy): Eukaryota > Metazoa > Arthropoda > Insecta > Coleoptera > Curculionidae > Polydrusus > Polydrusus tereticollis. The sequence continues at coordinate 165,521,713 of OY987327.1, forward strand.
GGTTTTTTTCTTGGTGGGGGCTAAAAGTCCAAGTTCAAACTGGATTACTAGTTTTCTTTTATTGGAGCTGCATGGACGCGGGACGTGCCAGTTGCCATGTACTGTTTAAATTTTTGAAGTCTAGCAGTGTAGCAGTATCCACGTTAGCTATTTGAGAGACCATGTGTGTCTGTTTTACTGAAGATCGAGACTTCATGAACTATGGGTAGTACATTAAGTTTCAGCTAAGTATAATTACCCTGTGATCATTTCTCTTTAAAATGTAGTCAACCTAAAATCTTAATATTTTGCATTTGCGTATTACTCGATATACAGTGTTTTGGTATAGTGTTGCACCCGTGTTATGTACAGAACTTGTGCATTGCAAACGTGTAGTGTATGTCGACATAGCGTTAAGACGTCACAGGAGTCTCTAGTAGTTTAAAACGTTAGGTGGTCTGTTACAGCTAATTTTGTTGTAAATATAGTTACAATTTATTATTATCAAGGAAATATTTTTGTTTCCCGGATAAACGTCATTTGTTTCTTCTAAGTTTAACACTTGTAACTTTAACATTTTAACTTATCTACGCCCGAGTGGCTAGTATGCTTATCGAGTAACCACAGGTACTCGTAAGATATTGTATTGTACAGGGTCTTCCAACGAGGACTGAACAGGGACTCATTTTTGAGCTTCCTTGTATTTAAAGAAAAATCCAAAATAGCCAATCGATGTACTTTTTCCTGCAGAATTCAAAAATGAAACCAAAAATTTATTTGAACCAGAAACAAAAGAGGTACGCTATGGATAAGGTGTTTTTTAAATGGAACATAGCTTTTTTTATACGATTTTTGGAACGAGTGATTTTTTTTTTGTCCGTTCTGATTAAAATATTTAATATTGTGACAGTTATTTTTATTAAATTTTAATGTTTTATCCAGTATAATTTAACTTTAACCTGTTTGAAACATACACTAGGTAATAAAGGTATAATCACCTTTGAATCCTTCAAAGTCAAAAAATTTGACAAATTTACTATAATATTGCCGAAATGAAATATTCATTAGATGAGAGATTGCAGATTGTTATCTTGTTCTACAAATGCCAAGAAAATGCAAAAGAAGCAAGGAGAAGATTTATTGCAAATTTTTACAGAAATATATCCGTCAATACTATTCTAAGGATAAAGAACCTATTTGAGGAAAATAAAACATTACATGACAGAAAAAGAAATCCAACTCTATACTAATTTAAAAAGAAAAAACATTAATAATTTAATTGCTGTTATACTGTGATTTTCCTGGTTAAGGCGATTTATTTCATTCACAACTTTCTGCATGATCTCTTCAATATCGTGGTTTCGCTGCTTGTATACCACGTTTTTTAAATGGCCCCAAAAAAATGTGTCTAATCTTGACAAATCGGGACTATTGGGTGGCCAAGCATAGGTTCCATTTCTACCAATCCATTCGTCATGGCGTCCGTTTAAATATTGAGTAACCTCACGCACGGCATGCGGAGGGACCCCATCATGTTGCCAAATTAAATTTTGATATTCTTCCAATGGTAAATTTTCCAAAAAGTTCTCAATTTCGTTTTCTAAGAACTCGTAGTATCTCTGTCCATTTAAAGTCCCGTTAAAAAATATTGGTCCCAAAATTCTATTATTTTTTATGCCACACCAAACATGGATTGAAGTCCTTCCTTGAAATTTAATTGTCTGAAATTTTCTTGGATTTCCAACGGCCCAGTGATGATTATTATGTCTATTGAAAACCCCCGATGTTGTGAATGTGGCTTCGTCAGTCCATAAGATATTTCTGAATAAATTAGGGTCTTCGTTTTCTTTGCGAATCACAATTTGGGAAACAAATTGGAAGCGAAGTTCTTTTTGTGCCGGTGTTAGATGTTGAAGTGGAAGGATATGATAAGAATTAAATTTATGATTTCTTAAAGTCCTGTGAACAGTTCCTTGGGTAACTCTTCTGTGTCTTACACCGCCGCCGTATTGAACGTCCCGAACTGCGTCCGAAATTGATTTGGTTGGATTCAGTCGAAAAAAATTCACAATGGCACGGTCTCGATTTCTATTCCTTTCTGGATTTCTTTTTCTGTCATGTAATGTTTTATTTTCCTCAAATAGGTTCTTTATCCTTAGAATAATATTGACGGATATATTTCTGTGAAAATTTGCAATAAATCTTCTCCTTGCTTCTCTTGCATTTTCTTGGCATTTGTAGAACAAGATAACAATCTGCAATCTCTCATCTAATAAATATTTCATTTCGGCAATATTATAGTAAATTTGTCAAATTTTTCGACTTTGAAGGATTCAAAGGTGATTATACCTTTATTACCTAGTGTATGTTTCAAACAGGTTAAAGTTAAATTATACTGGATAAAACATTAAAATTTAATAAAAATAGCTGTCACAATATTAAATATTTTAATCAGAATGGACAAAAAAAAAATCACTCGTTCCAAAAATCGTATAAAAAAAGCTATGTTCCATTTAAAAAACACCTTATCCATAGCGTAACTCTTTTGTTTCTGGTTCAAATAAATTTTTGGTTTCATTTTTGAATTCTGCAGGAAAAAGTACATCGATTGGCTATTTTGGATTTTTCTTTAAATACAAGGAAGCTCAAAAATGAGACCCTGTTCAGTCCACGTTGGAAGACCCTCTACTTTGAGAATATTCTTATGGTAAATTTAGTTAGTTGTGAGAGGTTCTTGCACAGACCTTGCGGAAATTCCAAGTCTGAGGCAATGTCCTAGATGTAGGTCTATGTGGCTGCCAGATCAAACTAAACAGTCGTTTTTTTATGGTGTAGGTCTGACAGTTGTCGTCTTGTGCAAGACCCTGTCAAACAGGGTTTGACTTTTATTTATTATTCTAATGATAACTTTCTAATTTAAACCTTCAGAACTTTTATGTCAAACCTAACACTACCACTTTGTTATTACATTTCACTTATCTATCTTTTAACTTCAAATACCTGTTGTCCACCAAAGTAAGAGGAGCTTGCATTTACAAATCCAAGTAGCCAAGGGCATAGCACGACATAAGAAATAAATATTTGTATTGGCCTATGCTAAATTTGGCATTTATTTAAAAGACAGCGACTTTGAGGGACTTGAGTGAATGAGAGCTTATATAAAGCTATTGAAACCCGATTGTGACATATTTGTTTTTTTTCGTAGTTTGTTTTTCTCTGAAGCCACACACTAGAACATTTAATGGCTTTTAAGTAAAATAAAACTAAGGTGGCGCCTTCAGGATTTGACTTTAACTTACTTATATAAGAGTGCTAAACCTCTCAATCTAGAAACAAAATAGCGAACCTACCCTGAGTTGAGCTAGCTAAGGGGCGAGTTTTCAGGCAGCACAACATAGGTCATTTTTAGGGACTGTTGTCTGAAGTACATCCTCCAGGGCGTAGAGTTGCCAGAGTAAGGATGAATAGGTTGCCTTGTCTCAGTTAATTGTAGGTTATCCTAAGGTGAATACCCGAGAACTATTTGTTTTAGGGAAACCGTTACAACGGGCCAATACGATCGCCATTTCTATCCATTCCATTGTTAAATAATTTAATCAAATTTTTATTAAAACAAATTTAAAACTGGAGCAAAAAGCATTCTGATTTCCAAAATGGTTTTAAATGATTAAGGATACTTTTACCTTTCATTTTATATCATGAAAAGTTGGTCATATCATTTGGGAAAATCGTGTAAACTAGGGTTGAAAAAAGGATTTTTCTTAAAAATCAAAAATTATATTTCTTCAAAAACTAAAGAAAAAAATGTAAATATCAGTGCTGAAAGAACTATGAGAGAGCCCAATTCAACAGATTTTATTGTCGTAACTTCCGGTAAAACCAGATCTGATATTAATTTGGTTTTTAAGTAAAAATTAGAAACCCACTCAACCATGGCAGTAACCTAAATCGGATTGAAATATCTTTTAACATAACTTTGTGGTGGTTTGTACAATAACTTCGTTGACTCCCGGTATACATCTTTTCAGTATACTAACATCCATAATGCAGCAGGGCAAACAAATCATCATTTCTATAATTTTTAGGATAATAAGGGCTAGCATTGCGACTGGCTACATTCCACATACGTGGAAACAAGCCAGAATGGTCTTCATTCCAAAACCTGGGAGAGACTATTCCCAACCCAAGGCATTTAGACCGATCACACTGTCGTCTTTTTTAATGAAGACGGTAGAAAGACTGCATGTAAGCATGTAAGGGAAACCTCTCTAAGTGAGAGGAAACTACACGCAAACCAACATGCTTATCAATCTGGAAAATCGTGCGAGTCGGCACTTCATCAATTTGTATCAAAGATAGAACCGGCACTCGCAAACAAGGAAATTGCCCTAGCGGTATTCCTTAATATTGAAGTAGCCTTTGATCATACCTCCTTCGGTTTAATGACAACAGCACTAGTTGAACGCGGCGTGAGCGAGACCATCTATAGATGGATTGATAACATGCTGCACAGTAGACAGGTTAGCGCAACACTATTTGGTGAAGAAGTGGAGGTATTGGCAGCAAAAGGCTGTCCTCAGGGAGGGGTTCTGTCCCCACTACTGTGGGACCTGGTAGTCGATAACCTTCTTTCTGAACTTAAAAACAGAGGGCTCTATACCCAGGGATATGCTGATGACTTAGTTGAACTCATTCGGGGTAAACACGCCCACGTTATATCAGAACTTATGCAACAAGCTCTGAACATCATCGAAGATTGGTGCAATAGGGAAAACCTCAAGGTAAACCCAAGCAAGACAACGATGATCCCATTTACAAACCGAAGAAAATTGAAAGATCTAAAACTACCAAAACTCTTCGGAAAGGAACTGCAAATATCCCAGGAGGTGAAATATCTAGAAATAACCCTAGATGCAAAACTAACCTGGAACTCCCATATGCAGAATATCATTAATAAAAGTAAAATGGCACTCATGGCCACCAAAAGAGCTGTAGGGAAAAATTGAGGACTCAATCCACGCATGGTACACTGGTTGTACACGACAGTGGTTAGACCAATGATCACATATGGATCAGTGGTTTGGTGGACCAAAACCGACCAAACGAAAGCAGAACTGGAGTTGACAAAAATCCAAACACTTGCATGCCTTTGTATTACAAGTGCTATGAGAAGCACTCCAACAGCGGCTATGGAAACCCTACTAAATCTTCCACCCCTTGGCATACTTATCAAGGCGGAAGCTAGAATGGGGGCGTATAGACTGACCTGTAATAACACCTGGCAATCCGGTCCTGCAGTCGGACATACCAGGATTATAAACATAATCGCGAACTCATTATTTTAGATGAGCAGTGATTTAATGACCCCAACCACTAACTTCCACAAACCACACAAAACCCAGGTACACTGGAGCTTCAGGTCAAAGGAAGAAGCAGAACAGTCGGGAAAACTAGTATGGTACACCGACGGATCCAGGATAATAGGAGGTGCGGGCGCGGGAATTCATGGGGCTGTTCCTAAGCATAACACTAGCGTGCCACTGGGGATACATGCCACAGTCTTCCAAGCGGAAGTACGTGCTATTGAGGTATTCCTGCGTAAGAACCTGAGGAGGGGCTACAGAGGTAGAAACATCTTAATTTTCACGGATAGTCAGGCAGCAATAAAAGCTCTAGCATGCTATCAGATCAATTCAAAGTTGTTTTGGAACTGTCTTCAATGTCTTCAAGACCTGGCTAGCAGCAATGTCGTAACACTTGCTTGGGTGCCGGGGCACAAGGGCATATAGAGCAATGAAAAAGCAGACCCTCTGGCCAGGCATTTAATGAGAAATCAAGCAACAAGCGTCACAATAAGTCTCTTTAGGCTGCGGTGTAGAGGTAGTAATAACCTTGGCTTGCTGCCTGTATTAATCATCATCATCATTAACATCCATAATTTAAATAAAAATGTTTCTTCAATTAATTGAACATTTGACTTTTCCCAAAGCTCCATTAAGGTCCCTTACTACCTAAGTGATTTTCTCTTTTGCTAACACCAACAGCACCTCAATTTTTGTTATATGTCTCCTGAAGATGAACGCTTCTACGTTCGAAACATGTAGACTTATTTAAAATAATTTTAAGTGATTAACATTCAACTTAATTAAATTTGTGGAGAAAGACTTTCTTTCCCCTAAATATGTTTTAAAACCCTTGACAACAAAAAAAAAGGACTTACAAATAATAATATTTTTTCACAAGATCTTCTTTGTGAATTAATTGAAATTTTAATCTTGGTTTTATCTCCGCGCTTTGCGAGAATTACTGATAGTACGTACTGCAGCCATCCTTTTAAGTTCTGGTTTTCGAAAACTATCAATGATGCGACCATATACCTCTTCTTCGTAGGAAGTTCTATTCTGGGACAATCTTCACGGGCTTGTAGCTCCATTTGCAAATTTACATTACTATGAACTTTTTCATATTTTTCTATGTAGAATCAGTTATATCTTAAAATTTGCAATCGTTATTTCTAGGCAGAAATATGAAATAAATCCGTTTAAGTCGAAAAGTAGAAACACTTTTTAATCAATGTATTTGTCTTGTTTAAGTATCATATTTTAGTCTTATATAATTAATTAATATTAATTACCAAAGCATAAGAGGTAAGTTATTTTCCATAAAAACTTGTTATGACGAGATTGTAAGAAAAATAATTAAATATCGATGCTAAGTCAACATTATTATATTATTATGTAACTAGAAGTAAAAATAGCACATTATTTATTGAGTCCAGAAGCTCGAACTGCCGAGGCGTCAGCCGAGGCTCCACTTTGGGCAAAATACATAAATAACTTTCTACTTCAAGTGGCATAATGGATAAAAGATGTTTGTATTTCCCGGCGACAGTTAACTCTTAATCATTTTTTAGAACTACATATGAGTGAGTGCCAATATCATCACAGCTTACAGGTTCCCTTATACCATTAATCATATTGACAGTTCACTCAAATATTGATAATCTGGGTGATCATGTTAGGTAGATATTGATGGAACATGGAACATGGAAGACGCTCTTAAGCCTGAATCTTCTAATGAAGGTGGTAACAATGACAGTGGTCGCCACTTCAAAAAACATATTCAAATATACAAAGCATCACCACTGCTGGGGAACAGTGCTCACTATTGTATGCGGTAGCACTTATTTCACGAACGACACTGTTTAAAAATTATTTCATCTGAAGGACGTCATCACTCTGTAATGACCTCCCTGAGGCCGTGTTTCCCAACAAGAATATTCTCCAAAAATTCAAAACCAACGTGAATCGTTTCCTGCAATACGCACCACTCGCAGAGCGGCATAAATGATTAATCCTGCGGTGCTGTGCCTTATCATAAAAAAAAATACCAACAAATATATTTTAAACATCTGAAGAGTCTAAAAAAACTTAAAATTAATAAGATAATAAAACTCGATGCCATAAAGACAACGTAAAACACATACAGGGTCTATTTTCGACGGGAGCTAATCTAGCTAAATGCAATCGGATACCCCTAGCGACCAAGCATGGGGTGCATTCAAGAATTTAAAACTCAAATTAGCTAAAGATGATTAATTTAACAAAAAATAAAATAAAGACTGTTAATTTAATAAAGAATTACTAAAATAAGTGTAATTTTTTTTATGTTTTTCTGCGGAATTTGATTGATTGTAATATTAATGCCTACCCTTGAACGCACTTTTTATGTGAACCTTGGGTGTGAATATTTTTAATTTATTAAAATTGAATAGCTATTTTGTTCTCTGCTTTAGTATTTGCTAAATCGTACGAGACCTACGGTCACGCGCAGTTTAAATATATAATTACTGAAAGTATAGACAGACGTCTATTATTTATTAAATTTTTATTGTAGGTATTATAATTATTTATAGTCTATTTCAGAAAGGTGTAGAGTAGCAAAATGGGAAATTCCGTCCAGTTCGGCTCAATTCCGGTGTCGGCCATAGGCGCAGGTAAACTTTGTGCATTAAATTATATATGATAACGAACCAAAAATTTTAGAGAATTAGGTTAACGGGTATTAAGATAAAATAGTATTGTTTGTAATATTAAAATTTCAAGTAATTGCGTAAGAGGATTAGGAAAGGTATGTTTTCTGGCCTAAAGTGTCAAAATCAAAAAATTGTGTAGGGATTAGTTAGGCAGTAGATTATAAAGTTACGGTTTGAGTTTAACAAGTACCATTTAACAGGTACCGAGTTTGGCTCTGGCCTTTTGGCTGGATCATATAAATAGGTGGTAATCTGGAATAAGCTTCATATATCGTGTGTGTGTATGACCTTAATAGAGTATATTTGTTTAGTTTTACGCATCAGTATTTGCTGTTTAGCCGTATATAGTGTTCACAGTATTATAAGATTAGTAATAAAATGGCGACATTCACACCAACAAAAAATGTTCCAATACTTCTCCACTATCATTAAGTGAACAAGTTACTATTTTAAATGAACATGATTGCATGAAATACGATTATCCGAATTTTACTGTACAAGAAACTTTCGACCGATGTTCCCGAATGACTGGAGTTGGAAAGTCCACCGTTTTTAAATTATTGCGGGAGAGAAAGACAGCAGGTCAAGTTGAACCTTCCAAGAAAAGTCCAGGCAGACCAGTAGAAGTCCTTGATAAAGACACCAAAAATGTAGTTCGAAGAAAAGTTCACTCTTTTTATTTTAAAAAAGAAATCCTCACCCTAGATAAGATTCTAATGGAGCTTAGCCAGGATGACAGTATTCCGTTTATAACTAGAAAACTTTTATGGACCACTTTAAAAAATATGGATTTTGTCTGGGAAAAGCATAACCGTAAATCACTTATACTGGAAAGCGATGAAATTGTTTGCTGGCGACGAAAATACTTGAGAAGTATAATGTGGCAAGACAAAAATATAACCAGCGCTCGCCAAGCTTTCATGAAACGCCTGTCAACGGGTACTAAGGTGCCTTCAGGTAAGGGGAAGAGACTAATAATCGTCCATATTGGAGGCGAAGAGGAATTTTTAAAAGAAGGTTTGCTAAGCTTTCAGTCGTTTAACACGGGAGATGACCACAAGGACGTAAATTCGAATGTTTTTGAGGACTATTTTGGTGAAATGATAAAATATCTTCCAGCTGATTCAGTAGTAGTTATGGATAACGCAAGCTATCATTCTCGACGCACAGAGAATACTCCAACTACATATTGGAGAAAACAAGAAATTATTGACTGGTTAACCACCAAAAGTATCGAATTTGAAGATAATTTGATAAAGAAGGAACTATTAGCTATAGAAAATTTACACAAACATTGTTTTATGAAATATGCCGTGGAAGATATAGCAGAAAAACATAGTGTAACTGTGCTGCGCACACCGCCATATCATTGCTAACTAAATCCTATAGAACTAATATGGGCGCAAGTGAAAGGATTTGTAGCAAGATACAACACGACATTCAAAATGAAAGACACCAGAGAACTGGCGAAAAGTAGTCCATCATGTCATTAAAGAAGAGGAGAAAATGTGGGATCTTGACCACCTGATCGATCGGACCGTCGACCCGTTAATTATAACGTCAAGAGGAGATGACAGTTCCCCAGATGACGAAGAATATTATGATTTTTTATAATTTAATTTCTGTATAATATATTTTTTGTATTTTGTATTTTTTTTATAATGTTTAATAAAAAATGAGTGTACCTATACTATGTACATAATGCCTAAATTTTATTCTGCTAAAATAAAATTTTTTCCTTTTTACGAATATCCGACCAGCACGTCTTTGTCACACCATTTTCAGTGTTTGTGGATGGATAACAATAGGCAAGACCCATAAATTGACCCAAACCCGGGTGGTACTACCTGCACTTGATAAAAAGAAAGAATTTTGCAATGAAATCAATGCCAAATTATTAAAGTGGCTTAAATATTCGTTGGGTCACTCTAGTCCCTTTGCATACCTAATGTGCTTTTATTACTCTACACCTTTCTGAAATAAATATAAGGTAAATATATAGTCTTGTTTTATGTTTTTATTTCTGCCCAATTGTATTCTTTTTTTTTAGGTAAGATATCGTTTTTATGAAAAATATTGGACAAAAAATAAATCCTAGCTAGATCAAAGCGTAACTCAAGTTGGGAATATCACAAATATATCATTTTACCTAAACGAACCCTAAGCAATCAAAATATATTTCAAATTCTCAAATTTTTTATTTTCAAAGAGCCAATTAAAGTTAATTGTCGAGTGGTATAAAATAGGTATAGAATATATATATTATCTATTCAATGGAAAAGTCTAATTACAGGGACCAACTTATCCAGAATATTCATGCAGTGTTTTATGAGATAAATAACAATATGGAGAACTACAACTGTGAACGAGAAGTCCGACGAAGGATTCAGTAATGCATTGCAAAAAGCAGTTTAATAATTGCAATATCATTACGCTTTTATTAAAATAAATCACATTTTTTCGTAGGCCCTCTAGTAATTTAGTTTAACTTCAAAGCCCGATATTTCAAGAACCGTTAGAAATTCGGGAAAAGTAAATAGAATCATAATTGCTTAAAAATAAGTATAATAATAAATATAAATAGAAAAACAAAGTCGTATAATTCATATACCAAGTATCTCGCATACTTCAGAGGCCACCCTGAGTATATGGAATCTTCATAACCAACGAAACTTACGGATAAAGATTCAGCAGAGGAAAATAATGCCAGGATGGCAGATAATTTGCCAGGTTCCCAATCACAGGCACCAGCCGAGCTTCACGTTCATGTAAATGAAGAATTTACTGAGCAACCTGATACGAAACGTGAAATTTGGATAAGAGGTGGTTTTGAAGAAAAACTAAAGCAATTTTCAAGTTTCTCGAACCTTAGCTATTGGTGAATGTAATGCGACAATGGGAAGAACTACTGACCTTATGGACGAAAACGTTAGTAGATATCGAATTTGTATAATAAGAAAAAAATATTTTCCTGGCCTATCGATGTCGCTATTCAGAATGCTTAGATCCTATATAAAAAAAAATTGTCCACGACGGGTATTTAAAACAAGAAAAGAACACAGTCATTTATGTCATATTAAAAACTTTTTTAGTTTCTGTCAAAGTATTCAGGTTCTCTAAGTTGTTTTAAAATATCTAATTAATAGCAATAAATTAGTCCTTATTATGGCAGAAAATGTAAACTTGGAAAATAATGAAAAATACGACATGCTCGTTTGTTACGTCCATTGTAATGAAAATGCAGATGAAGCATTAGAAGTGTACTTCAATAGGTAAATATACGCCATGAAGATTTATTAAGTTTCTCAATTTACTTGTAGATATCCCGAAAGACGACAGCCGGATAAACGAATTTTTCTAAGGTTGAAATCAAATTTAATTGAAAACGGTTAATTTTCTAAACCTAGGCCTAAAATCTACAACAAGGAAAACCGCGAGACTGATGAAATAAATATTTTAGCTTCAATTGAAACAAATCCAACTAGTTCTTGCAGAACGGTTGAATCTTCGGTCGGAGTAGTTAAATCAAGAGTTCAAACAATCCTAAAAAAACACAATTTTAAGCCATATAAATTCCACCTAGTATAAAACTTACATCCTGGTGATGCACAGCGCCGTATAGAGTTCTGTAATTGGTATTTACAAAATATCAACAGGGATTTCTTTTTTTAAGTAAAACGAGTGTATGGTTCTTCTGATCGCAGTCCTTTCATCCTCATTTATTACAGTTCAAGCACAAGTCGGTATATTGACTGTCCGACTCCAGTCATATTCAATCACATTTCAACTATTCTTGCAACTCCGAATGTTGAATCTTGGTGGCGAGGAGCGTTAAACACATTGAGAATAACATTTTCTCACTCACTTTTAGAAAGCGCAGTTTCAATAATCCGTTTCTCAGCAACAAATTCAGAAACACTAGCCATTTTTAAGAACGAGGTATTCCAACAACTGCCGAAAAGTAGCTAAACATTTCAAATTTTTGAAACAGTGAGGCACAGGTAGGTAAACTACTTGTGACTCTACTTACCCGATCTCGGAACCCCTGACATTAATCATAGGTACAATAATAATAATTGGAATACGGCAAAGACCACTGGGTTTTATATTTCAATAATGATTTATTACTCTCTCGCATTTAGCAACATACTATAGATATGATTACATAGAGCATTTGTTAACTTGGACGACAAATAAGAAAAGAAATAAGATGCGCTGGCGTAAATTGTAATTCAAATATAGGAACAATGTGCTCCAAATATGTAGTGGGCATATGTATTATATGACGTAATCTACCTTTTCATACAAAATAATTGAGCCGTTTAAACCCAGAATGGTCTAAGTCAATAAATTGGGCTTTTCCAATTTATTATAATTCTTTTTCATAACGCAGTTTTCTACATACTCAGAAAGTTTAAAAAATGTTACTTTCATAAAACTCTTACAGATGTCGCTGGAATATTACCCGTAAAGCGCAATGAGATTTTTGCTTAAAGCCATACTGGTACAAGTCTGACTTAGACCACACTGTCATTAAACGTTATATTTGTTTCTTTGTACGTGATTAATTCGTTTAGGTATATTAAAATGAGTAAAATAATAAGTGCTAGTGAATCCGAAAGCGAACCATTTAGCGCAAGCGAAAATGAATACGAACCAGGAGAACCTGGACAATCAGGTTCCTCCATATCAGGTAAGCTTTTTTGTAATCCTGTGGTTTTAAGAACCATAACCTACAAAATTGCACCATAAAATGTACAACAAACAAAATAATTGATGTGATTAGGATAACTTAAGTTATTCTAACAAAAGTGTTGAAGCAAATTTCTGTGTTTTATGAAAATCTGTTTTGATTTGCAGTTTTTATTGCTTTCTGATTTCAAAAAAAAATATACTAGTTGACTCTTAATACTTTGTCAGAAAATTTTTGTTGTTTAATTTCAGATAATGATGAGACTGTTCAAAATCAGCCGCAGACCTCTACTAAGCGCGTTGGCAGAAAACGTTCTAGAGGCCAAATAAACATGAAATAACTATTAGAAAAACAAAAAGAAATCGCGGGGAATAGTATGTAAGTGTCAGTAAGAAATTAGTTTCGACAGAACAATTTACAAACCCTGATTGTAAGTGTAAAAATATTTGTTTAAAGAAAGTACCTGAAGAAACGCGAAAAAGGGCATTTCACAATTTTTGGCAAATTGGAAATTTTTCCAAACAAAATGACTTTCTGTGTGGCGTTGTAAAGCAGTACGTTTTCCAAGTTCACCGTCTTAGAAATGGAAGTAGATCCGCGAGAACAGTAAATAATAAGTTTTTCATCACCATGGAAACATCCATCCAAGTATGCAAACAGTTTTTTCTCGACAAATACAAAATATCAAATGGTCGACTTTCACGAGCTTTGGCGCGAGGCCGTACTAGTTCTCCAGGAGAAGACTTGCGGGGTAAGCACCCTCCAGCGAATAAAACTGCTGAAGAAAGTTTAGACGCGGTTCGTAAACATTTCCCTTTTTCAGTACTGACTTGTTCGGTTGCCTATTATAAAAGGAGCATGCATGTATACAATCTTGGTATACACGTCTTGTCGGAAGACGAGAATGCTTTTTTGTATGCCTGGGATGAAACCATCTCTTCTCTTGGAGCTCAGAAAATTGGATCATGCTTGCGGAAGCATATTTTGAGTCATGCAACATTTGCAACTCATATTATTGCCTATAGCGACGCCTGCGGAGGCCAAGATAGGAACTTAAAACAATGTTTGTTATGGTTGAAGCTACTTACAGAACCTGAAGTACATCTAAAAGAAATAGAGCATAAATTTATGGCAACAGGACATTCTTTTTTACCGAATGACAGGGATTACGGCGTCATTGAACAGTACGCCAAAAATAGAATAAAGTATGTTCCCGATGATTGGTATTATATCATTGAGAAGTGCAAAACCCGAAAGCCCTTTCAGGTATACAAAATGCAGGGAACCGATTTAGTATCCACTGGTTTACTAGAAAAGGCAGTTATTCGACGAAAAACCAATACAAATAAGGAACAAGTGCGCTGGCTACAAATTCAATGGCTACATTTTAAAATGTGTGAACCTTATAAAATATTTTACAAGGAAACTTTGAATGAAGAATTCCCTTTTAAAGTAATTGATTTACTTCCAGGGAAAAAAGGTCGCGCGATAGACTTCAAAAATATTAGCTCACCCATTCTACATGAATCTTCCTTGCCTATTAGTGCCAAGAAAAAGAAGGACATGGAAGAACTGTATCAGTTTATACCACCACTACACCAAGATTTTTTTAAAGAAAATAGAAGTGGCAAACCAAGAAGCAGAAGTCAATGACCTAGGCCCTTTAGAAAATATTTTGCCAGATGAAGAACTTAACTAGAGGTTTTTTTATTTCTCTACTTAGGATTTTATGTATGTTTTTAGGATTTAAACAAGTTTTTTTAGAATAGAAACATAGTATGTTAAAAATTTGCTTGTTTTAATAAAATGTAATATAGAATGTGCACTATAACTACTAGGTAATTGAAAACCAGAATGATCTAAGTAAAAAAAAATTTAAAAAAAAGCAATTAACACAACAAAAAATTAAAAAATATTCCTATTGGAAGTTAAGTTAGTTATATTTTACACTTTTTATAAGGTAAAATACCTAGAGTTTCATTTGAGGATTTTTTAATAACTCTTTAACCTTGACTAAATTTATCTCAAAACTACATTTTATGACTTGGACCACTATGGCTTTCATAGGTTCAATTATCTGTTTGAATGTTGACGATTTCTGTATCTCTTAATTTCACTTTTTTTAAAACATGGTAGTAGGGAGGACTTTTTTTTCAAGGTATGTATTAACGTAATAAATGAAACTATTTGCATTACTTTTGTTGATAATAAAGCATACAAAAACCAAAAATAACGTTTTCTGAACAAAAAAGTAAATTCCATCCGATAAGGGTTGATATGACTAGTTTGTGATTATATCTGATATTCTTTTTAAAAATATATATATCCTGAAATAAAATTGGTATAATGTTACCCAGTTTGAATCGAAACCATCAAATATATTACACGTTATTTGATTTTATTACTGTTTCCATTTTTACTTATACCACAATGCTGAGTTAGTCGTCATTAACATCAAAAACGATATCTACATTGGATTCAAATAAACCATACACATCACTATAGTCATTTTATTAAATATGATTCTACTATCTAGCTCGTATTCACAGCAAATGAAATATAATTATATGAAATAGTAGTCACCATAAAGTTACTGGAGAAAATCAATATTTGATTAAAAAACAAGTTTTACAGTTTTAGAATTAAGAAAACACACTTAGCCCACGAGATAATAAAAAACTACCATACAACAGTAATAGTATAGTAGCCAATGACAGTGTCAGTGTTGCCAAAAGAAAATTACTAGCTATTTAGTGTTTTTGTAATATTTGAACCAAAATGTCTAGACAATACTACCCTCCTAAGATACCGTATGTACAACAAAATAGGATTTTGATATTCTTGGCTTAATAGGTTCGTGACTAGCTAAATAAACTTTTTACTAAGCGGAAACCCCGTATTTGCTTTCAAAGTAACAAAAATATTACATCTTCTTTAGTCGTATCTACAAAATGTATCAGCAATCCTAAGAAAAAATGCAGTACGTAGATAATACTAACAATAAAAGCCGTATCTGCGGCCGCGTCAGTGTACATACGGCGGTACCTGTTACGACAAGTCAAATGCGACTTTTGTTTTTAGAAAGCTCGCCATAATTTTAATTTACCAATTATTTAATTTAGGTTTAGTTATCAGAGTGCATTTCGAGTGTCAACGTGTAAATTAAATAAATTTTAATAGGTTGATTGTCTTGTACTAATGTTAAAGTTTACCTTACACCAAACAATATATTGTACAAGATATGAAATAATTTTTTATGTTACGACGGGAAAGCTCTGTAAAACCGCGGTTGATGAAGGATCCACATTATTATGGGGAGAACAAAAGGATATTTTTTTAAAGTTACATACACAGATATATAATATAGTATGCTATTTTAGTTAATAAATAAAATCGTGACAATAAATTTACTTTATGCCATGATTGCAAAAATATAAAAAATTCTTAAATATTTTGCAGCAGGTTTTGATATGGTCTAAATATTTATAGAAAAATGTCAAGTAGGGCAAAAAGAAAATTATTTTTATGGCGCCCAAAGCACCCAACATTCCCGATAATACAGTTTTGGTAGGCATCAGTTATAATACCCACATATCCCAGTGGCAACTGAAGATGGGTTTATGTTGACATCTTTAAATTATCTGGCGCGGATTGAAAAACTCCTCGATATGGAACACCAATTATTTACCAATATGAAAAATTTGGTACCATTAAAAAGAAGTTTTCAAGTGGAACCCCAGGTATTTACCGAAATAACTAATTTGGTACCATTCGAAATTACTTTTGGAGTTTTATGCCAAGAAACATTCACTCAATGTATTAGTAACACACAAGGGGAAAAACACGCGAAACATGATGCGAATTTATAAAAGTTAATGGACCGTGCTAGGTATTAAATAATCAAGTAATATTAAATAATTCAGTACAGACAGAAGAAGTTGAAAACAGCAAAACTTCTGGTAATGGGTATACAAAAAGTAGAAACCTAAAAAAACGAAAAAAAAATAGACAAGAATATTAAGTATGAAATCGGAAGAAAGAGAGAACACTTTATCAATAATCACCAGGTGTTGCCCGCATCTAAAGTGGATAGATGTATAAAGAAGATTTCGAGGATGAGAGAAACATTTTGAATACTAATTTTAGAAAGCTGTGCAGTAAATGTGGTTTGATAGCGAATTTGAGAAAATTGGTTCTTTATGCCAAAAGGCGATGAACATAAACGGTATTATATCAAAATCCATTGTAAACCGTCGAAATGGACTTAGAGGTTTTCCATTAATAAAAAAAAACGATATTCTAAAAGATTTTGGTGGCATTATGCCGGAGAACCGAAAGAACTTCTGGGTTAAGTTGCCAGAAGTTGACTTATTTTTGGAAGCTGTGCAGCAAATGTTGTTTGATAGCGAATTTGAGAAAATTGATTCTTTATGCCAATAGGCGATAAAAATAAACGGTATTATATCCAAATTTACTGTAAACCATCGGAATGGACCTAGAGGTTTTCCAAAAACAAAAAAGGACGCTATTCTAAAAGATTTTGGTGGCATTATGCCGGAGAACCTAAAGAACTTCTGAGTTAAGTTACCAGGAAGGCTTCAACATTATTATTGACCGCCAGTATGGATTCCGTAAGTCTAGATCAACAGGAGACCTTCTCGCTTATGTTACTCATGTTTGGAACAACGCAATAGAACCCCATGGGGAGTCTCGGGCGGTAGCACTGGACATTTCCAAGGCTTTTGACCGAGTATGGCATGAGGGGCTCCTAACTAAAGTGAGAGCATACGGAATGCCGGTTCAATTTTGTTCATGGCTGTCGAGCTTTCTTAAAGACCGTTCTCTGCGAGTGGCGATGGACGGATTTCTTTCAGACACATTTAACATCAACGCCGGAGTCCCTTAAGGTTCTATATTGTCGCCCACCCTTTTCTTACTATACATTAACGATCTTTTGGAAAAAACTAAAAATCCTTTATATAGCTTCGCTGATGACAGCACACTTGTTTCATCTTTTACTTTGGATGCTCGGACATCGGCTGCTAATGCACATCTCTATAGGCAGCAAGAGGTCTCACATCTCAACAAAGACCTGGAAGAAAGTCTGTCTTGGGGTGACAGTAACCAAGTAGAATTTAACGCTAAAAAGGCCAAGGCGGCAGTTTTTTCTAAAAAAGTTAATATTGATGAACCGGATATAGTTATGGCGGGACACTCGATTCCCTTGGCATCATCAATTCATTTATTGGGCGTTGATTTGGATAGTCATATGTCTTGGCATAGCCACGTTGCGGCCATTGCTAAGGCAGCCTCGCAGAAGCTTGGAGTACTTTTCCGAACAAAGAACCTCTATACACCCCAACAACTTTTGATGCTCTATAAAGCCCAAATTCGACCATCACTGGAGTACCGTTCGCATATTTGGGGCTCTGCTCCTAAACATACCCTGAGATTGCTAGATTCCATTCAAAGAAGAGCCATTCGCTTGATCGGTGACCATAGTCTGACAAACAACCTGGAAAGCCTTGAACATCGAAGGCAGGTTGGCGACTTGAGTCTATTTTACAAATATTTTCATGGCAAGTGTTCAACTGAGGTTGCCCGCTTGATACCACCCAGAGCGGTGCATGGTAGAAATACACGACGAGCCACTGCAGCCCACCAGTACGTGGTTCAGCTTAGTGTCCCTCGAACGACACTGTTTCAAAATTCTTTCATCTGGAGAACGTCATCACTCTGAAACGACCTCCCTGAGATCGTGTTCCCCAACGAGTATAATCTCCCAAGATTCAAGAGCAACGTGAATCGTTTCCTGTGCACACGCACCGCTCCTAGAGCGCCATAAAGGATTAAGTTGACTAATTTTTGGAAGCTGTGCAGCAAATGTTGTTTGATAACGAATTTGAAAAAATTGATTCTTTATACCAAAAGGCGATGAAAATAAACGGGATTATATCCCAATCCATTGTAAACCATCGTAATGGACCTAGAGGTTTTCCAAAAACAAAAAATACGCTATTCTAAAAGATTTTGATGGCATTATGCCGGAGAACCGAAAGAATTTCTGGGTTAAGTTACCAGAAGTTGATGACTTGAACTATAAATCAATATTTAAACAAACGTTCAATGTTTATTCAGTAGGATTTAGCCTCAAGATTTAAGACCGCCTAGTTCTAATATGTTAAGTAACACTTATACGCACATGCGGAATTTTTGTTTAGTATAACCAAGTTATAAAGGAAGTTTCAAATGCCGTATCTAATTTTTTAATAAAAATATATGGGTTTTTTACTTTCCTTTTTAATTAATATTTCTTTAAAACGATAATAATTAAAAAATTGCATTCACTTTTTCTAAAATATTTTAAATACATGAAGGCCATTAAAAAAACTTTATACTTAATTTTCTCCGCTTGGCGCTTACTGTAGATACGGCATCTGATTTTGGGATGGCAGAATATGAACCTAAATTAATAACATATCCAGTTAAAAGATTACATCTTAATAAAATTACTCAATTAGCCCAGGTTATTAATACAATTTGAATTTAAAATAATAAAAAAAAATACTAAGAGAAAAAATGTTAAAACCGCCCCCCTGATATGGCATGGCCCACAAAACTCTTTGTTGCCTTGCGCTCATTACATATACCTGTTATTGAAAACCGATTACTTCTTACGGCTTACGTTACGGCAACTTTGAGCGAACCTTAACCCTTATAACCATAGGCTCGACTAATAATGGACTGACAAGAATTGCTCATAATTTTTTTTTTAATAGAGGTTAGTTGTTATAGAGTACAGTTTTTTAATTGGCATTTAATAATTTTTGTTTACAACCATGCATGTAATAATGACATTTCACCTATCTTTGAAAGGTGGAAAGTAATGTTATAACTTTTTTGCAATTTAATTAAAAATCGATATATCGAAATATTATACAAACACACCAACATAGACGCTGTAATACGCTCACATTCATTACATGAATTTAACGACAATAAATGTTTATTTTTTAAATGAATTATAATGACATTTATAAAAAACAAAAAATTAACATGCTTTATGTTTTACTTATTTAAATTAATTATGTGAGAATCAAGTTTTATTTTTAACTCCCAACATTAAACGGTGAGGCTTTGTATATTCCTCGAATTAGGTTATTTCACTGGTTCGTTTTATATATTGGTTAGGTGAATTAAACAGTTAGATCCCATTTAATTTGACATTTATTTATCCAATTCGGCACTTGTTTACACAATAACACTTTAGTACATGATTAACTACTATGTAATGGAGAGAGAAACTAGACCTAATATTAGTTATAGTTCTCTGTTTTTTTTGTAAACTGTCATTTGCCTACTGCCAGTATTGGCAACAATATTGATATTTTTGGTCCTTCGCAGTTTTGTATCTTTGTGCGCTATACCTATTTGAGTTCTTATTGTTACTGTTGGTATTTTAGAATAAGACGACTCTCCTACTGATAATTTATGGAACAATAATTTTAAAAATTGCGAACAATAAATTAATTTCATGAGAAATGTCTCTATGTTAGGGCTTTTAACTTGAATGTTAATATAGATAAGGAATGTACAGGTAGCATGGAAGAACTTCTAGAGAATGCTACCTTTTATGTAATGTTACGGTGATTTTTAATTTTTACTATTATTGTAACTTGCTGCATAATAAATATTTTTCTATTGTATCTTATTCTATTCTAATTAAAATTATTAAAATTATTATTAAAAGCAAAATGTCATTTTTACTTTTTCATTTAAAAATTAGACAGCCATAGAATTTCAAATAACCGTAGGTGGTAAAGTACTTATAGTACACATCAAGATGGCAAATATCATTTTTTAATGTGGTTTCCATGTCACTAAACAATATATTATTTTTTTAAAACGTATGTAGTGTCAAAATTTTCGCAAAACATCGAAAAAAATGCTATCAGATGAGGAATTTGAGTTTGCTGCTACACCACCCGAAATTCGGGAATTAGGAAATTAGTAGGAGAAGATATTGACATTTTTTAAGAGAATTATAATGACATTTATAAAAAACAAAAAATTAACATGCTTTATGTTTTACTTATTTAAATTAATTATGTGGGAATCAAGTTTCATTTTTAACTCCCAATATTAAACGGTGAGGCTTTGTAAAGGGTGTCCGAATAGGAACGCACATTTTGAATGGCGCGACATTTTTATTTTATTCGCAGTAGGCCAACAAACAAATGAAAATAATAATGTAAACAGTTTGCGATTAGTAGCCATGGAACGATATACGGTCGAACAACGAATTATTATTGTTGAAACACACTACAAATATGGAGAATGTTTTGCGGAAACAGTTCGAAAATTGCGTGGCATTTTTGGTCGACACAATGCGCCAAATCACACGATCGTTCAAAGACTACTTAACAAATTTGAGAAAAATGGTTCCGTCGTGGACGTGAAATCACCAATGCGTCTCCGTACTAGTCGCTCTGTTCCAAACATTGCTGCAGTGCGTGAAAGTGTTGGCGAGAATCCGGGAACATCTATTCGTCATCGTTCACAACAGTTGCACATTCCAAGGATCACTACCCATCGAATTCTCACCAAAGATCTTCGTTTTCATGCTTATAAGATTCAGTTGAGGCAAGAATTAAAGCCACTGGACCATGCGACACGCCGTAAATTTTCTTCTTGGGTATTGCAAAAAACACAAATGAATGTCGATTTTTCGAAGAATATTCTGTTGCCGGACTTGGGGTGAAGAAAATCCTAGAGTTATTCACGAGAAGAAAATTCATCCATTAAGAGTCACTGTTTGGTGTGAAATTTGGGCAGGAGGAGTGATTGGACTATATTTCTTCGAGGACGAGGCAGAAAATGCAGTTACCGTGAACAGCGAACGCTATCGTAACATGCTCACTTAGTTTTTATGGCCTCAATTGAATGGTATGGATACGGATGTGTGGTATCAACAGGATGGTGCGACATGTCACATGCACTACACGCGAAGCAATTCAGTTGTTGCAAGGAAAGTTTCTCGGTCCTGACATCTCACGTAATGGAGATCAGAACTGGCCCGCAAGATCGTGCGATATAACGCCTTGCGATTTCTTTCTTTGGGGTTCTTTAAAATCACGCGTATACGCTAATAACCCAACAACAATACCACAGTTGAAGAACGAAATTGAACGCGTTATTAGCGAAATTGGGCCAGAATTGTGTGAAAATGTAATTGAAAATTTCTCGAAAAGGATAAGAGTATGTCACCAAAGTCGGGGCGGTCATTTGTCAGATATTATTTTCCACGTTTAATTGCAGTGCATTAACTTTCTATTAAAATATAAATAATAACACTTACTTTCAAATAAAGTATGACTTTTATTTCACAATTAAAATGTGCGTACTTATTGGGACACCCTTTATATTTCTCGAGTCAGGTTATTTCACTGGTTCGTTTTATATATTGTTTAGGTGAATTAAACAGTTAAATCCCATTTAATTTGGCGTTTATTTATTCAATTCGGCACCTGCTTACACAATAACACTTTAATACATGATTAACTACTAACTTATAACATTACTAACTTTACTTGGTGCTTTTATTTCAGCAAATGCAATTTTGTCATGTCCAACGGACAATGACCCACAATAATTTTGACGTACGTGTTGACCTTTCACTAGTTTAACCCGCAGTAGTTCTCGAGAGAACGTAAGTGTGCCCTCGTCGTTAGAATATCACGCTCAGCTGTCAGACCGGCCAATCACAAGGCAACATATTTCGCGCGTTGTGTTCTAATTGGCTATTTACTGTTCCGCCATGTTTTCTCTGGACCAATGGTTAATTTTCCCGCTTTATGTACTGCGGTGAGCTTGATCTCCCAGCGACAGGGCATATACGTTTTTACAATCTTCAAAAATAGACTTTTTACCACTGAATTGTGTTGAGAACATTTTCTTGCTAAATAAGCCGTAGCGACAGGCCGCTGTTTTAGTATAATATATTGTTATATATACAGTGCGTCCATAAAGTCTTGCACAAATTCATTTAAAATTCAGGTATTTACTTTTTAAAAACGCTCGGACACGTCAATTAGTACTTTTGTTTGCGCATTTTTTAACGTAAAATGTTTTTATACAGGGTGTCGCACGTATGAGGTATGAGGTCATCAATAAATGTGTTTAAAATAAATTTTCAAACGTCAATATTTCGGAAACCGTGATTTCCAGAGGTGTTAAGTGTTCATCACAGAATTCAAAATTGATATAATATACAGGGTGTTCCATTAAAAAAAATCCTTGATGACCTCATACCTCATACGTGCGACACCCTGTATAAAAACATTTTACGTTAAAAAATGCGCAAACAAAAGTACTAATTGACGTGTCCGAGCGTTTTTAAAAAAAGTAAGCCCCTGAATTTTAAATGAATTTGTGCAAGACTTTATGGACGCAGTGTATATATATATATATATGTATAACCCCTACGTTCTTCCCTCCAAACTACAAATATATCATTCGTAGTTCCCTCATATATGACCAAGTTCCCTCCGATTGTGGAGGGAACTACGTTTTGCCTTGAATTTCACTTTGAACCATTGTCCAAGCTTCCTCCTAGCAACTGACGAAAAATTGCCTGGAGGGTAATTTGTGCATATTTATCTTGACAATGGATGGTTTAGTTCGACGTATTGCCGGCGGCGCTGTAATCGAGTTTGTAGGTTACATATTTCGTTCTAAGTTCCCTCCAGAATGTTATAGAAGATTTCAATTTAATTAGTCGATTTAGTTCCCTCCGAAATCCGACAACAATGTTTTACATGTGTTTTTAATATTGTTCCGCAAAAATTATGATCAAATATAAGATGCGAGTGGGGAGTACCTAATTATTTATCGACTAGAAATTTATTGGCCGAGGGTTTAAAAAGGGTCACTCCGAACCAATCTTGGCGCATTTATTGCAGGGAGTAAGCTTTATGGTTTGCTAAAATTTCAGCTCTTCAACCCCTTAAATAAGGCTACTTTACCCTTAATATTTTTCACAAAAAAACATTGACCTAGGGTTGAAAAACGGTTAATCTGAACAAAAGTCGAAACAGTTATTGTAGCTACTTAGCTTTATCATCTAAGAAAATTTCAACTAGCCTAACCCTTATATCAGGGTATTTTATCCTTGATATGTTTCACAAAAGAACATTGACCAGGGAATTAAAAACGAACAATTCAAACTAAAATTTACACATTTATTGTAGACAGTAAGCTTTATCGGTTGCTAAAATTTTAGGTTGCCAACCTCTCAAATAAGGGAACCTCACCTTTGATATTTTTTACAAAAAACCATTGACACAAGGTTTAAAAACGGCCGATCCTAACCAAACTTGGCACATCTATTCTAGATAATACGCTTTATCATTTACTATAGTTTTAACTCACTAACCCTTTAAACAGTAGTACGTTACCCATGATACTTTTTACAAAAAACCATTGACCAATGATATAAAAACGGCCGATCCAAACCAAACTTGGTACATTTATTATAGATAGCACGCTTGATCGTTTAGAAGCAGAGCCCCAAATATGAGAACAGTACCCCAACGATGCTCTAACTTGGGTTTGATAGAACATCAATAGTTGTTGAAGTGTATAGAGGTTCTTAGTTCGGAAAAGTATCCCAAGCGTCGGCAAGGCTGCCCTAGCAATAGCCGCAACGTGACTATGCCAAGACATATGACTATCCAAATTGACGCCCAATAAATGAATTGATAAAGCCAAGGGAATCGAGTGTCCCGCCATGACTATATCCGGTTTTTCAACATTATCTTTTTTAGAAAAAACTACCGCCTGGGTTTTTTAGCGTTAAGTTCTACTTGGTCACTGTCACCCTCAGACAGAATTTATTTCAGGTCTTTGCTGAGATGTGAGACCGCTTGCTGCCTATAGAGATGGGCATTGGCAGCCGATGTCCGAGCATCCAAAGTAAAAGATGAAACAAGTGTGCTGTCATCGGCGAAGCGATACATAGGATTTTTAGTTTTTTCCAAAAGATCGTTAATGTAAAGTAAGAAGAGGGTGGGTGACAATATAAAACCTTGAGGGACTCCGGCGTTGATGTTAAATGTGTCTGAAATAAATCCGTCCATCGCCACTCGCAGAGAACGGTCTTTAAGAAAGCTTGAAAGCCATTAACAAAACTGAACCGGCATCCCGTATGCTCTCACTTTAGTTAAAAGCCCCTCATGCCATACTCGGTCAAAGGCCTTGGAAATGTCCAGTGCTACCGCCCGGGACTCCCCATGATGCTCTATTGCGTTGTTCCAAACGCAAGTAACATAAGCGAGAAGGTCTCCTGTTGATCTAGACTAGACTATCCATACTGGCGGTCACAAATAATGTTGAAGCCTTCTAGGTATTTTAATAGTTTTTCGTTGATAGCCTTCCCCATAACTTTTGATATAAACGAAAGCAATGCGACTGGACGATAGTTGTTTGGCAAGGTATTCTTGCCTTTTTTAGGTATGGGTTGGACTCGCGCAGTTTTTCAGCAAGAGGGAATATTCCTTTTTTGTAAAATAAGTTAAGAAGTCTACAAAATACCGGTGTCAGTTCGTCACCGCATGTCTTAATTACAATGACTGGAATATCGTTAGGACCAGAAGCCTTTTTAGTGTCAAGACTTCTCAAGATTCGTTTAACATAGCGGTGCAGGAAAACAATTAAGGGCATTCCCGATTCTACAGGGGGAGTGTTCGGTAGAGCTTTTCCCTGAAAATTATCCGTTGAATGTAAAGAGTATAGTTCCGCCAGTAAGTTTGCTTTTTTCTGTGCTTTGGTCGCAATGGTGCCATCAGAACATGTCAAAGGTGGAATGGTTGACTTGGTAAAGTTCTGACTGACGGTCTTAGCTACCGACCAAAATGATCTTGAGCCGTTAGGACCTTTAAGAAGTTTGTCTTTGATTCTCTGGTTGTGTGCTTTCTTGCTTTGGTTTATCGCTTGCCTGCATTAGTTTTGAGCGTTAACAAAGATGGTACGATTTTCGGAGGTAGGGTTTTGACGCCATTGTCGGTAGAAATAATTTGGTAATTTAACAGCTCGTTCGCAATTTTTGATAAACCAAGGCTTGTTGTTAGAAGGGCACTTTCTTAAGAAAGGGATGGGTAGATCATTAGAGGTAAAACAAACTTTCTGCCAATGAAAGGTTAAAAAATTATCCTTTAGGCCATCCCATATAGCTGATGTATAATGCCAGATCTTACGTAGTTTAGAAGGCTGTTCGGCACTAATTGGTAGTTTGTTCAGTGCCGAAATGAGGTTGTGGTCAGACATTCACAGCGGAGGCCTCAAGGTGGCAGTGTAAAACTCGGGGTTTGAAGTTAAGAAAAGATCCAACAAACTAGCAACATCGCCATCTCGGCCTGAAATCCGAGTTGGTTCACTTACGAGTTGGATGAGGTTAGAGCTGATGACTTCGTGACTTTACTTGTCGGTTGCGTTTGAGTATTTGAGCCAGTTAATATTACGAACGTTAAAGTCGCCAAGGATGACAACGTCGGAATTGGGATGGTGGGTTTGCAAGAAGTCGACTTAGCAGGAGAGGAGAACAAGTCTCTGTAATGGGTATCGCTTGGCGGCCAGTAAAGGCAGCAGATGAATTTAGTAATTCCCTGCATTAATATTTTAAAGCACATTACATCAAAGTCATTAGGGTCGAGTGTCTTCTCCCGTCGACAAGAAATATCACTGCGAAAAAAGAGACAAAGGCCAAAATGGCGCCTAAATCGGTGATGAAAGTCGTATCCAGGATATAAATAGCTAACGGTACTAAATGATGATGTGACCTTTGTTTCGGTTAGTGCAAGTACATGAGGTTTGGTAGATTGTTGATATTGATGAACTGCATTGATGTTCGAGTTCAGTCCTCTTAAATTGCAGAAGTCAATTTGGAAGCTGGTAATCTCGGGTCTTTTAATAACTTAAGTTGTCACTTGCTTTAAAGGTTCTGCTGCGAATAATCCTTAACCGCATCTCTCGCAAATGCGAAGCAAATATTGGAGATGACCAATTTGGTTTCAGGGGCGGAATGGGTACGAGAGAGGCCCTGTTTAGCTTGCTGGTATTAGCACAAAAATGCTATGATCAACAAAGAGACCTCTTCATCTGCTTCATAGATTTTGAGAAAGCATTTGATAGAGTGAAACATGACCTGTTGATGGACTCTCTTCGTGGCATGAATCTGGACGAGAAAGACACTACACCGTTGCAGAATTTATACTGGAACCAGAACGCCAGAATTAAAATTGAGGAATCGTCGTCCGAGCAAATTGAGATCCACAGGGGTGTTAGACAGGGCTGCGTTTTATCACCACTACTGTTCAACCTTTACTCGGAATTAATATTTGGCGAAGCTTTGGCGGACTCTTCAGACGGAGTTAAGGTTAATGGCGTGAATAGCATCAGATACGCCGACGATACTGTCCTGATCGCAGACTCGGATCTGGGCCTACAACGACTCCTCAGTAATGTTCACATGGCTTGCGAAGCATTTGGCATGAAAATAAACATAAAGAAAACCAAGGTTATGACCATCAAGAAATCAAAAAATGTCCCACAACCAATTCAAATAAACGGCGAAGTTCTGGAACAGGTGGATAGGTTTCAGTATTTGGGATGTTGGATGGACTGCAAGTTGGATCCTGACGTAGAAATAAGATGCAGAATAGAACAAGCCAGAAACTGCTTCGTGCGACTTAGGAAGCTACTCTGCGACTCACGACTCAGCCTAAGTCTGCGTTTAAGACTCTCGAAGTGCTACGTTTGGTCTACCCTCTTGTATGGAGCCGAAACATGGACACTTAAAGCACGAACCATTAATAAATTAGAAGCTTTCGAGATGTGGACCTACCGTAGAATGCTCAAAATAACATGGACATCGCACACCACAAACGAAGAAGTTCTACGCAGGCTGGGGATAGAACGAGAGCTGTTTAAACTCGTAAAGATCCGGAAAACAGCGTATTTGGGACACATTCTGAGGAACCCTAAATATCGTTACGCACAACTTATTGTTAAGGGAAAGATCGAAGGCAAGCGTGGCCTTGGAAGGAAGAAACTATCATGGCTGAGAAACATACGCCAATGGACTGGACTGAACTTTGAAGAGCTTATTAGAACAGCCGAAGACCGAGAAGAATTTGCTACTGTGATATCCAACCTCCACTGATGGAGATGGCACGTTAAGAAGAAGAAGTTGTCACACCATTTTTATTTTGAATGCTGTTCGAAGAACCCGCCTATTGGACATGGTGGATGTTTGGATAATTTCGCTTGAGATCGATCGGGGGGGGGGGGCGATTTTAAATCCGGAACATTTTGGTCTTGGAACCATCATCATAACATTTAGTGTGGTCTTCCCGAAAAAAATCTTGAATTGACTCGTCGCTAAAGCAAAACATTATTTTATTAAGGTGGGGTCTTCGTCAATCCTTTGGCATATTAATTCACAAAATTTGGTCCTTCTATCTTAATCGTTTTCGTCGAGTTCGTGTAAAATTTGTATTTTGTGAGGAAAGAATTTATTCTTCTTAAAATTTTTGTGCATAGAACCAGTAGAAATATACATCAGCTAGGCGACTGTCGGAATAGAAGCAGAAAATGGATCTGCAGCGAATTGGCCGACTAGCTCAATCTGGCAAGCTATCCAAATCAGTTTTTGATATTTTTTAGTCTTACTTATCATGGATAGGTTCCGTTTATCCATAACAATATTTTCATTAGAGTGTTATATAACGATATAGTATTTATAACAAAACATAACCACTGTAAGACTGTGGTGTTATATTAAGAAGGCAATAAATTACATCTGGACAGCATTACTATAGTGCCTCAAAATAAATCGAATTGTATTGTTTATTTCCAGTTTATACGGCATACAATATTTTTTATAAAAAAAACCTTTACCGTTGAAGATTGGAAATTATACATTCCAAAGAGGTACACAAACAATACAACCCTTATGACTGGGGTTTGTACGTCTATATATTTGCCGCAATCATAGCTATGGGGCAAATCAGTATTCTAGATCATCACTACAATAATTATACCCTTTCTACCTGCAGAGTACAGATTAAAAATAAAATTGAATCTGCGTAGAAAAATCCAAATAGCGCCAAAAAGTTGGATACTTATCTCTGTAATGTAAAAAATGTCAAAGGTGAAGTATCCTTGTTTAAGGGGTTAGCGAGTTGAAAATTTGGTAGATGATAAAGCTTACCGTCAACAATCAATTATTCAGGATTGGTACAAATCGGCCGCCTTAAACCCGTTAGCGAATTGTGATAAAAGGTGATAGATAAAAGAGTTTATTATTATCAAAAACTTTAACGAAATGGTCCAGTTAAGTCAAAAATTCAATAAATATTAAGATAAAAGAATAAATAAATATGTTTGTCTTAGAAACTTCAACACTTTTATTTTTTTTCGCGCCAGCTAAACCTTCACGAATACCCTATTTTATTAAACCTTTAAAGAATATAAGGACACAATAATAATAACACGTAGCGCCCTCCACAAAATGGCAACTGCGCTGGAGGGAACTACGAGTAATTACCATAATTAAAATATATTAATTCAGAGGGAACTAATACTACATTTTAACTTGGAAATATATATAATTTTTTTTGGTACAATTCTTTACCCCTCTCTTGAAAGACGTAATAAGGCTCCTCCCCCAAATCTATATATACAAACATTACGCTGTAACTGTTATAGAAATACCGGAGGTCGGTCCGCCTGGTGTTTATCATGGAGGGAACAACGATGGACCGATACATATATATATATATATATCGATAAAGATATATTTACTAAATATCTTATTTGTAAGAAAGTCTGCAAAGGGCAAACTATCAGTGTTCTTTCACATTCCATACATGGAAGTCTTGCACGCACGTAATACAAGTATGGAATATTTTTCCCTTCTCTTTTCAGACTCCTTTTGTAAGTCGTTCTAATAGATACCAAATTTATCTCCATCTATAGCCAACTCTCAACGCAGGAATCCATAGCATCTAAACAACTCAAATTTTTATTATTTCTTAAAAACAGAATTATAGGGAGCCATTAGGCATTAAAATTATTTTTAATTATACAGGGCCTCCCACAGAGTCAGAACATATCAAGCATACTTTTTTTTTAAAGGAAACACCCTGTATATTATGATATTTCTGAATTGCCTGATCTATTCTAAGATATTTTGTATAACATATCCTATGATTAAATTTAATAGTTTTTGAGTTAATGACGATTTTTCAAAAATTTGGTGTTTTGTAACACTTACAAAGCATGCATCTGTCGGTAGTACAGAGAAGCAGTATATTTAGCAATATGTACGGAAGCCTTTTGAAATGGCTTACAAAATGTAACAATTTTAATAACCCTTGTCATTTTAATTATACTAGGTTTAGTTAGCTAATTTTCCCTTTACCACATAACCTTAATAATAATTTTTTTATAGAGTGCCATGGATGCCAAGTTCATGGAATTGTTCATTTTATTACTAATAAATCATTCCAAGTGACTTAATAAAGTTTTTGTAAATTAAATTACTCTCTAGAGGGAAAAATAAATGCGATTACTTAAAAAAACTGAAATGAATAGTTTTTTATTAAACAAAAGTTAGTCTCAAAATAGGTACGTAGAACATACGGAAATTAAAAACTATATAAATACTAAATAACATTATAAATTTTGTTCAGAAAATCCGCCGCCGTATCTAATACATTTTCTCAGTCGGTTGTCAAATAACAATCTTACCGTATTCAGTATTTCTCTGGGAACATTGCGGAACACATTTCTTATTCTGTTTTTCATATCCCCTTCAGTTGCTGAAGAAATACCATAAACGGTACTTAGACTTTACATAACCCCCCAAAAAACAGTCTAAACTTGTTAGATCGAGACTAAGTGGTGGCCATCTCTGCGGTCCGTCTCTACCGATCTTTTTATTTGGAAGCATATTGTCTAGGTGTGCTCTTACACCTCTTTTGAAATGAGAGGGTACCCCATCCAGTTGCATCCACATTTTTCGAATTATAATAAGAGAAACGTTATCTAAAAGATCCCACCAGTTTTCCTAAAGGAATCTTAAACATTCTGCGCCAGTTAAGGTTCTTGCAAAGAAAATCAGTTCAATTAAATTATATCCTATTATTCCCGCCCAAACATTTACTGTCCATATCCTCTGTACTAGGATTTTCCGCAACGTCTTGAAGAACAGTGATTTAATTTACTTTATTCATTACTACACTTGACGTTCCCCGTAGTTTTAAATCTTTATAAAGGTCTCTCAAACACCCAACATCAGAATAATGCTAATTATTTCATCTAATGAAGAGAAACTTTTTGTTTTTAAAATTATTCTTAATTAAAAATAATTTATTTAATTTACTAAACTTTAGTAAGTCACTTAGAATGACCAAATACCAATAAAATGAACTATAGTCTATCTTTAAATGATGCAAAGTAATAAATCAATCAAAACCGTCTTCTCCATGGGCGTACAAGATTTTTCGGCATGTATAGTTTTAAATAGGCCTGTATTTTTAAATTTGTGCAGAGCTAGCACAAGTATCGACATTAAATTCAAGTTTTGTCTTTAAATATATATTTTAATACTAAAATTATGTACAGCTGTACTCTGTACTATTTAACTGGAGTTTTAGAAAGCAATTTTATCAAAACTAATTAGAGTCTAGGTACTTATTCCGTTTTTGCTCTAATCATTTTATCCCTTTTTTTGTACCTGATCCTGGTTACCTGTTTGCTAATTATGTGGCTATTATGCCTTTATGGGAGCCTCTATTAGAATAATACACCCATTTATATCTATACACCTTCGGTGTTTGTTTCTCAGTGAAACTAGTCAAAGTGTGAAGTGTCAGTGTTTTTTTAATTAAATATAGAGAATTTTCAACCATTGTCTAAACGCCCCAGAAGAATCGGTCCATGTACAGTAAATGAGAAAAAGGTCTACTGATGCTCCAATCTAAAAATGCAGGAGACTATCACGAAGATATAAATGCCGATATCTTTGAAAAATGGTTCGAGCAAATGTTGGATCTTATACCAAAAGATCCAAAAATCGTATTGGATAATGCAAGTTATCACTCTAGATTAACGGAAAAATTACCGACAAATGCGTGGCGTGAAAGTAAAATAACAGAATGGCTAAGTTTAGGACAAATAGAATTTCCATTAGATTCCTTAAAAAAAAACTATTGGTGCTAGCCAATTTGCATAAAAATGCATTCAAAAAATATGTAGTCGATGAAATGACAAAGTTACAAGGAATATCTGTGCTCAGAGATACGACTGCGAATTAAATCCGATCGAACTTATACGGGCTCAAATAAAGACAGATGTCGCCAGAAAAAACACGACTTATAAAATGGTGAACTTAAAAACTCTTTAATCAAGCTATGGTGCGGACAAGTGGAAAAAGTATATCGATCGTGTTGGAAAACCATAGTTCTGCGAATATCCAAGGGCACATCTTCGAAAAGAATTGGGAGTTCGTAATTTAAAAAATGTAAATATCTTTGCCCAGTAAGCGACTCAGTAAATACGAACGATCCAATTATTCTGCCACCCAAAATGCCGCACCAGACATTGACACTCCATCTTCCTTGATGCTGCACCTCCCGCATCCAATGGGGATTATCCCGCGACCAATAATGCATATTATGGCGGTTCACTCCTCCATTACTATGTAAAGTAGCTTCATCAGTCCACAAAATTCTGGAGAGGAGATTTCTATCTTCCAATATCATATTGAGCAACCAATAGCAATGATCCAATCTTCTATCATAATCTTGCGGGGTCAAAGCCTGATGGAGCACAATATGGTAGGAATGTAGCCTAAAGAAAAACAAAATACTTATTACATTGACTTGAAAACTATTAAGAGAAATATTGGCATTATTCTAAACTATTTAAGAGTCATAAAATATAGATATAATTACTTACCTTTCTTCTAATAAAATCCTATACAGAGTAGAGCGAATAACGCCCAAGTCTCTAACAATTAATCTAATACTAATTTGTGGATTAAATTCCACATATGCCAAAACATTTACAATGTTTTCCTCGGTTCGACCTCGGCGACGTCTGCTATATACAGGGCGACAAATAATTCCTATAGTACAAAAACGGCTAGCTAAACGATTAAACATTCTACTGTCGTATCGGTGCCTTTAAGGGTATCGTACTGCGTAAACCCGTTCAGCAATTGTTGCATTTCCCAAACATTCAAAATACACCGCAATGATGTCAACCGCTTCTTCAAGTAACAGAGGCATTTTGAAAATCAAATACGACACAACACTGTTGGCACGACAAAAATTTTGATGTAGTAATGGAAGGTGACACGCGTGCACAGTTTCAATTAATATTTTGTCTTTCCAAGGCCTATTTGACTCTTAAAAAAGCCTTTACAATGGCAACTTGAAAATAAAATCATAATATTCCGTAATTATGATTATTGTTGTTGGTATCTCCGGATTGAAAATAGATATTAACTTGCGGTTTTCGCTGACTTCTTAGACTTTTAATCATCCTTGTAATCAGGTAAAATTGAATATACTATTATATTTACAATTATGGACATAACGCGCAATGTTTGTAAAGTTGTAAGACAGCGCCCCCTAGCGCCTAGTGTAAAACACATATTGCCGTAGTTCATAAGATAATATATATAGTGAGAAAAGCCCTTTTTAACAAAACTAAGTTTACTAAATTATGTTAAGCCAGACCGGAGTTATCAGCATTTATTACAAATAATGTTCAACCTTCCCCCGCCACTTTATTTGAAAAGTGACGAACACGTTCTATAGGTGAATTATATTAATAAATCTTTGAAATATACAAAAATGTTATTTTCGGGATACCTTAACTAGGCGACTTTTGAGGAAACTTCGTGATTCATATTTACCGTTACTGTTGCGCCCTCTAGCGCCAGTCTGAGAAACTTGAAAATACTTTCCAGCAATTTCTCATGACCACTTTACCTAATATTTTTTTTTTTTTTCGCAAGCCATACGACTAACACTTTCTGAGATACGGCCGACAGCCATTCTTAGTGGGTCACCCGGTACATACTAACATACAAAGACATTAGAACGTTAGCAAAGACATTATAGTTCTAATGTCTTGGCTAACATATATATTATACAATGTACTGTATGTTTGCTTTGAAATTCGTATTCTTTAAATTAATCAGAAATTAATAAATGCTTCATATTTTTTATTTTGTTTTGTAAAATTTAGATTCACATTTTAATAGCAATTGAAAAATATTTGTGTTAATATTATTAAAAAAGTCTCTCAAACTTGCGCAGGCTGCTTGATATTTTCGACACTGGAGCAAGTTTAGGTTCCACTTCCTCTGTCTCAGAGTCGGAGTAGTTTCATTCGTTTCTGGGATCTCTTCAATACACTCGATGATAGTCAATTCTGGACTTTCTGTTGGCAAATCGTTATCAATAGAGGTAAATTGTTCCAAGTTCACAAATGTGTCCTTAATGTTAGGAAATAGTTGTGCGAGCGGAATATATTACATTAGCTGATTCGCCACATATTTTCTTAAAGGCAATATCTTTCCAATGACGGAATTCTTCCATTTGATGCCTTGAAGTTTCTAGTCCTAGACATTGAGCAGATTCGAGGACTTTTGCTTGAATTATGAGCCCGAATATTGATAAGTGCTTATTTCACGCCTTACAAAATCAGTTAAAAACAACTTGGTCCACTGCCAGTCCTTCGGTTTTGGGAAACTTTCTTTTTTGTTCACCGTTGCCACTTTCTTGAAACAAATTTGTAACTTCTGCTTTATTTTGAACTTGGTCACTTGGGCGTTACGTAATTCAAATTTTTCAGCCAATTTTTTGGTACTTAAACCAGGTTTTTCACTTTCCTCGATTAATCAATTTTTCGCTTAAAGAAGGACATTTCATTTTTTCCGCCATCTTCAAATATTCACGTTAGGTTTCACATTCCTACACGTTGCTTAATAAACGTGATAACATTTAGACGACATGTAGATAAGCATACGGTACTGCCAGAAAAAGCATTAAATAGTAAAGTTGTAAGACAGCGCCCCCTAGCGCCTAGTGTAAAACACATATTGCCGTAGTTTATAAGGTGATATATATAGTGAGAAAAGCCCTTTTTAACAAAACTAAGTTTACTAAATTATGTTAAGCCAGACCGGAGTTATCAGCATTTATTACAAATAATGTTCAACCTTCCCCCGCCACTTTATTTGAAAAGTGACGAACACGTTCTATAGGTGAATTATATTAATAAATCTTTGAAATATACAAAAATGTTATTTTCGGGATACCTTAACTAGGCGACTTTTGAGGAAACTTCGTGATTCATATTTACCGTTACTGTTGCGCCCTCTAGCGCCAGTCTGAGAAACTTGAAAATAATTTCCAGCAATTTCTCATTACCACTTTACCTAATATTTTTTTTTTTCGCAAGCCATACGACTAACACTTTCTGAGATACGGCCGACAGCCATTCTTAGTGGGTCACCCGGTACATACTAACATACAACGACATTAGAACGTTAGCAAAGACATTATAGTTCTAATGTCTTGGCTAACACTAAACTTCTTGAAACAAATTTGTAACTTCTGCTTTATTTTGAACTTGGTCACTTGGGCGTTACCTAATTCAAATTTTTCAGCCAATTTTCTGGTACTTAAACCAGGTTTTTCACTTTCCTCGATTATTTCAATTTTTCGCTTAAAGAAAGACATTTCATTTTTTCCGCCATCTTCAAATATTCACGTTAGGTTTCACATTCCTACACGTTGCTTAATAAACGTGATAACATTTACACGATATGTAGATAAGCGTACGATACTGCCAGAAAAAGCATTAAATAGAAAGTGGTTATGTTTGCTAAAGGTAAAATCCCTAATACGCACTACAAATTAATATACACCTGTTTCATGCTTTAAAGCTTTATGAATTTAATTCGATGTGAAACTTGCTCTATATTCGCAATAATTTAAGTCCTTAATTATTTTAAGCTTATTACAACTACCCATTAAACTTTCTCGCCTAAATTTACTTAACTTCGGTAGTGTATAAGACTTATACTGTATGTAAGCACGTATAAAACTGTAAAACAAACATTTGGCTCTATTTACACTAGCACTTAAATTTTATCTGATGTTGGAGGTACTTGAATAATACGTTCATTTCTTTGAAGATCTTCTGTATTAAGCGATTAGCCTAAACTTAACTGCTATTATTTTAATTTAATCTGAAAAGGTCATCATTCAGATAAAACATAAATAAAGTAAGTGAAAGTGAAACTCGTTTACAAATTATTTTATTCCGTTTAATACCAATCACCAAATCTATGAAGCGGCGGAATAAAAATATTGTACAAGTAAATGCTTTTTATGCATATAGTAATCTTTGCCGCTACAAATAGAGTAAACTTAAGAAGCGACGTTGTCATACAAGCCGCAATCAGCTTAATGCATTGAAAATGGCACTGTGATTCCGACACTGGGATTCTGATCGCGGAGAAAATAAACGTGGCAACACACAGAGACAGAGTTTACAACTTCAAAGATTTAAAAATAATCTTGCTGGCATAGTTCTCGCACTGCTTGATTAATTTGTGTTTTAATTATTAGATTTAGAGTTTTTTTTCAGTTTTCGTAGTATAGGTATGGGTTGTTCCCATAGATATTGTTTTGCGTAAAAATATTATACTTTATTTAGTATTGTTAATTGCTTTCAATTCAGTAAACTATTAGTTATTTATGTATCTAGGGAATTATAATGGTCTTAATTACCGAGGGCAAAGTTTACGTCCCGAGGGCCTTTGGCCCGAGGGACAGCAATTGCCCGAGGTAATTGAGACCCTTATAATTCCAGTGATACATAGATAATTTTATTTCTGACCGATTTTAGTAACATTTTGTTCATTTTTAAAGTGGAATAAATGTTTCAATAGATGACAATCAAATTGACATTAGATGTCAATCGTTTGATTTTATGTCAAATTTTTCTTAATATCCCAAGGGAGTTATGACCCTTATAATTCCCGCGTAACTAAGACGTTATAAGCTAATAATATACCGGTCAGAAATAAAGATATTAACGAACCTTCAACTTTGTTGTCCGTCTACAAAAAAAAAAATGCAATTAACATTAATAGGACAAATAATAGTTAATAACGTATACCATTAATTTCAGGAACGAAATCCTGAACTAACCACATTGGCTGCTCCGGAAATATGTGTCACTTTAACAAAAGTTTCCTCGCGCACTGTGTTCAGGGTTTTAAAAGACCTTCCTCAAGAAAAGATGGCAAAATAAATAGTTAAGGAGCCCAGACAAGAGGACGGAAAAAATAACCCTGGATGATGAATAAAAAGCATGATGGCTGAAATTAAGAAGGCAGCATCGTTACCTAAAATATTATTAAGGGTTTTAAACGAACTTTAAAAGATATTAGCTTCAGGTAGGTACATCATTTGAAAGCTCTTTCCAGAAATTCAAAAATCTATACACGTGATCTTGATTGGGTTTTTACGTCAGGATATTCGGTTGACATCTGTTGTTTCATCGAAGACTTTCTGGGGGGTCTAGGACTATTCAGCGCAGGCGTTTCAGCGCCGCCGCTTTAGAGCCGCCGTTTCAGCGCCGCCGTTTCATCGCTAGGACATTTCAGCGCCGGCCCATTTCAGCGCTAAATTATTTCTCAAGATTTTATAATTAAATATTTATAATAAAAATGATCTAAATATAATTTATTAAATAAAATTAAAAATAGATAAAATATTGGTAATACAAACTAAAAAAAAAGCAATAACTAAAATTTGTTTAATAAATAGAATTTATCTACTTTCATTTAGTAATATGAATTTTACAGTTCTGTAAATCGTTTTGTAAGGGCATCTATTACAGCGCTAGTGCTGTAATAGATGCCATTACAGCACTAGTGCTGTAATAGATGCCCTTACAAAACGATTTTTAATAGCAGGTGCATTTTTATTTTTAAAAATGCCTTTTGCCAAATATTTTTATTCATAGATGAAAGTAGATAAAATTTTGTACAATATTCTTGTTGTAAATTCATATAACTACACTCGATGTTTGAATAAACTCGGCTGACGCCTCGTTTAACAACTTTAACATCTCGTGTTGTAATATGAATCTTTACAACACTTATATCGTAAATAACTATTATTAAATAAAACTACAAAAAGATACAATATTGGTACTACAAACTAATAACATTTTTAATATATATACAATTAAGGGTAACAATAATAATTAATTAATTAATTTATAATACAGTTTATCCACTAAATTCTTTCTCTTTATTTTTTAACTGACTATTAAGTATGTAGTTACTCTCATAATATAACAAAGGGAACTTTGTAATAATAATTATAATAATAATCCGTAATTATTATCATAAAATTATTAAACTTTAAAAATATTAAAAAATTTTGGCGCTGAAATGAACGGCGCTAAAAAGGGCAACGCTGAAACGTCCTGGTGGTGAAACGGCGGCGCAGAAACGGCAGTGCTGAAAAGGCTGCGCTGAATAGTCCCATTCCCTTTCTGGGTCTTGTTGCTTAGTTTTGAATTTTGATTCGGCTATTGCTTTATTTATTTGCGTCGTGTGTCATTTATAAAGGCTTGAAAGCTGCATAGTTCTTCTAAGCTTATTACGTGTCTTTTAGACGATCATGGTAGTGCTTCTCTACTGTTAGAGAATTATGCCAACGGGTAGCCAATGTTTCGGCAGTTTGTATGTAGAATTTGGTCTGGCCGTCGTATGCGAGTCCATTATTAGTATATTGGTCGATACATCGGTACATCTGTAATAGTCTGTGATTATTTTTAAAAAGGGTTCGTTGATTGTCGGATTTGTCGGTATTCAAAAGTCTTGATGCAAGACACGGTTCATTGTACCGGATGAGTCAACGATTGCGCGGAGTAATCTTATGCCTTGAAGACAAGATGTGTGGATAATAAGCTTTCGTATTAAGGTATGGTTGGATATCTGGCACATTTTGAAAATATTTTGAATTATACGGGGTGCGCCCAAAAAGTAGGTTGTCATAAAGTTACATTTTTTTAAATGGGACACGTTATATTTGAATACATTTATTAATTCTACGTATTATTTCATAAATTTTTATTAATGGTTTAATATAACGAGTGATTTTTAATTATTTTGCTCAAGGGAGGCCATGCATTTTAAAAGCATCATGGCCGTACTGCGTAGATAAGATGACATGATTGTTTTATGACATTTACGTCTTATTTGAATTTGTGTATTTGTGAAGTTTAAAAATTGGAGAAATTTTGTAATTTTTGCAGTTATTTGAAGGTAGGTTACTATTGCTTTAACTAATATTTCTCCGGGGAGTCGTCTTTTGACTATTATAAAGTGCTATTTGCAGGATATGATTTAATTTTTTATTTTTTTTTTATTTTTCAGCGTATCAAGTTTTGGTGAAGCTTTGTTGCCGGATTGAAAGTTCTACAGTAAAAATGTTTAGTGAAGCACAAAAAATTTTTATTGTTGAAAGTTTTTTTAGAAATGGAAACAAAATAGGCGGTGTGTGGAATTACTCTATGCATGACTGCTTTGATGAATTTCGAACCGAGTTTCCTGATGTTGCGGTGACCTTTCATAATTTTCGTACTGGGTCACAATACCTATTTGATAAATTTCGTCAGACTGGTTCTGTTCAACATAAAAAAGGGGCTGGAAGACCAACGAAACGATCGAATGAGGTTATTGAAGAAGCGCGACAAATTATGGAAAATAATCCTTTAACTTCTATTAGGCATTTATTTCAATAAATGCGGCAAACGGATTTATGCTACAGTACATGTCAAACACTTTTGAAAAAGGATCTGCATCTATACCCTTATCGTATTACGGCTATTCATGAACTCCTTCCCAATGACGTTCCCCAAAGACTTAATTTTTGTGAATGGTTTTTAAACAATTTTCAAGAAGAAAATAGTGGTGCTTTTGAAAAAACATTTTTTACCGATGAGGCTTATTTTTATTTATCAGGCTATGTTAATTCACAAAATATGCGAATGTGGAATACGCAAAATCCGCATGTTTTTGTAGAAAGACCTCTTCATCCTCAAAAAGTTGGTGTGTGGGCAGCAATTAGTTCTAGAAGAATAGTAGGCCCAATTTACTTTGATAGCACAATTACAGCTGAGAGATAATCAGATCGAAATTCTGACAACATTTATTAACGAGCTTCACGATGATGAATTGCGGGAAGGTTACTTCCAACAAGATGGCGCTACACCTCATGTAACCAGAGAAAATTTAAATTTTTTAAGTGAATTTTTTGAAAACAGAGTTATAAGCCGAAATACGCAACAAATATGGCCACCTCGTTCCTGCGATTTAACACCCTGCGATTTCTTCTTGTGGCCTTTTATGAAAAACTCCATTTATCGAACACCAATTGAGGATATAAATGATCTTAAACGAAGGATTTCAGAAAAAATTGCCGAAATTAATAATTCTCCAAACGTATTGGTTAATGTGTCTCTGAGGGTAAGAAGAAACATCAGAAGGTGTCTAATAGTAGGAGGCGGCCATATAAAGTAGGCTTTCAAAGTAAGATAGCTCAGGATTTTATATTACATACCGTCAAAAAACATTATTTTAGGTTTTCAACGTGACAACGCTGCTTTCTTGCAAATTCGCCCTATGATTTAATCTACGCGCTACTGCTACACTATGTATACTGGGTCACAGCCGCCCTTGAGCAAAATAATTAATAATCACTCGTTACGAATAGTTATAGTTTTTAAGATAATTCGACTTATAATGAAAATTTTGCATTTGCAAGCATCTCGTTGTTGTGAAAATGATACTTAAATTTTGAGTCTAAGCGATTCATAATTTTTATACCTACTAAATAAAGTCAAAAAAATATATTCACTATGAAATATTTGACATCTTACAGGGTGTTTTCTTTCTAGGGCCAAAGTCAGAAAACTTCTAATTGAAAATATCACTTTTATTAAATGGAACACCCTATATATTTTTCAGTCATTTTATAGCACGTAATAAACTCTTCAACCTTCGTGAAGAACGTCCTTTCCCTATCTCTAATAGTTTTTGAAATATTTTGATATTTTGAGATTTAATGTCCTCGTTATAGCATCTTTTGTCAATGGATCACAATAGCCATGGAAAATAAATAAAAATATAGAAATTTTGTTATAACTGTCCCTTTTCCAAATCAGTTTCTTCTTAATAAATGTTCGAATACATGTCTTTCTTGTTCAATACACTTGTCAATCCTTTTGATGATATTTCCCCGGACATTGGAAAACATGCCTGGTGTTATTGTTTGATAGATATCCCTCATCCTATTCTCCATGTCCTGCCTTGTCGTAGGTGGTAACATACACCCTATCTTTTATGTAGCCCCACAAGAAAAAATCTAACGGGGTAAGATCACAAAACCTTGGTGGCCATGCAACAAAACCTCCGCGGTCAATCCATCTTTGAGGATAGTGCTGATCCAAATATTCTCTTGCTTCACGATAAAAGTGAGGAGAAGCACCATCTTGTTGGAGCCACATATTTTGACGTTCATCATAGTCGACTTCTACCAATAATCTTCGCAATGTCTGTTGCAAGAAAAGTAACGAATTACGTCCGTTTAATGTTCATTAAAAAAATATGGCCCTATAATTCTGTTGTGAAGTATGCCGCACCACACATTAACCGACCAATGATTTTGGTATTCGAAGAATTCGTCCATTTTTCCCAAAGAGACCTGTTATTAAATATATTTTTGATTTTGGTGTTGAACTTCTCGGACCCAGTGTGGATTCTCCGTTGCATAATAATACATATTGCGTCTATTAACAGTACCATTACTTCTAAATGTAGCTTCATCTGAATACATTATACATTTTAAAAAATACCTCAATTTGGATACGTGACCATTGGCAGTAAGTTACACGCCCTTGAAAATCTTCATCGTGAAGTTCCTGATGTAACTCAATATGGTAAGGATGATATTTATAATTGCATGTTGTTCGGTTTGCCGTTGACTGTGACGTATCACCGAGCGAAGCTAATTTACGGCTACTAACTAGGGGATTCTCCTGGACGTGTAACAGTATTTCAAGTTCTTTCTCACCATTTGTAGCTAGTCTATTAACAACTTTACGTTTTAAATGTTTCAAACTGCCTGTTAAATTAAACCTTTTCATTCAATTTTGAAAACTTCGAAGACTGAGTGGTCGCCGCTCGGGATATTTCATACTGTATAGTCGTTCAGCAAAAAGACAATTTTTACCTGCCTTGCCCAAAACATAAATCATATCGATAAATTCATTTTTTGAAAAATTCATTTTGAGTATCAACTAACAAAATGACTGGACAATAAACTTTACAGTAAAAAGGCTTAATTTGTACAATGATCTTATTCTTAATGTCATACATTGCCATTATTTTCTTTTGTTTTCCATTGCTACTGTGATCCATTGACAAAAGATGCTATAACGAGGACATTAAATCTCAAAATATCAA
This sequence comes from Polydrusus tereticollis, assembly GCA_963920685.1. Classification (NCBI taxonomy): domain Eukaryota; kingdom Metazoa; phylum Arthropoda; class Insecta; order Coleoptera; family Curculionidae; genus Polydrusus; species Polydrusus tereticollis. Next base: position 165,564,049 of record OY987327.1, read on the forward strand.
AATATTTCAAAAACTATTAGAGATAGGGAAAGGTCGTTCTTCACGAAAGTTGAAGAGTTTATGACGAGCTATAAGATAACAGAAAAATATAATATAGGGTGTTTCATTTAATAAAAGTGATATTTTTCAATAAGAAGTTTTCTGACTTTGGTACTAGAAAGAAAACACCCTGTAAATGAGAAATATTTCATAGTGAATATGTTTTTTAGACTTTACTTAGTAAGTATAAAAATTATAAATCGCTTACAGTCAAGATTTAAGTAGCATTTTCACAACAACGAGATGCTTGCAAAGGCAATATTTTCATTATAAGTCGAATTATCTTAAAAACTATAACTTTTTCGTATATTAAACCATTAATAAAAATTTATGAAATAATACATAGAATTAATAAATTTATTCAAAGATAGGGTGGTGTTCCATTTAAAAAAATGTAACTTTATGACACCCTACTTTTTGGGCGCACCCTGTATAATTCAAAATATTTTTAAAATGTGCCAGATATCCAACCATACCTTAATACGAAAGCTTATTATCGACAAATCTTATCTTCAAGGCATAAAATTACTCCGCGCAATCGTTGACTCACCCGGTATATCTTGGAGCACTTGCGATGAGTTTCAGCGCCTTGTTTTGAATCACGTCGGACTTATTCAGCTTCTTCTTCTTCTTCTCTCTCAGCCATTATCTGTCCACTACTGAACAAAGGCCTCTTTCATTCGTTTCCATGTTGTTCTGTCTTTCGCTTTTAATGTCATCCAACCATCTATTCTGTGGCCTGCCGACACTCCCCTTTGTTTGCCGTGTACAAGCTTTGACACCCATCTGTCCAAACTTAGTCGGGCAACATGCCCATGCCCAACCCATTGCCACTTAAGCTCCGCGACTCGCTGCATTATGTCCGCCTTCCTTGGTTCTTCTTCTTATTTCGTCGTTGCGGATTTTATCTCGTAAACTAACACCAAGCATTGGCCGTTCCATGGCCCGTTGCATTGTCCTAAGGTTATTGGTGTATTTCTTGGTTAAAGCCTTTGTCTCAAGACCATATGTTGCGACAGGCAGGATGCAGGATTCAGCTTGGATTTACTTATATCGCAGTAAGATGGTGCTCCATAAGTAAGTACCGGCCTGACCAAGACCTTATAGAGGTTAACTTTGGTTCGATTACCAAGTCTGCTCCACCTGTGAAGATGTAGATTGAGCTTAATTGACGCAATGCTGCCTTGGTTATATTAATTGAATGTAACCTCCAATTTAGTCTTTAATCGATGATAAATGCCAGGTATTTCACTTCCTGTCACCAATTTACTTGAACCCTACCGACGTTGATCCTCGTTTCGGGCCGTCTAATGCGACTTCTGGAGAAAAATATGACTTTTGTCTTGAAAGGATTCAAACGAGTCATCCAACTAGAAAGCCATTTTGCCAATTGGTTTACATGGCGCTGCATAATATGTGTGACAACTAGCCGCGGTTGCTTAGAAGTTAAAGTTTTTGTAGTGCTGTCAGCGGAAAGATAAAGCTGCCTTTGCCCATCTCGCGTATAAATGTTATACAGCATTAGGGAGAGAGGCCTTGCGGTACTCCCACCCTGATGTGTTTATTTAAAGAAAGAAGGAAATTAAAAGAAAAGAAAAGCGACTACTACCTTGATGAGGTAGTTTGGATCTCCGAGTCTAATTTATTTCAGTAAAAGACCATTATGCCAGACCGTGTCAAATGCTTTGCTTATGTCAAGAAAGACCGCCCCCGTGTGCTGCCTTCTATTGAACCCCTTCATTATGTTGGACGTGAGCGTCGTTGTCTGTCTTACTGTGCAATGATCGCTTCTAAAGCCGAACTGTTCGTTAGGCAGAGTGTTGTGCTCGAACACAAAACTGTTTATTCGAGCTAGAATCGGCTTTATTCAGAAACCTAATATGGCTTAAAGAAAAGCTGATATTTAATTCTTATTGCATCGTATTCTTCTTAAAGAATGTCTTGATCATGTATTATTCCTAAATCCAAAGCTCTGTATTTTTCGAGCTATAGGGAAAAATCAAAAATGCATATTTTTAGTTTTTCCTAATTATGTCAATAACAAACAAAAAAAATTCAAATCTTCACCAGGATTAAATATCTTAATTATTTCTAGCTGTAACTATTCTTGAGATAGCAATACGTCTAAATCAAATATAGGACACATACATATTATATCCACTGATTCTATTAATTTAGTTGATAAGTTGGTAATTTATATGGGGGATTTTGGCGGTTTACCAGGTTTCTATGCATCTATCAAAATGCTAGAGATATATATCCAGATCATACATTTTATCTTTATCTTCATCGAAACAGCTTGAACGAAATATAATAAATCGGCCCTTTTGTATCTTTACTTGCGGACTATAGCTATATGATGCGATAAAAGGTTTGAGAATGTCCTCTACCTACTTACTTTTCTTTACATAAAACTGCAAAACAAACATTTGTCTCTATTTTCCTCAATGATTTAAATTTTATCTGGCAATGTTTACTTTTCCCGCACTTTCGATCTTTCAGTAACTCTTCAAAATTGAATACAGCGACCTAACGATCAAGCTTCTTTTATTGATTTAATTCTTTTGTGTCTGTATAATTTATTGAAATTTTTTCAAGAATTCTGGAGAGCTGCATTGTTTTGTAAAATGACGAAAGTAAATAATGCAACAATAACTATTTTATTATCTTTCACTTTCATGAATAATAATTTTTATCATTAAATAATATGCGGAGCGTCGAATTAAACTGTCTTATGTCCAAAACTTAAAATTTTTCAGAGCCTAATTAAATTATTTATGTTTTTGGGTACGATCTCAATAGTGATAGCTAAAGGGCGGAATATATGCAAAGTGCCTATTTTGTCAGTTTTATAATAATATGCATATTTTCCCCAAATTATTATTTTATTGGCATATTTTTATGTTTTCGGCGTTATCAAAAAATTAAAAACGCCCGGTCATGAAAACTCGTAGACTCATAGTTTCATAGTTCAGCTGAATGTAAAAAAACGCATTTCAAAACATTGGAGAAAAATCGATATCTGTAAAGGAACTTTTTCAAGAAAACTTATGCGAGGCTTTGGTCGCAGCAAACATACCTTTAAAAAAAATTGCAAAATCCGCAATTTAAAGGATTTGTGCAAAAATATTGTCAACAAACCATTCCTGACGAATCCACGCTTAGAAAGAAGAATGTCCATTCAGTATACGAAACCGATTTTAAAAAAATTAGAGCTTCACTGGGTGATCAAATTTTTTACATTATTGTTGATGAAAGCACAGATGCCTGTGGCAGGTATATCGCACATCGTATGAGCACTTCAAGAAGAAAAAGCAACAAACCCGTATTTAATGGCTTCTAAGCAGCAAGACAAAACTAATAATGTGACCGTAACCCGATTTATTCAGTAGTCCCTATCGAGCTTTTTCTTACCAAATTCAGTCCCAGATGAGAAGTTTTTAGTGCTTTTGTATGATGCAGCACCGTATATGGTAAAAATAGGCCAAATCTTAAGAATCTTTTCCCCAATATGGCACATGTGACTTATCTTTTACATTGAAAAAACCGAGTCGCAGAAACCGTCAGAACTGAATATCCTTTAGTAAATAAATTAATTTCAAATGTAAAAAAAGTGTTTCTCCTCTAAAAGTACAGATGTATAATGAGAGATTACCAGGAGTTAGTTTACCTTCAGAACCTGTAATTAGCCGGTGGGGAACACGGATTAAGGCCGAAATATTCTACGCAGAACATTTCGAAGCCTTTAAAGAACTAATTTTGGATTTAGATGACGATTCGCAGTGTGATGTGCAAAGTAAAGAGTTGTTAAAAAGTGCAAGTGTAGTTAATGTTCTTATTTTTATTAAGGTAAATTTTAGTTTTATCGCGGACATAATATCCTCGTTAGAGAGTAGAAGTTTAAGTTTGAGAGACTCAATTAGGATTGTTGAAACTTTTTCCGCTAAATGTAACAACATTCCCGGTAAAGTAGGATGTCAAGTAAGGAACAAATTGGTGTAACTGTAAAAAAGAATAAAGGATTTAAATACTTAACTGCAGTAAAAAGCGTTTATGAAGGTAAACCATCCAACGAAGTTGTATCTTGACCTTATGCTTTACTACCTAAGTTGCAGTTTGTGTTAAGTCGATGGTTGCAGTATTATCCGATTAAATCAGTAGATGTTGAAAGAAGCTTCCCTTTGTATAAACATATTTTTACTGAAAGAAGATAATCCTTTTTAGTTAAGAATCTTGAAAAATATTTAGTAATAAATGCCTTTTATATACAATTTCAGGTTAAAAAACTGTTTACTTTTATTTTATTTTTTTAAATAAACATCTTTTTTTTTATTTGGTTTCATAATAAAGCTGTTTCGATATCGTTTTCAGTATCGTAATGAACTTTTAATAAAACAGTTTTCTTTATATTTCTAAGGTCGGTAATGATGTTTACAAATGCTTTATTTTGCTGTCGTGTAAGTTTGGTTGCATTCATTCTATGAAATGGAAATGAGTTAAAAAAATATCAAATAATCTTACAAATTTACTGTATTATAAAACATACAGCTATAAAATTTACCGCAAGTTCCCTTAACTTTGGGGGAGTTAAACTAAACTCATCTTGCTCCATATTTTAAAATTATGTAGGTATGTTAGAAAAATAGACAACTTCGTGACAAAATGGCTGACACGGAAATAAAATTATTTCTTGATCTCAAGGCTACTATGATAAATAATTTGAATGTATTACCAACATGAAATTTAGGCCTCAAATTTTTGAAAAATTGTATGTTTTATTTTCTTTTTAAATATGGATTTATTTATTGGAAAATATGCCAAAATAGAAAAAATAGTATAAATCATACGCGTGCAATCATAGACGCGTGCGCTAAAATGAGCTTTATAAAACTTTTACTTTAATATACTATTTTAGAACCCAGTGTATTGCTTTACCCTATTTTACTATAATACCAGTATGCATATTTGGTCAAGCAAATGCATATAACTGTATATTTTAAAGACAAACAAGGCATGCATATTATTGCATATTATGCGCATATTTTGGCTAAATTTAAATGCATATATTCCGCCCTTTAAAGATAGCGTTTGAAAGGTAAGTGATATAGTAATTGACTAACACCAAAAGTGATATTATTTCGATGCAGGTTGCGGAAAAATTGAAACAAAATATTTTGGGCATAATACATTGGGGTATTGGACTATTGGCACCCTCTCAATAATTAGCCCAGTACATTCACACCTGTCCGTTAATTGCTCCTCGTAATAAGGCTAGCGTTCCATACATGTGTTTACCTTGTTCAGTCTTTTGCTTCAAATATTCAACAATTGGTACACGCCACTTTTAAGTTTCTATTGGAAAATGAAAAACTAGTAACACTTAGTTGTAGACTTTTTGAAGGGAACTCACAATATTATACATATTACACCGCAAAAGAATTTCATTGCATAATATCACCCTTCAGGCTTTCAGAGAATTGCATCAAACAGAATTTATAATTAGTTTAAATGCACTACGAAGAATTGCGAAAATATGTGGGTGATGTTTACGATCAAATGAGTAAATGGTAATAGCTTTGAACAATTTCTGAAGTTTATAGTTAGCTTTTTGTTTTTATCACATTCCGTAACTACTATTTCTTTTTCAAACTTTTCCTAGATTATTTACAATTTTTAAGTTATTTGCAACTTTTTCATAGGTTATTACAATCCAATTATGCAGCCAAAATAAATTATATGTGAAATGTTAAAGTAACCACCAACTGCTATATAGGGTGTTTCAATAAAAACTCCCAGGCCAATTATTTCGAAAACTATATGTGACATGTAAATTCTGTAAGCGCCAGTTTTTAGCCTCTATGATGGGTTTCACAACTGTGTAAAAAATGTGTTTAAATAATACAAAATGTAGGTGGCGCCATGGTGCAAAGAATTTTTTCGATGACAGGAACTTTTAAATGTTGTGGCTCTTAAAGATAATTAATTTTTGATCAAATTATGTCTCATAAGAATTTTTGATAAATCCAACATGAACGGAGATATTTGGGGTTAAGTTTTTTATTAAAATAATTTTAAGGAGTATTTTAATTATAAATATTTTTAATATCCTTTAGCAGATTTTAATTTAATTTTGGTAATGATAATTTTAGTGATAAAACGCTCGTGTAGCGCTAAATTATTACGTCCAGTGACGTCTCAGGGGGCGCCTTAACAAATAATATTGGCAAAAAATAAGACGCCACTGATTTTTTGGTAATTTTTATATTTTTTTTTTGGATTAAGCAACTAAAAATATCCTTTTATTGTGTGATAAATTGTTTTCATATCTTGCTTCGTTTTCGAGAAATAAAAATAAGAACAATTTTATTGCATATGCATTAAAAAACAAAACCATAAATTGTAATTGTAAGTAGCCCCATAAATAAAAGTCCATCGGGGTGAGATCAGGGGACCTTGCTGGCCATTTAAGATCCCCATTTGTGCTGATCACTTTTCCTGGAAACGTCACATTTAGAAGATTCATAACGATATTGCTATTGTGTGCTGGGGCAGCATAGTATTTACGTCAATTCCTACATTTTGTAACAGCAAAGGGAGATCGTTTTGCAGAAATTGTAAATAACGAACTGAAGTTAAATGTTCATGGTACAAATAGGGCCCGATTATGCAACCATTTACAATACCACACCAAACATTTACCCCAAATCGTGTTTAAAATTTAGTCTGTCGCATATAGTTAGGATTTTCCCGGGACCAGTAGCGACAATTATGTCTGTTAATTACTTTATTATTGTGAAACCGGGATTCGTCACTCCACATAATTTGGTTTAATAAATTTGGATTTTCTTCAAAAAAAGTATGAAAATGTGCCAAAAAGTTTAATCTGCGCTGGTAATCTTCTGGTTATTTGCACTAAATGAATCTTGTATGAAAAAAAACCATTTCCTCTTAGGATTCTGCGACACGAACTTACTGTAATATTAGTTTCATCTTTTAATTTTTGTAATGACGTTTGTGGGCTATTTTCTACTGTTTGTAGGACTATAGCTACATTTTCGTCATTCGTAACCCTCTTCCTTTTTGGAACCTTTTTCTTTTTAAAGCTACCATATGTAGCTAAGTTAGTCCACAAAGCTACAAAAGATTTGCGATCGGGCGGTGGTCTATCTGGAAAACGAGCTCGATAGCATTGGCATTCTCCATAAACTAAAACCATTTTCAATAATTTGTCTTGATTTGTATGGTCAACCATTTTTTTTTTAATGTAGAAATTGCAAATTCTGACACTGACACTGAGTGTTAATAATGTTAATTATTTAATGATTTTTGCTTTCCAGAGATATGCATTTTTATTTCTCGAAAACGAAGCAAGATATGAAAACAATTTAACAGACAATAAAAGGATATTTTTAGTTGCTTAATCCGAAAACAATATAAAAATTACCAAAAACTCAGTGGCGTCTTATTTTTTTTTAAATTACATGTCACATATAGTTTTCGAAATAATTTGCCTGGAATTTTTTTTTTAAACACCCTGTATTCAGGGTGTTTCAGAAGTACGGTACGTAACTTAAGGTGGTGATTTTTTATGATCTTCTTAGAGCAAAAGTTCATATAAACAGGTGTCCGGAGTTGCCCCGCTTTTTATATACAGGATGGTAAAGTATTTTAAAAAAAATAGGGATTTTATAATTTTTTTTAATATTCTTTTTCGGATTTTATTGAAATTTGGTACTGTTATTCATAATGATAAGGGGCTTAATCAGCCCGAACTAGATTAAATTTATTAAGCCTGGTGGCGTCCCGGGAGCACCCTAACGAATATTATTGAAAAAAAAATGTACACCACCGACTATTATCTAATTTTGATACTTTTCTTGAATTTACCTGCTAATAATATAACTTTTTTATTCCCTAAATTATTTTCGTACCTTGCTTCGTTTTCAGGAGAAAAAATAAAAAATACTTTATTGCATGTTCAAAAAAAAATACCAATTTATTGCAAAGTTAATTAAAATATGAGGTAAAGGTAGGTTTTAATGTCTAAATTACCTATTTTGTCACTAACAAGTCAAAAATAAATATCCTTACTAACGCTGAAATGGCCCATATGCATTTTAATTATGGCCACAAATCACCGAAATAAATTTAGATACGCAACTGGACTCTTAGAACTGTCAAAAACTAATTGGCGCTGATGTCCTAGTATTTGCGATCCGAAACACGCGAGAAAGAAAGAAATCTGTTTGGCAACTATGGGTAAAAATAAAGAAAACTGTTTTACCAACTTTTGACGAAATCTGTTTTATCGGTAGATATTGGTGCCGCTTTAAAATTTTAAATATTCCTTGGTTTAAATATTAATTTTTTTGTACTTTTATTTTTAGTTCAGGGATACACGTTATTTGTAACTCTTGTTTTTAAGTTTGGAGTAAATACCTTGTTGGCAAAGTAACAAATAACGTATATCTACGAGCTCAAATAGAAAGTAGCAAAAAGGAATTATTTATACCAAGCACTACCTATTTAAACAAATGCAGCTGACGAGCTGACTAAAACAAAGCGAAATAGATAATAAAACAAAAGTTATCGGATTCCTTTTTGGCAAGCGGTGTCGCATGCCATGTTTATTTAAACAGTTTGGAACACAACATTATTTAGGTTTTAACGGAGGTGCGTAGTCTTCCATACCGGGAATAAATACGCGAACTTTAACTAAACAAACCGAAAACACACTAAAACTGAACAACAAGTAAAAATAACTATAAAAAAAACACGCTAATAGTACACACAGAGACCGAACGATCACAAATGGGATGAAAATTGAACACAACTTAAAAGAAAATCGAGAATAGAAAATTGACAATACACTTCAAATTTTCGACAACAACGATATCTGGGAGGACGCTTCTTCTCGATCGCAAATCGTAAGTGAACGTGGTGCCCTCTATACAAACTTAACTAAACCAAATTGGGCGATGGCACTACCGGCGCCATCTACGAAATGCGATCCAAACAAAATAATAATGTTTGGCGGGAACGCCCAGCTTACGTATCTAAATTTATTTCGGTGATTTGTGATTATGGCCTAGCAAATGGAAATGCTGAAGAAGCTCGACCAATTTATCAGGTACGTTATCCAAGCAGAGTACTGACATGTCCAAAACATTTAGAGAGCTTCATGCAAGATTTAGTGAGACTAGGTGTTTTAAACGTAGTACAGAACTTTCTGACAGACCTGCAATAGTCCCCACGCCTGAGTTAAAAGAGGTTATACTTCGGGAGATAGAAGATGATTCTTCAACTAGTGCCAGGAAGGTAGCAGTGCAACTAAAAACAAATGCATCAACTGTTTGGAGGGTTCTGCATCTTTATCAACTGTACTCATACCATAATCAACATGTGCAAGCTCTGCTTCCCCAGCCAAGGTTTGATTTAAGTAGGTGGTTGTTGTATACAGTAGCACAGAACAACAATTTTTACTTAATATTTATTCTGTATAACATATTTACTGATGAGGCCTCTTTTTCAAGTTCATGTATTAATACTTGTACGCGTGCCTGTAGACCCCTTTGCGTGAATGAGGGGTTTTGGGTTTGGATGCGATACATTTTGGGCTCTTCCCTTATTTTGCAATGCCATGTCGAACCATTCAAATCCAAACAGAGTCGAACGGTTTTGCCGAGCTCGGGGTTTGAACTCACGCTACACTCGTTTTGATTGAGGTAAATCGCTGTTGTTAATATTAATATGATAAAAGGCGACATAGCCTCATATTCAATCTGTCAACCCAAACGTCTAGTTCTTTCATCTGGGCCATAGACAAGGGAGATGCGCTTATGAGAGGGATAGATAGGTAACTTAACATACTAAATTGGTTTCATAATAGCGCCATTCATGACTGGTTAAAGAACTAAATGTAGCAATGGGGGCGAGGGGCGGGGGGTCGGCGCCACGCATTAAAATTTAAAATTTGCAACCCTGAATTAAAATTTTCGCGCTTTAAACTCTGATGAAAAAGTTAGAAGCGCGAGCCTTTTAATTAAAGTCAATATATTTTGGAAGAATAAAAGGAAATTATAGCAACGTTTCTGATATGGCGACAAGCTTTATTAATATTAGGTATAGGTTTAAAACAGATAAATAGGTTTTAAACAGGGATAGGCAAGCGTCCTTTGGATATGAAGAAAAATAACCTATATGCGAAGTGGTACAGATAACAATGTATTTTTGAATTCGTGCGTTCGTGGCTTTACCGCAAGTTCACGCGGAATTGTCTGCTAGATCAGCCTATAGATATCTGTAGATATGAAGGAACTTATCGTGTGCCAGAGTAAAATTCAAAATATATTACTGCTTGCCTTTTTGAGATGATGTGAATGTCTCATATACAGCAATCGACGATCAGGAGCGACATTTGTTTCAGGTTCTTAAACAGTATTGTGATATTCAGTCAAAGCTACCCCTATTTGAAACAGCTACAGATACAAATTGTTAACAACAAAACCTAATATAATAATCAAGCAAGTTTTATCTAGGAATGTGCTGTAAAGATTTAACATAGGAACAGCGTTCAGCTTTAAACATGATTATCTTCTGCCATGCTAAATTTTTTGGCCATATCCAAAATGTGTGTGACAAACTCTATAAGTTTTTTGAAAGCCAAACTTGTCTTTGCCACTGAGTAATGGATTTAAAATAGCATTTATATCATACTGTATTGTAAAACACACCTTTACATATTTGAATTTAGTCCAGAGAATAAGGTTTTACAGCAATAAGTCCGGTAAAAAAATTTTAGTCCTGTAAAATTTCTTTACCGGACTGAAATTTGTAAGTTTTAGTTTAATCAATGTTGTAACGTAATAAAAGTTATTTCGTTACATTGGATTTTAAAGTATCTTTAGGTATTGGCGCTGCCATCTATGGATAACTCTGCATACTGCAGAATATCGATTATTTAAGTTTGTACATATGAAAGGGCCAACTGTAAATTTGCCGTCCTATAATATAGATTTCTAGGGTATTCTTTAATATCGATGGCTTAGATTGCAAACCGGCTAACTCCACTTTTTATGAAAATTTCGATTTTTGTGCAAATAGTTAGCTTAATGTCAGATCTATAGATATAAAAACCGAATAACTCCAAATAATTATGGTTTTCTTTAAAAACCAACGCACGTAAAGCGTCTATCTCCATGGCCCTCAATTATGTATACGACAAAACATCTAACTACAGCATTAAGCGCCCTTTTACTATTGAGACGATAGGTTATACACGTGAAATCATACTCTCTGCAAGTTTGCATTGAAAATAATAGTTAATAAGTGTGCAAAAGTACTTGGTGATTAATAACATTAATAAGGTAAGTGAAATATAATTTTACAGGCTAATAATTGTTTCTACTTTAGCTAATCTATACCATTTTTAATAAAAATGGAGTTAGCTGTTTTTCACTTCTAATATATTATGCATTTATTACGGAGTTAGCTGTTTTTTAGTGAGTTATTAGATTTTATTTTAATTTGTTGGGCGATAAAAATAATTATTTAAACCAAAATAATTATTAATATTATTTATCAACAATTTTAATTTATAATTATTAAAAGGTAATACATAAATAACTTGCTTGATATGATTTCTAAATTATAACTGACTGAAATTTTGTATAGGAAAAGCAATATTCCTGATACTCAGCTAGTTCCTCGTCCAGAAAATATTAATAAAGGAAAAAATGAAGAGCAAAATCAAGATGGGTCAGCCATCGAATCTTTGACAACCAATCACAAAATAAATACGATCTCGGAACTTGGCGAAGTTTCAAATAACTGCTCAGAAATGTTACAAAATATATCTGACGAAAGTGACCAGAGTGTTCACCTAGTAGATTATTCTGAACATTCTGATTCAGATAGCTCCACGTCCAGCGACGTGATTCTGCCAAAAAAAAAGAAAAAAGAGATGTCAAGTAACTAAATCTACCTGGACTTTAGAGGAAAACAGAAGAAAAAGGGAAAAAGGTGTAAAATATTTTGGTAGAAAAAAAAGAAGATAGCGTGTGGAATAATAAAATTCCAAAACAGCCAAGGATTATTAATAGAAGATGCAGTTGCAAAGTTAAGGAAAAAGGTCAACTTAAATGCTTCGTTTTTACAGAAGAGGACAGACAAACAATTTTAAATTAATTAAAAAAATGCGGTAATGAGCAATACATTGCTAAATTTAGCCATAGCAAGCAAAGTGACAATCGAACAAAAATTCTTAGAAGTTGGACACCCACAAATGGAGGCCGACAGCATGCATGACACCATCGAGAAGCACTCGAAAAATAAAATAATAAACGTTCCGGCTGAGTACATCAATATATGCAGAGAAGCAAGAAAAAATCCGGAACCTTACTCTGTGCAGTATCTAACCCATGAGGTATTTAAGAAATTTGATGGCATCCGATTTTATACATCTATTCGCCCCGGAAAGAAAAAAGGCGATCCAAAGGTTTGTTATTTTATTACAATACTTACCCTTTAGATTACATAAAAAAAAATATTTTAGGTAACTGATTTGCGAGCCATTCAGTACCTACAATCCTGATGGTGACATTTTTTTTAAACTAAGATTTGGAGACAAGTGGACTATACTGCCCCAACGACGAGATGCAAATGTCATAATAAAGAAGTGGAATGAACTGCCTTGTTTATATTCCTGCAGACGAAAGATAAAGAAAAAGAAATTTGAGGACCTACAACAGTTAAAAAAGAGTATTCCTAAAGATTTTCATGATTTCTATGACAATATTCCCTATGAAGATTAAGTTACGAATTATTATTAATATTGTTTCCTTTTGTTTATTATTACGACAATAATGTTTTTTTCGTATTTATTAGTATTTAAATATAAATGTGTCTTCTAATATCAGTATTACAGTAAAATACATTAATAATAAAAACGTCTAACTCCAAAAAATATTTTCTGCGTATATAAAAAAACGTCTAACTCCATATTTTTGCTGTAATATCAATATTGGGTATTAAATCACGTGTTTTTCTTCATACAACTGTGTTTTATTTTCACTTTCATGGAATAAACACCAATAAAATCATAAAATGTCATTTTGTAGAAGTCCGAATCGTTTTTTTGCTCTCCTGTAAAATTTATATTTTGGGAGTTAGCCGGTTTGCAATCTAAGCCATCGATATAGATTATCGATTTCTTACATTTAATTCAGTTCATATTGGCTCCGCGGATGCGTAAAGGCTCGACTCAGAGAAATGAATTTTTGACCTCACTTTTGAGGTAATCCTGTTACAGGTATGTCACGCTAAGCTTTTCTTTCACGAAATTTATATTTTATATGAGAATAAATATGTAATTGAACTAATTAAACCATAAATATTACTTTCTAAGTAGCCATGACCTTTTAGTCTATTTTTACACAATTTAAATTCCACATTCTTATGTTTTAACAAAATAAAGATCATCATGGCGTCATAAATTAATAATCTTCATTTATTTCATTCATCCTTGTAAATTATAATGTTTTTAAAGATATAAAAGCATCATCTTAACAGACATAACGCAATCATAAGATTATTTCTTCAGTAAGTTTGAATTTCAATCAATATTTTAATAATTTTGCATTCAATCTAAATATCTTTTAAGTCAATCAACAGGTCATGGTTTACCTCATTTTTCATTGTCAAATATTATCTAAATTCTCAATTTAACTGTGTTTTTCGGGTCTCTCTGTCGTTCTATTATGTTTTAGCAAATATCGTTGGACAGTTGGTAGTTTATTTAAGTTCTTGATGAACATTGGTGAAAACCAGATATAGGGTAAACCTGGCTGGACCATTTACAAGGAAACCGACAGATCCAGGCTCTACAGAACTGGTGACTGACAGAATATCCAAGGAAGCTGATATCGAGGAAAGCAGGTGAGTTTCTCTTTTGTTTCAAAGCTGAAACCTTAATTGAATTTGTTGAAAAACTCACCCAATTTCTCTCTGATATCTGTCAGAAATCAATTCTAGTTTAACATTTATTTTTCCTTAAACTTCTCACTCAATAAGCGTGACATGCTTGTACTCAGTGGCGGCTTTAGGGGGGGGGGGGGGAGCGCGGGGGGCGCCCCCCCCCCAAGGGCTCTTCTTCTCCAGTCTCGCAGCAGAAACCCGAACCACGGGTCTTACTACTAAACATATTTAACATAATACATTGGGTAGTAATTATACTTATTCATTCATAATACTTCTATATGTTTTTTGTAGTTCACAATAATAATAGAGTACACATTATTTTTAATGTAATATTTACATTTTTACTATTATTTACACATTCTTTATTGAATATGACGTATTAATGCGCTGCGCAGTGCGCCTATGTTTTGCTATTTTAAAGCCTCTACACACGACCCAATCTGCAGGGTCCGATTTGCGGGGCATATAGGAAAGGGAAAATCGGGTGCTGCTCTCCACACCACCCGATCTCGCAGTGTGCACAGAAAACAGAAACAACGGGAGCGTGTTTCGAATCTTGAGTCGTAAAGGTTAAAATCACAGAACAATAAAGGTTAGGTGTCAAAATGGTATTTGTTCCGCAAAATTTCCATTTCTGAGCGTTGGAAATATCTCACAGGAAGGGCATATCCCTATATAGCTCAAAAATCTTTCTCCCCGGTGTCTTCTCCCTTTTATGATTTTTTTATAAACACCTAATAACAGAAATCACTGGATACATAATAAATAAATAATATAGGTAGATTCGGGATTCGGGTAGATCTTCCTTTTATTAATATTTGTGATTGTTTAGGGAGGATAATTATTTATTTATTATAAAAATTATATTTGATTTCCAATCAAAAAATCTCTTGCTATAAGTTTTTTGTTGTTGTTCAAGTTCTTTAAATAAATATTTTATAATTTTATTGTCTTTTAATTCGACCCAATATCTTATTTAGGATTGCTTGCGCCAGTGGCACACCCAGGAGGGGGGCTGCAGCCCGCCCGCCCCCCCACCCCCCAGTAACGGACAAATCGTCGGGCCAACCGGGGCCCATTAATCCATCCATTTTAAGATTTTGACAAAAAAACACTAAAAAAATCTTATTTTATTTTTAAGTTTGTTTTTTAGTTCTCTAAGTTTGGAAGAAAAATTAGAATTAGGTATCTTACCCAAAAAAAGGGCGTGGCACCCAACAAATTTTCGCCTGCGGCGCAAAGGGCCGCCTTCGGCGCAAGAAACCGTTATTGCGCCCCCCCCAAGACCAAATCCTAAAGCCGCCACTGCTTGTACTGAAGGGATAGTATCTTAAGTCACACTGTATATACAATTTCTCTTGTACCGTATCTTGAACTTATCTTGTTCGTATCTTACCTTGGGTGCCATCATTAAGACATTAGTCTGGTACGCCAATATCATGTGGTAACGAATGCCTATAGCTCGTTAAACCACATTTATCTAGCAAACGATTGCCTTTTTGCTCGTTATGCATTATCGAATCTGCACAAAAGTTCTAGATGCTTTTGAGTGCAGCATTTTCTACTCGTTTAAATATCTGTATGATATATTTGTACATTTTGTATATTGATTACTTAATTTTTGTCTTGTTGACACAATATATGCTTCTTTTGGATTAACTTAAAACTTAGATACATTTTAAGTCAATCAAATCATTTGTTTTTCGTACTACTTAAACACGAAAGAAAATTTGTTTTTGACCTTATGTAATTAAACATGGTTATTTATTTCTTAATTTAAAACTTTATTCATGTTCACTTAAGTGACAGGGAGTAAAAACATCCTGTGACTATAGTATAGAAATTTAAGTTACAACTGGTACTGTTTACCATAAGTATTCATTTTTAAACCTTTATTGCAATAATATTCGCTGGTCTAATGCCACTTTTTTAACATTACATGTAAACGAGCAAACCTGAGGCTGACAAACTGACAAGCTCATCAGATGTCATTACTCCTATCAATCGCTGTCACAAGAATTCAAGTCTAATCAAGTCCTGACATCTTCCTCATCGTTTCCATTGCTGAAGTCTATGCATGGAACACCTTCTCCATTGCTGAAGTCTATGCATGGAACACCTTCTCCGTTGCTGAAGTATATGCATGGAACACCGAACACCTCACCGAGACAACTTACAGGTGAAGAGGACTGAATCTTGGACACACCTCATGGAAGACAATGCAGAGCTAAGTATTTGTCAGTCAGAAGGACAACTTTGTAAAGACCAGTAATGAAGTGGCTCACCAGCTCCTTCTGAATGGTAAGCCCCTTACGAGATGTAAACGTTCCAAAATTATAAGTAATGTTCCCCTAGAAACCAATAACTTTTCATCGCCCTTCTCACTGAAGGAACTTAACCAGGGGCTTAATGCAATGAAAAACGGGAAAGCGGCGGGAATAGATGATATATGCGTGGAGCAGATAAAGCAGATGGGCCCGGGCGCTAAGAGGTGGATCCTGGAACTCTTTAATCAGTGCCGCACAAACTTCAGGATCCCTAAGCTCTGGAGAAAGTCTAAGGTGGTGGCACTGCTAAAACCGGGGAAAGACCCTGAATCTCCAAAGAACTACCGCCCTATATCCCTCCTCTGTCACCTTTTCAAGCTGTACGAAAGACTCATCCTACACCGCATATCAAACACCGTGGACTCAAGGCTCATACCACAACAAGCTGGATTCCGACCCGGGAAATCATGCACAAGCCAAGTTCTCAACCTAACAGAACATATAGAGGGGGGATTCGAGGAAAAACTAATAACTGGACTGGCTTTGGTCGACCTAAGTTCGGCGTACGATACAGTCAACCACAGGATGCTGATGCTTAAACTCTATAACACCCTCAAAGACCACCACCTTGTCAAAATCATTGAATCCTTGCTGCAGAACAGACAGTTCTTCGTGACACTCGAAGGGAAGAAAAGCCGATGGAGAAGACAAAGGAACGGTCTTGCCCAAGGAAGAGTTTTGGCCCTCATTCTATTTAATATATACACTAATGACCAACCAACACCTAATTACACAAAGCACTTCCTATATGCCGATGACCTAGCCATCACAGCACAAGACAGGAGCTTTGACGACGTGGAAAGAAAGCTAGAATTGGCACTTCACACTATGTCTAAATTCTACCAACAAAACTCACTTAAGCCGAACCCATCAAAGACACAAGTAAGCGCTTTTCACCTTCACTCACGCCAGGCAAACCGAAAACTGAACGTCACCTGGAATGGCACCAACCTGGAACACACCGATAAACCAACCTATCTGGGGGTTGTGCTGGATCGTTCTTTGACATATAGATACCACTGCGAAAAAAACAAAAACAAGGTGTCTGCCAGAAACAACATAATAAGGAAACTTGCAAACAGCAAATGGGGAGCCAAGGCAACCGTCTTAAGAACCACTGCTCAGGCACTGAGTTTCTCCACCGCTGAATACGCCTGCCCGGTATGGTCCAGATCGACCCACACTAAAAAGGTCGATACTATCCTCAATGAAACCTGCAGATTAACAACAGGCTGCATGAAGCCAACACCACTGGCTAACCTATACAAAGCTGCTGGATTTGCAAAACCTAGCGCCCGGAGAGCAGCGCAGGAGTACACAGAAAGATTCAAACAAACGTTCGACGAACGACACCCCCTCTTCGGTGCCACATGTGAGCCAGGAAGACTCAAATCCCGAAGCCGATTCCTAAAAGACATACTGGGCGAACCCCCAGAAGACTTCCCCTCGTTCAGGAGATGCCCAGCGGCGCCACCTCGGACTGGAAAACCTGGAGGACCCTAAACCGCATAAGAACAGGCGTAGCTCCAGTAAAAACAAACCTAATCCGGTGGGGCCTCGGAGACGAAGACGGTGCTGAATGTGACTGCGGCGCTATAGAATGAAGCATTAGACGTGGCCCAATACTGGGCCGAAAAATTTTAGTTCCGGACACGAAAAAGTAAGTAAGTAAGGGGATATAATGTAATGTAATACTAAGCCAAGCGACAACATCGCATTCGTGCTAAAGGACTATGTTTTTCTTCAACAACTTAATGCAATAAATAGAAAAAAAAAATCATTAATTTCACATGCAATATAAATGGCAACACCGCATATCAAAGCGGTGGCAACGTTGTACAGATCTATAAAAATATACGTTCAAACATAATCCTATAATGTACAAAACTGTCTGCTATTTTATAATATTCTCTAAAACTATCAAATAATATTAGCACGCACGTGCGTAGTAACAAGCATAAGATTCTGATTGGCCGATCGATAGTGGCCTGATGTATAGACATGGCCGCTTAGGTTCGACGTGTTAACATTTGATTGGTCAAGGTGTTTAGATAGGGTTAATATATGGTCTAAAATGTAAACAAATCAGTATCAGGCGGAAATCTGACGATATAAGTCGCCGCTCCATGAGGGGAGAGAGCCTTCACGTTAAAAGTTGTTAAAAGTGGTAAAGTGTCAGGCAAAAATCTAAAGAGATAAGTCGCCGCTCAGTGAGTGGATAAAGCCATCACGTTAAAAAGTTGTTATTTGTTTTCAAAAGTGTTTTAACTAACATGTCTTGTTAGTAATGTTGTAGCCCATGCTAGGGTGAAGAGAGGAGGAATATTATTAGTCTTTTAATAAAGAAATAGTGCAGCAAAATTCAGAAAGGATTTTATTTTCCAATTTTTTAACAAGTTTGAACCAGTCGACTTGTGGAGATACAGGTTAAAGTTTTGTGTACCTCATTGTTACAAACGTGAGTTCGCACATAAACTTATTCGTCGCGACGCTTCGTTTAAGAATATAATTTTAAAATGTCAGTGTCGGTGGGATCCGACTCAGAACAATATTTTTATTATGGATCAGCGCATAAGTCATATTTTAATCTTGATTGCACCTTAGCTGGTCCGGTTGAATGCAGAGAGAGAAAGATACAGAACGTTCCCCACCCCCACTCTAAATACATGTTTCGTCGCTACCAAGGTTAGGATATGAACAACCTTATTTAACAAAATCCCTATAATAGCGCCATCAGCGTCTGATTGAAAAACTAAACGATGTTCACCATTTAAGTTATCCTAGCCTGATCTGGGCGAAATGCCGCTTACGGAACAAATACATCTCGGATTCACTACATTTAATTGAGCAAGGCGCAACATAATAATGCTAATAATCCCTTTTCTAATTTTCCTATGCATTCGCATAGTGCTTATGCCTCCATTCCTGCAATCATAAAAGCAGCATAAAAAAATAATAATTTTAAGTAAGTACAATGTTAATTAGATAAAACATTCTTTTCCTCGTGCTTAATTAGGTTGACTTAATGAGGTGGCTCTCTACTCAACTTAAGAATTCATGATAACAAGCTTTACTTTTTACTTATTTCTGATATAACCGTTTTAAGAGCCTAATTAGCTAGAACGAATAAATTAATTTCTTCAGTGACATACAAAACTAAAATCAGTAAAAACAAAAATGGAAATGAAAATCAAATAAGTTAATTATAAATATGTCTATGTATTATGGGGAGAAGCAGTAAATATATAATATTATTATATCATTGTAGAATACACAGGGTGTTCCACGATGATTTTCCCAGGTCAGGTCATATCTCGAATACGGAAACAGATAGACAAACGAAATTTGAGGGGTCAATACGCCTAATATTGAAAACTTTCTACGCATATTCAGATTTTTATTTTGGACCTTCATTGTCGGCCACAGTTATATACAATGTTTCATATTTCAAATCGGATGCTTTGTATATTGTTAAACTTTTAATTAGATTTTTTTTAAGACAAATTCAACCATACTACACTAGTTAGGTTTCTAAAGAAAAATTACTGACATATGAGCGATTATACGGGATCTTGTTTGGGTTTTCATGTTAGGTAAAACCTTTGACATCTGTTGGGTCTTCGAAGACTTATTAGGTCTTTTCATTCAGGTAGAAAATTTATATCCGCTTCTTGCATTGATCGAAGAGTGCGTTGTGCCGAGGTTGATTTAAAGTTTTTAAGTGCAAAATAATTTGGCGCCTTTCTCAACAACGTTTCGTTGTTAGTAAATTTAGTGCCTCTCTACTATTAGTTGGGACCATTAGGGAGCCAGTCTTTAGGTAGCTTATAGGTTGCGTCTTGTCCAGCTCTCGTGTGTGAGTCTGTTATTAGTTGTTTTGGCGATACGTCCGTACGTTTGTAATAGTCCGTGATAATTTTAATAAAGAATTCGTTAATTGTTGGTACGTGAAAGTCCTGATGTAGCACGCGGTTCATTTTGTACCTGGGGACTTATGCGATTAGCTTCAGCGCCCTATTTTGAATCACCTGAAACTTATTTAGCTCCGCCCTGCTTATGTTACACCACGAGGGCGCACTATAAGTCAGAACCAGCCTGACCAGGACCTTGTAGAGGTTTACTTTTGTTCTGTTGCTAAGTCTACTTCGCCTGTGAAGCAGGGAGTAGATGGAGCCTAATTGTTGCAATGCTAGCTTGATTCTGTTAATTGAATTAAGCCTCCAGTTTAGTCTTCGATCAAAGATAAGTCGTAGGTACTTCACTTCCTGGCACCAGTTCACTTGGACTCCATTGACTCTGAGCCTGGTCTAAGGACGTCTAACATTACTCCTTGAGAAGAATATGGCCTTCGTCTTGGACGGATTCAGACGAATCTTCCAAGCTCATTTTGTCTATCTTTCGGTATGTCGTGAGTGTATATGTTGTACAACATCGGAGAGAGAGGTGAGCCTTGCGGCACTCCCGCCCTGATGCGTTTAGTTAATGAAAGCGCGTTCTCCGACGAGACTGCAAAACTTCTATTTTCCAGAAAAGAAGCTACTACCTTGATGAGGTAGTTCGGAGCTCCAAGTCTTATTATTTTCAGTAAGAGGCCGTTGTGCCAGACCTTATTAAATGCTTTGCTTACATCAAAGAAGACCGCTCCCGTGTGCGCTCTTCTATTAAATCCCTTTATTATATTGGACGTTAACCTTGTCGTCTGCCTAACTGTGCAATGTTTGGCCCGAAAACCGAACTGTTCGTTTGGCAGAATGTTACGTTCAAACACAAAATCATTTAGTCGGCTGAGAATTAGCTTTTCAGCAATTTTTCCCAGGCTCGACAACAGGCTGATAGGCCTGTAGCTCGATGGCGCCGTAGGGTCCTCGCCTTTTTTGTAAATTAAAATTACTTTGGCGTGCTTCCACACACACGGGAAATGACCTTCTCTGATTATAGCCTGGGATATGCTTACGATATTCCCCAGAGCATCGTCTGGTAGGTTTCGGAACGCCGCATTCCTTAAACCGTCGAAACCCGGGGCTTTTCTAATATTTAACGCGTTTATTAGGGACTTTACCTCGTTTAGTGTAACTTGTGGAAACAACTGAAATGGGTGATCTATTGATTTGTAAATTTGTATCGTTCTGGCGACTCTCACATCTCTAGGCGCGTCATTAGTTGGATTTTCGCTGAATTGATCGCAGAGTTTGTCTGCGATCAATTCAGCTTTATCCTTAGCATCAGTTAGAACTTGTCCTGAGTCGTGATTTTTCAGGTATGACATTGGGGCTTTAGATCCTTTGATCATAGTCCTGGTCATCTTGAAGATGGAATTATCCTAGATGGCCAGGCTCTGGACTTTATCATCCCATAGATTTGACTGCAGCTCTATCAGCATTTGTCTAATAACTTCAGCTTCTTTATTACCCTTAGCCTTGATGCGAGGGTCATTAGTTCGATACGCCTTGTTTTTTAATCGATTTTTAATTTTGATTCGATTCTTTATATCGTCTGTTAAAGCCCCGTATTTCGAATACCCGTACGTTTTTGTGACTGAAGATTGAGCTAGTGCCACATTAATGTCATCTGTGATCTTACTCACCGCATTATCGATATCAATCGAGTTCCGCAGCAGTTGCAGCGGCTGGACATTTTTTAATATATTGTTGTACCTAAACCAGTTAGTTGAGGTGCGGGTAATAAAACCTCGACCTTTTTCCAGTGGATTACCCACTTCTACTACGACTGGTACGTGGTCCGAGCTAAGATCACAAGTGACCGTTGGCTGGGAGATCTGAACAGAATTCTTAATCACAAAAACGTCCAGAAGACCACGCCAAACATGTGGGTGTACTCCTCCGGCGGGAGAATGTGGTAATTTAAATTTCCTGAAAATTCATATAGAGTGCGCCCCCTTGGATTTGCATACCTACAACCCCAAACCGTATGCTTGGCGTTGAGGTCGCCCCTTATAATCGTTCTGTTATTATTATTAAACAATTTTGCCAGACAGTTGCCCGTGAAACCTACCGACGGACTACAGTAAACTGATCCCAGGTGTACGCGTTGGTTATTTTTAAATTTAATTGAAATGAAGGTGCCCTCAATATGGGGGCAGTTGTCAGGACCTGACACAACTTGAGCAGAAATGTGTCTCTTAACCAGGATCATGGTTCCACCCCCGCGTCTATTTAGGCGATCGTTTCTGAATACCGTGTAGTTCGGAAACGAAAACCTCACTTCCTTAAGCCAAGTCTCCTGGATGAGAAGCACATCTATCTCGTTTCTCTCAACAAAATCGATGAGTTCGATTCTCCGTTGCTTTAAGCTATTAACATTAAAAGTAGCCATTTTGAAATATGCCGTCTCCGGTTGTGAAGCCATTTAACCAGCGGTTTTCTTAAAAGTATTGACTATGGTTTTTAGTTGAGCCTCCATAATTTTTGAGAACTGTACTAGGAAGCTCTGCATTGTTGACTGTAATGTAGTTTCCATCGCGTTTGGCATTGGTTGCGTTGATTGCGTGCCCTGCGGTGGGTCTGTGTTATTATTACCGTTCACATTGTCATCGTTTGGTAGTTTACTATTATCCTGTTGCCCCATCGAAAATTATTTCTTGGCGCGAGGTTCTTTTTGTTACTGTCGTTATTATTAATTCTGATCGCGTTTTTACGCAAATTATTGGGGTGACGTGCACATCCCATGTAGTTTGCTGGATGTTCACCCTCGCAATTCGCGCATTTGGCTTTATCTCCACGTGGTTTGGAGCACTCGTATGAAAAATAATTCGAGGCGCACTTCAGGCACTTGACTGGGGCAGTGCACCTGAATTGTAAGTGCCCGTAAAGCTGACAACGATGGCACTGGGATATGGTAGCCCGCGCCCGCTGCGCCTCTACCTTGATTGACATTGCATCCAAGTATCTTAACTCGTATATTGATTTTTCTGAACGCGGAACGAAAACCAGCACCAAAGGCATGTGAGCGCCGCTGCGATTATGCCAGCGGATCACACGCGATGGGTTAAATCCCAGTTCTATTAAATCATTTTTGATTTTTTCTTCCGTCCAAGTTTTCAGAACGCCTCTGAGCACCACAAGGAGCTATTTTTCGTCCTGGAATCTGAACGAATGGTGGTGGAGACTATTAGCCACTAATGATTTTATGGTAATCTACCGTCGTAGGCGGATGAATTTTCACGCCTTCAGGTACTGTGATCGCGCGGCCATAATCAACTTTTACTGACCGCAGATGCCCAGATATCTCATTGTACTTATGTTTGTCTCTGATAATGATGGGAGGGACCCTTAATTTTGGAGGGCCTGTCTCTGGCGCATTATCAGTGACATTTTTTGTTTTATTTGAAGCGATTGACGCTTGTGATGACGTTTCCGCTTGGCTTTTTCCCGATAATTGACTAATTTGCGACACTTTTTGTGTCAGATGATCATTTAATGTTTTATTATTTGTTTTAGGCAAGTTAGGCCATGCGGAAATGCCAGCTACCTTTTTATTATTGACGGTGTTAGATTCAGTATTTTTACTTTGACGTTTTCTCGTCCTTCTAGTCTTTTGGCTTGACCACTGCTCTTTGTTCCCGCCTGATTCAGATGCCGAGTCTACGTCCATATCTGAATCAGTATTCACTACTTCGATAGTATTTACATTTACTTGCATACTATTAAGCCTACGAGCAATAGCCAAATCATTTTTGTCCTCGTCGGTATTTGTAACTGTCATGTTCTTGTCAAAAATGGAATCGATTTTTAAATTTAATTTTAAATTATTGTCTAAGTCGGGGTTCTGGTACCTACCTATTTCGGCCTTCAGTTCCCTAATAGTTTTGTGTAAATTTTTTAATTCTATTTCCTTTTTAAGCCCTTCCTCCTGGACTTGTCTAATCTTATTCGTCCAGTTCGACTCCCTCTCACTCATAATTTTCCTCCAGCGGGTTTCCATACGTTTTTTTGATGCTTCAATCCTCTCTTCTACTGTTAGCTAGACCACTGGAGCCATGGTCTCGTCGTCTGAGTTGGGTAATTTCGTTTCGCTGGGGCGGGAGGAATCCCCCCCGCTGTGGACTTCTATAAATTTAAAAAAAAAAATGTATTAAACTGATTTTAGTTTGACACTGGAAATATTAATAAAAAATCGATACGTCAGTCGCGACTTTCGTCGAGAACTATGAGCGATTAAATAATCGATTATGTAAGCCCGAACAAGTATTCAATAATCACAAAAACGACCAGCCAAAAATAGAGGGCATGACAGGGTCTGTCATGGCATTTCCGGACATAGGTTTATAGAAACTTTTATCCATATTATTAAGCAGGGAAACTCATCCTCAATATTTTCGCAATAATAATTAAATACCCTATATAAGGGTGTCCACTTGTCCAGTTTTCGTGTATCTTCATATACCAGCTCCCTTATTATAAAAGATAGAAAGATGGGGTTTGCGGCTTACGTTTCTATTATTTTATGAAACTTTCATTGCCGCAAACGAGATCTTGATGATTTTCTCAGTTTCTGACATAAAGGGCGATTTTGATAACTTATCAACAGTAATACACCGATAGAGGAGGCGTCTTATCGGTAATACCGATGTTTTTAACAAGAAATCGATTTTCTGACAAATTTTTACGAAATGTAATTTTTACTTATAATCTGATATGATCCCGAGAGCTTTAGCTCGAGGGTCTTATCTTTGATTATAAGTAAAAATTACATTGAGTGAAAATTTTCTTGGAAAATCGATTTTCGAGTGAAAAACGAAGGTATGAAGATAAGAAACCGCCTCTAGAGGTGTATTTTATTGGATAATTTACTGAACATAAAAATGAAGGCCGTCTGATAAAGGTAAATATACAAGTTAGAGGTGTTACTAATTTTTTATTTAAGTAAAAAAGCTACAAGCGTCTTTTCGAAAGCGTCTTTTCGAGCTAGCGGTAGTCTTATCGGGTAAGACGACCGTTACCAAGGTGGTTGCTATGAAAATGAGCGTTTTGATTGGTTCAATAAAAGTGAGGTGAATTATCAATAAGGTAAGTATGGGATATTATAGAGTTTCTTATGTAGAATTCAGTGGCTTAGTTAATTTTTTTTTTTTAAGTTTTGTTATTGAGTTATGACCCAAACTTGTGTTTGTTCTTTAAATGGCATACACATAACTTTAAACCAACAATAGAACAACTATGTTACTTTATTAAATTACAAAAATTGCACGAATTGAACTCCGTTATGTTTTAAATACTTTCGACACACCGTTTCGATACTTAGCAATGCATTTAATAAAATAATTGGCCTTCCCGGCAAAAGCCGAAAGATTTAATGGGTAGCTTCTCGAAGTTGATCAATATTGTGCTATTGTCTTTTATATAACCCCATAAAAAAAATTCAACACATAAAGATCAGGTGATCTTGGAGGCCACCTAACAGGTCCATTGGTACCAATCCATTTATCGGAAATTTATCCCGCAGTATATCTAGGTGCCTACTTTCGGTTAAAGTTCCTTCGTAAATAAAATACTTCATTTTTGTGCCGAAAATAAAGAATGACGTTCTCGTGGAAATATTACATGTTGGTGTTCTTGGGACCAGTACCTTGAATTGTTTCGGTTTAAGATACCAATAAAATAAGCCTCGTCGGACCATAATATTCTTCATTCATTCAAAATTTGCGATTTTCTGCAACATTTGTAGGTGCCAGTTGCAAAAAACTATCCTACGTTCTGCGTCACTGGGATGCAAATGTTGAAACAGATGATATTTGCATGGTTTACACTAATATTTTTTTAGTGTTAACTGCGTTCTTGATTTTTTAATCTCAACTTCATCATACATGTGTACCGTGACAGAGGTCAAGACATTTGGCACATGGGTGGGCAAATGGGTATAAGTCGAAAATTCATTAAATAGAAGTAAGTCGTCCCCAATGTTCCTCTGGTCATTATGTATCTTTGTGAAAAGGGATATAACTGAAAATTCCTTACAAAGTGCGCACACTTTTTTGTGAAAAAAGGTATATCTTCAAAATATCTTAAGCTGGTAGTGTAAAGGGGTTTATGTCTCGTTAAGTTTATTTTCGAACACAATCCAGATGATATTAAGTGTGAAAAGGGGTATAATACCATTTGTGCCTTTTGGTATGTTGTCAATAAGTTGGCGAAAAGGTGTAAGTTGATATAGTCCCATATATTCTCGTTGGAGAAGATTAAGATGAATAGCGGAAACAGATATATGTATATTTTTCACCCTGTACACAAATAATCCAATACTATAAAATCCTGTGAAAAGAGGTATAAGAGACATTAGTATATTATGTTACAAGGACGAAAAATGCAGTATTTCGGACGTATTGCGGGAGATTACTGGACGAGGCAAAGCCGAGGCCAGTAACCCGCATAGTCCGAAATACATTTTTCGTCCGTATAACATACGTTATTTTTTATCCGATTGTGTTTTTGCTCGGATTATAAAATAATGTAAAAATTAAGAAAACCAATATATTTCATCTTGCATTGTAATTTTTTGTCCCTTGAATGTTTGAACAATGAAACCTGTAATATGCGTATCCATGGATCTAACAAATAATTAAATTAATATTATCAACTGACGTTTTATCAATCAGGCGATAGTTTTAACTAATCTTTCGTGTTCTGCTAGTTTTAAAACCTGAAAAACACAATTAAAAATGGAAATAGACGATAATCTTATAGAAGGTACACCACCTGACATTCAAGAAACTGCCAAGGAAGTAATGTTACATTTGTTGCCACAAAAATCTAAGGAAATATATGAAAGAGCTTATAAAAAATTTATGGATTACCGGCAAGAAAAAAATATACAGTCGTTCTCCGAAAACGTCTTCTTGGTCTATATGGCGGAATTATCGAAAACTATGAAGTCATCTACTCTGTGGTCGCAGTATTCTATGCTACGTGCAGTGGTAAATGTAAAACAGAATATTGATATATCTAAATACATGAGATTACGAGCATTGTTGAAACAAAAAAGTGTTGGATATTGTCCAAAGAAATCAAGGATCCTAACTAGAGAAGAGGTTCACAAATTCCTTTGCCATGCTCCAGATGACAAATACTTAATGTTGAAGGTAAATGTAACTATATAATAGTATTTTAAATTTCTGACTAACAATTTTCTTAATTACAGGTTGCTTTTATTTTTGGAATCGCGGGCGCATGTCGTCGAGAAGAACTGGCTCATATGAAAATTGATGACATACAAGATTTGGGAACGGCTTTGTTAATAAAAATTCCCTATAATAAAACAAACAAACCGAGATCATTTACGGTGACTGGAGAATATCTAAAGTATTATAGAAATTATCTGGCTTTACGTCCAACAAATATGAGTGATGGGTGATTTTTTGTGTCTTATCGCAATGGAAAATGCCATAAGCAAGTTGTCGGTATACACAAATTTGGCTCTATACCTCAGGAAATAGCATCTTACTTAAAACTGCCGAATGCCAAGGAATTCACGGGACATTGTTTCAGAAGAACATCGGCCACATTACTTGTAGATGCGGGAGCAGACATAACATCTCTAAAACGGCATGGAGGCTGGAAGTCTTCGGGAGTAGCCGAGGGCTACATAGATGATTCCTTAAGTAATAAGTTAGAGCTGACCAAGAAAATATTCAACATTCCACAATCTGACCTGCAGTCAGTCTCGACTCAGGTGTCGCAATCCGTCTCCCAATCGAGTTCAACATTGGAGAATAATATCATAACGGAGACCAAAAATAATAACACATCCTCAAAATCAAATTTACATCACCCCGTTCTTGTTCAAAATTGTTCTAATTGTACATTTAATATAAATATTGTAAATAATTGAATAAAATAAACTGTTGAAAATATTTTAGCGTCCGACAAAATGTTTTTCGGACTAGGACGACAAAGGTTGCCTAGCTACCAGCGCAATAATCAATACCTTATTGAAAAGGTTACCTTTTCGTCCAAATATCTGATCTATAAAACGTCATTTTTTGACACAATCGGATAAAAAACTCTTTCTACACAACACTATTCACCTATAATATGTAATATAAGCATACTTATACCCCTTTTCACAGCCTATTAACTCAAACTTAGTATGTAAATATTATGACTTACGCCCAGTAATATGCAAAATGCAGAACGGTAAGAATCGTTTGCAAATCGTTTTAGTTTAATCAAGTATATTTTGACCTATTATATGCATATTAAAAGGAAAAATGGAAGGAGCTTAATAGGTTGAAACCCTCAAGGGCTGTAGATATTCCTGAAAAGTTTCAAGATGCTAACAAATTTAACTCATTTTTTATACAATCTACTAAATCTAATATCAAGCCTAGCAATAGTAATAATAATAATAATAAAAAGCATTTATTGATGACATTATAAGAAAAATACATTAAGAAAAGAACTGAAGAGTTCAACAATAAATACAATACCCACAGGAGAAAACTCGTGCGTGAATGAACTCTTAAATTTTTATCTATCCAATGTTAAAGATAATATTACCCAATTACTCTTATTTAAAATAGCCACTAATTTGGAAATTCAACAAATTATTCAGGGCATCAAATCAAAGGCATTTGGATCAGACAAACTCAACATAACTTTAATTCACTTGTGTTGTCCGCATATTATCAAATTTATTACACATTATTATTATTGAATGCATTCTAAAGTGTTACTTTCCTCAATGTTGGAAGAGTGCTTTAGTCACTCCATTGCCTAAAGTTAACAACCCTGGCGAGTTTAGCCCATCCAGATCTATTAGTATTTTACCCACTTTATCAAAAATTCTGGAAAGAGTGATAGAAGAACAAACTAGGGTTTTTATTAATAATTTTAATATATTACCTTTAAAACAATCGGGGTTTCCACCTGGATTTAGCTGCGCTACGGCACTTGCTGATATAACGGATGACATTATTTGTGATCGAGATAATAACAATATTACTGCTTTAATTCTTTTGGATTATACAAAGGCTTTTGATTTCTTAAATCACGAAATACTTATCTCAATTTTGCATTACGTGGGCTTCTCAGAAAATGCAGTGAAGTTAATTAGTTCTTTCCTATCAGATTGCACACAAAGAGTAATTATTAATAAAGATATTTCTGACTGTCTCGGGTGCCACACTGGAGTTCCCCGGGCAAGTATTTTAGGACCTCTGCTTTTTAGTATTTACACATCAAATTTTCATGCCTGTCTTAAAAATTGTCGCTACC
Source organism: Polydrusus tereticollis (assembly GCA_963920685.1). Taxonomy (NCBI): domain Eukaryota; kingdom Metazoa; phylum Arthropoda; class Insecta; order Coleoptera; family Curculionidae; genus Polydrusus; species Polydrusus tereticollis. The sequence goes on from OY987327.1 coordinate 165,593,621, forward strand.
ATCTGTACGCTGACGATACGCAATTATATTTGTCATTTTCTCATCGTGATTTCGCTATTGCTGAAATCAAAATTAATACTGATTTAAATGCACTTTTCAAGGTATCCTCGGATCACATGCTTAAATTAAATTCAAGTAAATCTATAGTACTTTTGTTAGGAAATGGCGCTGCCATCGATAGCCTTAATAACCGTATGCATATTAGAATTGAAAATAACGATTTGCCATTCCTGCAAAAATGTAAAAGTTTGGGCTTAATTTTGGACTCTGAACTACGTTTCAAAATGCATGTTAGATATATCCTAAAAAAAGTATATTTTTCTTTAAAAGCGTTGTACCCACTTCGGCGCTTTCTCAACAGGGAGATCAAAAAATTATTGTGTGACTCTTTAGTTTTATCGCATTTTAACCATTGCGATAATGTTTATGGTCCTTGTTTGGATGCTGCTGATGTGCACAGAATACAGAAAGTCCAAAATAATTGTTTACGTTTAATATTTGGAATTCGCCGACGTAACAGAATATCACATAAGCTTAAAGACCTCTATTGGCTTAACATGGTTAATAGGCGTAAACTGCATGCAACTTGCCTCTATTACAAGATTTTAAAATTTCGTTCTCCTCCCTACCTCTATAATAAAATTACTTTTCGTACAGATGTTCATCACTTAAATTTACGTAGAAAAAACATAATCATTCCTAAACATAAACAGGAGTTTTTTAAAAGATCTTTTTCATATAGTGTTGCCTTATTAATTAATTCATTAGATCTGGATTTGGCTCAAATCAATATGTCATGTAATTCCTTTAAAAATAAATTAAATAAAATCTTGTTTAACAACCAATGTCATGGTCACAGATTATAAGCGTTGTACCCACTTCGGCACTTTCTCGACAGGGAGATCAAAAAATTATTGCGTGACTCTTTAGTTTTATCGCGTTTTAACCATTGCGATAATGTTTATGGTCCTTGCTTGGATGCTGCTGATGTGCACAGAATGCAGAAAGTCCAAAATAATTGTTTACGTTTAATATTTGGAATTCGCCGACGTAACAGAATATCACATAAGCTTAAAGACCTCTCTTGGCTTAACATGGTTAATAGGCGTAAACTGCATGCAACTTGCCTCTATTACAAGATTTTAAAATTTCGTTCTCCTCCCTACCTCTATAATAAAATTACTTTTCGTACAGATGTTCATCACTTAAATTTACGTAGAAAAAACATAAACATTCCTAAACATAAACATGAGTTTTTTAAAAGATCTTTTTCATATAATGTTGCCTTATTAATTAATTCATTAGATCTGGATTTGGCTCAAATCAATATGTCATGTAATTCCTTTAAAAATAAATTAAATAAAATCTTGTTTAACAACCAATGTCATGGTCACAGATTATAAGCGTTGTACCCACTTCGGCACTTTCTCGACAGGGAGATCAAAAAATTATTGCGTGACTCTTTAGTTTTATCGCGTTTTAACCATTACGATAATGTTTATGGTCCTTGCTTGGATGCTGCTGATGTGCACAGAATGCAGAAAGTCCAAAATAATTGTTTACGTTTAATATTTGGAATTCGCCGACGTAACAGAATATCACATAAGGTTAAAGACCTCTATTGGCTTAACATGGTTAATAGGCGTAAACTGCATGCAACTTGCCTCTATTACAAGATTTTAAAATTTCGTTCTCCTCCCTACCTCTATAATAAAATTACTTTTTGTACAGATGTTCATCACTTAAATTTACGTAGAAAAAACATAAACATTCCTAAACACAAACACGAGTTTTTTAAAAGATCTTTTTCATATAATGTTGCCTTATTAATTAATTCATTAGATCTGGATTTGGCTCAAGTCAATATGTCATGTAATTCCTTTAAAAATAAATTAAATAAAATCTTGTTTAACAACCAATGTCATGGTCACAGATTATAAGCGTTGTACCCACTTCGGCACTTTCTCGACAGGGAGATCAAAAAATTATTGCGTGACTCTTTAGTTTTATCGTGTTTTAACCATTGCGATAATGTTTATGGTCCTTGCTTGGATGCTGCTGATGTGCACAGAGTGCAGAAAGTCCAAAATAATTGTTTACGTTTAATATTTGGAATTCGCCGACGTAACAGAATATCACATAAGGTTAAAGACCTCTATTGGCTTAACATGGTTAATAGGCGTAAACTGCATGCAACTTGCCTCTATTACAAGATTTTAAAATTTCGTTCTCCTCCCTACCTCTATAATAAAATTACTTTTTGTACAGATGTTCATCACTTAAATTTACGTAGAAAAAACATAAACATTCCTAAACACAAACACGAGTTTTTTAAAAGATCTTTTTCATATAATGTTGCCTTATTAATTAATTCATTAGATCTGGATTTGGCTCAAGTCAATATGTCATGTAATTCCTTTAAAAATAAATTAAATAAAATCTTGTTTAACAACCAATGTCATGGTCACAGATTATAAGCGTTGTACCCACTTCGGCACTTTCTCGACAGGGAGATCAAAAAATTATTGCGTGACTCTTTAGTTTTATCGCGTTTTAACCATTGCGATAATGTTTATGGTCCTTGCTTGGATGCTGCTGATGTGCACAGAATGCAGAAAGTCCAAAATAATTGTTTACGTTTAATATTTGGAATTCGCCGACGTAACAGAATATCACATAAGCTTAAAGACCTCTCTTGGCTTAACATGGTTAATAGGCGTAAACTGCATGCAACTTGCCTCTATTACAAGATTTTAAAATTTCGTTCTCCTCCCTACCTCTATAATAAAATTACTTTTCGTACAGATGTTCATCACTTAAATTTACGTAGAAAAAACATAAACATTCCTAAACATAAACATGAGTTTTTTAAAAGATCTTTTTCATATAATGTTGCCTTATTAATTAATTCATTAGATCTGGATTTGGCTCAAATCAATATGTCATGTAATTCCTTTAAAAATAAATTAAATAAAATCTTGTTTAACAACCAATGTCATGGTCACAGATTATAAGCGTTGTACCCACTTCGGCACTTTCTCGACAGGGAGATCAAAAAATTATTGCGTGACTCTTTAGTTTTATCGCGTTTTAACCATTACGATAATGTTTATGGTCCTTGCTTGGATGCTGCTGATGTGCACAGAATGCAGAAAGTCCAAAATAATTGTTTACGTTTAATATTTGGAATTCGCCGACGTAACAGAATATCACATAAGCTTAAAAACATTCCTAAACATAAACATGAGTTTTTTAAAAGATCTTTTTCATATAATGTTGCCTTATTAATTAATTCATTAGATCTGGATTTGGCTCAAATCAATATGTCATGTAATTCCATTAAAAATAAATTAAATAAAATCTTGTTTAACAACCAATGTCATGGTCAGAGATTATAAGTAGTGGAAACTCTTCATTTATCTCTTTTCTGTTTATTTTTTTCTTCTTTTCTCTTCCTATCACTAGTAAATCTAGTAGGTATCTTCGGGATATATGGCAGCGCATTAATGACATAAAGTATTATATTATTTAAGCTTTTGGCGTCATGTTAATAACAGAATCTGCCGAGTGCAGAAGTCTGAAATGATGGCCATTTATTTGCTCGTATTTATAGTGTAAATATCATTTTATTTCCCATTTTTATAATATATTGTAATGCTGTGAATGCATGGGTAAATAATAAACAGTTATTTATTTATTTATTCTATTATTTACATTAGTAAATAATTTACCATGTTGACCTTGTGTGAAAATATAGAACCCTCAAAGAGATAGCTGCGCTAAATGCTATAAGTTTACGATGCAGATTAAAACAGATTTCGATGCCAAGCAAGTCTTTGAAAATGATTTGAACAAGGATCAAAAAGATGCTGAGGATGCATTCGAATCGAAAAGGCTTGATATAAAAAAAGATGTCGATAAAAAATCCAAATCGGTTCTTACATTTGACCTTCAGCAATGTTTACTCACGCCTAATATACAAACATCAATAGTCTTTTATAAACGTCAGTTATGGACGTTTAACCTAACAGTTTATAGGTGTGAGGACAAGAAAGCATTTTGTTATATGTGGGACAAAACGACAGCTGCGAGAGGAGCTAACCAAATAGCTTCCTGTCTCTACAAATATTTGCAGTATACTGTAGATCCAGAAATAAAAACATTAACATTGTATTCCGGATAAAATAAAAATTATTATTGGCCAGTTATGTTCATGTTTCTGTTGTAAAAAAATAAAAATATATCACAAATCGACCGCAAGTTTTTAGAGCCAGGGCATACGCATATAGAATGCAACACAGATCATTATATTATTGAAAAAAAATATATATGAAGCCGCTATCAAACATCCGCGAAGCTGGATGCAACTGGTGCGTATGTGTGCTAAGACAAACCCGTTTAAGGCGATTGAGTTTCCATCTCAAGGATTTTTTGCCTTTTCGGTACTACTTAAAATTTACTTTATAAACAAAAAGACCAAGAAAGCAGGCGAGCAGGTAGTATGAAGGGAAATAAAATGGATTCGATATTCCTCTGATCAATTTGGAATATTCCAATACAGAAATTCTTTAGTATTGGAAGACGCCTTCAAAAAAATTGATTTTAGGCCTAAGGCGAAGACCTCAATCGCAACTAGCGTAAAGCCTCCTCTAATTGGCTTGGATTTTTTAAAATATTCTTTAATCAGATTGTTATCTTTCTGTACATATACGAAAAATTTAAATATGTAACAAAAAGTAATAATATTTAGCAGTAACGATTAAACTTTTTTACTTTTATTATGCAAATTAATGGTACCTAACAAATGATTTTAAAACTTACCTATTAAAATACAGCTCCGAGGCTGCGTTTGTGTTTTCATTAGCTTGGATAAAACAAACACACATATCGTGTTTTTCAAAATTTTCATATTTATTACTTTGTGTCATGTTCAACAATTATTTACAGAAATAAAAAATAAACTTACAAAATCAAACGAATACCAGTAATATTTGCCAACAATCCGTAATGGCACATTACAGAAGTGTTTTGTCATGGCTATCCGTGATTGACCATGGCATAGCCTTTTATATGAGAAATGATTAATTTGACAAAAAGTGTTAAAATTATCACTTTTGGAAAGAAATAACTATAGACTATTATATATTTTTGAAAAGCTCTTAAAAAAAGAAACAAGGCAAAGAAATAATATACAGGGTCGTTGGTATATATGGAAACGGTCGATTATATCTTAAAGTATAACAGCTAGCAAAAAATATTTAAGACAAAAGTTTTAGGGTTTATTAAAGTATATTAGAATTTAAAAAAAAATGAATATACAGGATGAGTCGAAAAGCCGTAGAGAAACAAAGTTATTTTTTTTTTTAATGAAACACCCTATATCTTAGAATATTTTTGGATTCTACATAAAATTACAATTATTTTTTAGTAAGTGTATTATAATTCTAAACCTAGTAGTTTCCGAGATATCGACTTTTAAAAAATTACATTTTTGAATTTTGACAGATTCTAGCTTTCTAATGTTATGTCATAGACCAAAATGACTTCCATGCCCCTATCTTACTTTTTTATTATCTTCCCAAAAATATCAACTTTCGGTTAAACCGGAAGTACTATATTTCCGGCTTTTGAGTTACATCCGGTTTAACCGGAAGTTGACACCAGTACGAAGATAATAAAAAACTAAAATAGGGATATGTAAGACGTTTTACTCTAAGACGTACCGTTAAAAAGCTAGAGGCTGTAGAAGTTCAAAAATGTAATTTTTCAATAGGCGATATCTTGGAAACTATTAGGTTTAGACTTATAATGTATTTATTAAAAAATAATTGCAATCTAATGCTAAATCCAAAAGTATTCTAAGACAGAGGGTGTTCCATTAAAAAAAAAGTAACTTTGTTTCTCTACGGCTTTCTGACTCATCCTGTATACTTATTCATTTAAAATTTTTATAGACTTTAAAGACCCCTAAAACTTTTGTCCTAATTATTTTTTGCTAGCTGTTTTATTTTAGGAAATAATCGACCGTTTCCATACATACCAACGACCCTGTATAGGATGTCCCATTTAAAAAAACACGAGTTTGGGTAATAACCCGAGAACAAAGCTCTCTAAAAAGACTAACTACGCCACTAAATTCTAAATAAAAAACCCTATAATAATCCATTTTTACCTTATTGATAAGTTATCAAATAATCGGGATACAGGGGAGCGTCAAAAATGACAAATTTCTAAAATCGACTTGTATGTCAGAAACTGAGAGGGAGAGTTTCATAAATTAATAGAACAGTAAGCAGCAAACCCCATCTTTCTATCTTTTATAATAAGGGGCTGGTATATAAACCCACGAAAATTGAATACCCTGTACAATAAGTACAAAACAAAATTAAACCAATCCCTCGAAAACTATGATAACCAAGCCAAGCAGCTGATTTACACGGGTTTGCTACAAAAACATGGATTTGGCCGGTTTTGCACGAAAACCTACTTTTCAAATGTAATTTTAACATTGATATGGCTGGATTTGGATTGAGATTACTGGTGTAGTCGATAGAAATAAAGAGAAGATGCGAGAGATGCAAAGTCGAGAAAAAGATAAAATAATAAAAAAAATATGGATATGAGCGGTTTTGCACGGAAGCTCCTCGAGAAACCACAGATAGAGTAAGGAATGACAGAATAGTTCCTACACAGTCCAAGATAAAAAGTTCTTTATTTAGATAAAATAAAAGAATTATACCGAGTAAAGGTACCTGGGGGACTTCAAAGAGATGCTCACTATACACAACCTTCACCTCCAGTACGTGTTGCCAGTCACGTAATATAATTATACAGTAAAATCCCTTAATAGCAACCACCCTCGGGGAATCAAATGTTGATCGGTTAACAGGGATAGTCGGCTAATAGAAAAAAATTAAAACAACTGGTCTGCATTTTACAGTGTTTATATATTAATAAGTATCCTTCATACATGTAAATAATTTCAAATATTTTTGTTTAAATTTATCAAAACTAAAATTATATGAGATGAAGCCAATTTACCTGTTTATGTACTGCATGTGCATACTAACATATATATTATACGATACTGTATGTTTGCTTTGAAATTCTTGTTTCTTAGAATAATCAGATATTAGTGATTGCATCATATTATTTTTTTATTTTTATAAAACTCAGATTCACATTTTAATAGCAATGAAAAAATATTTGTAGACTTGTCAAAATTGTTAACCTTATTAAAAAAGTTTTTAAACTTGCTGCACAGGCTTCAGATCGGCTTGATATTTTTGACACTGGAGCAAGTTCAGGTTCCTCTTTCTCTGTCTCAGAGTTGGGAGTAGTTTCATCCGTTTCTTGGATCTCTTCAATTCACTCTATGATAGTTAATTCTGCACTTTCTGTTGTGTTGTTGTCAACAAAGGCAAATTGTTTTAAGTTTACAGATGTGTCCTTAACGTTAGGAAAACAGTTGTGAGAGCGGAATATTATCTTCTTCTTCAAAGTCGTCAATATCCATAGTACACATAAATCCGGCTTTCATAAAGCATTTCTTTTTATTGTCACTGGGAACAAATTGCGCCAGGCCACCGAAACCCATATCAAGGCGTTGGTTATAGTAATATTATTTTCAATTTCTTGAAGAGGACAACCACTGTCTATACATGTTAAAGCTTGTTGATAAGAAAGCTTCTGTAGAGCATTTTAAAATTCTGAATAATGCCTTGGTCCAAAGGTTGGCAATATGAGGTACTATTGGGTGGAAGAAAAATAAGTTTGACATTATACAGTGTAATTTTGTTATGAGACGTTGCACTATCCAGAAACAGTACCACTCTTTTCTTCTGCTTTTTCATCTTGGTATCAACTCTGTGACGCCATGTTGTCATGATATCTGCTGTCATCCACGCTTTTTTGTTCGAGACCAATTGGAGAGGTAACTTACCGATATGTGCGCCCTTAAAACATCGAGGATTTTAGTTTCTGCCTAATATAAGTGTTTCTTCCTTCTCACCTTCCGTATTTGCACAGAACAGTATTGTAAATCGTTGCTTGACTTCTTTTTTCTAGTACACTTGTCATCTTTCAATGCATATGTATTTATTGGCAATGCACGATAATAGAGACTTGTCTCATCTGCATTAAATACGTCCCTTGGGGCATAATCCTTTAAAATGAATTTCCAAGAAGTTACGTCTTCAATATTGATATCGGCTGATTCGCCAAGTATTCTTTTGAAGGAAATGTCGTGCCGACGACGGAATTTTTCTAACCATCCATTCGATGCCTTAAAGTTATCTAGTCCTAGACATTGAGCAAATTTGAGGACTTTTACTACCCCTAATGGAGACTGTTTTTAGCATTAATGTTTACTAAAGATTCCGATGATGAGTGCCCGTGGTCGTTTAACAGATTAGTCGGTAAAGAGGAGTATAAAATAATGGGATCCCCATTTTTAAATATGGAGAATTCATAAACGCATGTGGTCACTTCATAGAGGCAGTCGCAAACAGATGTTTTACTGTAATAGCTTGTTCACTCTACTGAAATATGTTTTAAAGAAAAATAAATCCAATTTTAATAATGTACCTTGTTAAACGAAAACAAGTTTGTTTATATTTAGAGACAACTTAAAAATACATATTTTATATAAAGGCATGTTAAAATAATCAGTGCTCTCGCCAAGCTTAAACTAATTAAAAATAGGCGATTTATAACAATTAATTTTTAGCTAACAACAAAGAAGCGATTATTTTAAATTTAACCATTAGTTTTAAATAAACTAATGGCTAAAAATCCTCAAAAACCTCTTAACCCAGTGTTGTATTCTGAAAGCTCTTTTTGTCTTAAATTCATTGACAAATAAAACACTGAAATATTTCTAATATAACCCACATACGGTCACATTTATATTTTACCGAATAATGTGGTTCATAATAATTTTAAGAGAGACTGCCGAAATAAAATGCTGCAAAACATTGGACAAAAATCATAGCAGGAGAAGAAGTTGGCAGAATAAACAGACATAATGAGAAATAAAGAAATTAGAGACAAATGAATATAAAAAAGTACCTATACTCCGGTACCAAAATAATTGGCAGTGACTCATTTTTACCGGGGTGTGCAGACGTAAGAGGAACGCCAATTCCAGAGGAGTGTCATTTTAAACAATAATAATTCAAAAAATAAATGAATTTTTTGTTTATTATTATAATATATTTACATTTACTATAATAAATTTCAGATTCGTCAGCAATCTCAAAATAGGGTATATCGAAGAAAGTACTGAATCATTCGGTGTTTTCCGTAATTGTAATAAGTGATATTGTCACAAAAGAAATAATTAAAAAATAATATTCCATACTTCTATATTCAAGTAAAATAGTTCGTTGCACCCTTGCAATAGAATAAAGTCATTTACCTTGCAAATCGAATCCGGTAGTCGATTTAATAAACAAACTTTAAAATGTTTAATAAACAAACTTGCAGATATATTATATGCTTATTTATATCCCACCTAAGCAAAATCAATTATTTAAAAACGTGCGAAAGATTTTGCGGACGTACGAGGTCAGCAAAAATTGAGGTAGACGACCGAGGCATCACGTCGAGGGGTCATTTTTGAGAAACAAAAAGGACTCGATGTCAAGAGGGTGGCGCGTTTGGTCGACGGCTTAAGACTTAGGCTTTGTGACCCACGGTGTACTATGACGAGCGAGAAAATAATAATCTTAATGTAAGTACAGTAGTTTAGTATTTATCCCCCCGATAGGTATTTGTAACCATATATATCTGATAAACTATTGTAATGACAATTTAACATTTTTGCATTAATACAAATTTTAATATTTTTATATTAATTTCTATTTGAATGAATATTTGAAATCATTATACTTGGTACAAATGAAAGACACTGATGTTGAATAAATTAATTGTTTGTTTTCTAAATATTAGTTTCTCTTTTCGATCCTAGGTATACACCCCTAGTCGCACCCAAACACACGGGCGTGACAATATGTAAAATGTTCATTAAGTATAAATAAATAATATAAAGTGGGAAAGAACTAAAAAATTCGAGGGGAGCCAATTAAATTAAAACTGATTAGTAATGTTTATTGTAATATTAACAACAAATATTAGGTGACCTAAATAAGGAACAACGTCCTTAATTTTTTTTTAACTTCAGATTTACATGAAGTAATACTTTTTGTAATATATTATAATAATATCGCTGGTAATTTGTAATTTAAAGTTCTGTCCTTTGAAAACTGTCACAGAATATGGCCATTTATCATTCCCTAACTTAATTACCTCCCCGATAGTTCGCTAAATCGGATTAATCGATCCACTTTCTGTTGGTGCAGAAAGTTTTTGTGCAATCGCGGTGTGAATTGGAACTTGAGGTTTTTATCGTCGAGCTGAAGGAAAATCGTAATCGAGAGATTTACAATAAAATAAAACAATGATGGATTATTTCGATTAAAAGCACTTTCCTATTCTACCTGTAATATATATTTTTGTGTCGTAAAGAAATTTTGTTTTTATGCGATAATGATAAAACATAAAAAAAATACTTACCATACCGGGTCCGCCAACGAAGCGGGGACGGAAGATTACATCATTATCAAATATCAATATCAAAAATACTGAAACAGCATGAGGTCTGAAATTAAAAGTGGCATATTGTAAAAGTATTTTACATTATATACAGGGTGGTTGTTTTTTCGTTGATATTGTAGGGTATAGGCTAAACGGTAAGAGATACAAAAAACTAAGATATGTGTCCTGTTTTCTTTTTTACTGTTTAGTTTAATTGCGTAATCAGATCTACGCTAACTATATTGGTTTAGAAGATACATGGAGATTCACAAAATCTGCTGTTTTTGCTATCTCTTATGACTCGGTTATTTATGGAGATAAAAAAGGACTTTCAATACGAAAGTTTTGTGACTTATTACGTAGAATCCAGTGACGTATTAAATAAAAATTTAGATGTGTTAATTTTTGTGGTATTATCAAAACTAGCATTTTCTTAAATAGAACACCCTATATCTGGGTGTCTCAGAAAATTGAATTTTGAATTGAATTTCTTTTGATTGCAACATTATATAACACTTAACATTTTGCTTTGTTTTAAATAGTTATAATACCAAAAAACACTAATTTTTTTTAGTTGGCTATGGATTGATCAATATGTTTTTTATTTTATAATAGGTATATTAAAAACTCATTTAACAGGAATATTAAAACATTGATAAACTAAAACAACAACAAGTACAAAAAACAAAAATTTATAATAACAACTTAACAATTATTTCATATACTTATATACAGGGTGTTTCAGAATAAGATGCTGATCCTTAACGGTGTGAATCCTTAGGTGATTTTAAGAAGGAAAGTTCAAATTAACATATATCCTTAACCTATCAACTTTCGAACTACAGGGCGTTAAAGTTTTAAGAAAAAAATGGTTTTTCTATCATAACTTTAACAACTTTCTAGCTATTTTTATGAATTTTTCACACATGCCCTCTAAGCATCAATAGCCAGTTTTTGGTATAGAGAAATTTTAAAATTTTTTAACCAGTAGCGTCCTGAAAGGGTTTGGACTAGACATTTTGGAAAAATATTATGTACGCCACTGCTTTTTCTCAAGATAAAAATTATTTTTAAAATACTCATTCATTTTAGGCCAAATTTAATATCTTACCTTTTGATCGTCCGATAAAAAAAATAAAAAGCATTAAATGCGCATTCGCTATGTGCCTATGGTTTCTGAGAAGTAGGCTATGAACTTTGTTAAGGAAACAATGACAATAATGAAATATTTAATGCCAAATAGTTTAGACAGCTATTTATTTATGTACACGGCTTACCACTTAACTTAAATTTTAAAAACGTAATACTTTTTAAACGTATAAGTATCATGGTAAATTTTACAAATGTCGAGTTTGCGGATATGCATTACCTGTACGGGCTTGCTGACGGCAATGCATTAGAAGCCAGACGATTATACCAAGAGCGTTATCCAAATAGAATAGTTCCGGATGCACGAACGATTTCAGGAACTCACAGAAAGGGGCACACCAAACTACACGAACACCGGAAACCGAAGAAGCTGTTTTAAATTTAGTGGAACAAAACCCTAATATAAGTACCAGAAAAATTGGGAATATTTTAAATATTACTCATGTCCTAGTCTGGAGAATTGTTCAAAGTTATTTGTTATATCCGTACCATATTCAACGGGTCCAGGCCCTACTTCCTAGGGATTTTCCATTACGCATCAATTTCTGCCAATGGTTTATTCAAATGGTTACCGAAAATACTCATTTTGATGCCAGAATTTTGTTCACGGACGAAGCTAATTTTTCCAGGAACGCCATACAAAATTTTCATAACAATCACTTCGGGGCAGAAGAAAACCCACATGCCATTACAGAATCCCACCACCAAGAGCAATTTTCTGTAAATGTTTGGGCCGGAATAATTGGTGATTATTTAATTGGACCTTATTTTTTACCAGCCAGATTGAACGGAATCAATTATCGCCAATTTCTTGAACACACTTTACCAAATTTGCTAGACGACGTCCCTATTTTAACCCGACATCGTATGTGGTTTATGCACGATGGTGCACCTGCCCATTTCAGTCTCTTTAGTACGAGAGTTTTTAAATCAACATTATAGTAATCGACGGATAGGGCGCAGAGGAACACAATCGTGGCCACCTAGATCCTCTGATCTAAACAGTCTGGATTTTTTCCTGTGGGGACATCTGAAAACGTTGGTTTACAGTATCTCAATAAATACTGATGAGGAGTTGAGAAATCGCATAACAGTTTATTTCGACACATTTAGGAATACTCCGGGAATTTTTCAAAGGGACGAGACTCAATGAGGAGAAGAGCTGAAGCATGCATTCTTGCAGGTGGTGGCCACTTTCAACAGCTAATCTAAATTATTTTCGTTTTTGTTCACACGTTATTTAATGTTAGTTGTGTTAATTTAATGCTAAAAAATAAACCATTGGCACATAGCGAATGCGCATTTAATGCTTTTTATTTTTTTTGTCGGAAACTGTTTGTCGGACGATAAAAAGGCAGGATATTAAATTTGACCTAAAATGAATGAGTATTTTAAAAATAATTTTTATCTTGAGAAAAAGCAGTGGCGTGCATAATATTTTTCCAAAATGTCTAGTCCAAACCCTTTCAGGACGCCACTGGTTAAACAATTTTAAAATTTTTCTACACCAAAAAATGGCTATTGATGCTTAGAGGGCATGTGTGGAAAATTCATAAAAATAGCTAGAAAGTTGTTAAAGTTATGATAGAAAAACGATTTTTTCTTAAAACTTTAACGCCTTGTAGTTCGAAAGTTGATAGGTTAAGGATATATGTTAATTTGAACTTTTCTTCTTAAAATCACCTAAGGATTCACACCGTTAAGGATCAGCATCTTATTCTGAAACACCCAGTATAACAATTAGCATAGGTGCCTAATCACGAAATGTGCTCAAATTGTCTTCCATTCTGCTCAATGCATTTTTTGACTCGGCTTGTAACTGAACGAGTGGCGTTATAAATGTGCATATTTGGCACTTTTTCAATCCAATTAATAAAATTTGCTCTAAGTTTTTCTATAATATTACTTCGGGTTTTATATATTTAAAAGTCGAGTAGTGTCAGGTCGGGGGAACGCGGAGGCCATCTGTTTGGTCCATATGTGCCAAGCCAATTTTCGACATAATTGGCAGTTAATAGGTGCCTTATCATATGGCTATTATGTGTTGGAACACCATCTTGTAAATAAATATTATTTCTTGCAGCTAATAGCATGCTATCCAACTCGATTATTACACATTCTTCCAAAATTTGGATGTGTCCTTCAGCATTCAAATTTTCATTAAAAATCCTGTAGTTAAAGACCTTGTTTTGATATAGCGCCACCCATACATGGAACCCAAACCGTCCTTGTTGTACCCTGGCGACCATCTGATGAGGATTTATGTTTGACCAATATCGATTGTTATGTCGATTAAAAATTTTTTCGCTACATATAAATGCCTCGTCAGTTCATATTATATTTTGAAAAAAATTGGGATTCCGATTAATCTGTTGCAAATACCAATGACAAAATTCTAAACGCCGCTCTTCATCTCCAGGATGTAAGTTATGAACCTTTCTTATTTTATACGGTGTATACTTATGCTCTCTTAACGTTTTTAGAACTTTAAATTTACGTATGCGAATATCTTTCTCAATGTTACGGCTGGATACCGTCGGATCAGCAGCAACACAAGCTAATGTATTTATTTCATCTCTTTCTCTATTTTTCTTATTGTAAATCTTACCTCTTGGTTTTCCAAATGATCCATACTCACTTAAATTGTGATGAAATCTTTGAAATATTTGTCTTTCTGGCTGTCGTCGTTCCGGATAACGCTAAAAATATAGGTCTAAAGCTACGTCTTTATTTTTATTACTCTCAATATAGCACTCAAACATGTTTAATTTTTCATAGTTTTGAATTATATTCATTTTGGACTCCTCTTTTAGAAAAATATAACCAAAAATATTTAATTTTACTTACACTTAATTTTGAATGAATTTTATGACATTTAAACAAACAAAAACAAACGCTTAAAAAATTAAATCCATGGCCAATTAAAAAAATTTTTGTTTTTTTGGTATTTTAGCTATTTAGAATAAAGCAAAATAGTAAGTGTTATAAAATGTTGCAATCGCAAAAAAAATTCAATATTTTGAGACACCCAGATACAGGGTGTTAAGAAAATGGTAGTTTCGATAATACCTCACAAATTAACACATCTGATTTTTTTTTAATACGCCACTGGATTCTACGTAAAAAGTCACAAAACTTTCGTATTGAAAGTTTCTTTTTATCTCCACAAATATCCGAGTCATAAGAGATAGCAAAAACAGCAGATTTTGGGAATCACCATGTATCTTCTAAACCAATCTGCCTAGTCAGCGTAGATCTGATTGCGCCATTAAACTAAACAGTAAAAAAGAGAACGGGAGACATATCTTAGTTTTTTTGTATCTCTTGCCGTTTAGCCTATACCCTATTATATCAACGAAAAAAAGACACCCTGTACAGGGTGGCTAAAGAAAGTAAGGCGAACTAAACTTATATTTTTTTTAATGGAGCACCCTGTGTATTATTGGCCCAAAAGATGGGCATTGAGCTGCTGATGATCATTTTAATATAGGGTTATGTCGATTTGTTTTAAGTAGTTTAAAAATTAATTACGATTTTATCTAAAAAATTGCTTTTGGTAACCATTTCCAAATTACTAAAAGCAACTGAATAAAATAGTACACCCAAAAATAATATTGTGGAATGATGCTCATCGTTATAATAAAAAATATTTGCGTTCAGTACATTTATTATACCGGGTGATCACATGCAAAATATTAAAATTCTCTCTTTTTCTAAATGGAATACCCTGTGTATTTCTTGATTTTTAGAAAGCCTTTTTGATCTCCTTTCTACTGATACTATATTTGATAACTCTTGGAGTTTACCGTATTTTAGATATTTGGATATTAACTGTAAAAGTTTACACTTTTGCTGTTTTTTATTTATTTCATTTTATTTTTGTTAATAATCTAGTCGCCATGATTTATTTCTTGTTTAGATTGTCACTATGACAGCCAAATACAATTATTTAATATATGTTCAGTTGCGAAAATTAGGTACTAACTTTCACAAAACGTCGAATTTGACCACTTTGGAAATGGTAAATATGATTTTTATATTGGGAGAATGTGCAAGAAATTGCCTTCTAGCGAGTCGAGTGTATGCTAAAAGATATCCAGACATTGAAAGAAATCCGAGACCAGAGGCCTTTGAGAAGCTGTTGCATATATTTTTAGAAACAGGAAACGTTGCGTACAAAGAAAGGATAGTAATCAATAAACCCGTTGTTAATGAAGAGAATGAATAATTAAGGGTCCTATTGGCAGTACAGGAGAATCATAACGTAAGTCAGGTGTTTTTCAGGAAACCGGTGTTAAGGAAACAAACGTGCGACGAATTTTGAAAAAGTATAAATATCATTCTTATCACATAGAATTACACCAAGAACTTTATGATGATGATTTCTTAAGAAGAATTACATTCCCTAATTGGATGCTTAATAAAATTAGAGAAGTACCAGATATGTTATCAAAAAATCTCTTTAGTGACGAGTCTACATATAAAAATAACGGAATCCTAAATAGACATAACATTCATTATTATGCTACTGAAAATTAACATTGGGTTCGACATGTAGACAACCAAAATTGCTGGCCGGTTAATGTCTGGGGACGAATATTAGTGCCTTACATTATTGGGCCATATTTCATTGAAGAGAGTTTGACGGGACAAGTCTATTATATATTTATATTATATATATATTTTTAATTATGATCTACCCATTTTGCTTCAAAATATAGATGCCGAGACTCTCCAAAACTTCTGGTTTCAACAAGACGGCGCTCCCTCTCATTATTATAAGCCGGTTAGATAATTTTTAAATCATTGGCAAAGTAATCATGGAATGGATTGGACGTGGTGGACCAATCGCTCGACCTCTTAGGTTCCCTGATTTAATACCCCTTAATTTCTACCTCTGGGGATACGTTAAAGAACAAGTATATGCCATATCTTCTACAAGCCGAGACGATATGAAAGATCGTATACCAGAGGCATTTAGAAATATTAGAATACGAAATCTGCAAGATGTCTATCTAAATTTTGTTCGAAGGCTACATTTATGCATTCAAGAAGAGGGAAGAACCTCTGAACATATTATTAGAGCCAGACAATAAATTCTGATTCCTTGCCTTATACTAATAAGGATTTGCTTAGTTTTGGCCTGTCAGCCCTTTTGTTTTCTTAAATTTATATGTCTTAATAAATCAGTTAACTAAGAATATTTAGGTTTTTATCGTAGAAAGAAATGCCATTTAATGCTAGGCTATTAAAATTATTGCATTAAGAAATTAAAGTCATGTATAATAAATGCAAACCTTTAAAAGGTTGCCGCTAGATTATCCAAAAAAGTTATTAACTTTAAAAGCAGAAATGCTGGCTTTTAAAGATAATATCCAATTTATATCTAAAATACGATAAACTCTAAGATTGAGCCACCCTGTATAATGCGAAATATTTTTAGAGTATACAACTTTTTATTCCAGACCTTATGCTGTTTAAGTATTTTCTTCGATAAGGATGTAATCTTCCGTCCCCGCTTAGTATAGTGTGCCAAAAGCTTATTTCATGTATTTTGGTGTTTTAATCGGAGATCAAGACAAGCGGTGGGCTCCCCATGTGTGCTGTGTTAGCTGTAGCATGTCACGGGTGCAGTGGATGAAAGGGAGGAGAAAAAGTATGCCACTTGCAGTTCCAATAGTGTGGCGAGCAGGCACGGCAGGTATAGTGGGTGGAGTGGGTAGTTCTACCCACTCGAGAAATTCCGAGTGGGTAAATACCCACTCGAAATTCAATCGTAAATCATAGGTTTCAGGAGTTTTTCTGTTCTGCGTAGACTGAAAACATATTTGAGGTCGAGAATGTTGCAAGATCGGCTCAACAATGTCGCTATTTTACATATGTATTCGGATATGACCGACCAGATCGATTTAGCTGAAGTGATGATGTGATGAACGAGTTCATTTCGCGAAATTCGAAACGTGCAAGTGTTTTTGCTTTGAGGAAATGAGTTTTTTGTTAAATAACGTGATTTTTTAAGTTATTATAAATAAAGAATATGACGAACTATTTCGAATACTTCAACAATTTCATAACGTTATTTCAACATTCATAAACATTCTCTTCCAGACCTTTTCCATACTTATTTGCTTCCACTCCCCTCCCCTCCCCCCTCTGCCCTCCACTGACCAGCTACCCACTCGGGCTAGGCATGATCTGCCGGGCCTGGTGGCGAGGACCCACCAACCATTTTGACGATTACTATGTTTGCATGACAAAGACTGAAGGTTACTCCAAAAACGAAAAGCGCAAGATCCAATCCGAATTTGCCTTCTGCAATAAGACATGTTCCACACAATACCAGTACCTACTTCGCCTTTAGATTGACAAGACATTGTTTTGGAACATAATGGAGATAATAACGCATCATCAGGCACCTCCCAAGAGCAGTATACCAACCCTACTTTTACTCCAGGTCTCAGGTCCGGCAGCCACATTTGATTATTCAAAGTGAGTTAAATTATTCAGTACGGGATTTGGGGTTATCAAAGCAACACTCAAAACTTCCCGTCTTAAAGAGTGATGAGAAAAATTACGATTTTTAGGAAAAGAAGTGCTACGTTTTCTGCATTTTACAATAAGGAAAATTCGTTATGTGTGTGTTTGTGTACTGACATCGATGGTTTAATGCAGGAACTCAACATCGATAATTCCCCTTATGAGTGGTGCTTGTTAATAGACTCATCAAAATATAGTTTAAACACTGTATAATTACATAATGGAAATTTAAAGCCATCTATACCAGTTGATTATTCGGTAACAGCGAAAGAAACCTATGAAAAGATGCGCATCCTTTTAGATATAACAAACTACAATTGCTACAAATAGCAGATATGTGCATATTTAAAAGTTATTTCAGTGACACATTAGTGTGGATTTACAAAATATTACTGATTTCTTTGCTTGTGGGATAATCGTGCAGTGAATTCGCATTATGTAACAAAAATTTAACCGGAAAGGAGTGAATTTCAACATTGGTCTCAGAATGTTAAGTATATATCCCAAAAATGTCCTTTCCCCTCCTCTTTACATTAAGCTTGGACTAATGAAAAGCTTTGTGAAGGCTAGGAATAAAAAGGATGAAGGATTTAAATGCCTAAGACATGTTAACTGACGCCAAATTAAAAGAAGGAATTTTTATTGGTCTACAAATTAGAAAATTTCTGGACTATGTTAATTTTATAGAAATGCTTACCACGCAATAACTCAGAGCTTTGAACTCATTTGAAAGTGTAGTGAGGGAATTTTTAGGAAACTATATGGATGCAAATTATGAACAACTAAGTTAATAAAGTTTTTTGACTCCTACAAATCGCTTGGTTGCCGAGTGTCATTAAAAATTCACTTTCATCATTCCCATTATCATTTTTCTGGAGAATTTGGGCGCTGGAGTAGGGTCAAAGGCCCATTAAAATATCATGACAATGGAAATTCGGTACTGAGAACAATGGGATCCAGCCATGATGGTTTTTGAAGAGAGAGGATGTGACCCCCCCCCCTCCCCATCAAAGGAAAAAATAGAATTAGTGTGTATGAAATTAAAATTTTTGATGTTTGCTTTCTTCTTGGATTTTAATATGAATTATAAATATAGTCGATATATAGGGTTTAAAAACTTGTAAAAATCATTGTTTCAATAAATATTAAATAATACCGTTTCACATGTGGTTTGTTTAATATAACAAAATAGCCTTACGTGCTACAACTTTTTTTTGCCATTTTTGTATTCAGGTTCATTCTACTACAACATTCTATTAAGCTTTATGTTACAACAATTTTTTTTTGTCGCTCAGTATTATAATTGATATTGTCACAATTGGGGAGTTGTTGCCCTAACTGGGCGGAAATGAAACACAGGGCTAAGAAACATAGATCCTTATATTCATACTTAAATTTGATGACCAGGTAGCCTGGAGGAAATCCAGCATGTCTCGCTCGGGGCTGTCAAACTAAAAGGCCTGAGAGGCTTTAAGCAAATGTAACCTGAAGGGCTTTACTTAAACTACGCCTCTGGATGATCAGTGAACGGGTAAGGGCCCAGGAGACAGGCTTCGAGTCTATAAGACGTAGAAGCGCTCCTGATGGTAAGGGGATGACCAGTCGTGTCCAACCAATGTTCGGGTATTTATACACCGAAAGTGCTTAGTATTATTTAACGTCGGTATGATCCTCTTCGACATTGAAAAAGCCTTTGACACCATCTGGCACGATGAGCTGATTCACAAGATGACAGCCCTTGGTTATCCCTCCAATCTCGTCCGTCTAATGCAATCCTACTTAAGCTGGCGCAAAATTCGCGTTCGCATAGGCCACTCCCTCTCAACCCCTCCGAACTCTAGAATCCGGCGTCCCCCAAGGCGTAGTCCTCTCCACACATATTTTAAACATTTACATCCACGACATCCCCAAGGCCCCCAACAACAGCCTAGCCCTCTATGCTGATGACCTTCGTCGTAAGGTCACTGAGTACACGCATAGTCACGCAAAAACTGCAAGAAGCAGCAAACAAATTTTTCAGTTACTGTGTAAACTGGAAACTACTTCTAAACCCCGATGAAACTCAAACCATCCAGTTTGCTCGTAGAAGGCATCCACCCTTCGACGTGATCAACCTGGATGGACGCGACGTCCCCTGGTGCGACACAGTGAAATACCTCGTTATTACCCTCGACAAAACCCTCCATTGGCGCCCACATTTTCAGAATACCGCCTACAAAGTCAGGCTCTTCTATAGCCAATTATACACACTGCTCAATCGACGCAGCGCCTTTAGTCATAAAAACAAACTCCTTCTCATCAACTCAATCATCCGCCCCACCCTCACATACAGTTCAGCAGCTTGGGGATACGCAGCCCCAACCTCAACCGTCTCCAATCCCTTGAAAATCGTTACGTTTGCACAGCCATGGACATTCATTCAGTTGTGGTTCATCCGTAACATAGATCTACACCGAGATATCAAACTTATCCCCCTCACCCAATACCTCCGTGAAAGAGGAACTAAAATCCTCACCGCCACCCTCACTCACCCCAACCCACTCATCAGACAAGCCTCCGACTATGACATAGATGCCCCGCACCGACACAAACGCCGCCGACACCAACTGAATTTACTCCTTCAGCTCTAGGCACACACACCACTCCCCCTCAGTGCTCCCCCAGTTTATTCCAAAACCTTTCTAAAAATCCACATACCCGACTCCATGTGAACAGCGAAGTTTGCTGTTAATGGTGAGACACTGCGGTATGGACCGCAGGGGGGCGAGACAGCCTAGGGGGGGTAAGCGGAGATCAGAGCTCGTGATAGCTCTGGCCCCCGATAACTCCTTGAAGGTGGGCTCACCTTACTTTCCGTATTGTTTAAATGATTTTAACATTGGGTGGCACAGTGGTCCGCGACCTCAACACGCACGGTTGTCTAGAGGTGTGGGAAATATAATTGTAATGTGGAGCCCGCCATTCTGTTGACAATATGAAACAAGACAAATATAATTTCGGCATTTATTTTAATTAACCCATCTCAAAAATGTTACAGTCTTTGAAATATTTACAAATGTTTGTGACTTACATTATAAATGACTATTTCTTACATTCTAATGAAATGAAGTGTAAATAAATATTTATATTTTACCTATAACTATTGTACTTATAAAACTATTGATACGCAGCCAAATTTATGGAAAATTCTAAATCCAGTAATGTTCTCATTTAAAGAATCATGGTTATCTATTCATTTAATTTAGGTAAACAAAATTTATACCATAATTACTTTAATATATTACATACCCACAGTACTGTTCTTGAAACTTATTATACTAAGTGTCCGTGTCGACTTGACAAATTTGGCTGATTGAATCATGTGCGCATTCTCAAAAGGAACACTTTAAATTTCTTGAACTAATCGAGTTTTTCTTTTAAATAGCTTCGTTTTTTATTAAGCACGCCATTATCTAAGTCGCATATTTTTGAAATAATTTAAAATTTATCCTAAACTACATAAAATGGTAAATTTACCAAGAATGCACTGCACAAGAATGAAACATATTGAAGAAAGAAGTATGTCCCTTCTCTTTGCGCCAGACCCAATCCTTGAACTAGTTTTGCCGTATTACCGCTCCTCGGCAAGGCTATAGAGTCTGACGAAAAGGAAAGGGGCCTTACAAAGCATTTCAACACTTCTTTGTTTTATATCGCGTTTTCGTTCGCAGGACCCAACAATTGGCTTTCAGCGCCACCTAACATTAGATACCTGCTTATGCGGGTTCCATTCCAGCATTTGGTCTTCTCTAAGACCTCGCCGGTCTGGTTGGGTGGATAGCTCTATTACCACGAGATGTCGCCACGTGCAACATCTCGCATATGTATCTAAAATACAATGGCCTAATAACCCAAATTTTTAACAATTAAGAGAACAGAAAGAACAATAATTATTGTAACTATTCTAAAATATCGTTACGTTCGTTTTGATGATAAATAAGGTAGGTACCTAGCACCTAGTTAAAGTTACGCAATGTTAACCATTTGCCAATGTAGGTATTGTATTGTCTAAAAATAAATTAATGTAAACAATAAAAAATTTAATACAAAATTCAATGTTTCTCACACGCTAGAAGTCCTTGTGAGTAAAAAGTAATTAGGTACTTTTAGCGTTTGAGAAACATATTGTATTTCATTTTAATTTTGGCTACCTTATTTATTACTACAATAAACACTTAAAATTATTTCCCTTTTCTGTTCTGTTAATAATTGTAGACTAGTTTTCTTTTAATCAATCTGTGTATATGACATCCTGGATAAAATAAAAGATTACCCATTTTGCGTAGTTAGGGAAAAATTTTAAATTATTTTAAAAAGTATGACATTTAGATGATAGCAATAAATTAAGGTAGGCATTAGAAGATAAACTCTGTCAATTAAAACAAACATTATGTTTGAATCAACCGAATTTGTCAAGTGGGCAGGAACACCCTATATAATGAATTGAAAAAACAGGAGTATGGGTATGTAGGTACAATATATTTTAAGGTACTTATGGTAAAAATTTTGTTTACCCTAAGTTAACTGCATAGGTAACTATAATTCTTTACTTTCCCGAAATATCAGAAAAAAAAATTGCTTGCCAATGCAGCACGCATATTGAAAAAATAAAATAAAGCTATAAAGGTGTTTCCTTGGTGAATCGAATATTACAGCAAAAATACACAGGGTGTTTCATGAAAGAGAAAAACATAAATACATTTTTTAGATCGATCGGTATGGTATGAATAATGTTTAGGTTATATGATTTGGTAAACACTACTGCTTTCAAACTTTTCTGCATCCAAAAATGGTCATATGTTTTTCAATAAAGATCCTACAGCTCAGCTCCCTTGATTTCTTAATTCTATACTATAACAGAGACAGATTTTATCTTAATACCTATAATAGGGTTCTACTGTTGGAAATTATTTTCAAATATACAACAACTAGCAACAAAAATATATCATCTCATATAAAATTCCGAGCTTGCCCTTAACCCCTCAAAATTGGGAGAAGAGTAAAATGTAAAAAAATATGCTAAAATATGTCCCCCCATAATCCTACCACCTCACTAAATTTTCATGACAATATTTGAAACCGCTCTCGAGATATTGTTTTGTAACACTTTAAAAAATTCGCCTTATAGAGATTAAAAATAAAATATTCTTTGTATATTTTAAATCTGCTAGAAAACCATGAACCGAAAGGTCTAATAACTCGCATTAACTAAATTATTGCCAAATTTAAATTTGTTAAAATTAAGACAGAGGCGGTTGGAGATATATTATGTAGTAGTAATTTGTAATTAGTTGTCTATTATTATCCTAAATCTTTTATTTCTTTAGGCATATCCAACTACCCCTAGTGGCGACCGCAGCCTAGTGGTTAGTGTGTCCGACTACTAAGCCGAAGGTCCCCGGTTCGATCCCGGGACCATGCATCGATCTTTATTTATTCGGTCGTCACCTCGTGGAAGGCAATGGCAAACCACCACGTAGTAATTTGCCTAGTACAACCTCTCAAATAGTGCCGTTCGGAACCGGCGATAAACTGTAGGTCCCATATACCTGTGAAAAATCTGAAAAAGGCACACATCACAGGTATATGCGAGAGGTCGCCTACGCTCGAATGAGCATGGCACATAAAGAAGAAGAAGATCCTAAATCTTTTATTTCTTTAGGCATATCCAACTACCCCTATTTTTCACACAAAAAAAAAACAACATTACCCCCTCTTCAAAAAATGTTTATACGTCTTTACTCAGGAGACATTGCAATCGATTTAACCGAAATTTAAATGAAACATTGACACTTTTATAAAAATCGCCTACTGGAAATCAAACTACGAATTAGCGAGAATCACCAAAACCAGTTTTTAAACACTCATAAAACTCGCTTTCAAACAAGCCTAGGTTTAATAAAATTGGACGGAAGATGTAAAAACTACAGTAATTTAAAGCTTCCCCTCCCCTTTATTATCGGAGATAAGAAAAGCAAACTGCCGCAAATATGGATAAGTTTCCATTTCCGATAATGAAACAGTACAGTTTCGTCAGTTTATCAATACATTTTGTTCTTCTGAAAGTCAAACACTTATCTGAACACCCTGTATATTTTATACGTTCCTGTATTTTGTTCAATGAGATGGCGATATTTATGTGGAGCAATTGCCAATAAATGTAAAAATGCAAATAATATAATTTGCCGATAATATAGAAAATTGCTTTTCTTCATTCGAAATATCAAAGTTGTGCCTCACAATACATACATATAGAAAGCATTATTTCGAATCAGGTCAGTAAGGGTAGCTATAACTGGATAAAACATAATGTTTTGGGTCACATCTTGATAACAGCAAGAAAGTTTAATGTTACCTTGGAGTAGAAGTTTGTAATGTAATTAAGTAACAAAGTTTTCCTGAAATATCTTAAGTGCAATTCTTGGTACAAACACAAGGAAAAATTCCACAGGATATCGATTGAGCAGAAGTAATTATTTGTACAGTAAAATTGCTATAATACACTTGTTAAAAAGACCAAATATTGACAGTGCAGAACGCACGGGGGCCTAGTTTGAAAGTAATATCACGAATTGGCATCAAAGAAGTAGAATTTCAATTTCAATGTAACTTAGTATAAGTAGAGGAGATTGGGGTAGCGCAGTAAAAATTTTACAGACTTAACTATTTTGAAACTACCACTAGGAAACTAGCTTTTCGTCTTTGCACGCGGCAATTGATCCTTGGTTTAGTACGAAGGCGTAGAAAGGCCACCCGAAAGAAAGAAACATTTTGTGTAATATTCCTAGTTTAATCTCGGAATTCCGACTTTATTCTCGGAATTCCGACTTTAATCTCGGAATTCCGACTTTAATGTCGGAATTCCGACTTTAATGTCGGAATTCCGACTTTATTCTCGGAATTCCGACTTTAATCTCGGAATTCCGAGTTTTAAGTTTCATCTCGAAATTCCGAGTTTAATCTCGGAATTCCGACTTTTATCTCGGAATTCCGACTTTAATCTCGGAATTCCGACTTTAATCTCGGAATTCCGACTTTATTCTCGGAATTCCGACTTTAATCTCGGAATTCCGAGTTTTAAGTTTAATCTCGAAATTCCGACTTTTATCTCGGAATTCCGACTTTTATCTCGGAATTCCGAGATTTAAGTCGGAATTCCGAGATTTAAGTCGGAATTCCGAGATTTAAGTCGGAATTCCGAGATTTAAGTCGGAATTCCGAGATTTAAGTCGGAATTCCGAGATTTAAGTCGGAATTCCGAGATTTAAGTCGGAATTCCGAGATTAAAATATTTTTTTCTTTCGGGTGGCCTTTCTACGCCTTCGTAGTTTAGACTGAAAAGTATTGAATAATAATTTTTTGAATTAAATTCAATTGTTTATTCCCAACTCACTATTAATTATAGTTCATTACACGGAACAAACTTAGAATACCGTTATCTTAAACAATAGATAAAATATTATTAAAATAATAGTTTCACAATAAAGTATCTATTTCACAAACTTTTAACAAAATCATTCTTCCAGAATGGTTATTGTTCAGGTTAGTTACTTTGTTATTAATTTTGCTATTACTTGGATACCTGGCACTCCTCAAGTTATAGCTTTTTTATTGCCTTTATTATTTTCATTATAAGCAAACTATTTACGATTATAAAGATAGTTTTCAAACCAACAGTAAACTATTCCTCTCACCCCAATATTATACAGACCTTGCATTAATTTTTTTATATTTAACAGTATCGAAGGATTTGCATAATTTAAGTCTAGTGATAACAGAAAAGATTTTTTATTATTGTCGACATCATGCTACTGCAGATCTCTAGATAGACGAAAACCGTATTGATTGGAAAAAATTGAATTTTTATTTTCTAAAAAGTCTAACAATGTATTATTGATAATTTTTCCTATTACCTTTAAGATGATCGGCAATGCAGAAGATGGTCGTAATTGTTACAATTATACAGTTCATCATTTTTAAAGATGTTTGTGCAATTTATAATTTATCTATGGAAATATTCCCGTGTTAAAAGAAAATTTTATTTCATAATGTATAAAAGAAATAATTTTATTTTTAAGAAGTCTTATATTTTCATGTTTATATTGTTAAAACCACAATTATAAATAATAATAATAATTCAATAATTCGAATTATTAAACTATTTTGTTAAAATTAAAATTTAATTAGCGCCAACATCCATTATTGTGTAGAACTATTGCCTCGTATACGAAATTGAATGATTTACTTGTCAATTGAAATTCGAGAAAACAGAGAACATGTTGTTCGTTTTGAACATTTTTTTAATTTTCGGGAAAGCGAAATTTCAAACTCTTTATTATCGTCTAATATTAGTTATGATTCTCCCAACATACTAGACTTTTTTTCTTTGAATTCGAATTCAACTAGAACCAAATTGAAGCATTTTTTGGCTTTTTATTAAGATCATTAAATTTAAATAATTCTTCATGAAGTTCTTCATCTGATGACGACATGTTAATCTTATCACCTGAAACACTAGCATTCTGACTGCCTTTATAATTTATCTTGCTCCTTGTTTCCTCAAAGGAGTCGCGTTTAAGATTTCTGAATTCTTCATCCTGCTATTTCTTCAGACAGTCTCATTTAGACTCTATAATGCGTAATTGTAGAAATTTGATTTTCAACATCTATAGTCATTTAAGTACCCATCAGGAAGTATTGTATCGTTGGGAATGTGCTATTTTCATATTCTGCAGGCTGCAGAATTTGATCAACTTTGGCGGAAATAATAAAATTGCGTTTCAAATTTTCTACTGGCTTCATTTATATTTAATTCTCTTGATGTCACATCTTAAACGGTTATTTAAAAACTGTATACTTTCCTTTGTGCTTGAATGTTTGTGCATGGAATCTGAAATTAATTTGTATAGGTAGGTATATTTTATTCAGGCAATAGCAGTTACGCTAATACTCAATCGATTTTGATTGAATTTACAGCTTCTGGTAGCTCCAAAAAAGGGAGTGGCATCCAAAAAATTGCGGCGCATTTTTTAAGAGAATCAAATCAGACATCTTTTTAATTGGACAAAAGGTGATCAACTGCAGTGAATTTTTGATGAGCTCGATTTCAGGTATACAGGGTGTCCGAAAACCTCGTTCGTATATTTTATGGGGATATTCTACATATGAAAATATGAAAAAAAGTTCATATTAATGTAGGTCCTTAAATGTCTTATAAGGAAGCTATGGCCGTCCAAAGGTGACCTCTAAAGATTAATTTCTCTTTTATATCTTTGCGACCGCTTGAGGTATCGATGTGCTTTTTGGCACACAAACTAATATTAACAATAATTGGTAGTTTATGATATTGAGAGTTAGTATGAAATTTAGTCAGGGACGTTCTTACGGGGGGGGGGGGGGGTTGCTTAGTTTGTTTGTTCCTAATTTTTGTACACGACACATTTAAAAAATTTGACCCAAAAATTATAATTCCAGTGATTTTCCTACACAAAAAAGGTATTCTTAAAAAAAATTATTGGGCCAATAATTTAGGAGAAAAATCGATTTATTTAAATCATTGAATAAAGTATTATCGAATTGTGTTTAAACTAAAACATCAAAGTAGTCTTATGACAAATACAAATTTGAAGTCAAAAAAACATTAAGAAGCCCAAGGTTAGGGTTAAAATAAATTGACACTGACAATAATTAAGTCAAAACGTTGTTTTATTGTAATTTTTAAACAAAACAAATTAAGTGTTGTTGGTTTAACAATAATAAGCTGAAAAAAGTAGAAAAGTTACAACAAATGTTGAAAATGGTTTCCATTCATATCAATACAACCAACTAAACGATTTCTCATTGATGTTCGTACTCTTGCGAAAGCTCCTTCCTTATTACGAATTTCCTCGCAACAATAAATAACACGTTGCTCCAATTGTTGTAAATTTTTGACAGGTACTGAATATACCAGAGACTTCAGATATCCCCAAAGAAAGTAATCCAATGGATTGAGATCAGGTGAACGGGGAGGCCAGACAATGGGCCCACCTCGGCCTATCCATCGGTCTGGATATGTTTGATTTATATAATCTCGAACCAATCTACTAAAATGAGGTGGAGTCCCATCATGCATAAAATAGTTTGTAAGTCTTTGCTGGTACGGCACATCTTCAAGTAGAACAGGCAAAGAGTCTTGTAAAAAATCTAAATATGCAGGCCCATCTAAACGTTGAGGCATAATGTATGGTCCAATTAATCGATCGCCCAATATACCTGCCCAAACATTAATTGAAAATTTATTTTGAAATCGACTTTCGAAAATTGCATGGGGATTTTCTTCTGCCCATACATGGTTATTATGGAAATTTACGATGCCTTCACGGGTAAACCCTGCTTCGTCAGTAAACAAGACTTTATGTAGAAAAAAACGGTCTTGATGACATTTTCTCTGCATCCACTGACAAAACTGAGCACGAGGAAGTAGGTCTTGGAGCACGAGGAAGTAGGTCTTGAGACTTAAGCGCCTGAACTCTTTGTATATGGTATGGATAAAGAAGTTGTTCATGCAAAATTTCCCATGTTGTACTCTTAGGGATACCCTCTTGTAAGGCAATTTTTCTTGTGCTTATACCCGGATTGGCTGGAACGCACTCGAGCACTCTTTCTTCTGCTTGTGGAGTCCTAGTAGTACCTACGGCTTCTTCCAGTTTCATTCATATTTGGCCTAAAAGTTCCGGTTTCTCTCAATCGTTGATGTAAATTAATGAATATTTTCTCACAAGAAATTTGACGGTTTGGAAAATATTCTTGATACAACCTGCGAGCTTCTCGAGCCCAACCATTAGCTTTGCCATACATAAAATGCATATCAGCTAACTCAGCAAATGAATAATCTGCCATCTTTTAAAATTTGCACCTTAATTAATCAAAAACACTTTGCACTTGATCAATGATCACTACAATAAATCGCAAAAACGTCATTGTCAATATATTTTAACGCTTACCATGGGCTTCTTGATGTTTTTTTGACTTCAAATTTGTATTTGTCATAAGACTATTTTGATGTTTTAGTTTAAACACAATTCAATAATAGTTTATGCAATGATTTAAATAAACCGATTTTTCTCCTAAATCATTGGTCCAATAATTTTTTTTAAGAATACCTTTTTTGTGTAGAAAAATCACTGGAATTATAATTTTTGGGTAAGATTTTTTAAATGTGTCGTGTACAAAAATTAGGAATAAATAAACTAAGCCCCCCCCCCCCCCGTAAGAACGTTCCTGACTAAATTTCATAGTAACTCTCAATATCATGAATTAGCAATAATTGTTAATATTAGTTTGTGTGCCAAAAAGCACATCGGTACCTCAAGCGGTTGGAAAGATATAAAAGGGAAACTAATCTTTAGAGGTCACCTTTGGACGGCCATAGCTTCCTTATAAGACATTTAAGGACCCACATTCATATGAACTTTTTTTCATATTTTCATATGTAGAATATCCCCTTAAAATATACGAACGAAGTTTCCGGACACCCTGTATATTCGCCTTATTAAAATGACAACCAGGTAGGAGCTGCAAATATTAATAGAATAGTTGCCAAAATTGGTCAAGATACTTAATTAAAAATTAAACTTTATTAATTAATATTAAACTTAAATGCATACTTATTTTTATACACGTATACCTTTGCTTATAATCAATTCACATCGAAACGCCCGTCACGCAGAGAATAATCTAATGGTAGACCATTTGTTCAGATTATGTTCACCTAGAGTACACCGAGAAGGTACCGACCGAACAAATATTATAGTCTGTTGCTTAATGCGAGAGAGTAATAAATCACTATTGAACTATAAAAATCAGTGGTCTTCGTCGTATTCTATAAATGTAGTCTTATTATTATTTAATTATGTTTATTGTCAGGGGTCCCGAGATGGGGTTGGTAGAGGCACCGGTAGTTTACCTACTTGTGACTCACTGTTTCAAAAATTTGAATTGTTTAGTTACTTTCCGGCAGTTGTTGGAAAACTTTGCTCTTAAAAGTGGCTAGTGTTTCTTTCACTTTTAATAGAGAAAGACGAAATAATCTACTGGCGACGACGACATCTGAGGGCAGTCGAAGGGAAACCAGGAATATCTATTATAAGGACGAAACTTGGTTAAATGAAGGATATACCGTTGGTAAAATATGGCAGGATAAACATATAAAAAGAACGAGGCAAGTTTTCTTGGAGGGATAATCCACTGGAGTAAAAGCACCCTCGGGAAAAGGTAAAAGATTAATAATAACTCACATTGCTAGCAAAAATGGATTTGTCGATGGCGGCTTACTAGTATTTAAATCATAACGAACTGGAGACTATCATGAAGACGTGAGCGCTGATGTCTTTGAAAAATACTTCTAACAAATGCTAGATCTTATTCCTCCTGGATCTGTCATAATCATGGATAATGCCAGCAACCACTTAAGAAAATCTGAAAAAATACCAACGTCTTCTTGGAAAAAAAATGGCATCATTCATTGGCTTACTCTAAACAAAAAACCATTTAATAAAGATATCCTGACAAAGGAGCTACTGGAGATTGTAAAGTTGAATAAACCTCTTTGTACGAAATTTGTTGACGAAATCGCTTCAAAACGAAATATCACGGTACTTCGCCTTCCGCCATATCACTGTGAATTAAACATCATAGAATTGGTGTAAGCGCAAGTAAAAGAGTTTGTTGCAAGGCATAACACCACTTTTAAAATTAGAGACGTTGGAAACCTCTTGAAAGAGGGAATAAAGACAGTGGATTGTGAAGAATGGAGTAAGTGCGTCGAACATGTCATTGAAATAGAAGAAAAAATGTGGGAAGCTGATAACATGCTAGAAAACACTGTAGAGCCCCTTATTATTTCTCTGGACCCCAACGACGATAGTTCATTGGACTACTCGGAATATGATGACTAAAATTTAAAAATTAAGTTGTTGTATTGCACTTAGTAGATTTTTTTTGCAGATATGAATATTTAAACTACTTGTAGTAACGATTCTGTTACATTACTTTCATTCACCAAACTTACCTTTCTATTGTATAGTAATTAGGGTAACCCTAATTTAGGACCGAAATACGGAATTTTTAAAAACAGTTATTGCAATTTACCTGAAATTTACAATGCAACCTTTAAGCTGCCCACCCTGCTTGATGGATCATGTCATTACAAATTTACGTTTTATTAATTCCTGGTATTAAGCCAAAGAGTGTAACAAAGAATTAAATCTGGGCTATTTCCCGGATCGCGCTATGACCGCATCCTCTCCTCCTCTCTCCAAGTCATGTAATATTTAAAAAAATGTAAGAAGGTTTACAAACTAATGCTGAATATAGAGTGATAATAATAACTATTAAACTAACATCAAATAAAAATTAACAAATCAGTTGCCTATCTTACATAAATAGCCAACTAATAATTATAAGGGACGCTTCTCCCTTATTATCATAGTGACCAGAACTGCTAAACAAACTAATAACAAAGCTATCACACAACAATAATTCATCTTTAATAATAATATCATACCACTTCATGCAATTCTGAAGCTAGAAATCCTTGTTAATGTTTTAAAAGTCCTATAATAAAGAATGAAATAAATATAATTCATGGGCTCTCTATTTAAAATCATCAAGGAAAAAATATTTGTTCCCGTTAATAATTATTGTTCTTAATACAAAATAAGTAGACACACATTTTAGATTTTGTCCAAAATCCAAACACTTTTCGATTTATCCGAAGTTAACAAAATGCGCAAAACCTTACTTACTTATACTTTTTACCCTCTTGTCCTAATAAATTTAACTTTAAGCTAGATTTTATTTCCGGTTCGTCTAAAATGTATTCAAATTATTGATTGAGTTATTGATATGATATAAAAAATGTATAAATATATAAACCATTCTGGTAATATGCAGAGTGGCAAAAAAGTCGCGCATAATGCCTGTAACGTTTGAATTAACAGGAAATAACACAACAAAAATACACGAAAGAGTGACCTTTATGAAAGTTGTTCAGTAAATTATT
Source organism: Polydrusus tereticollis (assembly GCA_963920685.1). Classification (NCBI taxonomy): domain Eukaryota; kingdom Metazoa; phylum Arthropoda; class Insecta; order Coleoptera; family Curculionidae; genus Polydrusus; species Polydrusus tereticollis. The sequence continues at coordinate 165,625,986 of OY987327.1, forward strand.
CCCCACATCTCTACCTGCATGAATTTTTTTTGTCATTTCTGGTTTGGTTGCCATAGAGACTAACTTACTTTCTTTATATGGAACACCCTGCATAAGATTGCATATTTGGATTCTATTGGGAGAACTCTGAATTTTTTGTATTTCAAATTTTCACCTATCTGCAAGCGTTTCCGAGATAATGACAGCTCAAAAATGAAAAACTTCCTAATTATAATTATTCCCACCTAATACCAAAGAAACTTATAGCTTAGCTATAAGTTTCTTTGCTAATACCCACCAGTTGAGTCAAGGTGTTTTCATGACAGCGACCTAAGAGGTGTCAATATTGAGATCCTGTTTAATTTTCTGTTGTGTGATTTCTAATTTGTTTATACTATAGTCATCTGAATGAGAAACAACAAGTTGAAATTTTAATAATGAGCGGTTACGGAAATATGAAGAGATCGCAAGATCAGGTTTGTCAACTTTTTAATGAAATATATCCAAATAGGCCTCCAATAAACCAGTCAACGATGTGTCGAGTGGTAAAGACATTTCGAGAAACAGGCAGTATTAGGGAAGCCGCTAGATCAGGTCGACCTAAAACAGCAACCGGGGGAGACAAAGCTTTGTATATCATGTTCTCAATACATGAAAATCCAACACAATCATCCAGGCCAATGGCAATGGATTTTAATGTGTCTCATCAGTCAGTTAAAAGTTTATTTAGGAAGGAGAAGTTGCATCCCTACAAGATAAAGTTGGTGCACGAGTTAAACGGGGACGATCTTGATAAAAGGGCTGAATATTGTGAGCTGGTGATGGAAATATGCAATAACGATAATAACTTCGCAACAAATATCATTTTCTCGGATGAAGCTACTTTCTATTTAAATGGCATTGTTAATAAACACAATTATCTCTATTGGTGTGCTGAGAATACTCACTGGTTCCAGGAAGGTCATACTCAGAGGCCCGAAAAAGTTAATGTTTGGGCGGGCATAGTTGGTAGACATATTGTGGGACCTTTATTAATAGATGGTACTTTGAATGGCGAAAAATATCTGGACCTTCTCAGGAATTACATAATTCCTTCTTTCTGAATAGTTTTACCGGGTGTAAATAATGGCATAAACGAACAGGTATGGTTCCAGCAAGTTGGAGCACCTGTGCATTATGCGGCAAATGTTGGACAATATATAAGCGAATAATTTCCAGGGCGTTGGATAGGCAGAAGAGGTGCTATTGACTGGCCAGCGAGATCCCCGGACTTAACCCTCGCTCGACTTCTTTTTGTGGGGACACTTAAAGTCTACATTAACCGTCCAAATGACTTAGAATCTTTAGAAATCAGAATTACTGCTGAAATTCGGGCCATTCCAGAGTACTTCTTTTTAAACGTTGTAGACGAGTTCAGGGATCGACTGGCGCTCTGCTTAGCAGAAAATGGTGGTCATCGTGAACACCTGATCAACTGAAAAGATTTCACTTGTTTATTATTCCGATGTTAACAGTTGTTCAATTATCTGGCTATTTATTTTGTTAATATAAAGTTTATTACAATTTTAAATCAATAAAAGTTTGAAATACAAAAAATTCAGAGTTTTCCCAGTAGAATCCAAAAATGCAATCATATGCAGGGTGTTCCATTTAAAAAAAGTAAGTTGGTCTCTATGGCAACCACACCAGAAATGACAGAAGAAATTCATGTAAATAGAAATGTTGGGAGTAATTTACTGAAAAACTTTCATAAAGGTCAATTTTTCGTATAGGAAATTCAAAAGTTACAGGAATTATGCACGACTTTTTTGCCACTCTATATTACAAATGCCTGAAACATACAATAATTATACCCACAGTTCACAAATTCTGTCAATGACTCATCTAATAACCAATCACGACATCTATGAAGCGGCAGAATAAAAATATTGTAGAAGTAAATGTTTTTTTTTGCATATAATGAACTTTGCGGCTACAATTACAGCCAACTTAAGAGGCGACGTTGTCATACAAGCCGTAATTAGCTAAATGCATTTAATATAGAACGGCGATTCCGATACTGGGATTATGATCGCGGAGATAATAAATGTGGCAACACACAAAAATCCAATCCACAACTTCAGATTGATTAATTTGTGCTTTTATTATTAATTTTTTCGATATATTTTGTGGGTTGATTTTACTTTTCGTAGTATATTTATAGGTCGTACACATAGATAATATTTTGTGTAAACATATAGAAACTAAACTTCATTTAGTGTTGCTAATTGCTTTTAATTAAGTAAGCTGTGGATATAAACGAACCTTCAACTAGTTGTCTGCCTACAAATAAAATATTCAACAGTAAAAGAACAAATAATAATAAAAAACGTATACGATGGAATTCGAGAACGAAATCCTGAACTAACCACATTGGACGCTGCAGAAATATGTGTATACTTTTGACAAAACTTTTGTCGCGCACTCTGTTCAGGGCTTCGAAAGGTCTTCGTAAAGAAAACGACGAAAAAGAAAATAGCCGAGAAGCCCAAACGAGAGGATGCAAAAAAAAATCCTGGATGATGCCACAAAATACGTGATTCGTCGCAAAATCCATTGAATTTTTTATTTTTATTTTATTTATTTATTTATTCTGACTACGTTACTAATATAATATAGTTTGTAGCAAGTTTTACAAAATAAAACAAAATTAAAAATTCAGATCAACAGTAAGTACAGTTAAAAAATAGAGAATAAGAAAATAACACAATAAACAAAACAAAAGCAATGTTACTAACAAAAAAATTAAATTAAAAGAGCAATATAGAGTCTTGAGTCAGATGGTCAAGTTACGGGCTTCCTGAACGAACTCCTCAATGGAGTAATAAGCCTTCTCAATTAAAATTTCCTTTAGCTTATTTTTAAAACGATCGTTTCCCAAATTCTTCAAGTAAAAGGGTAGGATATTGTATAGGTGAATCTGTATTGAATTTTTTTTAGATTTAGATAGTCTGAAATCTGGTTCAATTAAGAGATTAGCAGAGCGAGTGCGATAATTGTGGTTCTCCGCATGAGTCCGAAACTGATGCCTCCCTCTATGCACTTCCAATAGCTAATAGAATATATAGATGGAAGGGAGTGTCAAAATCTCTGCTGTCCTGAAAAGTGGTCTACAGTGGTCAATTATACCAGCACCACAAAGAACCCTAACTGCTCGCTTTTGGAGTTTAAATACTCTCCCTGCACTAGAAGAATATCCCCACAAGGTCACTCCATACACAAGGCGAGAGTGAAACAGTGCAAAGTAGGCATTCCTAAGGATATTCCCAGAAAAACAACGTTTTATTCTAAATGAAATATCCATACAAAAAATCTGGCGGAAATTAGGAAGGACACATCTTTACCTAAAATACCATTAAGAGTTTTCAAGCGAACTTAAAATAAATACATTTTAGGTAAATTAAACGAAATCGAAAAAGTCTACAAATTGAAAACAATTCGGGAAAAAGGAAAAAAAATGTATTACATCGACAAAACATGGCTAAATGATGGGCACACAGTTGAAAAGGTATGGCAAGAACTAAATATTAAAAGTTCAGGGCAGGCATTTGCGGATGGATTTTTGCAAGAACTAAGAAATCCTAGTGGAAAAGGTCGTGGTCTTATAGGATCAGGTTTTAAGGGTTAATGAAATAAATTTTTTCTACGACCGTGCGTTTTAACCCATTTTTCCGCACGCATTTAAGTTTTGAAAGTGTCACTTTCCCGCACTAGTGCGGGAAAGTAAAATTATGCAAATTTTTACCTTATTAGATAGTTTTTTACCTCGGAAGTTATAACTATTGTTACAATAGGTAAATAAGTATTTACGAAATAGTCCATCTAATCTAGCTATGATAACCAAGGCGTGTCATTGTTACTAAAACGTCAAAGTTGTTCAAAGCGTCTTCCAGGTGACAGTATACAGTCTTTTTCTAAATTAAACCGAATCAAAGCAATGTTTAAAGCTGGATTTATAAACTCGAAAAGTTGGCGAGGTTGAGGTTCAGTTGGTGTTGAAAATAGAAGTTTAATTTAAACTAAAGGGAACACTCAGTTTCATTTATACACTCGTTCATGTTGTTCATGTAAAGCTCATGTAAGGTTAGAAAACTTCCCGGGTAGTTCGAGATAACCAATTTTTATGCTCGGAGTTCGGAATATCTAACCTCACAAACTTGATCATAACTTTAACCTCACCAACTTAACGAGTTTATAAATCCAGCTTAATGGATTCATCCGACGAAAAACTTCCCGAAGCCATTTGGGAGGCTGGAGATAAAGTAAATTCCAAGCTGTGACCTGTCAAATCCAGACTAAGGTATGAAAAGCAATACGGACATTTTGTTACATGGTGTAAGCAGAAAGGAGCAAAAACCTATAAGGAAGAGGTATTTCTGGCGTATTTTTCAGACCTAAGTAAGGTTTTGAAATCTAATACATTATTGTCCCGCTATTCCATGGTAAAAAGTTTAGTAAAAATAAAACAAAATTTGGATATAGGGAACTTCCATAAGTTAACGTCGTTTCTCAAACAAAAAAATGTTGATTTTGATGCCATCCCCATCGACGCCATCTTTATGCACTTACCAGTTAACACCAAATAACTCCACTGGACCGGCAATTTTAAATAATTTACAGAATGCAACTAATTGTGTTTTTAATATTAACATTCATAATAATTAGTAGCTTTTTAGTTAAAGTTTTGTATACCGGGTGTTGCATCGTCGAGCGGGACATAGGAAATCCCATGTAATTTTAAATGGGGTCAATTATTGGCTTCCCTAATTATTTTAGAAAAAAATTCTATTATTAAAGAGCACTAAAACCCACATTCAAAAGAATAACTTTAGATATTTTTGATGAGCCCGTTTACGGGTTATCGCCGATTTCTTTTTAACTATTTCTCCTTTTTATGGCCCCGTATTTGCGGGCACCAGTCAAAGTAAAAGATGACTGTCAAATAAAGTTGTCATTTTGAAATGTGTGCTTTATTGTTATAAAAACTCGTACATCGAAAATATTAGCCATGAATTACAAGAAATAATATTGATGATTAAATGGTATTATCAAGGAAATAGTTATCAAAATGTGTCAGACATGTTTGCTGCTCTGTATCCGAATAGACCGATACCTGCAAAATCTACAGTCGAAAGGACTATCAAGAAATTTGAGACAAAAGGCACTGTAATAAATAACTGCAGATGTGAAGTGTGAAGAAAGGCAGGAACAAAGAAGAGATGCAAGAAATGATAGGGACTTGCAAGTTTTATTGTGCGTGGAAGAAAATGATGGGAATATCAGCACAAGAAAACTTGAGGATGACATAGGATTAGATCATACCACAGCGTTACGAGCTTTGAAACGACATAAATATTATTCATACAAATATGAAAAGCACCAAGAGCTAAGAGATAGGGACGAAATACGACGACAGGAGTTTTGTTTTGGTATGACGGAAAGTGCAAACATAGATAGGGAATTTTTAAAAAACATTTGTTTTACTGATGAATGCACATTTACCTTAAACAATGAACCCAATGTTCAAAATTATCGATATTGGAGCAAAGAAAACCAACACAGGTTTGTGGAAACAAGGACGCAATATCCACAAAAAGTTAATGTATGGGCTGGGATTTTCGGAGAAAATATTATCGGGCCATTATTTCTTACACGAAATTTAAATGCAGAATATTTGTTGGAACTACTTGAAGATCATATTTTACCTACTTTACATGATGCCGCCAGGGAAAATCAGGAAGTTTGGTACCAAATGGATGGCTGCCCGGCACAAAGTACCCTGGCTGTCCGGGAATATTTAAACCGTGCTTTTAATGGAAATGTTATTGGCTTAAATCATACAGTAAATTGGCCAGCCAGGTCTCCTGATTTATCGCCAAATGATTTCTTTCTCTGGGGCCATTTAAAAAACAGGATATACGAAGATAAAAAATACCCAAATCTAGACGAGTTAAAAAATGCTATTTCTGCAGAATGCAATAGAATTTCAGTTTACCAACTAGCGAATGTATGAAGAGCATTTTATGATCGCCTCGGTTATTGTCTAGCAGTCAATGGAGGAATATTTGAACATCTTCTTAAATCCTAAAGTTCTAACAATTTAATAGTACCTACTATTAATTAGTAAAATATTGAAACATGTAAAATGTCATAATTAACCTTGTAATTGGATACTTTATTTTAGTTTTATTCAGATTAATTTGTACTCATAAATACACCTTTAATATTTTCGATGTACGAGTTTTTATAACAATAAAGCACACATTTCAAAATGACAACTTTATTTGACAGTCATCTTTTACCTTGACTGGTGCCCTCAAATACGGGGCCATAAAAAGGAGAAATAGTTAAAAAGAAATCGGCGATAACCCGTAAACGGGCTCATCAAAAATATCTAAAGTTATTCTTTTGAATGTGGGTTTTAGTGCTCTTTAATAAACCTAAATAGAATTTTTTTCTAAAATAATTAGGGAAGCCAATAATTGACCCCATATAAAATTGCATGGGATTTCCTATGTTCCGCTCGACGATGCAACACCCGGTATATATGTTGAAATAAAATAATAAAAAAAAAAAAGTAAGTATACTTTTTTGTATATACGGTCGTAGAAAAAAATAATGTTCCTAACTCATGCGTAAAGTGTCTTTCCCGCCCTAGACCGCTTGCCCGAACTCCGCTCCGCGTCGTTCGAGTCAACTGCAGTCGCGTGCGTGAAAGTATCACTTTTTGCACTTGTTAGGAAAATAACTATATAAAATGTATAGAAAAATTATATGACGTTCAAATGCAATTTAATCATTTATTATTTTTTGAAATGCACGCGCCACTAAAATTTATTCCACTGACATCGCACAACCCGGAGCTCTATATATGCGTGCGATGAGTCACTGACAGAAATTTTGGACTTGGAGTGTAGTGGACTCAAATCATCAAAAAATATTTTTTATAAAACCAGTGTTTCTTAATACACATTTGAATATAAAGAATACATTTATTGATTAAGCAATCGTATATTTACGTTAAACACCATTTCTTGTGACAAGGAATTAACATTTTCTGCAAATTCGTTCCCGCGGAACACGATTACAACAAACTATTCTATTTTTGATAAAATTTTTACGAAAAAATGGTTACTTTTTTTTCATACCCGGTGATGCATGGCTTAGTTAAAAATAGGAAACCCCATGTAAATTTTGAGGCGGCTAAATATTGGCTCCCCTGTACACTTTAGAGAAAAATTGTATTAATATATTTTGAAGAGGCCGATATAATAAACCTATGTGCTAATCCTAATTTATTTAATTAAATGTGATTATTAAAATGAAATTAATTAATTATAGCTAAATATGAGCTATTCCATTAAGGAAAAGTAACAATGATTAAGTGGTACTATACAGGAAACAGTTTAAGAGCAGTGTCTGAAATGTTTTCAGTTCAATTCCCTGATAAGCCTATCCTTTCCATTTCATTAATTAAACTTATCATTAATGAGTTTGAGTCCAAAGGCACTGTAATAAATAACTGTAAATGCTCAACTCAGAATGTCAATAGAGGTGACGAAAGGGATAATAGAAATCTTGATATTTTACTGCACGTGAAGGAAAATAAAATTATAACCACAAGGATTTTTAATCAAGCCGAAGAAAAATATCAAACCACAGGGTTGTGCACTTTAAAAAAACGTAAATAATCTCCTTAAAAATATGAAAAACATCAAGAGCTAGGGCAAGGTGATGAAGAACGGAGAATGATATTCTGTTTTGAGGTAATGGAAAAAGCAAATAATAATAGGGATTTTTTGAGAAGTATTTGTTTTACCGATGAATGTACATTCACCCTAAGCAACGAACCAAATGTTCAAAATTGCCGGTATTGAAGCGAACAAAATAAAGATCTTCTTTTTCATACTCGAACGCAATATAAACAAAAAATTAATGTTTGGGGGGGAATTGTAGGGCATCACTTTATTGCACGATTTTTTTATGGAAGGCAACCTCACAGCAGTAACCTATTTGGACTTATTATAAAATTGAATTGAACCCGCACTAGAAGAAGCTGTACGCGAAAATCAGGAGATCTGGTATTAAATAGATGGTTGTCCTGCCCATAACTCTCTCTTTGGCCAGAAGACTTCTTTCTGTGGGGTCACCTAAAAAATTTTATTTACTGCATTTCGTTAGAATGTGACAGAATTTCTGAATATCAACTCAGTAATGTTAGAAATGAATTTTATGATCGGTTAGGATATTGTTTAGCTGTTAATAGAGGGTCGTTTAAACATTTAATTATTCAATGTTTTTGTGAAAATCTGTAGTCTTAGGTAGGTTATGTTAAATTAAAGGATTAGTAAGAAAAAGATAATGGTGTATTTTATTTGGGGTGTGATTGCCGGATTGGTAAAACGAAAATGTGTGTGTTCTAGTTGACGCCTTTGAGGAGGGAAGGCATGCCAGTGCCACTTTCTGTGACCTGCCAAAGGCGTTTGACTATGTATTCCATGACGTCTTGCTGGCCAAACTTGAATTCTATGGCCTAGACCAGAGAAGTCTCAATTTATTGGGCACCCATTTAAAGAACAGAAAACAGAAGGCTTTATATAATGAAAGTTCTTCGAATGCTTGGGCAGAAGTTAAGCATGGTGTGCCGCAGGGGTCAGTCCTCGGGCCACTGCTCTTTCTGGTCTATATTAATGATATAAATAAAGTTTGCCCACATTCTAAACTTCTACTTTTTGCTGATGACACCTCACTGGTTGAGGCGGATGGAGATTCTGAAATACTGAGTAACAGGGTGGCGTCTAGTGTGAGAGTCTAATGCCCGGTTTCCCAGCACACATTAAGGTTAGTTTAAGGGTGCCCTTGTGCAAAGTAGCCCTTAGTGGTCATTGTTGGGTTTTTCTGCACTATACACACAACTTATAGGCCACTTAACTTAAGTGGCGAAAATTGGCGTCTTAACGTTTAAAGTAGGGGATTCTAACCTATATTCGTGCTTTACAGTGTGTGTATTTATTTTTGACTCTTATTCAGTATTGTATTAAAAAGAAATAGAATTTTTAAACGATGATTTGGATATCTTTGATATTTTTGAACACGGATTCCCACGCAGAATCTATCAAAGATCGAATTATATTGATGATATGGATAATTTAACATTTTTTAAAAGATTTCGATTGACCAAACAAACAGTACAACATATTCTCCCTCAGATCGAGGATCAATTAACGGATAAAGACAGGTTTGGGTAAGTAAATTGTAGGTACACTAAATACGCTGTTAGCAGAAATCGAGTTAAATTCCGTTGTAATTTTAAACCAAGCTTGGTTTTTTTCCGATGCGTTAACAGCATCGGTTTTTTTTTATTCTCGATAACATTTTTATACTTTGATGTCAGAGACAAAATTACCTCCCTTTCTCTGGTGGTATAATTTGGTGCCCGCTTCTTTTTTGGGTCCATTTTTAGAAAAATCACACAAAAAATACAGAAAACAGGTGTTTGGACTTTTGTCATAAAATTATTGACATAAATGCAATGTTGCCAATGTGCACTCTCTTCTTTGTTAAGGGATGGTCGTTAAAACGCAGAACAATGCAGAAAAGTCTAAGGGCTACTTATAAAATAAGTATTCCTTAACAATTCCGTACTTAAGGCAATCGCTGGGAAATCGGCCATAAATGTAATAAACTAATCCTGAATGTTGACAAGACTGTGAGTATGTGTTTTGGCTTGCGCGAGAAGGGTCCCAGGGGGTGAGGTTCCTCGGGGTGTTTATGGATCCAACTAAGTTTTGGGGCTCATGTAGACTACTTGGCGCCACGCCTACTAAAGAGCATCTTTTTGTTGAAGAACCTGGCACGAATACTTCCAGGGACTTCATTGCTGCAGACTTTCCATGCAATATTCCAGTCAGTGGGTGTCTATACTGTTCTGGCATGGGGTCATTCTGGCCAAGCAAAGCGTATATTTGCACTCCAGAGGAAAGCGGTGCGTATTGTGGCGGGACTTGGATACATTGATGATGTACGACGGACATTTAGTGATCTGGGTATATTAACCTTGCCATGTAGGTATATTTATGAGTGCCTCCTATTCTGTTACAAAAATCAACAACGATATACGCCAAATAATTTTTTCCATAGCTATCCAACAAGACAGGGTGACGACATCAGGCCCGTGTATCTGCGTCTGCAGAGAGGTTATTTTTGAATTATTATGCACCGTCTTTGTTTAATCGACTACCAATATGGTATAGAGATATGCCCGAAAAGGGGTTTAAGATCACAATTAAAAACCTATTACTTGAAAAAGCCTTCTATAGCATCGACGAATTTTTACAGTGGAATTTCATTGAATTTTAGGTCTTGGAATGAGAAAATTTTAATTATTTTTAAGTTTATCTTAAAGTGAGATTTGTATTTTGTTTGTTTGATATGTTAGTAATCTGTAAGGTTTGTTAGTATATAACATTTTTAATCTGTTTAGTTTTAGTTAGAGATTAGCTTTTATATATCTGGGTCATTCCATCTCAAATCGTCCAGGCAATTAGGGTTAGGTATTTTTTTTCGAGCCAAAATTTTTCACAGCATCTCTATCATAATTAATGAGACCCGTATTTTTTTATTTAGCTTAAATGTCATATGGTTCGTCGTGATGAATTTTAGAAAAATTGATTGAAAACACGGTTTTGCTCTATTAGCACATGTAAAGTTTTTTTAAAAACGCGATAACTTTGCAAAAATTTGACCGATTCATATGTTTGTTGGCGTGCTTGTAGATAAAGGGTTTCTCTAACAAAAAAAAAATTTAAACACGAAAAATTTTCTAAATTTTTTTTGTAATCGTAATTTCAACCAAAAAATCAAAAAATTTTCGAATGAAAAATTTTGATATTGCATGACTTTTAATTTTCTTCATAATTTTTTTATAATTACTACTATATATAAACAACATTCAGTAGCAGCCTCTATTAGCGAAAATTTGTTGTTTGGGAATTATGATTTTTTGAAATTTAAGAGCGATTTTTTCAGTTATTTGATGCATTATCGTTATTTTATGTGTTTGTTCCTGGACTACAGAGTTTAGAAAGGTGTGAGCATGATTAAATAAATTGTGAATAGTAAGAAATGCGTCACATTTAGAAAAAAAAAACGAAATGAATTATTATAACAATGTTATAAGGTGAAATAATGCAAATCAATAATGTACTTTATACGTACATTTGTTATTGTATCACATTCTATTTTCATAATAATTTTACCCTGCTGCGAAATTTTCTGCTGTTTTTGTTGTATAAGTTTTTTTAAAATATTAATTTTTGTTAACTCAATTTCTGAAGGCTTACAAAAAAGTTAAGTGTGTTTTGGCTTTAGGCAGTACTGCCTCTATGCCAATCCCAGTATGTTTGTCTGTACTGATTTGCTATACTGACATTGTTCAAAATCACACTCCAAATGTCACTATTAAGCTTCTTGAAGCTGGTGACGTACAGAAGTTTCGGAAGATCAAGAAGACCCAGTGGAAGAATGTGTTGCAGCAGTTAAAGGAATACGATCGATGCATGCCTGGAGGTCCGAAAAATCCGAGAGCGACACTAAAATGTACATCGCACGAACATGTCAGCACGAATGGAGTTTGATTAAATGAAATGTACACAAAGATTTGTAAAGGGAAATGTACGTATGAAGTACAATATACAATTATAGAATAACAATGTAGATTGGCAATATTTCAACTTATCACAATCGTTATACTCATTCATTTCGTTTTTTTTTCTAAATGTGACGCATTTTTTACTATACACAATTAATCTAATCATGCTTACACCTTTTTAAACTCTGTAGTCCAGGAAAAAACACATAAAATAACAATAATGCAATAAATAACTGAAAAAATCGCTCTTAAACTTCAAAAAATCATAATTCCCAAACAACGAATTTTCGCTAATAGAGGCTGCTGCTAAATGTTGTTTATATATAGTAGTAATTATAAAAAAATTATGAAGAAAATTAAAACCCATGCAATTTCAAAATTTTTCATTCGAAAATTTTTTGATTTGTTTGTTAAAATTACGATTGCAAAAAAATTTTTGAAAATTTTTCATGTTTAAATTTTTTTTTTGTTAGAGAAACCCTTTAACTACAAGCACGCCAACAAACATATGAATCGGTCAAATTGTTGCAAAGTTATTGCGTTTTTAAAAAAACTTTACATGTGCTAATAGAGCAAAACCGTGTTTTCAATCAATTTTTCGAAAATTCATCACGACGAACCATATGACATTTAAGCTAAATAAAAAAATACGTGTCTCATTAATTATGATAGAGATGCTGTGAAAAATTTTGGCTCGAAAAAAAATACCTAACCCTAATTGCCTGGACGATTTGAGATGGAATGACCCATCTATGACATTGTATGACGTGAGTAAAAATTTTTGTGATTTACTGGCTCGAAAATATATTTGATTCGATTTTATTAATGATCTTTATTTGTTATGTCCAGCTTTACGTTAATTTTTGACAATAGCGTCATAAAAATTATTTGCTGGTGTTTACTGTATTACCAAAACTATGAATTTCGTAATTTTGCCATCACATTTAATTAAATATCTTAGGATTGGCTTATTAGAATTTATTCAAACTTGGCCCATGGGTTTACTATATCAGCCTTTTCAAAAAATTTTAATAAAGTTTTTCTCTAAAATGTACAGGGGAGCCAATATTTAGCCACCTCCAAATTTATATGGGATTTCCTATGTTCAACTAAGCCATGCATCACTCGGTATAAATAATTGTGTAAAAAAGGACGAATAATTGTTGTTTTTTCAAAAATTTGTTAACATGATATTATGTTTAGACCTTTTGCTTTTACGAAAAAACGATTCAAAAATTGCGAGTTGCAATGAGCCCTAGGTACCTGCTTTAAAATTAGCCCAATGAGTAACAAAATCAAAAAAAGGCAGGAAATCTTAGTTTTTGTGAAAACTAGATGTGTTATTAAACAGTGTAACTGTTAATATTTTTGAGCAATTTTAAACTTCGGATAACTCGAAAACTTTTTATATTTTGGGCAAAAGAAAAAGTACTAGTCGACGTATTTTTTAATAAAAACAATTAGTCCCGTGAATTTGAAATAGAAAGCGCCTCATGTCTTTATGTAATTATATTTCAGAATTCTTGTTTGAAATCGTAGGCTTTAGCCCTCAGTCGTATTTATGATTTAAATGCCTAATATCTTCTTGATCTTGTGTTTCCTGCGAGGTTGGAGTAGCTGTCGATGACTTATACGAATCCATTCTTCTTCTTCTTTGTAGTCCATTTATTTCATTCAATTGATTAATGTACTCTTCGGACTGATAAAGCTCATTACCTTTAAATCCATTTCCGAAACCATTGGAAAAACTGCCTATATTGAAATTAAGATGAGAATTCGGTAAGGGTGATTCGGTTGCTGGGTGTCCATAGGAGTCTACTGCTCCTGGAGTATCGTAGCTGGCTTGGCTTGGGTCATATTCCAAGGGATGTTTCTCGAAATGTGGAAGCTAAAACAAGTGGCGAATGTTTAATGAATTAATAATCAGGTAAACTCTAATTACACACTATACAGGGTGTTTCCTAACTACGGTACGAAACTTCAGAGAGTAATACGTAAGGTCGTTTCAAGAAAAAAAGTTGTATGAACATGAACATATGTCCGGAGTTGCTTCGTTTCTGAGATACTTCAAGTTTAAAAAAAAACGGTCATAAATCTGTGGCTGTAAGGCTAAAGGGAACTCGATTTTTTGCGAAAACGAGTTATCTGTGAAAGGATACTTAAAAATACGAGCTCCATACTATGGCAAAAGGGTATAACTCAATTATCAATAATAACGAACTTATTTTGTTAAATTTAGGGTATAACACATAGGTTTGAAAATATTCAATCAAGTAAAAGGTTATAACATCATATATTTATAAAAAATATAAAAAAATTTGCAGGGAAAAGGCATAACTGTAGTTATTTTAGAGAAAAATTAAAACATATTAAAGCAAAAGGGTTTAAATTGACTTATACCTAATAGTCTAATAATACTCATCGTCTGGCATAAAGGCATAACTCAACATATTGCCTTTTGCCTAAAACAAAGTTTTCGTTCGTCTGGTATAAGTAGCTAGTTATACCCTTCTGCCTGATTTAGTTTTCTCATTTGCATATAATCGCTGTGGAACAACAAGTTTTATGGTGCGCTTGTTGTCAGTACCATTTTAGCATCGGACAGAGAAACGCGCCCATTTGCGAATTTTGAGATGAATCGAAGAACTCAAAAAATACTTAGTGCTGTAAAGAAGATAGTAATAGCAGATATGCAAGTCGGCATATATACCAAAAAGCAGTGAAGGTAGGTAATTGTTAAAATAATTATAAATAGTAATAATAATAAGATTAATTAAAATTAAATTAAACTTGTTTATTTTAAATGTTTTTCTAAGATGTCAGTGGAGTTGTCCAGATTGTTTGCAGCGAGAAAAAAGCATCAACAAATATTTCTGCTGAAGTTAAGCTACCTAAACCTGGCGAAGGTATCTATATATTATTAATAAACATTTTTCATTAATTTCATTATTCTTTTTACAGTTTTCAGTCTCGTGGTTGCTAATGAAACGCAGACTTCCAGCAATGTTCAGTATGCAGTTCAATTTAAAGACAACGTGTTATTGTCGACAAAAGAAGACTATGAAAATAAACAATATGTAATGTTACGTAACGGTGAGAGTAAAGAGTGTATAATATAATGTATATTTTTGTAAGATATTGATTTGAAGTTTATAGCATATATATTTTTTTGTAGTTGAAAACTCACAAGATATTTAAATTAAAAGTCAGGATAACCAATCGAAACTAGCCTTAGTTGGACTTAATAATGTAATTAAATATGATAATAAAGAAAATACGGACGGAAATTTTTTGGTCTATGGAAATGAAGAAATCACACAAGAAAGTATTCTCACTAAAAGATCATTTTCGGGTAAGACCGTATTATTTGATAGTATATCTCTTTTATTATAAAATTTTCAATTTCGAGGTTTTCCTCACAAAACAGCAACCGCAAGCATTATAATCTCTGAGGTTACTGAACACATAATAGAAGAAAATGTACCATCTGTAAACTTATCTGAAGGTAAAATATGATTGCTTTTTAATTATACGCATTTCTTTTTAACGCATGACTTTTTTAAGGTGCATCTTTACATGATCCATATAGCACAGATCATAGCTTAACCGATCCTGATTACGAACAAGAAACAAAAAGTGATATCGATAGGGCTGGAGAAGAAACATTCCTACAAAGGAAAGATAACATAAAGAAGCGCAAGTTGAAAAACAAGACAAAAAGTGATGAAGACAATACTTATAGTGCTGAAGAAATTGATCTTTTAACAAACCAGGCCAATAAAGATAAGAAGCGCAAAATAAATGCAAATAATAGAAAGGAACAACGTTTAAAGAAAAATCTGGGAAAGGAGCATAGAACAAATAACGGCAAAAAAGTGGATAAAAGAGGAAAGAAAAATAATACATTCGGTATTAGTTTTTAAGTAAAAAGGCATAACTCTACATGTTGCTTTTTCACTTATTACATCGTGAAATATTCAAGATATAATATGTCTAGTTATGCCTTTTTGTCTTATTGCTATGCAAAATAAAAATTAGTTAAATCTTATTATTTTCAACAAAAACGATGTTTTTTCAAAATACAATTAATAAAATACAGTAAAATTAAAGGAATTTACATTAATCGAACACAGTATATGCATTTTCATCATTTAATATCCATTTGGAGGTTGTTTAATCAGAAATTATCGTTTTTTGGTTCTCCTGAAAAATGTAAAAAACTGAGTTATGCCCTTTAGCCTTACAGCCACAGAAATATCCTTAAACCGATTAGGTTAAAATTTGGTTCAGTTATTCGAAGTAATAAGGCGCTTATTTAACCCTAAGTAGATTGAAATTATTAGGCCCAGTGGCGGCTCAGTGGGCACCACAGCCAATTAGCCATTTATTATTGAGAAGAAAAAGTACGCCACGGCCTTTTTTTTAGTTTTTTTATTTGTTCAGATTAAGCAACTAGAAATACAACTTTTTGGTCTCTTGTGATTTTCATATCTGACTTCGTTTGCGACAAAAAAAATAAAGTTAAAGTGATTTTTATTTTTAAATCGGTTTAAGGGTATTTATGACTGTTTCTCTTTTAAACTTCGTTAAAACGTAACTTAGAAACGAAGCAACTCCGGACATATGTTCATAGGAACTTTTTCTCTTTAAACGACCTTACGTATCACCCTCTGAAGTTTTGTTCCGTAGTTAGGAAACACCCTGTGTTGTAACAAGCTTTCTAACCTCGACCAAAGAATGAAACTGGTGAATCCTTACGTAATTTTAAGACGAAAATGCGGTATAAAATTTTTTCGAATGTCAGTTTCTTTCCAAAATACAGGGTATTAAAAAAAATTATTCATGTTTTCTCTTCATTAACATTTAATAAATAAACATATTCGAATAGTATTTGTCTATATAAGGGGCTCGAGCACTTTATTCTATGTTTACGCTGAACCTCACAATTAGTTCAGTGACGTAGATCCGGGTAACGACTACTAGAATTTGACAAAAATAAATAATACGGGCATGCTAAAAAGAAATTAATTTTTAAGCAAATAAAATTTCCTCCATTTTTCTCGTATCCCTTACAGTTTTCGAGTAAAATATAATTTTATTGTTGACGCCACAAGACCTAATAAGTCTATAATTAAAACAGCTAAACAAATTATAACGAAAACAATACCTTGTACAGGGTGGTTCAGAAGTATGATACGTTACTTAAAAGGGTTATTCCTTATGATATTCTTAGGGGAAAAGTTCATATGAACATGTGTCCGGTAAACAAAAATCGTTTCTTTATAATTTCTCTAAGTATCCTTTACCCAATTTTTATGAAGTTTGGTACCATTATTCATAATAATAAGAGGCTTAGTTAGCCCTAAATGGAACAAATTCATTAAGTCCAGTGGCATCCCGGGGAGCACCTTAACGAAGATTATTGACGAAAGAATGTACTCGACAGACTTTCTTTTAATTTTGATATTTTTTTCGGACTTTTCAATAATAGTACAACTTTTTTAATTATTAAATTGTTTTCGTATTTTGCTTCGTTTTCGAGGGGAAAAATAAAAATCACTTTATTGCGTGTACAAAAATAATACCTACCTTCGTATTTTAAAGTAAATTAAAACATTTGCATTAAAAATAAAAGTGGTTTCTATTTTTTCTCTCGAAAACGAATCAAGATTCGAAAACAATTCAGAGATCAAAAAAGTGGTATTATTACAGACATTTTATTATTAAATGACAATAAATAACGCCGAACAATATACCTCCAAACCCCAGAAACCCCAAATAAATACCTTGTGTATGACCAAGATGTAAATTTTAATTATTATTTATTTATCTTCAGATTGGAAAATCCCTGAAACAAGTGCTAACTGGACTGCCGGACTGGACATTAAACCTATGAGTCTACGAGTTTTCATGACCGGGCGTTTTTAATTTTTTGATAACGCCGACAACATAATAATATGCTCATTAAATGATAATTCGGGAAAAATATGCATTTTATTATAAAATTGACAAAATATGCAAAAATGCATCCCGCCCTTTAATTATGAGCAATCAAATTTTTAAAGAACTGTATTTATTCAAGTTTAATTTGTCTAGAATGCATAAGAAAACAATAGCTTCATAATGGTGATGCATTAAAATAATATCTAGGAGGTGTTGGAAAATAAATTTATCAAGTTTCAATATGTCTAGAATGCGCTGGAGAACAAAACCGTATAAATAATAATATATTAAAGTCAAGGGTGTTTATTAATCAAAATGGAATATTCTCTCGAAGAATAATTTCGAAATACCGCACTTTTCTATAAAAGTGAAAAGTGCAAGGGAAACTCATCGGAGATACTTCGCGGAAGTTATTGGAAACATATTATCAATACACTGACTTTAAAGAATGTATGTGATTTACATTACACGACTGCAAACGGAGATATGAAACAAGTGTGATCCAAGAACGTGCAGAACTATATTCTCTTAGAAATAACCCGACCCAATTATATGGAGGAAGGAGTTAGAGGCATCCCGTATGGTCTAAGAAGAAACAGAGTAAGTTTTAGTGCCGTTTAAAGAACCTTAAGTCGACATAAATTCATTCTATTTCGAATTCACTCTATGCAATCAAGCGAGGATCCAGGAGGAGGGTGATGGGGGTCATGACACCCCCCCCCCCAAACAAACAGAGGAACACAAAAAAATATTATACAGGGTGTCTTCGTTCGTATATTTTAAGGGGATTTTCTACATATGAAAAAAAGTTCATATGAATGTAGGTCCTTAAATGTCTTATAAGGAAGCTATGGCCGTCCGAAGGTGACCTCTAAAGATTAGTTTCTCTTTTATATCTTTGCGACCGCTTGAGGTATCGATGTGCTTTTTGGCACACAAACTAATATTAACAATTGCTAATTTATGATTATGAGAGTTAGTATGAAATTTAGTCAGGGACGTTCTTACGGGGGGTGGCTTAGTTTATTTATCCCTAATTTTTGTACACGACACATTTAAAAAATTTTACCCAAAAATTATAATTCCAGTGATTTTTCTACACAAAGAAGTTATTCTTAAAAAAAATTACTGGGCAATGATTTAGGAGAAAAATCAGTTTATTTAAATTATTGCACACATTATAAAATTATAAAATTAATTAGACTTAAGGAAAGGTATCTCAAGAGGTTCAGAACGCACCGAGCGATATTTTGGAAAAATAAGTTTAGATCTATCAGGCAAAAGATTAAATTAAAAATAAGAATAGCATATAACAACTACCTAGCTAAAGTTCAAAATAGTTTGTATGACAATCCTAAATTCTTTTGGTCATATGTTAAATGTCAAAGAGAATGTCCTGATATTCCTGGTGAGATGTTGCTAGAGGATGAGATATTTATGGGGACGAGATGTGTGACTGAAGCATTTGCCCGTTTTTTTGGGTCCGTTTTTAGTGATGACAGTGTGTCTGATTGTGGGGGCTCCGAGATTAAGTCTCATTTTTGTGAAAGGGAGATTACATCTAAGGAAATTGAACAGGCAATTGCAGGTTTAAAGGCTAATAAGGCTATAGGACCTGATGGGGTACCTGGATACATTTATAAGGACTGTGGAGACTTTTTTGTGGAGCCCTTGAGATTTATATTCAATCTTAGTTTAAAAACGACCACTTATCCAGTGCTATGGAAGTCCAGTAAAGTTATCCCTGTATTTAAGAAGGGTGCTCGGCATGAAATTAAGAATTATCGCCCTATAACAATAGTTTCGGCTGTTTCCAAAATATATGAGCTCATATTGTTTGAAAGAATATACAATGAAGTTGCCGCTAATATATCTGTTTTTCAGCATGGCTTCCTGCCAAAGAGGTCAACTTTTACTAACTTATCTATCTTTTGTCAATATGTTCATGAAGCTTTAAAAAATAAACACCAAGTTGATGTTGTATATACTGACATGGAAAAGGCTTTAAAGTAATAACTGTGTCCTAATAAGTGCTATGGAAAGTATGAATGTAACAAATAATATAACTATGTTAGTTCAGTCATACTTAAATGGAAGGGAACAATATGTGGAGCTAAAAGGTTCTAAATCCGCAAAATATAGGAGTACCTCTGGAGTGCCTCAGGGATCCAATTTAGGCCCTTTACTTTTTTTGAGAGCAATAAATAGTATTGTTGATGTCGTAAAGCACTCAAAGGCTTTATTATTTGCTGATGATTTTAAGTTATATATGGAGGTTGTTACTAAGGATGACTGTGACATGTTACAGAGTGATCTAGCTAGTGTGATTGAGTGGTGTAATGTGAATGGCTTTACTCTAAATGTTAATAAATGTTCATGTATGTCTTTCTCTTTAAACCATAATATTATTAATAATACCTACAAGATAGAAGGTCAGAGTATGGTGAGGGTTGAGAGTCAGAGTGATTTGGGTATTCTCTTTGATAGTAGTCTTTCTTTTAATAAACATATAGTGACTAAAGTTTGAGAAGCACAAAGAATAATGGGATTTATTGTCAGAAACACAAAAAATTTTGACATTAATGTCTGTCTAAAACTTTTTGATGTATTGGTTTTACCAAAGTCAGAATATGGAAGTATTATATGGTCTCCGTATTACAATTTCTGGATTGACTTTATTGAGGGTGTACAGAGAAAGTTCCTGAAGTATATGTTTTTTAAGAAATTTGGATATTATCCAGATAGAGGAATTGATCACATATACCTGCTTGGTTTTTTTGGTGGAATGTCCCTGGAGAGGAGACGTATAAAAACTTGTTTACTTACACTATTTAAGGTATTAAAAGGAAATATAGACAATCCTGATGTTTTGAGTCAACTTCCTTTCTCTGTAAATCGCGTCAATACCAGATCAAAAAAAGTGTTTTACTTGGATTTCCCAAGGACAAACCTGTATAAGATGTCACCAATTTATCAAATGTGTAACCTTTTTAATGATTATGCTTCCAATATTGATGTAGATACCATAAGTGTTAATGGTTTTAAAAAATTGATAGATTTAAGATTGGTTAGTGGATAATATGATTTGTCTTGTAATATGGTATTTATAGTATCAATCTAGTTATAGTAGCTAATGTAACGTATCTGTAATTGGCCTTTGCTGTTGATACTTAAATAAATAAATAAAATAAATAAATTGCATAAACTATTATCGAATTGTGTTTAAACTAAAACTTCAAAGTAGTCTTATGACAAATACAAATTTGAAGCCAAAGAAACATCAAGAAGCCCATGGTTAGCGTTAAAATATATTGACAATGACGTTTTTGCGATTTATTGTAGTGATCATTGATCAAGGGAAAAGTGTTTTTGATTAATTAAGGTGCAAATTTTAGGCAGATTATTCATTTGCTGAGTTAGCTGATACGCATTTTATGTATGGCAAAGCTAATGGTTGTGCTCGAGAAGCTCGCAGGTTGTATCAAGAATATTTTCCAAACCGTCAAATTCCTTGTGAGAAATTATTCATTAATTTACATCAACAATTAAGAGAAACCGGAACTTTTAGGCCAAATATGAATGAAACTGGGAGAAGCCGTACTACTAGGACTCCACAAGCAGAAGAAAGAGTGCTCGAATGCGTTGCAGCCAATCCGGGTATAAGCACAAGAAGAATTGCCTTACAAGAGGGTATCTCTAACATGGGAAATTTTGCATGAACAACTTCTTTATCCATACCATATTATACAAAGAGTTTAGGCGCTTAAGCCTCAAGACCTACTTCCTCGTGCACAGTTTTGTCAGTGGATGCAGAGAAAATGTCATCAAGACCGTTTTTTTCTACATAAAGTCTTGTTTACTGACGAAGCAGGGTTTACCCGTGAAGGCATCGTAAATTTCCATAGTAAGCATGTATGGGCAGAAGAAAATCCCCATGCAATTTTCTAAAGTCGATTTCAAAATAAATTTTCAATTAATGTTTGGGCAGGTATATTGGGCGATCGATTAATAGGACCATACATTATGCCTCAACGTTTAGATGGCCCTGCATATTTAGATTTTTTACAAGACTCTTTGCCTGTTCTACTTAAAGATGTGCCGTACCAGCAAAGACTTACAAACTATTTTATGCATGATCGGCTCTACCTCATTTAAGTAGATTGGTTCGAGATTATTTAAATCAAACATATCCAGACCGATGGATAGGCCGAGGTGGGCCCATTGCCTGGCCTCCCCGTTCACCTGATCTCAATCCATTGGATTACTTTCTTTGGGGATATCTGAAGTCTCTGGTATATTCAGTACCTGTCGAAAATGTACAACAATTGGAACAACGTGTTATTTATTGTTGCAAGGAAATTCGTAATAAGGAAGGAGTTTTCGCAAGAGTACGAATATCAATGAGAAATCGTTTAGTTGGTTGTATTAATATGAATGGAAACCATTTTCAACATTTGTTGTAACTTTTTTACTTTTTTCAGTTTATTATTGTTAAACCAACAACTCTTAATTTGTTTTGTTTAAAAATTACAATAAAACAACGTTTTGACTTAATTATTGTCATTGTCAATTTATTTTAACCCTAACAATGGGCTTCTTGATGTTTTTTTGACTTCAAATTTGTATTTGTCATAAGACTACTTTGATGTTTTAGTTTAAACACAATTCGATAACACGTTATGCAATGATTTAAATAAATCGATTTTTCTCCTAAATCATTGGCCCAATAATTTTTTTTGAGAATACCTTTTTTGTGTAGAAAAATCACTGGAATTATAATTTTTGGGTAAAATTTTTTAAATGTGTCGTGTACAAAAATTAGGAATAAATAAACTAGGCCACCTCCCCCCGTAAGAACGTCCCTGACTAAATTTCATACTAACTTTCAATATCATAAATTAGCAATTGTTAATATTAGTTTGTGTGCCAAAAAGCACATCGATACCTCAAGCGGTCGCAAAGATATAAAAGAGAAACTAATCTTTAGAGGTCACCTTTGGACGGCCATAGCTTCCTTATAAGACATTTAAGGACCTACATTCATATGATCTTTTTTTCATATTTTCATATGTAGAATATCCCCATAAAATATACGAACGAAGTTTCCGGACACCCTGTATATTATATTTACTTTGCTCATATTATTTTCCAATGATGCATGTCAAAATTTAATTATATTGATCCGTAAGATGATTTATGAAAACTTCTTTTATTATTTTGGAGATTTATCATATAATAGCATTAATACACAAAAGTAAAATATATTGCTTTTTTGTGAGTGACCCCCCCCCCCCCCCAAACGAGGTTCTGGATCCGCTCCTGTATGCAATCCATGACAACAGACCGAAATGAACTTCGGTTTAAATTTATTACACGGGAAATTTAAAAACAAGAGATCTGGACTTCTTTAAAAAGGTGACATTCACGACATAATGGATATATAATCGACACAATGTACACATTTGTTCTCAAGTAAACCCAAAAAGATTTTAAACTATTATATAAATATCAAGACAAAACATAAATATTATGTATGATGTGGTATAGTTAACAATAGAATAATTGTGTCTATTTTATTTTAATGGATCATTAACTGGTCAACGATATCTACAATTTCTTTAAATTTAATTTGAAAATGTTTCGTATGAATTACAGCTAATTTTATTTGGCAACAAGATGGAGCTTCACCTCATAGAGCTCATGATGTTATAAACTCGGAGGTGGCCACCAAATATCTTAATAATAGACACATTTCTATGGGAACATTTAAACAATGTTTGCAGTCTTAGAAGCCAAAGTATTGAAGAAATAAAGATCAAAATTAGCAATAAAATCAATAGACTTAATAGAAAAACATATTTTACCAGCAAGTCTCGACTGATTAAAAAGGGGCTACCAGCCCTACTGTGTAAATAATGCATATTGAACATATAAATTATTTATAAATATTGTTTTTATAATCTGCAAATATAACTTGTAGTAAATTAGTATATAGTGTTAGAGATTTTATGTTTATTCAAAAAGCCCGCCAAACTCGAATCGGAAGTACAGGTTGAAGTGAAAGAGTGAGAGAAAGGAAAGAGAGAGAGGGAGTCGAAGAAAAGATGGTCGACGAGTGCCTCTAGAGTTTGGAAAAGTAGTTTGAAATAGTAGAATTAGTTATTAGAGTGTGCCGAAACAGTTAGAAAGGAGAATCAATCTTGTAAGAAGACTTGACGCCCATTAAACTTTGTTATATATTACTACCAGTGTTTTATTTAGCAAAGGGAAAACAATAGGGTGATTCATAAGTACGGTAGGTATCTTACAGGGGTGATTTCTTATAATATTCTAAGAGAAAAAATTCATATGAACATGTGTCCAGAGTTGTTCCGTTTTTGATATACAGGGTGTTGAAGTTTTTTTTTAATCGTTTTTTTTATGATTTTTTAAATATTATTTTTTCGATTTTATTAAAAAATGATGATAAGGGGTTTAATTAACCCTAACCAAATATAGTGGCGTCCCGGGAAGCACCTTAACGGATATTATTGACAATAAAATGTACGTCACTGACTTTCATCTTCTAATTTTGATATTCTTTTTCGAATTTACTAACTAATAATATAACTTTTTTGTTTCTTGCATTGTTTTCGTATCTTGCTTCGTTTCCGAGAGAAAAAAATAAAACCCACTCTATTGCATGTACATACAAAAAAAATTCAAATTTGCAATTGTCTCACCAATAAAATATTTTGACACCCTGTATATTAAAAACAGGGCAACTTCGGACACATGTTTAGATACACTTTTTCTCTTAGAATATCATAAAGAATCACCACCTTAAGTAACGTACCGTATTTTTGAAACACCCTGTATATTTATTGTTTTTGACTAAAAACGCTATTGAACTAATATAAATAAACCACACATTTTTGGAATTAGAATAGAAAGATTTTTCATAAGAATAAAAAATATACAGAGTGTTCAAACTATATTTTTAAGCTACAGTTTCCTTGTATTAAGCTAAGCCGCCTTTTAAATGGCAATTTGAATCTCCACGAAAAATATAAATAAGATGGCTATATTGGTTTTTAATAAAAATACAGAGAAACTCGAAAATAGGCCCTTTTCAATCCTGGTTTTCTGAGATAGTTGTTTAATTGTGTAATGGTATTTCCAATCTAATTATTGCAATAACAATAAAAGCAATGAACAAATTTGATACGAAACGTACGTTACCCTCAACACAGATGATGTGGTCATTTTCAATATCTGTGCTAACCGAATTTTACGAACACGATATCATTTGAAAGAGAATTGAACGCCCTTTTAAAGGAAGTATCAATCGACCCTTCTACCATTTCAAATTTTGGTTGGTTGGCCCCCATCCTACTTAGGGGGTTAAAATGGAAGCGTTGAAAATGGTAGCAAAAAATATACAGGGTATCCGGAAAAATGTGGGATATCTCTCGGATTCAGATATAACATGAAAAAATAAGATGATAAATTCCTATAACATTTTTCCTTACAGGCCCTCCCTACGGAGATATGTGCCCCTGAAAGACGCCGCTGGAAATCGGTTATTCTTGAATAACTCTCAAAGTACTTAATATAATTTAATAAAAGCCTGAAACTTATTTAGCTTTTTTACTTTACCAGGAGCGGACTAAGCTTTAAAACTTAATGCTAAAATTTTATCACCCTGTACGATAAAAACTTGAAAAAAATTAATCTGGGTAGCTTGCACCTTAGACTAAAATAAAGGTACTTTTGTTTATTTTCGATAAAATGAACCGTCTTCGAGAAACAGAATAATAAACGAATAGTAGAAGCCCTATGTTGCAAAAAATGTGCATTTTATTTATTTATCGGCACCAAAAAAACGTACCGTTGTTGCAAACGCTACTGTGGTACGAAATAAATAAAATATCATGCATTTTAAAACTTGTCATCTTTCATAACATTGACATATTAATCCTTTACTTCGATATTAATTTACTGATTTTTGGATTTCGTGATGAGTTAACTCGAACTACACTTATACACGTTTATTGAGTATGCAGATATGAATCTGATGTATAGTCCTCCGTCTTGCAATGCTGTAGAGGTCAGAAGGTCATGAACGATTTTCTAATCGTACTATGCCAAAACAGAAGACATTTCAACGAGTTGACCAACCATGTATGGGCTGATAACACCTATTGCCACTATTGCTTCGCATAATTAACATCAGTTCCAATAAATTAATATCTGGGCAGGAATCACTGGCAATATTTTAATTGTACTGTTCGTATTGCCGGAACGCTTGAATGGACAACTTGATTTGGAGTTCCTCCAGAAGGCTTTCAGGATTTAATAGAGCACTTACCACCTGAGACCCGCCAAAACATGTACTTTATGAATGGTGGGGCACCACCTCATTTCAGCGTTGGTATGCGGTAGTACCAGAATACGGTGGAATAGGTAGAGCAGGATCTATTGCCTGGCCTCCTCGATCTCCCGACCTAACGCCGTGGGAGTTTTACCTGTAGGGACACCTAAAAAACTATTCCACTGTGGTCGGCACTAGGGAGGAACTTTTACAGAGAATCACGTTTCATTGTGATGTGATAAGGATCAAGACTCGGTTGGTGTGGCGGGTACAGCAGTCCTCAATTCGTCGTAACCGCAAGTGTATCAGATTTCACGGAGCCCATGTTGAACTTTATTATGAAGTTTTTCAATAATTTCGTTAAGGTGCCTCCTGTTACATTACTGCATTTTTAAAATTTTTGTATTTGTTCGGATTTAACAACTTAAAATCAAACTTTTCAGTTGTTTCAATGACTTTCGTATCAAACTTTTTAGTCAAGGAACAAAATGGAAATCATGGTCCTTGTTATTAAAAATAAATCATAAATTCGTTTATTATTCTTTTTCTCGAAAACGGTTAATTTTATCAACAATAAGCAAGAGTGCCTTTTTTTAGTCTAAGGTACAAACTACTAAGAACTATTTTTTTTAAGTCTTTATCATACAGTGTGTTAAAAATGTAAGCATTAAGTTGTAAAGTTTAGTCCGCCCCTGGTAAACTAAAAAAGCTAAATATGTTTCAAGGACACTATTTTAAGAGGTCCTTACTAGTGTCTATCACATTAAATTTTTATTAAATTATAGTAAGTACTTTCAATGTTATTTAAGGAAAACCTATTTCCAACGGCATCTTTCAGGGGCACATATCTCCGTAGGGAGGGCCTGTAAGAAGAAATTTTATAGAAACTTGTCATCTTTTTTTCTCAAGTTATATCTGAATTTGAGAAATTTCCCACATTTTCCCGGACCCTCTGTATACAATATACAGGGTGTAACTAAATAAGTGTAAAACATTTAAGGGGGTGATTCCTCATCGAAAAAAAGATAGGATCTTTCATATAAACAAACTTTATTGGAGCATCCCTTATTAAGATACAGCCCCTTAAAGGGGGTACATAAAATTTGTTTAACAATTTTTTTCACAAGCACTAAAAAAATTACAATATTGAAATTAACCTGACATTTTCTACTACCAAAAAGACACTTAGCCAGTAATTTATTTGGTTTACCCCATGGGTGTAAGGGGTGGAAAACGCAACCCATAAAATTTATTTCCAATGCAACTTTTTGCCGTATTATTTGCTTACCATTTAAAAATTAATTTCCGATAGCCTATTTCATTCTAAACAAAAAATGTCTCTTGAATTTTTTGCCCAAAATAAACCAGTTCGCAGCAAAAAATTATTTTAGGACCAAGATACATATCGCCATAAAACGAAAATACGAAACTAATTTATCTAGTAGGCCGCTATTAGCGATAGTGACAATTAAATAAGAAAACGTCAGGTTAATTTCAATATTGTAACTTTTTTAGTGCTTGTGAAAAAAATTGTTAAACAAATTTTATGTACCCCCTTTAAGGGGCTGTATCTTAATAAGGGATGCTCCAATAAAGTTTGTTTATATGAAAGATCCTATCTTTTTTTCGATGAGGAATCACCCCCTTAAATGTTTTACACTTATTTAGTTACACCCTGTATATGGTGTTACAATTTCATTTTTTTTGCAATTTTTAATTCTGTCTCTCACAATTTTTAAGAAAAGCGAACGAAATTTGGTACTTAATAACTGTTACAATATCTACAACACAGCCTTATTATTGCTTTTTAATCACATCTTTAAAGGAACTTCTTATATTAGAAATAATAAGGAATCGTCGTGAAATACCAAACACTTAACATCCTGTATAATATACACTGGCAAGCAAAAAATTTAGGTCACATTGAAATTGTAATATTTTTTTGAAATTCTCGGTTTTCAGCTTATATTTGCAAATTGTAAATTATCCGAATGCACTTTGTAAGCTTAATTGAATATTAATTATTAAAAATTAAACACCTTATTTTGGTTTTTGGGTAATTCCAAGATAAGTTGAAATAATTGCGTTTCAAAGCATTTTACCGGTAATGTTTAAAAATTTGCCACAATTTTTTTCCTTGTCAATCTTATTTAACCTTATCTAAAACTGAGATTAAAAAAGATCGAGAAATTTTTCGTATTTGCAAAAAAAAACGGTTATCTTTAAGGTAAATGTCATATATGTTACCAGTTACCGACATGGTCCTTCAAATTGATGAACGCGTAATATTGTTAAGATTCATATTGTTTGCTCTTTTCCGTCAGCAAATAATTATTTATGTACCGCTTTATTATTACTAGGTAAGTATTTGTGAGATGCATTCAAGGATTTGCCATAATTTTATGAAATATTAGCGTATCTGGGAACGATGTCAAATATGTTACCCAAGAAATAAACACAATAACGTGCGACGTGACAACATTGTTTTTTACCAGTCGACCAGTAAACGTAAGTTTAGTGTTTTGGGTTGATGTTGATAATAATTTTACTGTGTTTTGTGAATTTACAAGAAAGTGTTTGAAAAATATAGTACCCAAAGCAGGTGCGTATGTTTATTATAAGTCAAACATGTTACTCCAGCAATCATATGTATTTTTATAACAAATTGTATACAAACTATGCAAACATAACCTCAAATGTGAATACTTCTTTTATTACTCTGAACGCGCCGATCAGATTGAACCTGGCGGCAATTTTAAATTGTAATGTGTGAAATGTCAAATATGTTACCGTCAAATATGTTACCACTCCTTAGGTAACATATGTGACATAAGGTAACATATATGACAAAATTATTATTTATGAATAATAAATTATAAAACCTGTTACAATTTTGTTTATTTTTTATAGAATATGGCTTTAACCGCAGCAGAAAAGCAGAAGCGGTACAGAGAACGGCTTAATGCAGACCCGGAGCGACGGAATGAATTTCTTAGAAAAATGCGAGACCATGCAAGGAAACGAAAAGATTTAAAACTGGATAAGCCAATAAAAGAGTTGTCTGGACGAGAACAAAGGCGCAAAAGAAAGTATTGGCAAGATAAGCAAAGGAAATGTCGTCAAAAAAAACAGGACGAACAACGGCAATTGGATCATATTATGACAAATACGCCTCCTAATACTCCACCTCCTGGATTACCACCAGTTTTACAGAACAGTGCGTCAATAAGAGGAAGAAAAAGATTGAGAAAAGATCGATCAGCAGCGTACAGACGCATTGCGAAGTTAGAAGAGGCATTAGAAGGGGCAAGAAAGAAAATCAACAAATACAAGTCAAAAGTTCAACGCCTAAAGACAAAAGTCTCTGACACACCTAGTACATCTAAGTCTCCATTATCTAAACTAAATAGAGAACTAGCAGACCTAGTAGTACCGCAGCCAGTAAGAAAAAAATTATTATTCCAAGACGTTCTTCTTACAGAATTAAAAAACACCTACAAGTGTACCCCAAGTGAAAAAATAAAGCAAACACTTTCGCAAATTTGCAAAGGACCGAACGTGAAAAAATATAAATTTGTAGCTAAAGCTTCTAAAAAATTGGGATTTAGATCCGATAATAGTAAGAAAGATATTCAGAGAAACCGTATTAATAAATTACGCAAGAAAGTAAGGGACTTTTATTGCCGTGATGATAATAGCCAGCAAACTCCTGGAAAAAAACAGACAGTCACCTTTCGAGGCTTAAAGAAGCAAAAACGCTTTCTTTTGCAATCAGTTATCAATCTCCATAAAAAATTTTGTAAAGAATTTAACGTCAACTTGGGAAAATCTACCTTCTTCAAATGGCGCCCTTTTTACGTAGTCCAGGCCAAATTGTCAGAAAGGGATTCATGTCTATGCAAGAAACATGATAACCTACAAAAAAAACTGGATACAATAACCAGAGAAAATTTAGTTGATAGCGCAGATCTAGAAACGCTCTGTGGAACTGTTAAATGTGATACTAATTCTATATCATGTATGCTTAATAAATGTCAAGTTTGTAAGGACAAAAATGCAATAACTAAAGAAATTTATTTTAATAAAAAAGTTAAATGGTTTGTTTGGAAAACAGAAAGAAATGTAATAGAAAAAGAAGGAAAAACACAACAAATTTCAAAAACAGTAAAGAACCAAGAGGAAGGATACTTACAGGATTTAATTACAGTTTTTAATAAGGAATTTAAAGAGCAATTTTGTCCGCATGTCTTTCGAATCAGACACCAATTTAAACAAAGCCAAATATGCAAGTCAGAGTTATGCTATGATGAAGCTGCTGTTCATATCGACTTCTCGGAAAACTACATATGTAAACTGGGTACGGAAATTCAAGCTATGCACTTCGGTGCTTCTCATAATCAAGCTACTCTACAAACGGTAGTGGTTTACCTCGAAAACGGAGAACATCAGTCTTACTGCACCGTCTCTGATTCCAGGAGACATAATCCAGCAGCAGTGTGGGCTCATTTAATGCCTATATTATTGGAACTTAAATCAAAAAATATTGACGTCATCCACTTCTTCAGCGATGGGCCAGCCTCACAATACAAAAACAAAGACAATTTTTTTTACTTTAAAACGTTGTTCCATCAGATCGGTTTTAAGTGTGGCACCTGGAATTTTTCAGAAGCTGCCCATGGAAAAGGAGCACCGGATGGTATCGGTGCTGCTGTAAAAAGAATTGCCGACAATCTCGTCGCTAGGGGAACCGATGTAGGAGATGCTAAGGCTTTTTTTGAGCAAGTCCGGAAGAAAACAGAATTAATAAAAATGTTTTTTATTAGCGAATGTGATATTACAGATATGGACCATAAAAAAGATGGCATAACAATAAAGAAAATACCAGGAATAATGAAAGTTCATCAAGTTTTGTCACTGGATCGTGAAAGTACTCTTTATATTAGGGAATTCTCCTGTTTTTGTAAAAAATTACCAGTGCTGGATTTAAATTGCTTTAACTCTAAAGAAATCAAAGTCTTTGAACACGAAAACCCAACCATAAATATTGAAGCCGAAGAAATTATTGAAATAGAAAGTAACACTGCCAAGGAAGACTTATATTCAGATTCAGATGACATTCCTTTATCGGAAATTAAAAACCAAATTAGATCTTCTTTACATCCTATTACAATCGGAAACTTTGTAATATGCAAATTCACTTATAATGAGGGAACTAAACATGAAATGGAAAAACGTTTTGTGGCTTTAATTCTTGGAGTTGAAGATGATATGTCATACTTAGTCGACTGTTTAAGGAAAAGGAAAAATGAATTTGTTTTTCCTAATATTGAAGACAAGAACATTGTTAAGCCTGAAAATATTTGCTGTGTTTTATCAGATCCGAAAATTAAGAGAGGCTGTTACGATTTTGGGCAGAGTATTCCTCAAGAAATGGCACTTTTTTAGTTTCTATATGAAAAATTTGTAGGTTTTAAGCCTAACAGTTCATTAGATCGCAATGTTTAAAATAATATTAATGTTTTTCTATGTTTTAGATAAGCTTCAATTTTTTTGTCACATAAGTTACTGCCGGTCACCTATGTTACCATTTTTTAAATATTATGTTTATTTTAGGTTTGTCACTAAATTTAACATTCAGTGAGTCTTTGTAGTTCTTGGTACTTCAGTAAACAATATATTTTGTGTTTTTCTTTATTCATTTTACTTTTACATCCCATTCTGACTCTTAGTAACATATATGACTGTCATATATGTTTTCATCTAGTAATATACCATAAAATGCAAAAAAAGGAAAAAAGTGCACTGCTGATGCTAGATTTGTGATCCAAAGTGTATAATTGATAAGTATTTCAAAATATATCACGGCTGCTGACTTAAAAAAAAAAAAAATATATATGTATTAGCAAGCAACTTATCTTGGAATTACCCTTTTATGGTTTACTCTGAAGAAACGTCCAATTTACATTTCAAGCGAAGTTCGACTGATTGTTACTTGGAACTACAGGAATGAGTGAAACTTAACATTAATAAAAAAATTATAATTAATAACGTGTATTCCCTCCTCTTGCATTAATGACTGCTTGTATTCGAAGAGGCATACTTTGAATTAAATTAAGGATCACATGCTGATCGATGCTATTCCACTCTTGCAACAGCAACTCTCTCAGCTCCTGGCAGTTCTTGGAGTTGGTGTATGCCTTCGAATTCGTCGTCCGAACTCATCCCAGACATGTTCTATGGGATTCATTTCCGGACTG
Source organism: Polydrusus tereticollis (assembly GCA_963920685.1). Taxonomy (NCBI): domain Eukaryota; kingdom Metazoa; phylum Arthropoda; class Insecta; order Coleoptera; family Curculionidae; genus Polydrusus; species Polydrusus tereticollis. The sequence continues at coordinate 165,658,207 of OY987327.1, forward strand.
AGTGCTGGCCAATCCAACCGCCTAATTCCTACCTGATCCTTATAGTCACTGACAATTCTGGCCACATGGGGTCTAGCATTATCTTGCATGAAAATACAATGCTCGCCCATAGTGATCATGAAAGGCATAACATAATCATCTAGGACCTCCGTAATATACCTGTGAGCTGTCAGGGAGCCATTCTGTATGAAGACCAACTATGTGCGTGCTTGTGAAGCGATACCCGCCCAAACCATAACCGACCCACCGCCAAATGGAAGTCTCTCGTCAATACAAACTGGGGCATATCTTTCTCCGGGTCTTCTCCATACTCGTCGACGTCCATCTGACCCAGTGAGGCAAAAACGCGACTCATCTGAGAACAGTACCTTGCTCCAGTCATCATCATTCCATACCCGGTGATTTCGGGCAAAAGCCAATCTTGCAATTCGATGCCTGCGGTGCAATGGTGGTCCTGTAGCCATTCTTCTAGAAGACAATCCATTAGCATGAAGCCTTATTCTTACGGTACATTCGCTAACATTAACACCTCTAACCTCTTGAAGTTGATTTCGCAGAATAACCGCAGAAGCTGTTCTATTCCGCAAACTTGCGGACACCAAAAACCGATCATCTCTTTGGTTTGTGATTTTTTTTCGCCCGGATCCTGGTCTTCTGGTTATCAGGCCAGTCTCCTGATAGCGCTGGTAAATATTTTGTACAGCACATAGGCTCTTACCAACAATTCTTGCAGTTTCACGTTGTCCTCGACCATCTTGTAATAACGCTACAATTCTTGCTACAACAATAGGATCTAAAGGCATTATGACCTGTTAAGTGAACACTACAAACAATACACCGTAAGACCGATAGGTTTTAGAAAAAGAAAACAACTTTAAACTGAGAAATAGGCAACGAAATAAAAATATTAAATAGTACTGAATTCACGTTACTTCACAAAAGGCGTAACTACGATGACAATACGTGACAGATAACAAATATGGCAGATAGGATTTTTCGGGAAACAAATGATGCACCGCCTACTGGACCAATGATTCCCTGATTAATTTTATTTCTAAAATTATTTGCAATTTCTGAAGTGACCTAAATTTTTTGCTCGCCAGTGTATTATTGTAGATTTGACAGTTGTATTTTATCATTCTTATTTTTATAACATTCTGACACAGCTAAGTAAAGTGGAGAAAGCTGAAATATCTACATTATTGGAACAGGGTTAGCAAAGGCCAAATATTGGGAGTATCGAAAAGTATAAAACAGTACTTATAATAAGTAGTAACACGAGTGGTAGACAGACATTAAAAGCCTTACTTAAATTTTACTTTCGTACAGTGGTCATATCAGAAAAATTTATATTTTAATTAATTTGTAATTAAATCAAAATAATTAAATTATAATTAATAATTAAGAAAATATAGCATTTTTTTAATTATCTAAAATGTAACTCAACGCTAATTTTTTGTTATCGTGTAACACCTACATCGTTGAAACGGTTATATTGTTTAATTTGTTTAGCTGAATAAAAATTTAAAATATTAGGAAAACAATTTTAAAGCAACCGTTTATACAAAAACAACAAACAATTTATAGCAATTAAACCCCTTTTAGTTTAATTTACAGTAAATGCGCTTACCCAATATTTAATAGCAAGTTATACATTGAGGTGGCGGTTAAAAGTTATAGATGATTTAAACAAACACATTTTTCACCATTAGCGCCGTGTTGTATAAAGAAACATGATTAATAGGATTACTAGTATGATTTATAGGTTTCAACAGAACAGCTTTTGATAGAGCACCGCTTTATAACTTTGCTTTTTGAAATTTAAAACCTAGGTAAACTTAGCACAAACAAAAAACGTGTACGCTGAAACTGCAGCTACACAATATTAGTTTTAGCTCGGGCGGAATAAAAGGCTTTTAAAAACGACATTGCGTTGAAAAATGGAACAACGTCTACAGAAACGTGTTGTGAAAAATTGTATATTGTGTAATATGCAGGGTATTTCGAAAGGAAGGGAAACTACTTTAATGTCGCGTTCAAGAGGTAAATATAAGAAAAAAGATTAATGCCCGTATTATCCGTAATGTTTTAAGCTGGCTTAAAAAGAAAGCCGCTTTAAGATGCCGTTTTCTTAAGCACCGTTAACCTTAAGAACCGTAAGCTTACTTAATTTTAAGCCCACAATATTGGAGGCTTAATATCGGGCTTAAGATTTGCATCTGCGCATTTATAAAATTAAAAAAACAAACAGTAAAATCCAAAATTTTAACAATTATTTTCAAACACAGCACAAACTGTAATAATAGACCTTTGCTTTTGTAGGCTTTAATTAGCAGAACTTGGCTAAAACTATACTCACATGACAGTGACTTATAAACTAATAAATATATTACAAACAGGTTACAATATATAACACGTAAATAAGGTATCAGGTAATAATCTACATATACAAGTAATGCATACAGCAGTTATATTACACAAAGCACATGAAACGAAAAATAAGGTTACAATGTCACAAATTTCTTCCTCTGTACTCTACCACTTGACGGCCTCAGTCTCTGAGCAAAAAAGAAGAGAAAAATGCGACGTTGAAAAATTTTAAGGAGGCTTAATTAAACCCGACAATAATTGCTTCGGTGCTTACCTTTAATTAGTTAAGTGAGTTTAAGAAATTAAGTCAACTTTAGTTAAGCCAGCTTTTCTACATAACGGAGAATACGGGCATAAATAAATTTGGCTCCAAAAATGCTTTCTTTGTAAGATCCGATATAAAAAAAAGGAATATAATTGTTTCTCCTAATACCTTAAAAAGGATTTAAGATATTACTGACCTATGGTATACCTACACTAAACTGTCACAAAAAGAAGCTTTCTTTACTTAAAAAGGTCCATTCTACCAGTAACGTATGTGAAAATAGAATTATTACTTGTCTTACTTTTTATGACTTCCATATGAGTTCCCTAGATGCAAAACTTGCCTAACGCATTACATGTCAATTTGAGAAAACCACGTAGTTTTAAAATATCACTAAGGAGTTTGGATAATCTCTGAGCAAAAGAAATGTATTTGGCGAGTTTTGCACAAAATATTTTCATAAAGAGTTTTGCATAATTTATATTAGATAAAACAGCAGCATACTATGAATTTATATTCCATTTATTTGCAACAAAAATATTATTATACACTTTTCTTAAATTTACACAGGTAAATTCATTTCGCAGGATCTTATATTGCTGCATCCAGTTTCGATGTCAGCATTTTAATCGTTATCAGCATTTTTTTTTGTATTGTTAATGCAAATAAGATTTGTAACGAAAATTTCTCAGGATTTTTCTCCCATGTGTCGCCGTAATGTTTTTTTAGAAGGGAGATTATTGCAGATCTGTCGCCTTTTAGGTAAGAATCAGTGGAAAGTATTTTGGGATTAATGCATGTCGTTTTTTCCCTCTTTGGAAAACGGATTTTGCTTCACCCACATCAACGTTGTAATTTAGTTCACCTCTAATGAGAAAACTTGTTTTGCTGTGTTAGTAAGTAGTACGACAGTGAACCGACAATTACATTTTTTTGTTACTTTCGTCGATTGGCGAGTCTTGCATCTAAGGCACTTATATTATAGCTCCTTTATTAACAACGCGATATTTCATGAATTTGGGTAGAAGGTACTTAATAGCTATTAAGAGATGGCCCCTAATATATTTAAAACTCCTTCAGTGACGTTCGTGGTTATAAAGAAAAATGTACCTAATTTTACAAAAAAGGTATTTGGCGTAATTTTAACTATAAAATAATATCATAATCTTATTTGCCGATACCATAAACATCCCAATACCGAATTTTAAAAGTATAGAGTACAGGGTGTTAACACGTTATAAGAATATCAATTTTTCACTTCTACGGTATAAACTTGTGCAAACACCGAAATAATGTGAAATGTCACTCAAACTTCAACGCAATTTTGAGTTTCTATTAGTCGTTTGTTTGTCATGGCCAACTTACTTTCTAAAGATAAATGTTGAGAGCAGTGAAAGTCTACATTGCACCCTCAACAAGTTGGTGTCTGGTTGGTTGTTTTCCGAAGAAGAATTGTTGTATTTTTTTCCATGACGCAGTTACAGCACAGCGGTATTATAGAGAAAATTCCAAACCTGTAATTTTTAACCAATCAAAACGTGTATTTTTGACAGATTACCATGGCAACGGATGAATTTTAGTGGGCATTCCTTCCTCGTTGGTACCCAACAGCGAATTATACTGGAAATTTTTTGACGTTTATAATGACAGAATATTTTTTTGAAAATCTGGTTCTTATTTATTTACATGATAATTTTGATACATTTCAATTACAAAGCTAAGATATTTTCTATATTCTTTGGACACCTCCTTTCTTCTTAATGGCGACAATGCAGGACTTGGCATGGAATGAATTAAATGTCTATGTCTAATGAAATATATATAATATTTAGACACTATTCTATTCACCTTTTTTCCATTTAGCACTTTGAATTTTGAATAGTTTAAATGCAAATATTCGTGAACAATTCGAAACAAATTTTCTTTCTTCAAGTAAGAGCCACAATTCTCTACTAATGAGGGTAAATAAGTCATCGCACGATGATTGATCATTACATCAGACAATTTCACGCATATTTTGCATATAGTATGATTTTCAACCCGATCCATTTTTAAAACAACAAATTTTGTTGGTTTTACTGGCTGTACAATATTCTTTATTACAACAAAACGCGAGTTTTTCTGATGTTTTGAACTGTCAAAATACGATGATCACAGCCTCCAATGATTGACGATTGCTGACGCTGCGCGCTGGTTATGAATTCCATACCAATATAGCGCGTATGAAAAGTTAATAAAAACGCAAAAGAGCAATTTTTTACCACTTGTAGTTACTCAAAACTTATGTAAAATTAAACAATATACTGTGTTGTGTCTTGATATGGTATTTTCGTGCAACTACAACGAGTACAAATTAACAATTTAAAGGTCTAAATTGCTGCCAAAACTGTGACGCGCTGTAAATCTGTTCATGCAGCGTTCCGAAAAACCTTTTAAATTATGATTTTCTACCACTTGTAGTAGGCCCAAGTAACTATAAAATGAAAGAATATAATATTTTAGATCCTATAATGGCACTTTTGAGCTACTACAATCAGTAGAAATCAACAGTTTATAGGCTAAGAATCCATTGGTGACAAGATAAACTAAATCTGTTCATGTATATTTTTATAGAACTAATAAAATTTTTATTTTCTACCACTTGTAGTAGCCCAAAGTAAATAAAAATCAAAGAATGTAATATGTTTCATTAAAAAACTACATTACCGTGTAACTACAACAAGTAAAAGTTAATATCTCAATATCTCATAGGGCAGGCGAAGCCATTACCGAAATTGCAAAGCACATTAAATTTAATAAAATTATAACTTTCTACCACTTGTAGTAACTCAAAATTGATATAAAATAGAAGAATATATTATGTTACGCTCTAGGTTGCCATTTTCATGCAACTACAAAGAGTAGAAATTAAGAATTATCCCAGGCTTGTAATCTATACCTAGGATGATCATGAAACTTCGACCCAATCTAAATTTGTTCATGAACCTAGGTATTTGAAAATCAAATAGGGTTTCTAGCAGTTAAAAAACAATAAAAAAAATCGTTGTCATGGTAACTAAATAATTAAGTCGAACAAACTTTCTATGTTTTGCTGGTACTTTATGAAGACGAAAATTGACGTTGTTGGAAATCGAAAAATAAATTTAAATTATTTAAGTACAATTTGGTATGGAATTTTCTTACCGAATACCACACGAGGTCAAATTAAATCCGGAAATTTTTTCGAGCTCATGAATATTTTGAAAATTATCCCGAGTCGAAGACGAGGGATAATTTTCTAAAAATATATAGTGGTATTACTAGTGACAATATTTTGAATCCATTTGTGGAGCAATTACTTGACGATGAACTACGTTTTGGTTATTGTTGACAGGACGGTGCAACCGCCCATACATCCATCGAAACTATTAGCTACTTGTGCAATTTTTTCGACGACAGATTGATCAGTTTTAGAACAGACATTGAATTCCCCCCAGAGCACCTCATGGATTACTTGATTTTTCCTCATTTGAAGAACAGTATTTTTAGAACACCAGTTGAAAATTTAGAACAGTTACAAAAAAGGATTATTCAAGAATGTGGTTACATTTCTCCAGAGATGCTGGTCAACGCTTTCGAAAATATGAAGAGATGTGTGAATTTATGCTTGGGGCATGGCGGTGGCCAATTCAGCAATTTCTTTAATTTTTATCATTTATTTATTTACTTTGTTAAGTTTGTAAACAACACAAATAAATTTGTAAATAAAAAAAAAAAAAATTTGTATTGAACTGTGGTAGAAGACTGCATTGTTTCATTTACATATCTTTGACTCACTGAAAGTATGGACTATTTTTTCAATTTCAAGTTTGTATTTGTTTACTTTTTTTTAATATTCCTCAGATTGACATATCATGTTATAATATGAATTTGACACAATTTCGACCTAGATTTGGGTAGATATATCGCCCCCTTCTAATTGTGATCTAAACCAAGCTCTCATTTTTTAGTCCAAGTAGAAAGTGAAAAGTTTATTTTTTATAACGTGAATACCTTGTACAATATGCTTTTAAAATTCCAGTTTATACTAATGTTTAGTTAGTATATTAACTGTGGCATGAGGCAGATGATGCCGGGCCTTTATTTTTTAAGAAATTTTAATTAAGTTGTTGATTATCTTTTTTTAGTAGGATTATTTCGTTCACCTGCCAATTTCGCCGTTTCGTCCAATCGAACCGTCTCGATTAAGTCAATCACCTAGTATAATACTGATAAAACCCCTTGGGATTTTAGCGAATAAACGTCGCCATTGGCCCGTTCTGTCACAATATTTCGAAGTATAAATCAATGTCAATTATTTTTTTCTAACTTTTTCATAAAATTTCTGATATTTTAATACAATTACATTAGTACTATATTTATTTATTTCTGACAGATATATTATTAGCTTATAACGTCTTAGTTACGCGGGAATTATAAGGCTCATAACTCCCTTGGGATATTAAGAAAAATTTGACATAAAATTAAACGATTGACATCTAATGTCAATTTGATTGTCATCTATTGAAACATTTATTCCACTTTAAAAATGAACAAAATGTTACTAAAATCGGTCAGAAATAAAATTATCTATGTATCACTGGAATTATAAGGGTCTCACAGCCACTTGCAGCGACTTTTTATTAATTGTTATTTAACAAATGGACCTTTAATTTTAATTGTTACTTAAGTTGCAAATGATTTGCACGGAAACATTTCCTCAAAATTTTAACTAACTATGCTTTAATTTTTGTTACAATATGGCAACGTCGCTGTAATTTTTGCGTTTTTCTGTTGGAGGGCCTTGATTTAAACTTCAAATTGACTTGTGCTTAAAATCCAAATATTTTTTTGGCACAAAAATTATTTTTGATTTTCTTTTTGTTTGTGTGTTATAGTGTTGAGTTTTTTAAAAAGTACCTATCTGTGGTACCTATTCATTTTCGCTACTATGTCGGCAGTATAGCGCCTGCCCACGTCTTGGCCCTCGGCCTTTCCCACGTCGGTTGACTCGGCTTCTGTGGCGGCAGCTACAAAACTTCAATTTTGGGGTTCGGAGAGAATCTGTGTGCTAGTTTTTGATTCAGGCAGGATGGTAGTGCCTTGTTGAGCTTGTTTGGTTATTTATTTATATTAGAATAGTCTCGAAAAGGATAGATCCTCGTACGCTGCGTAATTTCTTAAGTATTTATGTGAGATATTAGGTGTTGAAGCTCTTATTTGTTGCAAATAATGAACAAAGATTGCAATGGAACACGAAAGTTTTTTATTATTTAAAAATTCAAAAAAACATATATGGCACGTACACACTATTTACCCACACAGCGATTCTCTTAAAATACAATGCGTAATTTGTTTTAGCAAAATACAGAACAAAACTATGGCCCTTAACACTTACTTCCGATCCGGGTTCGTTGTTGAACCTTGGAAAAAAACCAAATTGGTCCATTTCTTCGTAATAATTACGGCGCTCATTGTGTCTTCGAGGGAAGCCAAATACAACAAAATCCAATGTTCCCAAATCATCTGCAACCCCATCCTCTACCAACCCATCTTCAATAACGTTTACATAATCCATCTTTTTTTCTGTCTGTTTTTGAGTTTTGTGTCAAAAATCAAAATTAAACTAGCACGCATGCACAATTAACCTTAAAACAGCTTTAAGTGACCAAATTTGGCCAATTAACTAATGGTCCTTTAAAGAACGCTTTAAAAGACCATTAAAATCGGTGCAAGATACAAAATACTCTAATGGCACTTTAAAGGGCCTTTACCCTAAAGGTCCTTTAAAAAAAAGTCGCTGCAAGCGGCTGTCAATTACCTAGATACATAAATAACTATTACCTACTTGTTTTTATATTATAATACACCCATGTCTATTTTTTTCTCCAATAAGCTGGTTATTGTAAATTACACAACATTTAAAAAAACCTATCAATGTCATTTATTATATTATAACGAATCTAAAATTCTGACGTATTGCTTTTGCTTTAACATATTTTGCTGCAATGCTGGCAACCAAACATACAATAATAAAATTATAATAAATGTATTTTGGTTGTCAGCCTCAAACTAAGAAATATATAAAACATTATTACTCAATTAATGGATGGAACATTTGGGGTTCACGAAATAATCGTGCGAAATATCACTCGACCATCATTTTTTTATTGGTTAAATTTTCCATTGTTCACTCAAACTTATTTGGCAATTTTACTCGTTGAACTTTGAGCATGTTTATTCAAAGATTAAATCCCTCGAGCTTCGCTCTCGGGATCTAATCAGAATAAACATGTCCAAATTCAACTCGTAAAATTTCCAAACAAAAAAGTTTTCGTGACAGCTGAAAAATTTAACCGATAAAAAAACGAGGTCTTGTGATATTACTATTGAATAAAATTGAAAAATAAAACTATTTTGGACCTTAGGGGGGGGGGGTGAGTGGTAGAGGGTTGAAGGGTTGAAAAATAAATCGTCATTTGTTTGTCAGGCAATCACTAATACACTTAACGAGCCGCCACTGTACCACAGCAACTAATAAACCGAGCACGTAAATGAATCGGTGCGTGGTATCTTTAAAATTCGTCAAGGTATTTCATTACAACCAAGTGATTAAATTTAGTTATTTGTGGTTTAAATAAAAAATATACAGAATAATCCTAACCAGAAAAACTAAACATACTTTTTATTTTAAGAAATTACTGTCGATTAGGAAACATATAGGTACTTATTTTGAAATTTATGTTTCATTAAAATAGTTTAATTTTTGATGGCACCCATGGCACTGAATGGTTCAGATTCGTTGAAATAAGAAAATATCTATTTAATTCTTTCTAGTATAATTATTCATATCAAGGGTGAGTACAATATCTTAAATATTTACGTATAGAACACAACATTAAAATATTAACACTCTTTATAAGGTGGTGGGTAGATAGGTGTACAGCGAACTTTTCACCTCTCATTGTTAACCGATTAACACACCGTAACAAATTCTTTTAAATACGCCCTTGGTTCGAGAATACCTTCTAAAAAATACTTTCGTTTGGACTTTGTTGCCTAAATGTCCCATTTTATATCATTCTATATACCTTATATACAGAGTGGCAAAAAAGTCGCGCATAATGCCTGTAACTTTTGAATTACTTCGTATACGAAAAAGTGGCCTTTATGAAAGTTGTTCAGTAAACTATCCCACACATTTTCATCTGAATGAATTTTTTTGTGCCACTTCTGGTTTGGTTGCCATAGAGACTAACTTACTTTTTTTAAATGGAACACTTTGCATATGATTGCATATTTGAATTCTACTGGGAAAACTCTGAATTTTTTGCATTTCAAATTTGCACCTATCTGCAAGCGTTTCCGAGATAATGCATATATAATGTGCATTTTTGCATATTTTGTCAATTTTATAATAAAATGCATATTTTTCTCAAATTATTATTTTGTGAGCATATTTTTATGTTTTCGACGTTATCAAAAAATTAAAAACGCCCGGTCATGAAAACTCGTAGACTCGTAGGTTTAAGGTCCAGTCCAGCACTTGTTTCAGGGATTTTCCAATCTGAAGATAATTATATAATAATTAATATTTACATTTTGGTTATACACAAGGTTTTTATTGGGGGTTTCCGGGGTTTGCAGGTTATTGTTATATTACCTGCTTAACAAACTGTATTTATATCGGGTTGTATTACGTAATTCTGTTTCAGTTTGTCGAAAGATTTCAGTATTTTCAGTGTGAAACTAGTGATTTCAAATTTGTGTTTAAAATGTCTAAAGTGGCGAAAACGTCTTCGTGGATTAAAAATTTCCCAGAGTTAGAGTTTAGTGAAGAAAAAGTCTACTGTAAAGTTTCTGCAAAAATTATTGTTTGTGAAAAGAAGTTCCAAATCGATCAACATTTGAAAACACCGCTGCATACATCAAAGTTACAAAAAATTAAATCTGAGCCAGTTCAGCTGAGTGTAAAAAACGCATTTCAAAATATTGGAGAAAATCAGATTCTGAAAAAGAAATTTTTCAAGAAGACTTATGCAAGGCTTTGGTAGCAGCAAACATTAAAATAAATGCAAAATCCTCAATTTAGAGGATTTTTGCAAAAATATCGCCAACAAACCATTCCTGACAAACCCACGCTTAGAAAGAAGAATGTTCATTCAGTATACCAAACCGTTTTAGAAGAAATTAGATCTTCACTGGGTGATAAAAATGTTTACATTATTGTTGATGAAAGCACAGATGCTTTTGGCAGATATATCGCACATCTTATGATTGGAGCACTTTAAGAAAATAAAGCAACAAACCCATATTTAATAGCTTCTAAGCAGCTAGACAAAACTAATAATGTGACCGTAACCCGATTTATTCAGCATTCCCTATTGAGCTTTTTCTCACCAAATCCAGCCATAAATAAATAAAATCTTTTTTAGAACCAAGTGTGTTTCTTTACCCTAATTTACTATAATAAATTAGGAAATATGCATATTTGGTCAAAAAAATGCATATAACTGCATATTTTAAAGGCAAACAAGGGGTATACCTATATGTGCATATTTTGGCTGAATTTAAGTGTATATATTCCGCCCTTTATTTATTATTAAAAAACGTAAAAAATTAAAATAAAATTCAGACGTTCCAGTGGCTTTTAAAAATATATTTTTTTAAAGCTTTTCCCCTTCACTTCACGTTTTTGCTATTAAAATTAATAGTATCTTCTTTAGGTAACAGAATAGTAGTGACTTTTCACGCAGTTATAAAAACGAATTGATATTTAAGAATAACTTATGCAATATTAGGTACCTGTCTTTCTTTAACCCGCAAGATTTGCTTAAGAATCGTCTGCCTTTCTATTTGTTACGAAATATCAATAAAATGCCGATACTAATCCGAAATTATCAAGATGAAGGATGAAAGTAATATAGAATTAGTTGTCATGTTACCACCTCAATTTAGGTATATCTTAATCAGCACTTTCTACACATAAAAATTTTATAGACACGTCCTGACTAAAATAATAACAATTAAAATATTTGTCATGATTAAACTACTTATTTAAGATTTAATAACATAAGTAACTTTTAACAATTTCAATGCATATACGAGATCTTTTTAAAATCACCTGTCAATCAATACTTGGGTAAATATTTCCCATGCAATGCGATTTTTGTTTACTTGGGTCATGGGGTTTTGCATGCCAAATTTTCATTCTAATGTTAGGACCGCTTCTACTGTATTGATAGAGCTGGAACTTTAAACGAGTAAAGTTCAAGGTTCTTAATTAGGTCAACTCAATAGCTATCTTAAAATAACAAGGGAGATAACTGAAAAATGCGATTACTTTTAATAAAAAAAAAGTATATTTTGTGATGCACATACCTAGCAAATAAATAAGATGTAAAAATAATAATGTCAAGTTTTCTGGCATTTATTTAAGGTACCAACAACAACAAGCTAGCAGCCCTTTTGTTTTGACACAGCCATTTTTTTTGAAAAACGCCGATTTCTTGTTAACAAATTCTTGGAAGTGACTATAGTACAGTAAAATATGACCGACTCCTCGAGTAAATAAAAGCACTTATGTTCAAATATTTCCCAGGGTCGCACTCAGGCAGAACTAATCGTATGCTCCAATGTAAAGAACGTCAACCTTGAAGAAGTCAAGGTCTTGTTGGGCAATATCAAAATGAAAAAGGCGCCGTGATTCGACGGCATAATAATGAAGGCGTCAAAAAGCTTTGACAATGTTATTACAGACGCAGTGAACAGTGTAGACACCATAATCGATAACGCCAAGGTTGTTCTCATTCCTATTCCGGCGAGCATTTTCAACATCTCCTACATTAATGTTTTTTTTTTTTTTACATTATCAAGAAATAAACAGTATTATTAGTTCTTTAGTGTGCTGTTGATTTTTGCAAAAAATTCCAATCGACGTGTCCGAGCGTTTTTTGGACACGCCCCCATGTATTTATTATCGAATTTATACCATTTGGCTGATACACACTGTATATTTTTTTACGGCGAATCAATAATTAATTATAAACTTGGAGACCTGCCCCTTTCTCGGATTTTCTACCTGCGCCACTGATTTACCTATACTACTATGTACAAGTATTTCCCATAGGCATCGTAACTATAGATCCCACACGCCATTCATAAATGCTATAAAATTGTGATGCTAAAATCGTTTGGAGGCGAGACGCTGTGAGGAGCTAGGTGGGGCCGGGAGTGGGGATTACGCTGGCTTTACATATTATGCATGCGACAAAACTCCAGGAAAACAACATCCGCTATGCCGAGTATTGTCGAGTCGATGCGGGTGGCCACGAAAATGATGAAATCTGGGCGGATCCGTTATTGCTGCGTTGCCATACTACAGATTTTTTACAAGGTTTTAGGCAATGTTATATATATCCCACATCATGTTAATCTAGTTAATCATAGAAGTTCATACTTTTAACAGAGTTAGCCCAGAAAACTACGTTTTCTGTGGCGTAAGTCTGGCAAACCAAGTGGAGGGGAGCAGCTTGTGTGTTGATTTACTTTACACTGGACTACAATGATGTTTATTTGTTATTGTTCGGTCTAATAGTTACGATGTCTATGGTATTTCCAGTGTATGAATCAATATTCAGTACTACAATGGAAGTCGGAAAACAAGCAGTTAACATATATCGGGTGACAATGAAATCGTTTGACAGAACCTCACTTAATTATCGTTCAATATAGGAATTTGAAATTTCAGCAATAAATATGGTTTAGGCAGATGCAAATTTTCCATGAAAAATATTTTGAATATTTCTTCCGGTTTGACCGGAAGTTAGGCTAGGTCGCTTATTTTAAATAACACCCTGTATATTTTTTTAGATCTTCGAATAGAGCTCTAAATTCCCTTTTCAGTGACATATAGCGAGTTGCCATTTGTTTTTAAAATGGCGGCGTAGGATACGATTTCCTCAAATTCAAAAAGGCGGAGTGTTAGCCGCGTGACATAAGTTTTTATCCTATGACGTTTTAAAATGGTAACATTAGGTTATTTTCTTTTTACTTTCAATAAAATTGTGGTGAAATGTGTATTTATAATCTCATGGGATAGTTTTAATTTTTATTTGACAGTCAGGCTCATTTTTCTCCATGATTTTTAATGGAAAGTACCAAATGTTAAAATACCTGGAAATAGGTACTACCGTGAGTTAGTTATTTAAAAATGTATAATGCTTTCTCATATTGTAAAGAATTTTAAGAGACAATTTTATAAGAATGTTATAGATACCATTGCGCCCAAATAAAACTGGGACAACAAAATTTTCTTTATATTCTAGCTCTTGGACTACAATAAATTTTTTAACAAACTGTCAAAGTCACTAATTTAAACGTCAAAGTTGTAAATTTTGAAATAGCCTGGGAGATAAAAGTAAAATTGCGTGTCCCCGTTTTTTTTTTTACGCTGTTTTAAATTGGCCCATATGGAGAAATCAAGCGGAGTTATATCAGGGGACCTTGCCGGCCAACGGGTTGGTATGTTTGTTCCAAGCCAATTTTCTCCGAATCTGCCGCTCAAATAGTTGGTGGCAATGCGTGAGTTGTGCTGGGGCACCATCTTGTTGAAATATTATGTTGTCGTTTCCAGGGACATTATGTAAACTTTGTTCAATCTGATTTTGCAGGAAGCCTAAATACATCTCCCCCTTTAAAGGCCCGTGGAAAAAAAATTGGGCCAATAATATTTGTTCCCATAATACCCAACCACACATTGACACCAAAACGCTCTTGAAGAGCACCATCCCTTACGAAGTGCTGGTTTTCCTTTGCCCAGTATCGAGTGTTGTTTCGATTAAACATATCCAGATTAGTAAATCTTGACTCGTCCGTAAATAATATTTTGTGGTGAAAAGTTGTATTGGTATTAAGACTCGCCAAAAACCAATTACAATAATATAATCTTCTTGGAAAGCAATTATCGTAGATGGTGATGAACTTGGTATTTAAATGATTTGAAACCATGTTTCTCCAAAATTTGTCATGCGCTTTCTCGGTTCACAGCACACTCCACTTCTAATTCGCGAACTAAAGCAGTATGGTCATATTCTACATAAGCCAAAACGGTTATTTCGCTTTCTTCACTTACTATAAAACGTTGGTTATTGTCATTTTTGTGGATATAACCTTCATTCTTTAAATGTTTTTCAAGCCAAGGAAAATAGCCCCTTGGTGAAATCTCCCGATCTAGATACCGTTCGTCATATAATCTTGCAGCAAGCGTCGAGTTTTTCTTACATTCGTCATAAATTAGGAGCATATCAATTTGATTTTCCCTCGTATAAACCATTATTATTGGATGCGTATAAATCTAGCCAAAATACCGATAAACCAGATACGCCAATTTATTTCTACTTATTCAATTTGGTAATGTCAAAATTACTTTCATGTTTAGTTTCCATAGCCTGCTGAGAAACTAATTTCTTTAGTGAAATAAGATGGACTGCAAGGTCACAGAATATCAACAGCTCGGCATTGGTTTAATGTTTCACTAAGACTTATTATTATTATAGCTCTAAGTTACCAAAATATTGATATGTATCAGGGTGTAAGAAAGAATTAGTTACATAATATTAAAAAGGGTTTTCAAGTACGGCAGATAATATGAAGTAAAATAACATATGTGTACCTAATACAATCATTAAAAATTTTCTCTTAAAATTCTTTACAATATATATTATGATAAAGTATTATACATTTTTAGATAACTAACTAACGGTACTATTTCAAGGTATTTTGACATTTGGTACTTTCCATTAAAAATCATGGAGAAAAATGAAAAAAAAGGCCGACTACTGCTAATGTCAAATAAAAATTAAAACTATCCTATGAGATTCTAAATACACATTTCACCTTAATCTTGTTAAAAGTCGAAAGAGAATAACCTAATGTTACCATTTTGAAACATCATAGGATAAGAACTTATGTCACGCGGCTAATAGTCCGCCATTTTGAATTTGAGGAAATTGTGTCCTACGCCGCCATTTTAAAAACAAATGAAAACTTGTGATATGTCATTGAAAAGGGAATTTAGAGCTCTATTCGGAGATCTAAAAAAATATACAGGGTGTCATTTAAAATAAGCAACCCAACCTCACTTCCGGTCAAACCGGAAGTGAAATTCAAAATATTTTTCATTGAAAATTTGCATCTCCCTACATTATATTTACTACTAAAATTCCAAGTTCCTATATTGAACGATAATTAAGTGAAGTTCTGTCAAACGATTTCATTGTAACCCGGTATAGTGATATTGTGTGTCGTTAATTCATTTGTTAATACCTACTGATTTTTGTATTAAGTTTTATGTAAATGTTTAAACAATACGTTAATAATGTAACAATTTTTTTTTTCATCTATCCTGAAAATAAGGAAGAAAGCATTAAAATCGCAAAATATTTAATATTTAAATTCGTACAACTTTACTAATTTACTTAAAGTCTATAAAGGAAATTATAGCATAATCAAAATTCACGAAATTCAAATCTACACTTTTTAAAGTCATATAAATTGATATAGACCATTTCTAGATTAAATCTGTTCGTCATCCCGTCCGTCAGTGTAGTAGGTGATTTAATCGATTAAGATGGCATTTTTTACACTTATCAAAAACAGTGGCTATAAATTCAAGAGCTAAAATACTTACATCTAAAATGTCTCCTTCTCCCCGTGTATTTATGTTATGGCTACCGCCGAATGCGCCAAAATGCTGCAAAATATGATCTTTTTGTCCATGGCTATTTTCATTAAGATAGTCCGCAAGCTGAATTAAATTATTGTTGTGTTTGTGATTATGTCCAGTTGACACGTGCCCTTGAATCAATGGCGTCACTATATCATTCGCTGATGGGTTTCTTGTATAAAGAAGGGATGTATCTAGATCTGGTGCCTTAATATCTGAAAGGAAATTTGTAATATATTCATTTGTTTCATAAGAATATTAAAAAAGGGCATTATCAGAGTAAAAAAAGTAGTACCTATATTATAAACTGAGGGACTGAAGTGATTTTGTAATTGGTATTTGCAAAATGTAAATAGAGAAAATCATTTTGAAAGAATGATTATATAGTCTGATTAGAGTCATTCTACCAGTGCCGGTATATTTAATCGGCAAAATACTAGGTTTTGTTGCCAGGAAAATCAACATGTTAGATTTCCACGGGAACGGCAAGGCAGATTTGGGTTTAGCGTTTCATGCTTCATACTGGGAAGTAAAATTTTATATAATATATTTGAAGGCGGTCTTACTGCAAATAAATATTTAGAAGTTTTGGAAAACATTGTGCCCGAAATAGTAGAAAATGTGCCCCTAGCTCATCTTAATAGCTTATATTTGCAACAGGACGGAGCTCCCGCTCACAATGCTCAAATTGTAAGAGCATATCTTAACAATAATTTTCCTGGCCGCTGGATTGGAACACATGGACCTGTAAGATGGCCACCCAGGTCACCCGATTTAACGGTTTTGGATTATTTTTTTGTGGGGCTACCTAAAAAATAAAATTCCAGTCCAGTACCAAACGATGGCAGATTTAAGAGAAGCCACTGAAAGAGCCTTTAGGGAGTTACAGGCACGGCCTTATAATATTTTAAATGCACTGAGGCGAATCAGAACAATGTGTGAAACATGTCTTAGGCATAATGGAGAACAGTTTGAGCAGTATTTATGAGACAGTTTCCTAAATCATCAAATAATTGTAGCTTTTAATTTTTGAACGTATAACACAACTGAGTTAATTGTTATTTATATTTATAAAAGTTATTGTTATAGGTACATATTTTTAAAATTAGTGTTTTATATTTGTGAGAAACTTGTGACAATTATTTAATCTTAAAATTTATACGGTGTGCCGTTTAAAAAAATGTAAATTTGTTGAAAAATGTAAATTTTGAGCTTCACATTGAAAACAGCTATAAAGTATTACATATTTTTAAAAAGCTTGTGATAAACTGAATCATAATAGTCAAAAATATATAGGGTGTCCTATTAAAAAAATGCAAGTTTGCTTCTTTTCTCGAAAACAATTAAACATAGAAAAAATCTGACCAAGCCACTGGATTCTACGTGAAAAAAACTAATGAGTTTATCTTTTACCTTTTTGATAATTTGCAGCGTAACCGAGATACGGGGGGTGTCCCAAAATGCAAAATTTTCAAAAACACCCCGTATCTAAAAAACTAAGGGGCTATGAAATCTCTGTTTGTGGCATCGTTTGTTTCTCAAAAAAGTAACAAAGTGCCGTGAAAATTGCAACCTTCTATCTTTACTAATAACGCAGATAACCCGTAAAACATACGAAAACTGGACACCCTGTACTATAAAAGAAAGTGTAAACAAACCTATGTTTAAATGAATTTTTGTCGTAAAATCTTTCACAGATTGACCCCCTTCAATATTGATAATCAATTGGACGTAGTTATGCAGAAACCTACCAACCCACAACTTCGCCAAAAATGAGTTAAGCACATAACGAACTTTTTCTTACTGTATTCTGTGATTTACAGAAACCTACCATCTAATTCAAGGTCCCGATAATGAACAGCTGGGTTACCTACCAATCCATTTATATCTTATTTGATTATTTAACATACGCAGAAGAATATCAACCCACTTGGTAGCCATATCTATAATATTTAAAACAACCAAGTGGGTTGGTAGGTTACTGCAAAAAGAAGATTTTCACCAAACGTCAAACCGTTATATTATGCACAAGTGGGTTGGTAGCATTCTGAATAAATGCATGCGCAATACGCAGAAGAATATCATCCCAAGAATAAAGTTAATTTTTCATTATATGCAATGTTTTAATTAAATAAATGACAGTTTTAATTTTGCAGAAACTTACCAACCCACAAACTTCAGTCGATTTAAAAAAATTTAATTTTGCAGAAACTTACCAACCCACAAACTTCAGTCGCTTTAAAAAAATATAATTTTGCAGAAACTTACCAACCCACAAAATTCAGTCGATTTAAAAAAATTAGTCACCAAATTGTTTTCATTCTCGGAAAGCATGCGAATGCCCATTATATACCAAAAGCTGGATATCAAATTTTGCTTTGGTACCGATTTAATAACAAATTTATCTTAAAATCTTTAACATCGATTTTCTCAGAATAATGTTTTTGTGCTAACATAACTACATCCAATTATGAATCACCCTGTATAATACTATGCAGTGTGGCCAGTGTCAGCCTATAGTGTGATTTATTTAAATAAAAAAAGTACATTTAACAAAAGGTTGCCACCTTGAATAAGTTTAGAACGAAAGTAAATTATCTTAAACAAAATTAGAAAAGAAGTGTTTCTCTTAACAAACTTAAGTTTAACCAGTCTTACTTTTGTAGACTATCCCATACAAATTAAATAAATAAAATTAAAATCTCTTTATGTATCTCGTCTAAGACTTGAGATACCTTTCGTCCACGCGATAAATGGTTACCGTGTATAATTACTATTTATTTATCAACTCACCTTCAAGAGTAATTTCAAAGTTACCCAAATGCTTGTTTAACTCCAAATCAATCTCAGGTACTTCCGGTGATTTATGTGCATTTAATAGCGAAAGTTGAAGGTTAACATCATCAAAATTATGATGTTTATCTTTCGGTAGATGCAACACATGAAACTCCTTGTTTCCAGTAAAACCATCCACGCTGTGAAGGTTCAAATGCTGAATGTTTTTGTCTCTTGAAAATGTTCCTGCTTTGATTTGATCCAAAGAAGTATGCGGATTGTCGCAGTAATAATAGGGATTAGCGTAGTAAGGTCCATTTTGCAAGAGACTCGAAGGCGTCTTGTTTAAAATACGTTGACCGCCTTTTGAAGGAATAAACGGTGATATACCCGGTATCCTTGATGTTGGATGCGAATGTTTGACAGTATGATCTATTAGGAAGTGTCTTCTTTGTGGTTGTGGTAAAAGTGAGGTTCCAAAATCCTGGGAAATCACTAGGCTCCATATGCTCAAAAATACCTGAAATATAAGAGATGTATTAATTATTGGAAGGGGGAGGTAGCCAACAGAGGGTTATTTCAACCTCAAGCAGATAAGTACTCATACACCTTACAAATAGATAGATACAAAATTTATAAATATGTAAACCATTGTTATAATATACTGAGTGGCAAAAAGTTGCGCATAATACCAGTAACTATTGAATTACCTCGTATACGAAAAAGTGACCTTTATGGAAGTTGTTCAGTAAATTATTCCCCATATTTCTGCCTGCACGAATCTTCTCTGTCATTTCTGGTTTGGTTGCCATAGAGACTAACTTACTTTTTTTAAATGGAACATCCTGCATATGATTGCATATTTAGACTTTACTTTGAATTTTTTTGTATTTCAACTTTTGACCTATCTGCAAGCGTTTCCGAGATAATGACAGCTCAATAATAAAAAATGTCCTAATTATAATTATTCCTACCTAATACCCACCAGTTGAGCCAAGGTGTTTTCATGACAGCGACCTAAGAGGTGTCAATTTTGAGTTCCTGTTTAATTTTCTGTTGTCTGATTTCTAGATTGTTTACACTATGGTTCATCTGAACGAGAAACAACGAGTTGAAATTTTAATAATGAGTGGTTACGAAAATATGAAGAGATCGCAAGACCGGGTTTGTCAACTTTTCAATGAATTATATCCAAATAGGCCACCAATAAATCAGTCAACGGTGTGTCGAGTGGTAAAGATATTTCAAGAAACAGGCAGTGTTAGGGAAGCTGCTAGGTCAGGTCGACCTAAAACAGCAACCGGGGGAGACAAATCTTTGGATATCATGCTCTCACAGTTAGTGAAAAATTTGTTTAAACAGGAGAAGTTGCATCCCTACTGGATAAAGTTGTTGCATGAGTTAAACGAGGACGATTTTGATAGGAGAGCTGAATTTTGTGAGCTGATGATGGAAAGATGCAATAACGATAATAACTTCGTAACAAATATTATTTTCTCGGATGAAGCTACTTTCCATTTAAATGGCATTGTTAATAGACACAATTATCGTTATTGGTCTGCTGAAAATTCTCACTGGTTCCAGGAAGGTCATACTCGATGGCCCGAAAAAGTTAATGTTTGGGCGGGTATAGTTGGTAGACACATGGTGAGCCTTTTTCCATAGATGATAATTTGAATGACGAAAAATATCTGGATCTCCTCAGGAATCACATAATTCCTTTTCGCAGAGTGGTTTTACCGGGTGTAGGCAGAAGAGGTGCTATTGGCTGGCCAGCGCGATCCCTGGACTTAACCCCGTTCGACATCTTTTTGTGGGGACACTTGAAGATCAAAGTCTACGTTAACCGTCCAAATGACTTAGAATCTTTAAAAGTCAAAATTAGTGCTGAAATTCGGGCCATTCCAGAGAACCTCCTTTTAAACGTTGTAGACGGGTTCAAGGATCGACTAGCGTTCTGCTTAGCAGAAAATGGTGGTCATTTTGAACACCTGATCCACTGAAAAGGTTTCACTTGTTTATTATTCCGATGTGAAGTTGTTTAATTTTCTAGGCTATTTATTTTGTTATTATAGAGTTTTGAAATACAAAAAATTCAGAGTTTTCCCAGTAGAATCCATATATGCAATCAAAGTAACTTGGTCTTTATGGCAACCAAACCAGAAATGACAGAAAAAATTAATGCAGGTAGAAATGTGGGGAATAGTTAACTGAACAACTTTCATATGGGCCACTTTCTCGTATACGAGGTAATTCAAAAGTTACAGGCATTATGCGTGGCTTTTTTGCCACTCTGTATTTTTAATTTGAACCCTTATAACATTCTTTTGCGAAGTAAAGCATCGTGAATTCGCCTAGTAAATCTTTTAGTGAACTTCGTTCATTTATTAGCAACAAAAATAAAATCAAAGCAGATTTTACTACTGATGATGAAAACAGTGGCGACTTCTCAGGGGCGGCAGAGTCGGCAGCGCCGACTTAGTGTCCAACAGGAAATAGACAGTGTATTAGAATATTTATCTACATCGACTTTAATTTTACTGGCTCTCAAAGTACCAGCTCTTGTAACCCCGGACGTAATAGTGGATTTACTCGCAAACTACAGCCATCATAAAATACTGTTTTGCTTTTCAAGTAACCCGGGCTGGGGTCGACATGCCTACGCTGTCGTAAGAATATCAGTTACAAAGACTAAGAATTTCAGACTTGAAGGTAGGCAACCAAATATACACCATGTATCGAAGTTAAAACCCACTGACGGCAATTTCGTACCTACCGCTAAATTGAAAGTGAGGTTACAGTTATGTCTAATACAGATTATCGACAGGAAAGATTTTGAATATCGAACTGTTGTTTTTGAAGTGTTTGTAATTATTCTTGAAAGGAAAGAACTAAATTAGTATAAAATAAGTGAGAGTAAGGATCATCTGTCAAACTATTGGTTTAGTTGAAAAAATAGTCTATACTTTCAGTGGAGTCAATGTGATATAAAATATTGGTTTAGTGTTTTTAAAATCAGGACCTCACGTAAATATTTTAAGATTTAAATAAAACGTCCTATTATAACATTCCGAAAAATTGAGAGTAATGCAGGCAGCGACATGAAAAGTCAAGTTAAAGCTGAGGTAGAAAGTGATCTTATTCCATATATTTTTAGTTTCAAATGTAGGTTTTCGTCATTGGATGAACACATTAAATTAAGAACAATGGACGCCCGACCCCAAAATGTTAATTTAATTATCACGGGAGAGAGGCAATGGGGGGAAAAGGTTATTTTCAAAAAAATGGCATCAAAAATATGCATGGCTTATGGAAATCTATGTTGCTATATACAGTATGTCCGCGGATGCGTTTAACAAGAGGACAAATGAACCAAAAATTGAAAGATACGAAAAAAGTCATTCTTGATAAAAAAAAAATTGCTTGTCGAAAAAATAGGAATTACGATGAGAAAATTGATTCTTATTATACAGGGCGTCTCAAAAATGCAAAAACATAAAATCAAACAAGAGCAAACAGTCATTTTTTGGACTTTTAACGTGAAATGATAAATAAAAAACTTGCTCCAAATTTAGTACTAACCCTGATTCCGAACTTGCTGAAGGAAATTGGAATTTATGAAATTAAAAAAAAAATTAAACATTTTTGCAAATCCGCATTTTACTACTTTCATATTAGGACTTTTATACCTGTACATTATTACCTGTTGTTGTAGTTGTTACTGTCAGTGTCAAAACAAATATTCTCGAAAATGCTGACCGTAGAACAAAGAGTTTTTATAGTGCAATGCTATGGAAATGGTCAGTGCTCTTATGGCTACGTAGTGGAGGAATTCCAACGCAAATTTCCTGGCGTGTACATTTCGAAAGTTGGTGTACACAAACTGGTGAAAAAATTTCAAAGAACAGGATCAGCTATTGACATTAAAAAAGAGAAGAAGCAATATAATGAGGAAGATGCCTGTACAGTTTTGATATTGCAATCTGTAAATGAAAATCCATTGCTTTCCTTGAGAAACAGGGCTAAGCATTAAGAGGTGGTACAAAAATCTATCATTCAAAAAGTTTTAAAAGATAATAAATTTTACCCTTACAAGCCTCATTTCAATCAAACCTTGGAGGCTGAGGATGAAACTAAAAGGCTAGATTTTTGTTTAAGGGTTGGAAATAAGATTTGTAACGTTAATAGAAATTTTCACAGGGTTATAATGTTTTCTGATGAATCAACATTTTCAACCAACGGAACTGTTGCTTCCTAACATGTCAGATATTGGAGTAAAGAGAATCCTGAGTTTAGAATTCCCGCAATACGTCAGTACTTTAAAAAAGTCAATGTGCGGTGTGCTATTTCATATTACGGTATCATTGGGCCTTATTTTTTTGAAGGCACTTATAACAGAGCGAGCTATTTGCAATTACTAGATACATTCTTTTGCGATCATCTTGAAGAGCTGCCCCTAGATTATCGCAACGCAATGTATTCTCAACACGATGGGTGCCCTGCACATTACGCTGGAGAGGTCAGAGAATGGCTGAACAGAAAATTCGGTGTGAGTTGGATAGGAAGAAATGAACCAGTTTTATGGCCCCCAAGAAGCCCCGATCTGACGTTAGCCGATTCTTTTCTTTGGGGCCGTATAAAGCAGCTTACTTTTGCGCAACCAATAGATAGTAATGTCAAAATTTTAAAACTAAGAATTAGGCGAGCAGTGGAACCATTATCAGTTGAAGAAATTCAAGCCAGTTTTGATCACAGTAGGAAGCAGTTCCAACCTTTATTTAGTATGAAAATAAAATTATATATTAAATATTAATGTATCTAAAAGGTATCTCTCCTACCTTTAGTCATATGTTGTCATGACCTCTATGATGGTACTCCACCAGTGTGTTGAATATGGGGGAGGGGTTTTTGAACTATGACTATTGTGTATTATGTTTCGTCCATTGTAAATTTATTTTTATTAATGTCTAGTAATGTACAGGTAATAATCAAGTGAAAGTAGTAAGATGCGGACTTACAAAAATGTATAATTTTTTTTATCAAAATGACTTCTTTTCCTTTTTGGTCCATTTGTCCTCTTGTTAACCGCATCCGCGGACATACTGTAGATCTGTAATGAAACCAAAATAAAACTGTTTTGTTGGCCAAGCATTTTAATCTCAAGTTAAAGAGGAAAAAATCAAAATCCGTAGTACGAACTGTTTCCGGCTTCCCAAATGCATGATATTTTTATGGAGCATAATATACCTCAGTCAACTAAAACTTAATTTAGTTTATTTAATATAAACAAAACATTTATCTATTCGACTTGACTCGATTGTCAATCACATCGAATATTTTCGTGTCTAGAGCGCATTAAAACTTATTCTCGTAATACAATTAACCAGAAACGACGGGCAAGTTTTTCACCATTACTATTGGCAAGTACTTAGTAGAAAACAAAATTCTAAAAAAATCTGCAAAAACCCTTAAATTTTATACCGTAATTCACTATTTTGTCGCCATTTTGCAACATCCTAGCTCACCGTATAGAATTGATTTAACCCATTAGTTCCCAGCGTCCCTTATAAAGGACCCATAAATTCTTGCCAAAATATTGAAGAGTGGGGCCAAATCTTTCGTAAACAGTTTAGGAATGCATTCGGCAGACCTGACTGTAGCAATAAGGTGCTTTTGTTGCGATTTGTGACGCTAATATTTATACGAAAATTTATAATGGATCCGTCACTCCGTCACTTTACTTTAACAAAAATCGTGGGTAAGTTTTTATTATTATTGTGAAGCTAATTATTTTTAAGGTTATTTTTTGGTTAAAACTCCTTGCATGGTACGTTAGTGATGTGGTAAAACCATAATTATTTTTGTTTTTGTTACTGGGTGCAAATTACATTACGATATATGTTATGCCCCTTATAAGTTACGCTGAGCGCTACGTCTTCTTTGTTGCAGATTGATCTTGGGACAACTATAAGAATGTCTAGAGGAAGATGAGGTTTGCCTCAGTCTAACATTAATAAATTATCCCCAGATGCTGGCAATGAGACCGAGGCCGATAGTGACCAATCTGATGACGAACATCAAGCCAACATAAATCATCGACCTCGCGGAATCTTATCTCAGGAATATGAAATGGCTTATGTATGTGACTCCGAGGAATCTGACCCTGAAGATTTACTTCCCTTATCAGTTATTCAAGAAAGCTAAGAAATAATCAAAACAAAAAGAAACAAACACATCCTTACGAAAAATCAAGGTGGCGCGATCCTGATACTGAACGACCAAACAGTAATCTTGTTATTACCGGTAGCCCAAGCGAACCTTCATCGGAAGCAAGACAGTCAACAAATCTAGTTAATTTTTTTAAGTTGTTTTTTGATGAAAACCTCTTGATGACTATTCTTGAAGAAAGTAATAGGTATGCGCAGCAGAAGAAGGCCCAACTGGACTTGACATTAGATGAGCTATATGTGGTTTTGGGAGCATTTCTTCTATCAGGGTATGAAAAATATCCAAATCGAAGGCTCTATTGGTCAGGTGAAGAAGATATTCCTAAAATACTGCAAAAAGGCATGCGTCGAAATAGATTTGAAATAATACTAAAATATATTCACTTCAACGACAACTCTAAATTACTCCAAGAAGAGAGGTTGTATAAATTAAGACCTTTGATAGATATCTTAAACCTAAATTTTAGAAAACATGGTAGTTTTGATGAGCATGTGTCTATTGATGAAAGCATGGTGCCATATTACGACAAACACTATGCAAAACGATATATTCTTGGTAAACCTATCAGATTTGGTTTCAAAAGTTGGGCCCTTTGCTCTAGTCAGGGATACATGTATGGCTTTGAGATCTACACAGGAAAAAAACTGAAATAAAGAAAAAAAATTTGGGATAAGAGCAGATGTGGTGCTCTCTTTACTCCATCAAGTCCAGTTACCGTCTAATGAGGGATACAAAATTTTTATGAATAATTATTTCACAGGACTCCCCCTCTTCGTCCATTTGACCGAGAAAAATTGTTGCGCTACAGGCACAATAAGGGATAATCGTTTGGAACAATGTCCACTGCAAACTAAAAAATAATGGAATGATCAGCCAAGGGATAGCTTCCAATTTCATCGCAATGACAATACTTTGGTTGTACAGTGGAAAGATAATAAGGTCGTGTTTGTGGCATCAAACTTTGAAACCACCGAGGTTACCAGCACGCTTTGTTAGGACAGAATTACTCGATCTAAAAAAAAACGTACACCTCAGCCAAAAATAGTCTCCAACTACCACAAGCATATGGGTGGAGTCGACAAATTGGATGCACTTGTTGCCGCCTACAGATCAAGGTTTCGACAGAGAAAGTGGTATTGGCCATTAGTTTTATACTTATTAGATGTATCGCTCGTACATGCCTTGTTGTATGGCTCCAACGTTTGGTGCCAGACTTCAAAGTCAAACAGAAACCGCCTTCAGCACACACAGAACAAAATCTTGAAGAGGATAGTCGGGGCCCCTTGGTATGTTACCAACAATAGCACACGGAGGGACCTGAACGCGAGAACAATCCTTGAACTAATGCGTGAAAGGCATGCACGGTTCATGGATTCGATTGCAAGACATCCAAATCATGCAATAAGACAAACATTCGACAGGCAACGGCTTATTCACGAACGCAGAGGAGTTCGTTATAGGCTGTTGCAAGACGAAATCACTTAACCTCTCTAAAAATCAATCATAACCAGTGGCGGCTCTACCATAAGGTCATTTGGACATTGACCTCCCACGCCAAGTCACCAACCACCTAACATATTAATATTTAACTTTAAAATTAAAATTGATTCAATCAACCAAACTTTACTGCTCGGATACTATTACCTCTTAAATATCCCTCGTATTTATTAATGCAATGCACACGCAGCAAAACAAACTAGACGTAACGCTACTTGTTATGCGTCCCCGCAAAAATTTCAGGTCAAAATCGAGCTTGCCCACGAAAAATAGCGTCACCCAACAAAGCCTGTGGGGGTAAAGAGAGGAATAAATAGCATGTTATCACTCTCGCACTTGTATTAAATTCGAAGAAAAAGAGGTTTTGTCGGCTGTCAGCCGTTTTTTTTTTTTTGATTGAGCTTAGACGTACGTTGCAATTTTTAGAAGGAATGGGAAAATGGGAAGAAGACAGAAGACCGTTGATTTCTGCAGTCGGCAGTCTGTAGCTCTTTATAGGGATGTTGATTCTGATATCGAAAAAATATTATATCGTTACAGATTTTTCGTCAGGCGTCACTGCGCTACCACTGCGCGAGCGGTGCCGTTGACGAACATACATTCATCGTTAAAAATATATCGCTATATACAGGATCTCCCAAACTCGATGGCACATTAGAAGTATCTCGAGAACTAATAGAAATATATTTTTGAAATTTTGAGAATGCATATAAGACATAAAATTCTAGCCTTTAAAAATAGTTTTAAAAATGCGGCGTTGCCAGTTGTACCCCTCTAACCTGTATAGTTACTTTTTTCTATTGATACTCTGATATATCGGAATAAAAATTAAAAAATTTAAAAACATGTTCAAAGAAAAATATCATCCATTTGATATTATTGATATTACGATACATCCCTATATATATATCCTGTCTCTCTGTCGTTCTGACAAAAACCTAACCTATAATGTAATGAACCTGATTGTTTTTGTTAATTTCTTGAGGATTGGTGTTGTGTTTTTTACTTTTAATAATTGAAAAGCAGGTAAATTACCATCATTGAAAAAAGGGCGTGGCACCCAAAAAATTTTCTCCTGCGGCGCTATTTTTTCCCGATGACCTCCCACTTCAAACGACCACGAGCCGCCACTGATCATAACATCCTTCAGATGAAAAACAGGTATACGACAAAATCAAGGGCAAAAAACACTCACAAACACGGCTCACACGAAAAGTGGCCTTTTTTTGTGTTGATTCATAATGGACGTTTGGCTGTCAGCATAGTTGGGAGCGCAGAATATGCGCATTGACAACAACACCAACTGACAACCCTAGAATAGGGAATCTAAAACTGAGTAAGAGTGCCGCAGGCACTAACTCAATACGTGATACAAAACAGTAGTAGTACATGCCTGGTTACTTATGCGAAAGCTAAATTCAACTCACCCGGACTCCGATAGTTTAGTGACATTCCGGAGACACATATCTTTGATACTAATAATACTACTTGAAAGAAATACAAAATATAATTTTTTCCCTGCTATTAGGTTGACAATGATTAATATTTTCTGATTAAAACAAAAGAAAAAAAACAAAAATGTACTTTAGGCACTAATGGGTTAACAAGCGCGGATCTAGTGGGCGGGGAGGGGGGGTTGTTATGCCATAGAAAAGAAAAATGTGATACTACACAAATTATCATGAACAAAGAATGTTTACATTTTCTTAAACCTACCATTATGAATAGAAATAAAAAAAAAATGGAGGTATGTACAATTGAATAGTTTATCACGCACCTCTTCAGGTTAGTTAGTTAGAATATTAGATCGAAACAAAATTTAGCCGTGGTCTTCAACCCGCAAGCCCCCACGGGATGGAAAATATGAGACTAATAAATCTACAAGTTGTTGCTGTCTTGTCACTTATAAAAACATAACAAGACGTATTTAATCAATATGTTATATCTCCAGTGATCGAGTGATGTGACTTGCCTACCTAATCTCCGATCCTTTCTAACTCAATACCTGTCAAATATTAATAAGTTCATTCAGTAAAATGTATAAGAAAGTTTCAGCGAACAAAATAGTTCAATTTTGTATAATTTATCTGTATTAGATATTTATCGTCAATGGCGGCTCCTATGTAAAAGCGCATAAGCACGTGCTGAAAAACAAAAAAACAAAAACACAAAAACACATATAGTTCTTAGTAAGTAACTAAGTAATTACCCCTTTAGAAAAAATGATATCGACGCTCATGTTTTTTTATATCAAGAATCAGGCACAACATCTACTCGTGCAATTATTTTCAGTTCAGTTCAATGTATATTGACTAGCCTAAATTCAACAAATATTGTTATTGTTAATGTGAGTGCTAATGTTTCCGAAATTATGTTCTAAACAATAAATGTCTATCAAAAACACCGCGTTTTCATTCAAGCTTGAAAAAATGCGTCATTATAGGTATATGATTAATGATACTAATTTTCAATGGCATGTCTGCCGAATATCGTGGGAAACTGCAAAACTGCTTTATTAACTTAATACCTATTACTGTTAATATTTTTAAAAAGCCGCGTAGTGTAGAAATTATAACAATTAATTTCCTACGGGAAAAGAAAGAAAAAATCACATTAGAGTAATTTCTGTTATAAATCCAACCTTCAGTCTAAATAGTTCGAGACATTACTTATTTTTTTTATGCATTTTGTTTAAACAAACTCATCCAGTTACAAGTTTAGCAGGTTGATATGGTGCACACCATTACAAATAAACAAAAATTATTTTTCAATATTTTTACTAAATACAAGTTTTTTTCATTTACAATTAAAAGGTTATTATTTTTTATATCTATAATATCCCAATAAAGAACAGTTTGTGCCATTTATTTACTACTCATTCATTTAAAAATTCCTGCCTACATCTATACTTACAGTAAACCTAATAAATGTTTGAAAACAAAGAAGTTAAACATTTGTAAAGTTTTAGTGATCCCGTTTTAGGAAAGTAAGTCAGAAAAATGTCACTTAAAATTTAAAATCTTCCGCAATGTCATCATTGCATACATGGTGGTAAATAAAGTTATTTTAAGTAATACATTAAAACCTCTGTTTGCGACCGCCACTATAAAGTTACCACATGCGTTAAACGACCGGTTATGAATTCCCGATATTTAAACATGGTAGTTTCATTATTTTATACTCCTTTTTACGGACCAATCTATTAAAAAACCGGGGACACTCATCATCGGAACTTTTAGTAAACATTAATGCTAAAAACATTCTCCATTAGGGACAGTAAAATCCGACCCGACCATTCTTAAGAAATATAGGTACATACCGACACCAATTACTGCAGGCGGATCCATTCAAATTGCTCTAAAGGCTGATAAATCTGTTGTTAACATTAGTTTTGTTTTGAACAGTTTTTATGTGTTTTGGGACAAACGTGAATATTTGAGGATGGCGGTAAAAAGGAAATGTCTTTCTTTAAGCGAAAACATGGAAATAATCGACAAAATCGAAAAAACTTGTTTAAGTAGCAGGAAATTGGCTAAAATATTTAAAGTTTTTAAGACCGAAGTGACTATGTTGCTTGAAAATAAAGCAGAAGTTACAAATTTGTTTCAAGAAGTTAGCAACGGTGAACATAAGAAAATTTTCCGAAACCGCAGGACTTGCAACAAGTTGTTTTTAACTGGTTTTGTAAGGCGTGAAACAAGCACTTACCAATATCCGGGTCCATAATTCAAGCAAACGCCCTCGAATCTGCTCAATGTCTAGGACTAGACAACTTCAAGGCATCAAATTGATGGTAGCAGTAGTAGTAGTAACAAGATTTATTTTAGCAATACTGCTACAATATTATAAATTCTAATTTCTTTAACAATAATTAAAACATTTAAAATTACAATTTTATGCACCAAAAATATTTTAAAATAAATTTTATCAGATATTTTGTTTTCTATGTTTTATAAGGATTTTTTAAATTTACTTACTGAATTTTGTTTCTTAATTAAAGAATCCAAATTATTATATTCGTGAAGTCCTTTAAAAAAGATTGATTTATATGCCAAATTTTTTGTCACTTTCCCTAAACAAAAATTGTGATTGTTTCTGGTTTGATAGTTATGATTCTCAAAGTTTTGCGTTATAAAGTCTTTTAAATAAGATGGTAATAAATTATTTTGAATTTCATAAATAAAAATACAAACTAGGAAAAATATTAAATATTTTATATTCAACCATTTAAGTTTATTTAACATATAATTTATCTTTGTGTATTTATCAACATTTAATATTATTCTCATCGCCTTATTTTGTAAAATTTGAAGTCTACTAAAAATTCCTTCATTTGCAGTATATAAAATTGTAGAGCAATACAAATATAGAAGTTAAATTATTGTGTTATAATATATTGTTTTTCTTGAAAATAAACTTAAATTTTTACTTACTCTTTTGAAATAATTAATTTTTTTTCCAATTTTAGATATAGAGTTTTCAAAATGAGCATCAAATTTTAATTTAGAATCCATTATTATCCCTAAATATTTAAAAGACTGAACTATTTCTAATTTTTGGTCATCAATGAAAATATTTATATTTTCATAATTTATATTATTTCCTATTACCATAAATTTCGTTTTAGAAATATTTAATTTTAATCTATTTACTTTTAGCCAGTTTGATACCAATTTCAATTCAGAATTTAGACTATCTATGCAACTTAAATTATTTTTACCTTTTACGTATATTAAAGTATCATCAGCAAACATTTGAATATTAGTATTTGACAAAATATTTGGCATATCATTTATATATAAAATAAATAATATAGGACCTAAAATACTTCCTTGTGGTACACCGATATTATTAAAGTCCCTTTTTGAAAATGTTTTATTTATTTTAGTTATTTGTTGTCGAAAATTTAAATAATTTTTAAACCATTTATATACAGTACCCCTTAAACCATACTGATATAATATATTTAATAATTTATTTCTATCAATAGTCTCAAAAGCCAAAAATACTGACAGAATGATTTCATTTTTGTCAACACTTCTCTTCCAATTTTCAATAATATATTGTGCTGCTGTTTCTGTTGAATATATTTTTCTAAAACCTGCTTGAATATTTACTAAAATGTTGTTTTCTTTAATAAAATTAAATATTTGTTCATAAACTATCTTCTCTAAAACTTTTTCAATATCCCATAATAAATTTATCGGCCTCATTTCAGTACATTTTTTTGTATTTTTTACGTTTGGTGTTATACATGAACATTTTAAATCATCAGGTATTTCTCCATATTTCAAACTTGTATTAATTAATTTAAGTAATATATTTCCAATGCTGCCAAATGTCTCTTTCATTATTTTTTTGTTAAAATTTCACCAGGATTATTATTTGATTTTATATTCCAAATTTGTATTTTTAATTCTTTTATAGTTGATTTACTGATTTTTTTACAAATGAAGACCACAGGGGAAAAAGGAGGGATGTTACATTTATATAGTTTTGAGGAAATAACAATTTAAAGTTTGAAACCTTATAGGTTTGCTGATAAAAAATATTATAATTTGCAGTTATGCAAATATATTTTAGGCGGATATAGGGAAAGGTATGATACAAACAGAAACACAAAATTATTTATTTATTTTTTAAAATTACAAATGTAATTCTACAAATACAACAAAAAAAAGTGAAAAAGGGGGAACGTCCCTATGAAAGGAGGAATGTCACTTGTTAATAAATCTAAAAAAAATACCAAAATTCAAAATAATTCAAAAATTATAGAGGATTAAAAATACCTGAAACTTTTTGAGCAAAACGGAATTTCTGGCCATATCCTTAAACATCTTTATCTGCTTTTGCGCGGGAAAATGGTAGTTTTTGATAATAGTCCTGGGCTTTCGAGCTACAGAATCGTTTTAGTTGTTGCAAATCGTTATATTTTAGGACATTTATAGGAAGGAAATCTGAAAAAAAATAGAAAACTTTTCAGAAATAATAATAAGACATTAATAAAAACTTACTAGAAACATCTTTTAGGATTTTATGTACCTACCTGTATATTTTCGGTTTGGAAATCGAAACTCTCCAGTCTGTAACATTGGTTGATATCGTTTTTTTCTTGGAGGCAATATTGGTGTTTCATCCCAGTTTCCATTGTAGGACGGTCGATGACGAATTATGCGTGGATGTAAGGGTAGCCTCAATTTCTTTCACCGACTGTACCGGGAAGGGACATTTCTTATTAAATGAAAATTCTGAGAACAACGAAGTCCAATCTCTTATTATTTCCTGGCAATGCTCGACATCTTCTACATGAAACGGAGAGGAATTTTGTCTGGCATTTTGAAATTCTTCTACCCAGTGTTGCGGGACTTCAGCGGGATATTTCTGATTGATAATTGCCATATTTCTGTCGCATTCCATGTAAGAGTGTCCTCTTACAGGAAACGTTACCTTAATTGACTCAAGTCTTTTTTTTCATGTATTATGTAGTGCATGTAACGAACTAAATTATAATTTTTATTTTGGCCACCGCAAGAATCACAAAAGACATGGAGGTGTTTAATTTCTGCATCGAGATAATTCTCGATAAAATTGTTCAGCATTGAAACAACTTCATCGCTTCTTTTTTGCGATGGTTTCGGGGTAAACGTAAAATACTGATTCGTTACTTGATAATATGTGAACATTAAAAGAGTAAATGGACAGCTGTCTTTTGTAATACACGTCATTTGTGGATATATTTGGAACAGAAAGGTTTTTTTGAAAATCCATACAGATGGCTTCTGATGTTTTATCTTTTTGACACTTATATTTTTCGGACCGCTTCCTGTCATAAAATACCTCAGCTCTTTTCTTATGGATCGTATTTTCGGCATCTAATTTTCGCAGATCGTCTAAGATTTCTGGAATAAGATTGGGCGAGTTTTGCATTTATTTTTTTATTTTTATCATCTTTCTCTCTTCAGCTTTAACGTTCTCCTAACATTTTAGCCTTTTACATTCACAGTCTGACCCTGGCTCGTGAGTGCTTAATTTTAATATCTTTGAAACTTCCCGTATTCTTCCAAAGCTCTTCCTTTTTGTTGTTTTTTTCAAGGCAGAACTATGCCCTGTAGTACTATCACTATCACTCATTTTACTCAAAGTACGAGAACGAACTAAAAACACGTTGCCTATAAATTGCTAAAAATAAAACAAACGTGTAAGCTCGTGTCATGTGGACATTCCCCGGTGTTCCCCTGTACCGCGGTGACATCCCTCGTTTTTCCCCAGCATAACGATATTTAAAACTCTTGTAAAACGGAACTCTCCATCGTTTTTCGTTTGGAGGTGTTTTAAGACAAAATTTTGGGTATTTTCTAACAGATGGCAGCACTAACTCAATTTGGCCAAATTTGGACATCCCTCCTTTTTCCCCTGTGGTCTTCAAATATTTTCATTTCCATTTTCTATTTCTGCAACTATTTCTTTAATACTATTTATGTAATACATATTCATTTTTTCTGCGATTTTTAACTGATTCGTTTCTTTTCGATCTTCAAATATAATTTCTCTAATTTCACTTTTTGCTTTTGGTTTGACAAATTTTTTTAAAGTTTCCCACATTTTTTTTGAGTCATGTTTGTTTT
This sequence comes from Polydrusus tereticollis, assembly GCA_963920685.1. Lineage (NCBI taxonomy): Eukaryota > Metazoa > Arthropoda > Insecta > Coleoptera > Curculionidae > Polydrusus > Polydrusus tereticollis. Next base: position 165,692,711 of record OY987327.1, read on the forward strand.
CATCTATTTGTTCTTCATAATATCTTTTCTTCTCTTTTTTTAAAATGTTGACATTAGGATTTCTTTAAATCCTATATTCATTCCAATCACCAATATTTTTGGTTAAAATATATTTTTTATACATTTGATCCTTATTTTTTCTCGCTTTCAATATATGTTTATTAAACCATGGGGTCATATGATTTCTATGGGTGATTTTCTTTTCAATTTTCACTTTGTTTATACACTTTTTTATATTGTCCATAATTTTTTTAAACAAAATATTTATATTTGAGTTATCAAATATCCATACACATAAAGTAAGTTCGTTTGACAATTTTTTGTAATCAATGTATTTCATTATTTTGCTTTCTCTTCTAATCATGGTCACTAATTTTTGATTCTGATGTTACTTCAGTCTTTAAATAATGGTCATTTGATATTATAAAATCTATAATTGTTTTGGTTTTTTGAGTTATCCTTGTATAATCTGTTATTATTTGTTTCATACCATTTAAATTTATCAATTTTTTAAATTTTTTGATATTATAATCTTCATTTGCATAATTTATATTGAAGTCACCAATATGTATTACAGAATAATTTTTTTCCCACATAATTTCACATTTATCTTCAAAAAAATTTTAAAAGTCATTTATATTTCCACTTGGAGATCTATAATAGATACAAAGTTCGTATAAATTTATATTAATTTTTAGATCTATATAAATATACCAATATTGATAGTCCACAATTTAGTAACTAAGATTTTGTTGTAAATATAAACTAGAAGACCACCAGTATACCTTGCATTTGAATTGCAACGATCCACATCCAATTCTTGGGTATTTATTTCGCTTGTTACATGACTTTCTGACAAACATAATACTAATGGTTTATTATTTGTTATAAAATGTTTAATTTCATCTTTTAAATTTAAAAACCTTTGTATATTTAAATGATAAATTTTCTTATATTCTGGTTAGAAAAATTCCGTTTTGAAAATAAAGGCTATTGACCATTTCAAAGGATTATGCCCCAAGGGACGTATTTAATGCAGATAAGACAGGTCTCCACTATCGTGCGTTGCCAACAATAACATATGCATTGAAAGGTGACAAGTGTACTGGAAAGAAAAACAGCAAAACAACGATTTACAATTCTGTTTTGTTCAAATATGGAAGGCGAGAAGGAAGAACCACTTATAATAGGCAAAAGCAAAAATCCTCGATGTTTTAAGGGCGCACATATCGATAAGTTACCTCCCCGATAGGTCTCGAACAAAAAAGCATGCATGACAGCAGACATCATGACAACATGGCTTCACAGACTTAATACCAAAATGAAGAAGCAGAATAAAAGAGTTGTATTGCTTCCGGATAATGCAATGTCTCATCACAAAATTACACGTGATAATGAAAACCTATTTTTCTTTCGCCCAACACTACTTCACATCGGCAACCTTTCGACCAAGGCACTATTCAGAATTTTAAAATGCTGTACAGAAGCTACCTTATTAAGATATTTTTAAGATGTATAGATAGGGGTTGTCCTATTTAAGAAAGCGAAAATAATATGACCATAACCAACGCCTTGGTATGGGTTTCGGTGGCCTGGCGCAATTTGTCTCCAGTGACAATAAAGAAATGTTTTATTAAAGTCACAATTTAACAATTTTGACAAGTCTACAAATATTACTCAATTGCTATTAAAATGTGAATCTGATTTTTATTAAAATAAAATAAAAAATATCTGATAACTTCTGATTATTTTAAAAAATCAGAATTTTAAAGCAAACATGCAGTACATTGTATAATATATATGTTAGTATTCACGTGCAGTACATACATATTGGTAAATCGGCTTCATCTCTTTAATTTTAGTTCGGATAAATTTAAACAAAAATATTTAAAATTATTTACATATATGTAGATACTTATTAATGGACAAACACTGTAAAATGCAGACCAGTTGTTTTAATTTTTCCCTATTAACGGACCAACGTTGGATTCCCCGAGGGTGGTCGATATTGGGAGATTTTACTATATATTGTATTATTAATATTTGACGTACAAGATAAAATTTAAGCAAGGGCCTAGCGACACTTAAAGCACCGGTTCCCGTCAGATCACCGAAGTTAAGCGGTGTCGAGCGCGGTTAGTACTTGGATGGGTGACCGCTTGGGAAACACCGCGTGCTCTTGTCTTAGGGAAGAGTGTAAAATGAATCGACATCAAAACCATCCTATTCACGCCGGACACACTGAGAGAATTTTCTAATAACCACTAATAGAAATTGCATAGCCTTTACTCAGATTTCTGCATAAAATAGGCTCCAATACAAGTGTCTAATACTGGTTATAAGTTCTGTCTAATAGAAACCATCTAATAGCTACTATCAGATTTTCTAATAGAATTTTTTATATTGTTTTTATTAATCAGTATACATTTGTCTAATAAAGGCTATTAGATTTCCGAATAGGGTATTAAGAATAACAAATAGCCATTATAAAAGTATTTTGTTGCCTTTATGCAGACTTCTAATAACGGCTATATTGTAAACAACTAGCCATAACACAAGTGTCCCAATACCTTTATACAGATTTCTAATAGCGGCTATACAATATTTTTATTGTGAGTATTCATAAAAAGAATAACCACCATACAAGTTTCTTATAGTCTTTATTAATATACTGTATTGCCCTTATTAATGTACTTTATTGTCCTTATTTGCTTTTCTTATTGCCCTTATTAATGCACTTTATAGTCCCTATTTGCTTTTCTTATTGCCCTTATTTGCTTTTTTCATTGCCTTAATACTTTATTGTCGTTGTTTAAGGTAAAAAAAAACACTTCTTAAAGTTAAAACCTATTTATTATGTTAACAACGTAGTAAAAGAAATTAAAGAAAAAAAAAAGAGAACACAAGCTTTAACCAAAATATATAACTTAACATAAAATATTTCAAACAAAACAATAGTAGTTTCACGATGGATGGCGTATTAGACGCTTATGACAAAGCAGTCAACCGGAATACCAGGATGAAATTTATCAAAATTATAAGTTCTGTATATGAATTTCATAGTTTGCCGAGTGTTACTTTGACATATAAGTGAAAAAGCTGGTGAAAAAATAACACTTTTGTTTAAAATCTTGATCAATTTCATGGTAGTATTTATTGAGGCACCTTTTATGTCGTCTTAGGTCACGATTTCTTAAGGTCTGCCTAGGCACTTCAATGTTTATAGGCAACTAAAAATATAAATTCTGTCTAGGCTGGGTTTTGTGTCGTGGACGTGAACTCTCACTTGATTACAAAGTATTTCTTACCTTCAAATTTTTCAATGAATGCCTCCAAACCCCATTCTATCAGTTTAAACTTATACTCTGCCATAATGGGATTCCTATAAAAGTAGCTAAATGAATACGTAAATAAATAAATATTCCTTTGCTTGCAGGAAATTTCAGAAATCGAAACATTTTTTTTAAGGGCCTCTTAAAAATTTACAGAAAAGTATTTCCCAATTTAAAGGAACGGAAATAGAAGTTTAGTAACTCCATAGATAATCTCACAAAAAATAATCAGCAAATGTTTTCTTTAAATGATATAGGTAACCAATCCCACAGATAATTAATTTCATTTTAAAATTTTTGGGCATCGCTTCGGTTACAACTGTTTAAAGGTTAAACATGGCGGCATAGCGGTAAAGGAAAGGCAAGGAATATCCCAATTATTAGTTATGATGATCATTAGGTATAGCGAAAATATGATACATTAATAATTCTACGAAACAGAATAAATGTTGTAATACCTACCTTCTATTTTTGGAGGATTCTTCCTATGATAACAAGATATCACTTTAACCCGAGAAGCTTTAACCACACACTAGATTCGCGACTAGCGAAATTCAAATGGTGCTAAGAATCGCTGCGGACTGCATTGAATCGCGTCAAATCGTCTTGAGTACCTGCTACTCGGGGTAGGTCGGAGAGAAACATACGCTTTCGGCAATGGTCGGAGGTTTCAAAAAATCAAACGGCTCCCTGGCTATTCCGAATTTAGATAAGAGTTATACAGCAATCTAATGGGCATTATATATTATTTTATTAATATTTTTTCTAATACCTACAATAAGGTATAGTTATAGGGATAATAAGATTATCTAATAAAAGAATTTCTATTGTGATAGCATATTATTCCTATTAAAGTATCTAATAGTTACAGTATAAATTATGATAATGACAGCAAAATTATCTGCATAACGCTCTATTAGACGAGATCTTTAGCAGCAATTAGGTCAACTAATAGTGTGTATTGACATATCGAATTACTGCTATTAAAGTTAATTCTATTCGAAAATCTAATAGCATGAATTTTCTCAGTGCAGGCCGGATGAGATCGGATATCTCGTAGGATGAAGGTGCCGTTTCACACTCCCCAGTCGGTAGACCGCACGATTAAAACCGTACGGTCGATGACCGGTTCAAGATGGCCTCTGATACGCCGACGACCGTAAAAAATAGTAAATAAAAAAAAAAAGATAAAATTTGAAATGTTAGTTTAACAGCATATAATGATAATGTTGGCTGTTACTCATATGGATGAACTTTGCGATACAAATTGAATAATTCATCCAACTAAATAAAAGTAGCATGTGAATTTATTATAGTTCCTCTATAACAATTTTATTATTTTCTGGGATTTTCAGATATGTTATTTAAAAATGTCTCACGAATAATCCCTTGAAATATGGGCATGCAATTAGGAGACTATACATTTAATTACAGGTATATTAATATGACATCAAGAAATGAATTGATAAACAATTTTAATTATTGGTCCTACAACCTCTTCTGTGCGTTTTGAAAATTTAATGGCAATATAATATAAGATTCTTTTGGTTACGTATGTTAACTAGTCGCAAACCCATGTAGGTACTTTAGTGGCGTGTATATATAAATTTATTACACAGCTAGGTAGTCTAATAATTGAAATGATTACTAATCAGATAATAAATAGAATATAAACTATTATTAAATAGATGTAAAAATAATTGTCTTTTGTAAAAATATGAACAGGTAAAGTATTAGGAAAGGAACAATTATCTAAAGCAAAAGCAAAGAAATTGCGGGAAAAGTGATGTTTGTATGATGTTTTTAAACAAATCAAGTCATTCACTTAAATTATTAAAAATTAAGTATGGTACAATATTGTGAACTTTTTGTTGCTCTTGTAATCTCTAGTTTCTCTAGTAACTCCAACTTCTTACCTTAGATGGGACAAAAAGGTGATGTGAAGGCTGATCGTGTGGTATTTACGACTGTATTTTTTTTTTATGATCAGGCACAACACTCCAGGATTAATCCTTTATGACTTCCGAACGGTGCGTGTGCGCAGAAAACGATGAATTTTTGTAAACTATTCGTAAATTAACTGACACTCACAATATAGGGAGTAAACGCCTGACCTTAAAAAAACGTTTATATTGCCTGTCTAGTAAATTGTTAAGAGAATTTAAATCGTTCTACCAGCCTGTAAATCGGCAAATACTTTTAAACAACATGTCGTCAAAATCAAAGAAATTTTACAAAAAATAATTACCCGTTGCTATGACAGCGTTAGAAAATATACAACTCCGCAAAAATATTTGTTACAATTTTTTAGCCATGCAGCCCGTATATTTAGTAATTATATTTATGGCTACTCATGACACCAAATATGCCCCACAGTACCAGAGAAAGTATTAGCCAAACCCAGCAGGCAAGATAAGCAGCATTCGGCATTCTATATAAATTACATTAACCGTTATAAAATTCACGTACTCTCCCTGTCACTTCACTTGCAATTATTTATGCCTTCTTTGGACGCTCTGCTCTCTTCTTGCAGATACGCCGATATTATATACTTATTTAAAACTAATAGGTACTTTCAATGCACTTTCACAGTGATCCCAAAATCATATTCTCCGAAAAAGAAAGGGGTTATTAAATTCAACCTGTTTGTAAGTATATCTTGAGCGTGAGAACAGTTTATTTTTAAATTTGTTGTTCGCTATTAGGTACCTCACATTCAATTTAAATGATAAGAGTTAAGATAGCAGTAATTCATTAATTCAATTAATGAATAGTTATGTTTATTTAAGTAACTGTTAACCTTCACACTTGCTAGTATTGTTTTCTAAAACAATTTTGTCAGTTATACTTCAAATTGAAAGCTACCCCTACCGACTTCTTTTTTTAATAGTACAATTTTTTATTCAAGTTAATTACTTCATTTTTACGAATTTCTTAAGCTCAAAGGCCCGTTTGTACCGTTCGCCTAAACATTGATAAAATCGTCAATCAATGATTATCTCGATTATCTGTCGTGCCGTCTGTTAAACACCGATTAAAGGCAGCTAATCAAGAAATAAACTAGATATAGATTCTAGGACGTTTAAATCATCGATTAGTAAAAAAATCAGTGAATAATCAACCTCCAAGTAAATTGTGTTTTTAGCTTCTTCAGATTGATTTTATTTTTATTTATTTTTTCTGGGTCCTAAAATGGATTTTGTTGAAGATACATACAGGGTGTTCCACCGGGAACCGCATCGATTCCTATATGGCAAACTATACATAGAAAATTTTTAATAATTTGACAGTAGGGTAACGTTGCTGAGAACAATCCGTCTAAAATATTTGTAATAGGGTGACACTTCCGGTTATACCGGAAGTAGTTGTCAACTTGCTTATTTTAAATGGAACACACTGTATATAATTACATTTTTGAATTCTATGGAAGATTCTAGGTAGATTTTGTATATCATGTCCTAATACCCAAGTCACAGCGTTTTTGACATATTTAAGGTTTTATGTCAAAAAGAGACGTTTGCAGGCCATAAAATAAATATCAATTTCTCCTATAGGGAAATCTTTATTATTTAATTTGGGTTCGGTTCCTTGTTAAAAAGGACCTGCTTTAATAGATTCTTTATAATATTTTGATAACAATCAATACAGGGTATTCAAACAATAAGATTAAAAATGAATTTAAGAGAACTGCAAAAAATCTACATTTTCAAATAGAACCCCCTAAATTTTATAATTATTTCTTATTTAGCATTAAAAATAAGGATAAGTTTGTATAAGGTTGTCTGTTCGGAAAATTTGTAATTTTCGAAATATTGCCAATATAATATTTTTATATGGGAATTTTGCTGCAGATATTAAGATTAATTAATTATTCCCAGTTGACTATGAGAATAATTACTCCTAGTTGGCTATGACGGCGTTGAAAACAGTCAAATGTTAAAGAAATGTATGTAGCTGTTACTTGCCATTTGAAAATTATTAATAATCATTCCGTGGTGCTCAAATTATACAAACGAAGATTATTTATACCTACTTGCTAGTTGCTATTTTGGGATATTTCGCCGTATATCCAACCATGTCTGTAAGACAAGCTGCGCTAGAGTCAGGATTTTCCAAATCAACAGTTCAAGGAATACTATGCAAACATAAATTTCATCCTTACGCAATTTCCACATTCCAACATCTAAAAGAAACTGATTTTCCAAGGCAAGTGTCTGTGAAATTATCATAACTTGGGCACAAGAAAACAATTTTTTTTGGACAATATCATTTGGACAAATTCAGCTAAATTTACTAAAAATAGTGCTTTTAATCGACATATTTCCCATTATTGGAGTAGTTCAAATATACATGTGTTTAGAGAGCAAAATTTTCAAAAATCCTGGCAGTTTAATGTTTATTGTGCAGTAAGAAATGATGGCGTCGTGTCACTACATTTTTATCAAGAAAATTGAAATGGTAAGTTAGACGTTTTTGAATCATTTTACATATAATATGTGCTTATTAACTTAAGCTGAAGGCTGTTTGAACATCTTACAAAATTTTGAAACCGACTATTTAGGCAATTTGCCGCTTGCTGTTCATAGAAACCTGTTTTACCAACATGATGGCGCACCTCTGTACGGTAGCTACCTCATCGATCACTTTTTACGAAATACTTTTGATGATCGATAGATCGCCAACAATGGTCCTTTCCTTTGGCCACCCCGCTCCCCAGATCTTAATGTGCTCGATTTTTTTATTTGGGTACAATTAAATATCGAGGGTATAATACTTCCATAACAACTATGGAAGATTACATGCAGCGAGTAAGGAATGAATTTGCAAATTTAAGTCCCATGTCAGTAAGAAAAGCGACCCATGAGCAAGTGTTGCTTAGATGCAAAATATGTCAAGAAGTTGAAAAAATAATAAATAGGGGTTTCCATTTAAAATATACATTTTTTGCACTTTTCTTAATTTCATTTTTAATCGAATTGTTTAAACACCCCCCACAAAGTTCTTTTTTGTAGTTTCCTTAATTTCGTTTTTAATCCTATTGTTTGAACACCCTGTAATAATAGTTATCAAAATATTATAAAAAATCTAATAAAGCAGGTCGTTTCTAACAAGGAATCAAACCCAACTTAAATAATAAAGACTTATAGGGAAAGTTGATAATTATTTTATGGCCTGCAAACCTCATTTCTTGACATAAAACCTTAAATATGTCAAAACGCTTAGACTTGGGTATAGGACATGATTGTACAAGATCTGTCCAGAATTTTACGTATAATTCAAAAAGGTATTAATATACAGGGTGTTCCATTAAAAATAAGCAAGTTGAAACCTACTTCCGGAATAACCGGAAGTGTCACCCTATTGAACATATTTTAGCCGGACTTTCCCCCAGCAACATTAGCCTACTGTAAAATATTCAAAGATTTTCTATGTATTGTTTTCCATATATAGATCAAGGCGGTTCCCGGTAGGACACCCTGTACATATACGTTTATAAATGACGATCTGAAAATTCTAAATATTCTTGATTTCGGATTTCCGCGCAATATTTAGGTAAAATAGAAAAAATAAATGGAATTTTGATAATGATTTGAAGGTAAAGTGTATTTAATTAAGTAAAGTGATTTTTACAAGCGTTTATTTTTAGAGACAATAGAGTAGCACCCATTGCTATTTTGTTTCAAATCGAATTTATTTCAATAACTGAGATACTGTTAGCCATAAACCATTTTTCTTCCGCGGTAAAGCTTATACAGGGTGCGCTAAATTCGATGGCCTATTAGAAGTATCTAGACAACGAAAAAAGTTTGAAATTTTGGTTGTGCCAATAGGAGGCCATGGTCTTCAGTTTAAAAATATCTTTAGCATTGCGGCGTTGCCAGATCTACTCTGATTAGATACCAAGTTTATATTTTTAAATGGGACAAATAGGGCATGTTATATAATTTTTGGATTCTTCGGAACATTGTGAATATCTATCTTGAGCCGTTTTTGTTAACAAACATCCTTTAATAAGAAAATGAGATTTTTCGCAACCGGCCTAGATGGAGGTCTGAGTTTCTGACTGATATTTTCATATAGCTGGCTTTGTCATAATATATCATGCGAACTAAATTATTGCATACAGGGTGTCTACAAAATCTTAGACGTTTGAAAAACATAAAAACGTAATGTAAATGAAACAATGCAGTCTTCCTCCACAGTTTAATAATTGAAATAGTGAATAAAAGGCTTCCTACATGTTTCGAATGCGTAAGCACTTATCATCAGGGGATACTAAAAAGGATAGTACAAAGTTAAGAACGAACAATGAGTACCAAATAGAAGTGTGAGTAGGCAGTGTCGGACTGGGACCCTTAGGGCCCACCGGTCCCGAGGGATGTAAGGCCCCATCATGCCAACTGCATAATAAATTCTGAGTTTAAATACATTTCAGTTAATGGCTTGACTTGTACCAATTTACACCCTAGGTAAAAAAATCCAAATTCAAAAAGAAATCTGTTTTTCTACTACTAACAAAAGTACTCATTATTGACCGTTTAGCGGGTTGAGAAATTGTTTTTCTCTTCTCTCTGCCAGAAGCGGTTTATAATACCTTCATAATCGAAGCTCGGTTTATACTTAACATAAACTTCTAAACCTTGGTTAATAATATAAAGTACTATTTTTTTTTTTTATTTCAAAAACGTTTTTTTTTTTAAGTTTTATGACCTTAGTGGTCACATCTTTTCGCAACTTTTTTCAATTTAACCCAAATTGTATCTGTTATAGTTTCCAAGATTCCAATGCTGGCCAATCTTGTCTTGTTCCTCTTACCTTGTTCGCGTCGAGATAAAAAATATTTTGTAGGCAGTGTTTTTAACCCTTTTTAGTTAAAAACAAAAAAAAATAGACCAAAGTTATAGGTAACTAATATTAAATGCTTCGCCAAAAAAAAAACAATTAAATTATAGATCCGATTTTTTGAATTACAAAAGCGATTAATGTTGGATGTTGGTACTATTTTCTCAATTAAAATATCAATATCTTACAATATAAACACTAATTAATAAATAATAGAGTTCATTAAAATAATGATACAATACTTACTTTGTTTTGAAGTAATATAATAATAACTCACTTATCTGAAACCGACCGGCGCCACGTATGTGCACGAAAACCGAAAACCTAACCTGTGGATCACAGAACACAAAAGGATTAGCTGTCAAAGTCAAAGTCAAAGTCAAAAATGCTTTATTGTCAGAAAGAGCAATTCATTGACAAAGCAGTCTAAAACTAAAACAATTGGTCTGTTCCGTTACTTATATTTAGAATACTGCAACAAAACACACCAAACACAAAAATAAAAATAAAAAGACATATTATTATGCATTTAAAAGTAATAATTATAACAATTTAAAAATAACACAAAAACATTGGGTTCACAGCTCGGAATATATATATATATAACAAATAACTCCATTCATAAAATACAATTAATCATTATCAACTAAGTGGATCAGAATAAAATTCGGTTAAGTTATAGTAGGCCTTTCCGGCAAGCAATGCCTTAACAGATCTTCTAAAAGACTTCAAGGCGTTTTTGTTCCTTACTTGAATCGGCAAGTGATTAAAAATTTTTTTGCCTTCATAAATAAGTGATTTTTTAATTAGTGTCCTGGTAGGTATCGGCAAGGGCAGGTCCAAAGCCCGTCGAGTGACACGCTGAGGGGCAGGACGTTGGATGTTGTTATAATTCTTATAAATTAGCGAAGCCGTTTCCAAAACAAACACGGAGCTAAGAGTTAGAATCCTCTGGGAGGAGAAAAGGGGTCGGCAAGATTCTCGTTGGTCAACATTAGAGATGAAACAAACAGCCTTCTTCTGCAAAATAAATAAAATATTTAGCAAATGTTGGGTGCACACACCCCAAAATGGAATCCCATACCTGAGGTGTGACTCAAAGAGTGCAAAGTAGACTGTTCGTGCCATCTCCAGGCCGAGCTCTAAGCGTGTCTTTCTGATGGCAAAGCAAGCTGAGGAAAGCTTTTTGCTCAGACCCAAAATGTGATCTTCAAATCGAGGTTCACTATCAATTATCACTCCCAGAAATTTTGATGCCGTATTAACTTGAAGAGGCTCGTCCTCTAAGCGCAACCCATGTATATCGCACTTAAACCCTACAATGTTCGTTTTGGCAATGTTAAATGAAAGGCGATTAGCATCACACCATTGCTTGATCTTTATCAGGTCTCTGGAAATAGTTTCCTAAGTTGTTCAGATGCTTTAATATGCCATACAATAGAGGTGTCATCAGCAAACAGCGTGAATTCGCCCGAAATCTCGACTCGAATTAGATCGTTGACATAGATTAAAAAAAGAAGAGGACCCAAAACTGAACCCTGCGGCACCCCACTCACAACCTTCAATGACGTCGAACGCACACCAGAAACAATCACCGACTGATTACGACACTCGAGGTAAGAGGAAAACCATGCCAAAGACGAGCCCCGAAAACCATACCTTTCAAGCTTAGACAGCAGTATCCCGTGGTCCACGCAGTCAAATGCCTTCGACAGGTCACAGAACACTGCTGCCGCCGCCTCCCCTCGATTGAGGTAGTGGTAAACTCCCTCCAGAAAACCAACGGAATATATGACGCAAGGGCGAACCGTTCGGGTTAGATCATTGCAGGTGCCTTAGCGATGTATGGATATATGAAAAGAACGAATGCCTATAGACGAAATTTTGATCCTAACCAACAGATTCAAGGAACAACAGATGTAAAATATTTGACAATTATTAAACCATATTTATTACAAAAAGGGGTATTAAAAGGCAGCACTTCATCAGAACCAGAAATTCGTTCAGTAGCAAGCACGTCTAGAGCAATAAGACCCGCACAAAGACCCCGCTCTACTAGAGTACAATCTGCTAGAAGTGTAACAGAACAAGGGGCTCTGTTAAATTTGTCTAAGGAAAAAATGGATTATGTCTACTATGACAATCCCAATGAGATAATTGACAGGTTAAAGCTGTTGGTCGCATCACAAATGGCGCGCATTTCAGAAAATAATATTGTATTTACCATATGAAAATTGACAAACTATACTTAAACTATTGTTAGATAAACACCATTTAAATGAAAAATAATCACGAAGAGGGTCCTTTTCATGAGGGCCCATCCACGGCCGACCCGATAATCTCCGGGACCCGGTGCAAAATATCCGCGCGGGGCCTTTATTGTCATTAATCTAGGCCCTGGCGTACCTCTCCTAGATCCAGGGCTGCCCGAAGGCCCCGCGTTGCGCGGGACTTTTCTTAGCGAGGGGCCCTGCGCGGGTGCATCGTCTGTATTTGCCTCCGGCCGGCTCAGGGCCCCCACCCGTCTTTTCTCTGGGGGCTTACCGGTCTTTTGACCGGTGGACCGGCGGCCCAGTCCGACACTGTGAGTAGGACTTACCTAACATCGAATTTAGCGAAACTGTAATGTTAGTTGTCTGAAATTATGAGCACAACTCTTTAGGATGAGAAATGTAAAGTTAAAGACTTGGTGTGCGAACTGGTCATTTTAACATATTAATTGTTGAGATTCAGATATAAATAAAATTTTGATTATAAATGCGAAATTTTGATTAGTAAAAAAACATTGCGAATAAAGAATAATAGATTGAGCTGTAACATATAAAGGAGAAAGGTTTTTTATTATGAGAGTTTTTAAATTTTTTTGAAGTTATTAAATTTTAACTTTAAGATAAAGATTAAAAATATTACTCTAATTGTTGAAAAATAAATTAATTGCTAGTGTTATTAACTAATGTGGTGATATGGGGCTATGCCCCATATTTTAGTAAAAAAGTATAATTGTTTCATGTTTCTTTTTTAATTCGGTTATAAAAGATTAAATATAGTCTGTGCTTAATCACGACCGTGGTATCTGCTGCAACGTAATTGTTGAAGTGAGGTTAATTTAAAGATAATAATGACATTAAAGACGTACTACCAGGTATTGATATTAGAAATATTAAATATTAATAACATAATGGTTGAAATCAAATAGGAAGATTTAAAGAACTCGATATTAGATTTATAAAATCAATACAGAATCGATTCTAAGTTGTCATTACTGGACGTTTAAAGTACCTGAGAACAGGTAGAACGCAGACATCTGTCAACGAATGATCATATTTGGCACACAATGCATTTCAACCACTGCTCTTTAGACTTTGATTAAAGAACAGCGAACTGCAATAAAGGCAGGCAGTATCCTCTTCGCCGTCATCTTCAAATTGTTTTTTTTCAGTTCCAGAATCGCTTTCAGACTGTGACTGTATAAATATTTTCCTACATCTTAATTGCCAGATTACTGTCTGCGCAGCCCGGAAATAAGTTTGTGCAAATAATTGGGCTATAAAGAAATTTTCTGGTTGTAGTAGGTCTTCATAGGTCCATAAATGTAACATCCAATGACTGCAACCTATGAGTGCAGTGCGCTGGCAAACACAATATATCAATTCCGTTGTTTTTGGCGAAAGTTAGAGCCTCATAACCTTTATGGCTTGAATGCCTGTTAACGATCAAAAGGACTTCCTCAGATATCGTAGGATTGGCGATTTTTTGTTTCCTGACTAAGAAGCACTGAAGATGGCCTATGGCCGAACGCGCTCTGCTAATTATTAAATTTTGAAGATTATACACTTAATACACAAACCGATTGTTGTTTCCCTCTTTTTTTTTAAAGTGCTGCAGCTACCTAAGAAACAATTCACAGTTCATCCATCCGTTCTTGCAGCATACACCAAGGAAGGATTCATACCGGTGTCTTATCTGTTAATTCCTCCATCTTTTTCTGGAAAAGTCAAGGCAGGAGATATGAAGTTGCCTATAGTACTATTCATGCACTGGTAAGAGCTCCAACCTGCTTTTATCCAGTTGGAGCAAAAACTTTTGGCGGTTTCTGTAGGGTGGCTTGGAAGTGGGCTTAAGTTTTCTCAAAGCAACGTCAGGGTTTCTTTTGCGAAAACCAGCCAACCAGCCCCAGCCAGCCATCTCGAGATTTGTGTAATGTACGCAGGTCGGTAGAAGTAAATCTAAATAATCGAGACTCTTCCTTTCCAAATCAGCGCTGAAAGTTGTTCGAGAACAACCTAGCTATTTCTTAGTACCACTACACACAATTCTTCATTTAAAATAAAACTACAGATTTATCCACCATTGAACATAACTAATAATCACTTTATTACACTGCCTGTCCACGCGAAGAAATGATTTACTGGGTGTGGCTGACTATAGCGTCTTGGTTATAAAGACTGCTCAAAGTGTAATTATCTGCAGGTAGGGGCGGCGGAACTTTCGGCCCCATATTGGGTAAGGTACCTGCTAGAAATTTTAGGTCAAGTAATCTTGCAAGAAATGTCGGCCCCAAACATTGCAGGTAATGCGAATTGAACCAAAAAGGTGGATTAGATGCCGTGTTAGCGCTGTTTAACCACTATAAGTCTATAAAAGGGGCAAACAATTAATAATAATATTCCCCGGTGAACTTGAAAAAGGCGAATTGGAACCAAAAAGGTGGATTAGATGCCGTGTTAGCGCTGTTTAACCAATATAAGTCTATAAAACCGCATTAGCCGAGTTGCAGGTCAAAAATTGAGTTAGTTCAGGTTAGTTGCATTTTCATTTTAGAAATGATTCAAAACCCAAAAGATCATAAAAAAATTAAAATGTTATAACGTTAGACCATTGGGGCCGAAAATGCCTGTAATAAAACATGACCCTTCCATCCCGGGGCCGAAAGTTCCTGTCAAAATCGGGCTGCTACCTGGCCGGGGCCGAAATTTCCTACGCCCCAGGTAGACTACAGTAAGTTGTGTTAAGGTTGAGGAAAAATCTTTTATCTTACAGTACACCAGCCTGTTGAGATGAAACGGCACCTATTAGAATCTACTAAATTGTCGCTAAATAATTTTGTCCAAGACTACGATTTTAAGACAAGACGCTATCAAATCAAATCAAATCAAAACATGCTTTATTGTCATAAAGTATTATTTTTATCGACAAAGCCTTTTTCTTAAATTAAATTAACAATTAAATATAATAATATAGTGAAACTTAAAATATCGGAATAAATTATGACAGAGTATCACCAAAATATTCATCTAGAGTATAATAAGCCTTTTTCAATAATAAATTTTGAACATTTCAAAATTTGACATTTTCTTGATAAAATCTGGAAGATAATCAAACATTTTTTTAGAACCATAAATTATGAATATTTTTACAAGGCTTGAAGAAGGAATAGGTAAACATATATTAAAGGTTTGTCTTGTATTATATTATAAGTATGTGAATTAATACTATTTCTAAGCTTTTTATGAATTAAACAAACTGTTTCCAATGTAAAAATTGAAATTTTGAACAGAAACAAAGTTTTAAATTTCCACAATTTTAATTTTTTAAAAAAGCCGTAACATGTTTCGGCACACGGTGCCTTCTTCGGACGGACTAAATATAAATGTGTCAAATATGAATTTAAATATTCTAGGTAGGTACAAGGTGTAATTAAACACAAAGAAGGTTATCCCATAAGACCT
Source organism: Polydrusus tereticollis (assembly GCA_963920685.1). Classification (NCBI taxonomy): domain Eukaryota; kingdom Metazoa; phylum Arthropoda; class Insecta; order Coleoptera; family Curculionidae; genus Polydrusus; species Polydrusus tereticollis. Next base: position 165,708,615 of record OY987327.1, read on the forward strand.
GTAGTTTCTTTCATCAACGCACCGTCAACAAAACTTTCTAAAAAATTAATAAATATTCTCTCACAATATTGTAACTTTTCTCCCAAATTCAGCATTAATAATTCATATGAACTTATTAGTAAAATCAAAAACATACAAATTCAAAAAAATGCTAAACTATTATCTTTTGACGTAAAAAATCTGTTCCCCAGTATCCCACCTATTGAAGTCATAGATTTGATTGATTCTCTCTTAACAAAAAATAAAGTCAATATAATCATAAAACAGGATGTATTAGATTCCCTTTCTGTTTGCTTGGATCAGAATTATTTCGAATTTAACAATAAGTTTTACTTTTCTGATGAAGGTTTGACAATGGGTAACCCTTTAAGTCCGTTATTGGCTCAAATCTTTATGGATCATTTAGAAAAACAAATTTTTAACCATCCACTAAGCAAAAGATTTCTTTATTGGCATCGATATGTCGATGATATCTTAACTTGCTTTACAGGCACTGATAGACAGTTAGGTCAATTTCTTTCATTCATTAATAACATACATCGAAAATCAAATTTACAGTCGAATTAGAAGATAATAAATCTATCAATTTCTTAGGCCTAACCATCACCAATAAAAAGGATAATCATGAATTTTCGATTTTCCACAAACCTTCACCTACAGACACAGTAATTCATAATAAATCTAATCATCCATATTCCCACAAAATGACAGCTTTCAATTCATTTGTACATAGACTTTTAAATGTGCCATTATTAAAGGATAACTACGAAAAAGAACTTAATATCATTAAACAGATCGCAGTCAATAACGGATACAATGCGGGTATAGTAGATAATCTTGTTAGGAGTAAATCATATAAGAAGGCAATAAACTTGGTCTATCCAACAACCAATAATACACTCGACCAAAGATTTAAATGTATCACGTACACAGACACCATTTCGAAAAAGATATCTAAAACTCTCTCCAAAAATAAGATAAAGACTGCTTTTAGAGCCAATAATAACCTAGGTAAACTTATTAAAAACAACAAAAGTAAATCTAATAAATTAACCAAATCAGGGGTATACGTGCTAAATTGTGGTTCTTGTCCGAAAGTATATATTGGACAAACAGGAAGAGCTTTCAAAACAAGAATTAAAGAATATGAAATCTAGTTTTATAAAAAATAACAACTTTTCACATTATGCATTACATTTCGATTCAGAAAAACACCAATTTTCCAAAGATTTTAAAATTTTACACATAAAAAACAAATCTAAGAAACTAAATTATTTGGAAAGTTTAGAGATTAATAAAAAGAAAAGGTCGGGTTTATTATTGAACGAACAATTAGACACAAATTACTCCCCATTATTAAATTTATATACCTAATTACATAAAAATATTATATCTCTCCCATTCCTATTATTCAAATTGTATAGCATAAGTAGGATTTGCCCATTTGTTGTACCTAATTATAGTTTGTTAATCCCTTACCATTAATATTGTTTATTACACCTTGTACCTAACCTAGAATATTTAACACATTGACGACCGACAGTCAAAATGCAAAACTTCCTGGGAAACCATCGAAAACGGTTGGTGATATCAAAAAACTAATACTTGTTATGGGTTGTAGGGCTACTATAGATACTTTTTTCGCACTCAAAATTTTCCAAAATGCCGTCCAGTTAACTGGACGTCGGTACCTGGAAAGAAATTTTACCGTCAGGCACCAACGTCCAGTTAACTGGACGCTGTTTTTTAAAAAAAAAATTTACACGAAAAACAACCTTTTGCTATAAACTTTTTATTTAAACTAATTACAAACGTAAAACAAAAGGAAAACATATAGGTAGGTATTACATTTCTACATTTTGAGTTTTATTCAAGGTTTCATGCCAGATTTTAAAACACGGATAAACACATAATCCTGGGTTTTCTGTGCAAATTGGGCAAAAGTACCGGGTTTTACGTTGTTTTTTTTCTTTAGTGCATTGGCGGCACCTTTTCATCGCTGACTTATCATTTTCGGTGGATGCATTGGGTTGTAAGTAATGAAAAGTTTTATTTTCTGTATTTTCATCAATATCTGCCCAAGGTGAGATTTTTAACATGTCTCTCAATACCTCTTCTCTAAATTTTAAGAATCTTACCTTTGGCAATTTTTTTATTTTTTTATACGCGTAACAACTATTCCACAGGCACATATCAAATAAGTGGAAGAAAATTTTTCTGTACCAGCGAATAGTTTTTCTGGGCGTCGAATAATACGACATCATTTGGTCAGATTTATCAATGCCTGACATATATCTGTTATAGTCTAATACGCATTGCGGTTTAATTTTTTTATTGCCACGTTTGTTTGTATTTTCGACCATAACATGTCTATGTTTAGTACTTATCATACGCACATTGCGCTTATCTTTCCAGTTTACCACCAAAACTGGACCTTTGCGTTTGAAAGCAGCTTCTCCCTTTTTTAATTTTTTCTTCAAAAGTTCTTTAGGATTTCCCTTTCTATTTTCTCTTAGTGTACCTATAATGTAAGTATTTTTCTTTATCAAGTACTCAGCCAAAGCCACACTATTATAAAAATTGTCCATATAGAGCTCATGCCCTTTATCCAAATAGTCAGCCATAAGTTGGTTTACGACAGAGAAAGCATGACCTTTTTCATTTTCCCCGTTTAGAGTGCCTTTGCCAGTATAGATAATAAAGTTGAGAATATATCCATCAGAGGTCGTCAGTACATAAAACTTAATGCCATATTTATGTCGTTTATTGCTTATATATTGTTTAAATTTTAGCCTGCCTCTCCAATGTAACATCGATTCATCGATTGACAACTGTTTTTCTGGAGATAGTATGGTCTTTAGATTGTGTAAAACAATATCTATGATTGGTTTGATTTTATGCAATCGCTCGGACTTATCGACCGTTTCATGATCAACAAACCGCAAATTTTTCAGAATTGTGGTAAAACGATTGCGAGGCATTGTTTTACCAAAGATCGGATGAAAGTAGAGTGGATCCTTTGACCATTGGCGACTCAAAATTGGGAACCGTACTGTACCAGATAAACTACACAGGGCTAGGAACTTTTCCAATTCGACAACAGTAATATCTACCCACTTTTTTAACCTTTTACTTCTTGTTTTGTTACTGTCAGACATTATTTGGCCCCGTCTGTTAGTTTCTCGAACAACAACTTCCATTATTTCGTCAGTAAAAAACCTTTTAAAATAATCGTAAGGTTTATCAGTATCACTCACTTGAATATTGATTTTTGGGTTTCCAGAAAAAAGGATATTTGGCGGGTTGTCATCCACGTCTGTCCACTCATCAGCGTCATTGGTATCTGGAGATCTGGCTGAAGACCTGGATGGGGATCGAAACCTTGCTGGGGATTGGTCGCCATTATTGCTATTTTCATCAGACAGATTATTCAAGTCATCATCATTGATATCCAGAACTGCCAGAGAACTGTCAGAAGATTCTCCATCACCATTCTTGTCGGGGTTAAACGTTTTATCTCTCAAGCTATCATCACTAGAAAATGGCTCACCGTCACTTTCGGAAAAACTATCAAATGCTGCCTCTAACTCGGCTTGTGTAAGTGGCTTATTATTCTTATAATCAAGAGCCTTTCGTTTTCTGGTATTGGGTGTACTTGTTCTGTAAAAAAAAAACAGTCAAAATACGGAACTTTCTAAACAATCATCAAAAGTGGTGGAAAATAACAAAAAAATACTTTTTAGGGGTTGTTAGGCTAATTTAGATAATTTTTCTTGCACTTAAAATTTTTCAAAATGCCGTCCAACTGGACGTCGGCATCTGAAAAGAAATTTATAAAATTTTTAAATTTCGTCAGACCAACGTCCAGTAAAGTGGAGGAACTACTCACAAATAACAAACTTGGGTTAAAAAACATTTTGAATAGAACAAAAATCAAATCAGACTACTCACATTAGTACAAAATAAGTAAAACTTAATTAATTCACAAAAACCATAAACAAATTTATATCTTACCCCGCCACTGGTTCGCCGCCATTGTCCATAATTACTACGGTTATCTACTTTAAATGTCACTATTCACTATTTCCCATTATTTCTAAAATGCTCTCCTGCCACAAAGCACTTGTATAATATATTGAATGACAGAAACAATGCATAAACGGGTTTCTCGCCCACCTGCAATAAATACGTTAAAAGCCCAGTTTACACTGACGCTTATATGCAGATTTTGCATTTTTTCTTATATTGGGAACCAACGAAATAAATCAGTCGAGCCTGAGGGACCGCGCGAAATTTTAGACTCATTTAAATGCATTATATTATGTGTCCAGTATACTGGACGCGGTCCCCACGGAAAGAACGACATGTCCAGTATACTGGACGGTGGTCGTCAATGTGTAAATTCATATTTGACACATTTATATTTAGTCCGTCCGAAGAAGGCACCGTGTGCCGAAACATGTTACGGCTTTTTTAAAAAAATTAAAATTGTGGAAATTTAAAACTTTGTTTCTGTTCAAAATTTATAATGGATTTCCATCAAGTATCGGCTAAATCAATCTATTTTATAAAAATTGAAGTTAGTGTTAAAATTTTTTGTGAGATAAATAGAGTTTTACAAGAACCTCTCGATCTAGCTTTGTACAAATATCTGATAGCTCTTTTTTGTAAAATAAAAATTGAATTTAGAAGATATTGGCTTGAATTTCCCCAGAAACAAATCCCATATCTCAAAAGAGTCTATTAAAGCAAAATAAACGTTTCGAAGAACCGCCATAATAACTTCATGAGAAAGTACTTTCAGGGCATAACATCCTGAAGCTAATTTTCTACATAACTTCTTGATATGTTCATTAAAAGAAAGATTTTGTGTAATATAGATTCCTAAAAATTTTATAAATTTAAGGTTATTAATTATGAGATTGCCAAAAATTATATTATTTAAAAGTTAATATATTTGTTTTAGTTATATTAAATGAGAGTAGTTTAGAGTCACACCACTTTTTAATATTTATTAAATCTTCATTAATTATTTTAATTGATTCAATAAAATATTTACTATGCCAAAGTATTGTTGTATCATCAGAAAATATGGTAAATTTACCATTTATAAAAATTGACGCAAGGTCATTTATATATATTAAAAATAGTAATGGACCGAGAACTGAACCTTTAGGTACTCCACAATCAATTTTATTACTTTTTGATTTCTTACCATTTAACAATACTACTTGAGATCTTTCAGATAAATATGATTTAAACCATTTAAATGATATACCTCTAAAGCCATAAAGCTCCAGCTTCTCTAATAATATATCAGGGTTAACACAATCAAAAGCTTTAGAAATATCACAAAATATTGCTGCAGCAAAATCTCCTTCATTTAATTTAAAATAAAAATGTTCAAGAAATTAAAAAATAGCATAACTAGTATTTTTATTTCTTTTAAATTCAAATTGGGTTGTATTAAAAATATTATTTTTATTAAAAAAAAAAGAAATAATTTTATTTTTAACAAATTTTTCAATAATTTTAGAAAGTGTTGGAAGTAAAGAAATTGGTCGAAAATTAGAAGCAGATTCACAATCACCTCCTTTATGAATAGGAATAACAATAGCTGATTTGAGGCATTGTGGAAATATTCCATTTTTAAAAGAAACATTTATTGCCTTCGCTAAAGCTTCTAAAGCAGGAATAGATAGTTGTGAAAAAAATTTTATTGATAAATTATCCCATCCAGCAGAATTTTTATTTTTATCTCTAAAATGATTAATTTTATTTTTTGAACATCGGTTGGACTAAAAAAAATGTATCCTTAATTTTAAAATTCTTCATGTACGAAAGTGGATCAATGCATGGATGAATATTTTCAGAAAGATTTAAAGCAGGTAGGTATTATGTTGTTTTTCCCTCTCAAATCATTCTCAATTTTCCAACATTCTTTTCGTGGATTAAATGATTTACTAGTACGATTTTCAAAATAATTTTCCTTGGTTTTTTTAATTACTTTTCTATAATGTAAATGTTTTTACAAATATTATAATAGGAAATGAATGAATTGTTTGATGGAAAAAATCTTTTAATATAATGAAGTGAACGTAAATTCTTAGAACTTATTTTTATACCCTATAAAATCCAACATTTTCTATTATTTTTTTTAATAATTATAATTGGAAAAGATTTAGTAAATGTGTCTAAAATTGTGACATGAAAATTACTTAAATGCCCTTGAAGAAAAATACTATCCCATGAATACTTTTTTATAGCATTATTAAATTTGTTAAAATTATTTTTACTACGTCCTATATGTTTATTTCTCTCTATTTTCCCTATCTTACCATTAAATTCACATAATGTGGCTTCATGGTCCGATAAAAAACTATTTATTACTTCACATTTAACATTATTTTTATTAAAACAAACATAGTCAATTATAGAAGATGAATATTGAGAAAATCTTGTTGGTGAATTAGCATGCATTTTAAGATTAAAGGATAGTAGCAAAATTTTTCAAATTTATAGTGTAACAGCTATTTAGATCTTCAAAATTAATAGTAAAATCTCCACACATAATACAATATGATAAAGGGGGAAGTTGTGATAAAAGATTCTCAAGTCTTATAAGAAAAATGTTAGTATTAGATAACGGTGAACGGTATAAATAAATTATATATAAATTGCTTTTTGTGGAGAATATTACAGAAATTTCAAAATCTATTTCAACCAAGAAACAATCAAATTTAGTCACATCAGAAAATTCCATATATTTATTAGATTCTCTTTTAATAAAAGTCATTGTGCCGCCATGTAAAGAACTAGCTCTACAAAATTTAGAAACAACAATATAACTTGGCATACATTTTTATTTATTTATTTCAGGTGCCAACGAAGTTGAAAGACAAAGTAACATGAACGAAAATCTGGAAGTATTAGACGAGCCTAGACCCAGAAGAGTACGACGTTCACGAACTACTTTCACAACGTACCAGCTTCATATTCTGGAATCAGCATTTGAAAAGATCCAATGCCCTAACGTATTTACTAGAGAAGAATTAGCAACGAGATTAGACTTAACAGAAGCAAGAGTATAGGTGGGTAACTGCCCATTTTGTATTATACCTACCACTCCCCTTGATAACTACAGAGTGTTCTACCAGACGAAATATTTTCGTCCTTGTAGGTACATGATATTGAAACCCGATATTAAATAAAAATGGCCCGAATACAAGTCGAAGACAGTTAAAATGTTCAAGGTAGTTACACCCTTGTTAAGGGAAAGATTAAAAAGCCATGTGGCAGTGAGCATATTATATTCGAAGTCCAGGTTTCCTTTAATCTTAATACAATTTCGCAATTAATTTAATGCAGATGTTGCAACGGTCATAATTTTCTTTCTCTCTCAATTTCAGTAGGCCCTGAATAAATAAAATCAGTTGCGAAAGCTTCTCTCAAGACGAAGTTTATTTAATATACTTAGCCTACGTGACTTGCTTAGAAATTCAGCTAGAGTGAACGTGTTATTAGTGGGAAGAAAACCCTTGCATCAAACTTGGCTTCCTAGATAGCAACGAATTGAAACATATTGAAATTCGAGTGTTATGAATCATCAATGTTTAAATTTACCCCAGTTATGCCTGACTCAAGAAGTAAATATAAAACTTTATGTTTTAAGCAGCAATCTTTTATTTTTATCTTACGGAATACGGAAATAAATTGAAAATAATAATACTTAAGTTAGTGATAGAAAGACTAGGCGTCCTATATTTAGGACGTTAATCTTAACGGTACTATTTAGTATGGTACAGAACAAAATATTGAACTTGAAGACAGACATTAAATCTTTGGCATCTCGTGGTGTCTTGGTATGACATAACCTGCACCAAGTCTGGGTTATTTGGGGAATGACCAAGTGATCCATTCTGTCATACTTGCTGTCGAAATTTTCTCTGAAACTAGGTCGTCCTGTAGATATGCTAATTTTTTTGTTTTTTTGATCTTTTGTTAAAATTGCTAGCGCGACTCGTTTTCTAAAGCCCAAAAGTTCCAAATCTTTATTTTGCACCCTGCATACTTGTCATGCATTATGTAGTGTCATGTCAATGCAGTAACTGAATAAATAAAAATACAATTTTTTTTCTCGGATTACGATGCGGTAGAGGCTAACATTTTGATCAGCGCCATCCACTCCTTAAAAGTTTCAGTACAAGCTGACAACACTGCTGTTCAGGATAAAACAGAAAACTTGTGGCTTTATCCATTTTGCAGTCATAAAAACCTCCTTTTTGCTTTTTGAAATCGTTAGAATTATTAATAAAATTTTCTGGTAATCGGTTGCTTCTTAAGGTGCCTACAGCTTTTATGCTTTTTTTCTGTAAGCAGCTGGAGTAACGTAAGACTAGAATACAAATTATCAAAACAAAATGCAAAATCTTCATTCTTCTATTTGCCGCGCAATGCGTCAGCTTAATACAAAACAACCCCAGCTCGTACTCCCTGCTCTTTATGTTTTTCTGATGCATGTGTTGCTGCGCCCTGATAAAGTTGAACCCAATTTACATAGCCAAATAACTGCACCCCACCCACAACTAGAATCCGTATCTAATGAGTTTGCTCCGTATGAACTGTTTACAGCCATGGCGATCGTAATACCAAAATGAACGTTTGTCATTATATATTCAAATCAGTCGAGTTCCTTGACAGAGCATTGGAAATTATCTCATTATGAACGTCAATATCTCGTTTCCAAAACATTCTCTTTTTGGGATACGAGACGTACCCAGAATATAGTAATATTCCAATGATTTCATCATCCATAAATTCTAGAAATATTTCCAATGGACTCATATCATTTTCGTATTCACTTTCAGCAGTAACGTGCTGTCAGGTGTCCTTTTCGGGAGATAAGTCGCCGGATGATCACTTAAAATATCGATTTGTTTTAGAAGCAGGCCTTGCAGACATTTTTTCAGGATACAGCCGCACGCGTTTTCACAATTCAAATAAGAGCAAATTATCTTCCTAATCACTACATATAAAATCTTCAACCGACGTAACGATGAGTTTATTTGAACCAATTTCGGTCTGCACCTTGAGCACGGAAGGGGAAATGTTATCCAAACTAGGATTATCCTCAGTTCCAGAATCTCCATCTGTATCTTCGCTATCATTCGAAGAAACTACTGTAATCATTGTATTATCTAGATACCTATCGTCTTCAAGCATGTCCCAAGCCTCATGGATGGTAAATCCTCTAAAGGTAAGTAAAAAACTACTTAATCTGTCTCTGAAGTTTATCTTAGTGTATTTGTATATTGTTAGCGAAACGTGCTGCATAATATCCCTAACGTCTTATATTGAAAGACACCTAGGTAAGAAGGTTGATTACTTAGAAACTATGTATTACCTTTACCAAGTAATAACTTGTGTTGTCTTAGTAAGTCTTTATTTGAACATTCAAAAAAGAAAGAAAAATTTATCGTAATCGCCCATTTAACAAATCTTTACTGGGAAGTATTGTACAAAAAAAAAACTATTTACTAATCAAAAGCTCACTAAATATAAGTTCCTCGATGTTATTGCAACACGCTTATAAGTCCAACATAACCTCAACTGTTAGTTAGCCTGTCAAAAATTGGTGATTAAATTAGCCGTACTAAATAAAGGACGTCAGGCATATTTGGGTTAAAGAGAAGTGGTACAAGCCAAGCACGTATCCAGGGGGGGGGCCGCCCCCCCCCCCGAATCCCGAACTTTGAAAATAATGATTTAAGTTTTAATATGTGATACGCTTTGCTCTGAATTAATTAAAATAAGTCCACATTTTTGAATGATTTTCGTCCTTAAGCCCCCCCCCCCCCCGAAACGAATTTCTGGATACGGGCCTGGTACAAGCACTATCCCCTGAGGGATTACCAGTCTTAACCTTCATAAGAGATCCCGGTAAATATTTCTAATTTTCACGAATTGTTTAACTAGGTCATTTTTATAGACCTCTAGTACAACATCGACACCCCGAATCCCAAAACACCCTAGGTGATCAATGAGTAGCCCTAACTTTTTTCGTTATTATCTGGGCTTCTTCTGTTCTTCCTAATATTATTTACAAGCTTGAACATAGCATGGGTACATAATACCCTTCATGAATCCAAACTGATTAGGTATTACACAATAATTATGTTAGCTGTACTAAAATAATGGTAGATCTTAAAATAATGGAGCTCTAATTTGTAATGTTCGAAGGGCTACGGTTGAGGGTACATAGAGGGAAATGAATTGTGAGTTTATTTATAGTCCAATGGCTTTCAAATTTAAAATGGTATATAGGTAAATATAATTGAATGCCGATGCGTTGTCACTTTTTTTTTAACCGACCTAGGGCCGACGTACTCAATTATTTTTTCATAAACTATTAAAAATTAAAAAACGTTCCGCGGCGGCATGGCTATTACTATTTTCTTTACAACAAAACTAAACAAGTTTTTTTTTTTTTTAATTTAAATGGGTCTAAAGCAATTTTCCTCCGATTTTAAAATACGGCCGTCGGCTATCTTACGGATTTCGAGGCGAAACTTACCGCAATCGCACGTTTGACGCTGGAATGCGGCCCAAACTGTTTGCAGACGGACTCGAGGATTTCAGAGCATTTATTAATTATTTTATGCTAAAACTTAAATGTAATTTTCGGTTGTTAGTCGCGTTTGCAGCTTAAAAACGTAAACGTGTTAAATAATAAGTTTAATGATGTTTCCGGAATTAACAGTATCATATGATATGATTGTCAGTGCCTACATGTTGCAGTTTTTTTATTTCATTTTCTGTGAGAAGAATATACAAATTTTATAGAACAACTGATTTTTAGTAAAAACGATCTCGCCATTTTCACTTATAATAGCCAGTTTGTACTCAAAGACATAACGTTAAACAACAACGTAGAGTGTGCCACTGCATATTATATTATGCGACTGGTTTTTTATTTGCAGGTACATAAAAATAAGAATGTTTTTTCAAATAAATGTGACTGAAATCTTAATTAAGAAGAAAACATAGTTGTTTTTTCAACACTACAAGAACTCCAGAAATTAAAGAAGCAGTTTTAAGTTTTACTGATGAAAATCCAGAACTAGAAACATTGAAAATAACTTGCACATCTCGCACATCCTAGTTTACAGAATTCTCTACGATTCTCTGTTATACCCGTATTATATTCAACGGGTCGAAGTCTTACTTCTTCGAGATTTTCACCTGCGAATCATCTTTTCTCAATGGTTTTTAAAGAATTTCGCGCAAAATCCCGTGTTTGACTGTGAAATAATGTTCATAGGCGAAACTTCAGAAAAAATGCTATCAGAAATGTCCACAATATTCATTTTTGGATAGAAGACCTGCAGGTAATTGTGGAATCTAGCAATCAAGAGCAATTTTCGTTAAATGTCTGGGTTGGAATTGTTAAAAGTCACTTAATCGGCCCTTTTTTGCCAGAAACACTAAATGACTATAACTATATCGCCGGTTTCTAGAGGAGAATTTGCTCATATTGCTTGAGGAAGTCCCAATTTTTATTATACATAGAATGTGGTTAATGTATGATGATTCAGTCAACCAGCAAAAGAATATTTAAATCGTCGATTTCATACACTATATTTAATTTATTATTATTATAATATTAGGTCAGTAAAAACAAGTAACAGAAAAATTCGCAGTATTAGATACCTACGAAATTAACTACACAACAACCCTATTTATTTGCAGAACCCCCCTTCCTTTAAAGAACAAAGGTTTGTTTTCCATGTCTATAATATTCCACATTGAAAGTCATAAGTATTTCCCATATCGCGTCCGTAACGATAAGATTATTAATAATCACTAATCGTACGTAATCGGAATCGGTTAAGCCTCAGAACAATAATTAAAGCACGCAAAATTTAGTCAGCGAGAAAATCGGCCCTGGAAGAATATGTCACCGCCTACTCCCCGACGAGTAGCTTCGTTCCTTGCCGCGACCGTCCAAGTAAACGTGCCGAGAGTCGTTGCCCTTAACAGCCTCTTTTAAATACTGGAGTGACGATGGATACCTTAAATAAACACGATAATTTACGTGACCAAAAATAAAATCAGGTTCATGTTATGAGCTAAGGTCTATTATAAAATAGGTACGATATCATGGTGATAGCAGGTGCATTTCAAGAATTTTTGACAGGATCGAAATCAGTTTACGCTGCTGTCATAATTGTAGATTTTGTGAGCCCGGGGATAGGATAATTTAATATTTAACTGTGGCCGGTTGCCAGATCGTGCTTTTTTGCAGGTGTTGTGTGAATTTTAGTTTATTTTTTAATTGTTATAGATGAAAGGTTAAAGAAAAGTGCGGGGAAAATTAATGTGGTAGGAGACCTCATTCTTCTGAAAATAGCTGTAATAAATTTTTTTGACCTTTTTAATATACTCGCATTTTTACACATAATAGGTATACTTTCAGAACCCCCCAATGTTATCGACTCGAGCAGGTTACCTAATGCAATTTGCAGCAAAATGTTTTTATATGGAAATATTCAATATAATTTTCGATTTTTGTTCTGTCATTAGTACAAAATTATGAAACCGGAACTACACAATAATTTCATATAAGCCAACTTTGTAAATTTTATTTAAATTAACAATTTATAAGCAGATTAAATTATAGAGCCGCAGGTCGTAGACAAAAAACCTAAGAAAACAAGTTTGATGAAAGGAAATTGCATAGTCTGTTACATCTTCGCCAAATTATGCAATTTTAACCAAAAACGGAACAAAACTTATTTTCTCATCATATTTAGACGATCTTAAAAATTATGAATAGAGATTAAGCACCATCAAAATTACATCAGTTACATAAGCCCGTAAATAACGAAAACAATGTTGTTTATTAATTAAGTTTAATTACCCAGCTTGCGGTACATTAACAAACAAGGGAAATAGGGGTAAAAGTGCACAGTAGTTATCTTCATATATTATAATATTAGATATATGCAAAATGTTTTAAAAAAATTAGATTCTCGTGCTAATTTGATTTGTATTAATGATACGCATTGTTCATATATAATGTATTCGTAATATACTATTATTATGTTATGTATCGTTAAGCAATTTGTTACTTCGTTAAACATTTATTTTGCTTTTCTCAGTATAAAATTGGCGCATATTTTTAGCAATTCTGTTATTTGGAGGCAATTATCATACTGAAATAATCAGCTGCTTTTTATTTCGTGTCTGTACTAGATAGGTATCTCCTTTTAATTTTCAATTTCGTGCGATTTAAAGAGTAAAGTGAAATGCGTTGTGGCATCAAAAGTCAAGTAGTATCTATTGTGATAATTTAAATAATATACAGTATATCCACGGATGGTATAGGTACTTGAGAACAAAAATGAACCAAAATGAAAGATACAGAAACGGGTCATTATTTATAAAAGTGTTGGCTTGCTTTAAAAATAGGGTCCATTATTGTTTGTTTTTTTATGGAAGGTGTGCCAAAACGTAACAATTGGTGAAGATTAAAGTCACCTATTTTAAAGTTTCCAGTTATCAAAGGTTTACCTAATCAAATAAAAAGGTGAGAATGTGACTTAAAAACATGTTGGTTTTAAAAATTAAATTTAGAAATTTTAAACTCTTACTTGACAGTCTGGAGTAGAAATTTTTAAATATTTAAGGTTTAATTTAATTTCGTGCATAGTTTGCAGAAGAAAAGACATTTTTGGCAGCATGGACCATATTTTTAAACCAAGAAAACCCCTTTACAAATATTGACCGTTTGTCGTATTTGTTGCCATTTTTACCTAGTTGTCCCCTTAGCCACCACATCCTTGGACATACTGTATATTGTAGCTTATATCTACTTATTTTAAGAAAGGATTATGGCAAAATAAATGATGATTCTTCAGCAGTTGCGGATCCAGGGCCCCCCCAAATTATCTAAATTTATAATACATAGCTTACTATTTATATTAACATTTTACAAAGTTTTCACTATTTCTAGATTTTTTTATTTCAGAATGAAAAGGAAGATTTTCGAAAAAGCATTGTAGGATAGCAGAGTTATGGAATATTGCTCCCATATACCTCCATAAACTAAACGACGAAACATTTTTTGAGGCAGTTCAATTTTATAGTGATGATCTACAAAATAAGACAGAGCTAGAGGGAGAACTAAATTTATGGAAGCTTTACTGGCAGCAAAAAGAAAAGAAACCTTTAAGTGTAATCGGAAAAACGGATTGTATTTTTTCCAAATAATAAAATTCTACTACAGATTCTAGTAACAATACTAGTTACAAGCTGTTCTTCGGAATGATCATTTTTGTCGTTAAGGTTATTAAAATCATATTTACAATCGACTATAGGAGCCTCATGACTTAATGGTCTTGCCTTACTTTATATTCACCAAACGGCAAAGTATGTCACACGAAGAAGTTCTGGAAGAATATTTCAGAAATCCCAAGAGGAAGCTTAAACTGCATAATATGTTGCACACCAACATCGAAGACTAATTATTTATTCTCGTTTCTTTTTGTGACAGTTAAAAGTACCAAGATATCAGAAATTATATGGATCAAATCGGCTTTAAAATATCAATTTTGACAGAATTCTATCAAAATTGACGTTTTGGAGCTACCTTCGACCTGGATATTTTTTCTCCGTACATTATTATGCACATTTTTCCACAGAATATTATTATATTAGTTCCTTTAAATTCAAAGATGTATGTATTAGAAATAAATGTCTGTCTTTACCACCAAATAACTTTATTTGCCCCTCTAGGGTAGAAAACAAGGGTTATAAAAATACATAAAATGACGATGAATTAAATTAAATTTCTTAATGCATGTGTTGTACTAGTTTCGACTTTAGAGGAAGTCATCCTCAGCAACTAACCATTTAAGAGATTTTTATATGAAAAGAAGTTAAAACAGTTGGGGGAGCAGAGAGGTGATTTAATAATACAATACAATATAATGCAGATTATGCAACCTTTGGAATCGACAGGAGTTAAATATAAGAACGATGTATCTCCATGTGAAGGTAGGGGTTGATTTATACGCAAGTAGAATTAAGGACCTTAATCATATACATACTATAAAAAGTCATCCTCAGCAACTAACCATTTAGGTTAGTTGCTGAGGATGACTTTCTCTAAAGTCGAAACTAGTACAACACATGCATTAAGAAATTTAATTTAATTCATCGTCATTTTATGTATTTTTATAACCCTTGTTTTCTACCCTAGAGGGGCAAATAAAGTTATTTGGTGGTAAAGACAGACTTTTATTTCTATTTACAATCTCGCCACAGAATATGGACTACTTCTTAAATCATGTATGTATTAGATTTTATATTGAATTGCTTAGTTATATGGTAATTTGTGTTATATATATTTGTAATAGAGAAACTGTAAACAAAACAGGTTCTTTCTTATTACTTTATTACGAAAATATATTTCCGTTTGGTTTTCTTGCCTGTTTTGCAGGATAATAATAGTTATTAGTTGTATTTCAACTGGTGTGATGCCAAATTTTAGTTATTCAAATAATCCCAAAAAAATTCTGGATCCGCCAATGTTCTTCAGTATACTTATAATAAACATATTATAAGTAACTAGAATGCTCATAGGAACAGTTCCACAAGGTGTCTCATAATCAATGGTACATAGTAAAACTGCATTGGATAATATTGCGATTGACTAAACTAAGCTTAGTTCAAAAGTTGATAATAAACGAGACGAAGGGTGTCTTTGTGATAATTTAGTTTTCGATATTCCTAATTGACTTAATTTTAAACCAATACATACAATGTTGTGATTGGAGTTTTTTGCAGCGACAAATTTCAATTGATTCTCTCGCCGACAGCAAGCACAGAACTATCATCGAGTGTATTGAAGAGATCCAAGAAACGGATGAAACTACTCCCAACTCTAAGACAGATCGAGAGGAACCTGAACTTGCTCTAGTGTCAAGAATATCAATCCTCTCTGAAGCCCGCGCTAGTTTGAGAGACTTTTTTAATAATGTTAATAATTTGGGCATGTCTACAAATATTTCTCAATTGCTAATAAAATGTGAATCTGAATTTTATAAAAATAAAATTAAAAATATGAAGCGTATTTTTATCAAGAGGCATGCTAAACGAAACGCTTTGAACATCAATAAGCAACCCTCGTGAAATCCATTTGAAAGAACCCTATACCTTTTTTGGAGGGTAGTAACTAGCACCACTGTAAATCCTTCAAAAGTCTGCCAAAATTCCATCCTTTAGAAATCCAGAAAGTTTCGGTATCTCGATTGCTCATAAATAACACTAGGATAAACTGGCGAGATAACATCAAATATTTAGGTCTCTGCTTAGATAAATGGATGGTTTGGAACACAAATGCTGAACAGCGCTTGAAAGGAGCTCGGTGCTTTTTTGATAAGGTGATTAGTAATTACTTAAGATGGATAAACGTGTCGCAAAATTATCTGATTCTAGTCTCCCACATTAATTCTCCACCAAACAGTATAAATAAATTACCAAAAGACTAGCTTCTACACTGATTAATTTCGCTAAAGCAACCTTTCAAATTGAACCAATTTAAGTAGCAACATGAACGCTATTGACACACCAATTATTTTAAGAATTATTTCCGAATCCAAGACATATCCAATGTTGATTAGCAGAACTGTTTAACAATAAAGAAAAGGAAGTTAAAGACTGGATCTAACTTAGGAAACGCACATGATTACATGTATCCATCATTAAAGATATTTTTAAAGAGGAAAGACGATTTTCTGCAAGAACTATATATGAAGATTCTGGATTTTTGAGCTTCACGTACGTTGTATGTATTATTGTGATTATTTACACACATCGCCAAAATTCGTGGACCCCTTATGTTTGTCAAAATGAGACACTATTATTTTAAGTCAAGAAGTGTATTACAAAGTACATTTAATTTGGTTATGTATCCACTGCAAATTGGCTGAAAATTACTTTTCAACTTATTTGCCTTCATTTATTTATTTATTATTTACTTAACCCTCTAATGGGTCAACAAATGACAGAACCCTATTTACAGTCTAATGAGTCGATTTATGCCATTTGCGACATATAGGCTTGGTTTCGTCCCACTTAAGATGAAAAAATATTTCTAGTTATTTCTGTAAATAGATTTTTCTTTTTTAGAACATTAGTTCGTCACAAAATTTATTAAAACCTACATACTTCGTCAAAACCCGAGTTAGGCTATTTTGGATTTCTTATTTGGGTACATACATTTTTTTTTAAATCTCTAATGGGTCAACAAATCGACAGAAAACCTATTTACAGTTCAATAGGTCGATATACACCATTTGCGGCTCTAACCCTAATCAAAAATT
Source organism: Polydrusus tereticollis (assembly GCA_963920685.1). NCBI lineage: Eukaryota > Metazoa > Arthropoda > Insecta > Coleoptera > Curculionidae > Polydrusus > Polydrusus tereticollis. Next base: position 165,726,002 of record OY987327.1, read on the forward strand.
GGTAAATCATCATTATAGCACTAGAAAAAGGGGTAATAAGAAAACTTTTGTTCTTTACCACAATATTCGGACAAAAATGTGTGTCCATCAACTGGCCGAAATATTTTAACAAGCTTCCCCTGAAGTTCTTATGCTTGGCTGACCAAAAGAATTTAATTTATTGCCCAAAAAATATATCTATTACGTCCAATCAGCAAAAGTTCACATAAGCTTTAAAGGTTTATTTTTCCATTAGCGTTACCCCGGAAAACAATTCCATTTAATGTATTGTTTTGTTTAAAATTAATACAATACTTACTGTGAATAGCGCCGATCTATTATAAAATTTGTTGCTAAACTACCAAAAAAGATGCAACGACTGTATTTCAAAGAGAAGGAGAGCCGATTGTAACGGATATTTATGTGACATTCTTGGGAGCCAAGTTCAAATACAAACAAAGATATAGCAATTGTAAATGTGCCCCGTGGTTAAATTTGCCTCCCTTTCCCCTACAGTCTTTTTTTATACAGGGACATTTTTTTGAGTGTCTCACCCGATTGGTGATTTTCCTGCTGACTATAATAAAAAACAAATTACATATTTCTCAATTATTTTTGATAGGGAAGCCGAATTTAATGTCAAAAAATACATAGATTTAGAAATTTGACAGATGAGACGCCATTTTGAATTTTTTTAAATGGCAACCCTCATAAATAACTAGACGATTCAATTGCATTTGGCGATCCGATTCTAAAACTATATAGTTGCTGATATTTATTTTCAGCCGTTTCGGAAATACGGGCGTTCCTAATTTGCCTCCATCGATTTTGTCTTTTAAGTGTCTCGCCCCTTTAATAAATAGACCTTCTAAGCTGAACACCTTAATTTTTTTTACAGTGACATAATTTCCCGTGAGCAAGCGATCTGCACTATAGTCAAATCCGATAGATGTCAACAAGTGACAGATACGACGCCATTTTAAATTTTCTTAAATGGCAACCCTCATAAATAACTAGACGATTGAATTGTATCTGGCGATCCGATTCTAAAAGTATATAGTTGTTGATACTTATTTTCAGCCGTTTCGGAAATACGGGGGTTCCTAATTTGCCTCCATCGATTTTGTCTTTTAAGTGTCTAATCTGTCGGATTTGACTATAGCGTAGATCGCTTGCTCACGGGAAATTATGTCACTGTGAAAAAAATTAGGGTGTTCAGCTTAGAAGGTTTATTTATTAAAGGGGTGAGACACTTAAAAGACAAAATCGATGGAGGCAAGTTAGGAACCCCCGTATTTCCGAAACGGCTGAAAATAAGTATGAACAACTATATAGTTTTAGGATCGGATCGTCAAATGCAATTCAATCGTGTGGTTATTTATGAGGGCTGCTATTTGAAAAAATTCAAAATAGCGTCGTATCTGTCATTTTTGACATCTGTCGGATTTGACTATAGCGTAGATCGCTTGCTCACGGGAAATTATGTCACTGTGAAAAAAATTAAGGTGTTCAGCTTAGAAGGTCTATTTATTAAAGGGGTGAGACCCTAAAATGACAAAATCGATGGAGGCAAATTACGAACCCTTGTATTTCCGAAACGGCTGAAAATAAATATCAACAACTATATACTTTTAGAATCGGATCGTCAAATGCATTTCAATCGTTTGGTTATTTATGAGGGTTGCCATTTAAAAAAAAATCAAAATGGCGTCTCATCTGTTAAGTTTGTAAATATATGTATTTTTTGAAATGAAATTCGGCTTCCTTATCGAAAATCATTGAGAAATATGTAATTTGTTTTTTATTATAGTCAGCAGGAAAATCGCCAATCGGGTGAGACACACAAAAATGTCCCTCTACATATTTCCTTTTCCAGTTTTTACAGTTGCATACCTAATAAGTAAAATGAAGTGCTTTTTATAATTTAATACCGTATATTAGTTCAGGGCGTTCTAAAAACTATACCTATCGAATGAATGTTAGGATCAAATGACATCATTTATAGATTTTAACTGAACAAGTTTCTTGACTATTAATTTGTATATAAAAAATAGGTGTGCAGTTTAAAGCCCCCATGAGAGAAAGTCAATCATCGTCAGAGTTCAAAAATAAAATTTGATTATCTTACTGAAAGGTGAACAACATTTAAACATTTGAAATTTTGAAACAAAATGTTGCTAATGAACTTTCATATTAATTACATTTATAATGAGCTTGATAACTTCCAATAATTATAAAATATACACTCAATGTCACTAATGTTTAGCATTAATTCCGGTTCAGCTAATTTTAATTATAATTAACACGGATTTACAGAAAATGGACAATATTTTCACCAGTAATTTCATCAGTAAAATTATTTTATTTAGAAATTTAATCATACGAAAATAAGATCATTTAAAAAGCTTTAACTAAGCGCAATATGATGCACGAATTTCCTCAAACGCGACTCATCAAATTAATTAAAAAATATATAAGTCAGGCTTCTCTGTAATAGCAATAGGGCATGCAAGGGGTTTTCAAAACCGGTTAGCAAAATATACCAAGAAAATGTTAGAGACTGCGACACGGTTAACGAAAGAAGACAGAAAGTATTCCCGGGAATTAAAATGGAATATTCTAGTTATCAGTATCATCAGATAAAGAATGTACAGGGTGGCGCATCGAAAACGAAAAAGAGTCATTTACTGGCAGCTCAGTTCTTTTTTGGAAAAACGCTCAGGCCCGTCGATTATGTTTTCGAGGGGGACATAAAGTTGGCAAAAAATCACGTTAACACGTGCAGCCCCCTGGGCGGGGGTGGCACCACCCCTAAAATCTTAAATGGAAATAGGGGTCGAGTGATCCTGCAATCCCCTTTATAATGATGTAAAATTCATGCACTTCAGTTCAGCAGTTTTGGAGATTTATTGATTTAAAACTTAAATAAAACTTTAATACATCATCATTAGTGGAGATCAATACATTTGGCAGCAAAGTAGTGTAAAAATGAAAAATGAACTGACCCGTCAGCCAAGTAAATGTTGGAAATGACCACCATGACTCTCCATGCAGTAATAAAGATTTTGCTCAAAACGTTGCCGCACATTTTAATATTTGAGGAGTAATTTGAAGGCACTCATTCAAATTCTTTGTCGCAAATCTTCTAACGATGTTGGCTGAGTAGCATAGATTTTGCTTTTTAAGTGACCCCACAGAAAGAAATCCAAAGGTGATAAATCTGGCGATCTTGGGGGTCATTCAATGGCACCTCTTCTACCAATCCATCGACCTGGAAACGTCTGATCTAAATATTGTCGAACACGTAATGCGTAATGTGGTGGGGCACCATCCTGTTGGAACATCAACCTATTCGCAATGTATGGCTGTTAATGCAGGATCTATGGCGTCTTGCAGTAATTCCAAATACATTTCACCGGTCAAATTTCCAGGTAAGAAAAAAGGACCAACTAAATGATCGCCAAAAATACCAACCCAAACATTTAATTTGTGTGGCTGCTGTGTGTGTACCTCACGATAAATTCTGGGATTAGAATCGGACCAATATCGGTTATGACGATTTACTACGCCATTTAAGAAAAAGGAACATTCGTCGGAAAAGCAAGTGTTGAATATAAAATATTCATCGTATCTTCATATTTTCGAAAACGTTGACCAGCATCTCTAGAAAAATCTTACCACATTCTTGGATACTTCTTTGTTGCAACTGTTCTAAATTTTTAACTGGTATTTTAAAAATATTGTGCTTCAAATGAAGAAAAATGAAGTAATCCATAACCATCAAACAAGGTGATCTGGGTGGGAGTTCAATGTCTGTTCGAAAACTGATCTGCCTTCGAAATATTATTAATAGTTTCGGCGGATGTATGGGCGGTTGTACCGTTCTGTTAAAAATAACCAAAACGTAGTTCATCATCAAGTAATGGTTCCACAAATAGATTCAAAGTATTATCTCTATACCGCTGTGCTGTCACTGTGTCATGGAAAAAACTAGAACCGACATTTGTTCTTTGGGAAACTGCCAACCAGACACCAATTTTTTGGGGGTGCAATGTGGACTCTACAAAAAATGGAGATTAACTATTCCACAAGCGTGTATTCTGATAATTCACATAACCGGTGAGGTGGAACCAGGCTTCTTTAGAAAAAACATGTCGGGTCCAATAAATCATTTCTTTCCAATAAATTTTGGGTAAACCACTGACAGTAATTCCTGCGTCTCTCAAAATCTGCAGCTTGTGTTTCTTGGAATACTTGCACATAATTAGGAAGCAAGTTTAACTGTTTTATTAAGAATAGTCCTGAATGTTCCATAAGATCTTCCCACTTCTTCAGACAGGCGTCTTATACATTTTATTAGCGTATTTGGCAATACTTCACGAACGTTTGCAACAAGTTCTTTTGTTTTTACAGATGGTCTTTTAGCTCCCTTGCAATGCGGTAGAAAAACTGTTTCCCCAAACAGAGCCATGGTTCTTCTCAGATAATGATGAAGATCCCAAGCAGTAAAAGTGACGTTAGGAGAATTTTCGGGTATAATACCACTAGTGCATCAAAATTACCGATAATTCTGATTGAAAGCGTGTTGTATTTTAACTGAATGAGTTTATTTTCATTTTTGATTAAATCCGAAAGAGCCCGACTTCGAAGAAGGAGGGCTTTTTCGAGATTTAATTAAAAATGAAAATAACCGAATGCAGGTACAATACTACAACACGCTTGAAAGCAGAATTATCTGGTTATTTTTGATGCACGAGTGATTGGAATATTTCCCGAAAAATTGTATTGTGCTGTTGGTAATGCTTGTATAAATTTCTTTTATAGAGTGACTACCAAAACGTTCCATATCTTTAAAGAAATCTTGATTTGTAATCAATTCACTTTTTAAATGTCGCAGATTGACATAAGTAAGTTCAATAATAAAAGTTTTTGCGGTAACCGTGGTTACACTTAAATACCCATATACCAGGATATGCAAAAGACGCCTCCAATGTTGGTAAAGAAAATATAATATTATTATTATTATTTTTTAAATATATTTATAAATATAATGTAAAGTATTAAGTTAGTATTAAAATTAAAAAAAGTACATAATAAATAATATATTTATAAACAGTCAAAAATTATGGATTTGTATGATTGTTAGTACACAGTAGTAGTAAAAACTTGATTATGATTGATAGCTACCTACTGGGGGATTATCGCTTCTACTGTGGAATTATCGCTTCTACTGTGGAATTATCGGGGGTAATACCACGAGTGCTTAAAAATTACCGATAATTTCCATGAAAGCTTGTTATTTATAATTCCACGAGTTCGAAGAACGAGTGGAATTAGTATAACAAGCTGGAATGAAAATTATCTGGTTAATTTTTATGCACGAGCGGTATTTAGGGAGAATATTTCTAGAATGAAATATATATTATTTTTTCATTTATGCCATAATTATATCTTTGTCGTTATCTGTTGAGAGGGTTTGTTTTTCAAAAGCAATGAATTTCCCGAAGGGAACTCATAACAATAACGATCACGTTCGCAGTAAAAAGGTAAAAAAAAAAACTGTCTCGTCAAATAGGTTCGATTGTTGTGTGTTGCATATACAACGTTGTCTAGGCAACGTTGTATATCCGCTGATATTTTTTTATTTTTAACGTTTCTTATGGGAAAATTTATACATGAGTGAAATATTCGCTGTAATTCTTGCGAAAGACCACACTTCTTATGAGATTTTTTATATATGAGGGAAATATTCGAGAAAATCGTCCATGCACAAACGCTGATTGTATTGCGACTCACCATTTACTTACCGTAAAACTCATTGCGTGAATTATTCAAGAAATTGGATAAATTAGCGATGTATCAAATTATTTGTAACGACTGTTAAAGATGACGGAATAACTGATTGATTGATAATGCTGCTAATTACTGACACCCAACAGGTATTGAGCAATGCCGCTAAGCAGTACATCTTTAGATGCAAAGCACACTAACTAACCTAAACATTTAGACTGAGTACTTTATGTCCGGTTTACGTTTTCCTCTGTTATCTTAAGAGAATTAAGATTTATAAAAGCGATACATAATGGAGAATAAAAATGTAGTAGATGGTTATTAAATATATGATGAAATTAAATAGATCCCTTAGAATAGAAACCTCAAGAAAAATAAACATTGACTTAGTACAATAAGTGGGCTCCTGGCAACAACACTACTTTTAAAACTTAAAGAAAATAATTATATAGAGTAGCATATATCGAAAACTCTCCATCTCAAGTACAGGTTGGCATTAGGCCAGAGGGCGCGCAACTTATATTAAGTAGAGTAGTCAGAGATCTAAAGAAGTGTTTTCTAACACGTATTGTTTCAAAGAAAAAAACTTAAACAGTGACAGTGTGGCCTACGACATTATATGGTTACCAATTTCCTTTTTAATACCTACCAATTACTTGCTCGATCATTAATATACCTAATCAATATAATCATCTGCACGTTGACACTTTAATTCAATTTTTTAATAGGAACCTAGACCATTATAATAATTTGTTTTCGTTGAATCAAATTAAGTAAGTGGATAATCACTACCGTGGATCATTATTATTGCATCATTATGCTAGTAATGACATTGAACCCTGTACCGTTATTTGTGGTATCGAGATTGGATCATTACTGAAAGCAGATTGGACAATAAATGCCAAAAAAGAAAGTGATTATTTTGATTGGCATTATACGTCTGAAGATGACCAAAGAACTGATATATTTATACAGGGTGTTAGTAAATGTCATGTGGATATTTAAACATGCGGTCGAAAATGCTTCATTTCTGATTTACAGAGTGGCAAAAAAGTCGCGCATAATGCCTGTAACTTTGAATTACCTCGTATACGAGAAAGTGACCTTTATAAAAGTTGTTTAATAAATTATTCCCCACATTTCTAACTGCATGAATTTTTTCTGCCATTTCTGGTTTGGTTGCCATAGAGACTAACTTTTTTAAAATGGAACACCCTGGATATGATTGCATATAATTTTCACCTACCTGCAAGCGTTTCCAAGATATCGACAGCTTCAAAATGAAAACCTTCCCAATTATAATTAGGTATTTCTACCTAATACCCACCAGTTGAGTCAAGGTGTTTTCATGACAGCGAACTAAGAGGTGTTAATTTTGAGTTCCTGTTTAATTTTCTGTTATCAGATTTCTAACATGTTTACACTATGGTTCATCTGAATGAGAAACAACGAGTTGAAATTTTAATAATGAGCGGTTATGGAAATATGTAGAGATCGCAAGATCAGGTTTGTCAACTTTTCAATGAATTATATCCAAATAGGCCTCCAATAAATCAGTCAACGGTGTGTCGAGTGGTAAAGAAATTTCGAGAACAGAGAAGCCGCTAGATCAGGCCGACCTAAAACAGCAACCGGGGGGGACAAAGCTTTGGATATCATGCTCTCAATACAATCCAACACAATCATCCAGGCCAATGGCAATGGAATTTAATATGTCTCATCAGTCAGAAAAATTTGTTCAAGCAGGAGAAGTTGCATCCCTACAAGATAAAGTCAGTGGCGTAGCCAGCATTTTGGGGCGGGAGGGGCGAACTATCGTAGGGGCGCAGACTGCGGAGCTAAAGCGCCGCAGGCAAAAAAATTTTGGGACCACGCCCAAATTTCGTAGGAATTCAGCTTCTTCATGCTCCCTAGGAAACGGTCTTGCCCCAAATGAAGTTAAAATCCGCCATATAAAAAGAAATAAAGTAAATATGATGGGACGCTCTCAAAACCGATATTATTAAGTTTATTCCGATCGCTCTTCTTTACTAAAAGTAAAATAAGACCGATATTGTTTTTTAAGAATTATTTTTTAAGTAGTAAAGGGGCGCCAGGCTAAGAGGGGCGGGGGGGGCGATCGCCCCCCTGCGCCCCCCTGTGGCTACGCCACTGGATAAAGTTGGTGCACGAGTTAAACGAGGACGATTTTGATAGAAGAGCTGAATTTTGTGAGCTGATGATGGAAAGATGCAACAGCGATAATAACTTCGTAACAAATATCATTTTCTCGGATGAATCTACTTTCCATTTAAATGGCATTGTTAATAGACACAATTGTTATTGGTCTGCTGAGAATACTCACTGGTTCCAGGAAGGTCATACTCAGAGGCCCGAAAAAGTTAATGTTTGGGCGGGCATAGTTGGTAGACATATTGTGGGACATTTTTTCATAGATGGTAATTTGAGTGGCGAAAAATATCTGGACCTCCTCAGGAATCACATAATTCCTTCTTGCAGAATGGTTTTACCGGGTGTAAATAATGGCATAAACGAAGAGGTATGGTTCCAGCAAGATGGAGCACCTGCGCATTATACGGCAAATGTTAGACAATACATAAGCGAACAATTTCCGGGACGTTGGATAGGCAGAAGAAGTGCTATTGACTGGTCAGCGCGATCCCCGGACTTAACCCCGCTCGACTGCTTTTTGTGGGGACACTTAAAGAACAAAGTCTACGTTAACCGTCCAAATGACTTAGAACCTTTAAAAGTCAGAATTAGTTCTGAAATTCGGGCTATTCCAGAGGACTTCCTTTTAAACGTTGTAGACAGGTTCGGCGATCGGCTGGCGCTCTGCTTAGCGGAAAATGGTGGTCATTTTGAACACCTGATCCACTGAAAAGGTTTCAACTGTTTATAATTCCGATGTTAAGTTGTTCAACTTTCTAGGCTATTTATTTTGTTATTATAAAGTTTGTTACAATTTTAAATATATTTCATAAAGGTCCCTTTTTCGTATACAAGGTAATTCTAAAGTTACAAGCATTATGCGAGACTTTTTTGCCACTCTGTAGAGATTGTCAAAGCTTTAATTTATTTATCGTTTTTTTTTTCGTTTTTCTCCCACATTTTCCAAGATAATTATTTCAAATTTGCAAGTGGTGTTTTAAAAATATTGTTCTTCAAATGAGGAAAAGTAAAGAAATCCATAACCGTCAAACAAGGTGATCTGAATGGGAATTCAATGTCTGTTCGAAAACTGATCTGTCGTCGAAAATATTGCGTAAGTTGTTAATAGGTTCGGCGGATGTATGGCGGTTACACCGTCCCGTTAAGAATAACCAAAACATAGTTCATCGTCATCGTAGTTGCTCCACAAATGGATTTAAAATATTGTCGCTATACCATTGTACTGTAACTGTGTCATGGAAAATTCTTCTTGGAGAAACAGCCAACCAGACACCAATTTTGTGAGGATGCAATGTGGATTGGGGATTTTCACTACTCCACATACGTATATTCTGAGAATTCACATAACCGGTGAGATGGAACCAGGCTTCATCAGAAAAAAATATCAAGTCTAATAAATCATTTATTTCCGATAAACTTTGGATAAATTACTGACAGCAATTCCTGCGTCTTGCAAGATTTGCAGCTCGTATTTTTTGGAATACTTGCACCAGTGGCACAACTAGGGGGGGGGGGCTGCGTAAGATAGGTAAAATTACACAAAAATTGAAACAAGCCTGGCTGTTTTTGTGATCTTCTGTTGTGTTTTTATTTTTCTTACTTAAAAACCAAGCACCATCATCACTTGCACTTTATAAGGAAACGAATTTATATGTTCCACAAAATCTTCCCACTTGGCGTACTTTGCATTAGGTATCTCACGAACGTTTGCAATAAGTTCTTCTATTCAGATGGTCTTCCAGCTCCTCTTTTATGTTGAATAGAACCTGATTCCCTAAGCAGAGTCACGGTTCTCCTCAGGTGATGATAAAAATTCCCAGCAGTAAAAGCGACGTTAGGAAAATTCTCGTTAAAATCGTCCATGCACAAACGCCGATTGTTTTGCCACTCACCATTTACCCTAACTCTGTTTCGTGTGTGTGTGTGTGTGTGTGTGAGATACGTTTATTTGGCTCTGGATTGAACCAACTGGCAAGCTTATATTTTATTTATTCTTTCTATCTTAAGCATATTTACACAAATTGCCCCTACATATTGTAATCATATTCATATCTTCCTTCATTCATACCGGACTTATTCTTGAATCTCTTTTTTTTTATTATTTTTTTTTTTTTTCTTTTCCTTTTTCTTTTTTTTTTTAATTTTGATATTACTATTACAACCCTCTTTCAAAAATACGCTTCAACCATGATTTTTTTGTTCTGTTCCGTAAAACTCATTGCGTGAATTATTCAAAACATTGGATAAATTAGCGATAAATCAAATTACTTGTTACGACTCTTAAATTTGATGGAATAACTCAGTGATATAACTTTGGTATTTAGGGACACCCAACAGGTATCAAGTTCTACCTCTAAGCAGTGCGACCTTAGATACAAAGCACACTTTGATGATAAGAATCTTTGCTCGCCCGGTATTTAATTCTGCAAACGGCGAAATATCATTGTAACATTTAGTAATATCAACGATTGTTTTTATAAGCAACAAGAATGAGACACATCAGTATAAATGTAAAAAGCCACAAAAACATGTTTTTAAAGTTTCTCTACGAACTACTTATTTGACGGGTATTTTTATTTTTGAACCCCCTAAACCCCCCCTTATCTACGGCCCTGCCGGGTGTTGCATCGTCGAGCGGGACATAGGAAATCCCATTCAATTTTAAATGGGGTCAATTATTGGCTTCCCTAATTATTTTAGAGAAAAATTCTATTTAGGTTTATTAAAGAGCACTAAAACCCACATTCAAAAGAATAACTTTAGATATTTTTGATGAGCCCGTTTACGGGTTATCGCCGATTTCTTTTTAACTATTTCTCCTTTTTATGGCCCCGAATTTGCGGGCACCAGTCAAGGTGAAAGATGACTGTCAAATAAAGTTGTCATTTTGAGGAATATTTGAACATCTTCTTAAATCCTAAAGTTCTAACAATTTAATAGTACCTACCTATTAATTAGTAAAATATTGAAACATGTAAAATGTCATAATTAACCTTGTAATTGGATACTTTATTTTAGTTTTATTCAGATTAATTTGTACTCATAAATACACCTTTAATATTTTCGATGTACGAGTTTTTATAACAATAAAGCACACATTGCAAAATGACAACTTTATTTGACAGTCATCTTTTACCTTGACTGATGCCCGCAAATACGGGGTCATAAAAAGGAGAAATAGTTAAAAAGAAATCGGCGATAACCCGTAAACGGGCTCATCAAAAATATCTAAAGTTATTCTTTTGAATGTGGGTTTTAGTGCTCTTTAATAAACCTAAATAGAATTTTTCTCTAAGATAATTAGGGAAGCCAATAATTGACCCCATTTAAAATTACCTACATGGGATTTCCTATGTCCCGCTCGACGATGCAACACCCGGTATACTCTAGCTGAGCGAAAATGAAGCATGATACGAAAACAATTCGAAGAACAAAAACGTTGTACTATTAGCTGGTTAATCCGAAAAAATATATCAAAATTAGAAAATTAGAAAAAGTCAGTGGCGTACATTTTCTTGTCAATAATATTCGTTAAGGTGCTCCCCGGGACGCCACTGTACTTAATAAATTTAATCTAGTTAGGGCCAATTAAGCCCCTCCTCGTTATGAATAACGGTACCAAATTTAAATAAAATTGGGAAAAGGATATTTAAAAAAAATGATAAAGAAACTATTTTTTTAAACAACTTTAACACCCTGTATATCAAAAACGGAGTAACTCCAGACACATGTCCATATGAACTTTTTTCTCTTAGAATATCATAAAGAATCTACTAGCAGGTATATATATTATTAGCAATTTTTTAATTACATCGTGGAATTAAATTTAGCAATTACCTCTCCAAACTAAACAATTGTTGCCACGTTCTAATATTTTGTAATCGAATATCAAAACGTCCTTGTTTTATAAAAAGCTTATTAGTTCGAAATAGTTTATTTTTCAAAATTTACGGTTCTATTATTTTATGAAACTTTCATTGTCGCAAACGAAATTTTCATAGCCCTTTCAGTTTCTAACATAGATTTTGAAAATTTGTTATTTTTGACGCTCCCCTGTATCTCGATTATTTCACAACTTATTGATAAAGTAAAAAGGAGCCATTATAGAGTCTTTTATGTATTATTCAGTGGTGTTAGCTTTTTCCAAAAAGTTTTGTTATTGAGTTATGACCCAAACTTGTGTTTTTCTATAGGGGACATCCTATATATTATTTCTTTGTCTTATCCCTCTTCTTAAGAGCTTTTCAAAAATATATAATAATCAACATTTACTTCTCCCTAAAAGGTATAATTTGAACGTTTTCTGTAAAATTAATCATTTTTCGTATAGAAGGCTATGCCATCCAGGGCCGTAGCTAGGCGTTACCCATGGGGGGGGGGGGGGGGGTTTAGGTAAGAAAACTCTGTCAATTTATTAGAATTATTATTAAAATTTACGGTGGTTAACAAGGTAGAACTGAACATTCGTTGTTATGGGGGGGGGTTTGAACCCCCTAAACCCCCCCCCCCCTTATCTACGGCCCCTGATGCCATCGTCAATCACGGGTAGCAAGGACCGAAAACCAAATTCTGTAAATGTGCCATTATGGATTATTGTCAAATATTACTGCTATTTGTTTGATTTTGAAAGTTTATTTTTTATTTATGTGAATAATTATTCAAGATGGCATAAAATAATAAATATGAAAATTATGAAAAACACTATATGTATCTTCGTTTTATCTAAGCAATGAAGACGCGAACGCAGCCGTGGAGCTGTATTTTAATAGGTAAGTCTTAAAATCATTTGTTAGATTAAAATTCATATTAAAAATATAAAAGTTTTAATCATTATTGTTATCTATTATTAGCTTTTGGTTACATATTTAAATTTTTCGTAGATATCCAAAAAGACAACAACCTGATAAAAATATTTTAAAAATATCCAAGCCAATCTCATTGAGCACGGATCTTTGAAAAATCCACGGCCTAATTTCTACAACAAGGAAAACAGGGAAGAAGAAGAAATAAATGTTTTGGCCTCTGTCACGGTACGACCATCCATATCATGCCAAGTTGGGATTCAAAAATCCAGAACGCAGTTAATACTAAAAAACATAAATTTGAACCATACAAATAGTAGGATAGTTTTTTGCAACAGATACCTACAAATGTTGCAGGAGAACGCAATTTTGGAAGAAGGATGGTATGGTCCGACGAGGCTTATTTTATGAGTTCTGATATCTTAAACCAAAACAATTCATGGTACTGGTCCCAAGAGAACCAACGCGCAATATTTTCACGAGAAGGTCAAGGCCGGTTTGGATTTAGCGTGTCATGCTTTATTTGTGGCACTAAAATTAAGTAGTTTATCTACGAAGAAACTTTAACTGGAAATAGACCCCTAGATATATAATGCGAAATGCACTAATGGAAATATTAGAAGACGTTCCTTTGGCCGATTTAAATAATATTTATTACTACCAGCAAGATGGCGCTCCGAGTCACAATTCTCATATAATGAGAGAAGATTTAGAAACCACATTTTCCGATAAATGGATTGGTACCAATGAACCTGTCAGGTGGCCTCCAAGATCACCTGATCTTTCATTGTATTTTTTTTTATGAGCTATATAGAAAATCAGTTATATAGGACACAATACCACAATACGGATCAACTTGGAACTTGGAGAAGCTACCCATCAAACCTTCAGGCTTTTGCAGGGAAGGTCAATTATTTTATTAAATGCAGCGGTATGTCGAAAGTGTTTAAAACACAACGGAGCCCAGTTCGAGAAATTTTTGTAATTTAATTATATAATATATTTGTTTTATTGTTGTTTTAAAGTTATGTACTAATATAAAGTTGTGTAATAAAAGTTATGTTGTTAATTGTGTTTAAGGGAATATACGAAAAATGATTAATCTTACAAAAAATGTTAAAATTCTCCCATTTTAAAAGAAATAAATATAGAATATTATACATTTTTGAAAAGCTCTTAAAAAGAGGGATAAGACAAAGAAATAATATATATGATGTCCGTTTTAAGACAACACAAGCTTTGGTCATAACTCAAAAACAAAACATTTTGGAAAAAACTAACTACGCCACTGAATTCTACATAAAAAACTCTACAATATTAAAGAGGAAAGAAAAATCCAAAATTTGCCACAAATATTTAATATCTCGCTCTACGCGTTTCGTTAACTGCGCTCGCCATTGTAAGCTTGTTTGTGTCCTTAATGTAAAGTTTGTGATTATATTATACAGCTCTTGAAAATGGTTTAAGAGACCGAAACGCGTAGAGCGAGATATTGGATATTTGTGAAGAATTTTGGATTTTTCTTTTCTGTTTAATATGAATAATCTTCACTTTCACTTTCATTTTAATTTGTCCCACTTTTACATGGCTGTAACATACTTATTTTTTGAGCTAGAAGGTTGACTAAAAATATAAGTTCCAGGGGTTTGCGTAAAGTGTAATGCCCTTAGTTTTATAAAATGTCAAATGTCAAAAACTATTGACGTAACTTCCTTTTTTTTTTAATGGAACACACTTCGAGACATCCTGTATATTATTGAATATTTAAAAAGATACTCTTTTTCCGAATACGAATATATGCCACACTTGCCCTTTCTTCTCATTAGCTTCGCCTAAATTAACATAAATATCAGTAATATTGGATTATGACTTTTGTTTGCAATATCTAATTTATTGTCTTTGTTTTTATAGTTTTATTCTTTTAAGGCATTTATTAGATTTTTTTTGTTTTATTTTTATTTTTAATTGGCATTTGGCTGAAAAGCCATACAGCCAATCGCACAGTAAAATTTTTTAATATTTCAAATAATATTAATATGAAAAAGAAGAAAACACTTAAACAGAGAAACACGCTTCACGCCACTGGGGTCTGTCAGGGCGATTTTGTTTTAAAAGACAAACAAGAGAACCACTCAAAAGGGGAAGAAACACATAGGGGAAAGTCATGGATAGTAAAGGGGCATTCAATTTCACACACCTGCATTAGGTAGTTGTAAGGTAATAAGCAGAATATTTTCTGCATTCGAAAAAGATATGTTCTAGATCGATTGGCACAAGTCACATTTATTAGAGGGTAAAATACGGATCTTATATAGGTGTGCTGGGTAGCAAGCCAATTTTAGGCGAATAATAGTGGTAATGAAGCTTCTTAAAATAGTTAGGTTTTTATGCCAGTAATTGTTAGGGATATTTTCAACAAGTAGTGAATACCTTGTAGGTGATGATCTGCAGTAGTTTGTCCAGCGATTGTCCCATTTATCTTTATAAAAGATTTTAAGCAGACATAAGCATCATCTAGAAAAAGATTATTTTCAATGGGCATTCCACTAAGGATGCTCTCCTTAGTCAGATAATCAGCATGCTCATTACCGCTCAAACCAGTATGAGCTTTGACCCAGACAAATGAAATATGCTTTTTGCGCAGTGTAAGTATTTCGTCGCAACAGTTTTCCAAATATTCCATATTTCGGGGTTAGTTTTATATATCCAAGGTTCAATATTACCCAAGGCTTTAAGGACCGACATTGAGTAAGTAAGAATGACAAATTATTTATGGAAGACTTTGTGGTTTGTAAACTTACAACATTTTAGTTAATTACTAAAACCTAAGAGCCACAAGTTTATTTAAAAATAAAATAAATCAAATTTACAAATAACAATCAATTTAAAAAAAAATTAAAAATATATTTTTTTTTCATTTATAGGTGCTGCTCCACGTGCCCTCCATTTTCAGTCACTTTTATACAGTGCATTCGTAAAGTAGCGAACAAATCCAATAAAAACTAAGAGGGGAGTTTGTAAAAAAAAAACGCTCGGACCCATCGATTTGTATTTTTCGTTTACAGTTTTTTAACGTTGCAGCGAAATATACAGGATATATCAAAAAAGAGACATATGACGTCTTCGCTTTTTTTATAAATGGAAACCCCAATTTCTTATTGCTGAATTAGAAAGAGCACATATTTTACATACAGCAAGGTAAATAAGGGTAGTGGTTGCAGAAGGAAATTTTGAAGAAAAATTGTCTTAAAAATTGAAAATGTAAAAATATGTATCTAAAGTAAATGTTCGAACTGAGCACCATTGACAATCTGTTTTACATGCAAAACATGCAATACGTCACGAGTATTGTGAGCAAGCAAAAATCCTCATTGGTTTTTAGAATGTCATACACAACACCCTCAAAAAGTAAACTGGTACTTTATAGCTGAGAAAAGAGTTTAAGGTCCTTACTTCTTTGAAAATGCTCTCACTGGATTTAGAAGAACCCGAGATCCTGTTGCACATTCCTAATACCCCGAATGATTCTTTTTTTCTGGTTTCTTGTCTAATAATATGGAAAATTATCCCAAATCCCGGCAGATTAACAGAATGGCATTATTGTTTTTTAGTAAATTACTCAAACCTAGGAACATTTTTTTTAAATTTTTATTATTTGTAGATTTGATTCATTTTATTTTTAAATAAATTTGTTTTTCTTGGGTTTCAGTAAATAATGAAAAAAACCACAAAATCTTCCATGTGTCTAATAAATGTCTGAAAGGTATAAAACTGTGACAATAAATTAATTATTATCGACCAGAAGAATAACAATCCAATCCTTTTTTATTACATTTTTGGTTAATGGTTTTTCTTTGCTCTTATTGTTAAATCTTTTTTTTCAACTTCTGCCACACGAACAAATCATACATTTTTTAGCCGCAACCTCCGTAGCTATAAGCCTTTATTTATGTACGGTGCTTGTACCGCTTCTGATTGTGTTTGTGTGTGTTAACGGTTGACGAAGAATTCTCTAAGGAGTTTTCGGGATTTGCAATTTTTTGCGAATTTTCACATTAAAAAAGAAATAAAAAAAAACAACGCGAAAAGGTAGAGAAGAGTTATTCGTAATTTTCAGGTTTGAAAGAATGAAGCGTATGTGAGAAAAGTATCTACTTCCTACGGTTGATATAATTTTGTCGAACTAGCTCCTACCCACCTTTCAATGTCTCCATAAACATAACAACGTACCTGCCACTTTTTAACACATTAAGACAATGTAGGTATGCCTATGTTACCATTTAAAAAAATAAAAGTACCTATTTAGATACTTACCGCTGCAATAAATTGTAGCTTCATTATAATTTATGAACCCTCCAAAAACTCGCGAATAACAGCACAGAGTCCGTACTAAAGTCCTTTAACAAACAAAATAAAAACAAACTTATATTAAAGCACTGGCACAAGGTTCAATGTCATTGACAGTATATATTATAGTAGCATTGGCATAATGATTATCCCGCTAATTGGTAAATATTATTATAAATTATGGTACTAATCCCCAGCGGTTCAATCACAGTACCTATATTTAGAAGAAGTAAGTTCGTGGTACCTATATGCAAAAACTAGAATGAAAGTAACGGTATGAAGACGATACTTTGCCGATGGTTCGACGAATAACCGGTATAATGCGAGAGGAATTGATTTAATACATTTTTTCGTATGAAAGAGAAATGGTCCGTTATAGCGATTTTTGAAACCACTTTGCCGTTACTTTTACTAACGCACTAAGAGAAATATATTTGTCAAGTGCGTGTCAAACCACGGATAAGCAACGGGTGTGAATCCCGATGGGGTTTCTTTCTCTCGCGATTTTCGAGTTTTGCACGGTATGTCCCGGAATAAAGTCCGAAAGAAGAATTAAAATTGATTAAAAAGGGATAGAAAAATTAAACATAAACGAATTAAAAGAACCTTATATACAAAAACAATATGTTTGTACAGGGTTGTTCCGTATATTTAGACAGATTCTACCAGGTGTATTATACATGAGATACAAATACAAATACAAAAGTTGCAGGGCTTAACCTAAATTGCCAGAAACTGTTACGATATAAGAAGAATTAAAATTGATTAAAAAGGGATAGAAAAATTAAACATAAACAAATTAAAAGACCCTTATATACAAAAACAATATGTTTGTACAGGGTTGTTCCGTATATTTAGGCAGATTCTACCAGGTGTATTATACATGAGATACAAATACAAATACAAAATTTGCAGGGCTTGACCTAAATTGCCAGAAACTGTTACGATATAAGATAACCTAACATTGCAAAGTTAGTTAACAATACAAACTTGGTTAATTTTAAATAGAACACCCAGTATATTTTATAATAATTGAATACCTACTCCTTCTTTTCTGATTTAAAAAATATATAGTGAAAACGTGAAGCTTGGAACAAATCCATTTAAAACTCATGTACTCGTTTTTCGAAAAAAACATCGGATCCGTCAATTTTTTATTTTTTGTTGTACATTTTTTGAAGCTCATTTCATGTATACAGGTTATTTTAACAAGAAGTTAAATTCAGCCGTTTGCCAGAAAACTGCATCTTAACTTAAAATAACAGCACATTATTTATTAGCGAAAAGAAAAGAAAATTCAAAAGAAACTAAAACTCAGTTTATCAAATGTTGGAAATGATCTCCACCGCGATCTTCAAATTCTTGCAGAACGTTATTAACGACGTATAAGGTTCTATCAATCTTATTTCGCCTCTTATTCTGTTCTTTAAATCTTTAATATTGTTTGGTCGGTAAACATAGACCTTAGACTTAAGACAACCCCACAAAAAAAATCTAAAGGGGTTAAATCTGGAGATCTCGCGAGCAATTCAATTGTACCTCGTCGGCCAATCCATCGTTCGGGAAAACTGTATTAAGGTACTCACGCACACG
This sequence comes from Polydrusus tereticollis, assembly GCA_963920685.1. NCBI lineage: Eukaryota > Metazoa > Arthropoda > Insecta > Coleoptera > Curculionidae > Polydrusus > Polydrusus tereticollis. The sequence continues at coordinate 165,744,685 of OY987327.1, forward strand.
GCGGGTGTAATGGGCCGAAGCTCCGTCTTGCTGATACCACAAACAATTTTTCGGTGCATCAGGATCTTCTGGATTAGGGTATAATGTGCACTGTACTAGACCATTTTATGAAAATTCTAAATGTTTCACCTGTCAAATTTCCGTCAATAAAAAAGGGTCCCAAAATTCTATTTTAAACAATGCCGGCCCAAACATTAACTTTTTGAGGATATTGGGTGTAACATTCCATAATCCAGCATAGATTTTTTGTAGCCCAATAGTTTGGTTTGTTCACACTTCCATTCAAACAAAACGTTGCATTATCCGAAAATACAATTCGTTTCGAAAACTGTAGATGATAATTGCACATATTCATCATTATCTCGCAAATTTGGACTTTTCTATCTAGATCATCTTCATTAAGTTCATGAACCAATTATTGGACGTTGTGATTTTGCAGATATGATTTTCCAAAGTAATTATACTACTCGCCTTATATGGTAACCTTCTTGAACCGACAGTAACACATTTAATTGTGTATTTTCTAATACCGCACATTGGCCTTTCGTATAATTGTCCCTAACATGACCTAACTCTATATTTTGTTTGTATTTTACTGACAGTAGATCGAGATATCGGTTCTCTGCGATGATACTTGTTATTGAAGAGTTCACAAACTTCCATTTGTGTGCGCATTCTATCTCCATAGCCAATTGTTTGGGAAACACTTCATATTTCTGTCGTTACCCAGTATAGTACAATCAATCTATTATGGAAAAGCGGGTTTACGGGGAAAAAATACCATAAGCGATTTTATTTCATAAATGGTTTGGGGGGCATATGATTAGCTTAAAACCAAATTGTCGGACCCCTCCCCCTTGGGCGCATGTGAGAAACTCAAAAAGAATTTTGACTTGATTTTCCGCAAAAGCAGTAGGTAAGTCGCAGAGAAATATTTTGTAAACAAATATTGTTGAAAACAATATTCTCCACAATTTATTTCATGGAGTCACTGCGCTACGACTAAAAGTGCAGAAAGCAGAAGGCGCCAAAATTGCCAAAAATCACTTTTTCCTTATTTTCGACGCGAAAAATATTTTTTTGCTCATTCGCATAAATACAAAAGTTGTAGAGCCTAAGAAATCCTATAAATTGAGTCCGCGCTTGCGCCTGGAAGTACCAACCGAATGCAGCATCATTTGTTTTATGTCCTGTGATCGTAGCATTCTATTGTTACAGATCCTCACGTCTAATATGACCACTACGCCACAAGTAAAAATGCTTTATAGGGGAAAGGAAGTTGAAGTCTTTCTCCACAAGTTTATTATAGTTATAGAATAGAATAATCAATATACCTACATTAAGGCGAATTGACAAAACGGTTCCACCCTGTAAATCATCGACTATGGGCGACTTATTTACTTAGCTTCAAATCATCCTTAACAGTGAACAGAAATTATTGATAGGAAAGTGTAAATTTAAGAAAATGTTAAATGTCCTTGATATTTTAAAACAATTATTAGGGGATATATCTTGATATGGAGTAATAAGAACTCGTATAATGGAGTAATATTTTCAAATCGACGTTAGAATATCAGTATAATAGCCTTATACAAGTATTGTTAATAACTAATTCTAATTGTGTTACGAGATTACAATAAAATTACCATTAACATTTTGAATGTGGGTCAAAACGCCTGCCTTTCTGTGACGTCAATAATCTGTAGTTACCGATGTTATCAAATATGCTGTTTTTGCAATTTTATTACTCTAGAACAATAGTATATTTGTAGAGTTAAATGTACTAAATTGATTTCATGACCATACCATTATCAGTAATATTTTGACAAAATTTGTTGATATTTTTATAGCGATTTGGTAAAACAATACAATAATCAGTAAAAAATCAAACACTAAATGACAGCCGGATAATTAATAATATTCGTATCGTATGTTCATTCATAGCAACTGTGATTTGATATAACAGTGGTACCTATACTTAATCAGCATTTTCAAATTGAAATATCTCGAAAACGGCTGGAGCAAATATCAACATAATATTATTATATTTTTAATATTAAAAAAGAAAATGCATTACATGTTTCTAAAATATACTGGATGTTCTACTTAAAGTAACCCAAGGTTTCATGTTAAACTAATTTGCCATATTCATTTGTTTTATTTCGTAACAGTTTCCTGTGATTAGTGTGCCAGATAAGGGTCAATATTAATAGAATGCTAAGGCTGCATTCCGCTGGTACTTCCAGGCGCTATATCTCCGTAACCGTGCATTGTAAGAAAAAAAGCGCGGACCCAATTTATAGGATTTTTTGAGCTCTACAACCTTTGTATTTATGCGATTGAGCAAAAAACTATTTTTTTTGCGTCGAAAATAAGAAAAAAGTGATTTTTGGCGACTTTGGCGCCCTCTGCTTTCTGCACTTTTAGTCGTAGCGCAGTGACTCCAAGAGATAAATTGTGGAGAATATTGTTTTCTACAACATTTGTTTACAAAATATTTCTCTGCGACTTACCGTTCTTACCGGAAAATCAAGTCAAAATTCTTTTTGAGTTTCCCACAAGCGCCCAAAGGGGGGGGGGGGGGGGGTGCGACTGCGACAATTTGGTTTTAAGCTAATCACATGCCCCCCTAACCATTTATGAAATAAAATCGCTTATGGTATTTTTTTCCATAAACCCGCTTTTCCATTACCTACAGATTGATTGTACTATAAACAAAACTAGTGAATATTGCGTCGTATACGAGGGAGAGGTGAAAACATTAAATTAACCCAAGAATAAAGTGCCATTATTTTTCACCGTAGAAAAAATTTTTATTAGGAAATGTTGTTTGCACTTAAAAGTTATACATGAATACCAAATTTCAGCTTGGTAGCACAAAAATAATGTTTATACTTTTTTCTTGACGGCCCCTCGTATAACAAATCGATAGCGAAGCTATGCAACCTATAAATTCAGTTTTTTAACAGCTCGTGGGCAATTTTATCTTCAACAAGATGGTGCGTCAATCCATAGTACTGTTGCAATAAGGGAATGGTTAGATAACTACTTCCCTAATGGGTGGATTGGGCGCTTTTCTAAAAACCCTTGGCCCGCAAAATCGCCCGATATCACACCAATGGATTTTTTTTTTGGGGTTACCTTAAAAATAAAGTTTTTAAGCATCGACCATTTCGAAATCAAGATCACTTAGAAGAAGTCATCAGGCAATGCGTTAGACAAATCAATCCTATCATTCTACGAAATGTTACACACACAAAAAAAACTACTCTCAAAACAAGCTTATAGTAATGCTCAAACAAATAGCCTTATTTTGAAACTAACTTGCTTTATTTTGTGCCTAAAATATATTAATTATCAAACTACTACTGGTTTTAAATTATATCATCAAGTTAATCAAAATTATGTTCATAAAGAGATTACATTAGCATCATAAGAAAATAATCTTATACTTGTTTTAAAAATAAGTATTGTGGTCAAAGTGAAATATACTATGATGGGTTTAAAAATAAAAATAAATTTGTATTCTCACAGCGAACACAAAGACAGTCTCTATACTCAACTTGAGTAAAATCTAAACCCTTATTATTTCTTTGATGCTATTTGCATCACGTGACCCCTTGTTCTGCGAGAAAACGACCGAAATACGTTTTAGTCGTCAGGTTAACATCCAGCCAGACGTCGATGCTGGTAGTGTGTGGTTCTATTTTTTCGCGTCTTGTGTGATAATGTGATGGAGGAATTACTCAGACTCTGGAACTGTTCGGACACTGAAGTTTTAAATCTTACTGAAGAAGCTGAAGAGTGCTATGAGATATTTCAAAAGCTTTTCAATGAAGCATTAGTTACTTTAATGGCAAGCCTTTACGAAAATTTAACCCTAACTCGGGCAGCCATACAAAGGATAATAAAAAATATAAATTCTTTTCTTTCATCTAAACTGATCGATTGCCTAAAAAGTACTTTAGAACTACTAAGTAAATCTCAAAACAATGAAGCATTAAAAAAGTATATTTATGGTATGTTACATATGCATGACACTCCATTTCGTTCCCTTAACACTGAATACAAAAGGCTTCAGTTTATGGAAAAAACATCTGCTTTTATTAAACCTATAGAACATACACAGCTATGATCCTTAAACATGTAAATGCCTATTATATTCCAATTAATGAAACCCTGAAATTATTTTTAGAAATTCCTGGTGTTTTTAACACTATTTTAAACTATCAAAAAAAAATTGTGGAAGACTTTCAATCTGATGATCCCAATTCTGAAATGAGAAATGTTTTAAATGGGGATAGTTGGAGACGTTATTGTAAAAAATTAGCAAACAAAGTTGTTTTTCCGTTAATTTTATATTTCGATGATTTTGAAGTCGGAAATCCCTTAGGAAGTCACGCGGGTTGTTATAAAATAGGTACCGTTTATTTCACAATACCGACCATACCTCCTGAGTATGCATCCCGCTTGGAAAATATTTTTTTAGCTTTAGTTTTTCATAGTAATAAACCTGTTGTTTTTTTTTTAATAAAGCCAAAAACAATAAAAAGTTGTTTTATTTATCAGTTATCTGTTAGGGCTATATTCAGATCAGATACCTAAGGTAATATCACAACAGTATTTGATACCTACGTCACAAAGACATTGTAACTTGACATGTACTACAATCACAGCTACAATTCTATTGACTGCGGTGAGATTATCCTATCTTACCTTAATAATATAGTCCTTTCAGATTTATCTGTTTTAAAACTACATGATTTTAAATTTTACTCTATCTAATGATAAACTAGTTTTAAGATGATAATAAATTGATTGGTGTAGTTTCGCTGAGAATGTAGGAGTCACAAATTGAAGATACAAATAAAATGTGCGTGCTCAAATGCAACTTCGTATATTCAACTTAATAATAATTCATACTCAAACCGAAAATAACGAATAATCATTCTTAGAATACTTTGAATCAAACCAATATTAACGTATACTATATCTGCAACTACAATTAATGAAAGGTTGATCATTTATTTTTATTACCCTAAAACTAAAGTAGAGTCAAGTTAAAAGAATGTAGTATTAATTTAAAACTATATTTTGATGCTAAGGTATTTTCTATTTAATTTTATTTTAGCATTGCTCCTATTTATGTCTATGATAGTTTCAGTTTGAAACTTTTAGGTTCAACTGGATACTAGATTTTTTTGTGTGCAGGGGAGCTTATTCATAGAACCATAAAGTGTATCGAAAACGGCGGAGGGCATGTAGAACGTTAATATAATGTGTTCTTTTATGTTAATTTTTAGTTGCTCGCATTTTTTCTGACTTATTATACAGTACTATAAGACTGACAGTTGAAGTTTTATTTTCTTTAATTTCCTAACAGTTTGCCGTGCCGACGTTTTCAATTTCAAATTGCCCACGAATTTTTAAAAACTGAATTTATAGGTTGCATAGCTTCTATCGATTCGTTATACGAAGGGCCGTCAAGAAAATAGTATAAACATTTTTTTTGTGCTACCAAGCTGAAATTTGGTATTCGTGGATAACTTGTGCAAACAACATTTCCTAATAAAATTTTTTTCTACGGTGAAAAATAAGGGCACTTTATTCTTGAGTGAATTTAACGTTTTCACCTCTCCCTCGTATACGACGCAATATTTACTAGTTTTGTTTATGCTCTTTCTTATTTACCAACATGCAGAACATTTCCATTGTCAAAAAAATTTGGTAAGTTTTGAAATAAAAAAAAAAATCCCCTTTGGTGTGTACTTTCTGCCGGTCACTGTATGACATATTTCATGAATGCACAACAAAAATAAAAAAATTGAAGGGTCCGAGCGTTTTTTCGAAAAAAAACAAATGAATTTTAAATGAATCTACGTTCTCACTGTATAATAAGTTGTTGTTTGATCCAGCCATTTTCTAGATACAATCGGCACGGTGGATAATTGCCGGTGCGTCATGGATAAACGATGAAGAGACAACGTGATTTACAACTCCCCATCTGTATATATCATAGCCTTAAAAGTGAATAAAAACATAATAGAGCGTCTCCGGGGTTGCGCCATACGTCTCGAATTGAAAGTATCGTGCTAGACAGAGACAAAAAATAGAGAGTTGCCCATTGATTTCAAACTCATCGTTTTGATCTGTCAACTTTAATTTGTTTTTAAGCGTTTTTGTGCCTTGACAATCAATTTAACTTTATAATCTGTTCTTTTCACAGCCATTTTTAACGAACTTTCGTGTTGGCGGTAAGTACCTATGGACATTTGTTATTATTTATACATATATAGCTTCAAAAAACTAATATTTCAAATGCAAATATTGGCGTTTATATTTAAAAATTGCTTTATTTTTACGTTTTTTTGAGCCGGGCTATCAAAACGTAGAATTTGTAAGTTTAGACAGTCCAAAAAAGGGCGTGGCACCTAAAAAAATTTTCCCTGCAACGCATTTTTTTTAGGAAGATGAATGGACCCCCCCCCCATGTCCCAATCCTAAATACGCCACTGTCCCATAAATATATAAATATTTGATTTTCATATTGGCAAGATATTCCACTACCATATTAAAATTGAGAAAAATGTTTTTTTTATTTAAAAAAATTAAATGTATCTATTCAAATGTTTTTGTTCATTATGATGATGTTCTTGCATTATTATTTTTTTTTTCAAAACCCTTTCCTCTCCGATTTATGCCCCTCTAAGCGTTGAGGGAAAAGTTTTTTTTTTTAATTTAATTTCTCCCCTTTAGAAAAAGCTAGAAAAATGAAATATGGGGGTTTATTAATTTACATTAGTAAAATGACAGTTTCAATAGTTATTTTAACCCCAAGGTGTTATTCTTTTATTCATTAACTTATTTGGCAACAGCCTACTTAGCTATTCACGGAACTAACCTATTTAAAAGATTTATTTGGGAATACGTGTTATTTTTTTTGTGGGAAAAGTATTAAATTAAATAAAGGTTTTAGAATGAACCTTTCTTTGTGAATCAAATTTTTTACTTCAAAAATTGCAGTTTGTCTTCTGGCTTTCTCTATAAAGAAGAAAATATATAAATACCATTTTCCTGAACTTTGGAAGGGCGTAACTTGAACGGAAGTAGTGTAGAAAAATATTAAAACCCCCCTTAATTTTAGCTAATAATTACTCCTTAAAATTTTTCGTAACAATTTTTAAAGTACTTACCAATAAGCACACAAATTTCCAATTTAAGATATACCAGGGACATGCATTAGATGTGCTTAGGATATATTCTACAAGATAAAAAGATGTTGCTGGCATATGTTCATGGTGACCTTGAATAACCCCCAAATATCCATAAGATATGCCACGTGAGATATGGCATATTCCTGGCATATATGAATTTGCCAATTGAATATCCTAGGAATATGCATGCAATGTGTTTGTACCGTCTGGGTATGTTACGAGTTCTGGTATCTTAGACCGAAACAATTCAAGGTACTGGTCCCAAGAGAACCTACACGTAATATTTCCACGAAAACGTCAACATTGGTTTGGCTTTAGCGTGTCATGCTTTATTTTTGGCACTAAAATTAAGTATTTTATCTATGAAGGAACTTTAACCGGAAATAGTGTCACCTATATATAATGCGATATGCACTAATGAAAATATTAGAGGATGGTCCTCCGGGTCCCAATTCTCATATAGTGAGAGAATATTTAAAAACCAAATTTCTCGATAAATGGATTGCTTGAGGTGAAGTGTCCGTGAAGCATAGGTACCTGAAACGCACGTTGTGTGCTTAAAGTACGCACATATCAAAACTGTGCACGAATTGCATGCAGTGCGTAGAGGACCAAAGGTTAATTGCCATTGTCAAAATGTCATATCGTCCGATGATAAAGATGTTTTAGCATTCTACATGATTCTACATGCTGCACGAACTCAATATTAAATTGTTGATCATCACGCATTTTTATTAAAATTGTAAACACTAAAATAATTATCAAGGGGTAAACCGCCTTGGAAATGTCAATGTCAATCAACAATACGGAACACTGCAAGATATAACCTGAAAAGCTATAATTCGGCGCGCGTCAAGTGATAATAGAACAGGTCCTATTTTTCAGCACGCATGCTGTTGGGCATTGCATAGTGAGACGACTCACTTCTTTCGCGCGGCTTCTGTATGCGCCATTGCATATTAAAACGTGGTATGCTGCACTTCATACCAACCTTATGCGCACCTCAAACCTCTTCACTTGAAGTGCGCATCTTTGGTGGGCGCTCTTCCTAAGAGACAATACCGTAATATTGATTAACTTTGAGAAGCTACCCATCAAACCTTTCGGCTTTAGCAGTGAAGGCCAATAATTATTTTATGAAATGCATTGCGAAGAATCGAAACGGTGTGTCGAAAGTGTTTAGAACACAACGGAGCTCATTCGACTAATTTTTGTAATTTAATAAAATATTATATTTGTTTTATTATTGGTTTAAAGTTATGTAATATGTAAGGTTGTATAATAAAAATAATGTTGAATATTTCACTCATGTATAAATTTTCCCATAAGAAACGTTAAAAATAAAAAAATATCAGCGGATATACAACGTTGCCTAGACAACGTTGTATATCCAACACACAACAATCGAACCTATTTGACGAGACAGTTTTTTTTTTACCTTTTTACTGCGAACGTGATCGTTATTGTTATGAGTTCCCTTCGGGAAATTCATTGCTTTTGAAAAACAAACCCTCTCAACAGATAACGACAAAGATATAATTATGGCATAAATGAAAAAATAATATATATTTCATTCTAGAAATATTCTCCCTAAATACCGCTCGTGCATAAAAATTAACCAGATAATTTTCATTCAAGCTTGTTATACTAATTCCACTCGTTCTTCGAACTCGTGGAATTATAAATAACAAGCTTTCATGAAAATTATCGGTAATTTTTAAGCACTCGTGGTATTACCCCCGATAATTTTGTTTTTTATTTCGGGCATAGCCTTCTATACGAAAAATAATTAATTTTACAAAAAATGTTAAAAGCATCCCTTTCTAAAAGAAATAAATATAAACTATTATATATTTTTGAAACGCTAAAAAAAAGAGGTATATAAGACAAAGAAGTAATATGGGTGGGCCAACAAGGGCGCGTCGGTCACTAGATGCTAAACTGTTGAACTTATGAGAAAATTTTCTTAATAAAACTTATAACGTTTCGCCTCTGCTATAACCTAAAACTATTTTCAAGTATACAGGGTGTCTCAAAAAAGAGTAATAACAAAAACTATATTTTTGTTAAATAAAATACCCTACATCTTAGAATATTGTTGAATTTTACATGAAGTAGCCATTATTTTTTAATAAGTGCATTATAAGTCTAAACCTAACAATTTCCGAGATATCGACTTTTGAAAAATGACATTTTTGAACTTTGACAGCTTCTAGCTTTCTACCGGTGCGTCTTAGAGTAAAACGACTCACATGTCCCTATCTTAGTTTCTTATTCTCTTCCTAAAAGTGTCAACTTCCGGTTAAACCGGATGTAACTCAAAGGCCGGAAATACAGTACTTCCGGTTTAACCGGAAGTTGATGTTTTTGGGAAGATAATAAAAAACTAAGATAGGGACATGTAAGCCGTTTTACTCAAAGACGTACCGTTAGAAGCCTAGAAGCTGTCAAAGTTCAAAACTGTAATTTTTCAAAAGCCGATATCTCGGAAATTATTAGGTTTAGACTTATAATGCAGTTATTAAAAAATAATGGCTATTTCATGTAAAATTCAAAAATATTCTAAGATGTACAGGGTCTTCCAACGAGGACTGAACAGGGGCTCATTTTTGAGCTTCCTTGTATTTAAAGAAAAATCCAAAATAGCCAATCGATGTACTTTTTCCTGCAGAATTCAAAAATGAAACCAAAAATTTATTTGAACCAGAAACAAAAGAGTTACGCTATGGATAAGGTGTTTTTTAAATGGAACATAGCCTTTTTTATACGATTTTTGGAACGAGTGATTTTTTTTTTGTCCGTTCTGATTAAAATATTTAATATTGTGACAGCTATTTTTATTAAATTTTAATGTTTTATCCAGTATAATTTAACTTTAACCTGTTTGAAACATACACTAGGTAATAAAGGTATAATCACCTTTGAATCCTTCAAAGTCAAAAAATTTGACAAATTTACTATAATATTGCCAAAATTGTGAAAATTTGCAATAAATCTTCTCCTTGCTTCTCTTGCATTTTCTTGGCATTTGTAGAACAAGATAACAATCTGCAATCTCTCATCTAATGAATATTTCATTTCGGCAATATTATAGTAAATTTGTCAAATTTTTTGACTTTGAAGGATTCAAAGGTGATTATACCTTTATTACCTAGTGTATGTTTCAAACAGGTTAAAGTTAAATTATACTGGATAAAACATTAAAATTTAATAAAAATAGCTGTTACAATATTAAATATTTTAATCAGAACGGACAAAAAAAAATCACTCGTTCCAAAAATCGTATAAAAAAGCTATGTTCCATTTAAAAAAACACCTTATCCATAGCGTAACTCTTTTGTTTCTGGTTCAAATAAATTTTTGGTTTCATTTTTGAATTCTGCAGGAAAAAGTACATCGATTGGCTATTTTGGATTTTTCTTTAAATACAAGGAAGCTCAAAAATGAGCCCCTGTTCAGTCCTCGTTGGAGGACCCTGTACCTAGGGTATTCCATTTAACAAAAATATAGTTTTTGGTATTACTCTTTTTTGTATTCTTAAAAATAATTTTAGGTTATAGCAGAGGCGAAACGTTATAAGTTTTATTAAGAAAATTTTCCCATAAGTTCAACGGTTTAGCAACTATTGACCGACGAGCCCTTGTTGGCCTACCCTGTATAGGTGTCCCATTTAAAAAAACACGACTGTGGGTCAAAACTCAAAAACAAAACTGTTTAGAAAAAAAGTAACTCAGCAACTGAACTAATAAGTTATCACATAATCGAGATGCAGAGGAGCGTCAAAAATGACAAATTTTCACAATCGCCCTATATGTCAGAAACTGAGAGGGCTATGAAAATTTCGTTTGCGGCAATGAAAGTTTCATAAAATAATAGAACAGTAAGTAATCTAATTGGACCAAGTATACCCTTTTATTGCTAAGGTAGGTAATAAAAAACAAGTGCTACAGAAAAGTAAATATTTAATTTATAAAACATAAATCTACCAAAATGTTTGAAATACAAAGCAAATAGAAGCATTTTACAGGCAGTAAAGAAAATGGTATAACTAATATTATAAAGTAAAATAATTAAAAAATATGAAGTAGGTAGCAATCAGAAAACAAGTCAAACTTAAAAGTTTATACAAGTTGTTAACAAATATCTTCGTCTACAACAGATAAAAGTTTATGTATTTTTAGAATAAATACAGTATATTTTATCCCTATAACACTCTTGGAATTAACTTAAATTTTTAAATTAAAAAGTAAATCTAAAACTTATTATTAAAGTATTTAAAGTTTTACTAACAATTTAAGCATAAAATAACTTTAATTTGTAATAATTAATAAGCTAATATAAGCCTTGGACACAATAAAAAGAATATTTTAGCATGCTAATTTAAAATTTCTTTTTCACCAAAAACATATCAAAATATTTTAAAAAGGTCCTTTTTGCTTTATTATACCTAAGTACGTTAAATCATAATTTGTAGTAGTATGTAGTAAAACCTGTTTTGAATTATTAACTTATTTGTTGGCTACCTGCTTTTTGCTTTTTAATGTCGTCGCATTAATGTATTTGACATTTTTTTTTTTTATTTTTATGATTTGATGATTGACTACCAAAAGCCGACTATTGGTCCGTGAAATATTTATTTATGGTAAATAAAGTTCATTGATTTTTGTAAAAGCTAAAAAACTTGTTTAAATATTACGTTTATAATTATAATTTGCTGTGCATTCTATGTGCATGAAAAAAAATGTTTATACATTTGAAAACTCAAGAAAAAACTTGAAATCCATAGTTACCTCAAAATGAATATGACTGAGGAGAAAGGTTTAGAATTAAATTGGCCCTTGATTAGCACAAAAGATAAAAATACCTTTAACACACCAAAGCCTGGGTCTAGTAAATCGTTTGGTTAGAAATACCCAATCGAACAAAAAATGCAATTCTTGATAGCTATATGGGCCAAAGTTCAGCAACCAGGGAGAAATATTCAAAATTAGGACGGTTTCTGGCACGAAGTAACAACACAACCCAATAAAAAACAATATGTCTGTTTACTGGCTCTAAATAGCCAAATTTCATTACTTTTAGGTCGAGAAAAACGAATATGGCGATGAAATATTTTTAATAGCTCTTGTTTTCAATATACAGGGTTGGACAAAAAACATCCATGCTTCATGTTCACCGATGTTTTTTTGATACCATCGATGTTTATTTTAAACATCGAGATAAAATCTGAACTCACCCTCCGCACGGGATAGTATCAAGTCTCAATGCAATTCTAAACTATGGCGGTACGAGTTCAGTCAGCGTCAGTACTATTATTCTTATTCGCAATTGTACGGGGGTTCCCCTGCTCGTTTCTTTGGAATACCCAGGTCGCATATTCAGAAATCGCCGACACATTAGCCGTTCGGAACAGTTCGGTGTTGCGAATAATAGACTCGTAAAGTCCAGACATGTTAGACTAATACGTCGGCGATTTATGAATACATCAAAATTGTCTTCGATTGTGAAAAGGTGGATTGGATGCCGGTTAGCGCCTGTTTAACCAATGTAAGTACCGTAAAACGAGAATACTTTGTGACAAGGGGCAAACTTTGTGACAGGCGTGAAATTCAAAACAAATTCCACATTAAGTTTTAAAATACGCGCGCAAAGCCAAATTCTTCTATCGGTTAGTGGAAGCACATATCTCACCCGCCACAAGCACCGCGCGGCAAGTGCGTAGGCGTTCCTTAGTAACTGGCAGCGTGGTATGCAGAGAGCAATTCTGCAATTTTTTCGAAACGCGCAAACTTTCCACTGCACAGCCGAATTTTGAGATTCCTCAGTAAAATTTGTAAGTATTTCCAATTGCTGGGTTACTTGGCACGATATATACGTTTATACATTTACGATTAATTAATTTTTACACTACTTTTTTAACAATAAACAAAACAGCTGTAAGAGAAATAAAATTGAAGCAGCTGAGTTATCAACAGGCGGAAGAAAAATATGGTATTCACAGAAATACGCTTTTAAACCGGGTACACGGTAAATGTAAGAACAAAAGCAAGTTTGGACGACCAACAATTCTCCGTCCAGAAGAGGAGAAATGTATAGTAGGCCATATTGTTGCTGTGGCACATTTTGGATTTCCTGTGTCAAATATCGATTGCAGATGTATCGTAAAGGATTATTTGGATAAATGTGGCCGAAAGGTGAAACCTTTCATAAAAATTTTCCAGGGCCAGACTGGTGTAAGTCATTTATAAAACGTCACAAAGAATTAGCTGAAAGAGAAGCAAAAAACATTACTCATTCACGAGCTGCTACAGATGAAGAAATCCTGAATAATTTTTTCAACAACCTAGAACACGAACTCCAAGGCATTCCTAGCTGTAATATATGGAATTACGATGAAACCAACTTGGTTGACGATCCCAGTTCAACAAAAATAATAACAAGGAGAGGTACGAAGTACCCGGAAAAAATTCAAAATTCATCAAAAGCCTGTACTTCGATAATGGTTTGCGGAAGTGCTGCTGGGAATCTTGCTCCTTTATACATCAACTATAAAGCAGAAAAAATTTGCTCCACCTGGTGTGAAAATGGTCCGGAAGGTGCAAGGTACAACCGAACTAAATCCGGGTGTTTCGACGCTAATTCCTTTGAAGACTGGTTTATGTCTCTAATGCTCCCGATATTGAAGAAACAAAAGGGCACTAAGGTGTTGCTTGGAGACAATTTGAGTTCCCACATTAATGTACAAGTGTTACAGCAGTGTGAACTAAATGATATTAAATTCATAGCACTTCCTCCGAATGCGACACACCTCTTACAGCCACTTGATGTCGCATTCTTTCGTCCTATGAAATATGCGTGGAGAAATATTCTCTTAACATGGAAGAATGAGTTTCCCTCGTTGTTGAAGAAACTGGTGGAGGACATGTCAAAACAGGCCGGAGAAAATTTAAAAGCAGGATTCCGGAAGACCGGTATATGCCCCCTGAACAAGGATGAACCTGCAAGTAGGCTACCGCACAGAATAACTGATAAGGAATCAATAATAAGACAAGAGGTCTCAAATGCTTTCTTACAACAATTGAGTCAAACCAGATCCGTTATTACGTCTACTGTTCAGCGAAGAAAACGTAAATTACTAAAGGTACCTTCTGGGAAAAGCATTGGTTGTCAAGATATAAATAGGGTATAATAAATAAAGACACACTAAGTCTCGGTCTCAGTCACATGTGACTGAGACCGAGACTTAGTGTGTCTTTATTTATTATATTTAAATCAGGTCTCTTTGAGAATGGCGGACTATTTCTTTGAATATAAATAGGGATAATAATGGAGAAGATCAAACTGCCACAACCTCTGTTGATGTCAGAGCCGATGAAGAAGAAGACCATAGCGAACCAATAAATTTCCAGAAACTATTTGACAAGAAAAAACATAGGGAATTTGAAAATGATTCTGATTCTTCGGAATTTTCTTTGCATGATAGCACTGACAATGAAGAATGTAGTGATACATTGTCAACAAACGAAAATTACATAACAGGTGAACAACCAGAAGTGACTGTTTTAGGAGAAGGAACCAACGATGGAATGGAAGAAGAAAATATTTGTACTATGGAAGAAGCTGATGTTCAACCTAAGAGGATGGACATAATATCTCCTAATGTCGGCGACTTCCTATTGGCGGAGTTCACATCCTAATTTCGGGCTAAAAAAGATAAACATCGATACTATGTCGGACGCTGTATAGAAGTATTACCAACTGATAATTACCCGCAATTTTACTGTAGCTTTTTAAGAGCAATTAAACCAGATGTTAAAGAATTTCATTTTCCACAAGTTGAAGATTTGTGCGTCATCGATTACTCTCAACTAAAGCAGATTTTAAAAGTAAGACAAGAAAAAAGGGTTAAGAATTTTATCTCACAAAGAAATATTCAAAAATTTCAAAAAACCTTAAAAACTGTCACAAAGTATCCCCGTTTTACGGTATATAATAGGGAGATTTCAAAAATTGTAACATACACAAATTTGTATATAATTGTATAAAGAAGCTGATAAATATC
The DNA here is from genome assembly GCA_963920685.1 of Polydrusus tereticollis. Taxonomy (NCBI): domain Eukaryota; kingdom Metazoa; phylum Arthropoda; class Insecta; order Coleoptera; family Curculionidae; genus Polydrusus; species Polydrusus tereticollis. Next base: position 165,759,961 of record OY987327.1, read on the forward strand.
AACACACCGAAATAATTTTTGAAATATATGCAATAGTTTTTAAACAATCCGCGATTCAATTTAAATTTATGTCGCACGTGGCTCAACGTTTTTCAATTGGTTTGACGTCAGAAGCGCACTAGGACACCAAGATTCCGCTGAGTTGTGAAGCGCTTTCCGCAAATTATGTTGAACATAATTAAATAGACTAATAGGTAGCTAGTATTTTGTTTGATAATACGAAGTACAGTTTGTGTTTTATTATTTATAATACATGTAATCAATGGAGCCAGGTTTCAAAAAAGTGATTTGTTAAATTTAGCCCAGGTGGATGTCCAAATAGTGTGGGATTTTATATCCAGTAATACAACTCTTACTGGTGTTAAAATAGCACGGTAAGAATAATAGGACCTTTATAACATTTAATTTTAATATTGTTTCTAATCTGGATTTGATTATATGCAAGTAATGAGGAACGATAAAATTTTTTTTATATGTGGAAGAATCTGTTCCGAACACAGAGTTAGAGTGAAACCTTATCAGGTGGCGTGCGAAGTCAATAAAGATAAAAGAGAAATAATAAATAAGATCGAATGCTTGGATTGTGCGGCTTCTGCTGGGGGTTGTAGGCATTCAGTTGCATTTCTTATGTGGCTTCATCGGCGATCCGAAGAGCCTGCTCCAACAACGGTTGAATGTTACTGAAAAAAAAACGGCACTTTCCCAGATTGGAGTTAATATAAAATTTATTAAAGCAGTTGACATTGGAAAACGTAAAAAACAAAGTCAAAGAAATGTTCCGGACAGTCAAGGGTTTCTTGAAGAAGTTGTTAAAAACATAAAAGACCATGGAAATTATGTTTGTCCATTAGCGGTACACAATAGGCAACCTATTACTAATGTTGTGACAAAACTATCAATCCACAGCCTTTTATTAAATTTCCTTAATAGGGGATTACAACATTCCGCTAAGAATTCCTTAACTTTCTGCTGTGATAGTATTACTGAAGACGGTATCGAAAATGCGTTGGCACTCAGCTATGAGCAAAGTGAAACATCATCGTGGTACGAACTTTGTTATGGCTGAATTACAGTTATATAATGCAGCAGTTTTAAAAATAGCTGATGGAGTCCTTACGAAGCAGATTATGGGTGTTGCAAAAATATTCTAAAGTGCACAAATAAAGAGGTATTGAATTCGAAAAGCTAGTTATTGTAGAACTCGAGAAGCAATTAAATATTAATATAAAGCGGTCTGATTTTATAATTTTAAGAAAATATGGTATTTTTGGGTGCTTCACCCGACGGCGCCATGAACACATTCTTTAAAAAGGCGGACTATCGAAAGTGGAACCTAACAGCCGAACGCAGAAACTTATAAATAAAAATAACAACAGGAAATGGATCAATGTAGATGACGCTGAGGAATATCGAAAAACAACGGACGAGATAAAACAATTAAATATGGATATAAAGAAGGCTGTGAGGGCTGATACTAGACAATTCAATAATAAATGGGTCACTAAGGTCATAGAAGAGAATAAAAGCATGAAGGTACTACGAAATAAGTTAAACACAGAAAAGACCGAAATAACCAAATTAGAAAATGAAAGAGGACAAGTAACAAATAACAGAAAAGAAATATTAAAGATTGTTGAAGACTCCTATACAAATCTTTATAGTAACAAAGACCAAAGAGATACACCGGAAAATATACCCCATATATTGAATCAGGGATCAGAAGAAATGCCACCGATAAGCGAAGAATAGGTCTCATGGTCACTCTCAGAAATTAAAAACAACAAAGCACCGGGCGAGGATGGTGTTGTCGCAGAGGCTGTAAGGCTGGGAGGAGGAAAGTTACTAAAATGGATAACCAAACTCTTTAACAAATGTCTAGACGAAGCAACAACCCTAGAGATGTGGAACAATGCCATCATCATTATTATGCATAAGAAGGGCAGCATCACAGACTTGCAAAACTACAGACCGATTAGTTTGCTCACACATCTACATAAACTGTTTTACCAAAATCATTACTGCACGTCTTACTAATAAATTAGAATCATATCAGCCAAGAGAACAAGCGGGCTTTCGGGATGGATACGGAACAAATGACCACCTTCAGGTTATAAAGGCATTAATAGAAAAAAGTGTAGAATATAACAAACCCTCGGTGCTAACGTTTGTTGACTATGAGAAGGCGTTTCATTCCGTAGACCACCATAGATTGTTTAAAGCTCTTGCCAACTGTCGTATAGACCACCGCTATATTTCGCTACTACGACACATATATAAACACGCAACAGCAAAAGTAAGACTGCAAGATGAAACAAACCAGTTTAAAATCGAAAAAGGCGTTCGACAAGGGGATACGATCTCTCCCAAACTTTTTACAGCTTTGCTTGAGTACATGTTTAGAAAGATAGAACTAGACAACAAGGGAATAAACGTAAATGGAGAAAAATTGAACCATTTGCGTTTCGCTGACGATATCGTATTGATTTCAGACCGACTAGATGAAGCAAATGAAATGGTCACGAAACTGTCATCAGCTTCCCAAAATGTTGGATTAAAAATCAACATCGCTAAAACCGAATTTATGACAAATCTGGTCCCTAGCTGTAACCTTAAAATAGAAGAAAAAGAAATCCAACACGTAAGATCGTACAAATCCCTAAGACATGAAATTCGAATCGGAAGAGATAACCAAACTTGCGAGCTTAGCCGAAGAATAGGACTAACATGGGCTGCCTTCGGCAGTTTAAAACATGTACTCAAATCGGAGATTCTAGTGTGCATCAAGCGTAAGGTTTTCGACCAGTGCATCCTCCCAGTACTAATGACAGATGATAGATGGACTAAGAAGATATTGAAGTGGCGACCTAGAGATGCTGCACATAGAAGCAGGGGTAGACCGCCCACTCGATGAACAGATGATATCAAGAGGATATCTACAAATTGGATCCAAGATGCCCAAGACCGAGCAGGATGGATTAATTCGAGAGAGGCCTGTGTCCAGCAGTGGACGAGACAAGGCTGATTTATGATGATGATGATGATCCGACGGCGTTACGGAAAATTCTGTAATAGAAGTTAAGTATCCTGCTCCAGAGTCTGCAGTTTCACGTTACATAACTACTTCAGGAGAGGAAACAAGACTATATCTGGCTCAAATTAATATGCAGATGTTGGCAAGGAAAGTAACAAAGGCATTTTTTGTGTAGCAGCCCCTGGTTTCGAAACATCTATTATAGGAAACACATTCGAAATAACAGGGAAAATAAATACAAGCAGACCGCCAAGCCTTGCAACTCAGACAGCGCGTAAGTAACCCCCTATAAACCTTTATCTATGGTAAGTAACGTCACAGAATCTAACCTAGAAGCAAGGTATGCTTCTAGCCTCAAAACGCACAGGCGTTATTAAAATGCTTATAGCTGAGCGAGAAAAAATTTAAAATTTTTTTAACAAGTTGCATGTGTTTCCTTGATAGAAATACTACAGTTTTACACTAAAACTAAAAAATGTGAAATCTTCCTATTAAGTAGTTATAGCATTATACATATACTTACATATAATACATTACATTACATATAATTGGTTAAACAGGCGCTAACCGGTATCCAATCCACCTTCTCGCAATCTAGTCTGGGACTCCTCAGGCGGTGGGACTTGATTGCGGATGTCAAGAAAAATATTTTTGCAAAACCAAAATGTTCCGAGCGACGAATGTCGGCGATTTCTGAATATGCGACCCGGGAATCTCAAAGAAACGAACAGGGGAAACCCCGTACAATTGCGAATAAGAATAAAAATACTGACGCCGACTGAACTCGTAGCGCCATAGTTTAGAATTACATTGAGACTTGATACTATACCGTCCGGAGGGCGAGTTCAGATTTTACCTCGATGTTTGAAATAAACATCGATGGTATCAAAAAAACATCGGTGTTAAAAACATCGATGTTAGAAATAAAGCATGGATGTTTTTTGCCCTACCCGGTATATTGAAAGCAAGAGCGAATGTTTCATAGTGATTTTCGTGTTTAGCAAGACAAAATACTTCGGAAGTAGCTATGTTTGAGCCCGAAACATTTTTGGTGTTGAGCGGTGTAATTATTTAAAGTAAAATAAAAATTATTGCAGCTTCTCTGAAAATTATTACACCAGCTGAAAAGATATAGTAAAGTTTGCATTATACCGTTGATCTTTTGACTGCCATAAAACCCTAATTATCCCTCTGGTCAAAAAATGTCCCAAATTCACATCTTTTCGGGCAAAGCCGGAGTACAAATTACCTGAATCCCTAATTGCTATACCATTTTTAAGTAGGTAGAACTAAACACCTAATAATATACAGGGTGTTTATTAAACATACGGCAAAAATTGGAGGGATATCCCTGGATTATTCTAAGAATATTTTGCCCTTTGATTTTTGAAAAGTCGGTTTGTTTCGAAGAAACATTTTCGAAAAAACTAATTTTGATATTTTACAAATTATTAACGTAGTCGAAATAAAAGTATGGCGTACTCACTGAACTCCCACCAGTAGAAAAACAAAGCTACTTGCCGACCGATCTAAACATGTGCCCGGCATGCTTGATTTTTCGGAACTGTGGCTCATGCGCAGTACATCAGATTTCTACGATTTTTTGATATTTAACGTTTATATTTTATATTGTCCAGAGCCGGTTGTCACTTAATTCTTTATTTACACAGTATTTGGCGTGTTTATTGTGAGATTTCTTAGTGTTATTTTGAGTGAATTTTAGTTATTTATTGTACTTTGTGGAACTTTCGTTAAAAACTTATTACTAGATTAGACTTTTATAAATAGTTTAGGTTTATTTAGATTATAGTGCAGTACCTTTTAGTGTAAGTTTGTGATGCAAAACAAGTGTATGGTGTTGCTTTGCAAGCCAACGACCCTAATCCAGTTCTTCAGGTAAGTACATAGGCTACTTAAAATAATTTTAAAATTGTATTCCCGCATAGCATTTACATTGCTTTCAACACAATCATGTATTTATTTTGGGTAAGTATTTTTTCTTGGAATATTTAAGCTGTTCATAGGTATACCTCGGGTATACCTACCATAACGTTCAAGAACTTTACACAAATATATCCGATTTGAAACTGGGCACAGTTTAAACTAGGAATAATATGTTATTTGTGTCTAACTTGTTTACTGATTTTTGGCAAATTAACAGAAGCAAATCTGTTACATTACTTTTAGTGGTAAACTAACCTAGACTAACAGTTCAGATTATGTTGTAAAAGAATTGATTTACTCAGAGGATCAAAGGATCTAAAGTCTTGCGTGGGATATCCTGATATCCTTTTATAGTAAAAGACGCTTTCAATTCTTGTCAAAGCTAGATCATTTTAATTTTTAGCCTAAAATGCAATGTAGACTTAAATAATATGTACCCATACAAAGACATTTCCAGTGCCAATGTAATGGATACTATCCTTATTTACGGAGCACATTAGTTATTAAATATCTAATAGTGAAATATTTTAAAATTGCTTTTCTATTCTTGCCACCCTAACAAAATAATTTACAGTATATCTAATTATGCATTAATATTATGTGTTTCATCCATACGGCTGCTATTTTACTGTTGCCTTTATTTTTGTTTAAAGATTACCTAATACATCCATAATACTAACTTAATACTTTTATTACCCCTCTTCTGTTTTTTTTTTAGTGTGCTGAGCATTAACATATTTTCTGCTAAAACCTTAACTGTAGTTTTATAATATAAATAAATACTAATTGTTTGTTTCACTGTTTTATAGTTTTTATAATGCGCTGCATTAAGGCTTTTCACAACAATCTGATAACATATTTATGTTCAATCCTACAAAGTGCCAAGGCAAGACAAATGCACATGTTTGTCAAGTTTACTATAAACATTTAAAACCTCCGTTCTGACTTACTTTTAATCTTAAAAAAAAGTAATTTTCCTTCAACTTTTGTCGTATGTTGTATAGAAAATGATAGAAGGAGACCAGGCGACAAAGGGCACCTTTTATGCTGTTAAGAGCAACCAATATTACTTACGGAACTATCCTGGAAACTAAACTGTAATTCGAAATTTCAATTTCTGTATTTACGCCCCAAAATACGCAAGTCCTGAAATTATCATAATTTTTTGCAGTGTATTGCTTCTTCAAGAAAATTGATGCCCTACATCTTCTTATATTTCATATTATACCAAGATTTACTATAGTTGCTTTTTTTTTATAAATCAATACCTATTTGAACACATTAAGTTATATAATTTTAAAGCCGGACCTGACGTACACGCGAACTGCGCAGGCCCAACAGTTCCGGAAAACGCCGCATGCTGGGGACATTTCTGTAACCCGGTATTAGCAATATATTGGTTATATTTTATATATTATGTGGGCGCACTACACTGGGCTTACAGAGTATAATTTTTTTTTTAAATGTGTTATCTTTTAAGCAAATGGGTTTAACGTGGATTTCATTTAAATACGTCTGGAAATTGATCATTTTGTATGTGTCGAATTTTTTGAGACTGATTGACGTTTTGTTGCTTGCCGTGTATTTTCTGTTTTTAATAGTTAAACTTTTGCTAGTGGAGTCCTGCATCATGAATCGCTGTACGAACGCCGAGATAACTGGCATGCATTTAATTCACGGACTTGCTGATGGCAATTCATTACAAGCTAGGCGGTTGTACCGCGTGTCCCACTAAGAATGGCTGTCGGCCGTATCTCAGAAAGTGTTAGTCGTATGGCTTGCGAAAAAAAATATATTAGGTAAAGTGGTCATGAGAAATTGCTGGAAATTATTTTCAAGTTTCCCAGACTGGCGCAACAGTAACAGTAAATATGAATCACGAAGTTTCCTCAAAAGTCGCATAGTTAAGGTATCCCAAAAATAACATTTTTGTATATTTCGAAGATTTATTAAAAAAATTCACCTATAGAACGTGTTCGTCACTTTTCAAATAAAGTGGTGGGGTAAGGTTGAACATTATTTGTAATAAATGCTGATAACTCCGGTCTGGCTTAACATAATTTAGTAAACTTAGTTTTGTTAAAAAGGGGTTTCCTCACTCTATATATCATCTTATGAACTACGGCAAAATGTGTTTTACACTAGGCGCTAGGGGGCGCTGTCTTACAACTTCACAAACATTGCGTGTTTTTTCCATAATTGTAAATATAATAGTATATTCAATTTTACCTGATTACAAGGATGATTAAAAGTCTAAGAAGTCAGCGAAAACCGCAAGTTAATATCTATTTTCAATCCGGAGATATCAACAACAATAATCATAATTACGGAACATTATGATTTTATTTTCAAGTTGCCATTGTAAAGATTTTTTTAAGAGTGTCCGTAATGTTCCTGACAGAAAAACCTTCCAAAACATTCATCAACGTCTTCATGAAACGGACACAGTGGGTAATCCGGAAGGCCAATGACAGTAAGAACGGTAGAAGTGGAAGAGACTATGTACTGGACGCGATAGAAGCAGATCCACGTACTTCTACTTGCAAATACTTTGAATATAAGTAATGTGACTGTTTGTAAAATCCTTAGTGGCTATTTATTGCACCCATACCACATACAACGCGTTCAGACACTTCTTCCTGCTGATTTTCCTCCACAGATTGCATTCTGTCAATTTTACACACATTGTTTTAAACCCCTCAACTACTGACGTTAATTTTTTTTACCGATGAATCGAACTTCTCAAGGAATGCAATAAGAAATTTTCACAATACTCCAGTGGAGAATGTGGAAGAAGAAATCGGATAACTGCTGGGTGTAACTCAATAAGAAACGACTGGTGTTTTTGAAAGAGTTCGGCAGTCAATGAGAATAAGATTGGATTCTTGCATCCTAGCTGGAGGTAGTAATTTTTAACAGTTCTTGTAGATTAAGAAAATTCACATGTAATTTTTGGTAATAAAATGTTGCTATTGTCGAAAATATTTCTCTCCCTGTATCGAAACAAAGGGGCTTTTCAAAAATCATCAAATACCCCTTCAATATTTGCCGTATGTTTAATAAACACCCTGTATAAATAGCAACATTTAAACAGCAGCTCTATAAAATGCACAGGGATTAATACAACCAACGAAAGGCAAGTTCATTCATGAAGCTGAATAATTAAAGGGGGGTATGGGTATGCCCTGAAATAGGCCAAGTGCTATTTTTACCCTATTTGATAAAAATATTAACATTTAAACAATTTTGGTCTTATATTCTCAAATACTGTTCTGAATTAAACCACGTATTTGAGTTTTTGATAATATCTAGTTTAGTAATATAAGATACAATAGTTCAGGTACCCAAAGCAAAAAAAACAGTTACACCAATCCCGTAATATACAAATATTTATAATATATTATTAACATAATATTATTATATGCATATAGGTTTTGAGAGGTTTCGAATTATTTACAGTGATTTTACACGTACGTATAAATCATATACATTTTTGGTAAATTTTTTTGATATATTTCATGACATAGAAGTTTGGAACTAACTTATAATACTCTTTTTTCATTTTATCTCTTCCGTTTTGCTTAATATGACTATTTGCCTAAACAGTAGGCTTTCGGTTATGTAAACTAATAGAAACCGGTATATCCATAAAATCAAATTGTTCATATAATCGAAATATGTTTTTATTTTCGAAAACAATCACTTTCATTTAACAAAAGTTGGTTGTTGTAATTCGTATTGGCATCTTCTCTAATTTTCTGCAAAGCCTTATCCCTACCCCGATTCCAAATTGTCTTTAACACCAACAGCATTCAATTAACTGGATTTCTAATGTTCACACTAATAGGTGGTTCATATAAAGAATGTTTACATAACCGAGCACCTGCTGTATTTTCACTACCTAAAGTAAAATTTTAACATTTCCCAAAAAATTGTTATGAATATAATGGCTTTTTTTTTTAAATAGAAAAAATCATGCAGAATTCAAAATTCTAAAATAAAATCGTGTTCATCCACTGTAAATAAATCACATTCCTAACTAAAAAACATTGTAAAAAAGCGATTTGAACTAGTACATACCTAATTTAAAAAAATACAATATCAACTGCAAAATATATTATATCTACACCTTAGTTGTATGAGTTTAGTAGAGCAGAAAATGCGTATCATAAAAAATATCTCTTATTTAAGGAAACATAAAACCTACTGTTGGTAATTACAGAAAAATATATCTACATACATATTATATACTTAAAAATCTTTAAAAATCCTTACTTGTCAGATGGAGTAGAATAAATATAATATACTAATTAGGAAATTATTTCCTAGCCATCTGATTAAACCTTATACTATAAGGCCGTATTTGGCTAACACAGTTAGCGCTACAATACTAAATTGATTGCTTAAAACTACCAAGAAAGGAAGACCCTTCTGTTGGTAGGATGCTGCTACCTATGGACCGGTTTCGAACTTATTGGTTCTCGTCAGCATAGGGTAAGCGCAGACATACCTAACAACAGAAAGGTCTCAAGTCTTTATAACCAGTTTTATCGTCCTGCTCAGGCAGTGAACGACAAGTGGCGCCATCTCTTAGAAGTTTTAAGCAATCAGGAGAGAGGACTATACCTTTAGGTATATTAAAAACTTAAAAATCTTTAAAAATCCTTACTTGTCAGATGGAGTAGAATAAATATAATATACTAATTAGGAAATTATTTCCTAGCCATCTGATTAAACCTTATACTATAAGGCCGTATTTGGCTAACACAGTTAGCGCTACAATACTAAATTGATTGCTTAAAACTACCAAGAAAGGAAGACCCTTCTGTTGGTAGGATGCTGCTACCTATGGACCGGTTTCGAACTTATTGGTTCTCGTCAGCATAGGGTAAGCGCAGACATACCTAACAACAGAAAGGTCTCAAGTCTTTATAACCAGTTTTATCGTCCTGCTCAGGCAGTGAACGACAAGTGGCGCCATCTCTTAGAAGTTTTAAGCAATCAGGAGAGAGGACTATACCTTTAGGTATATTAAAAACTTAAAAATCTTTAAAAATCCTTACTTGTCAGATGGAGTAGAATAAATATAATATACTAATTAGGAAATTATTTCCTAGCCATCTGATTAAACCTTATACTATAAGGCCGTATTTGGCTAACACAGTTAGCGCTACAATACTAAATTGATTGCTTAAAACTACCAAGAAAGGAAGACCCTTCTGTTGGTAGGATGCTGCTACCTATGGACCGGTTTCGAACTTATTGGTTCTCGTCAGCATAGGGTAAGCGCAGACATACCTAACAACAGAAAGGTCTCAAGTCTTTATAACCAGTTTTATCGTCCTGCTCAGGCAGTGAACGACAAGTGGCGCCATCTCTTAGAAGTTTTAAGCAATCAGGAGAGAGGACTATACCTTTAGGTATATTAAAAACTTAAAAATCTTTAAAAATCCTTACTTGTCAGATGGAGTAGAATAAATATAATATTTATTATTAATAATTTATAATTAATAATTATTCTACTCCATCTGACAAGTAAGGATTTTTAAAGATTTTTAAGTTTTTAATATACCTAAAGGTATAGTCCTCTCTCCTGATTGCTTAAAACTTCTAAGAGATGGCGCCACTTGTCGTTCACTGCCTGAGCAGGACGATAAAACTGGTTATAAAGACTTGAGACCTTTCTGTTGTTAGGTATGTCTGCGCTTACCCTATGCTGACGAGAACCAATAAGTTCGAAACCGGTCCATAGGTAGCAGCATCCTACCAACAGAAGGGTCTTCCTTTCTTGGTAGTTTTAAGCAATCAATTTAGTATTGTAGCGCTAACTGTGTTAGCCAAATACGGCCTTATAGTATAAGGTTTAATCAGATGGCTAGGAAATAATTTCCTAATTAGTATATTATATTTATTCTACTCCATCTGACAAGTAAGGATTTTTAAAGATTTTTAAGTTTTTAATATACCTAAAGGTATAGTCCTCTCTCCTGATTGCTTAAAACTTCTAAGAGATGGCGCCACTTGTCGTTCACTGCCTGAGCAGGACGATAAAACTGGTTATAAAGACTTGAGACCTTTCTGTTGTTAGGTATGTCTGCGCTTACCCTATGCTGACGAGAACCAATAAGTTCGAAACCGGTCCATAGGTAGCAGCATCCTACCAACAGAAGGGTCTTCCTTTCTTGGTAGTTTTAAGCAATCAATTTAGTATTGTAGCGCTAACTGTGTTAGCCAAATACGGCCTTATAGTATAAGGTTTAATCAGATGGCTAGGAAATAATTTCCTAATTAGTATATTATATTTATTCTACTCCATCTGACAAGTAAGGATTTTTAAAGATTTTTAAGTTTTTAATATACCTAAAGGTATAGTCCTCTCTCCTGATTGCTTAAAACTTCTAAGAGATGGCGCCACTTGTCGTTCACTGCCTGAGCAGGACGATAAAACTGGTTATAAAGACTTGAGACCTTTCTGTTGTTAGGTATGTCTGCGCTTACCCTATGCTGACGAGAACCAATAAGTTCGAAACCGGTCCATAGGTAGCAGCATCCTACCAACAGAAGGGTCTTCCTTTCTTGGTAGTTTTAAGCAATCAATTTAGTATTGTAGCGCTAACTGTGTTAGCCAAATACGGCCTTATAGTATAAGGTTTAATCAGATGGCTAGGAAATAATTTCCTAATTAGTATATTATATTTATATTATATACTTAGTTTAAATCCCTAAGTAATCGAATCATTATTTATTCCAAACACAATAATAAAGTTTAAGCATAAAACCAAATTGTCTCGAGTCCTATTCGTCCGATTCGGTCATAGGACACAATGACACTTCGATCATAGATAAGTCAAGCATATGACGTCGGTATTTCTTAAAAAAAGCGTGCGCCGAAGCAACACTTTTGAAAGTTATGGTTGCCTGGCGTTCGTTTTTATCCCTGTGTAGCTTCTGAAATGCAATTAAATCACATTATGTATAAAACAATTCAACCTTAGGCTATGTTTCTAAACGTAAGATACGGTAAACATACGATGGGAAATTAAACAAACTAGCTGACCACACCTAAAACAAAACACATTTCGTTGATGTTAAAAAAATAATTAGGAAATATATACATTAAGTGTTTCAAGTTACTGATATTATGAAATATCCTATCCCTAGTGTTCAATTCTTGATTGAATCGTTTTGTAAATTGAATCATTCCTAAAATCCGGGCTTCAAATTAAAGTGAGATCATACGGTATGCTTGCTTCGCTGACAACAACGCACTACCTTCATCTTTTACTTTGGATACTCAAACAGCGGCTGCGGATGTACATCTTTACAGGTTCGCAGTCTCACAATAACAAGTATAATTTAACTCTAACAATACTCAAGGGGCAGATTTTTCTAAAAAAGTTACCGTTAAAAAAACAGAGTCATGATCGGACACTCTATTGGCTTCTCAATTCATTTATTGGGTGTCAATTTGTCTTGGCATAATCACATTGTCGCCATCGCAAGCTTCGCAGAAGCTTGGGGTACCTTTTCGACCAAAGAACCCTTAACAGCTCTTGGCGCTCGATAAAGTCCAAATGTTCAACTGATAATCAGCCCTATGATCAAACACACAAGACGCTAACTTCAAAATTAACTGTTTTTCAACCACAGTGAAAAATTATCAAGTAGGCTTTTTTCGGTCGTCGTCATGGAAACGTTACGTTAAAAGTTAACTTGTGTGTTTGATCATAGGGCTGTTTGCCCGCTTAATTCCACCCAGAGCGATACGTGGTAGAAATCACGAGAAACCACTGCAGATTACCCGTACATGATTCAGCTTAGTGTTCCTTGAACGATACTGCTTAAAAATTGTTTCATCTAGAAAACGCCATCACTATGAAACGACCTCCTTGAGGTCCTGTTCTCCAACGAATATAATATTCAAAGATTCAAGATCAACGTAAATCATACAAAAAATATATATGTCGTTTGACGGGCTATGTCCTTCTAATAGCCATTCAACGAAGCAATTTCCTAGTAGTACCCACAGTACAGTTATTGCAATACAATTTCGGTTGCACGTCATCAATCAGCTGATAATTGTCAATCCCTAAGAACACATGAGGAAGTTAAATTTGGACAAAAATTATTAAAATTCCATGAGATATTAAATGTACTAAAAACTTAAAGTCAGGCAGTGCCTTGAACTTCTTTTAATCTTTGATACTTGTGTCGGCCAATCTTCTTATCATTATTTGGTTTGGGCAGAGCCCTAAGTTGCTTATTGTGTCGTGTAATCCTGAAGAGCTGGGCTTGTCGAGGCCACCAGCATTAGTGCCTCTCTACAATAGCTGGGGGCAGCCAATTCTTCGGAAACTTGTAGGTTGAGCCTGGCGGGGATTGTACGTGAGTTTGTCGAATTAGTGAGTCTGTAGCGACGTCCGTCCGTCTGTAAAAATCCGTTATAATTTTGTCATAAAATTGAGTTAATGTTGGTATGTCAAAGTACCTGTGAAGTACCCTAGTTACAGCATACCTTAAGGCATCCGCAATGATTTTTAAGGTCCTATTCTGCAGTACCTGGAACGTGTTGTGCTCTATCCTGCTTATTGTGCACCATGTTGGTGCACCATAAGTAAGGATCGGCCTGACCAAGGCCTTGTTCAAGTTAACTTTGGTTTTGGTTCTATAACTAATTTTACTTCTCTTGTGAAGCAAGCAGTAAATTAAACTTAGCTGTTTGGCAGCCCTCTTTCTACTAACTTCGGAGTTTTTCCTCCAGTTTAACCTTGCGTCAAAAACTAGTCCCAAGTACTCGACTTCCTGTACTCAATTCACCTGAATGCCATCTACCTGGTCTCAGGTCTCTTCATCCTGCTCTTCGAGAAGAAAATGGCTTTGGTCTTGGCAGGATTCAAGCGAATCTTCCAGTCCGAAAGCCATTGCGTCGTTTACTATTTGTGAAAAATGCCGAAGCATTTAAATAGCCGGTGCAAAGAGCTAATAGCTTCTCTAATAAGCTATGTTCAGGAAGAACTTAACAACAATGGCCCGTTGTTACCCTCGACAGCAGTTAGAGAAGTAACTTGAAAGAGTATGTTAAGGTCTACATATTTTATTTCTACTTTACTAATTTTTAGCGTGTAGCAGCTGCCCTAAATTTGAATATCTCAACTGTAAGCGCAGTTTCAACGTCATTTAAGGAAAATAGATTATTAGAATCACCTAAAAAGAAATGTTCTCATGCAAAGTGAGTTGTAAATGTATCAAGACTAAATATAAGTTCTATTTGTGACACTATACATATTATGGAATGTACGAAACAAAGTGAGTTGTATTATTCAAAATCATGTAAGTTTGACAACTTTAAGTAAGAAATTAAAAGACGGACAACTGTTTGATGGTTGCCTTAACTCTTTAAGAAGTCTGTTAAAGGAAATGGGCTTCGGATGGAAAAAAGATGAACCGAGGCGAGGGCTTATGGAACTTCCCTTGTAGCTTTCAAACGACTGGTATTTTTGAAAGAATATATGAAAGAAAAAGAAGCAATCTTGAATTGAATTTGATTTAATTTGATTTGATTTGATTTGAACCAATTCGTTTTCTTGCATGAAACATGGATTTTTCAGAAAGACACCATTGGTCGATCTTGGCAAGATAAAAATAAAAGAAGTGATCTACTAAAGTTGATGGTAAAAGGTATTATGCAGTAAACACATATATAAACTATGGGAATTTTACCTAGGCGAAACATATTTTTCTAGGTATACTCCGACACACGGTTAATGGTCATGACTTTACCTGCTTTATGACGATCGGGCGACTTTACCCACCATTAACCAATTAAGGGCTGGTTTGTAAGCGTTTTTAAGTAACAGGGAGGTATTTTATTTTTATTTTGATAATGTACGTATTTAAGGTATAATTAATTATACCTGTCGACACATTAGGAATTGTCGAATTATTATTAAATCATTTGAACTGTGTCTTCCAACGATGTTCAGTGGTGTTATTAATATTAGCAATTTTAAAATGTTCAGACCGTGGGTTGAAAACTGTGAATCCGACGACGGAAGTGAAGACAAAAACGAGCAAAAAACAAATTGCCATTTACAGATGTGCTGCAAGAGGATTGTTTTGCGAGTATATCAAGGTAAAATCTATATTTTTTTTAGTTTTGATATGAAAGAACATATTAAACTTCTTATGGATTCCGGATAGATTTTTTTAAAATTTTACTATGTTATTTTGGAAGTCGAAACAAGCATTTTCTTTCATTGGACCGACCTTATAGCCACACAGACTGATACAAAAATATCAGGTCAAAATCTTACGGAAAATATTTGTCTGCAGGTCTTCTAAAAACGTCAGAGGGCATAGAAGCGCCATTAAGAGGACAGTGGAGTTAACCGGCATTCCAAGGTCTACCTTGCGTCGGTTCCTCGACCAAGACAATTCACTGGAGAGGAAGGACAGATCTGACAAAGGCACATTAAAAGTGTTTGTAAATGGTGATGCATAGTTGATTCGCAGGGAAGTGTATGCGATGTATGAGCTTAAGCAGATTCCGTCACTTGATTCTTTGCGAGAAAAGTTATTAGCAAATGGTCGATTTGCTGCTAGTCGCGAAACGTTACGCCGATTCCTGCACAAAATTGGATTTCGATTTAAAAAAGTTGACAAACGCATTTGCATTAAAGAGACCCAACGGTTAGTTGAATGGAGACAAAAATATTTAACACAAATTAAAAAAATGAGGTACTAAAAACAAAATCGTATGATAAAATATATTGCGTAGATGAGGCTATAAAAGAATCCGGTAACATACCACTTAGATTTGTCCGCTAATATAAATAAAGTAGTTATAACTCAGTGTGAATTAATACCAGAGCATGCTGCGTTAATCATGTGCTTGAAGTCGAAAATAATTATAAAAAATTTTGGGAAAACATAAAACCTCTAATTATTTGAGGGGATGATAGTGATAGTACAGATTCAAACTATTGAGATGATTCATTTTATTCATACGGTTTTATACAGGGTGTTCCACGTAGAAGTTCCGCATTTTCAACCCGGTAATTACACAGATGTCAAAAAAGCCTTTGCCATTCGTTTTCAAACAAGAAAATATTATTATTATTATTATTTAAAACGAATCACTCCAATCAGTTCAATATGTCAATGCTAACCAGAAACAGGGACGCCCTCTCACAATTCAACTTATTTCGAAAATGGCCCAAAGTATAGAGCCATTAAGGCATACAACATGCTACCACATGACTTGAGGCAAATACAGAGCCTGCACAGCTTTAATAAAGCAGTCAAATTGTTTCTGTCAGAAAAATGTTTTTACTGTTTTAAATTTAATTGTTAATAACTATATAGTTTTTATACGTTCATTAGTCTATTAGTATTGTTTGGTCATTTACTCTTTACACTCCATGTTTTATTTATATTTATTTTTAATTTGGCTTTGGATAATGTGAAAATTCAAAGCATCTCCACTATAGCCCTAAGTTATAATTTAGTCTAGCTACCCCTGGTGGCAACTTTTTTGCTGACTTTGCTTTGTCATATTGTATATGATTTTGATGGCAAATAAAGAATATTAAAAAAATGTATTTTGATATCTCAAAAACTAAAGAAAATAAAGGGGGCTGGAACTTCTACGTATGACACCCTGTATAATAAAAATTATATATTACGGCTTACTACTTTTACGCATATTAATAATTTACGTCAAAGTCAGCAATACACAATAAATTTTTGTACATATACAAGCATTGTTTCAATCTTCCTACTACCACCCCGGACCGGAATGATTTATTTGTCAGGATAGAAGGACAAGTAGGTATAAATTATAAAGGGATTAGTTAGTGATGACCATTAACCGTGTGTCGGAGTATACATAATACTTCATGCTGGTAGTGAAGATGGTTGTATTATTCTTAATATTGAAACCCAAGAGCTGAAAAATTAGAGTTTTTTTAAATAAGGACTACCTATGTATAACTGGTTTGTTGTTGTTGTCATCCTGGCAAGATTTTAAAAATAAAATAAATAAATTTGTGTTTATTTTTGTAAATATATGTTGTTATGAAAAAAAAAACAGTGTAATTCCCTCACTCGGTTATGTTGACTGGTTAAGCTGGCAACACTGCTGATAACTGACGTCACTCGAAGGGTATGACGTGCAACGGAAATTATTTTGAATTAAGTATATGCGAAACGAACGAAGTGACCGCCAAAAAAAAAAAAAGGAAATAAACAAATAAAAATAAAACCAAGGTAATGCAATACCTAAAAATAGATAAGAAAGAAAGAAAGAACGAAGGATTGAAAAATCGATGAGTTATCCTTCTTAAGTAGTAGATAGAAATATAGTGGATCAAAAACCAACAGGGCGGGGCAGTCTCGGAATTATTTATTGCCAAATCACTACACCACACTGTAAGATATTAGTAGTCTTGTAGATAAAGAAAAGTAACTAGGACAACGTAAAATGGACCATTTTGAGATTGCGTGTACATAATATACAGTAGAACCGAGCCTTGTCTCTTAAAGAATTGTTACTGTGCAAAGCTAGTGGAGTAAGTTTTTAAAAAATGTAACAACAGAAAAAGCAAAAAAAAAATATTAACATTCTATGAACTCTGTCTGAAGAGATAAGAATTGATCAGCGCCACCACATCACACACTGCATCTGGTTCGTAAAATTAAAAACAAGGAAAATTTTTATATACATACCTAAAACTTTTTTGTATACTGTAATATTAATAGTTTACTTAAATTCACTTTAAATGTGCTCAACTAGTTTATCGATCAGATATACAATTAAATGGAATATAAGCTTAAGATAATATAAACCTATAAAGCCTTTGAAAACCAGCATGTAACCTTGTGAACTTATTATCATTTAAAAATCCATTCATCCAGCTTAGTAGCATACAAAGGGCTTTATAGACTAACTGCATAATTAATTATTATGAACGGATATATTTCATGGAAGGCCGTTTCTCAGTATATTTGAGAATGGCTACATTAACAGTCTATATTCAGACAGTGTAGCATACACTCCCATCTTAATACTTATTCCCCTCCATATGTCACAAAATTAGTATTTGCAATTTTAAAGCCAAATATGAAACATATTTTGTAATTCACGTATAACATTCTCATCATTATCACAATTTTATTAGTACCTACTATAATTTAGCATTGTTATACAACTCCAAATAAAAATGTTGGAAAATGAACTAATCTTAATTTTTCATTAAAAATATTATAACTTTCGTTATTAAAACTCTCTATAAACAGTTTATTAACTTAAAATTCCACATTATCATTTATTTAATCACAAATATTTTTCATATCACTGTTTATAGTTATAACATTTTTATGTATAAAATATTTATTTTATTACACTTTAATTCTCTATTAAAAAAAACACAATATAACAACCCCAAAATGGGTTTACAACATATAAAAACTGCTAAGTTTATAATAGTAAATAGTAATAATAATAAAGTAATACTTTGTAAAAGTCCCCAGGCTACAAAAAAGTTTCGTTAATTTGTTTTTATTAGTAGGCACTCTAAATAAATTAAGAATTAAACGACTGTGATACAAAATAATTAAGATTCTACTAAGAGAGGACGCCGGCTGTGTCCACGAGAAATTGCTGGGATTTTTTTTGTTTCTAAGTTGTCTGCTGGAGGACGTATCACTAATGACCAATTATAAAAATGGGGTGCCTCTTAGATTTGCCCAGTTTAGGTATATTGAAAATATTTGCATTGTAATCTTTAGAAAATTCGAAATGATTTCAGTTCTGGCTTTTTTTTTAGCGCATTAAATAAAGTGATGCGGGAAGCGCAAACATTTATTTTGCAAAATATTGATTACTCTGGTTTGGTGTAATAAAATTAATTTGCTCCTGTAATGAGCACTTTTTTGCTTTCTCATCTGCATCGGTCAGGTCGTTTTAGTTTTTGCAGTGCAACCACCAACATATTTTGCGGTTTTTCTTGACATTTTAAATGGTAAATAGTAAATCTTTTAGAAAGAACTCAGTGAGAACTGCATATTGATGTTACTTCTAGCCGAAGATCTCAAAGAGACTTGAAGTGATGTCATCGACATTGACGTAAAGGTGGATTTATTTATAAACTATTCAGTTCAGTTGGGCAGCGTATAGTTGGGGTCAAGCAAATATTTGACGCGTGACACTTCCATATTGTCATGGGTGTCAAATACGGCAGGCCACTCATAATATAAAAGTTACTAATGGCTAAATTTATATTATAATAATTACCACCCACTCAAAGTATTTGTATCTTTATCCTTTTATATGACTAAAAAGAGATATACATAAACCGAGTTACCTTCTCGTCGATTTGGTCAAATCATATGGGCTGCAGATCCGCATTTTATTTATTAATTTAATCGTAATACACTACTAAGATTGCTTGTTAAGACCTGTGATATTAATGGTCAATCCTGAATCCCACCATTACAATGCACAGAATTTATCAAAACAAATTTATTTATATTATAATTCATATTCATGGACCAATTTCCCAGCAATCATTTTCTGCAAAGGTTTATAAATAACAATATTCGTCAGTCCGGCCCTGACTAAGTATCAGCTGTAATAAAGTTGGTGAAATCGAAATAACCTAGTATTGGACAAATATGACAAGATGGAAGTGTCACGCTCCAACTATACATAGCTGCAGTTTGCCAGAGTTCGCTGAAAACCGATTAATAATTTATAAACTTGGTCAACTTGCAGTAACCCACGCATTTTTAACCTAAGTTATTAATTTAGTACTAACAGTGTTAGTCAAAATACGCCAAATTGTGCTTTATAATTCAGCGCTCGTTGGGGCATATAGCCCAGAGAATAGTTGTTTTAGTAGTTTAGTTAATCCGTATTGTATAGGGTTTCAACAAGTGGCTAGAAAACAAAGTTTCTTACATATACAGATAGCAAAAAAAGTTGCGCATAATGCCTCTAACTTTTGAATTACCTCGTATACGAACAAGTGATCTTTATGAAAGTTGTTCAGTAAATTATTCCCCACATTTCTACCTGCATGAGTTTTTTCTGTCATTTCAAATTTTCATC
This sequence comes from Polydrusus tereticollis, assembly GCA_963920685.1. NCBI lineage: Eukaryota > Metazoa > Arthropoda > Insecta > Coleoptera > Curculionidae > Polydrusus > Polydrusus tereticollis. Next base: position 165,780,045 of record OY987327.1, read on the forward strand.
TATCTGCAAGCGTTTCCGAGATATAGAAATAAAAAAAAAAGAAAAACTTCCTAATTATAATTATTCCTACCTAACACCCACCAGTTGTCAAGTCAAGGAGTTTTCATGACAGCCGACCTAAGAGGTGTCAATTTTGAGTTCCTGTTTAATTTTCTGTTGTCTGATTTATAATTTGTTAACACTATGGTTTATCTGAATGAGAAGCAGCCAGTTGAAATGTTAATAATGAGCGGTTACGGAAATATGTAGAGATCGCAAGATCAGGTTTGACAATTTTTCAATGAATTATATCCAAACAAGGCCTCCAATAAGTCAGTCAACGGTGTGTCGAGTGGTAAAGAAATTTCGAGAAACAGGCAGTGTTAGGCAAGCCGCTAGATCAGGTCGACCTAAAACAGCAACCGGGGGAGATATAAAGCTTTGGATATCATTTTCTCAATGGTGTCTCATCAGTCAGTGAAAAATGTGTTTAAGCAGAAGAAGTTGCATCTCTACAAGATAAAGTTGGTGCACGAGTTAAACGAGGACGATAGAAGAGCTGAATTTTCTGAGCTGATGATGGAAAGATGTAATAACGATAATAACTTCGCAACAAATATCATTTTCTTGAATGAAATTACTTTCCATTTAAATGGCATTGTTAATAGATACAATTATCGCTATTGGTCTGCTGAGAATACTCACTGGTTCCAGGAAGGTCATACTCAGAGGCCCGAAAAAGTTAATGTTTGGGCGGGCATAGTTGCTAGACATATTGTGGGACCTTTTTTCATAGATGGTAATTTGAATGGCGAAAAATATCTGAACCTCCTCAGGAATCACATAATTTCTTCTTGTAGAATGGTTTTACCGGGTGTAAATAATGGCATAAACGAACAGGTATGGTTCCAGCAAGATAGAGCACCTGCGCATTATGCGGCAAATGTTAGACAATACATAAGTGAACAATTTCCAGGACGTTGGATAGGCAGAAGACGTGCTATTGACTGGCCAGCGCGATCTCCGGACTTAACCCCGCTCGACTTCTTTTTATGGGGACATTTAAAGAACAAAGTCTACGTTAATCGTCCAAATGACTTAGAATCTTTAAGTCAGAATTAGTGCTGAAATTCGGGCCATTCCAGGCGATTTCCTTTTAAACTTTGTGGACGAGTTCAGGCATCGACTGGCGCTCTGCTTAGCAGAAAATGGTGGTCATTTTGACCCACTGAAAAGGTTTCACTTGTTTATTATTCCGATGTTAAGTTGTTCAATTTTCTGGGCTATTTATTTTGTTATTATAAAGTTTGTTACAATTTTAAATAAATAAAAATTTGAAATACAAGAAGTTCAGAGTTTTCCCAGAAGAATCCAAATATGCAATCGTATGCAGTGTTCCATTTAAAAAAAAGTTGGTCTCTATGGCAACCAAACCAGAAATGACAGAAACAATTCATGCAGGTAGAAATGTGGGGAATAATTTACTGACCAACTTTCAAAAAGGTCACTTTTTCGTATACGAGGTAATTCAAAAGTTACAGGCATTATGCGCGACTTTTTTGCCACTTTGTATACATATTTATAGGTCATATAACTAAATTATTTAATTTATTTTTACATTAAATTTGGTTAGTTCAGGTGAGTTTTGTGGTTTTACTTGGATTGTCTGTTTTTTTAGTTCAAATTGTATTTATTTAGAAACATTATAAAATAGATACATGAATTTATGCAAATATCAATAAAAGTACATGCTCTATCCAACTAAATTTATATATTTTCCATAATACGGCGTTGCCGCCACTACAAGTAGTAACAACTATGGTATTTTAAACGGAACACCCTGTATATTAAACTATTTATACAATGTCTAGTAGTGTCTTAACAACTATCCTTCTTATTGCGTGGAACAATAGTGTCAATATATCGCACCTTTAAAACAAAGATGATTCGAAAATTAAAGATTTGTAGTTTGAATCAAAAAATAACCCTAAATAGTGCCCTCTATTAGCCGAAACATGACAACACCAAATAGTTCCTCCCGAATTGCAGAAACCTAGTTGGGTCTTTCTCACACTAGCGCTGTCTTGCGCGTTTCTTGATTTCAGTGTTTTGTCGCATGTGATGTTGAGACATTGCGCGTATTTCTGATCGTGTCGTGTTATTAGAAAACTTTAAGGTAATTATTAAATTTTATTTTAATAAAAAAATACATTTGACTTTATGACAAATTGCAATTTAAAACTCTTAAGATTTTTTTCCAGCTATTCCAGTTTATTATTGTAATGTAAAAAATACTGGGTAATTTATTAGACTGAATCCTTTATTCGATACATTTTTTATAAACATGTAAAAATATTTTCAACATACCGAAACTAGATAAATTACGAAGAAACCCCGCTCTACTACTTGGCCATTAAGTGATACGCCCTCTAGTAGCCAACACATTTTCTGTTGGCCATTTCTACCAAATTTTTTTTCCAAAATTGTGTGAATAACGGTTACTGAGATACAGCCCAAGTAAATAATTTTTTGGATATTCGAAGAAACTTAGTTTCAAAATGTTAAGCGAAATCCCGACTGATTCGAATAATTTTTTTAATACAACCATTAGGTTTGTCCATAATCTTGATAGTCATTTAACCCACCAACGCCAAATATGAACTAATGAATGGAAATTGAATTAATAATAGATATTAATGCAGTGTATCCACGGATGAAGTTGACAAGAAGAATAAACACTTTAATATTAACAAACAATAACCAGTAGAAAAATACGGCATCAAGCGGCCAGCGAGCGGTGTACCACTTAACGTAACAACTTGATATCTCATATAGATTAGATGTAGATGTAGTTTAATTGGTGTGTCTAGAGTAGACAGGTTTTGTGGTTTTTAGAGTGATATTCACGGGCATCTATACCTTTGAATCAGCTGTGAAGGTGATGGCGAGAGGTTTTATTCTTCAACCGTTCACCTACCTTAGAGATGCATGGAACTGGCTTGACTTCGTAGTGATAGCATTAGCGTGAGTAGACTAGCTAGAAAACTAGAAAAGTTTTTAGTTTCGACTTATATTTCCAACCAAACTCAGATTTAAGTAAAATTCGACGTTTTCCAAAAGTGTCAATACTATTATGCGCTGATCTGATTAAATTATTGGAAATATAAAAACAAAAAGTTTACAAGAAAAGTTTCCTCCGTAATATTGAAACCAAAAGCTTTCTTGACCATTTTCTTCTTTAATAGAATCTCTCTTAACTTTAACCCACTTGCGCCATTTATTTTTCAACGGCTTTAAGCCATTAGGTACTAGCGTGCCATAATATGTCACGCATATCCCCTAATCACTAATCGCCCTCTATAACTGTTTGCATAACTATTTTATAATATTGGCCGATGTTTTTACGTTTAGTAGTATCCGAAGCATATAAGAATAATAGGTTGGATTGTTGCACTTGATTTTACTGTCTCATATGATTTGTGCCGTTTAGAGTGTGAAAACAAAATTATAGAAACATGGGTTCCAATAAAAAGTAAGTAGAATTTTGACAAATTTAATAATGTAATGCAAATATTTTATAAACTCTTTAGTGCCTTTTTATAAATATAAAATTTCTATCATTATCAATTCTGATAAAAGTTCACAGGTTTTTAGTAAAAAGTGTGTTTTGGTTGGTATGCCTTATATGGCACACTAGTCTCTTAGGCTACCTTGCCTGTTCAAAATGTAAACATATTTTATTTTTAGGTTATCTGTGAGAGAAATAACGGATATGATAGAAACCGAGGGATTTTGGAATGACCTTTAGAGAGACGATGTACAGGCCATGTATATTGAACCTCCAGCGAATAGGTGTTAATCTGACGAAGATTCTGGTGCCGAAACGGGTGGGCTGATTGATAATTTGTCGGGAAGGCAATTACAAGCTCCTGCTGAAGTAATTTTTCAGAGTGGGCGTCGTATTGGAAATGAAGATGTTAAACAAGACGATGAATATGAAGATAATCAACCGCTTAGTCATTTTGTTAAAAAGAAGCCTAGATCATACGCTTGGTTACCAGAAACTGATTTACCAGGTAGAAATGACGACGTGTTTCCACAAAAAGATTATTCGAAGTATAAAGATATGTCTCCAATTGAATTATTCGAACTTTTTGTTAGTTATGATATCATACAGTTTCTTGTGGAAGAAAGTAATAAATATGCTCTCTCTGTAAATTGCCAAGATCCTAAAATAATATCTGATGAGATGCGATGCTTTCTTGCAATTTTATTAGTTTCGGGCTACGACCCATAGCCATAAAAAAAAGTTATTGGGATTCAGGTGACGATTTGCGTGTGTGTTTGTAATTCCATGCGAAGGGACCGATTTATATAAATCATGAGATTTTTGCATTGTGCAGATAATACGCAACTAGACCCTATAGATAAAATGACAAAGTTGAGGCCTCTGATGAAAAAGATGAAAGAAAGCTTTATCGCTAATTACATCCCAGACCAAGAACTCGACTATGACGAGAGCATGATTGAGTATTATAGTCGTCACGGATGCAAACAATTTATCCGTGGCAAGCCAATACGATTTGTTTATAAGGTATGGTGTATAAATGCTAAAAGTGGTTACCTAGTAAATTTTGAAGTGTACCAGGGGTCCATACCTAATTCAAATTTAGAGCCCCAAAAAAAATTTGGAAAAGGGTCTGCTCCCCTAACACAGCTATGTGAAGATTTACCACCTGAAATAAAATGCTTGTCCCTTCGTTTTTATTTTGATAACCTCTTTACATTGATTTTTTTTATTATTTAAAAAATCATGGTTACAACGGCACAGGTACGGTTAGAGAAAATCGTCTTCCAAAAAGTTGTCCAATTCGCAGCGTCAAAGAAATAAAGAAAACTAAACGTGGAGCATACGATTATATTTCAACAGATGACAAAGCTATTGTGGTAACACGATGGATGGACAACTCTGTCGTAACGGTAGCCTCTTCAGTGCATGGCATATTTCCTTTATCTATCGCAAGCAGGTATTCAGCGGCAGAAAAAAAGAAAATAGGAATCCCGAGACCTGATTGTATTGCCAAGTACAATGACTTCATGGGTGGGACAGACCAAATGGATTCAAATATTAACGTATACAGAATTGGAATAAGGGGTAAAAAGTGGTGGTGGCCAATTTTTACATGCCTAATTGATTCCGCGGTACAAAATGCGTGGATTTTATGGAGAGCTCAAAACCCAAATTCATCCCAACTAATTTTTAGAAGAGAAATAGCTCAAGTATACCTAAGAATATATCAAAACTTCCCTAAATCAGCTGGTCGACCATCCGTTTATTCGCAGGACAGCAGGGTACCTTTGGATATCAGGTATGATAGAATTGATCATATTGTGGAATATGTTGTTCCAAACAACTAGCGAAGAAGATGTGCCGGAAATCATGAATCTTCAAGTGCTGTGAGAACACAATGCCACAAATGTGATGTAAGCTTATGTATAAGTTGTTTTTCTGCTTACCATTCCAAAAATTAAGTGTAATTAAATTTTTTAGTATTTAGTATTCAACATTATTTTCTAACTGCTTAGGGTGCTAGCGTGCCATATATGGCACGGCCTATATATTTCTATAAATCCAAATAAAAAAAACACGTGAATACACTATTTTAATGTATACTAAATCCAAAAAAACATATTAAAAATTAAAAATTATCAAAATGAATAATTCAGTCCCTAATGGGTTAAAGGCATCAATACACTGAGTGGCAAAAAAGTCGCGCATAATGCCTGTAACTCGTATACGAGCACATGGCACATGATTAGGTACTTGAATTCGAAAGTCATGAGCCCCATTTTTTATTTCTCCTCGAAAAAGTTTTCTGACTATACCGCTGAGATGATGACGTATAAACTAAATGGACTATTTGATTTTTTTTTGTATATTGCCGCCAATAATCGCATAAAACCACTCGTAAAAGATTTCCTTATACATTCATTTTTATTTACACACACAAAAAAATATGTTTTGCTTTTGTCAACTCCATCCGTAGACACACTATACTAGAGCACAGAACGAAGCAGAACTTAATTTATATAAGATTAAATCTTCACTGGTCAATTGTTTAATAACAATTACCAAATACTACTAAAATAATTTTTGAAAACGCTAAGCATTTATAGATATTTTACAAACCTAATCGCGATATTAATTTTGCTATATAATATTATATATTAACGTCTTTTAATAAATATTATATTCCTTTTTTTAAATTCAATTTAAAAGTATGATTTCCTCTTATTCTCTAGTCACAGCCTTTAGCACTATTAGCAATAAAAGTGCTTACAGATTGTTCGAATCTTAATAGTTACAAGTTTAGTTTTGGTCGTTTGCGATCTCTGTCCTGTTGTCCCTTTCTAAGTAAATAAAAACTATATAATTAAAACAACTTTTAAAATGTTAAATACAAATATTAAGTACAAAGCACAATTTCAATAAGTAACAGAAATGTAAAATGCTTCCTTTATTTAAAAATATCCTAAGAATATTGCCTACGAAATACGTGTCGTTCGATTTCGTAAAAATGGCACAATATACAAAATAAACACAAGACAGGATTGCATTTGAAAGTGTATCCGACGCATTGGTCTTAAAGACAGACAACCAATAATTTTTTATATAGCTTTTCCATGTTATTCTTCATAATAGGTATAAACTTGTCCTAAGTTTTAACAGATAATACTGGACTATGTGAAATAATATTATTAGATATTTTAACACAGATTTGAGGGCATCTAGTAGCTATTGCTAAAAATTACCATTAAGATTTAACAAAGATAAACTTTATATGTTGGTTTAATAGCACATTGTGAAAGCCCATCTACTTAGAGCCTGGCACAGTTTAAAGCATAATATATACAGGGTGCTTTGTAAATATTCAAAGACAACCATTAAGGGGTAATTTCTGGTATGATTTTTTGACTGCAAGTTCATATAAACATGTGTGCTACGTTGTTTGATTTTCGAGAACTGATCTTGGTACACCCTGTATACAACACTTTTCAACTGGGTCTCGTCGACCCAGACAGGCCAGACACACATTCCAAAGGGGTTTTCTTCCAATTCATAAACAAATAATAGGACTTAGACCAGTCAGAAAAATAATTTTTTATTGACTTAGATGTATGCGAAGTGCTGCTGGTGGCGTCCTCTGCAATATGCATTCAAAATCAAAACTGTTATCATATTTGGATATCGCATCCCAAAAATACCCTTGATACAAAATTTCATGCAAATTGTGCTATTATTACGATAAATATTTTGAAGAAAAATTTTGTCTCATTTATATGAATTTCAGTCATAAAATCATACAAGAAATTACCCTTAAAGTCCATTGTGTGCATACTAGAACAACACCCTGAATATAGTAAAACAAATTCTGGAATCGACGAACAACGTTTAACGGATTTAAAAAAAACTCTTAAAATATTTTTTTGATCATGTTACTGAGTTTAGAGAGGTACTTCATCCATTTCACATTGTGGAAGTAATATGATTGGTCCGTGCGGATAACTAAGAGGCATTTACCACCAACAAAAATTTAAATTGAATTAAGCGACATTAGGTATGTAAAAAAATAATATAAATAAGTCGGTTTCCACTTAACTAGGCGCGTTATAAATTTATCATAGAGAAACTTATATAGTGTTGTCTTGCTCAAATCAAGGTTAAAACGGCATTATAAAAATATCCGTAATATAAACGCGATTGGTTATTTATGAATCGGAGAGAGAAGCACATCTAATTTTCAGTAATTATCAAAATGTGTTTCAGAACACTCCCGTAATGTCGTGAATAAACTCCCTAGTTTTGACAAATGTGTCATTTATTAAAAATATTGTGCAATAAAATGACGAAAATAAATCGGTTTGCATCCCCAGGCGAAAGAAATGTTTCTCAATTTAATAGATTATTTTAAAAATGAACAGGAGAAGGCTACTAAAACCGGCGAGTTATTAAATCCCAAGTATATTAAAGAGAAAGTCTCGGAAGCACTAAAACTAAGTTTAAGATCAATACAGAGGATTGTTCCTAAAAGTAGTAGTACCAATTAAGAAAACGAAACGACGATCAAGGAAAACGAAGAGTGAAACTTTACAGGAAGGTAAAAAAATGGATGTAAGGAATGTTATATACGACTTATATGCATCACAAGTTGATATAACGCTTTCAGTTTTGAAAGATGCTTTGAAGGAACGAGGTATTTTAGAACTAGGTCTAAGGTCACCGTAAGCGCTAATAAAAAACTTGGAATTTCGTTATAGAAAGGACTGCAACAGAAGATATTTGTGCGAACTACCAAGAATTGCAAGCGAACTAGTCAAATTTTTGAAAAAATATGTTGAAAATTATCAATCAAAGTTTAGAAAAGTACTTCTTTTAGATGAAACTTGGGTATTTTCGAATGGAAATGGGTCTAAATCATGGCAAGACGACTCAGCGAAATCAGTGAAACGAAAAAGAGGATGTGGTTCGGGAAAACGTTACATTATATTAAATGCTGGCTCATCTACTGGTTTTATAAAGGAAGCGAGTTTACTGGAGGAAAGCTGTAGAACATACAGAAAAAATTATCCTGGACTGGTGGAACAGAGAAAAAGTATTGGATGTTCAAGTGGAACCACTTATTATTTCAAATGCAGAAGATAGTAAAAGTACTACTGAAGATGAATTTGACGAATCAGAATTTGAAGAGTTTTGAAGCTGTGTTTATTTTGTATTTTTTTTTTATTTTCAACCTCTATTATAAATTCTGTAATAGTTCAATTAGAAAAATGCCCCACATAAATTACTGGTCCATAGTGGCCTTAAAGTTAGTTTAGGTACTTCTTATATTTTATCTTGACCAGACTTGGAATTTTATTTTGCCTTTTCTTCATGGGTATACTTCTACTACTTTCATGGACAATCCGCTGTGTAGGTCTTAAACTTAGTTTAGGAACTTCCAAGACTTTCTGTGTAATATATTGGGGATTTGATAACTCGCCGGTTTTAGTAGCTTTTTCTTGTTAATTTTTGAAGTAACCTATTAAATTGGAAACGTTTTTTTAGCCTGATATTACACAACAAAAATTTAGCCAATGTGTAATTTAATTTGAATTTTTTTGATATTTAATATTATTATATTATCTGCTAAAATAAACTAAAATGTGTTTAATTTACCTAACATTCTATTTACTTTGTTTCTTCAAATTACAAATGATTAAAAAAACTATAATTATTAAAAAGATATAATCAAAATTCAAATTACATGTAACCTTTTGCAACAAGACGAATGCACCTTTGTGACATTAATTTCATCATTATCCATGATGAGTTTGAATTTTGCCATAAAAACAATTGTAAAGTTTTCGCGTGTTTTGGGACTAACGGGAATTTTTCAAATTGGCGGAAAAAAGGAAATATCTTTCTTTAGATAAAATTAAAATTATTTTTTATTTGTTTACTACTACCTAGCTTACTGCGTCGTGTATATAGTATTTTATATATTTTTTGTTTTTGTAACTTGTCTAAACATAGTGTATGTATATGTACCAATAAATTATTTGTATTTGCAATAATATATATATACCGGGTGTTGCATCGTCGAGCGGGACATAGAAAATCCCATGTAATTTTAAATGGGGTCAATTATTGGCTTCCCTAATTATTTTAGAGAAAAATTCTATTTAGGTTTATTAAAGAGCACTAAAACCCACATTCAAAAGAATAACTTTAGATATTTTTGATGAGCCCGTTTACGGGTTATCGCCGATTTCTTTTTAACTATTTCTCCTTTTTATGGCCCCGTATTTGCGGGCACCAGTCAAGGTAAAAGATGACTGTCAAATAAAGTTGTCATTTTGAGGAATATTTGAACATCTTCTTAAATCCTACAGTTCTAACAATTTAATAGTACCTACCTATTAATTAGTAAAATATTGAAACATGTAAAATGTCATAATTAACCTTGTAATTGAATACTTTATTTTAGTTTTATTCAGATTAATTTGTACTCATAAATACACCTTTAATATTTTCGATGTACGAGTTTTTATAACAATAAAGCACACATTTCAAAATGACAACTTTATTTGACAGTCATCTTTTACCTCGACTGGTGCCCGCAAATACGGGGCCATAAAAAGGAGAAATAGTTAAAAAGAAATCGGCGATAACCCGTAAAAGGGCTCATCAAAAATATCTAAAGTTATTCTTTTGAATGTGGGTTTTAGCGCTCTTTAATAAACCTAAATAGAATTTTTCTCTAAAATAATTAGGGAAGCCAATAATTGACCCCATTTAAAATTACATGGGATTTCCTATGTCCCGCTCGACGATGCAACACCCGGTATATTAGTTTAGTTAAGATAAATGTACACAAAAATATTCAAATTTATATACAATGTAAGATGCAGACCAGTTCTGATGTTGTAATTTTTCTCTATTAAACAACCACCCCTATTTACCGACCAACATTTGATTCCCGAGGGTGGTCGCTAGTCAGAGGTTTTACTGTATATTGTTTATCTAATTTTCTACCATCATTTTGTAGTTATTAAATTTTTTAAATATAAAATTATTGTGTCGACCGTGTGCAACAACACGAACGCACCCCTGAGAAATTAATTTTGGAACGAGACCCGTCACCCGTCATTTTCATTATGAATTAATTGTTAACCTATTAACATTCAATTTTATGGAAAATCAGCTGTCCATATACCACCATATTGGTTTTTATATTTTGAAACATTTTTGAAACCTCTGATTCTACTGATATGATTCAGAGATCATATCCGCCTAGTTAAGTGGAAGCCGACTTTTACATGAAATAGCAAGAGCTCCAGCCACTGATTTTATTTAATATTGCAGGCAGCAATGACAATTTGAAATTTTAAAAAAGTGAAATCTCTAAATACAATAGATGCTCGGGTATGTAAATATCTCTTTATGTGAACCATATCCACTATACAGGGTGATATTGAAAAAAGTACAATCCATAGTACCACATGATAGAGAATCCCAAGAGAATGTAAAAAGTTCCTATACAATCACGTACAAGTTTCTTTTGTTTTCGAAATGCAGGATGTTGTATTTAGAAAAATATCACGACGCGTCAGTGAGGCCAGAGTCCGACGAAAGGGAAAAGACCTCGAAGTGCTTTAATCGCACAGTTACGATGATCAAGTGAGAATGTAGCGACATCTCGCGTTTGGGTAGGACGAAAGCGAAAAGACAAGCCTTAGAAAATATATATTATTTACGTTTCTAAAGCGATAACAGCTATTTGACGCTGTCTGACAGTTACGCCAGGCCTCTTCTTTAATCGTAATTGTCTGTTTTCGTAAATAAAAATACCTTGAACAATTTCATTTTCACATAACCGAACGTCTATTGTAATTAGAAAAATGCATATAGTAATAAAGCATATTTTACGAGTATAACTGATTTTATTCTCAATTTATTAGATGTGTCAATATTCAAAAATATTGCTTGGGCTAACCGGAGCCATACGCTAGTAATTTTAAATAAATAAGTGGCAATAAGTACATTGCTATTGCATGGCAAATGTGTAGAACAAAGTACCTACACATTTACTGGCAACTGACTCTTCTAGCTTGTAGGTAGCAACAATGTGCCTCTGCCACAGACTTTATTGCACTATACACATTTACACAACTAATTTTGGGGTATTGTAAATGTGCTTATGATTGAAAATGGGGATATACCGAGTGGTAAAATAACAAGTTAAAGTTTTCCCATTAAGATCAAGACAATGCGTTTTCACTTACTCTTTAAAATATAAGTAATTTTAAAAATTTTAAATATACTTTCTTGGCTTCTTGTATTTTGTATTGCCAATATAAATTTGCATTAGAACAACTATTAATTCTAATAATTTCTATTTTGGGTAATTTGCGGAGGACGTAGTCAATGACATCTTTGGCAATTTATACCGGGGTACTATAATGTATGCGTGATTTACTGTATAAAATAAGTTGATTTATTTCAGAACTGCAGATGTTAATTTCTTTTAATATTTAACTAGAAAAGGGTTGATTAATTAAGCATTTGGTGTGTCAATTCAGTTCGATTTTTAATCCGGGCAATATGACGCGACATGTTAAACTTTCAATCCTATGCTTGGCCCGTTCTACTGAAGCAATATTGCTGAAACTTGAAACAGGTAAAGTTTAGGTTAATTCAAGTTTATTTTTGCGCCAAAGTAACTTCGAAAAATAGTTAAAAAAAAAAAATAGAAATATTTTTAAAATGTCTATATCTCTGATAGACATTGAACATTTAGTGCACTCATAATCACTGCAGAGGAACGTATTCAGATGGTCCTAAGTTTCATCAGAGCAATGTCAGCAAAATAAGTGGTTGATAGTTTTGCCAGCGCTCCAAATTCTAATCGTCCAGAACCACGGTTCCGTCAAAAATTTGTAACCACTAAATATCGTCAATCAATGAGGGCAATTTGAGAACCGCCGTATTTCCGAAACGGCTGAAAATAAATATCATCAACTATATGTTTTTGAAGTCGGATTGCAAAATGTAATTCACTCGTGTGGTTCTGGATAAGGGTTGCCATTTACAAAAATTCAAAATGGTGTCGTGTCTGTCACTGCCGTATTTGCTAATAGCGTAAATAGCTCGACCACGGGATATTATGTTATTATGAAAAAAATTGTGGCTTTTAGCTTAAAAGATCTATTTATTAAAGAAGTGAGGCACTTAAGAGGACTCCGTAGCTACCCGCATTTAGTTTTCATGATGGTTTATTAACGGCAAGCCGGCGGTCGGTTGACGTACAGAGCATCGCGGACGATGGCAGCTTACGAAATCCAGTAGCGTAGGACCGTAGGTTATAACGTGAGCAATAAAACAATGCACGAAGTGGTGGAAGGAACTTTAAACTTTCCCATTTCTTCATGTTTTTTTGTATCTCTCCATACCTAGTTATACAGGGTGCACCAAGTAAAGTAGCCTATTTATTTATCTCGAGAATTAAACGAGATTTTATTTTTAAAATTTAGCTATGGCTTTAAGAGATAATTTTTACATTCTTAAAATATTTTGGACGATACGGTGTTGCCCGGTCCAACTGATAGTGACAACAACTTCGAAATTTGAAATAAATTACCTTGCACAATATTTTATTTTTAGAATCTCTATTAGTCTCGTAATGACTTTTCTTATTATTTCCCTATACCTATCTGTTATTGTATTGATTCTATCTAGGCAAGAGATACCAGATAAAACTGAGCACAGTTGTATATGAAGTGAACAAATTTAAAGAGCCTTCATATCTCTAAGAAAACCTTCCTAAAGGTTTCGACATGTAGAGTAGTTAAGCAATATTATGAGCTATTTTAGAAATCCATGCACAGAACAGTTGCCTTCCAACTTCCAACGCAGTTTTACGTATAATGCAATTATTACAAACGGTTTCTACAATCAGCCGCTTATGAAAACTGATTATCAGAATTTCCAGGATTTGAAAAAACCTCAATGTGTTGCTGGAAACAAGATCCAGAATATTTTTTCCAGCAATGTGACTTATATCAAAACTAATGCGCTTGGGACTGTAACCTGAAACTTCCTCATTCAGCGCGTTCACTATCTTTTGTTTGGTTTCAACAGAAATTTCGTCATCGAAAAAAGCATGTTTTTCAAAAAGGTACCACAAGAACTTCGTTAGGGTTTTTTTAAACATAGTTGGAAACATAAACCAAAGCTCTTAAGCGTTTTTAAAAGCCACAGGGCGTTTCTTCAATTCTTCTCAATTTCAGTTATTGAGTTCATGTCGTGTCAGTTGAAACGGGTCTTTGAATAAATTGCTATTGTTAAGCTCACCTCTCAAAGATATTATTGCAAATAAAATAAATATTGCACGAGTTATTATAACAAAATAATTGCAATGGAAAATCAATAACGCATCACTTATCGCGTATGAGATTCAGGAGACAGAAACTTGATAAAACATTATTTTTACCCAAATAATTATAAATAGCTTAATCGTTCAGCTAAACTGCCAGACACTGGTCGCTGCTTTAATCTATACAACCCCCTTGGTCGATTGTATCGACTGCTACCGATATTAGAAATAGAGAGCATCAGTGGGCGAGCGGGATGGACATTTACTGGACTTAAAATTAGACAAATAATTCAAATTTCGTTTTATAAAAAACCTGATAATTTTTTAGAAAAATTGTTTTAATAAAAGTGGTTTAAAATTAATCAAGGAATATTGGAAAGTCAATATGTTTTTAAAAAATTAAAGAATAAACTAGTAAAATATATTTATATGTATATTATGTAAAAAAAAATTTCCAATATTATTTGTTTTATTTCTTAAACTTTTTATTTATAAGAAATAAGAAATTTCGTTTTAAAGGTGTACGGAGTCCTCTTAAAAGACAAAATCGATATAGGCAATTTAGGAACCCACGTATTTCCGGAACGGTTTAAAATAAATATCGGAAACTATATGTTTTTGAAATCTGATTGCAAAATGTGGTTATGGGTAAGAGGTGCCATTTAAAAAAATTTAAAATGGCGTCATATCTGTCAAGTTTGTGAACCTATATATTTTTTGACATTAAATTTGCAGAAAGTTTTTATTATAATCAGCACGAAAATCGCCAATTGGGTGAGATAAATGTACATATACAGTGCGTCCATAAAATCTTGCACAAATTCATTTAAAATTCAGGTATTTACTTTTTAAAAACGCTCGGACACGTCAATTAGTACTTTTGTTTGCGCATTTTTTAACGGGTGTCGCACGTATGAGGTATGAGGTCATCAATAAATGTGTTTAAAATAAATTTTCAAACGTCAATATTTCGGAAACCGTGATTTCCAGAGGTGTTAAGTGTTCATCATGGAATTCAAAATTGATATAATATACAGGGTGTTCCATTAAAAAAAATCCTTGATGACCTCATACCTCATACGTGCGACACCCTGTATAAAAACATTTTACGTTAAAAAATGCGCAAACAAAAGTACTAATTGACGTGTCCGAGCGTTTTTAAAAAAAGTAAGCCCCTGAATTTTAAATGAATTTGTGCAAGACTTTATGGACGCAGTGTATACATATATACATTACATACAAAGTTGTTGTCTCCTTTTTTTCATTTTTCATCTTATTAAAATAAAATTGTTTTTCCTGCAAAAGGAAAGACCAAACTTATAGAGTTAGTGAAAACTTATACCTATTAGGTACCAAACTCGGCAAATCCCCATATTAAAAAATTTTATATTTCAATTGAGAGCCAATAAAAATCACCTAAAAAACGTATTTAAAAAAAAAATTTATTTCACAAAACAAACATTATTATTCATTCTTATGTATAAAACAGTACTTTATAAACTTTTTACTTGGGCTACTACTTCTAACCCCCCTTATCTTCAATATAAAGGCCTTTAGTTACTTACTAGGTCTGTTCTTAAATCTAAAACCTATAACAAAATCCTAAATTCCAAAAAACTCTTGATCAAAACTTAACCTTATTCGAAAACCAACGAAAGGATGAAACATATCGCAAGTATGTATCTACATACAAGTTGAACACAATATTTTATTTACTGTCATGGCAAAAACTAGAATAAAATCTTGCTTAAAATCGGAAAAAAATTGGGCTAAACAATTTACGTTTATTTAAAAGAACAAGTACAACTAGGGTAAGCGCTTGAAAACAAACGGGAAAATTTCTAAATAAAGCTCAAGATATTAAAAGTGTTTATAAATGTTACAATATTGTTTAATATTTTGGCAAAAGCATTTCTTTCTTGTACATTTCGAAAATGTACACCTTTAAGAATGTACAGGGTTATTTTTTGTGTTTGCGCACCCATATACCGGGTGTTGCATCGTCGAGCGGGACATAGGAAATCCCATGTAATTTTAAATGGGGTCAATTATTGGCTTCCCTAATTATTTTAGAGAAAAATTCTATTTAGGTTTATTAAAGAGCACTAAAACCCACATTCAAAAGAATAACTTTGGATATTTTTGATGAGCCCGTTTACGGGTTATCGCCGATTTCTTTTTAACTATTTCTCCTTTTTATGGCCCCGTATTTGCGGGCACCAGTCAAGGTAAAAGATGACTGTCAAATGAAGTTGTCATTTTGAAATGTGTGCTTTATTGTTATAAAAACTCGTATATCGAAAATATTAAAGGTGTATTTATGAGTACAAATTAATCTGAATAAAACTAAAATAAAGTATCCAATTACAAGGTTAATTATGACATTTTACATGTTTCAATATTTTACTAATTAATAGGTAGGTACTATTAAATTGTTAGAACTTTAGGATTTAAGAAGATGTTCAAATATTCCTCAAAATGACAACTTTATTTGACAGTCATCTTTTACCTTGACTGGTGCCCGCAAATACGGGGCCATAAAAAGGAGAAATAGTTAAAAAGAAATCGGCGATAACCCGTAAACGGGCTCATCAAAAATATCTAAAGTTATTCTTTTGAATGTGGGTTTTAGTGCTCTTTAATAAACCTAAATAGAATTTTTCTCTAAAATAATTAGGGAAGCCAATAATTGACCCCATTTAAAATTACATGGGATTTCTATGTCCCGCTCGACGATGCAACACCCCCGTATAAGATTTTAATATAAGTGACAGAAAAAATCTTTTACTACAAAAGTTGCATAATTTCTCCCGTGTTATCTTTTAAACATGTCCAAAAAAACAAGCGCATCGCAAAGTTGAAAAACAATTGCAAGTTTTCTTTTTTTAAGAGGGACACCCTACTATTTTTCGCAAGGACGAAAGATTTCTTTCCCCTGACTTCTTCGATGTATAAAATACGCAAAATTGATCGTGTGAGTTTGTCTTGACATAGACGACACGTAGCCATCATTATAATGGCGATAATTTGAATGAAACCAAAATGCTTAACAACATTATTTTATTTATAATTAGAGACAGTCAAAAAGTCTCACTTATTGTATGCATACCCTGAGCTCCCTAGCTCTAAAAATAACTGGATAAAATTAAACGAAATTGCACCTTTCGAAAAATAAAATTATTGCATTGCCATGACAGTAAAAATCTCTAATTACTCATATAATAAAATATTCTTACAAAATATCGTGCATTCAACAATTTTTTATAGTATGGAACAGCACAATTTAAAAAATCTATTTTAAAACAAATAGATCTCAGGAACAGTTTAATAAATGTTATTTATTTTCCCCTTACTTTTAATTAGTTTCTTTTATGTAAAAACGTGTGACTGGTTATAAAAAAAATGTTATAAAAGTTAGTGGGCTAATTTGGAAGCGTTTTTACCTCTTAACAAAATATCATTGGGCGAGTTGATTTTCCCGTAAAGAAATATTTAGTTGCATACACATACCGAGATATTAAAAACTATCTTGTCATGATACGGAAAACTGATGTCTTTAGCCTTTTAAAATAATTCTATCAGGTATAGGTTAGTCTAAATGTCAATTATTTAGAGTACTATCAAGATTTAGTAGTATTTCCAAAATATTATGCGTGCCTTATAAATTTTGTTTCGCTCCACTGGCCTGTGACTCATAAAAAAGGTGCTGGTATGCCAACCGTTCGTATAGAAGTTGTTAATGACGTTCGTCAACGTATAGAAGCAGAGCCAGCATTTGAAACGTCTGGTTAAAAACATTGGACTTTCTTATGGAACATGCCAAACCATTGTAAAGAACTTGCAACATGCATCCATATAAGATGAAATCATATGAAGCCATTTTGCCGGTAGACCACCTCAGACGGTTTGCGTACTGCAAATGGTTTATCAATAGTTTAATGATGAAGCGGGGATTCATCTCTCGAGGTACATAAATTCTCAAAATATGCGAATGTAGAGCACCAACACTCTGCATATTTTTGATGAATCTCCACTACATGTTCCAGAAATTCTGAATTGTTGTTAGAATAACAATTTCACGCAGAAGAATAATTGGACCCATTTATTCTCTATTTCATCGTCAATGCAGAAGTACAGAAACAGCATGTTAAGTGAATTTGTTCAACAACTACACGATGATGAACTTTAGCATGGTTATTTTTAACAGAACGGTGCAACAGAACATGCTTTGCAAATTTTTTCTTTTTTATTTTCAGGATGACTATATACGGCGGAATAGTTGCCATGGGTCAGATCTATTAACTGTGCAAAATCTCATCCAAATCGTACATATGCTTTGGCTGCAAAAATATGTTTTTAACCTTTTTACCATAAATTACCAGAAAAGCAGCATAATCATCTAATCTGCAAATCAAATGCAAGTACATTTGAGCCCGTACTATATTATTTTCACTATAAATCAACCATAGACTTCGGAAATATAAGTCTAGACTCGTGCCTCGGCAACAACACATTGCTTCTTGCTTCAGTTTAACAGTAACAGTGTCTCAGTCCATGTGTTCCGTTACCGTTGTATTTCTTCATAAAATTTATTCCTATACTTTGTGACAAAAGCAGTTAAAAACATTACGAGAAAAAAGTTCTATTTCCGTAGTCTCTGACCAACAAATTATACACAAAATCAGGGAGTATCGTAAAAAATATCGCGATATTAAAAAACCAATAAAAAAGGATGTCGAGATAAATATGTCAAAAAAAGTTATTCAGTTTGGAGAATTCGGTGAGAAAAATTTATTTGATATTTCACTGTGTAAATGTAAAGACTTTGCGAAGTGTGCTTGCAAAATTAAAGTACATATAGATGAAAGGAGTTTCTTAACTAACCAGAGAATTTCAAATTGGCAAAATTGATGTAAGAGCAACTAAAATCCTTGAGAAAAGGTTGAAGACAAAAATGAAAACAGAAAAAAATCCCAAAGAAGACGATAAAACTTGCCAAGTAGCATTGAGTGCTTTGCTTTAAGAGCTCCAGTGTTTCCCCTAACGAGAGTATCGAGCTTCCCTTTCCCAAAAGTGATGATATGTTAGCACAACCTTCCACTTCTCAGATGAGAAGAAAAATTCCTTCTTCTGACCGAACAGGATTCTCGGATAGATCCGCTGCAATTCTGGTTAATGCTCCTTTAAAAGACATGGAAATAATAACAGTGGAAGAATCTAAAATAGACCGAAGTAAAATTAGGAGAGAAAAAGAAAAAGCCCGCAAAAATTTAAACAAGAAACACGAAAAACTGTGTCTACGGAATATATTTTGATGGAAGAAGAGATAAAACCTTGGTCCAAGTACGGGAATAAGGCGCCGTGATATTTATGCAGAATTACGTCGCAGTCGGCGAAGCGCTTTTTCCTGAAACCCAATCTTTAACATTGAATATCTAAAGAATGGATACACTTAGGGGGCTAAAATTTTGACAGCTTATCTGGATTATTGAAATCTATTGAACCCTATAAAAAAAATTACGAAAAAAAATATCGGTAACAAGCCGTTTGAAACTTAATATTTGCAGCTAAAAAATAAAAAGATGGCCTTGTTGCAAACTTGACTATTCAATGTGTATTTTTATTTTGTTATGTCTTGGTTTCCAATGCTAGATTTTTTAAACGTGATTGTGTATGTTTTCTTATTTCATTATTATTTCCGAATAGGCAACACTAAATGTCCACCTTTCTCAATTAATTCAAAATTGTATTTAGTTATTTTACAATTTTCTTAATTCATTCACCATTAAGTATATCAACAGGAATAATATATTCTGTATCTAGTAGGTAGAATAACCAGCGAATATAATATTATAATACAGTTATGTGTTATTGCTTAGAAACGGTTAACAATACTGGAATAATGACTTTTGTAGTGTCAAAACACGGCAGAAAAATGTCAGTTTGTGGACGATCGCAGAAAAAAAAACACTTTAAAGTTAGAAAATTTTGATATCTCCTGCAACTGTTAACAGTAATGCAACTACGGAAATATTAGATCAAATTTTGTTTAAATTAAACTGTGCTATTTAAATTCCACAATGAACGCACAATATTTTGCTTATACATCTTTGTAAAATAAACTACCTCGAATACCGATAGGTTCGACGGTAGGTATGTCTTACCTGTACTTCTCCGATACTTTTCGAGATCTGAAATATTTTTTTGTCGCCAGTGCTGGTAGAGATATTTTTTATCACTACCTTTCTGGTGGGCATCAGCGTTTCGTCTTTGGTTAAAATTTTCCTATCCGCTAGAAAATTAGACAAGTGCTTTTGGTCCAACTTTAAATCCTGTTCCGGTGCCTGTACAGGAACAGAAACTGTCGCAATCGGTAGCACTATGCGGCTGGCTTCCTGGGCTTTTTTTTGCTGATATTTCGTGAACTTCCGCGAATATCCGTTGGTAATAACGATATTGTTGCCCATGGATTTTTTAAATCTCGCTGGCCAATTTAATTGAGGCTCAGCAGGTGGTTGTTGAATAATTTTTTGTTTAACAACTTGCTGCCTAACAACTGGCTGCCTAACAACTTGCTGCCTAACAACTGGCTGCCTAACTTGAGTTTGCTTACTAATTATTATGTTCGATGGCTGTCTTTTTACGGGACTAGGTTGATTCACTTGGTGGGCCTGAGTTATTACTACTTTTTGATCAGTCGCGGCTGTATCTGGAAATTGCCCTAACTTCTCCAATCTTCGTTTCTCCTTCCACTCTAATATGGCTTCTCGTTTTCGTTTTTGCTCCTCGATCTTTAATCGAAGGTCTCTTGTGTCTTCATCTTCTTCCTTTAATGAAGATTAAAAAAATTTGATAGATTTATACCGATTTTATTAAGGGCGCGCTTATGTCGAAGCTGCGATAAACGATAGGGGCAGCGCTACTAGTGCAAATGCATGTAATAAAAAAAGCGAAACTCGTCCGCTTTATTATTGTTATTACATGCATTGACACTAGTACCTCCGCTCTTATCGCTAATCGCAACTTCAGCATAATCGCAGGTAGATATTTACAAGATAAGTGACCGGCTTGTCAAAAGCAGCTGTTTTGAAATACCTAATAAAGTCATGGGTCACATAAAAATAGTGGTTTGGTGCAAAAAGTTTAGCAGTTTTGAATCTTGGCAGGAGTGCGGACTTGGAGGTCTTTATCATGCCTCTAAGCCATCTTCAAAAATAACGGCCAAAATCAGTTTCTGGCATATAACTCGGTTCCTGTAGGGTTTAGAAAAAATAGTTGAAGATCAAATGCACTACAAAATCACTTTTATTCATTTTTTTCCCAGACTATAGTCTATTTCAGAAAGGTGTAGAGTAATAAAATGGGAAATTCCGTCCAGTTCGGCTCAATTTCGGTGTCGGCCATACGCGCAGGTAAACTTTGTGCATTTAATTATTTATGATAACTAACCAAAAGTTTTAGAGAATTAGGTTAACGGCTATTAAGATAAAATAGTATTGTTTGTAATATTAAAATTTCAAGTAATTGCCTAAGAGGATTAGGAAAGGTATGTTTTCTGGCCTGAAGTGTTAAAATCGAAATATTGTATAGGGATCATCAGTTAGGTAGTAGATTATAAAATTACGTTTTGCCCTTAACAGGTACCATTTACAAAGTACCGAGTTTGGCTCTGGCCTCTTTGGCTGGATCATATAAATAGGGGGTAATTTGGAATAAACTTCATATATCGTGTGTGTATATGACCTTAATAAGTATATTTGTTTAGTTTAACGCATCAGTATTTGCTGTTAAGCCGTATATAGTGCTCACAGTATTATAAGATTAGTAATAAAATGGCGACATTCACACCAACAAAAAGATGTTCCAATAATTCTCCAGTATCAGTGAGTGAAAAAGTTATTATTTTAAATGTACATGATTGCATAAAATACGATTATCCGAATTTTACTGTACAAGAAACTGTTCCCGAATGACTGAAGTTGGAAAGTCCACTGTTTTTAAATTATTGCCGGAGAGAAAGACAGCAGGTCAAGTGGAACCTCCCAAGAAAAGTCCAGGCAGACCAGTAAAAGTCCTTGATGAAGACACCAAAAGTGTAGTTCGAAGAAATAAGTGTACCTAATAATACTATGTACAGGGTCTTCCAACGAGGACTGAACAGGGGCTCATTTTTGAGCTTCCTTGTATTTAAAGAAAAATTCAAAATAGCCAATCGATGTACTTTTTCCTGCAGAATTCAAAAATGAAACCAAAAATTTATTTGAACCAGAAACAAAAGAGTTACGCTATGGATAAGGTGTTTTTTAAATGGAACATAGCTTTTTTTATACGATTTTTGGAACGAGTGATTTTTTTTTTGCCCGTTCTGATTAAAATATTTAATATTGTGACAGCTATTTTTATTAAATTTTAATGTTTTATCCAGTATAATTTAACTTTAACCTGTTTGAAACATACACTAGGTAATAAAGGTATAATCACCTTTGAATCCTTCAAAGTCAAAAAATTTGACAAATTTACTATAATATTGCCGAAATGAAATATTCATTAGATGAGAGATTGCAGATTGTTATCTTGTTCTACAAATGCCAAGAAAATGCAAGAGAAGCAAGGAGAAGATTTATTGCAAATTTTCACAGAAATATATCCGTCAAAATACTATTCTAAGGATAAAGAACCTATTTGAGGAAAATAAAACATTACATGACAGAAAAAGAAATCCAACTCTATACTAATTTAAAAAAAAAAAACATTAATAATTTAATTGTTCAATGTGACCTCCGTTGTTCTCGAAACATGTGCGATAACCTCTTTGTAGCCTTTCCAAACTTGCTGTTATACTGTGATTTTCCTGGTTAAGGCGATTTATTTCATTCACAATTTTCTGCATGATCTCTTCAATATCGTGGTTTCGCTGCTTGTATACCACATTCTTTAAATGGCCCCAAAGAAATGTGTCTAATATTGACAAATCGGGGCTATTGGGTGGCCAAGCATAGGTTCCATTTCTATCAATCCATTCTTCATGGCGTCCGTTTAAATATTGAGTAACCTCACGCACGACATGCGGAGGGGCCCCATCATGTTGCCAAATTAAATTTTGATATTCTTCCAATGGTAAATCTTCCAAAAAGTTCTCAATTTCGTTTTCTAAGAACTCGTAGTATCTCTGTCCATTTAAAGTCCCGTTAAAAAATATTGGTCCCAAAATTCTATTATTTTTTATGCCACACCAAACATGGATTGAAGTCCTTCCTTGAAATTTAATTGTCTGAAATTTTCTTGGATTTCCAACGGCCCAGTGATGATTATTATGTCTATTGAAAACCCCCGATGTTGTGAATGTGGCTGCGTCAGTCCATAAGATATTTCTGAATAAATTAGGGTCTTCGTTTTCTTTCCGAATCACAATTTGGGAAACAAATTGGAAGCGCAGTTCTTTTTGTGCCGGTGTTAGATGTTGAAGTGGAAGGATATGATAAGACTTAAATTTATGATTTCTTAAAGTCCTGTGAACAGTTCCTTGGGTAACTCTTCTGTGTCTTACACCGCCGCCGTATTGAACGTCCCGAACTGCGTCCGAAATTGATTTGGTTGGATTCAGCCGAAAATAATTCACAATGGCACGGTCTCGATTTCTATTATTTTCTGGATTTCTTTTTCTGTCATGTAATGTTTTATTTTCCTCAAATAGGTTCTTTATCCTTAGAATAGTATTGACGGATATATTTCTGTGAAAATTTGCAATAAATCTTCTCCTTGCTTCTCTTGCATTTTCTTGGCATTTGTAGAACAAGATAACAATCTGCAATCTCTCATCTAATGAATATTTCATTTCGGCAATATTATAGTAAATTTGTCAAATTTTTTGACTTTGAAGGATTCAAAGGTGATTATACCTTTATTACCTAGTGTATGTTTCAAACAGGTTAAAGTTAAATTATACTGGATAAAACATTAAAATTTAATAAAAATAGCTGTCACAATATTAAATATTTTAATCAGAACGGACAAAAAAAATCACCCGTTCCAAAAATCGTATAAAAAAAGCTATGTTCCATTTAAAAAACACCTTATCCATAGCGTAACTCTTTCGTTTCTGGTTCAAATAAATTTTTGGTTTCATTTTTGAATTCTGCAGGAAAAAGTTCATCGATTGGCTATTTTGGATTTTTCTTTAAATACAAGGAAGCTCAAAAATGAGCCCCTGTTCAGTCCTCGTTGGAAGACCCTGTACATAATGCCTAAATTTTATTCTGTTAAAATAAAATTGTTTCCTTCTTACGAGTATAATTTAATTTCTGTATAATGTATTTTTTTTTAAATGTTTAATAAAAAATAAGTGTAGCTAATACTATGTACATAATGCCTAATTTTTATTCTGTTAAAATAAAATTATTTCCTTTTTACGAATATCCTACCGGCACGCCTTTGTCACACCATTTTCAGTGTTTGTAAATGGATAACAATAGGCAAAACCCATAAATTGATCCAAACCCGGGTGGTACTACCTGAACTTGATGAAAAGAAAGAATTTTGCAATGAAATCAATGCCAAATTATAAAAGTGGCTTAAATATTCGTTGAGTCACTCTGTAGTCCCTTTGCATACCTAATGAGCTTTTATTACTCTACACCTTTCTGAAATAGACTATAATACTTTCCGGGTCGAACTCTTTTAGCTCTTTACCAATACCAACTGCAAAGTATCTATTACATAACTTTATTTATTTATTTATTGAGATCTTTTAGAAACCCTTGAAATCAACAAAACCTTAAATAAAAGCAACATATTTTGTCTTAACGGTCAAATACAACACAGCTCTTCTTATTTCTCTTCAATTTCAATAACTAATTTAAACCTTATCCTTATCTATCTCTATTCGCTGTCTTTTGGAATCTCTCCCCCCTTATTTTCCATCTTGATAATATGTAGTTAATTTTAACCAATTTATTTACAGTGTCATACATTTACAGCAACTTAACACCACTATTTTCATGAAGACATTGCATAACAGACAAAAATCTTTATTATCGACAAATTTCATAACATACTCAGTTACTGTGGTTGACGTGTTTCCGCATGAATGGCACGGCGAGAGCAAAATACACTTATTCTCAAATCTATTAACTTTTTTACAAATCCTGTTCCTTTACATTTATATTAGTAACCTACTATTTATTCATTGTCTTTACCTTTGTCTTTTAACCTTTTTACCTCATTTCAACCTCAAAACCGAACATTATTACCTTAAAAATACTTTGTTATATCATCATTGAATTGTTACAGTTCAAAAATCAATGAACAGAGACCGCAAATGGACAGGACACCTACTATATTTTGAAAATACTCCCCCTTGAATTATGATCTAGGTTGTATACCGGGTGTTGCATCGTCGAGCGGGACATAGGAAATCCCATGTAATTTTAAATGGGGTCAATTATTGGCTTCCCTAATTATTTTAGAGAAAAATTCTATTTAGGTTTATTAAAGAGCACTAAAACCCTCATTCAAAAGAATAACTTTAGATATTTTTGATGAGCCCGTTTACGGGTTATCGCCGATTTCTTTTTAACTATTTCTCCTTTTTATGGCCCCGTATTTGCGGGCACCAGTCAAGGTAAAAGATGACTGTCAAATAAAGTTGTCATTTTGAAATGTGTGCTTTATTGTTATAAAAACTCGTACATCGAAAATATTAGCCATGAATTACACTTCTGAAGACAAAATATTGATGATTAAATGGTATTATCAAGGAAATAGTTATCAAAATGTGTCAGACATGTTTGCTGCTCTCTATCCGAATAGACCGATTCCTGCAAAATCTACAGTCGAAAGGACTATCAAGAAATTTGAGACAAAAGGCACTGTAATAAATAACTGCAGATGTGAAGAAAGGCAGGAACAAAGAAGAGATGCAAGAATTATTAATTACCTATTAATTAGTAAAATATTGAAACATGTAAAATGTCATAATTAACCTTGTAATTGGATACTTTATTTTAGTTTTATTCAGATTAATTTGTACTCATAAATACACCTTTAATATTTTCGATGTACGAGTTTTTATAACAATAAAGCACACATTTCAAAATGACAACTTTATTTGACAGTCATCTTTTACCTTGACTGGTGCTCGCAAATACGGGGTCATAAAAAGGAGAAATAGTTAAAAAGAAATCGGCGATAACCCGTAAACGGGCTCATCAAAAATATCTAAAGTTATTCTTTTGAATGTGGGTTTTAGTGCTCTTTAATAAACCTAAATAGAATTTTTCTTTAAAATAATTAGGGAAGCCAATAATTGACCCCATTTAAAATTACATGGGATTTCCTATGTCCCGCTCGACGATGCAACACAGATTAGTAATCCTAACTTTATACCTCAACCCAACTTTAATTGAACTTTACTTCCCTCTATTTAACATTCCTTTTTTTTTTAACCGTCAAAAACAGTCTAATGATCGAGAAAAACTTGTTCTCCAACACGTTTGTATTCCGGAACCTTTTTTAAAAAAGTAATTTCTTTTTAATAATTTACATATAAAAATTATATATCCTAAGTCAACATGAAGTTAAAATTAAATAAAAACGAGCTTACTGGATCATAACAATACCTAGTACCCCCAAAACTTTTCGTCCCATCAAAAGTATAGGTACACCTTTCTACAATTTTAATGAAACGTTATTTTATTGAATGTTTCTTTTTCTTTCATTTTACAGATTTTATTAAAACAATTTTCTTCTTCTATTCAACAATGTTAATAAAAACTTGTTTTTTGAATGCATTAAATTCAATAAATCATTTAGATTCTCCATCCTAATATCTTTAATCCAAGAACATTTTTTTTTCCCTTTTAATTCAATAATTGGTGACGTCTATTCTTTTTATTAGATAGGATTAAAAAATTTTCTTTCTACACAACCACTCAGTATGCTGACGATCTCACATAACTGTTTACATATTATAGCATTCCATCTTTTTCCAAGCTACAAGTAAGTTACATACCACCAACCATTTTCTCTTTTGCTAATACAAACAGCAACATAATTTTTTTGTCTCCTGAAGATGAACACCTACGTTCAAAACAAAACATGTAGAGACCTTGATAAATACACGTTTTTTTCTGTTGTCTGTATATGATTAGTGACGCATTGTTGTTGCCCTTTTAACTTAGGGAAATTGAAGTTCTTCTAAATATAAACGACTCATTGTTTGAGACTACAGCAATCTACCAAGGACTCGAGGCAGATATGGATGCTCTGGCTGTTGCTGGTGAAACGTTTTTATTGACACTGTAGGGCGGATCGATCGTTTGACGACATCTTGGATTCGCTTCGCTACTAAGTCTTTGTCCAAAAACAATTTTAATCTCGCGTCCCTGCCACCGACAAAAGATGCTACAAGGCATCATTGCCTGCGTGTGTATAACTAAGTTGCGATGTGGAGTGGCAGTGAACACGATCCTGAACAATATGTCTGGAGGCAGCCCCCTATGCCATTTTAAAATAAATATGCTGTGAATGTTAAAAAGGTCGAGCAGGACCGTGTGAATGTCGGAAAAGAGACTTAAAATGTTCAGTGCTGTGTCAATATGGTACCGGGACAGCATGCCAAAAATGTTCCCGATTTGCTAGTGGTATTTCGATCCCGAAGACCTAAGCAAGGCTGATGACGACCTTGATCTTTTGGAGTGGGTGTTGGGGAGACAAACAAGATTTGACAGATGACCATTGTTCCGTACAATAACGTCGGCCATGCAAAACGTAGACAGTGCGATTATTCTCCGTTACCCGCATTCGCAGACAGTCTTCAGCGCGCCTAGCAACACCGTCTCTCCCCCGCCCCGATGGCTTAAAAGTGACGCGTCATATCGCGACAATAGAGCCCCGCCATAACTCAAGCAGTCGCAATTCGAACGTGAGTAGAGTTGTTGCTCAGACAGTCGTCACCTGTTTTTTCGACTGTCACTGTCAAACGTGGGTGCAGGCGTTCGTGAAGCGGTAGCACAATAATTCTCTATTTAAGTAGTTTATAAAGTTCATATGTTTTCTAATGCATTTAAGTAAGTGCATTAAAGTTGTATTTGTTCAATAAATCTTGTTTTTGAATAAATAAATAGTCGTGTGGTTATTTACGTAAGAAGTTTCCGAACCAGGCGATATAAATATACAGTCCACTCATCAAGGAACCACTAACCCACAACATGGTCCTACGAAGCCGAATTTAGACCTCCGATGCTAGATGGTATGGTAGAAAAAGACGTGTTTTCAGCACAGAAGACGTCGTAAAGGTGGGTCCGTTCCATAATTCCTTTGTTTACTTCCTGATTTAGCAGTTAGGGCTGACCTCATTTAACTAGCAAGTATTCTTAATCGTATTCTAGTAATTATTTCCAACAGTTTATAGCACTGTTGTGATAACTTATTAATCAGTTCAGCTTGTTTTGAATAATACGTTACCAACATGAGTGATCTAGAAAAGCTTGTCAAAAAGAGAGGTTCGGTCAAGGCGAAGTTAACAATTTTTGAAAAGTATGTTGCAAATTTAGAAAAAACTTATCCAGAGTTTACGATCGATGATCAAAACGCATTTTTGAGCTTGAACAAAGGGCAGAAAGGTTTCAAAATGTTTTAGACGAATTTGAGGACCTGCAAGGCCAAATTGAAGCTCTTAGTGATAATCCCGAAAATCAGTATACTGATCGTGAGGCATTTGAGACGGCTTTTTACAAAATCGTAGCGAAATCCAAAAGATTTTTAATTACAAATAGCTCGTCAAGCAGTGGCGCAGCTAGTCAGGTGTCGTCGCGGGGTTCAGTCTCGTACAACAACACTAACGCGCCGGTAAACGATGGCGGCGGCGGCGTAAAGTTACCAGTAATCGAAATAAAGAAATATGATGGCGATTATGATAAGTGGCTAGAGTTCAGAGATACGTATGAGTCGCTTATTCATCAAAATAACAAACTTACGGATATTCAGAAATATCATTATCTACGAGCATATCTCGGTTCTGGTGTTCTAGAAATAATAGCAAGCTTAGAGTTTACAGGTTCTAATTATCAAAGTGCGTGGCACTTAATCTGCGACCGGTTTAATAACAACAGAATATTAGTCCAAAATCACGTAAAAGCTCTTTTTAATATGAGTAAGATACAGAATGAGTCATCAAGCGCGCTTAGAGGTTTGGTCGACAGTGTTGCCAAACATCTTAGAGCACTTAAAACGCTAAATGAACCCACCGATAATTGGGATACGTTGGTAATATATTTAGTAACAACAAAATTAGACGAGATTACTCTTAGAAAGTGGGAACAAGTAAAGGATTCTCATAAAACACCCGCGCTGGATAACTTGGCAAACTTTTTAAAAGAACGAGCAGATCTTCTTGAATCTTTAGAACAAAGCAAACCGAATTATAAGCAAAATACAAGCAGGTTTAACAGACGAAGACGAACAAATTCGTTTTTATCTCACAATTCTTCTGCTAAACCGAGGTGTTCCTTTTGTAATAAGGATCATTACATTCAAGCATATTCTGATTTTATAAAGTTAAGTGTACATGATCGCGCAGAACAAGCTAAGAAAAAACGACTCTGTTTAAATTGTTTAAAGTCGGGACATATCTATAGGCAGTGTTTTTCAGGTCCTTGCAAAACGTGTAAAGCAAGACATCATACTTTACTGCATACAGAAAAAAGTGATATGTCAAATCACAACAATAATGAATCTGATAATACTAGAGACGTTCAGCAAGAAAGCGTAAACTTATCGTCACGTAATGTATCAAACAATCAACAAGTGCTTCTTGCTACCGTTTTAGTGCGTGTCTTTGATAATGATAATAAGCCGTATGTAGCGCGAGCTTTGCTAGATGTGGGGTCTCAAAGCAGTTTTATAACTCAGGAGTTTTGTAACAAATTACAACTCACTTGCGTGTCATCGGATTTAAAGGTCAACGGACTTAACGATACGAAATCAAATGTTATTGGCAACACAATGTTGCAAGTTCAGTCACAGATAAACAATTTTTCGTGTAACGTTTCATGCTTAATTATACCCACTATCACAAGCAATCTTCCAAACTTTAAAATCGATAAGCAAAGTTTAAAAATACCTAATAACATAAAGCTTGCTGATGAGAACTTTCATTTGCCAAGTAAAATCGATATGCTTTTAGGAGCTGATTGTTTCTGGAATGTTATGTGCGTTGGTCAAGTCAAATTAAGCGATAACGGTCCGTTTTTACAAAAAACTAAGTTTGGTTGGATCGTGTCAGGTCAAGTGTATTCGAATAATTCTCAGTCTCAAAGCGTGCAATGCAATTTCCTAAAGAATTCAGATATAGATAACCAGCTGACGCGGTTTTGGGAAATAGAAGAAATTTCGAATTCAAAATTATTCTCTCGTGAAGAAAAATTGTGTGAAGAACACTTTTTGGAAACGGTTAAGCGTGATGAACACGGACAGTTTATAGGTACTATACCGTTAAAAGATAATGTTCAAAATTTAGGGGAGTCATATGACGCTGCAGAGAAACGATTTTTAAGTTTAGAGCGTATATTTGAGCGCGATGAAGGCTTCAAATTACAGTATAGTAAGTTTATTCACGAATATCAGACTCTAGGGCATATGTCTAAAATCGAGCAACCTCACAATACTCAACATGCTTATTACATGCCTCATCACGGCGTGCTCAAAGAGAGCAGTTTAACAACTAAGTTACACGTGGTTTTTGAAGCTTCTTGTCCAAGCAGCAGTGGTTACTCGTTTAATTATTTACAGATGGTTGGACCGACCATTCAATCTGATCTTTTCTCGATCCTTTTACGTCATCGAAAACATAATTACGTCATAGCCGCGGATGTCGAAAAGATGTATCGAATGTGTCAAGTAGAGCCCGAACAAACTTATTTGCAACGAATTTTATGGCGTGATAACCCTAAACAACCAATTGAAGTCTATGAATTGCTGACAGTCACGTACGGTACTAAATCGGCCGCGTACCTAGCTATCAGATGTCTTTATCAGCTTGGGGTAGAATGTGAAACGGATTTTTCGGTGGCATCGCGAGTCATCAAAGAGGATTTTTACGTGGATGACATGTTAACAGGCGCGAACAGTATTGAAGAGACTGTGTCTCTAGCAAACGAAGTTTCATTAATTCTTAATAAAGCGGGATTTCATCTTAGAAAATCGGTATCTAATAGCCCCGCGGTTTTAAAGGGCATAAAAACATCTGATGAAACGGATTTAATCGACTTAGGCGCAAATGAAAATACTAAGACTTTAGGTCTCATTTGGAATGGTCGAAAGGATTATTTTTTGTATAAAATAGGAACCAGTTTTAATAAGCGCATTACAAAACGCACAGTTTTATCGGAGATATCTCAGATTTTCGACCCTCTAGGTCTTTTAAGCGGAACGATAATTCTAGCGAAAATAATCTTGCGGGATATTTGGCTAGAAAAATTAGGATGGGATAGTTCTTTGTCGCATACATTGCATACAAGATGGCTTCAATTTCGTGATGAGCTAACAGCGTTAAACGATCTCAACATAGAACGACAAGTAACATGTAAAGATGCTGTTCGAGTAGAAATTCACGGATTTTCTGATGCGTCCGCGCACGCGTACGGTGCTTGTGTGTACATGAAATCGCAAAATAATAAGGGTGACATTGCCATTAAGTTAGTATGCGCAAAATCAAAGGTCGCGCCTTTAAAACTTCAAACTATTCCGCGCCTAGAATTAACAGCTGCTTTATTGCTTGCCAAGTTAGTAAATAAAGTAAAATCCTCACTGAACATGCAAATCGGAAGAACTACGTATTGGTGTGACTCTACCATTGTGCTTGGGTGGTTAAACATGGCTCCAAATATTTTACAGGTATTTGTTGCAAATCGAGTTTCTTCCATTCAAGAATTATCAGAAATTGAAGATTGGAGACATGTGCCAACTTCAGATAACCCGGCAGATTATGTTTCCCGCGGTGTTAGGCCAAGTAAATTATTGTCTCTTAAACCTTATTGGTTTGGTCCACGTTGGTTGATGCAAGAAGAAAATTTTTGGCCAAGGCCTCAGTGTCCAGACAATTGCGAAAAAATATAGCGCTGCTTAAGGTTTCTGTAGAAACACCATTAATCGACTTTGAAAAATATTCTACTTTAATAAGGATAGAGTGTATAATTGCATACTGCAAACGCTTTATTGAAAACTGTCGTGAAACTAAAGATAAACGAAATGTTGCTTCTCTAAATATCGAGGAAATTAATCGTGCATCCTTATCTTTAATAAAATTAGTACAACGGCAAAGTTTCTCAAACGAAATAACAGCCTTAAAAAATAATGATAGAAGTGATGGTAAAAGTAAGGTATTAAGGCTTACCCCTTTTTTGGATAATAACGAAATTCTTCGCGTAGGCGGCAGATTATCAAATTCACCTTTTAATTACGATAAGAAGCACCCGATATTGTTATGTTCTAAGCATAGGTTTACTAAATTATTGTTTTTGAAAGAACATATCCGTTTATTTCACGCCGGACCGCAACATTTATTGTCGTCAATTCGTGAGCAGTATTGGCCTTTAGCGGGGCGCAACTTAGCGAGAAAAACATTACATGAATGTGTACGTTGTTTTAAGGTAAATCCGAAACCAATTAATCCGATCATGGGAAACTTACCTGAACGAAGGCTGAACCCTGCGCCTCCCTTTTATACAACGGGCGTCGATTACGCAGGACCTTTTTTGGTCAAAGACAGGCAAGGCCGTGGTTGTAAAACTACAAAGGCCTATATTAGCTTATTTGTTTGCTTTGTAACCAAAGCCATTAATCTCGAGCTTGTTTCCGACTTAAGTAAAGAAGCGTTTATGGCTGCTTTCAAACGGTTCACATCGCGTCGTGGAAAGCCAGCTCAAATGTATTCAGATAATGGAACCAATTTTGTTAGTGCTAATTTGGAGCTGAAACAATTTGGAACCTTTTTGCAAGAAAATTCTCAAGCGTTGACCGAATCAATTCAGAATGAGGGAATTTCATGGTCATTTATCCCAGCGTACTCTCCTCATTTTGGAGGATTATGGGAAGCGGGTGTTAAGGCAACAAAGTATCATCTAAAGCGCGTGGCGGGCAATGCATTGCTAACTTTTGAGCAAATTTATACTTTGCTAGTACAAATCGAGGCAGTGCTAAACTCGCGTCCGTTGTCTCCGATATCAAGTGATCCCTCCGACTTGACACCTCTCACACCCTCTCATTTCCTAATTGGGCGGCCCATGACTTCAGTCATAGATCCAGATTACACCGAGATTCCTGAGAATCGACTTAAGCATTTTCAGCGTATACAACAGCTTCAACAAAACTTCTGGTCAAGATGGTCGCTTAAATATGTATCAGAGCTGCAGCAGCGTTCCAAATGGAAAACAGAACGAGGCTCAATCAAGGTTAATGATCTGGTTGTCATCAAAGAAGACAATCAACCTCCTCTCAAATGGTTACTCGAACGAGTGGTAGAACTACATCACGGCAAAGACGGAGTGGCAAGAGTAGTTACAATAAAGACTAGATCAGGACTGATTAAGCGCTCTTTTGCCAAAATATGTCCATTGCCTCTGAACCTTTAGTGTCGTGGCGGATAGTGCGGCTAATACTGACAGTGCAGTGTTTGCGTCGGCGAGTGTCGCTACATTGTGCATGCAATCTTTGTTTTGAAAGGGATCCTTTCAAGGCGGGGGGCGTATGTTCCGTACAATAACGTCGGCCATGCAAAACCTAGACAGTGCGATTATTCTCCGTTACCCGCATTCGCAGACAGTCTTTAGCGCGCCTAGCAACACCGTCTCTCCCCCGCCCCGATGGCTTAAAAGTGACGCGTCATATCGCGATAATAGAGCCCCGCCATAACTCGAGCAGTCGCAATTCGAACGTGAGTAGAGTTGTTGCTCAGACAGTCGTCACCTGTTTTTTCGACTGTCACTGTCAAACGTGGGTGCAGGCGTGGGTGCAGGCGTTCGTGAAGCGGTAGCACAATTCTCTATTTACGTAGTTTATAAAGTTCATATGTTTTCTAATGCATTTAAGTAAGTGCATTAAAGTTGTATTTGTTCAATAAATCTTGTTTTTGAATAAATATATAGTCGTGTGGTTATTTACGTAAGAAGTTTCCGAACCAGGCGATATAAATATACAGTCCACTCATCAAGGAACCACTAACCCACAACAACCATAATGAACGTTACAAAATAGCAAAAACAGTGCCTGTAAGTTTGGAGTGAGTTAGACTACTGGGAATACCACGTTAAAATACGCGACTCGACCTCTTGGATGGTGTGGAAACGACTTGACAGTCTATGTTTTTATTACTTTACTACACTAATGTATGCAGACCGATAACACAAAGGGGATTATTTAAGTTTTATAATAGGTTGGCCAACGAGTCCTGGAACTTTATTAGTACGAAAGACCACAGTATCAAACAGATAGTTTCCAAATTTATGGGTATTTTAGAGAATGCTTATCTGGACTCTTTTCCAGAGAAAACATTCATATTAAGATCGGACTGGAATGGTGTTGCGTGGTTTAATGATGAGTTGAGAGATATGCGCGAGCGTCTGATGTTTCTGAAGGAAGTGAGTAGGCAGTATGGTGGTGTGAATGTCCGACATTTCATTGACTACAAAAAAGAGTATGAGAGTAAGATTAAGAAAGCAAAATTTCGAACGAACAGTAACTTAATACTTAATTCGGATAATCCGTCAAAAACCATCTGGCAAATAATAAATTCATAAAGAGCCACACCAAAAAACAACGTAAACAAAACTCAATTAATACCTGATGAATTTAATAAATATTTTTCATCTGTAGCGGAAAACTTAGCAAGAGATATTCCACTCGTAAATCGTGACCCGATTGACAGTATCAGGCCTGCTGGGCCGACTGAGACCTTTCTTTTCTCAGAAGTGAGCTTTATTGAAGTAAGAGAGGTAATCGATAGTCTAAAAAACAAAGTAGTCGGCATGTGTTCGGACTGAGTGCTAGAATGATTAAAACCGTGAAAAATATAATTATAATACCTTTAACGAAGATCATAAATCTGTCCTTTAGAGAGAATATCTTCCCTAAAATCTTAAAAAAGGCATTGGTTGCTCCAATTTTTAAAAAGGGTGATCTCAACCATCCTGAGAATTAAAGGCCAATTTCTCTATTGCCAATTATATCAAAAATATTTGAGAAGTGCATGGCTCTCAGGATGTTGCGCTTCTTTGAGGATCATGGGCTTTTCTCCGACTATCAATTTGGTTTCCGCCGGGGCAAAAATACCACAATGGGAATTCTAGATCTTACCTCTAAAATTATCGAAGCCTTTCACAGCAAACACTACAACACCGCTTTATTTTGCGACTTAAGCAAAGTATTTGACTGTGTTGACCATAATATTCTTCTACGGAAGCTTTGCGCATACAACTTTGGCCAAAGCAGTATTGACTTACTTTCTTCATACCTGAGTGATAGATCTCAGATGGTTAGGCACAATGGGGTTTTGTCGGCTGAGAGGGTGATTAGCATGGGCGTCCCACAAGGCTCGATATTTGGTCTTATTATATTTTTAATATACATTAATGACCTGCCTATGAGCGACGCCTCAGCACGTTTCACTCTATTTGCCGATGACACCACAATCTCTTGTGACGGTAGCATTGCGGATGGTCCGCGTTCCGGATTAATAGCTGTACAGGCTAAGGCGGAGGAATGGTTTTGCTCAAATAGGCTCCTGCATAACAGGGAAAAGACTAATAAAATGATTTTCACGATGAGAGACACGAATGAATGTGAGGACTGTGTGACAAACGCTAGGTTTTTGGGTGTAATTTTGGATACAAAGTTACAGCGGGACCCACAAATAAAATAAAGGCAGTTTCCAAAAAGCTTACTAGTGGTGTGTACGTCATCAGGAATCTCCCGAGATATGTTTCGCCTTCAGTCCTTAGAACAGCCTATTTTGTTTTTCATTCCCATGCATCTTACGCGATACTGGCCTGGAGACACTCCTCTGGGGCTCGTAGAATATTTGTAATCCAGAGATGGGCAGGCAGTAAGGGTGACGGCAGGCCTGGGATTTAGGGATGATTGCAGAGAAGCATTTGCTTCTCTTGGGATACTTAAATTACCATCACTGCAGTATATCCTTCAGAATATCATGTTTGTTAAGAGCAATACATATTCACAAAGTCATGAAAGCATCCATACTTATAATACCCGTGGTAAGAATAATATAGTGCCCCTCTACTGGCGTCTGAGAAGGTGCGAGGATGGTCCCGGATACTGGTCAATCAATTTTTTAACGCCCTTTCTCAACATATTAAAGACCTACCAGAAAGATCATTTTATAACAAGATGAAAGGTTTCTTAACCTAAAATGTATTCTATTCTTTTGAGGAATTTTTAAACTTTACATTTTGAAGGGTATATGATAGGATAATTTTATTGTATTATATTATATTTTAATCTTTATATTTGTATAATGTTTTATATATTATTGTAGGTATTTGACAAATGTAAACCTTGTAATAATCAGCATGAAAGTAAATAAATAAATAAACTACTTTAGCGAGTCTAGTTTATACATCTGTAAAAAGAACCAAGCAAATGTCGCATATGGGTCATTTTTAAGAATCACCCTATCGTTCGACCCTTTAACTCGAGAACCAAGAAAAGTTATAAAAGCGATTTTGTAACAAATTTGAACCTCTTTAACTTTCATTCGGATTTCTTTTCCAAATTCCACAGAAATCGAATATATGCCAGAATCTTATTTTGACCGCCATTTTTTCAAGATGAGGGCGCGAGCGGCAGTCGGCTTGAGGTCGCAAATTTAGGGTTATACTTACGGCCAGCAGGCATACAATCCTGTCAAGCTTCAAAACTCCTCAACTCTTTGCAACCAATAAACTATCTAGGACTGGGCCATAAATGCTACGAATTTTACGCGTGCAATAATTTTGTCGTAGAAATGTGAAGGGCCTAGGGCCTATATCTTAAAAACGAATGGATATATTTTGATTCCGTAAATAGCCGTCGTTAGGTAGGATCACTTTGCAATTTTTAAAGATAACATCATTACGATACTTCAAAAATATAAATCGATTGATAATTTTTTTTTTTTAGAAGTTGTGCGACTAATACCTTTCAATATAGAGCCGATTACCTCGCTTAGTCGGCCACCCTGTACAACTATTTCTTTTCGATTTTAGAAAGCAGCCATACTCCCTCAAGTTGCAGCACACTACTGAACAAGCTTTGTCATAGGGAATTTTCTATGAGGACAACAATGCCCATACACTCTTTGTGAATCTTTAGCATTTTACGTGTATACACCGTTATCAGTAACTTTTTATTGGTTAGTGTATTAATGCCCGTATTCTCCGTTATCTAGAAAAGCTGGCTTAACTAAAGTTTACTTAATTTCTTAAACTCACTTAACTAATTTAAGTTAAGCACCGAAACAATTATTGTCGGGTTTAATTAAGCCTCCTTAAGATTTGGCAACGTCGCATTTTTATCTTCTTTTTTGCTCAGAGACTGAGGCCGTCAAGTGGTAGAGTACAGAGGAAGAAATTTGTAATATTGTAACCTTATTTTTTTATAATTGCTGTATGCATTACTTGTATATGTATATTACCTGATACCTTATTTACGTGTTATATATTGTAACCTGTTTGTAATCTATTTATTAGTTTATAAGTCACTGTCATGTCAGTATAGTTTTAGCCAAGTTCTGCTAATTAAAGCCTACATAAGCAAAGGTCTGTTATTACAGTTTGTGCTGTGTTTGAAAATAATTGTTAAAAGTTTTGGATTTTACTGTTTGTTTTTTTAATTTTATAAATGCGCAGATGCAAATCTTAAGCCCAATATTAAGCCTCCAATATTGTGGGCTTAAAATTAAGTAAGCTTACGGTTCTTAAGGTTAACGGTGCTTAGGAAAACGGCATCTTAAAGCGGCTTTCTTTTTAAGCCAGCTTAAAACATTACGGAGAATACGGGCATAA
Organism: Polydrusus tereticollis; assembly: GCA_963920685.1. Lineage (NCBI taxonomy): Eukaryota > Metazoa > Arthropoda > Insecta > Coleoptera > Curculionidae > Polydrusus > Polydrusus tereticollis. The sequence goes on from OY987327.1 coordinate 165,817,993, forward strand.
ACCATTTTCATAGAAAACTATTAATTCAGAACGTCACAAGTACAATAAATCCAATGTCATAATCTGTCAGGGTGTTTCATTTACCTTAAGGGAAGGTGAATCATTTAGTTTTGCGAGACATAGGTACCTATTAAAACTAATAGAAATTAGTATGTACAGCTTTTTAAAACCTAGTATTACTTAAAAACAAGTGAAGTAATCGAATTAGGGTAAATGACAAAAGTGTTAAAATTTAAAGTACTTTTAAATGTACAGGGTAATTCCTCAAATTTTGACAGCTTCTAGCGACTTTATTATTCCAGATAGAAAAAAATTGTTGAGATAAAAATTGTAGGGTATCATCCAAACAGTCCGAATTTACTACTTCAAGAAACAATTGAGCATCGCTGGTGAACTTTTTGACTTATTGTATACTTTTTTTTAATGGAGCACCCTATACCGGGTGTTTCAGGAGGTACGCTCACCCCTATAACTTTTTTACTGTTTACGTTACAGAAATAAAATTTTGTGGGTTTATATGTGATACTATTTTGCATTTTCTAACATGGCGGATGCCATTTTCTCACTTCCAGTTGACCCGGAAATGACCTCAACCTTAGATTTTTAAATGGAACACCCTGTATATTTTTGGCTTTATCGATTCAGAACACCATTCCAAATTCAACGACACCCCATACGTCACTTTTTGACATTTTAAATCATTTTAAATTTTATTTTTATTTTTTCATCTAGATTGCTATGAACTCTCTAAAATTGTTTACTTCTAAACCAAAATCTTGATAAAAATACAATTTTTAAGTTTTATTGTATTTTAAATTTTTTACAAACTTTTTAACTTTTTAAAAAGTCTTTTTCCAAAAGAACTCGATTTTTTCAAATGGAAACATATTGGCTCACTCGGGCAAAAAGATGGAGCATTTTTTTCCCAACAGTTTGATATCACACACACAAATGTCAAAGTAAAAGAGAAGAGATAATTTATTAAAAATAGCCATTAATGACAAAAAATACAAGAAGCGCAAACGGCTTTTCATTTATCTAGGTACCCATGACGCCATAATGCTCATAAACAAATGAACATAATTATTACAAATTTAATATATTCATTGAAACAATAAGAACGGTTTAGTTAGTCCAGTTGTTCAAAATGCCTTCCTTGTGCTTCCTGACAGGCGCGAACATTTTGAATTGTTTTCCTTACCACATTTTGTAAATTTTCCCGTGTAATTTTGTTAATGGCAGCTCTTACGCGATTTTCCAATTCTTCTCTGGTGGCAGGTGGAGTGTTGTATACCTCATTTTTGATTGTACCCCACGCAAAAAAATCCAACGGGGTAATATCTGGCGACCTGATAAATAATAATCATTAGTTATTTAAGTCACTATTAATGTATTTCTTACATACCTAGGAGGCCATCTAACAGGGCCAGTAGTACCAATCCAATTTTCTCCAAATCTGTCGTTAAGATGCTCTTGGACTGCACGAGCATTATGTGCCGGCGCACCATCTTGCTGAAAGATAATATTTATCCTGTCTTGTAGTGGCAGCTCATCTAAAAACTGCTCAATTTCATTCCTGAGGAATTGAAGATATCTTTCACCAGTTAAGTGCCCATCAAAAAAAATTGGGCCTATTATTCTACCTCCAATAATGCCAAGCCAACAATTAAATCCAAACCTCGCTTGAAAATTACCTTCCTGCATTAGGTGTAGATTATCTTGAGCCCAATACCTTTTATTATTTCTATTAAACATTCCCAGGTTAGTAAATCTACTTTCGTCCGAATATAAAATATTACATGGAAATGTCGGATCTACATTATTTTTGTCCAAAAACCAATTGCAATACTCCAGTCTTCTGGCAAAATCATCTTCGTAAAGATGCTGGTGGATTTGATATTTAAATGAGTGATACTTATATTTATGTAAAATTCTCCAGGCCGAAGAGACAGTTATCGCGCATTCTAAAGCAATTTCTCTAAGCGATGCTGTTTTGTATGCCTCAACATATGCCAACACATCAATTTCCTTGTCTTGGTTAATAATAATTTGTTCTTCTTCGGGTTCGGGCTCATTCCTCAGCTTCTGAACGAGTCTAGGAAAGTAATGTCTCGAGGGGTGTCGTCTCTCGGGAAACCTGTTAGCATACACCCTGGCCGCTTGAGTAGTGTTTTGCAAACATTCGCCATAAATTAGTACCATATCGATTTTTTCGTTTCTGTTATAAGTTTCCATTTTAATATTTTATTTAGAAATTACTAATACCTGACCGAATTAGAATTATTATTACTGACAGAAAAATCAAACGATAAAATAGCAAGCTACTGTTATGTCAAACTAATTTTAATGATGGTGGAATTTAAATTTGTTATTATGTTCATTTGTTTATGAGCATTATGGCGTCATGGGTACCTAGATAAATGAAAAGCCGTTTGCGCTTCTTGTATTTTTTGTCATTAATGGATATTTTTAATAAATTATCTCTTCTCTTTTACTTTGACATTTGTGTGTGTGATATCAAACTGTTGGGAAAAAAATGCTCCATCTTTTTGCCCGAGTGAGCCAATATGTTTCCATTTGAAAAAATCGAGTTCTTTTGGAAAAAGACTTTTTAAAAAGTTAAAAAGTTTGTAAAAAATTTAAAATACAATAAAACTTAAAAATTGTATTTTTATCAAGATTTTGGTTTAGAAGTAAACAATTTTAGAGAGTTCATAGCAATCTAGATGAAAAAATAAAAATAAAATTTAAAATGATTTAAAATGTCAAAAAGTGACGTATGGGGTGTCGTTGAATTTGGAATGGTGTTCTGAATCGATAAAGCCAAAAATATACAGGGTGTTCCATTTAAAAATCTAAGGTTGAGGTCATTTCCGGGTAAACCGGAAGTGAGAAAATGGCATCCGCCATGTTAGAAAATGCAAAATAGTATCACATATAAACCCACAAAATTTTATTTCTGTAACGTAAACAGTAAAAAAGTTATAGGGGTGAGCGTACCTCCTGAAACACCCGGTATATTATGTGTTTATTGGATAGCGCTTAAAATTCTCTTTTCAAAAATATATAAGTTGCCTATAATTACATCATCCATTGTTGAAATATCCGTTATTAAAAAATCAAAATATTACTAATTTACTATATGAAATAAATCACAGTAACCATTGAAATAATCAACAATTTTAATACCAGAAATAATAAAAAATTTGATTTAACATTAACAATATAAAGTTTTTACAAATTTTCTGTATGACCGCCATTATTATTTAGGCACTTTGTGTAATCATCTTCTATTTTATCAATTGCATTCATAATAAAGTGCAGCTGTTCCTCGACTAAATTATTTATGCAATTTATAATTGTAATTCTTAACTCCTCCAACGATGCGCCCCGTTCTTTATAAACTGTGTTTTTCACGTAACCCCAAAAGAAACAATCTAAAATTGTTAAATCAGGGCTATTGGGTAGCCATCCAATGCTGCCATTTCTACCGATCAATAAGGGATATCGATTGTCGAGAAAATTGGGGACAACCAAGACATTATGGGGTGGCGCTTCATCTTGATGCCAGATTATGTCATTATACTGACGAATAGGCAAATTTTCCAAATAAGTTATGAAATAAATCACAGTAACCATTGGAAAACAAAGTTATCAAATGACATTACTGGCGGCATGCGACATGCTTCGTTTTTAAATTTTGATAATATTAAGTCGCAAAATGGGTTATACTGAAGAGGAAAAGAGGGAAATAATTTATTTCTTTATAAGAATAATAAAAATGCCATTGCAGCACAAGCCCATTATCGAGTTTTTCACCCAAGAGGCACTTTCTATAACATAGAAAGTCATTTTAGGATTTACAAAAATTTGCAAAGGAAAAAAAGATTTGTGAAGATAAATGAGGACGAAGAATTAGAGATTTTATTATATTTTCAAGGTAAATAACTCATTAGGACTTTAAATTTTGCAAAATTAATTTAAATGTGTGTTTGTAGAAAATCCTACTTTTTCAACTGAAGATGCCAGTAAATATTTCAATAGGTCTAAAAAGAAAATACTACCCTTCGTAAATATGGATATCATTCATACAAAATTTTACCTGCTCAGAAGTTGACGGAGGAACAAAAAGTTAGTAGGCAAAATTTCTGCAGAGACATGCTTCAAAGAAGGGTGACGATTTTTTTAAAAAGATATAATGGAGCGATGAAGCTACTTTTACCACGGCTGGGATGTTTAGCAGGCGAAATAGTCATTTATGGGCATTAGAAAATCCCCGCGGACTGTGTGAAATTAAATTCCAAGGCCGAAGAGCAGTTCATGTCTGGTGCGGCATTCTCAACACTCAAGTTATAGGGTCTATTTTTTACGAATTTAATTTAAATGGTGAAAGATATTTAAAGTTCCTTGAGAACGAGATCGAAAATTATTTGGAAAATTTGCCTATTCGTCACTATAATGACATAATCTGGCATCGAGATGAAGCGCCACCCCATGTCTTGGTTGTCCGCAATTTTCTCGACAATCCGATCCCTTATGAATCGGTAGAAATGGCAATAGCCCTGATCTAACAGTTTTAGATTGTTTCTTTTGGGGTTACGTGAAAAACACAGTTTATAAAGAACGGGGCGCATCGTTGGAGGAGTTAAGAATTAAAATTATAAATTGCATAAATAATTCAGTCGAGGAACAGCTGCACTTTATTATGAATGCTATTGATAAAATAGAAGATGATCACACAGTGCCTAAATAATAATGGTGGGCGTATAAAAAATTTGTAAAAACTTCATATTGTTACTGCGATTTATTTCATATAGTAAATTAGTAATATTTTGATTTTTTAATAGCGGATATTTCAACAATGGACGAAGTAATTATAGGCAACTTACATATTTTTGAAAAGAGAATTTTAAGCGCTATCCAATAAACACATAATATATAGGATGTCCCATTAAAAAAAAGTATACAACAAGTCAAAAAGTTCACCAGCGATGCCCAATTGTTTCTTTAAGTAGTAAATTCGGACTGGTACTCTACAATTTTTATCTGAACAATTTTTTTCTATCTGGAATAATAAAGTCGCTAGAAGCTGTCAAAATTTGAGGAAACACCCTGTACCTACTGTCGAAGTCCTTGCAATCAATTTATATTGTTGAAGGGGTCGCATTGATACGAGGGGCAAATCACTGGGGTATTTTAGTGTACAGGGCCAGGAATTGCAGGGGAATTTCGAGGAAATTCGGGGAATTTCGAGGAATTGCGGGGAATTTCCAGGTATCTCGGGGAATTTTCAGTGATATTACATAATATTTCATTAGATTCTCGGACCGGAAATACCAAGTTTCACTAAAGAAACCAGCAAAACCTACAAATTAATTACTTATATCGGTCAAGTAAGCGAAATTGTTCTAATAAATCTAATTTTTTACTTTTGTTTTCAGCATGAAGTAGTTCTATTTTATTTAGATTAATGAAATGATTATTTTCAATACAATGTGTTTTTAACATTATTTATAATTGATGTTTTATGTTCTTTAAGTCTATTTTTGATACATCTACCACTTTGACCAATATTACAGCATTACAATCTGAACAATGTATTTTATAAACACCTGATTTATCTAGCTTATCTATTTTGTCCTTATTAATCACAAGTATCTTACCTAAGTTTTGCTTGTTAACGCAAATAGTTTTACATCCTAAATAATTTAACTTATTGCTAACCTTATTACTGAATTTCGGTATGTGATTGACAAATTTGTTATTAGTTTCTTTTGGTGTACTGATGCAATGAAATTCTTTCTTTAACAGTTTCTTTTGTTTCTCTTTAAGTAGATTATCTATTAAGTTTTCTTTGTATCCGTTGTTGTCTGTTATCTGTTTGATGATACGGAGTTCTTTATTAAGTATATAAGTATAGTAAACTGTATGTTATTATTTAAATAATTTAGTAAAACTAAAAACTTGTCTAAGTTTCTTTCCGTACCATTCCAAATGCAGAAAACATCGTCTACGTATCTGTTCCAACAAAAAATGTGTTTGATAAGAAGGTTATTGGAATCAAAAATTAACTTTTCAAAATTTGCCATAATTATTTCGGACAATAAAGGAGAAATTGGGGACCCCATTGGCAGTCCGTCTTTCTGTTGGTAAAATTCTTTATTTAATTGAAATTAATTTTGTCCAATATATACTTTAAGTGTATATTTAATTTCCGTTTTAATAGTATCCTCTATTGTGGCTTCATTAATTAAATTAGTTAAAATGTCAGTGAGTTCTTTTATCGGAATTGAAGTAGAAAGGCTTTTAACATCAAAGGATACTAAATTTGCATTTTTCGGGATTATAAGATTTTTTGTATTATCAATGAACTGGAATGAATTTTGAATTGCATATTTTGATTGAAAGTTTATTAGATTAGGTAATGTTTTAGTTTATTATTTAACAAATATTTCACAAGGAACCAACTGCCGATTCAATCGAATTTATTAAAAATATATATGTATTGCACTAGTTACTTGACTGAATTAATATTTTTTGGTTAAAATAAAATATTTACGAATATAAAAATATACATTTATTTACGATTAAAATAGTTGTGACGTCATAAAACGTAAAAAATTTTGTAGGGAATTTCAAGAGTGCCTTGGGGAATTGCGGGGAATTACGGGGAATTACGAGGAATTGCGGGGAATTACGAGGAATTGCGGGGAATTGCAGACAACTAAAAGGAATTTCCAGGGTATTTCGAAAGTTAAAGGGGAATTTCAAAGATTTTTAAGTAATATCGGGGAATTTCTTCTGAAAGGGGAATTTCAGTGTACAATTTTTTTTTGTGATTTCCCCCTCGCATTGATAGTATTTTTAAAAAATGCAACGGGATCCTACCTAACGACGGTTTTTTACGAAATCAAAATATATCCATTCGTCTTCGACACATCGGCCCTTAAGTGAAAATCCCTGTATATTACACTGTTTCAGGCCTTTTTTATTTTCCCAAATATCCTAGATCAACTGCCAAGGTGGTTTGCGAAACGGTTAATAATTTAGATATTAATTAAAAGAGTAGTTTTACATGGTTTTAGACAAACACTTAAAAAACTAAGCTGTGTTTTAAATTCAACGCGACATCCTGTTCAAGTAAAAAAAAAAACGGTTTTAATGGAAATACAGTTTTTAAACTTTTAGAGAACATAAAGTTAGTTGACATACAAAACTTTAATTAGTTTATACTTACAATTTTAACAGTGGTAATATTTGTTACAGTAACTTCTTTAACCACTGGCTGCCGCTCTATCTTAATTGCTTTCTGAATAGGTCCTAGACGGTCCTGGACAACAACTTTTTTATTTTGAGAAAAGCCAGGCGTCATAACCTGAAAGTAAAATTTGGAACATTCTTATCAGGTTTCTAGAAAAGTAATTGATTAAAATAGAATGATATCAAAGTATATACTTGTAATAATACAAGGTGTTTCATAATTGAATGTCAATATTGAAGGCGTTCATATAAAGAAGGGTACGTTTTCACTTTCTTTTCATCATACATGGTGATATCTTTTTTTTAATATTATTTTTTTATAAATTTTGAAAATAAATGAGAATGTATTATAAATCCTATTTTTAGTTTTACCCCTTATATCCATAAAAGTTGTTTTAATCTTTAAAAAAGAGAAGAGGACATTTACTTTTATATGGTCCGTTGTTTTTCGGACTTTGGCGTTTGTTAAAATGATTTAATAAAATAAAATATATACACTATCGGACAAAAGTAGAGCAACAAGGTGCTTTCATTTCTTTGAGTTTAAAAAATTAATTATATGATTGTGATCCCCAGCTAATTTTAACGAAATATTATCCCCACAGTATAAGTAATTTTTCACAATATTTTGGTACACTTTAAACAAAATAAAGGTAGAGAAATATTTATAATTATAAAAATCGACAAAATGAAGTGCGACAAAAGTAAAGCAACAAATTGTGTCAACAGTATTTTATTTTACATATTACGATAAAAAAAAACCATTAAGCACATTTAATAATTACAATAGCTAGAAGTATTATGTTAATAGTTAATAGAATATCCATTATTTTTTATTACTTGCCGACAACGTCGCGGCATTGAGGCAATCAATTTTTAAACAGTATTTTCGGGAAGGTTTGTCCAAACTTCATTGATTTTATTTACCAATGATTGTTTATTTGGAAATAATTGTGTACGAATTCCACGTTCAACTTCTTCCCATAGATTTTCAATGGGGTTAAGGTCTGGGGATTGTGCCGGCAACTGCAAAATCCGAACGTTATTTTCTTGAAACCACTCTTGAACAATTCGTGAAGAGCGTTTTTGATCATTATCCTGTTGGAAAATAAAACGCAACGGCATTTCCCACTCTGCATAAGGCAACATCATATTTTGCATTATATCTCTATAGACAAATCGATTCATGGTGTCATTAAGAAGTTTAAAGGACCCACCCCATTCCATGAGAAACAACCTTATAGAAAAACACTACCTTTGCCATGTTTAACTGTGGGTGTAACGTATTTGGGATTAAACCTTGTGTTGATTGGCCGTCTTACACGCTTCATTCCATCAGAATTAAAATTTTTATAACGCGTTTCATCGCTAAACAAAACTTTTTTCCACTCGTCTACTGTCCAATTTAAATGTCGACGTGCAAATTCAAGTCTAGCAACTCTATTTCTTGCCGAATCAAGGGGCTTTTTAGCCGAGCGTCTACTAAATAACTTTGCGTCTATCAACCTTCTTTAAACTGTCCGTGGACTAACCATAATTTCGGGAATTTCAGCAATAATTCTAGGTACAGACATCCAATGATCGTTTTAAGAAATTCTTTTAATGCGTCTGTCTATCCAAATAGTTGTTTTTCTCGGCCTTTCCGATTTCGGTAGAGTCTCTAAATGTCCCCTTCGAATGTAACTTGAAATTATTTTGGATACGCTGCATCTTGGTAAAACAAACCGCCTTGAAATTGTGGCTTGTATTGTACCTTCCAAGTGTGCATTCACTACTCGCTGCTTTAATTCCTTCGAAATGGGAATACCTCTTGGCATGATTAATCCGGCAGAGAAATATTAATTAAACATAAAATAAACTCTGCAAACATATTTTAACCTTTACTTTCACTAAAACCTTTCTTTTTTAGGAAAATATTAAAATGTTGCTTTACTTCTGACGCATTATAATACTGTATTTGAAAGTTTACGTCAATATCAGTTCATTTGTTTTGATTGTTGGAAAAAGCTGTTGCCGCCGATAACAGCAGCCTACTTTGATATTTAAGACCCGATGTATTTAAACACGATATCATGCATTAAATATTATAAAATCAAGATTTCTTTCATTTTTCGAAAGTATTGCCCTACTTTTGTCCGATAGTGTATACAAATATATAAGTAGGTATATTAATTGTTATTATTACTTTTACGTAAATGCGTGCGAAAAGTTGCCCTTTTCCGCACGCAAACTTTTTACACTTGTTTTGTACTTATAATAAATTAACATACATATAATACAAGTAATGGTAAAAATAAATATAATAAACATTGGTACTATAAGGCATTACTATGGCTTTTCATTTAACTACAAAATCCGTTCCTGTGCAAAGCAGTACCCCTTATTTCATTTAATTTCAGTAATATAAACAGTGATGCCAGCAAGGGCCAGGTAGATTTCGCTGGTTGGCACGCTCATCGACAGTTTTATATGGGTAATTTTACCAAGAAATTCTTTAAAAACGTAGGTTTGGCAATCGAACAGGTAACTTTGGGTGTTTATACTATAATAAAATTATTATTGCAGTTATTAGGTCAAACGAAATATGTTCGGATGGACTTTATGTCAATTTCTAAAGCTCATTGAAACATGACATTGACATATGAGCATATATGTATGTTCCAAATATACAAATATCTTACACTTCACTTTGTTTTAATAAGAGTTGGTTTATTTCACGAGTTTAAAGCTAAAATTCAAGTAAAGCAAACTAATTATTAAACCTACTTACCTTTCTCTTTTGTGTAAATATCTCTCTTCTATTTTGATTAGGTCTGTTATTAACCTGGTTGTATTGTATATTACCCTGATTGTTGTTATTTGGGAAAGTTGGAGTGTTCTGAGACACATTGAAATTAGGGTTATTATTGAAATTATTTTGAGGCATTGGAGTGATATTGCCCTGCTGGTTGTACATTTGAAAGTTGGGTGTTGGAGCCTGAGCTGGTGGAGATTGCATCATTGCATGTTGCGGCGGTTGATAGTTGTTTTGCATAAATGGATTTGGACCCTAAAAATAGACAATCATGTATTAAAATTATATTGTAGTTCAATTTAAATAAGCACTAAGTGCACACCACTAAACACTAAAAGTTACTTTCTTATAATTTACAGCCAACAAACAAGCTATTAACCTTGCATAAATATTATGTAGGAAATACATACAAGTTTCACTGAAATAATTACCAAATTGAAATTGTTATAACTTTTGTACCCTTGTTTTAATTGTCGTCTTTTTACGATCACTACCTTGCTTTTCATTGATTTCTGATTTTTGGTTACGTAATACTACTACGTAGGTACATACATAAGTTGGTTATAAGAGTTTTTTTTATTAATATGAAAGATGTGGCATAAAAAGACATGTATCACCCAGAGAGAGAGAGACTTCGTAAAATCTTAAAACATTCATTTTTGAATATTTTCTTTTAGTGTTGGTAAGGACAAAACGTTTTTGCCAACATCACGTATTTTCATATCATCATTTATACTTTGGCCACGATTGGAAATAAATATTTTCGCAAGTTATCTCATACCGGGTGATGCATGGCTTAGTTGAACATAGGAACACATGTAAATTTTGAAGTGACTAAATATTGGCTCCCCTGTACATTTTAGAGAAAAATTGTATTATAATTTTTTGAAGAGGCCGATATAGTTAACCCATGTGCCAGGTTTTAATAGATTTTACTAAGCCAATCCTAACTTATTCAATTAAATGTGATGGCAAAATTACGAAATTTTTATAATTTAGGTAATACAGCATACACCAGCAAATTATTATTTGGCATTGGCAAAACGAAAAGTAGCGTCAGTGACAACATTTTCATTGAAGGTGCTTTAATTATAGCTAAATATGAGCTATTCCATTAAGAAAAAAGTAACTATGATTAAGTAGTATTATACAGGAAACAGTTTAAGTGCAGTGTTTGAAATGTTTTCAGGTCAATTCCCTGATAAGCCTATCCCTTCCATTTCATTAATTAAACTTAGAAAGACTAAATAATAATAGGGATTTTTTGAGAAATATTTGTTTTACCGAGGAACGTACATTCACCCTCAACAACGAACCAAATGTTCAAAATTGCCAGTATTGGGGCCAAGAAAATGAACATCGTCTTGTTCATGCTCGGACGCAATATCCACAAAAAATAAATGTTTGGGCGGGAACTGTAGGACATCACATTATTGGACCATTTTTTATGGAAGGCAACCTTGCAGCAGTAACCTATTTGGACTACAAAATCGAATTGAACCCGCACTAGAAGTTGTACGCAAAAATTAGGAGATCTGGTATCAATTGGATGGTTGTCCTGCCCATAATTCTCTCATGATTAGGGAATACTTGCAAAATGTTTTTAACGGAAATATTATTGGCCCACGGCATCTATCCTTTGGCCAGCCAGGTCTCTTTGACCTCTGGGCAAATGACTTCTTTCTGTAGGGTCACTTAAAAAATTCTATTTATAAAGATGCAAAAGTTGAAAATCTAGACCAGCTAAAAAACTGTATTTCGTTAGAACGTGACAGAGTTTCTCAAAATCAACTCAAGTCGCCAACCTGCCTGCGATGTTCAAGGCTTTCCAGGTTGTTTGTAAGATCATGGTCACCGATCAAGCAAATGGCTCGTCTTTGAATGGAATCTAGCAATCTCAGGCTATGTTTAGGAGCAGAGCCCCAAATATAAGAACAGTACTCCAGCGATGGTCGAATTTGAGCTTTATAGAGCATCAAAAGTTGTTGAGGTGTATAGAGTGTGTAGAGGCTCTTAGTTCGGAAAAGTATTCAAAACTTCTGCGAGGCGGCCTTAGCAATGGCCGCAACGTGACTATGCCAAGACATATGATTATCCAAATTGACGCCCAATAAATGAATTGATGAAGCCAAGGGAATCGAGTGTCCCGCCATGACTATATCCGGTTCTTCAACATTAACTTTTTTAGAAAGAACTGCCGCCTGGATTTTTTAGCGGTAAATTCTACTTGGTTACTGTCACTCCAAGACAGAATTTCTTCCAGGTCTTTGTTGAGATGTGAGACCTCTTGCTGCCTATAGAGATGTGCATTGGCAGCCGATGTCCGAGCATCCAAAGTAAAAGATGAAACGAGTATGCTGTCATCAGCGAAGCTATATATAGGATTTTTAGATTTTTCCAAAAGATCGTTAATGTACAATAAACAGCGGGTGGGATACAATATAGAACCTTGAGGGACTCCGGCGTCAATGTTATATGTGGCTGAAAGAAATCCGTCCATCGCCACTCGCAGACAACGGTATTTAAGAAAGCTTGACAGCCATGAACAAAATTGAACCAGCATTCCGTATGCTCTCAATTTAGTTAGGAGCCCCTTATGCCATACTCGGTCAAAGGCCTTGGAAATATCCAGAGCTACCGCCCGGGACTCCCAATGATGTTCCATTGCGTTGTTCCAAACGTGAGTAACATAAGCGAGAAGGTCTCCTGTTGATCTCGACCTACGAAATTCATACTGGCGGTCACTAATAATGTTAAAGCCTTCCAGGTACTTTAATAATTTTACGATAGGGTAGGGAATACAACATACCTCTTCAAATAGCATTTTTAGACTATATCATAAGGCATTTCGATTCTGTTGAAATCTGGGCTTTTTTGAATAGCATGCATGAGAATAGACTCGATTTATGTGCTGGATACAGTTGCCGAAAGTATACAACGTACAAAAGGCGTGAGACAAGGAGATCCGATCACACTTAAATTGTTTACGTTGGCTCTGCAAGACATTTTTAAGACCTTGTCTTGGCAAGAAAAAAGCATTTAGATCTATGAAAGATATTTGTCACACTTGATATTTGCGGAAAATTTTGTATTGATCAGTAGTGATACAGAAGAACCTGCAGAGATGACGACTGAACTACATGCAGCATACACTGGCCGCACGTACGGATAGTACGGAAGATATTAACGTAAACGTCGAAAACCATACCCTTCAAATAGTTCAGGATCAGGTGCAGCAGGTAACTTAAGAGTTTGCCAAATAGCAATGCTGAATATTATTCTGCCGATTCGGAATAAAGAAATTCGAAGGAAAATCCAAGTTGAAGATGCTGTCGACCACGTCGCAGCAAAGCTGAAAATCCACTAGGCACACCCTACGATACTCCACGCCACGCTACGTTACCCGACAAAAGTCTGCATAAATACATCACACTATTTAAATTAACCGCGTAACCATTTGTAATACGTCACACAACGTTACCCCAAACGACGCGACGTGAGACGACGCCTGAAGGATATGGCTTTCCAGACTCCAGCGACGCGTGTTTTAATGTGTAGGTACCCAATTGCTTTTTGTACATGCGATAACATGTGATATCAACTTCGATTTTGGCTAAACCCAACTCTTTAACCAAAGTATGGAACGCACCGAATTTTGAACGTTTATTTATTTCGTGAACGCAATATCGTCTTTTTGGTTCACTTTCTATTATTACTACAGCAGAAGAACATTCTTCCATCTCATCCCATTCGTCCGCCGAGCTGTCACACTCCATGTTATCACTGGTGTAGTTCAGCAAAAACTGCGGACATTTTTTTCTATACCGAAAATGGCGTTACCGTTGTGTAACGTTTTATACATATACAGTGTGTCCCGCTTTTCATGATTACATCCTAATATATCAGTTATTAATAATGAGATTATCTTGAAATTTTGGTGGTAATTGTATGTTGGAAAAATGAAGTATTTGGCATAGTGAACATTTTTATTTGCCATTGGCGTGCGGTGTTCATGTGGTAGAAAAGACTTTTCTTTTGGAAAAGGATATTAGGGCCTAATTTAGATAACTGTTTCTATCAGATTTAGAATCAGCATCCCCAAAAACTCCTTAATTCATATTTTCAAAATCTCAATTATTTTAATTACGACTTAGGTTTTATCAAAATTTTGCTAAGATACGCGCGCTCTGTTACCGTTGGCATGCTGACCTGTTTTGTTTTTAAACAAATTAAGCAAAGAGTGCTTTAAAACAAAAAGTTTTTGTTTGACATTAAGTAATTCGTACGAATTGTCAATAAGTGAAGCAGTGTTACTTAACTGTTAATTAGATGGCACAAACCTGAAGAGTAGTTCTTACAATTGGAGAAAAAGTAGAAATTATCCGCTTATTTGGTAATAATGAAAGATCTACGTGTCAGGTTGCTGGAATATTCAATGAAAGGCATCAGGATCGAGCACCAATTACTCACGATACCGTTGCCAAAATCAACAGATTGTTCGCAAGGACTGGAGCGGTTTTCAAGACGAGGCCAAGGAGGTACAATTTAAATCAAAGACATGATCCAGACGACGAACGTATCTTAGCAGAATTTCGAAACAACCCAAATGGTAGTATAAGGGTAGTTGCGAGGATACTGAATTTAACGAAAAACAAAGTATGAAGGTGTTTGAAACGCAATAGGATTAGGGCATTTAAACCAAATTTCTACATACTCTGTTAAATGGTGATTTTGAACGGCGGTTTAAATTTTGCTTATGGTTGCAAGGTAACTATCTTAACGACAGACTTTTTCTAAAGAACATTATGTTTACTGACGAGGCAACTTTTACGACAAACGGTATGGTATCTAATCAAAATTGTAGGTTTTGGGCAGCCGAAAATCCGAATTGGCCCTTTTTTCGTGGATAACTTGACCGGACAAATATTTCTACATTTTTTACTAAATGACTTTTATGATTTTCTCATGGAATTGCCTTTAGCAAAGAGACAAAACTTAATCTGTCAGTTAGTTGGTCTCCTTTCGAACCATGCCCCCCCCCCCCCCCCCCCGATCGCCGGATATTACCCCTTGTGACTTTTTTCTGTGGGGGCACTTGAAAAATAAAGTGTATGCGCTACTCGGCCACGTAATAGAGAGGAACTTTGCATTAGAGTTAGGCAAGCGTGTCAGGAAATTACTCACCAAACTTTAAGAAAAGTGAATGTACGTTTAAGAAGAATTGTTGAAAAGTGTATTATTTTAGAAGGTAGTTATGTTGAAAACACAAGAATCTAAAATAACGTAATTTTGTTAGCACAGTTACAAATAAAGAATTTATTAAAACAAGACTTTTTTCTGCTAAAATCAGCTCTTGAGATTTTCAAAATATGAATTAAGGGGTTTTTGGGGGAGCTGATTCTAAATCTGATAGAAACAGTTATTTAAAATAAGCCCTAATGTCCTTTTAGGCTGCCAAGCAGCTAAGTTTAATTTACTGCTTGCTTCACAAGAAAGGTAAAATTGGTTATAGAACCAAATTTAACTTGTACAAAGCCTTGGTCAGGCCGATCCTGACTTATGGTGTACCAACACGGTGCACAATAAGCGGGACAGAGCACAACAAGTTCCAGGTACTGCAGAATAAGCCTTAAAAATCATTGCGGATGCCCCAAGGTATGCTGTAGCTAGGATACTTCACAGGGACATTGACTCAATATTATGACAAAATTATAACGGATTACTACAGGCGGACGGACGTCGCTGCAAACCCACTTATTAGACAAACTTACGTACAATCCCCGCCAGGGTCCACCTACAAATTGCCGAAGAATTGGCTGCCCCCAGCTATTGTATTGAGGCACTAATGCTGGTAGCCTCGACAAGCCCAGCTCTCCAGAATTACACATGACACAATAAGCGATTTAGCCAAACTAAATAATGATACGAAGATTGGCCGACACAAGCATCAAAGATTAAAAGAAGTTAAAAGCACTGCCTGACTTAGAGGTCAAGGAAGATCCCGAGTGTGTTGGATCCCTTACCAAATGGCAAGACGATATACAAAGAATGGCGGACAAGAATTGGATCTTGGTGGCTTAGGACCAAAACCGATGAAGAGTATAATGACGGAGGCCAATGCCCAGAAGTGGACGTGGTTGGGAGAACAAGAGAAAGAATATATGTTGACCAGTAGATATATTTCCTTATTTGCACCATCATTCTTTATTTAAACCGAGGTTTTAAAATATGTGGACAAAATGGTGTCAACCTAACAAAAACTTTTGAATTCATTTGTTGCCAAGGATGTGCGGTGTTACGCCTACTTTGCCATTGACTAACTAGACAGAATATAATATACACTGTGAAATTGAAATTACTGTTTATCGAAATTTAATTACATCTTGTAGGCTAGGGCAGGTGTTAGAATTCTTTATGCCGTTTCGTTTTGTTTGAAAACGGGTTGACACAGATATTGTATCTTTAAATGTTTCGAAAATATTATTTCATCTTCACAGTTCAACTTTTAACACCCTGTACGTTAAAAACGAAGCATTTTAGGCCACATGGTTATATAAAACTTTCTTCATAAAACCGCCTTTTAAAATTGAAGGTATGTTGTTTTGGAATACCTGGTATAATAATAGAATATGTCCCCTTTGAGAGTGTAAAGATACAATAAAAGTATAAATGCATAAGTTGTAGGGCTTCTCCCAGACCACCAAAATATCCAATGTCCATTTCTTCCAATTAACAGTGACATAATTTTGAAAATAGGTAACAGCAAACACAGAGAAATATATTAAAGATCAAAATTTCAAAACCCCCTGAGTACGAAATAATAGCTACTATATCGAACTTATTTACTACATGAGTATCTTAACAACTCCTACAATAATAACCTCCTGAATCTTACTGCTCAGAGGGTGAGCGGTCTGCTGAAGCAACCTACCGAAAAAACGATAAGCAAAGCGTGCATAAAATTTCACCACACGCTAGCATTTATTGACGCGCGTTTGATGCTTACCAGCATTTTCTGAAGAGACGAATGACAAACTTCATTAAACGCGCGTGCTTTATTTACATTCACAGATAGGCATAGATGCGCGCGCGGTATTGCACGATACATCACATCTATCTGTGGTCGGCTTAAAGCTGTTATATTTTGGACAAGGTAATTGTGGCATGCATTTTAGTTAATAGTGTACATCTAGCCTGAAGTAACCAAAAACTTTTTAATAAAGGAGCGAATTACAATAGATTTAAAAATCATATAATCCCCATTTATTTTTGCAAGGCTAATAAAATGTCCTGCGTTTTATTGAAGCTTATATTAGCCAAAACACTAAAGAATTAATATTTCAATGCAAAAAACCACACTATAGATTTTAAATACCTGTTCAAATGATGAATATTGATTTTGTCCATCCCAATAGGGAGTTGAGGGAGGATGCTATTGAAAAAATATATTAAAATATCAAAACTCTATGGCGTAAATTAATTGACAATTTCTAATTCATTATCATGGACATAAATGTATACAGTGTGGCCCAAATTGGGCCTACATGTATGGGGATCTAGAAAGTTATAGAAGATAAAGAGACGGTTAAATGGGAAAAGTTTTAGACGAATATATTAACTTAAAGCCGCTTAGTACGCGATTCCATCTTTTTTGTTATGGACATATTTTTAAAAAACCAAAAAGCATTTTCGAAACTGTGCTGCAGCTTTTTTAATTTTCACTATTTTGGTAATCTGTAAAAACATTCTTCAAGCAACTTTTTAAGTTGATTTTAGTTCTGCAATTGGATTTTGAACACGACGTTTCAGTTATTTTATACCATCATCAGGTTCATTTTCTAATGGACGCCACATTGTATTTTGTACTTAAAAGGTAGCTATTGATGTCAGCTTTACAACGATGTATCAGTTATTGGTAAATACAGTAAAACCTTTGCTTGTGATCGCCTCTATAAGATGACCTCCGGCGTTAAACGACCGGGTATGAATTCCCCATATTTAAAAACGGAAATCCCATTATTTTATACTCCTCTTTACCGACCTATCTGTTAAACGACCGCGGGCACTCATCATCGGAATTTTTAGTAAACATTAATGCTAAAAAGACCCTCCATTAGGGCCAGTAAGACCCGACCCGACAATTCTTAGGAAATAATAATAATAATAAACTTCCTTATTTCAAATTATGAAACCAAAAGGGAACACGAAAAGAAATGACGTCATAATCACCAAGGGTGAAATAACACACATAAATATTAATACTATATCTACATACAAAAGTCACTCAAGCAATAAGGTTCCAAATCAATAAGCATTCTTTTAATTTCGTTTTTAAACAATTTTATGTATACAGAGTGTTTCAGAACATCTGGGCAATCTCCCGGATTTATATAAATCTGGTGAGAATAACATCGTAAGTTCATATACTTTTTTTTCCTAAGAGCCCCCCTCGAGGAGATATATGCCCCTAAAGGCCGGTCCTGAAAACTAGTTTTTAATTGATTGCCTTTGAATCGCCCTGTGTATTTTAATTAAAATTTGGTACGATCTAAACTAAGGAGAGATTCATTAAATAAGCCTAACAATAACAGGTATAGCTCATTCTGTCGGCCAGGGATAGACTAGCTCGGGCATAAATAATTTTACATTTTTGACAGGTGTCACGCTATCGGGATTTTGATATTATTTTTGGATAGCTTACGTATTTTAACGCAAAATAGATAATTTTCGTAGATTTTGATAAGTTGAACCGTTCTCGAGAAAAATTCACTTAATCATTAGTCTGCTTTAAAACGTTTAATCCTACCCGAGCCTGTTTCCTGTTTTTTCGTAACAGAAGGCTTCGTTAAATTCTTACGTCATGATATGATTTTAAGATTAGTTGTCAAATAATTATTTGTCACTCATATTTACTGTAAACTTAATCTGTGAACTTTAAAATAGCCGAGGTTAAAATGGAATACACATTTAATGAGTATGCGGATATGCACTTAATGTACGGGCTTGCTCGCTGTAATGCTTTGGAAGCTAAGAGATTGTATGCGGAAAAGTTTCCAAACCGGTGAGTCCCAGATCGGAAAACTTTTGAGAGGATCGATCAACGTCTCAGAGAGACAGGTAATAATTGCAAACTAACTATGATACTCGTAAACTTAGAACATTGCCCCTATTATTGTAGGCACACTTGCAAAAAATTCTGCTGACGGTGGCGTCCAAAGAACGGTCCGAACGGTTGGCTTAGAGGAAAATGTTTTAAATTCAATGGCTGAAGATCCTTCAACCAGTATAAGAAAACTCCATGTTCAATTAGGTGGCTCTATAACTACCATATTTAGAATTCTTAAAGAACAATTACTGCATCCTTTTCATTTACAAAAAGCACTTACACCTGAAGATCTTCCACGAAGATTGCAATTTGTGACCTGGTTATTAGAACAAAACAGGAATAACCATAATTTCGTTGGAAAAATATTTTTCACAGATGAAGCAGGGTTCACGAAAAACGGCATAATCAATTCGCACAATCTCCATCATTGGGCCAACGAAAATCCCTACGATAGTGGCGAGACATCAGCATCAATTTGCATCAATCAATGTCTGGGCGGGCATAAGAGGCACTCATTTAGTCGGGCCCTTTGTGTTACCTGCTAGATTAAATCGCGCTCTTTATTTAGAGTTCCTTCAAAACAGTGGCGTGTTTACCATGGAAGCTAGGGAAGCACAGCTTCCCCTAAACGATTAACTTAAAAAAAGAAATAATCCAATATAATCCTACTAGAGCTTACAATTAATTTTTAAAATTGTCCTAAATTTTATTTGTAAATCGGGCGAATCCGACCGCATTTTCATAAAGCACCCTTTATCAAAGAACTCCATAATCTAATTCTCTGCCTCGGTGACCACTTCACGGTGATGCCCGATTGATTTCGAGACATACCGACGCGCCATTCGCGCTGCGCCGCCTTCCGCGGTTGGAAGCGATTGGGAAGCAGCGTACTGCCGTATATTGTTTTAATACTTTTAATGCATCAAACAAATTAAAGTTGCGCGTGTCTAGGCGAAATTTAAAACCGTGCATAAATATTGGGAAAAGTACGCTGTTTTCAAACAGATTATTATTTTAATTATGGATCCTGTTGCTAGTTCAAGTTCGGCTGAAAGTGAAAATAGACTTTTGTGTGAGTGTATTGTGTGCCAGATAGTGGTAAAAGGATTTTCCACTTATATTTTTGAGGAAAATTCGAAATATCATCCCCGATGGGGAAAAAATTTCAAATTTTCTGTTATTAAAATATTTAAAAATATATTTTAAATTGATGCACTTCATATGCGTAACAATTTGTCAAGATTTACCCAAAAAAGGGCGTGGCACCCCAAAAATTTTCGCCTGCGGCGCAAGATCCCGCAACACTTTCGGTGGACCTGGTTACAGCTTTCCATTGTGTTAAACTATGGACACGCCACTGCTTCAAAATAATTTACCAAATCTCCTAGAAGATGTTCCACTCGAAACAGGAAGACTTATGGTTTATGCATTACGGGGCTCCTCCTCATTTTAGCCGTATTGTTCGAGAGCACTTAAATAATGTGTATCCAAATCAGTGGATAGGTCGAGGAGGACCCTGCTTGGCCACCTCGGTCACCTGACTTAAACCCCTTAGATTTTTATCTTTGGGGACATTTTAAAAACTTAGTTTATTCAACTCCAGTAACGACTCGAGAAGAACAACAAGATAGAATAACTTTTCACTCCCGCCAAATAAGACACAATGCAGGGGTATTGTGGAGGGTGCAGCAGTCTTCAGTACATCGTGCCCGGGAGTGTGTTAGAGTTCAGGGAGCCCACGTTGAGCCTTGTGATAAATTATTTAATTAATTAAATCCAATCATTTTCCTTTTATTATAATGATTGTAATTATCGTTATTGTCTTTTTCTCGAGAACGGTTCAACTTATCAAAATCTACGAAGAGTATCTATTTTGCGTTAAAATACGTAAGCTATCCAAAAATAATATCAAAATCCCGATAGCGTGACACCTGTCAAAAATGTAAGATTATTTATACCCGAGCTAGTCCATCCCTGGCCCACAGAATGAACTATACCTTTTATTGTTAGGCTTATTTAATGAATCTCTCCTTAGTGTAGATCATACTAAATTTTAATTAAAATACACAGGGCGATTCAAAGGTAATCAATTAAAAACTAGTTTTTAGGACCGGCTTTTAGGGGCATATACAGGGTGTAATTTAATTGAGTGCCGATACTTAAGGGTGATAATCTATGAATGATTCTAAGATAAAAAGTTCATATGGACATATGTCCTAAACCTCTTCATTTTTGAGCTACAGGGTGTTAACATTTTAAGAAAAATATAACCTTTTTATATAAATCACTCTTAGATATTTTTATGAAATTTTGTAAATACCTTTTAATCAATAAGGAGCATTTTTTGACCTAACAGATTTATAAAAATTTTTACCAGTGACGTCCGTACGGGGTTTGAACTGAATATTTTTAAAGAAAAAATGGATACGCCACTGCTTTTTCTAAAAACGAAACTTACTTTTGAAATTCTCATTTATTTTAAAGCAAATTTCGTTTATAGACTTACTTTTGTACGACGCACCGTTTTCGCGTAAAAAATAAAAACAAAAAAAAATAAAAAATTTTATTTCAAAAATCGCGATTAATTTAAAAGGAAAAATTCCAAACCTTAAATCGAAAGCGAAATGACAAGAGAAGATAAACAGAATAAAGAACCCACATTATTTACAGTAGTTGTTCGAAGTGTCGTCCACCCACACGTATGCAAGCATGGACTCTTCTTCCCATAGACTGACGCACATTTTCGAAGATTTCCGGGGTGTTTCTTATGGTTTGGCAGCATACTAATATACGATTTCGTAACTCTTCTTCGGTATGAATCGGCACTTGGTACACTAAGCTTTTCAGATGCCCCCAGAAAAAATAGTCTAAACTGTTAAGGTCCGGAGATCTAGGTGGCCATGGCTGCGTTCCTCCGCGACCTATCCACCGATTGCGATAGGTGTGATTTAAAAATTCACGCACTCGTAAGCTAAAATGTGGAGGCGCACCATCGTGCATTAGCCACATCTGGTTTCTTAATAATAATGGAAGGTCTTCAAGCATTGGCGGCAGATCTTCTTCAAGAAAGTGTAAATATGATTGTCCATCAAGTCTTCTTGGGAGAAAAAATGGGCCTATCAAATAATCATCAATAATGCCAGCCCAAACATTTATTGAGAACTGTTCTTGATGATTTGATTCTACAATTGCATAAGGGTTTTCATCCGCCCATAAATGGTTATTATGGAAATTTCTTATTGAGTTTCGAGAAAAATTAGCTTCGTCGGTAAAAAGAATGTGCCTGTCAAATAACGGATTTTCCATCAGGTTTTGAAGAAACCACACACAGAAATTAATGCGCATCGGGAAATCTCTAGGGAGTAATGCCTGGACTCTTTGAATGTGATATGGGTATAATAAATTTTCGATGAGAATTTTCCAAACAAGAAAATGTGAAACATTAAATGTTGCCGCGATTTTCCTCGTGCTACTTTCGGGGTTCTCCTCAATTTCGTGTAAAATTCCTTCTTCAAGTTCCGGTGTTCTTACTGTTTGATGGACTCCTTTAGCACTGTGGTCTACTTTTAAAGTTCCGGTCTCGTGGAGACGTCTATGAATCCTAGAAAATGTTCTCGGATCGGGTAGTACGCGATTTGGATACCGCTCTTGGTATATCCGCCTGGCTTCGTATGCATTACCGTCTGCAAGCCCATAAATAAAATGCATGTCAGTTAATTCACTGTTTGTAAAATTTACCATTCTTTTATTATAATTTAACGTCTTACTGTAATAATAATTATTTAATAATGCAAAATCAATGCCAGGCCTTTTGTCTTTATGAAAAGAAACGTCAAAATTGATGTAGCTTTACCCAGCCTACTGATTTTTATTTGATTTGCTTTAAGAGGGCATTTAATATGGTTACCGTTTTTTTCTTTTCAAACGTTCAGTTGAATGTCACTGGTGAGTAGAAAATAAATTGTTGTCCCAAAAAAAGTGTTTCCACTCATGGTGGGTGCCAACCAAATTCAACAAAATAAATAAAAGCAGTCTCAATGAACCGAAGAAAAAAATGTTTTTTTTGTTTTTATTTTTTTACGCGAAAACGGTGCGTCGTACAAAAGTAAGTCCATAAACGAAATTTGCTTTAAAATAAATGGGAATTTCAAAAGTGAGTTTCGTTTTTAGAAAAAGCAGTGGCGTATCCATTTTTTCTTTAAAAATATTCAGTTCAAACCCCGTACGGACGTCACTGGTAAAAATTTTTATAAATCTGTTAGGTCAAAAAATGCTCCTTATTGATTAAAAGGTATGTACAAAATTTCATAAAAATATCTAAGAGTGATTTATATAAAAAGGTTATATTTTTCTTAAAATGTTAACACCCTGTAGCTCAAAAATGAAGAGGTTTAGGACATATGTTCATATGAACTTTTTATCTTAGAATCATTCATAGATTATCACCCTTAAGTATCGGCACTCAATTAAATTACACCCTGTATATCTCCTCGAGGGGGCTCTTAGGAAAAAAAGTATATGAACTTACGATGTTATTTTCACCAGATCTATATGAATCCGAGAGATTGCCCAAATGTTCTGAAACACCCCGTATATGTACATACACTAATTACTTTATTGCAGGCGGGTCCATTCAATTTGCTTTAAAGGCTGATAAATCGTTTGTTACCATTAGTTTTGTTTCGAACAGTTTTAGTGGGTTTTAGGACTAACGTGAATATTTGAAGAAGGCGGGAAAAAGGAAATGTCTTTCTTTAAGCGAAAAAATTGAAATAATCGAGAAAAGTGAAACAAACTGGTTTAAGTGCCAGGAAATTGGCTAAAAAAGTGGGTAAGACCCAAGAGACTATGTTGCTTTAAAATAAAGCAGAAGTTAGACATATTTTGTTTCAAGAAGGTGGCAACGGTAAACAAAAAAGAAAATTTTCCAGGCAGTAGACAAAGTTGTTTTTAACTGGTTTTGTTAGGCGCGAATCAATCACTTACCAATATCCGGGCCCATAATTCAAGCCAAAACCCTCGAATCTGCTCAATGTCTAGGACTAGATAACCTCAAGGCATCAAATGGATTATTGGAAGAATTCCGTCGTCGGCACGATATTACCTTTAAGAAAATATGTGACCAATCAGCCGACAACAATATCAAATACGTAACTGCTTGGAAAGAAAGGCTATTGACCATTTTAAAGGATTATGCCCCAAGGGTCGTATTTAATGCAGATGAGACAGGTCTCTACTATCGTGCATTGCCAACAAAAACATGCATTGAAAGATGACAAGAGTACTGGAAAAAAAACAGCAAAACAACGATTTACAACTCTGTCCTGTGAAAATATGGAAGGTGAAAAGTAAGAACCACTTATAATAGGCAAAAACAAAAATCCTCGATGTTTTAAGGGCGCGCATATCGATAGGTTACCTCTCCAATGGGTCTCAAACAAAAAGCCTTGATGACAGCAGACAACATGACAACATGGCTTCACAGATTTGATACCAAGATGAAGAAGCAGAATAGAAGAGTGGTATTGTTTCTGGATAATGCAACGTCTCATCCCAAAATTACACTGGATAATGTCCAAACTTATTTTTCTATCACCCAATACTACCTCACATTGCCAACCTTTGGACCAAGGCATTATTCAGAATTTTAAAATGCTCTACAGAAGCTTCTGTATTAAGAAGCCTTTAACATGTATAGACAGAGTGGTTGTCCTTTTCAACAAATCGAAATAATATTACCATAACAAACACCTTGATATGGGTTTCGGTGGACTGCCGCAATTTGTCCCAGTGACAAAAAAAAATGCGTTATGAAAGCCAGATTCATGTATAATACAGATAATATTGACGACTTTGAATAAGAATATATTTCGCTCGCACAACTGTTTCCTAACATTAAGGACACATTTGTGAACTTAAAACGGTTTGATTCTATTGATAACGATTTTCCAACAGAAAGTGCAAAATTGACTATCATCGAGTGTTTTGAAGCGATCCAAGAAACGGATAAAACTACTCCCAACTTTGAGACAGGAAGAGGAAACTGACCTTGCGCCACTGTCGAAAATATCAAGCCTATCTGAAGCCTGCCCAAGTTTGACAGACATTTTTAATAATGTTAACAATTTTGACACGTCTACAAATATTTCTCAATTGCTATTAAAATGTGAATCTGAATTTCATAAAAATAAAATAAAAAATATGAAGCAATCATTAATTTTTGATTATCTTAAAAAATAAGAATTTCAAAGCAAACATACAGTATATAGGTACATATTGGTAAATTGGCTTGATATCATTTAATTTTAGTTCTGATAAATTTAAACAAAAATATTTAGAATTATTTACATACATAGGGTGTTCATTTGAAAACTTCCCACCACGGATTTATCGAAAACCACTGATTAAAAGAAAAAATGCCAAGACACGTCAAAAGATTTGCCAAAGGGGACAACTTTTTAACCAAAAACTACTTCACCCCCTTTTACCCTCTGCCCCCGGGGTCATCCCCTTAAAAATTTTAAATGACAAGGGGTATCAAGTAATAGCTTGTTTGAAAGGTCTTTCAAAGTGCTTTATTTTGACGTTTGATTTTTTAAAATCGGTCGATTCGTTTTCGAGAAAATTAGAAAAATCTTTTTTATCTGAATTTGTTCAGATAGAAAAAAAAACACACGAAAATATCACTTTTTATTTCAATAAGTGTTCAAAAACCAACATATTGGACCTTGTTACTAAATTGACTCAAACTGGATCTGTTGCAAATAAAAAACGTAATCATCGTAGAGTTTTGGATGAAGCCGCTCAAGTTGAAGTTTTGGGTCATTTTGGCATAAATCCTAATACTTCATTACGCAAAATTGTTGATACGACTGGTATTTCATTAGGATCTGTACACACAGTTACTAAATTTCATCCATTCAAAATGAAAATATTGCAAGAGTTAACCGAAGATGATGTCGATAGGCGAGTTGAGTTTTGTGAACAAATTACTGCAGCGATTAATGATAATACCATTCATGTAAAGAATATCTGCTTCAGTGATGAATGCACATTTTATCTAAATGGATTTGTGAATTTAAATGGAGGCATTTATTTAGATATGTTGGAAAATACCATCTATCCGCTTATCACTGAAACCATTGAAAACCAAATCGAAGACGATGGAAACCCAATACTTGATGAGGCTGAAATATATTTCCAGTAAGACGGCGCTCCTCCTCACTATGTTCTTCCGGTTCGGCAATGGCTAGACGACGAGTTTCCAGATAAATGGATAGGGCGAAGAGAGCCTATAGAATGGCCTGCTAGGTCTCCTGACTTGACGCCATTAGACTTTTTTCTATGGGGCCATTTGAAATCTATTGTGTTCACTCCCCAACCTGAAAGTTTGGATGAACTTCGTCAACGCATCATCGAAAGCTGCCATGATCTCCCACAACATGTTTTTGAAAATGTCCGTCAGGAATTTGAACATACATATATCATTGTTTGGCCAATAACGGGCAACATTTTGAACACTTATTGAAATAAAAAGTGATATTTTCGTGTGTTTTTTTTTCTATCTGAACAAATTAAGATAAATAAAGATTTTTCTAATTTTCTCGAAAACGAATTTACCGATTTTAAAAAATCAAACGTCAAAATAAAGCACTTTGAAAGACCTTTCAAACAAGCTATTACTTGATACCCCTTGTCATTTAAAATTTTTAAGGGGATGACCCCGGGGGGCAGAGGGTAAAAGGGGGTGAAGTAGTTTTTGGTTAAAAAGTTGTCCCCTTTCGCAAATCTTTTGACGTGTCTCGGCGTTTTTTCTTTTAATCAGTGGTTTTCGATAAATCCGTGGTGGGAAGTTTTCAAATGAACACCCTGTATATGTAGATACTTATTAATAAACAAACACTGTAAAAAGGCCTTGTTGTCATGTTTGACGTGTTGCAAAAATGAATTTTCATATTTTTTCAAGTCAATTTTATTAATTTACCAATAAGTGATACATCGTTGTAAAGTTGACATCAATAACTACCTTTTAAGTACAAAATACAACATGGCGTCCATAAAAAAAAATGAACCTGATGATGGTATAAAATAACTGAAATGTCGTGAATAAAATCTTATTTCAGAACTGAAATCTATTTAAAAAGTTGCTTTAAAAATGTTTTTACTGATTGCCAAAATAATGGAAAATAAAAAAGCTATAGCATATTTTCGAAAATGCAGCTTTTTTTTTAATATCTCAAAAACTAAAAGAGAATCGCGTACTAAACGGCTTTGAGTTGCAAATATATTCGTCTAAAATTTTTCTTACTGTTTCTCTATCTTCTATAGTTTTCTAGATCCCCATACATATAGGCCCAATTTGGGTCAAAGTGTGGCCAAAAATAAAGCCACAATATAGGGAAAACATTTTTATTCTTTGACTTCTCAAAAATTGATTGTAAAATTTAAACGGATCTAATTTTATGGTAGAGGAAATTAAAGTCTTACTTTTGTTATATTTCACAATTTAATTCAGTTTCCTGACACGTGTTTCAACCCTAGCGGACCATTATCAAAGGAATATAGGACAATACCAAAGAGTAACATAACCAATAAGAGGCGAAAGAAAGCCAGTCCGGCGAAACCAAATTTGTATATATAACAATATAATATCAGTCAAATATGATGTGTCATAAAATATTTTGTTATCAATCACTGTCAATCGTGTTTTGACGTAAACAAAGTGATAAAATAAGGTTACACAAAACAGGCCTAAGTTTGAATACTATTTGCATTAAAAGATATTGAATATTCAATTAATTTAATCATATTTTTAGATGTAAAGCCTGGCTTGTTGCCTGTAACAGGACAATTTTTTTTTTCGTGTAGAGACTGTATTCGGATATAAATTTTTATCCTATAAATGTATCCTATTTTTTACTGTGTAGCTGGTGGTATCAAGGTCATAGAATTTGTGTACATCAACATCAAAGAAGCCGACAAAGCTTTCGCCTCTTAGTTGGGTTACTCTTTAACAATATTAAATTCTACATGTCATTAAAATAAAATTAGGGAGATGAAGTGAATTGACAGATGATGGGTTATTTCGGTCCTTAATTTACAGGTATTGGCCAAAGGTAAATCCGTTCACAGATTTAAGAGAATGACTACCTGCCTTTAGTTATCACCCATCATAAAATTCTTTGTTGAATGGGAAAAAAATAAGTATACAAATCAGTGTTGCAAAACCAGTCATTTTATTAGTTCGTGTGAAATAAAAACGCAGCTTTGATTATCCAAATATGTGGCGTCCGTGGATTGGTGAATCTAGTATAGAACAGCCGGAGGGGGTACAGGTACAACCACAGTGCGGAAATGAAAATAGAAGAAGACACTTATCTTTAGATCCTAAACAGATTATAAAAAATGTATATACAACTCTCATAGAACGTAAAAAGTTGAGTAAAATGGAATGTATTGAAGAAACAGCCACATTGACTAATATTAAAACAGAAAACCGTATGAAAAATTGTGAATAAACCCATCACCGAAAGGAAAAGAAGGAAATATTCTGGGACTTGCAAAAAATTAGATCGCAGCGATGAAGATTTAGTTCGACGCAAAATGTATAAGATGTATTAAGAGCATACGGTACCAACACTGGATAATTTACTGAAAATACGTGAGATAGATAACACGGATATCAATTGCGGTAAGGACAACGCTGTGGAAGTGTCTTCAACGAATCGGCTTTAAATTTAAAAAAGTCGATAAACGGCAAGTTATCATGGAATCGCAACGACTTACGGCATGGCGATTTGAATATTTGACAAAAATCGCTCAGTACAGAAGTGAGAACAGACCTATTATATACTTAGATGAAACCTGGTTTGATACGCATGATACCCCATCAAAAGGTTGGGTTGATTCTAGTGACAGGTGTAGAACAAAGGCACCATCAAACAGAGGAAAAAGAATAACCATAGTACATGCAGGGTCCGAAGATGGTTGGGTACCAAATGCACTTTCATTGGCAGCCAATAATATAAATGACTCCTGTTTAGATTACCATAACGATACCACAGCGGAGTTATTTGAGGATTGGTTCGTAAATAAGTTAATTCCTAGTGTTTCTCCAAATAGTGTGATTGTTATGGACAACGCAAGTTACCACAGTTAAACAAGCACCCTTGTTCAAAAGATACGAAAATGGCAATACAGGAATTTATGTATCAGAATGATATATATTTTCATGAAAGTTACACTAAAAGAGAGTTACTTGATGTGCTTAAATTTCTGAACCTAGAAAAGGAGTACTACTGCGACAGCTACGCTAAAAGTAAGGGGCATACAGTGCTAAGGCTTCCGCCGTATCACTATATATTCAATCCCATAGAACACATATGTAATCAATTAAAATCTGCCGTTAGACGTAATAATGTATCACCCACTATAAACGCTAGTGTACTGGATATTATTATTACTGAAGTGGACAAAGTGCCTGTGAGTAGCTGGAAAAAGTGTGTTTCGCATATTAAAACTGTTGAAAATTCATACATTCAAATTGGGAATATTACAGAAAGATTTATTATTAACATAGGTGTTGATAGTGACAGTGAAAATGAATTAAATGGGTAAACTGTAGTTGCATTAATTATTTATAATATATTCTATCTAAAATTGTTTATTATTTGGGTCAAATCATCCATGCTTGAAATACAATTCAGTGCGGGCCTGTGTAGACCCCAGCCTGGTTTTAAACAGGCGTCAACACGAGTCGGTAAGTCATTCTCTTAAATCTGTGAACGGACTTTACAACTAAATTACAGGTGTGATTATAGAGGTATTTACATCTAAGTAATAAAATTAGGAAAATGATATTATGTATATAATTATGGGGTTTTTCGTTCGTAATTATTGACAGTGTTTATTGCATATTAAGTATTAGATTGGCACCTGAAGGTATTTCAATTTGATTATTAACAAAATTACATCGATTTTTTAAGGCTTTTTTGATCGCTAATGTTTCTAATAGGTTGAGTTTTCTACCCTTGTGTTAAGTATATATCGGTTTTATTTTGTGGGATATTGAGTGGTTATTTATTATACAGTGGTCCGCAATTCCTGTTTTATTTATTTTTTTTTAAATGGATGTTTTATGTTCTTTTTGCATAGTTTTAAATTTTCTACATGTTTGACTAGGCTAAAAGAACATAAAACATCCATTTTTAAAAAAACAAAATAAAACAGGAATAGCGGACCACTTATAATAAATAACCACTCAATATCCAACAAAATAAAACCGATATATACTCAACACAAGGGTAGAAAACTCAACCTATTAGAAACATTAGCAATCAAAAAAGCCTTAAAAAATCGATGTAATATTGTTAATAATCAAATTGAAATACCTTCAGGTGCCAATCTAATACTTAATAGCCTAATAACTTAAGATAAATATGCAATAACACTGTCAATAATTACGAACGAAAAACCCATAATTATATACACAATATAATTTTCTTAATTTTATTACTTAGATATAAATACCTCTATAATCACACCTGTAATTTAGTTGTACCTTTGGCCAATACCTGTAAATTAAGGACCAAAATAACCCATCATCTGTCAATTCACTTCATCTCCCTAATTTTATTTTAATGACACGTAGAATTTAGTATTGTCTTATATTCCTTTGATAATGATCCGCAAGGATCGAAACACGTGCCAGGAAACTGAATTAAATTGTGAAATATAACAAGTAAGACTTTAATTTTTCCTCTACCATGGAATATCCATTTCACCAAGCATGTAGCCCATCACAAATCAATTATCGATCTAATTTTACCATCGCCAAATATTATACCGGGTGGTGTACCGCCAGACTGACCATATAGGAAATCCCAACTAAATTCTACCCTCAAATATTGATTACCATATTAATTTTAGGTCAAAAATGTATTGGACTTCTTTGAATGCCCTTGCATGATGGACTCGCACAACAAATTTTAAGCACTTGAGTTTATTAAGTTAGTACAATCATTATTTTTTTTTCGAATACTGTAAAACATATTAAAACTAATAAAAAAAATTAAACGTCTAGTATCATAATTATTACTAGTGGTTTCATTGAAGTATGTATCAGAGCCGTATTTAATTTCCAAGGTATTTACGAAGACTTTTTTCTAATAAATAACTTTTAAATGGCTTACTAGAAAATAATAAAATTTAATGTGCGAGTCCATCACAGAAGGACCTTCAAAAAAGTCATATACAATTTTGAAGCAAATTGAATAGGAGAGCCAATATTTGAGGGTAGAAAAAAATGTACATGGGATTTTCTATGGATAGTCTGGCAGTGCACCATCCAGTATATACAGGGTATTGCAACAGAGCGTAACATGGTCTTTTAAATATGCCTTGTAATAGGTAACCCTAAATTTTATCTTTTTTTAGTATTTAATAATATTACGCAGACAAGGTACTCAAAATTTAAGTAGATGTTGAGGTAAGATGTTATCTACTACAACTAATATTCATAAGAGAATTATTTTTTATTTCAAACTTTGAGTAATTCTCAAGAACTTAAGTATGTGTATACCAACTGGCTGCGGCAATAAACAATGATCAACGCGCGATTTTGGCGTTCGAGCTTGGATAGTGGTCCGCGGAAATTTAACCTTAGACGCGACCAGGCTGATTGGTGGTGTTGATTTGATATTGAAACATTTAGTTTTTATAATTTTTTTATACTTTGGCGATTTCCCGTTTTTCTATCAAATACTGACAAAAATAAAAATTTCTTTGAAAATGTAAGAAAAAGAATATAAGATATCCCAAAAATAAAAATTATTCACATATGCTGTAAACTTTATTGAGGACACTTATAGCCGTCGTGAAACATCTTGCGTTTTTTATTTATATTTAGAGTCCTATCTAGAGCAAAAACTAAGAACAAACCACAAATACAGTAGATATCATTTAAGGTCCAGTCCCACATATCAGTGCCAAATCAGCTCTGTCTAGTGTCAGGGATGCCCGGTATACATTAGCGATGTTCATTAGGATATACCCGCCAGTCGTCATTGACTAATGGTAGCAGTATGTTTACCAAACGACGAACTAGCTTAATTAGCATAAACTGTAGTATAAATGTAATAAGTATATCGTCATTCATGTACTTTTACGATCCCACCAAAAGTTTTGTACTCTTACGACCGAAACCTCCTCTCTCAACGCGTCAGTCAAACCGAAAAATATCGTTGGCAACGAAAATATGTTAAGATTTACTTACCCAAACTGACATAAGACTGAAGGTCAAAAACGTGACTGTGCCGGAGTCCTACACCTGTGACGTGTTGTCTTTGCAGGATTTTCTCTGATATTTGTGACTTTGTAAGTCTATGTGTATCTATGTAGGTATGCTTAAGAATAGGTGCTGTTTACCAGCACCACGAGATGGAGCCATCTAGTTTCAATTCTCTGTTTATTTTCGCCTTTTCTGTTTTAAAACAGAAGCCTCCTTTTATCGGTATGGGAATACCGTTAGCAAGGAGTAATAAAGGAACTTAAAATGGAATGGAGCGGAACTAATTATTATAACAGGACTTATATTTCTAATTCCTAGGATTTAAACCACTATCCTGATTTATTATGTTTCGACTATTAAAGTTAGCACCTCTCTAAAAGTAAAAAATAACAAACAATTTTATGTTATTCCTTTTAAACACGTCCGCCTTCGTCAATATGGCTCGCTATTTTTTGCGACATCGCGAGAACGACGCCAAGAGACGCAACACTTGCTAGTCCGTCAGTCGTGAAAACCACGGAAATGATCTAAACCGAAAGCCAAAGCCGAAAAGGTATCGGTATCGACTGGCGCCGCTGTAACAGCGGCGGGCGCGGCGACTCGCTCCACTCCGGGATGGTTGATGGTTTCAAAGTAACTGCTTGTTTTTAGGTTGTGGAGCGCGACACCACGGTATCAAAAAATACCGTTCCAAAGTAGCAGTTCCGCTAATACCGACCCACCTCTAATCAGAACCTATAAAGCTATAATATTAACCCCACTGACGAGCTGTTTTACGGCGAAACACGTCTGGGGGATGGTTATGGCAGAACGAAAAATGCCATGGTACAAATTAACAAGGTATAGTATCTAGCCGTTTCAGTTTCATACGAAGCGCGCACTGACGTCATCGCGTGATATATTTTAAATTGCTTATGGGGATGCGTATTGTTATTAGCTTTCGGGCGTAATTTTATGATTATATAGTTATTTTTATCAAGTAAAAATATACTATACATACAATATTAGGTATCTCAGTGCTAGTAGCTCCACAGAAACATAATTTAACAGACAATTAAACTGAATAACAAACCAATACTTTTATGAAAATGAAGAGTTGATTCATGATGATGATGATGATGTTGTTGTAACGTAATACTAACGACTTTCCCGTTTCGAAAATAAAAAATCATAAAAAACGGCATTTTTTCATTTTATTCCAACCTTAACTAAAATCGAATATTCGGTGTCTTAAACCGAATATTCGGCTGAATACTGAATAATTATTCGGCTTCGGTCCCATCTCAGTTAACTGGTGGTTAATCTTTATGTTCAAAACGGGTGTTATGGGAAACAAATCTACAAGAAAGTAATTGGTAATTTAATGCAAAAGAGACGACCTATGGTGGCAGTTTACGCGTACTTATTTCCAACCTGAATTTTTTTTATCGTTAACAGTTTTTGCTCTAGATATGCGTCTAAAAATAAATTAAAAATGTGCATACCCAAGAAATAAAGTTAATAAATACTGACCTGCATGGGCGCGTGTTGAACTCCTGGTGGTAAGGGTTGTGGCATAAACGGCTGTTGTGGTGGAATATATTGAAGCTGTTGCCCAGGCGGACCCATATGTTGAGCTGGTGGCATCGGGGCATGATGCATGGGTGGCCCATGAAAATCCGGTTGCTTGTTAGGATACCCATGGAAACCATGCATGGGTTGTTGCATGGGTGCTCCGGTCGGGACTGATTGCATCGGAGAATCTTTGTTAAAAACAAAAGAGTTTACCAATAGGTTTTTGAATTAAATTTCGATTAACAAATCGAGCAAGGTTACTATTTTTTATTAGTTTAAATGTTTTTTATTGGTACCCAAAAATAATAGATAATACAGGGTGTTGGGAAAATGTGTTTGGATATTAGGGCAGGTTATTCCACGTGACAAAATAAAGGTAGTAAGTCATCCAACAAAAAATCGAAAAGTCAATATTTTCCGTATGACAGCTAATCAAACTTTAATTTCTTATTTTTAATATAATTAATTTCTTTACCAATCAAATTGATGTTCGGCACAGAGAGAGACTTAACTTGGTGATTTCTATCATTCTGTTACAAAAATGTTGCCCTACTAAGCCACCAGAGGGCACTTTACCTAAACCCATATTTTATTTTTTGCAAATCTTTTTTGTTTTGACAGATATTACAAAACCAACTATGCCGTGTTAAACACAATAAAATAATAAATAAAAAGGTTTCTCCTCGTCCAAGTCGATAAACCTCATCCTTGCGTTAGTCACAAATTACCGTTAAACATTTTTATTATCATTAAAACAGTTTTTCCAATGGGCGCAAAAAATCAAGTTTTAATCAATTATATGACTTACTACCTTTATTTTGTCAGGTAGAACCGCCTGTTCAAGTATCCAAAGACATTTTTCCAACCCCCTGTATATCTGAAGAGTAAGATTAATAGCTGAGTAATTAAATTCATGTCATTATAGAGTAATTACTCTCGTCGAAATTTGACATTGTAATTATATAGGGTGCTTCAGAAGTACGGTACGTACGTACGTAACTTATAGAAGTGATTCCTTATGATATTCTCAGAGAAAAAGTCCATATGAACATATGTCCGGAGTTGCCCCGTTCTTGATATACAGGGCGTTAAAGTTTTTTATAAATTTGTTTAAATATCCTTTTCCCGATTTTATTGAAATTTAGTACCGTTATTCATAATGATAAGGGGCTTAATTAGCCCTAACCTAAGTCCAGTGGCGTCCCCAGAGCTTTTCAAAAATATATAATAGTCCATATTTATTTCTTTTAAAAAGGGATAAGTTTAACATTTTTTGTAAAATTAATCATTTTTCGTGTAGAAGGCTATGGCATGGTCAATCACGGATAGCCACGACAGAAAACCAAATTCTGTAAATGCGCCATTACGGATTGTTGTCATATATTACTGGTATTTGATTGATTTTGTAAGTTTATTTTTATTTTTTTATTTCAAATTCAGAAACATTCTCTCACTATATGAGAGTTGTGACTCAGAGCGCCATCTTGCTTAAATGGGCCAAAGGAACATCCTCTAATATTTTCATTAGTGCATCTCATATTATATAGGTGTCTATTTCCCGTTAAAGTTTCTTAATAGATAAAATACTTAATTTTAGAGCCCAAAATAAAGCACGACACGCTAAATCCAAACCGACCTTGACGTTCTCGTGGAAATATTACGTGTTGGTTCTCTTGATACCATTATCCTGAATTGTTTCGGTTTGAGATACCAGAACTCGTAAAATAAGCCTCATAGGACCATACCACCCTTCTTCTAAAATGTCCGTTCTCCTGCAACAATTGTAGGTACCAGTTGCAAAAAACTATTCTGCGTTCTGCGTCACCGGGATGCAAATGTTGGACTAGATGGTATGTATGGTTTAAATTTATATCTTTTTAGTATTAACTGCGTTCTTTATTTTTTAATCCCAACTGCATCATACATTTTTCTGCATGATATGGATGGTTCTACCGTGACAGAGGCCAAAACATTTATTTCTGCTTCTTCCCTGTTTTCCTTGTTGTAAAAATTAGGCCCTGGTTTTTAAAAGATTCGTGCTCAATGAGATTGGCTTGGATTTTTTGGAATATTCCTTTATCAGGTTGTTGTATTTCTGTATAACTACGAAAAATTTAAATATGTAACAAAAAGCTAATAATAGATAACAATAATGATTAAAACTTTTTTATTTTTATTATGGATATTAATGGTATGCTCCATTCCACAATAATTCGTTGATTTCCCGACCGCAATAAAATTTAAACCCAGCCATAAATCAGTGCCTTTTGAAAGGGTACAGGTCCTGATTACCTACTAATTTCACTAGTTTAGGTTAGCTATTTTCAACGAAACAACAAATATAAAATAATAGGTAAGTATCTTTATTTTAATCATGTAATTAAATAGCTATTAATATTTATACAAAAATACTAATCTACAATATTATAATATCATCTATGCCTAAACTAATTATTAAGGACCTTACGTTACTATTAATTATGTTATTATATTGGTATATTAGGTAGGTTAATGGCAAATTGCTGGTGTTCAATATAAAGCAGTCTTTTCATCTTAGTTCATCAGTCGTTTGGTGTTTGTCAAGCTGTGCGTTAAAGGTATTTTCGTGTGTGTTATCGAGTATCCAAAATATGTAAGATCTGTGTGAAACTTTAGATAATATTGCTTCCGGAAGTTATGGTGTAACGAAGAAAAAACATTTATCACTTGATGCCAAAAACATCATAAAGAACGTTTACTGTACCTTTTAGAAAAAGGGTATGACCGGAGTGCAAGTTTTTGTGAAACGAGCATTTTGACCAAAGTTGCATTAACGACAGTAAAAGATATAGTGACCAAACCCATCCAGCCAAGGAAAAAACGGTGTGACAGCGGAAAATTGAGAAGCATCGAAGCAGCTGATAAAGATTTGATTCGGGGGAAAATTTATGACATGTACAGTAAACAAATAGTCCCAACAATAGATAGGTACGTTAAAAAAGGTACTTATAGCAGACGAAACCGACATATCATGTGGCAGGACAAGCCTTTGGAGAATAGTAAAACCAATGGGGTTTAAATATCGTACCATTGACAAATGACAAGTACTAATGGAATCGCAGCGTTTACAAGTATGGCGTAGAGATTATTTGAATCTTATCAGACAATATAGGGAAGAAAATCGTTCAATTATATACTTGGACGAAACTTGGTTTGATACCCGCGACACTCCTAAAAAAGGTTGGAGCGATTCAATAATCAAATGTGAAACTAAAGTTCCTTCAAACAAAGGACAAATAATTACGATATTACATGCAGGTTGAGAAAATGGATTTATTCCGAACGCTCTATTATTATCTGTGAAGAAAATTGCTAATTCATCTTTGGATTACCATCAAGACACGGATGCTACATTGTTTGAAGATTGGTTTCAGAATCGTCGGCTTCCGAATGTGCCCAAAAATAGTGTTAAATGTGATGGACAACGCTAGTTACCACAGTCGCCAACTAAGTAAACTGCCGAATTCAAATAATACAAAAGTGGAAATTCAAAACTATATGATGGAAAATAATATATATCTCGAGGAAACCTATACAAGAAAGGACCTTTTAAATGTTTTAAAAACATTCAATATTGAAAAAGAATATATCTCTGACAATCTCGCAAGTGCTAATGGTCACACAGTTTTACGCCTCCCTCAGTATTACTGTATTTTTAACCCAATAGAGCATATATGGAGCCAGATAAAGACGATGATTAGAAGAGAAAACACATTCCCTACAGTAAGTAGTTCTGTTATATAATTAATTAAAAAATGTGTAATAATATCCCAGTAGAAAGTTGGAAAAATTCTGTGAGACACGTGATCCAAGTCGAAGATTCCTATAACATAATTAATAGTAACGTAAGGCCCTTAATAATTAGTTTAGGCATAGATGTGATAGTGAAACAGAGCTAAATATAGAGTAGGTTAAGTTAAATATTGTATTATTATAATATTGTAGATTAGTATTTTTATATAAATATTAATAGCTATTTAATTACATGATTAAAATAAAGATACTTACATATTATTTTATATTTGTTGTTTTGTTGAAAATAGCTAACCTAAACTATTGAAATTAGTAGGTAATCAGGACCTGTACCCTTTCAAAAGGTACGGTGCCTACACAATGGATATTTGTCAGGCAACTTATTTATGGTTGGGATTACGACTGGAGGTTGTCATTTAAATTTTATTGCGGTCGAGAAATTAACGAATTATTGTGGAATGGAGCATACCTAATAAATGAGTTTAAAACTTATCTATTAAAATATAGCTGCAAGGCTGCGTTCGCGTCTTCATTCGCTTGAATAAAACGAGCATACATAATATAGTGTTTTTAATCATTTTCATATTTATTATTTTGTGCCATGTTGTACAATTTTTCACAGAAATAAAAAATAAACGGTCGTAACTCAAAAACAAAATAATTTTTTAGAAAAAAACGCACTACGCCACTGAATTCGACATAAAAAACTCTATAATAACCCATTTTTACCTTAATGATAAGTTATCAAATAATCGGGATACAGAGAGAGGAGCGTCAAAAATGACAAATTTTCAAAATCGCCCTGTATGTCAGAAACTGAGAGGGCTATGAAAATCTCGTTGGCGGCAATGAAATTGTCATAAAATAATAGAACAGTAAGCCGCAAACCCCATCTTTCTATCTTTTATAATAAGGAAGCTGGTATATGAAAACACACGAAAACTGGACACCCGTACAAGTATTTCATTTACACCCGGTATATCGAACTTAATAGCTAGGCTAACGCACCTAGAAGTTTTTAGATGTTCTGGAGATATTATGTTCTTTGCAAATAAACATTATGGATGTAGCTTATCCGAAATTTTTCATGGCATAAACACTTAAACTTTTTCCCTATTATGTGAATTTAAAATAAACCAACATTTCCACTTTTAACATTTACCTGCCATTGGCTGCATAGGATGACCCATTTGGGCAGGTGGGGCGTTCGAACCCCATGGATTGTGGTACTGTTGCTGTGGTGGAGTATCCCAGGCAAGGCGAGCTTAAAAATAATAAAATATCTTTCTATAGTCGATTTACTTTCAAGATACACGACCAAAACATATCAATTGCATCGGCGTAAAAATCCAACCGATCCGCACTCACAAGGAGGTACAAAAACTATGAGTGGGACGAGGGGATTTTTACTTGCAAAACAAACAAGTAAAAAAGCTAAAAATACAATAATCTCAGCAGCGTAAACTGATTCCGATCCTGTCAAAAATCGAAAAGTGCTAGCACCTTTCGAGTTTTATTAGAGAACGGCCAATAAGAATAGAAAGTGCAGCGATACCCCGCCTATTTCGTCACGTGGCAATGTTTACATGGTGTCTATTTTGAAAATAAACTTTAGATAAAATCGAGGGGTGAACCACTGGAGTAAAAAAATGTGACAGTATTTCGCAAATAGTGAGATTTCTCGCGAGTGTGGGATTTCGCACGATTGAAAATGTTTGCGCGGAACGGAATTCGTAATGTTGATAAAAACAATGAGTAATCTATGATGTATGGAGTCCCAGGACGGGTTAGTACAACCAAGATTTTAGAACGTCCAAGAAAGCAGTATGACATGGTGGACTCCAGAACGACCCACTGAGCGGATAAATCTGCCTTTGGAACGGGGGGGGGGGGGGGGGGATTAACTAGTGCTTAAGGTCCGTCTATCTATTTTACAAACTCATTATAAATGCTAATCCCTAATGCCGATAAGACCGGGTGATCGAATGAAAGCAGGAACGCACTCGTTGCTGATAGAATAAGGTTGCGCTGCTTTAAGATAATAAATATATATTAAAAGCGTGAAAAAAATATTTTTTTTATCTACCTGTATGCAACAAAAGTGTCGTACTGATTTTTTATGTTAGAAAGAAAACGCAAAAACATATTTTAAACGTAATTTAATAATAAGTAATAATAATAAAATAATAATATAACAGTATATAAAATACAATACAATTAAAATTATAACATATGGGACGGTTATTAACTAAAACAAAATATACACATACCTACAAAAAAGTACCGTTTCAGAAAAATAATTATTACATTTTAACCCAAGTCAGTTTCACTGTCACTGTCGTCATCCAAGTTCACAATAATTCTTTCTCTGGGTAACAGATTTATATTTACGTATGACTTTTCTACTTTTTGAACATGCGCTACACAATTTTCCCAGCTTTTGTTTGGAATATTTTGCATCTCTGACTGTACTAAAGCTGTCACAGAAGAATTTAAGGTTGGCGAAACATTATTCCTCCTTACCGATGCTTTCAGCTGCTGCCATATATGTTCAATTGGGTTGAACATGCAATGATAAGGAGGAAGTCTTAACACGGTATGACCCATTTCTGCCACCAAAGTGTCACAATAATATTGCTTTTTTATTGAATTAAAATTTCGAGCAATTGCTTTTTTGTGTAATTTTCCTCAAAATACATATTATTTTCCATCATATAGTCCTGGATGGTAACTTTTGTGTCATTGGAACACGGAACTTTATTTAACCTACGACTGTGGTAGCTCGCATTATCCATCACTATCACACTATTTGGTGGTATATTTGGTAATAATTTGTTTTTAAACCAGTTTTGAAATGGTTCTGCCGTAGTATCATCGTGATAATTAACAAGGGAGTCCTTTATATTTTTGGCTGATGAAGCCAAAGCGTTTGGTATAAATCCGTTTTTTGTCCCAGCATGAATTATTGTTATACGTTTACCTTTATTTGATGGAGCTTTGGTTCTGCATTCACCCGATAAGTCTACCCCACCTTTATCTGGAACTTCGTGTGTGTTATACCACGTCTCGTTCAAATAAATAATATCCCTTCCATCCCGTCTATATCCATGGACTGCAATTAGGTATTCCATCCTCCATCTTTTTAACCGGGCCGATTCTATAATTACTTTCGTTTGTTAATTTCATTTTAAAACCGTTTCTTAAAATACATTTCCTTAGAGTCTCACGACAACACTCTATTCCTGTATCGTCTTTTTTTAATCTTTGCAATAGGGTTTTTAAAATGGGGATCATTTGTTCTCTGTACATAGCATATATTTGTATACGAATGATATCGACATCCGTCGCGTCCAGTTTCTTAAAAGTAAAAGAGTTTTTCCTCTTTCTTCTTTCCACTGTAGTTTATTTACAACAAACTACACTGTGCTCACTGGCCTGCGTGTCAAAGCTGCCGATTCCTTCATTGCAGGAAATTTTGAAAAACCACGTTCAAGAAGGGCGGTGTAAACGTCGAAGATTACTTTTTTTGTGTCAACTGATAAAATATCACGCTCTGATTGGTATTTATCACGACGCGTAAATCCACTTGGCGTACTGATTTCTTCCCACGGACGAAACATTCTTAGATATCACGTTTAATTGGCAACAAATAACTTCTTGTCTAAACCAATACAAACATCTAACTGAATTTTAAAACCAAAAATCAGCATATTTAATTAACTAAAATAAACCTATTTTATTTTACCCTAATTATTTTAAGAGGATTACTGAGAAAATATAATAATATAATAGTCTTTAAATAGATCCATACCTGGAATCCCCATATCAGGTGGCCGAATTTTACACCTCACATAATTGGTTATTATGACGGTAAGGGATTAGCATTTATAATGAGTTTGTAAGATAGATCGACGGACCTTACATGTGGTTTGGATCCCACGTCAAAAACTGTAGGTACCGGCAGGCAGACGTAACCCAGACGTTAAACAAAAGGGTTACAACAAGCCCGAGAATAAGCTTCGGCTGCAGTATAATGGCAAAATGCCAACCCTTCTTTTTTCTTCTTCTGAAAATAAGGTTGGTGGAGTATTTCGAGCAAATTCTTCAAGCCTTAACATGTAATTATCGTTAATCAAACTGATTCCGTCATGACTTATGTATTCAGTCTAGGCTAACAAATCAGTAAGATATATGGGAAATAATCCATCTAATTCAACTTCTTTTAAGACAGCCAACAGTTTAATTTTGCTAGAAATATATCATTTCTCTAGAAATATATTTCAAGTAAAACTTATGAGAATAAAAATCAAGAATAAAAGCCACACAATCTGGCAAAAGGTTAGTTCAGTTTAGAGGTAATAAATATCTTTCACCTAAATAACAGTAGGTACCTAAGTACCAACCACTGAACGCCCACCAGTAGAAAAACAAAGCTAATCGCCCAGCAATCTAAAAAATGTCCCCGGCATGCATCGTTTCGCGGAAGCGTATTTCATGTCCGTACGTCGGATTTCTACGATTTTTCGATATTTCACGTTTATGTTGTCCAGAGCCGGTCGTCCCTTTATTCTGTATTCACACAGAGTTTGGCGTGTGTATTGTGGTATTTACGCGCGTTATTTCCAAGGATTTTCAGTTCTTTATTGTACTTTGTGGAACTTTTGTTAGAAACTTATTACTAGATTAGACTTTTATAAATAGTTAAGTTTTATTTAGGTTATAGTGCAGTGGCTTTTAGTGTAAAGTGTAAAGTGTAAAGAGACACAAGTGTATGGTGTTGCTTTGCAACAATTGTTCGCCAGCGATCCAAATTCAGTTCTTCATTCAGTACTTAGCTACTTAAAATAATTTTAAAATTGTATCGCCGCATAGCATTTAGGTAGGTACCTTGCTTTCAACACAATTCAAGTATTTATTTAAGTAAGTGTTTTTTTTTTATGTTTCAGCTGTTGATTGTTTTGATGGGTATACTTGCCTACTATAACATTAAAGTACTTTAATATGATTTATGAAATTTAAAACTCGACAGAGTTTTAACTAGGGATAATAATGTATCCAACTTATTAACTGATTTTTGACACATTAGTGAAATATTTAAAAATGCTTTTCCCTTCTTGACACTTTAACAAAGTAATTCACAGTATATCAATATTATATGTTTCGTCAATACAGATGCTATTTTATTGTTGCCTCCATATTTCAACGTAAAAAACTTTATTTTTGTTTAAAAATCACATACTATATTAAAATACTACTTTCATTACCGCTTTCTTGTTGATTTATTCATTTTTTTAGTGTACTAAACATATCTTTCCTACTAAAACCTTAACTGTAGTTTATATATTATATAAGTAAATATATTAGTAGCATGATTGTTAATTTAGTGTTTTACAGTTTTTATAATGCGGTGCATTGAGGCTTTCCACAATTATATGCTTTCTAGCATATTATATTCACTTTCCACCCTACAAAGTGCCATGGCAAGACAAACGCACATATTTCTCAAGTCTACTATAAACATTTAAAGCCTTTTCTAACTTGCTCTTAATATATTAAAAAAAAAATAATTTTTGCCGGATGTTGTATGGAAAATGATAGAAGCAGACTAGGCGACAAAGGGCACCTGATACGGTGTTAAGAACAACCATTAATTATTACTTACGAAACTATGCCAGAAACTAAATTGTAATCGAAATTTCAGTTTCCATATCTACACCCCAAAATACGCAAGTCCTGAAATTTGTATAATCTTTTGCGGTGTATTGCTTCTTCGAGAAAATTAATGCCTTACATTTTCTCATATTTCATATTATACCAAGATTTACTATAATTGCTTTTTTTTTTCATAAATCAATACATACCCGAACAAATTAAGTCAAATAAGTTTAAAGCCGAACCTGGCGTACACGCGAACTGCGCAGACACAACGTTTCCGGAAAACGACTCATGCTGGGGACATTTCTGTAACACGGTATTATAAATAAATAAACAAATAAATTCCTTTATTTGCCAACAAAATCATCATCATCATCAAAAAAGACATAGCAACGTCAACACTGAGCCATATTGATGCTCACTATAGTTGTATAAAAAAAATTTATAGAAATAACATAATACAAAGTGATGTCATTAATATTAAGTTCCTAACAAAATTGATTCAATTGACAATATCAGATACAAACAGAAATAAAAATAAAAATAAAAAATGTTAAAATGTTTTAAAATGCATGGACAGTAAACAATATAACAATGATAAAATTTCGTTAAAAGAAAATAAGAGAAAACAGCACTAGTGAGAACACAAGAATTCCGCCTCATAATCGAAAGAATACAAACATTTTCGCAGTAGAAAGCCTGTGGTTTCCTTTTTAAATTTTGTTAAGCTATTTATTGACTTTATGTGGGCTGGAAGAAGATTAAAAGCTCTAATCCCCATATAATGGGGACCCCTTCTAAAATATGTCGAGCTGTGTGTTGGTATACTAAGGTGGTCTCTGCCTCTGGTAACAATCGACATACTATCAGAATAATAAGTAGAGTTTGGTAGGAAAATCTCTGGATGCTGTTTTGCAAAAACTACAAGAGAGAGGAAGTACAGTGAGGGGACCGTTAAAAATCCGAGTTCAGAGAAATACTCTCTGCAAGAAGCTCTAGGTTTTAGTCTCAACATGCATCTTACAATCCGCTTCTGCGCTAC
The DNA here is from genome assembly GCA_963920685.1 of Polydrusus tereticollis. Classification (NCBI taxonomy): domain Eukaryota; kingdom Metazoa; phylum Arthropoda; class Insecta; order Coleoptera; family Curculionidae; genus Polydrusus; species Polydrusus tereticollis. The sequence goes on from OY987327.1 coordinate 165,862,484, forward strand.
AAATATGTCAAGTGCTCCCTGCGATTTACCCCAAAACAAAACACTGTAATTTATTAGGGATTGAACACTAGCAAAGTAAAATTGTCGTATTGTATTGATGGTTAGTACGTCACGCAATCTACGAATTAATGCGCAATAACTATTGAGCTTTTGGAGGTGAACGTTCCAACTAAAGGTAGGGCAAGTTGAACTCCCAAAAAATGTATGCTTTCGACCAATGGCACAGATGCATTGTTGAAATTTACGTAAAGTGATTGATGTCGGTTTGATACTTTGCTAAATGATATGAGTCCGGTCTTATCAGAATTTAGTTTAAGGTAATTTTCATCGCACCACTGCTGCATCTGTCTCGCCGCAGTGGAACACGCCCCAGACAGCCCGGGCAGGCCCAGGGCTGACAGCACCACCGATGTATCGTCGGCATACTGACAGACCAGAGCCCCCGGAAACCCATCACATAGCGCATTGACATAGAGCAAGAACAGCACTGGCCCGAGTATGGAACCTTGGGGCACTCCCTGTTTAACCTCTGAAGCTTCCGAGATATATTGATTACCACTATTTGTTATACATACAAGCTGACGCCTTTCAGTGAGATAAGATTTCAATAAGGAAGCACAGTTGCCCCTTATTCCATACCCTTGCAACCTCTGGAGCAGCAGTTGGTGGTCTATTGTGTCAAAAGCCTTCGAGAGATCAAAGTACAATCCAGCTACTTTTTCATTATTATCAATTTTTTCTACGATATGAGTAATGACTTTAAATATTGCAAGCTGAGTAGATCTATTTGGTCTAAAACCATATTGCTGATCAGCAAAAATGTTATATTGAGTGATGTAGCACATGAGTCTGGTGTATACAGGGTGATTCAAAAGTACTTCGACAAACTTCGGGAGGTAATTGCCGGCAATATTTCAAGATGAAAAGTTCTTATAAACAGTGGTCCCTGGCGACTTCGTTACGGAGATACAGGGTGTTGAAATGTTAGAAGGAATGGTAATAATTTTTAAATAACTCCTTAACGAGTAATTTTTTTTTATGAAATTTGGTGAATTAAATAAGCATCTCAGGACACTTATTTTCAAAGTAAAACACATTCGTAAATTTAACCAGTGGCGTCGGTACAAAATGTGGCTATCATATTTTTTGTGAAAACTATGCCTAACCTAACCACACCACTGACTTATTTGATTTTAACTTTTTTTTTATGAATCCCCCATTCAATTACAACAAAAAAGTTCACGTGTGTTATTTTGCTACGAGGGCCAGTTTAATGTCAAATGATTATTTTATTTGACTATACACAAATATTAAAAAATATGTTTTAAATTCAAAGATTTATTATGTAAGGGGTAAGGTATAACATTTAATTTAATTATAATTAAATAAGTGCGTTGCAAAAATTAAATGATTTTTAAATAAATTGTTCAAAATGTCCACCTTCAGCCAAGATGCAGGCATCTAATCTCCTTTGCATGGAATCTCGTACGCGTGCTAAGATATCTGGTCTGTTTCTTATTGCCTCAAAACCATCGATTATTCGGTTTCTTAGCACTTCTGCATTTTCGACTGGCGTCTTGTAAACGATTGACTTCAAATGTCCCCACAAATAAAAATCAAGAGGATTTAAATCTGGGAACCTTGGTGGCCACGGTTGATTTCCTTCCTCAACTCCCCTACCTATCCATCGATTTGGATAAATTTGATTAAGATGGGTCCTGGCCACTATGCTGAAATGGGCGGGAGCTCCGTCATGCATAAACCATATACGTCTTCGAGTTTCTAAGGGCACATCATCCAGTAAGGGAGGAAGTTCATTTTCCAAAAAATGTCGGTACGTCTCGCCATTAAGCCGAAGTGGAAGAAAAAAGGTCCTATTAAGTAATCGCCAACTATTCCCCCCCACACGTTTAATGAAAATTGGTATTGAAAATTTCGTTCACTAACGGCGTGGGGATTTTCCAAAGACCAGATATGGTTATTGTGAAAGTTTGTAATCGCACTCTGAGAAAAATTTGCCTCGTCCGTAAAAAGTACATAATTTAAAAATTGGGGATTTTCAGCAAATTTTTCCAAAAACCACTGACACAAATTAATGCGCTGAGGAAAGTCCCTGGGTAAAAGAGCTTGTACCCTTTGAATATGGTACGGATACAACTGCTCATCGTGCAGAATTCTCCAAACTGTGGCTTGGGTGGAATTGAGAGCATCAGCAATTATTCGAGTGCTTGTATCTGGATTTTCCACAACAGCATTTAAAACAGCTTCTTCTAATTCTGGAGTTCGGGCTGTTCGCGGTCTTCCAGGAATGTCACGTGACCTCGCAAAACTCCCTGTTTCAGCTAAACGTCGGTGAAGATTTGAAAATGTTTCAGCAGCAGGCAGTACTCTGTTAGGATATCGCTCTTGATAGATTCGTCTAGCTGCTCGTGCATTTCCATCGGCAAGGCCATATACAAAATGCATGTCAGCTAAATGCGCATTATTTCTTAAGTAATCCATACCTTTTAAACAATACTATTAATATTCAATGAAAATGACAAAACTGAGAAATAAACCACATAAGCAACTAACTGTCAAATATGTTTTAATTCACGACAAATGCATTTCCAAAGCCGCCTTATCAAAATACAAAATATCAAAAAAGTAATTCCAAAGCCGCCTTGTCAAAATAGAAAATATTAGAAAATAACATACTATTCATACTAATAAATAAATATGCATGTCACTGAGAACATGTTATACTTAAATAGGCATCCTCAGATGCCTTCCTTTGGCATATACCTACATATTTGTTTATTGTAAGTATGTATAGATCTTAGTTAATATACTTAAATTAATATTTGAGTGTTTGATCAATTATTTAAAACATATTTTTTAATATTTGTGTATAGTCAAATAAAATAATCATTTGACATTAAACTGGCCCTCGTAGCAAAATAACACACGTGAACTTTTTTGTTGTAATTGAATAAGCGATTCATAAAAAAAAAGTTAAAATCAAATAAGTCAGTGGTGTGGTTAGGTTAGGCATAGTTTCCACAAAAAATATGATAGCCACATTTTGTACCGACGCCACTGGTTAAATTTACGAATGTGTTTTACTTTGAAAATAAGTGTCCTGAGATGCTTATTTAATTCACCAAATTTCATAAAAAAAAAATTACTCGTTAAGGAGTTATTTAAAAATTATTACCATTCCTTCTAACATTTCAACACCCTGTATCTCCGTAACGAAGTCGCCAGGGACCACTGTTTATAAGAACTTTTCATCTTGAAATATTGCCGGCAATTACCTCCCGAAGTTTGTCGATGTACTTTTGAATCACCCTGTATAGCTCTCTCGAAAATTTTGGACACAGATGGCAACAGCGATATGTGTCTGTAATTTCCCAGATTGTGCGCATTACCTTTTTTTGGGAAAGGCACTATTTTTGCTTGTTTTAGCTGCAGCGGAAAACTGCCTGAAATGAAACATTCATTGATCATATTTGTAAGGGGTTTACAAATCCATTGCGAAACATGTTTTAGAATAATAACTGGAATTTCATCTAGTCCTGCTGAAAATTTGTTAGGAAGGTTCAAGATTAATTTAAAAACCTCATTTGTGTCTACTGGAGTTAGGAATATCGTGGGTAGGTTACTGTTGTGGGCTACGAAATCGCTGCCATGCCTTGGACCAATAGGTATATTAAATTTGTTACTAAATAACTCAACAATAGTGTTAGGGTCAGTTATTATTTGATTGTCTAGTTTTAAGGATATATCTACGTGTGTCTGTTTTTTTGTTGGTTTCTTTGTTAAAAATATTCCATGCAGTTTTTACCTTGTTTGTGGAGTTTGTTATTAAGTTGTCATTTACGGTGGTTCGATAAGCAGAAATAAACTCACGATAAGCTGCTCTTTCACTCTTGTAATGTTTATATACCTCCTGACTATTAGTTTGTTTATACCAAACATAGAGATCTTTGACATATTTGCAATAATTTTTAATTTCGGCAGTGACCCAATTTCTTTCCCCACTCTTTACCCTGGATGACATAATGGGAAAAGATAGATCAAAATAATTATTTATAAAATTAATAATAAAATAAAAATAATAATAATTATTATTAAAAGTGTTTAAATCAATTATTAAAATGATTATTATTGCTTTACTAATTTTTTTTTTAACACCCTGTATTTCGAAAAAGAAGCGACATGCGAAAAACTTTTATACCAAATTTTCGTCTTAAAATAAGGTGAGGATTAACCTCCTTCATTTTTTCAGAGAGGTTAGGAAACACCCTGTATATGTGGTACCAACACGAGATTTAAATATTTTATTTCGAACATTATTTCATTAAATAGGATAAAAAAAATACTGATATTGCTCAAAAATACATTTACGAACGTAATTAATTTTAAAATAGGGAAACAAAAGTAAAATTCCTTCGATGTGCATTGTGCAATTATTTTAAATCTAAAATCAATTAGTGAAAAAAATGACATAAAAATAAAGACTGAGAAAAAAAGCGAAATCCAACATTTTATATTAAAATCAGTTTTCCCTTGTATTTTAGAATAGAGCGTTTCGAGTTGTGTTTTAAAATAGAGAATTTCGATTTTCGCGTTATACTTATTAAGGTGTTTTTAAATTTAGGAATGGCGTATTTCCATATAACTTTTTATTTTTATTATCGGCATACGAGAGTGTTATATATCGGGATTCGTCCCGGTGTCCCCACCGAGCCCATCCGACCCTACAAGGTTGTTCTTAACATTGGCAACTAAGATTGTTATAAAAAAAAATAATAAATAATTTAATTAATCCCACAACAAACAATTTAAGTGTGTTATACAAAACCCAAATTACGCCCTGGAGGATGTTCTTCAGACACCCCTTAGCTAGCTCAACTCAGGGTAGGTTCGCTATTTTGTTTCTAGTTTGAGAGGTTTAGCACTCTTATAGGTAAGTTATAGTCAAATCCTGAAGGCGCCACCTTAGTTTTATTTTACTTAAAAGCCTTTAAATGTTCTAGTGTTTGGCCTCAGATAAAAACAAACTAGGAAAAAAAACACTTATGTCACAATCGGTATACCCTAGCTTATTATAAGCTCTCATTCACTCAAGTCCTCAATGTCACTCTATTTAAAATAAAAGCCAAATTTTCGCAGAGGCCAATACAAATATTTATTCTTAAGGTGTTGTTAAGCCCTTGGTTACTTGGATTTATAAATGCAAGCTCCTCTTACTTTGGTGGACAATAGATACTTAAAGTTAAAAGATAAATAAGTGGAATGAAATATTAAAGTGATAGTACCAGGTTTGACAATAAAATTTCTGAAGGTTTAAATTTACAAAGTGATTGATAAAAGAAAGCAAAAAGTCAAACCCTGTTTGACAGAGTCTTGCACAAGACGGCAACTGTCAGACCTACACTGTAAAAAAAATGACTGTTCAGTCTGATCTGGCAGCCACATAGACCTACATCCAGGACATTGCCTGAGACATGGAATTTCCGCAAGGGCTGTGCAAGAACCTCTCACAACTAACTAAATTTACCATAAAATCTCTGTTATAGTATGATACAATATCTTACGAGTACCTGTGGTTACTCAATAAGCATGCTAGCCACTCGGCCATAGATAAATTAAAATGTCGAAGTTACAAGTACTAAATTTGGAATAAACAAATGGCCTTTAGCCGGGAAACAAAAATATTTACTTTATAATCATAAATTGTACTGTATTTATAACAAAAGTAGCTGTAACAGACTACCTAACGCTTTGAACTACTAGAGACTCTTGTGACGTCTAAACGCTATGTCGACATACGCTATACGTTTACATTGCACAAGCTCTGTACATAACATAAGTGCAAAACTTTACCAAAACACTGTATGGTGAACAATACGCAAATGCAGAATATTGATATTTCAAGTTGTTACCAAGTTACAACAACATACTCAAGAAAAATGGTACTTAGCTAAAACCTTATGTGCTACCCATGGTTCATGAAGACTCAATCTTCACACACACTCACACATGGTCTCTGAAACAGCTAGCTTGGAAACTGCTACACAGCTAGTCCCCAAGAAATCCCATAGTACACGGCAACTGGCACGTCCCGCGTCCAGGCAATTCCAAAAAAAAATCAACTAGTCATCACTTTGTACTCGGACTTTTAGCCCCTACCAAAAAAAAACCCTAAAATCGAATTTTAGATATACAAACATGAAAGAGAAATCTTTCATAACACCCATCGAGGGTAATTTAGATACTAAAATTAAAACCTACCTCAAATAACTAACGAGGATTCCCAATTTACTAGATGGCGTCTATGACCGCTGTTGAAGTTCATTAAAGCATTTTAAATCGGCATTCCGCCCAAAGGAATGGGCAACTACAAGGCCATAACCTTTTTAAAGCATTTGTGGATGCTATCGACACTACATTAGCCTGCTCGGCCCAAAAAAAAATAAATTTGGGGAGCTACTTCCACAAACGTGCTCTAACTTCCAGTGTCCATGGTCGAAAGGGACGCTTCTTATTTTTCTCCAACGTACATAGTTACCGAAACAAAACAATCACAAAAAAAAATAGTCACCCTATCTACGTAAACTAAGCTCTTTCAACAACACAGAAAACTAATGGCGACCAATGTCAACCCACGCGACCAAGCAAAAATTAACCAGAAGTCGCTGTGAAAACGCACAGAAACTGTCAGTCTGACACTGACCTCTTATCGATTTTCTTAAAACATAGCTGACTTACAACATTCGAGATGATTAACCTACAACTTTTATACTAGGTTAAATAGTTATAAATTATGTACCAATTACCAATTAACTAAAAGAAAGATTTGAAATCAAACCTATCTGCAACTAGTATTAAACGATGAACAGAAGAAATCAATCCATTTAGCTATGTCGTACAAGATACAAAACATTCCTGAAATGTAAACAACAACAAAGGTTTGAAACTAACATAATGAAAATTTTGGGCTATTACAGGTAACTTAATTAACAATTACTGTTTAAGGTGAGAGTCTATATATGTATTTTAACAATTTAAAACCGAAAACTTAACAGAGATAATCAAACTTATAAAATGCAATTTTCAAACTGTAACAAGATACAGAACAACCGCCACCACCCTTTTGAGTTATTATTATTATTATTATTTTATTATTATTATTATTATTATATCAATAGCAAGCGGAGAATCCGATGAAGCTCATGTTTTAGTCTATTTAATATTTTTAATATTTATCGTGATTTAAAATGTCTAAAGTCCGTTGGTCTATTTAAATTATTACACTTTTAAATTCTCAGGCAAAAATAATTTGTTTATGGGTAGGTAAGTATTTTGGACTCACAAATATTATTAGATTTTTAGTTTAACGAATATCATTAGGCACCGTAATGGACAAAGTTTTGAGTTAACTGTTTGAAATTATGATCAACTCGGTTTTTAAAGGAGTTTACACTATTTGCACACACTGTGCTTTCTTCAAGTGAATTCCATATATACACCACCCGATTGCTGAGGAAGTTCTTTCTTGGAAATGTCGCAGATTTTTCTTTGCTTAATTTTTTTGAGTGTCCACGAAGCTGTTGATTCTGGTTTAAGTTATACAAACTTCTCAAGTTACAAGAATAGTAGTCCGTTAGTATTTTATAAGTTTCTATTATATCACCCCTAGTTCTTCTTTGCTTCAGAGCAGTTAACCCAAATCTTTCAAGTCGTTCCGGATAAGGTAGTCCTCCCAATTCAAGTGGAATTCTGGTAACCCGCCTTTGGACCCTTTCCAAAATTTCAATATCTTTGATGTAGTAGGGGTTCCAAATATTATATCCGTATTCAATTTTTGGTCTAATATAGGAGGTGTACAGTTTCCTTACAATTTGTAGAGAGTGATCTTTGAAAGTCTTTTGCACCATGAAAATAAAACTATTGACCTTCTTTACCATTTTATTAATATGTGATTCCCATTTTAAATTAGAAGAAATTAGTATCCCCAGATCTGTCTGTTCTGCAACGCTAATAAGTTGACAATTATTTAGCAAATATGTTTCACAAGGGTTATTTGGACCAATATGCAGTACTGTACATTTTGATACATTAAGCTTCATGCACCACCGGTTTGTCCATGTCTCAATACGCCTCAGATCTCTGTCTAAGCAATTCTTTTGCAACAGTGGATTACAGAATAACTTGGTATCGTCGGCGAAGAAAATGATGCTGGTCTCAACATTCCATGACAAATCGCTAACATAAACCAAAAACAGTAATGGTCCCAAAACAGATCCTTGAGGGACCCCACTTAGAACCGGATGTTTATTGGATAAGATACCATTGACCTTTACTTGATAGAAGCGGTTGGTGAGAAAGTCATTGATTAGACTCAGCAGTTTACCTCTTACACCAAAATGTTCAAGCTTGTAGAGCAACAATGAATGTGGTACTTTATCAAATGCTTTTTCAAAGTCCAGGTATATCACATCGGTAGGTTGCCTGTTAAATACAAATTAAGACTCCCTTGCCTAGAAAAATCTAGAGAAAAACACATATGAACAATATAAAAAAATTAATTTTAAGTATGCTATTACTTACCACTTCGCAATAAACTAAACTCACCTTTAGGCCATTAAAACAAGATTATTCGAAGTGGTGCTGCTAGCTGCAGTTATGGCTAACTAAATAAACGACATGCGTTACGTCACACAGGTTTCACAGTGATTTCGAGCTGATTTCGCAGGATTTCGCGGGATTTCGCAGAATCTGTGACAGTATTTCGCGAAGTGGTTTACCCCTCCGATAAAATCAACTTATGAACTTCATTCTTGGGTTTGACATATTGCGCATAATGTTAAGTATATGATTTACAACAAAGTTTCTGTGTTTCTAATTAACAAAAATACGTATTTATCATATTAAAATTACCATTATTATTCACATGAACCACACCTTGGAACCTTGGGTTAATCAAAACCGTTTTATTCCGACCAGCTTGATTTCCATAAGTGAATCTTCCTCGACCTGGAAATCTACCTCTGCCATTACTGTTGCGCCCCCTCTGGAAGCCGCGGTTGTTTGACCTTGGAAACCGGTTATTGTTTTGCTTAGGGGTGTTGTTTGTGTCCTCAACTAGAATAAAAACAGGAAGATCAACGCCAAAAGTAAGAATAATTTTGCTTGTAGTTAACTTCGTTGAGGTAGAAAATCTCCAAAGGCCTCATTAGGTTTAAAGATTTTTAAAAAACTACCTCATTATGAAAAGCAGATTGATACTCCCTCAAAGAGTTTTTCAATGGAGGTTAAATAGGAAAAAAACGTCGTCAGAGTTTGTTTGATGTAAATTTGTTATAGATTTATACAATATGTGTTTCGAGATGTTCTTCATGCAAATTGTAATTTGTCAGTTGAAAATAAAATGTATTTTATTTTATTTGTGTTTAGTGCCCCTCTATTATCTTTTAGTGCCTATTGTTACTGCTGTGGTAGCCAGTCTCTTTGCAGTCGGTATGTCGCGTTAAGTAGTGTATGTACCAGGTGTCCCACTAAGAATGGCTGTCGGCCGTATCTCAGAAAGTGTTAATCGTATGGCTTGCGGAAAAAAAATATATTAGGTAAAGTGGTCATGAGAAATTGCTAGAAATTATTTTCAAGTTTTTCAGACTGGCGCTAGAGGGCGCAACAGTAACGGTAAATATGAATCACGAAGTTTCCTCAAAAGTCGCCTAGTTAAGGTATCCCAAAAATAACATTTTTGTATACTTCGAAGATTTATTAATAAAATTCACCTATAGAACGTGTTCGTCACTTTTCAAATAAAGTGGTGGGAGAAGGTTGAGCATTATTTGTAATAAATGCTGATAACTCCGGTCTGGCTTAACATAATTTAGTAAACTTAGTTTTGTTAAAAAGGGCTTTTCTCACTCTATATATCATCTTATGAACTACGGCAATATGTGTTTTACATTAGGCGCTAGGGGGCGCTGTCTTACAACTTCACAAACATTGCGCGTTTTTTTCATAATTGTAAATATAATAATATATTCAATTGCAACTGATTACAAGGATGATTAAAAGTCTAAGAAGTCAGCGAAAACCGCAAGTTAATATATATTTTCAATCCGGAGATATCAACAACAATAATCATAATTACGGAACATTATACATACATATTTTCAAGTTGCCATTGTAAAGGTTTTTTTAAGAGTCAAATAGGCCTTGGAAAAACAAAATATGAAGGTACGTACGTTTCAAGCAAATATATCGTTACAATAATTCTCAGTGGCGCCCTAAATGTTCAAATTGTCGCCCATCGTTCTGTATGCACGACTCCAATCTCTCCCTGGTTGATAATACTGCAGTTTCCACCTCTGCCATAGGGATACGGCGGCTGCTGTCCATTATCCTTTCTATCATGTTTTCCCTTGTGGTGGGTCTGGTAACGAAAACAAGATCCTTAAATCTCCCCCATAGATAAAAATCTAGGCATGTTAAGTCAGGTGATCTAAAATAGAAATTACCACTTTCATTGACAGTATCACAATATATCCTATAATATTACCTGGCAGGCCACGGAAATATACTCCCTCTTCCTATCCACCTTGCAGGAAATGTGTCGTCAAGGAATTGACGAACGTTTGCCGCAAAATGTGCAGGACATCCATCGTGTTGAAAAACCATAGTTCTGCGAATATCCAAGGGCACATCTTCGAGAAGAAATGGGAGTTCGTAATTTAAAAAATGTAAATATCTTTGCCTAGTAAGCGACTCATCAAAAACAAACGATACAATTATTCTGCCACCCAAAATGCCGCACCAGACATTGACACTCCATCTTTCTAGATGCTGCACCTCCCGCATCCAATGGGGATTATCCCGCGACCAATAATGCATATTATGGCGGTTTACTCCTCCATTACTATGGAAAGTAGCTTCATCAGTCCACAAAATTCTGGAGAGGTGATTTCTATCTTCCAATATCATATTGAGCAACCAATAGCAATGATCCAATCTTCTATCATAATCTTGCGGGGTCAAAGCCTGGTGGAGCACAATATGGTAGGAATGTAGCCTAAAGAAAAACAAAATACTTATTACATTGACATTTGGCATTATTCTAAACTATTTAAGAACTGTAACATATAGATATAATTACTTACCTTCCTTCTAATAAAATCCTATGCACAGTAGAGCGGGTAACGCCCAAGTCTCTAACAATTAATCTAATACTAATTTGTGGATTAAATTCCACATATGCCAAAACATTTACAATGTTTTCCTCGGTTCGACCTCGGCGGCGTCTGCGATATACAGGGCGACGAATATTTCCAGTAGTACGAAAACGGCTAGCTAAACGATTAAATATTCTACTTTCGTATCGGCGCCTTTGAGGGTATCATACTGCGTAAACCCGTTCAGCAATTCTTGCATTTCCCAAACATTCAAAATACACCGCAATGATGTCAACCGCTTCAAGTAACAGAGGCATTTTGAAAATCAAATACGACACGACACTGTTGGCACGACAAAATTTTTGACGTAATAATGAAAGGTGACACGCGTACACAGTTTCAATCCATATTTAGTTTTTCCAAGGCCTATTCGACTTTTAAAAAAATCTTTACAATGGCAACTTGAAAATAAAATCATAATATTCCGTAATTATGATTATTGTTGTTGATATCTCCGGATTGAAAATAGATATTATTATTAACTTGCGGTTTTCGCTGACTTCTTAGACTTTTAATCATCCTTGTAATCAGGTAAAATTGAATATACTATTATATTTACAATTATGAAAAAAACGCGCAATGTTTGTGAAGTTGTAAGACAGCGCCCCCTAGCGCCTAGTGTAAAACACATATTGCCGTAGTTCATAAGATGATATATAAAGTGAGAAAAGCCCTTTTTAACAAAACTAAGTTTACTAAATTATGTTAAGCCAGACCGGAGTTATCAGCATTTATTACAAATAATGTTCAACCTACCCCCACCACTTTATTTCAAAAGTGACGAACACGTTCTATAGGTGAATTTTATTAATAAATTTTCGAAATATACAAAAATGTTATTTTCGGGATACCTTAACTAGGCGACTTTTGAGGAAACTTCGTGATTCATATTTACCGTTACTGTTGCGCCCTCTAGCGCCAGTCTGAGAGACTTGAAAATAATTTCCAGCAATTTCTCATGACCACTTTTCCGAATATATTTTTTTTCCGCAAGCCATACGACTAACACTTTCTGAGATACGGCCAACAGCCATTCTTAGTGGGACACCCGGTACATGTGTCTGAGTTAATAGCTCGATTGTAATAATTTTCATAAAATTCTGTTAATGTCTGAATCTGTAGATCATTGTGTATGACATGATTAGTGGCATATCTACTTTAACGGTATATTACTGTTAAGAGGATAAAAAGTCCAGCCTTGATATTGACAAAGGTTGTAATTCTGGTTTTGATGAACCTTAAATGATGAGCCGTACAATTCTACACGGGACTAAGTAAATATCATTATTCTCTGATTGAAATTGAACTATTACCTGTGGATGTTTCAGGAGCTGTGATGCGTTGCCGTTCAACAGAAAACTTTTCACGCTGAGTTTCTTCGCTATCATCATCTTGCTCAGAAATGTGAACCCTAGCATCTAAAAATAAATATTTTTGAACCAATGGCTTCCTTTACTATTTTATACAGGGTGTCCAGTTAGTGTACCGGTGAACAGTACAATTAACCCTCGTCTTTAGTAAACAAAAAAATTATACAAGAGTTATAGAGGTTAACGGTATACATTTTTTTAGAAATAAGGGTGTCTTAGAAATGCAGGGTCGGCCAAACATATTTTTTTCAAGCATTTAGTGATCCTCTATTCCACTTCAAATTTCCTTTTGCAATAAATTGGACGTTGTCAAGGTATCATTTTTTGAATGGATTTTTGGCGCAAAACAATTTCACATAAGAATCGTTGGATTTTCACTACCTTTACAAAGTTCTCGTTATTTTTCTTAATGAAACATCCTGTATTTATACATGTTATATGCGATTTAACAACGAACTTAGAATATTTGCATTAAGCGCGTGTCCTCAACTTGACCCGTGTATTCCGAGAAGCAGTGTCAGCATGATCGCAAAACGTGATGTTTAGCGTGTGAACCATGCCGACACTGCGGAATATTTAGTATAAATACCTTCAAAAACTGTTAAGAAGTTAGTATAAGATTAAAGGCGTTACTATGCCAATTTTGTATCTGATAAGTTTGTATTAATAAAGTAATAATTTTTTTTTTTAAAGTTAAGTGGAGTTTTAGTGATATAACATACATATACTGGGTGGCCCACTCTCAACGCAGGATTTCTTAGCATCTAAATTACTCAGCTTTTTAATATTTTTCAAAAACAGCATTAGGCCTACAGTTTAAAGTTACTTTGAAATATAAATATGTCCCAAAAAAAAAGATCCATAGCAAAGTTATATTTCATTAAATGGAACACCCTATATCTTACAATATTTTTGGATTCTACATAAAATAACAATTATTTTTTAGTAGGTGAATTGTAAGTCTAAACTTAAAAGTTTCTGAGATTTTTTTTTTGAAAATATCTTTTAATTTCCTTTATTTTGATACCAATATTTAATTACCTTATTTTAAAGAGTTTTTTAAGAAAAGCAAGATTTACAAATTATAACCTAAAAACAAACGTAATAGGGAACTTGCATATTTTTCTTATTGCATGCTCAATTACATTAAAAAATAGGATATGCAAAATATGACGTCTTAAATATCATTAATTAATTTATTATTATTTATTAAGGCAAGGGCCTAGCGAGACCTAAAGCACCGGTTCCCGTCAAAAAGTCTGGTTCTGAACTCCATTCAGACCAGTCGTCATCGCTCTAGCATTTTTTGCCTTTTGCTATTCGCTTATCAGTACAATCTAAACACAACGTGCTCGAAATATTAAAGAGTTTTCGTATTGTCGTTACGACAACGCGAAAATTTCCAGTTTTTCTTTTAGTTTCCGCACATTAGTGGCACCCCCTGCATGTTGTAGGGGGTACATCACCCTTAAATCGCGTTCGCGAGACGTCTCGCGCTGTTTTCGCGCAGAATAAATTCAAAGTGGTCAGTGACCTGTACTGACTTTTCAAAAAAAAAAAAAAAAAAAACATTTTTTCTCGACTTTTCCGCGGCTTAGTGGCACCCCTTACATGTAGTAAGGGGTATATTAACTTAATTTCGCGTTTCGCGAGGTTTTCCGCGTGTTTTTCAAAAGAAAAACATAAAGATCGGAATTAGGGGTGTTTATCCCCCCTGGATGTGTTTCAAATTAAAATTAGTGCTGTAAATATAGTTTTAAGTTCGCGTAAAAACAACAATAATAAACATAGTGTTTCTCGTCCTTTTTTACCCTCTCTGAGGGACCCTCCCTCGCGTGGACACTCATAGTGCCATGTTTCGATCCCCCCAAGGGGAGAAAAATCCGGTAGTCCCGCAAAATGACCCTAACGAATCCATCGACACCGAAAATTCGCTAACGAGCGAGAGCGAACCCGCGCCGATAAGGCTAAAGCAAAACGCGATTGTGAAGTACGTTACACGTTTTATATCGTCATGTAAGTACTGTGAGGCAACAGCCCTTAAAGCTAGGAAAAACACTCTAACAAACCCTCATCGAGTGCAAATAACGAAACACTTACGTGAAAAACACAATCTACCAGACACTTTACCTGACACTAGTGCGAAAACTCCCGTTGAGCAAAACGCTTTTTGCTCAACATACGAACAATCAATTTCAGAATCCACAGACACAAATATGCAAACAGACATGAACGCCTCGGAATCGACAAAAATACAACCTACTGACGACCGAGAACCAACAAAAAACATTGACCTACATTCCAATGACCCAGTGCCCTACTTAACAAAAACTAACGTAAACAAAAACAAACCGACATTGTATACAACAGAGACAATGACCACAGACAACGAAACGATGACGTTGGATAACTCCGCAGGGGAGGCAATGGTAGTTGACCCTACCAACCCCCCCAAAAGACAAAGCGCAATCAGACCCATCAAAACACTATTAAATATCATAGAAAGATCCCAAACACAGAGAGAATCAGTAGAATAGCAGAGCGGCTTTTGGACCAAAACTCCATAAGAAATAACATTGTCCTGAAATCTGCAGTTTTATCGCCATTTTAGGGCGTGGCACTTTTCCTGGAAGCCACCACCTCATCACCCAAGTACCCGCGGAGGCGCGACCCCCAGACCCGCGGCGGAGGAAGCCTCCACAACAGGCGTTGAGCGCGCATGATGATCGAAGGCGATACCGCGAGACCCTATGCATAATTCGCGAGGCTAGCTCAGGCAGGTCAGCGACCCCGAGCGGCGGTCACCCGATGGTTACCCGATGATCGCCCGAGGGCATCCGATGCCGGTAATATAGGGCCCTATTGACCTGTGTGGAACCCTCCACTGCTGTCACCTAACCCCCCACACATTATTCTAACCCAACTTTTGTCCCAACGGAACCCAGATCACGTGTTACCCCGATTATATAGTAATATCTAAAGTCCCTGTATTGGAAAGTCTGGACACGAGCGGTCGTTCACGCGATTGGTTGGCCTCGAGCTAAGAAATTAATGGCGGCTCCAATAAGAGAAGCGCAGATGACTTATTCGCAGCTATGTTCACATCATTCGCAATCTGTCAAATCGTTTGTTTACTTTTAGAAATCCCAACAAATATTTTTTTTTCTGCAGTTTAAAGTGAAAAGTGATTTGTTTTTTTGGTTTTTTACAATTTAGAAAGGATTTCTTTTGATTTTAATGTCGGGAGTAAAGAAGCAGAAAGGTGGCATATCGGGAGCTTACGCCGAACGCCCTTCTAAAACCGGCGAAGGAATATCATTTTTTAGTTTTGCTATGGAGATCACAGGTATGTACCTATAATATAAACAAATATTGTGCTATTGGAAACATAACATGTATGTGGATTTATTTACTAATTCTTGAATCGTCTACTAATTTTAATATATTTAATAATTAAATTATAGAAGACACAAGTACTACTGTAACGCTCTTTTAATAAATATAAGCTTATAAATTAATCAATTAATATATTAAAAAATAAATAAATTGTCTTATCATAACTGAAATTTAATTCAAACTGCTATTACAAACCACCCCATCCGCGATGGTGCTAAAAGTTATTATACCTCGCATATGAATGAATTTTTTGATGGTGTCCAGTTCTTTCGGCCAACATTAATTATCCATCTCTCACGTCTGTTCTCATCCGAGGGAAATGAGGCCATATAACATTTTCTCCCATGATTGGTATTATTTTTGCAACCGGGATAGCTGCATGTATGCATTTTTAAAACACTTTGACGTTTAACGAACGCGAACTGTATATTTACATCGCGAGATCATATGACAGGAGAGACTGACACCGCGCGCACGCCCGGGCGCCATTAATTTCTTAAAAGGTGGAAATAGAAAAGGACACAGAGTTCTCTTTCTTACACACGGGCTTTATAGCTCGTGTCCAGACTTTCCAATACAGGGACTTTAGTAATATCATTGTAGGGGTGCCACCTAACGGGGAGAGATGTACGTACCTGTTATCTTGAGACCTGTAGCGCCACCTGCTTTTCATATAAGGCATCTTGTTTACCGCGATGGTAGGTATGACGTTGTAAATCAGTTAAAATATTTTAAAATATAATAATACCAGAAAAAAAGTTTTTGTCCTCGGTGGGATTTGAACCATAATCCTCTGGGGCCAAACCTCAAAGCCTTGCAAAATACGCTACGAGAGCATATAGATTAAAACTGCTAAACAATGTTAGACAACGTGAAACCACGGGGGCACATCTGATTAGATTGCTGGAACAAAAGGTCCTTAGTGGGGTTATGGTGGTGTTTTATAATGTACAAAATTAGGGTAAACCAAGCTGGGAACTCCAATGTTAATTTTCGGAGGGATTTTTATGACTCATATCTCCGGAACCAATGGGCCTAGGATATTGCGCATGCGAAGTTGGGGTCTATGAAATGGGTTCTTGCGCGTGACCCGAAAACGACACCTGTCACCTGTCAATTAAGAACTGTCACCTGTCAGATGTCACCTGTCAAATGTCAAAATCGACAGCTGATGTATGTCACGTGTTTAGGGTGATGTCATGAGTCGTTTAAAAAAAGAACCGGGTTGATCGGGCCAATAGGGCCAAAGTTGATATAGCTAATGCCCGAACGGCAGGAGGGTGAAAGATTGCAAATACATATCGCGGGTTTAGGATGACGTCATGAGTCGTTTAAAAAGAAGAACGGGGTTGATCGGGCCAATAGGGCCAAAGTTGATATAGCTAATGCCCTAACGGCAGGAGGGCGAAAGATTGCAAATACATATCGCGTGTTTAGGGTGATGTAATAAGTAGTTTAAAAAAGGACGGGGTTGATCGGGCCAAATCACAAAAGTATTTTGAGGACCCCCCCTGTATTTCAAATTTTATTATATCCTTCAAGCTTTTAATTGAATTTTAATAATCGATTGTCAGTTCAAAGGATGGAAAATAACCTTGACGAGTGCGATGCAAATGTAGTATCATTATGCAAAACACTAATTCTACACGAGGCTTGTCTAGATAATGATTTATTTATGCTAATTGACTACTGCTAATTTACAACAATATTTTGTGTCATTTATATGCAAAAGTGCATTTCTTAAACAGATAATTACTTGCATAATTTTATACAAAAATCTATACAGGGAAGATGTAATGTAAGTATACAAAGACCTCTCAGGCCCCCCCAAATTCCCTAAAATATATATTCCCGACGAAATTGTAACCTTAGTATAGCTAATACATGTCGCGTGTTTAGGGTGACGTCATAAGTTGTTTAGAAAAGGAACGGGGTTAATTGAGTAAATAGAACCAAATTTAACAGTCCGCATGTGCGAGAAAAAAATTGTTTCGCGGATATGGGTTATATATTAAATAAAAGAAAAGACATCAAAATTATAGAAAATTATTTATTTATCTATACCTTGACTTAATAAAGGTATGTAATAGATTAATTAGTAAAATGGTACAAGATACGCATATAAATACAATTAAACTAAGCACACCATGTGTTCCAGCATATCCATCCACTATTGGAGAATTGTGAGAAGCATTTTGGTTTATTAGCGTCCTCCACTCGGTTTCGCCAAAAGTCAGGTCTCTAAACTGAAACCTAACCTTATATCGTAAATCACCAACTGTTGGAGCGTTTGATTTAAAAACAGCCGTATGTCTATTATCAATTTGTTCATATGTCATTTGAAGCCATGTGTTGTTTGCCGAAAAGGGTGGAGTTCCCAACATTACCGATGCATTCAATACATTATACGGAGCGTAAACGTAAAACACATTTTGTACTAAGGCAGTCAAGAGAATATAGGATGAACTTAACGCCGCCATGACTGTAGGTAGAATGATCTAAACTCCATTCCCTAAAACCTTTATTACTTCACGAGATTGGTACCAGACGCTCATAAAAATTATAAATATTACTAGCATACAAATGGCATCGGTATATGAGAAACTCTTGTTTTTCTTCTCTTTTGTACACTTTATCGGTTTATTTTTTCTCAATTGGCGGCATCTCCATAAGACTTTAGCTAGCTCACAATGCTTGACATTCTTATAATGATCTTTCAAAGGATCATCTCCCACATACCAACTATCAAACTCACAATGACAAAATGAACACCTGACAATATCCAATCTCTCAGTGTAATAAAACCCCGCACTTGCCAACTCTTCAGGATTGAGCTTGCTAGGCCAATTAGCGAACGTAATTAGCCTATCTTCAAAATTACGAAGCAAACTATAACCATCATCTCCACACATTTTAGGAGATGTTGCTATCTAAAGTGTTGTAAGAATACTATGAAATAAAACCAATAAAACGGGTTAATATACATTTATTATCATCAAATATTACACATTTGTATTCTATCAAAGTCATCTAGTACCTTCTTGGGATTAAAGTGTATTAGTTCCAACATGTAAATAGCTTGTTCAGACATGTTTAAACTACAAATATTTTTAATAATCTCAAAAAAGTTTCCTTGGATGTCTTCATTAATGTTCATATAATTTAAAAAGTTATCATAAAATGCCATAAAATCTAAATTTTTTATCAGGTTCAATCTATAATTAATAATGTGACTTATACTAACAAATGAGGTTATGTCATGAGGACAGAAACATAACGTTGTATTATTACACACAAGATTTATTATTTTTTCACTCAACAATGTAACGGACGACACTGTAAAATTTTCAGTTTCAGAATCAATTCTTAATAATGTATCATCTTCAACCATTTTGGACGCGATTTCGAGAAACTCATGCCACTCGAAATTGGCTAGTGATGCTGCAACTTTTTCCTCAGGTAAATTTAAAACAGTATTTATTAACTTTACACTCGGCACCATTCCTCTAGCTACACTAAGGCCAACGATTATCTTATAATTTCCAGCGGAATAATGTACCTCGTTCAACAGCTTTTTCTCATTCTTAATGTCTTCTCTACTTCTTAATATCATGCTATCAAGATATCTCCAAGGAGACAAACTTCTTGAATCTTCTTCAACAACGTATTCGCCCATGACTAAATAAGTACTGAAACCATCCAAGCAAATTATCGACTACACTCTGACTACCCCACTCCTGAATATTTATTAATATTAAGTTCTAGGAATAAAAGTTGCGACAAGGCCCACCCGCTACCCATCTCGGTAAATTCTAAAGCTTTTTAAGTAGGTTATTTTTATATAGTTCAAACACATGTTCTAAATTAGTACCTGGATGAATCACACCATATCTCGAATTATGATTTAATTTCTTGTTCCTGCGTTGATGGTGTTCCATATTCATTGATATAGTTCGATGAGGACTCAACTGCTCCGCTAACACCGTTAGAACCTTATGTTTCAAGTCTTTCAGGAACAGCTTAACATCAGTCAAATTATTATTTGTCGATATGTGATAGGTATTCACTCTATTTTTAAAAGCTGTTTGAATAAGTTTAATACCAGAGCCTACAATCTCCCCACAGTTTTCCTTATGTTTCGTTGTACGATTATGACCTTTAATCACCTCACAGTGGCACTGTTTGCAGTATATCTTATACTATAATACTAGCTGATTATTACGAAATATGACGTATTTATCCAAATGAGTCTGCATAACACTCAATTCTAGCAAACTAAACAACATCTTTTATCATGTCCACCCAGCTGTTGTGTGAATTATCAAAGCCAAGCCACTTGACAAACATTTTCTTCCCCTTTTTCCGTATAATTCTTTCAATAAGAAATACATCGGGCTGTTTAGTTTTCTGTAATTCCGCTTCATAAAATCCTCCACTGATTGGTCGTCCCTGCATATCCGCCAATATATAGGTTGTAGGATTTGTTATATTAACCTTGGAAATTTTGAAAAGCTCGGTTGTCCAATTAGGTACATAACCCTTTTCAAAGACATGCTTGGATTTACTTATACGAACAATGTCCCCAACCTCAAATTTTCGTTTCCCCACAACCTTTAGATGTGTATATACAGAGTTTAATAACTTATCCGCGTTACTCTTATTAACATCCGACGGCTTCATGCCAATCGTGTGATGTTTAGTAGCATTGTATGTATTCACGATTTCCTCCAACAAATCAATCCATCGATGATTTCCATTTAAAGTAAACAATCTAAAAAGCTTTTCTTTAATTGTTCGAATTACTCGCTCCGCAATTGAAGCCTTCAAGATACTGAAAGTGCTATAATGATGTATTTTATGCGTCTTCATAAGATTTTGAAAACTAGTATTGTAGTACTCCTTTCCATTATCTGTAACTAACTTTTTCGGGATTCGCTTGGAGTGTCTAAAAATATTTTCCATCGCTTTGGTTACTTCTTGAGCAGTTTTCGTCTTTATGGGTCTTGCCCAGAGAAATTTCGAAAACGAATCGATAACAACAAGTATGTATTTATACCCCCTATTTTCGCGCGCATATTGATCGAGTTGCGCAAGATCGGATGCAAATGTATCATCTAAACCATATTGGATAAATCTACGACGTTTAAATTTCGAACGAGCTGGGGCGTGTAACTCTTTAACAACCTGTTCTCGCGCCTTAGTGATGATACCCTTGGGCATTTTGTTAATAAAGTGAAATATTTGAAACATGTTAGGCAATTTATATACCCCTATCAACTGTATCTGCTAATTTAGTTACTTTTTCATCAAGTTTCTTCAAGTCTGCAGCTAAAGGTGCAAAAGAATTTTCGATTTTTACATGCATGTAACTATGTAAGAGGTCCTCGAGTTTATCGAACTCTGGTTGCACTATTTTCATGGCTTCTTGCTGGTAATTGTCAACTAATTTCAATTTAACATCAATTGCATTAAAACGATCATTAATTGTTGAAATATCTCTTGTTATTCTTGAAATACTGGTAGAAGACTTTAACAAACGATCATTTAAATCGCGTAATTCTGCAGATACAGCCTTCATGCGACCTTCGATGCTATTGGTAGTATCGTTAACCAGCTTAACACACTCGTTTGAAGAAGCAATAATTTTCATGTAAATAACAGAAATTGCATCATCTAAAAATTTTTTATTAACGCCATCTGTATCATCTGTTGGGGGACTGACGTTACAAAGCTTATGTTCCCTAAAATTGTAATCACCATCCCTAGTGAAGGAAAGTATGGTGGGTGCTGGTAAAACTCTCGGAACCCTGTAGGGGGAAGGTAAAGAACGTCCAAACTTATTCATGATTAATACTTTAATGATGCTTTTAAGGAATTACATGTTTATTTATAGAATTCAATAATTCCAAGTCTCTGCAATTCCTGTAAAATATTCTGAATCTCGTTCCAATTATTATTATTACCAACATGTTCGGAGGCCTCAAGCTTCTTCATTCGCTCAACTAGCTCATTTACATCGTCGTAATATACAAATTCCTTTGGTCTTTCGTTGTACTCCATTAATGCATTCCCAGATTTCAGTTTAGATCTTGTTACAGGCATTCTACTAATAGGCGGTGTTTTGTTCGAAGAACTTCTAAGATTTCTAGCATGAGAAGATGCTGATGATTGCAACAAGGACGTTGATCCTCGTGTTGAAGATGTTAGTAGCGGTCTAATAATATTTTTATATTTTTCCGATTTGCTACCTTTTAGTTGACCATTACTTAACCGCCTATATGCATTAGTGCGCACTAATATGTCTTTATAATGCACATCATCATCTTTCTTACGATTGATGGGATTCTTTAAAAACAATAACTCATATAGACCCTGACTTCCTGGATAAGCGACATCGCCTACTTTAATGTCTCCATTTTGCAAAAAGTCCACCGACAGAGAACCCATTGTCCATTTACCATTTTCAAAATTGTATGTTAGACCTTGTGAGTCATCCAAATCAGGGGAACTTGTCCAATACATTTTTAAATATTCGTGAGAAATTGGAGGATATTGACTGGTAAATTCCTCGAAAATTGCCGGATTCGTTCTCATAGTAGTTTCAAATACCTCCTTTAAATCTTGTGGGGTATTCTCTTCAAACACATCATCCTCGATTTCCTCATTATCAACCAAATCTCCATACCTAACTTCCGCTTCTCTGGGCAAAAATTGAACTTCTTCTGGTTTTGTTTTTACAATCGTCTCTGTCGGTTCAGTTTTAATCTTTGGCTTCTTGGCTCTCTTTTCCATAAGCGGTACAAGCATATTTAGCGGGGTAGTAACTGGTGTTAAAAACTTGTTAAGCGCAGCATCTTCTTCGTTTCTTTCCAGCTTTAAAGCCAAGTATTTCCTTCTTATTGTATTAGAGGCATCAATTATGCGACGTTTAACATTCTTATCATAGCTGTTAAATTGTCGAGACATTGCGACTAAATGGTCTATGCTTTACAATGATGACGGTGATACTAACTACATATGATGACGTTATAGTATTATATAGGTATCGAATTTACTACGATATCTGCCTTTATTAATGTCGTTGTCTTTAACCATGACTAAAAACCCATATTTATCATTCCAACATTCAGAGCAAATGCGTTTAAACGAATCGAAAGACATGTCCGTGTTTACATGATCGCTATAAATATGTTTCAAGTTTAGCTCGTCTTGTTTAAACAAAACTAACACGTTGGCATTATCGCGAATCAACTGTTTGGGTACTTTTGAATATGTTTGCGAGAGATAGAATGAGTCGATATCATTATGACGGCCCATACAGAAATAATTTCTAATTTTATCCTGTTTCTCGCAAGCCACATCGTCAAAGATGAATACAGAGTCGGGTTGAGCAGTTGACGGGTCTATTACATCATCATTCTCACCATATGTGAAATACCCCAAACGACAATGTTTCAATGTTTCTCGGAGGAAATCATATTTTTCCTGTTGTAAAGATTTCGAATAAACGTACACATTTTGAAATTTTAAACCATTGGCGTCAGTTAATAGACTCATCATTACATTGGTTTTTCCACAATTACTCGGTCCACATATTAACGCCCTAATGGTGTTTGGAAAAAGCTGCCCGTGTTTGTTTGTTTGTTTCTGTTTGGGCATATCGAAATTTTGAATATTTAGGTGGTGTTTTTGTTTCTGCTTCCGCATTACTATAAATAGACTCTTTTCTCTTCAAGAACTTTATTTGTAATGACAACGTTGCAGGGTGCAGGTGTCTTAAATAGTACCATAAATCGACTCCCGTTTGAACTTCATTTACCTGGTTATTCATATTGTGGTCCCGGCACTCGCTTAAAAGAACGTTTAGCTCGAGGTGATCCCCCAAAAAATAAATTGGACAGTTTTTGTCGAGATCACGACATTGCATACTCTCAGTCTCAAGACTTGAAACAAAGACATCAGGCAGATAAAATACTTGAAAATAGAGCGTGGGAGCGCGTGAAAGCCAACGACTCCAGTTTTGGCGAAAAAACATCAGCTTGGCTAGTTACTAACGCTATGAAGGTTAAACGTAAGATGGGGGCGGGGTGCAAAAGCTTGACTTCGATTGTGAATAAGCTTAGTAAACACGGTGCTGGTGATATAACCAAGAAAAAGACCTTGAGTAACTTACTAAAAGCAGCACGCATGTCGATAAAGAAAGCCGGTGGACGTAGAAAAATTAGTATACCGAGGGTTATACCACTCCCTAAGACTGGCGGGATCCTTCCTTTGATACCAATATTTGCCGGGCTTAGTGCTTTGGGTGCTCTCAGCGGCGGGGTGGCCGGTATTGCAAAAACCGTCAATGATGTTCAAAGTGGGAGAGACAAGCTACAAGAAGCTAAACGCCACAATGAAACGATGGAAGCCATTGCTTTAGGGAAAAAGGGTAGCGGTCTATATTTAAAGAAGTATAAATCAGGGTATGGATTATATCTAAGAAAAATGCCAAAAAACTACCACTGAAGCTACCCAAACGCCCGTTAACCGATGAAGACATCAAAAACTATACATCTCAATTAAAGATACCCAACTTTAGGGGGGTCTTTATGCGAGATACTCTTCCAAAATCACCTAACCATACTGAGTGTGGTGTTGTCAATTTAGATCGAAACGTCGGATTCGGAACACATTGGGTAGCTTATAAGAAACGCGGTGATAAAGTTGTTTATTTCGATAGTTTTGGCAATTTGAAACCACCCAAGGAATTTATAAAATATATGAAAAATTGTAAAATTTGCTTTAATTACGATCAGTATCAGGACTTTGGATCATCCAATTGTGGACATCTAGCATTGGCTTTTCTCTACAATAAATCTCTATAAAACATATCATTCAAAGTCCCTTACAACAGTCATGTCTCAGACGTTTACGCTAAAAGGTCGTTCTCACCAGCTTGAAGCACACTTTGTTCCTCCAATAGAACTTGACCCAAACTACGAATACTCTCTTGCACTTATATCGCTGAATACTTGGAATACTATTCCAAACATTGAATCAGGAAAAAACAAGATTTACTATACTGAAAATAACGTGGAAAAGATATTGAAGATACCTACGGGGTCGTACGAACTGCAGGATATCGAAACGTTTGTTCAGAATCGCATTCTTGATTCACACGCTACTTTAGACGAGCGCAATCACGCCTTTTCGTTGAAACCTAATAATAATACGCTAAGGTGCGAGTTGAGAAGCCAATACGACCTAAATTTTCAGCCAGAAGATAGTATAGCAAGATTATTAGGTTTTTCTCAACGTAAACTATCAGCAGGTGTTGTGCATGAATCAGATCTACCTGTAGAAATAATACAAGTTGTTACTATACGCATAGAGTGCAATATTATTTCCGGCTCGTATTATACAAATAATCCTTCACATACCTTATACGAATTCTCTCCAACAGTCGATCCTGGCTTCAGTATAAATATCGAGCCAAGAAATTTAATTTTTCTACCGGTAAGAGAAACGAGCATTTACAATATTTCCCTCACCCTATTGGATCAAGATTCGAGGCCGGTTAATTTTAG